>CANSNZ010000941.1:0-1425000 GCA_947646795.1 Beta lomatogona
TCTAGCTAATTATATCACGTATTCCACCAAAATGTATCATAAGCAATCATCACAAAGGTGGGACGCCATATCCCGAACTTCATATAATTCGTCTATGGTGAAGGCCCTCAAACTTGGTGTGTTATTCATATAAACCTTGCAAAACAACCAAGGAATAAACACATAATATAAGAATTCAATCATTTACCGCAGTTAGTAGTTCTAAAAATAACATATACCTTCCCGAAATTCATTCAAAAACAAATGCAAGCCTAAAACTCTACACACTAGTTATATTATACCTCATATTATCATATTCAAAAAGAAAATGAAGTTAAATGACTCGTTCCCGAAAATATGCATGTGCTACTTTGGTTTCTAAACCAAGTAATACCTATTACCGATCGATCTAATCTAAAATAACATATACTAATAAGTTACATACCTTTTGAAGATCATCGACGTTAGTGCAATGGTTGACGATATCGAACATGTACCTCAGCACGTAATAGCCACATGCAAGTCCATCATCTTGTTGCGGACACTAAATGTTCACCAAAGGATGCATCCAATGAAATTCATGTTAGATGTGTAGTATGTGGCGAAAAGTGTTTTGATATAAGGACAAATAAATTAGTCATGTTACCTCGACTGATATCCAAACAGGAGCTTTTGGAACTCGAAGTCCTGTTGCACTAATATGCTTCATCACACTACATCAATACATTATTATAAGATTAGATGTACTAACTGTTTATATATATAAAGATGATGAATAATGTGTAATATTAATAAGTGCGCATATATTGAGTTTCGATTAGGCTACCTATTTAACAATGATTTGATTAGTAAGGACCGTGGTGGTTGTCGACGCAAAGAATCAAAGTGGTAGACTTCGTAACGTGACAAACATATCGCAAGCAGTGTCCAATGAGCCCTACAACAAGAAAATATAGTTATTATTAATCGTAGAACAATTAATAGGTCAATTTAATTATCGAATAATAAAAGTAAAGTGAGTTTAACTAACATACTATTCAATATAAGGGACAAGGATGATCTGATGATATCCAAAACGAGATGATGCTTTGAAACTCATATCGAGATACTCTTTCACTTCGGCTTTGTTTTGTAAGCAATTGTCATCTCGTATTATGTTTGGACATAACCAACCAAACATTGACTCATCATTAGATGTTGCAATCAATTCATTGTATAATAACCTGAGAAATCATATTGATTAAAAGTTAACTTACTTATTATGGAAGTTGAATTGAAAACTACTTAAGGCATATGTATATGTATATTTAATTTATATACTTATGTATTACCTCATGAAAGTTTGTATCATGGAAACATTCAACTGTACCCTACATAAGAATTCTTTAATATCGACCTTAGAAATGAATGTCGATGACTCCTCAAAGTACTGGAATTGTTGCTCCCCCAAAGGAACCTCTATTGAACTATGATCGGGTAAATCGCTAGCGCACTCATGCAACCAAAAGCATGGAATACTAAGGCCTCACATCACCTCTGGCTCGATAATAAGTGGATTCTTTGTCATAGAAACATTTCCCTTCAACACATTTCGTTCACCTTCATCACGTAAACTTGTCTTCTTATCAGGTGAACAGGCCTTCTTTGCCTTCCTGTCATGTGAGCCGGCCTTTCCCCAAACTTAGTAATTAGTTAAAAGTAAAGATATTATTAACTATCATAGGAAATAGAAAAGAAAACACGCATATATATATGTATGTTAATCATTGTACCTCATCTGAAAACTGCACCAATGTACGCGGCCATAGAACATAACTGCCAAGGGCATCATTCAGTAACTGTAGACCAACTTCTGGCTTCGGCAGCGGAAGAGGTAATTCTTCGAAACCAGACACAATTTCATTGAGGGTGACCACATAGTGATTATCATCCACTAACTGGTTATGCAATCTGATGATTGGTTTATATGCTTGAATTATGCTTAGTTTTTAATAGTTTTTGTGATAGTTTTTAAGCTAATTTAGGCTAAGTTCATTCACTTTCTTTCTTTTTGTGCATTTTTCCTCCTTTGCTCTCTTTCTTTGGGTGTCTGTTTACATTTCAGGATTTGGGAGCACGATTGGAGGGTCTATGCACAAGCCCGAGGCAAAATGTTGAAGAAATGGAGCACCAAGGGGCTCGAAAGAAGAGAAGAAGGAAAAGAATTGGCTGACCCGAGGGCCCGGGCGTACGGACCCGCCCGGGTCAGCCTAGCCAAGCAACGCAGCAACTTCTTCCAGCAGACCCGCCCGGGTCTGGTGACCCGAGGGCTCGGGTCAGCCAACCCGAGGGCTCGGGTTCACAGACCCGCCCGGGTCGCTTCTGATTTGAACCCAAGGGAATTCCTGACACTTGGACCCGCCCGGGTCATGTGACCCGAGGGCTCGGGTCAGACAACCCGAGGGCTCGAGTCAGCCCAGCCGCCCGGGTCGGGTCATTTTCCGGAAACGATTTTGCGATTTTGTTTACCTTAATGCGGGGGGGTGTTTTCTAATTTTCTGATTTATTTCTTGTGACAATAAAAGAGGGACTCCTCTTATTTTAACCTAAGAAAGGATTACTAGAGATTAGAGAGAGATTAAATCTTATTTTAGTATCCAAACTCTAGAACAAAACCCTAGGAGAGAGAAAGTGAAGGTTTGAAGCTTTTGAATCTCCATTCTTCATTTATGGAAGCTTAAAGTTGGTAATTTTTGTTTATTTTTCTTCTTCTTTTCCATTGTTCTTGCTTATTTCATGCTTTGTTTGTTTAGATCTTACTACTAGTTGATTATTTGCATTTTTTTTCTCTTTTCCTCCATGGTTATGGTGATTAAGTTACTTCAAGCTTTATTTTGTGTTATTTCCATAATGTGTGAGTAGTTCCTTACTAGGGGAAGGGATGTAGCTTTCATTTACTCTTTGGATCTTAGATCTAAGTTAGGGGGTTAACTTTTGGGGTTGAACTTGTTGATCAAACTTGTTTTACTTGGTTTGTTGGGTGCTTGATCACCACTTAACTTACATATTTGGAATTCCGAGTGAAGGATCGAGAGATGAAGTTAGGAATAAACTAAGTTTGGTTGCTAGATTAGAATTTCCATGAAAATAGGTATTTTCTAGTTTAGGGAAGCTTGATTAATCATGTTGTGCTTGATTTGGCTAGATTAGTTGCTCATGCCATGAGAATAGGTCATGAGTGACTAATCAAGCTCCTCTAATTAGCTCGAGAGAGTAATTAGAGTTCATATGTCCGTGATTTTCCCCTTGTGATCCCCCAATTGTTCCCCCTTGGCTTTGATTTTGGATTCTTGGATTGAGTGTTGGTGAATCCCCCCTAATCCCCTAGTTTCTTTTATCCTTGTCTTAACTCTCTTGCTTAATTACTTGTTGTTTTATTTTACAAATTTCTTAGTTTATTTAGATTTTAGAATTATTGTTAAACTCTCAAAAACCCAAAAATTGATTTAGCTCATTGTAGTTAAGCTAATTACTCTTGATTTAACCTTACTTCCTTGTGGATTCGACCCTTTACTTGCCCTATATTGGGTAGTTTAAGCTAATTACTCTTGATTTAACCTTACCCGTCATGATTGCTTTATAGGGATTTAGCAGGCTACTCATTCCAACAAGATGCATCTTTCTTTTAGGAAGCTTAATTCCTTAGTTACTCCACAGTTAAGTGTGCTTGGCTGGGAGTAGTCTTGGGATGGGTGACCTCCTGGGATGTTTTCTCAGGGTGCGCATGAGTGAGGACAAAATGCGCCGGAAGAACTTGTGTTGGTTCTTGAGGACAGTTGTTGGCCCTGGATGCGCATTGGTGACGATATAGTCGACGCCGTATGGGTCGGGGTGTTACAAATGGTATCAGAGCAACCCTGGGACCGCGTGTTGGGGCGACCCTAAAGCCGTCAGGCCGAATATTAGGAGTACTCAGGTGCCTAGTGGGGGAGGATCTGGGGCTGCATTGTCATAAGGAGCGACACAGAAGTCGTCAGACCGAACATCTGGAGTGTTCGGCGATCAGTCTTCAGGCTGGGGCGACCCACAGGCCGTATGCCGAATATGTGGAGTCCTCAGGCGCAACGACGGTGTTGCTGTTCTCAAGTGGGGGTGTATGTAATACCCCTCATGATTGCTTTATAGGGATTTAGCAGACTACTCATTCCAACAAGATGCATCTTTCTTTTAGGAAGCTTAATTCCTTAGTTACTCCATAGTTAAGCGTGCTTGGCTGGGAGTAGTCTTGGGATGGGTGACCTCTTGGGATGTTTTCTCAGGGTGTGCATGAGTGAGGATAAAATGCGCCCGAAGAACTTGTGTTGGTTCTTGAGGACAGTTGTTGGCCCTGGATGCGCATTGGTGACGATATACTCGACTCCGTATGGGTCGGGGTGTTACAGCGGCGGAGATAGTGGAAATGTTACAAATGTAGAGAGCATTTCATTGCCATGTGACCTCACTCTCCACATTTGTAACAAAGTCCCACCACCACCCCCACTACTGTCCCCCCATTGCACTCCATCATTGCCATGTAAGCCTAAAATGGCCTTTTCGTTCACCAAGTTCAACCAAGAACAAAAATAAGCCTAAAAATCTACACAATTGTTACGAATTGGAGAAATTACACAGACCTGAGTTTATGTCTCATGATTTATTGACCTTCCGCCGTTTCTTAGGATCTTCAAGTACATGTATCCCTTCCGTGTGATCTACACGCATATAGTTCTCCGACATATTCACATCATCTTCCACACTATTTTCAGGATAGGTAAAAGGGGAAAGGTCCTCAAATGCATCATATTCTTCCTCATTATCAACATCACTAATACCGAGGATACTCCTTTTACCAGGTACAACAATTGACCACTTATTATCAGCAGGATCAGTTACAAAAAATACTTGCTTAAGTTGTGATGTAATTACAAATGGCTCTTCAGTTTCACGTAGACGACTAAGGTCAACAAGAGTGAATCCGCAAGGATCATCTTTTCTTACGCAACGTCGATTATCGTCAACCCACTTGCAACACAAGAGGCAAATATTAAAAGTACAGTAGTCCAGCTCCTATATTTCTTGTATTCGCCCATAATAATTGCTTTCAGCATGTACAGGCGACTTATCCTTCGAGCTTGCGTATTGTGTAGATGAAGCCACAAGTGAAACACCACTATTTTGTTGCGATGTTGACTTCAAATCTTGACGTTCAGTCCAAAACGTATACCCATTAATATCATAACCCTCATAAGAGCGTACAGCTTCACGAGGACCAAATGCTAACCACTTGACTATTTCAGGAACACTTTCATCCAAATCATTCACTACTCGTTTATGAAACCAATCAATGAAAGTCTTTGTAACGCCCCGGAATTACATAACCCTAATCGTCAGCGGAAGCACAACTTAAACTCGTGGGTTAGGGCCCACTAATAATATAAATAGCCTAAAGCGGCCTATTAAACATACAAATGAACATCTTAAAATAATAATTATTACCCTTAAATACAGAGTATTCTAAATATCCCAACTATACAGAGTCGCTTCAACTCAACCTTCCGGAGCATTACTGACATAACCGATCATTCGCCATCTTCATACTACCTGAATGATTTCATAGAACCGGGAAAAGGGGAAACACAGGAAATAAACTAAAATGAGTTGAAAACTCAGTAACTTCACTCCAGCCCGTAAAAACGGTTTTAGTTCGTAAACATTTCCATGCACAGGCATATATAGTAACACTTTAGTAATCATTAACAGAGAACATTATCGTTAGCCTTGAATAGTCTGCTGGCAAGGACCATTTACGTGACTTTAGTTCATTGGCAAGTACAGGTTTTGGACATAGCATAACTTTCGTAATTCGTAACATTAACATCATCATATGACCTTTTTGGTCCGTATCGTTCATCGTAACATAATTCCTCCACCCGTGACTCGCCCATTTACCGGATCATTTCATGATTCCAAACCAGCAGAACCATCCACTTTTATTATCATAACTCATCAGACATCATATATTCTTAATTCGGAATCATTCATAAATCGTAAATAGAATCATAACAGGACATTTCATAACATACATCAGCATCGTCACATATAACACATAATCATATCATCATAATCAACATCATATAATTGTATTCAAGCATTTGAGTACATGTAAAACTTCACATATAACACATACGGGCATACACATATATTTGTTGGACATGAAAGGTTACCTCATACGCTTAACCATTCTTTACTCCTTAAGTATCGTCATAATTCATCCTCCAAGAATCATCATACGTAATCTCCATAAGGTCATAACTCGGAATTAAATAAAATCCATAATTAGAAACTACCCACTAATAAATATTTATCGCTTAATCGCCCCTAATTTCTATAGGCTTTAGGAATTCAATCAAACGTCTTTTACTATTACTAAAAATTCAGATTAAGGACCAAATGAATCTAGCATGACTTGATGGAATCCAAATCAGTTTCTGGCTTAATTTCAAATTAACTAACATGGGTATAATAAAATCACTAAATCAGATTTTAGAGCCCAAACTTAACCTTAGCTAATAATGGGTATTTAGGCTTAAATTACTAATTCCACAATTCTGAAATTCAAATAAAAATAGACAAGAGGTGCTATACCTCTGCTCTACTGAGCAGGGACGGACAACGGGAGAGCGAGCTCCGCGAGCTGGGCGGCAAAGCCGGCGTCTTTGGGCAAGCACGAAGCCGGGAGCGAGGCGAGCAAAGCAAGCGGCGGCGACAACAATAACGACAGGCAGCCTTCAGCCAAAGCAACATCACCATCATCCATAAGAGGAGAGAGGTGTGGCGAGCACGGCGAGGTCAGCAGCGGCGACGACTGGTCAGCAGGACCGGAGGCAGCACTGGTGGACTGGCGACGGCAGCAGCGAGCACTCGAGCAGGCACGAGCAGACTGAGCAGAGGAGAAAAAAACAGAGGGGTTCACGGGGAGAAAGGAGAGAGAGAGAGGTTGGGGTTTTTGGGGTCTTGGGATTTTTCCACCGGGAGAGAGGAAGAAATAAAAGGGGTTGGGGTCTTTGGGTGAGAAAAATGACAGAGAGAGAAAGAATTTGGGGAGGTTCTGTTTCCCAACTTAAACCGATAAACATAAATGGAAGGGAGGAAAACCGACTTTGGTTATTTAAAATCCAAATTAATAATAATTTCATAAAACAAAATATATTACAAATACTACAAATATTCCAAACTCAAATAAAATAAGGATTTTCAGAACATGATTAACTTTATATTTACAATCAATGCTAATTAAAACGCTCTTAAAAATCGGGGTATTACAGTCTTGTTATGCATTTGGGTCAATGCCCTAACTCCTTTTCCAGGATTACTAACACGTAATTCCTCCATATGTTCATTTAAATAAGGATGGACAACTGCAACTTGATGCAATACAAATAAGTGAGCTTTTATTATGCTTTTCTACGGAAGGTGTGATCAATTTTAAACCAATTGTACCCTTGCCCTCAAGTCTGCCCTCGTGTCGGGATGTCGGAAGTCCAACATGATCAACACTAGCAAAATACTCAGCCACAAAATTACTGATCTCTTCACCCACAATCCCTTGAATTATACAACCTTCTGGTTGTGCAGGATTCCGTACTTTATCCTTCAAAGTGCCCATATATCTCTCAAAAGGATAGCACCACCTTAAAAACACTGGACCACACAGCTTAATTTCTCGAACTAGATGGACAATGAGGTGGACCATAATGTCAAAGAATGCCGGGGGGGAACATCTCAAATTTGCATAGAGTTTCAACTACTCGCCTCGCAAGGAATTGAGGGTCGACGGTTCTAGGACTTTGCTGCATATTGTATGGAAAAATGAACAAAGTTCTGTAATGGTGTGCCTCACATGTTTTGGAAGTATCCCACGAATTGCAATCGGTAAGAATACTTGCATCATGACATGACAATCGTGAGATTTCATACTCGATAACTTCAACTCACCATTTAAGGTAACAAATCGCTTCATATTCGATGAGTAGCCAGTTGGGACCTTAATGCCATACAATGACTCGCAAAAAATCCGTTTTTCTGCACGCGACATCGTGTAGCAAGCTGGTGGCAAATAATTCTTCTCCGAATCCTCCACCTTCTTTTTACTTTTCTGAGTTTCAGCATCAACCCTTTCCTCCACTACTTTCTTCTTCCTTCCGTCCCTTTTCTGAGCCCACAACTCTGGTCGAAGCCCCTGTTTTTCCAAGTAAAGTCGTGACGCCTTAACATCTTTTGTCTTGCCCAGAATATTCATAAGTGTCGCAAGAATAGCTTCACAAACATTATTCTCTATGTGCATGACATCCAAGAAATGTCTGACCTTTAGATCTGTCCAATATGGGAGTTTCCAAAAAATGGACTCCTTTTTCCATAATCATGTAGGTCGATCAACCTCACTAGCAGGTTTACCAAAGATTGTTTCAATGCCCTTCACCTGATTATAAACTTCAGTACCAGTTAATGGTCTACGAGCAACTTCTTCTTCAACCGTCCCATCGAATGCCTTCTTCTTAAACCGATAGGGATGGTCGCTTTTGAGAAGCCGTCGTGTGCGCATATACACATGTTTGCAGCCCTTAAGGTGTGTAGACTTCATGTCATCTACACAAATCGGGCAGGGTTGTTTTCCTCTAGTCTTATACCTAGATAAGTTCCCATAAGCTGGATAATCGTTCATAGTACAAAAAAGCATGGCACGCAGAGTGAACAACTTATTAGCATACGCATCAAATACTAACACTCCTTCGTTCCACATCTTCTGTAAATCTTCAACAAGCGGCTGGAGGTATACATCTATGTCATTTCCAGGTTGTTTGGGCCCCGATATAAGAAGCGACAACATCATGTACTTGCGTTTCATGCACAACCAAGGAGGCAAGTTATAAACCACTAAAACTACTGGCCATGTACTATGCTGCGAACTGAGATTGCCAAAAGGGTTCATGCCATCCGTACATAATCCAAGCCTCAGATTTCTATCCTCATTACCAAATGCCTTATGCACCCTGTTGATACTTTTCCACTCAGGCGAATCAGCCGGATGCTTGAGCAGACCGTCTTTCTTCCTACGATCTGCATGCCACCTCAAATTCTTTGCATCTCCTTTAATTGAGAACAAACGCTTAAATCTAGGTATTATGGGTAGATACCACAACACCTTAGCTGGTGGTCCTTCACTACCTCCAGCTCCTTCACGCTTGTACCTCGACAATCCACAACGTGGACACTCATGTAAATGCTCATACTCATTACGATAAAGCACACAATCGTTAGGACAAGCATGTATCTGCTCGTACTCTAAACCGAAAGGACACATCAGTTTCTTCGCATAATAGTACGACTTTGGCAGTTCATTTCCATCAGGGAGCATATCAGCTAAAACTTCCAACAACGATGTGAAACTAGAGTCCGTCCAACCTGCTTTCAACTTAATGTTGAACAGTGTTACCACGGCGGAAAGTTTGGTTTACTTTGTACAACCTGGATACAACGGCTTTTCAGCAGCCTCAGACATAGACTCAAAAATACGAGGTCGTTTACACGACTAATCTTCAACCTCGTGTATCATCTGCAAACTCGTCATCCCAATTCTCATCCCTGAACTCATCATCCTTCTTTTCTTCACATACATCGTTCATTACTCTAGAGCTTCCTATATACTTCCCCTGCTCACCATGCCAAACCCATACGTGGTATTGAGGCCTAAACCCACGGCGAAAGACATGCTCTCTAACCAAATGTATACTACTAACCTTGCTCACATTTCTACAATCGACACAAGGACAATAAAAGTCGACTGCTCTAGAGGATGCTTGATATTGTAATGCAGATGTACAGAATTCCGAGACCCCTTTCACAAACTCAATCGATTCACGACTACCATACATCCAAGTACGATCCATCTCATTCAAGAAGACCTCTAAAAATTAAACACAACCATTCATTATAATGCATCAATCATTATTTAAGTACATACACTCACATATTCAAATCACACGTATAGAGCAAGCTAAGATAGTGACATCTTCAAATGTATGCATGCAACCGAAGGTCCTTATCACTCCAACCTAACTCATCCTTGGACGTCTAATCTCACTAGTGAATATATGCCAACTTTTCAATTCTAAGGAAAATCCGGCAGCATTTCCCTACAGTTCTCCAAGTACACAATGTATATAATTGCTTATCTACATATTTACCCAGAGAACAATGTATTGACACGATAAGCCAAGAATTTCCTCATAATTGAAAAGAAGACACACATTCACCACCTAAGTGAGATCAAACGTCCAAGAACAGTCCCAATCCGAGGACTATTCAAGACTTACTCCTAATGAGTAAGTCTTGAACGGGTATCAAGGCATATGATGACGCTTCAAACAACTTGTAGATTTCATAGCTAAATTACATTGCGTTTTCATACAATCTCATATCAAGAAATATACATACACTACACAAACCCTCCCCCCCACCCCCGCGCCCCTCCCTAGCCTTCCCCCACCCTAGCCCAGCCTCCCCAACCTCCCCCACCCGCTCCCCGCGCCTCCCCCACCCCTCGCCCAGCCTCCCCAACCCTCCCCCACCCGCCGCGCCCTCCCCCCACCCCTGTCGCCCTCCCCACCCCTCGTCCCAAAGATCCCCAACCCCTCCCCCCCCCTGCCCGGCCTCGCACAAAGATCCCCTACCCTCCCCACCCCCTCGCCCGGCCCTCCCCATCCCCCCCCACCCCCCGCCCAAGAACCCCACCCCCTACCCACCCTCCCCAAGCCCTCCCCCACCCCCTACAATCACATTTTACAACACAAAAGAAAAATGAAATAAAACAAATTAATTAGAGAAATGAAAAAAGGAGAGAGATTGAGAGGGGAATTACCGACAATGCAGTAGTGGTGGTGGTGGTGGCATCAAGGTGCGGTGAGAGAAGAGAAGAAGAAGGAGCTCAGGCGATGGTGCGTTGCTCAGGCAACGTTTCCGGCGTCAGTACGTCAATGACGGTGCTCCGGCGATGTGTCGGTGCTCTAGTGATGGCTGTTAGGGCTGTGCGAGTGAGTGTGAGGGAGAGGGGTGGGGGAAAATTTTTCCAAGCGAGCGAGGGAAATTTGGGCGATGTGTGTACTGTGTGTGGCGCGCAAAACTAAAGGCTTAAGTGGGTGGGATGTGAAGGGCTGCGGTTATCCCAGAAAACACAGCCCTTCGTGTATGAAGGGGTCATGGTTTTCGGGCTAACCTGACCCTACATTAATAGGGCTGCGGTTAGCCTTAAAACCGCAGCCCTTCATACAGTTTGAAGGGCTGCGTTTTCTAGGTAACGACAGCCCTTCCTTTTTTTCCCCTAGTGAGGCTAATTTGCTACAGCGAGGAGTAGAAGGTGTACCTACAACTAAAGAACGGCGGGCGACCCTAGGACTTGTTGGGAATGACCCTCCGACTCTCAAATCAGGTTGAGAGCAGTAAATATAGAGAACATATAGTAATTATTGTTTTTTTTAGGGAAGATGGTATTTAGTGTTTTACTTCAATAGGAGGTGTAGAATGTATAGATTAATTCACCCTTTTCTAAGCGTAATATAAGAGTATTCATTGCACTTGAAATACGGATCAATGTTGTCTCATTTGTTCAGATCTTATTTGATTATTATTCGCTATTAATTAGTACCATATTGTGATCACTTTATAATAATGTATACATGACCTAACCTATGATACTATTTCGATTTACTACAAAATTCACGTGATGCGTGCTGAAAAGAATTAAGAGACAAATAATGTAGGGCAACTATAACAATAAGACTCTTTGGTGATGCATCTTTCAGCCAGTTATAACGATAATTCACGTGATGAAAGCTAAACAGAAGAGCCAAATTATGTGGGGCAACAACAACAAGAACGCGCTTTGGTGACGCATCTTTCAACTTGGCTTGATTAATCAATCAGGGATAATTAAAAAAGATCAATCTTTTTCCTAAAAAAAAAAAAAAGAAAAAAGATCAATCTTTGCACAAATATTATATCAAATAATTTGATTGAATTCGGACCACATAAGTAGATTTCCTCTATCTTTAACCCGTTTCATGTCCATTTCATTACAGCCATGTTACAATAACGGTGTGGTCTCATGTTGCAACGTTCGTTGGTGACGGAGATAGGTACATTGCAGGCCCGGCCCAATACCGGTACAACCAGTTCTGTGGAACAGGGCCTCAAAATTTTGGGGGCCCAATTTTGGTTGACAACTGAAAGGAGAAAAGAAAAAAAAAGGATATCTTGTAACAGCGTCGACTACCCGCAAGATTGAAGAACAGTGACTTTCCTTCTTCTTCTCCACATTTCTCTCTCCTCTCCATAGATCAAAATCCCCAAAATATCATGAAATTATTCAACTTCCTATATTAAAATTAATATTCACTCTCTTTATTCAAGAAATTATCTCATTTCCCATAATTTTAGCCAATAAAATCTGAATTTTATTACTCCTTCCATATTTCCAATTATCCTCAACATTCAAGAACACCACAAAAAATGGAGATTTCTAATGGGAAAAACTTTTTTTGCTATTTATTTGCGATTCATATTCAAATCCATTCAACTCATATCCAAGAATTCAATTTCTTTTATCATCCAAAAGAAAAATTCAAACTTTGGTTTACAAAAAAAACAATACGAGACGTCGAAGAACAAAGTCGGGAATTTGATTGTGGGAGTCCGAAGGTGAACAATCAAGAATTTGTAGGCTAATTTATTATCAAAGTCTCCATTTTAAGGTAAATTCAATTTTTTTTTGCCATTTTTTTGATTTTTCTAGTAGAGATTTATAGCAATTCTGAAATTTTATAATTTAAAATTAAAGTTTATAATATGTACTTTGTATAATTTTAATTTTCCGCAATTCTGCCAATTTGATGCAATGATAGTACCTATTTGGTTTTCAATTTCATGATTTGTTTGCAATTCTGAATTCTGCCTTTTTGGTTTTCGTCTTTTCGCATTTCGATTTCAATAGTTCAGTAGGCAGTAGTTCACGCAAATGCTTGCTGTAGTATAGGACATGTAGACAAATGGAAATTCTGACTTATACACTATTATATCTTCACTTCTACTGCATTCTTTATTTGGACTTACTCAATTGCTATAATCTGAAATTACTTTGCTTGGTTTTTCTTGCGAAAATGCAGTACAACCTCTTACCAGATTTTTTTTTTCTTTTTCCAAAGAATGAGATTGCAAAGGGGAAATTGAAAAGATTGGAGTACAGGTGGTTTATGTCTTTCTTCTTGTTTTTATATCATTAGATTCGGGTTGCTTCTATTATACATTGCATATCTTTTTATTTAATTATTTCTATCATGCCTCCCAAAATTAGGAAGTATGATTGTGGCTATGAAAAACGTAAAAAGAAAAAGATAATTGAAGAGCTCACTCAATCACAAAGAGGAGCTCTTGATAAGTTTGTTGTAAAAGAATCACATGTAGGTACTCAAAGTAATAATAATGTGGTTGTGAATGATGAACTAACCTTGGATGATAATTGTGTTATTCCTAATGATAATGTGCCTTTAGATAGAGGAGTCTTTTTTAGGATTTTTGAATGAGAATGATACAAGTGGTCAAGGACTTTTTGATGTTTTACAAAATGAGTTGAAAGATCTTAATCTTGATATATATAATGTCCGGGGACAAGGCTATGACAATGGATCTAATATGAAGGGAAAACATCAAGGAGTACAAAAAAAACTTCTAGATATAAATCCCAGGGCCCTTTATACTCCTTGTGGTTGTCATAGTCTTAACTTAGCATTGTGTGATATGGCTAATACTTGTGTTAAAGCCAGAGATTTTTTTGGTATCATACAACGTATCTACACAATATTTGCATGCTCTACAAAAAAATGGCAATTTTTGAAAGACAATGTAAAAGGATTGACTCTTAAGTCGTTGTCATCCACCCGTTGGGAGAGTCGCATTGATAGTGTTAGAGCTATAAGGTTTCAAATGCTCGAAATACGAGAAGCTTTACTTCAAGTAGCAGAAGATGATAATGATTCTAAAATAAGAAGTGAAGCTGAATCTCTAGCAACAAATGAGTTGAGTGATTTTGAATTTTTGATGGCAATTATTATCTGGTTTGACATATTATATGATGTTAATTTGGTTAGTAAGAATTTACAATCAAAGGATGTGCTTATAGATGTTGGTATTGAAAAAATAAAAGGGTTGGTTTCGTTTTTTGAGCGATATTGTAACACCCCGACCCATACGGAGTCGAGTATATTGTCACCAATGCGCATCCAGGGCCAACAACTGTCCTCAATAACCAACACAAGTTCTTCCGGCACATTTTGTCCTCACTCATGCGCACCCTGAGAAACTTCCCAGGAGGTCACCCATCACTGGACTACTCCCAGCCAAGCACGCTTAACTGTGGAGTAACTAAGGAAATAAGCTCCCTAAAAGAAAGATGCATCTTGTTAGAATGAGTAGCCTGTTAAATCCCTTTAAAGTAATCATGAGGGGTATTACATAAATGATGGTTGTTACCGTGCTTCTTTACTGTACAACTATTTTTGGTCTTCCAAAATAAAATGTATATTATTTGAGTTATAAAATTTTAACCTGCAAAGTTGTTTAGTTCTTAACTAAAATCCATCGATTTCTGTTTTCTTAATGTTCTTTATCTGGAATATTTTCTTTTGTCTCTTGGTTGTTTTGAAGTTTCGAGGACGAAACTCTTTTAAGGAGGAGTGATTGTAACACCCCGTAATTTTCACTCTTTATTTTTGGTGTTAGTTTATTTTAAAATGATATTCTTTTCGTAAAAAAAATAAATAATTTATTATTTTCTCTAGATCAATGATTTTTATTCTTTATAATTTGGGAGCCGATTTATTATTTTATTATATGGTGTGTTAGTGTGTGCATTATATTTATATTTATAATATAATTTATTAGAATTATTTTTATTATTAAGTATGTTCAAAGTTTAGGCGCGATTTAGGAATTAACCGTTTTATCGCGTATCGGGATTTCGGAGCATGGATCGTTGTTGAATTGGGCCGAAAGTTTTGTGTGGGTGTTGGGCTTGGGGCAGCCGGCCAAGTGAAGGATTAAGGGGAGCCTTCTCCTTTTCTTTTCTCTTTTGTTTTTCTCATGACTCTTTGTTGCTTTGTAACCCCCCTAATCATTCTCCTTCATTAAAACCCTTTATTTCAACCATTAAACATCCATAAAATTCTTATTTTTATTCAAAGAAGTTCAGCAGCATCATTCTCATTTAACCTCCCCACCGTTTCAAGAAAAGAAAGAGAGAAAAGGAAGAGCAAAAGAATAGAAAGTTCAACCCGGTTTTTCCTGTCGCACCTTCACGAAAATTACCGTAGCCGGAGATCTAACCGTTGGATCGTCTTTAATTTTGGACACAACGTTTATAACGTCTTGTTATACATTCTGACCGGAGCGATTTAGAATCTGACATTTTGATCATTGGTAATCATGGTCGTAACAGAGCAGTACGAAACAAGAGTTTTCAACGTTCAAGAAGAAATGCCTAGTGTCTTGTTGCTACAATTCTCGTTCGTTATGCCTTGGGGTTAGAAGAGGATTTGGATTGCATGCTTAACTCGTGATTGTCTCTTTAGACTCAGCTCTCCTCCCGACGATCCAGGTAACTAGTTGTTATCTTAGAACCATAGTGATTAGGGTATTATTCGGTATTAGATTAATACGTTAGGAATTATCTAAAATACTTTTTGAATGAGATTTTTGATGAAATTTGACATGAACATATGTGACACATGCTATGTGAATACTGTGTAGAGAAAAATAATTTTCGCATGATTTTTAATATTTATTTGATTTAATTAGTATTTTGTGCGTTTTTGGCTAAATTTCGTAATAATTATTGAACAACTGTTAAAATTGATGAAATCATTTTTCTTAGATCATGTTACATGCGTATAATGTATTTCATGCCTTAGAATAATTTTTATCTACTGTTTACTGTTTTAATTAATTGATATATCTGTTTTTGTAATTTCTGTTCAGTCAGTATATAATTCATGAAAATTATTTATAGAGGCAGAAACATTAATTTATTTGAATAATATGTATTTCCGTGAGTTTTTACATGTTATGTGAATTTTTGGTAATTTTTGGGCGTCTTTTTATATTTTTAATTATTATAATGGCTTATTTGAGGAATCTGTATATTAACTGTTAAAAATACTTTTTGAGTCCGAAAATTATAAATAAAAATTGTACCATGTCAGTGGAGCTATTAGGGTTATATGATAATTTTTGTGTGATTTTTCTGCTCGAATTTGTAGGTTTCATAATTATTATGGTGTTTTTGTGATGAAATTGAGGACACACTATTAAATTGTTTGAGGGCTTGTAAATCAGATATAATTTATAATTTAATATATTCTGGGTTGCTGATTTTCAGTAGTATACAGTATGCATCATTTGAGTAACCACATGTTTAGGTTTGATTTATGGAATAAAATGATTTAATTGTTATTACTCTTTTAATGAATTTGATTTGGAGTTAATTGGTGATGTATTTTGATTGAAGTGTGGTTGCTGTAAAAATTAGTATAATATCATTGATGATGTTTAGAGATGATTAAGTTTTATTGTGGGAGATATTTGTTGAAAATTTGTAAGTGATTTATTTTGAGGATTTTTGAAGAATTACTTTTGATGAATTATGGGTATAAGGCCGGGTGGCATCCCTTTTGACGAATATTTTTTTGAGATGGATGATACTTTGATGATATTTATGATTTTATTTGAGATAAGAACATCCGGTGGGATAAATGTAGTCCCCGGTGAAGAACATGCCAACCACCTGGTTTGCGAACTAGGGGTACACCTGGGTTAATTGTTGTCGTCCGAGAATCAAGGAGTTCTGCGTGTTCTACCCTGCATCGGGAGTTTGGCCATTTTTAGACACAGGTAGTGGGGAACGTAAGCCCATAGACTGACCTGGAGATTGCGATCTGACAAACCTTAGGAAGTGATTTGCGAATCACTAGCGTTCGGTTTCTGTCTCAGACACTTGTTTTACCTATACTTTTTATTTTTCTAAAAGTACTCTTGAGATGATTTATTTATTTTTATCCAACTCACTTGCTATTTATTATTCATTTGCGTTATTTGTGAGTTATATGGAAGTGGATGCATATTGTAGTTAACTTGACTTAATTATTTCCTTTCTTATTAATCTATGTCTGAATCGTACTTTGATTGCTTTTGTTCTGGGAGAACTGCTAGTTACTCCCCACTGATTGTGGATATTTGTCGTATATTTTGCAGGTTTTGTTGATGGGGATTTTCTTTGATTTTGGGCTCGGGTTGAGATGCGAGAAATAATCTATTATGGGTTTTAGTTCTAGACTTCTCTTTAGTGAGATAGTTTTCTCATTTTGATTTTAATCTAAGTAATTAATTTACTTATAGTATTTACTTATGTTTGTTTTTATCACTTAGTTATTTAAACACTATTCTTGTAGTAGTGACATTCCCGGGAAGACGATGTTTCCGCCATCGTCCTATTAAATATATTATTATTTCTTTCTTTTCGGTCTTTGAAATTCTGGGGTGTTACAGATATAGAGAAAGCGGTTTTCATGACGCCTTTGACATAGCAAAAAAAATTGCAATTGAAATGGACATTGATCCTACTTTTCGTGAAAAGCGTGTCATTAGAAGAAAATGTTTTTTTTGATGAGAATTCAACTAATACTTCATCTGTTGCATCCCAATCTCCAGAAGAATCATTCAGAGTTAATTATTTCTTATATATTGTTGATCAAGCTATCGTTTCTCTTAAGAAGAGATTTGAACAATATCAAGAATATGAAAATATTTTTGGATTCTTGTTTAGTTCTAAAAAGCTATATTCTTTTGATGATGAGAGTCTAAGGTCTTATTGTAGAGGTTTGGAAAAATCAATGGAAAAAGATGGACAATCTGATATTGATAGGTCCGAATTGTATTTCGAGTTGCAAACGGTTAAAGAATGCTTGCCCAATGAAGACTTGTGCCCTTTAGATACGTTAAAGTTTGTAAAGCATCTTGATTTTTTTCCCTAATTTAGTTATTGCATATAGAATCATGTTGACTATTCCTGTTACTGTTGCATCTGCAGAAAGAAGTTTTTCAAAGTTGAAATTGTTGAAGTCCTATATGCGTTCTACAATGTCACAAGAAAGACTTAATGGACTAGCCTTGATAGCGATAGAGAACGATATTTTGGAAAAAGTTGATTATGAAGATTTGGTGGACGATTTCGCTTCAAAGAATGCTAGAAGGATGGCTTTGTTTAAATAAAATATCCTACTAGATTTTTTTTATAGTTTTGGTTTATTTATCAAAATGTAAGGAACGATTTATGATAAATAATATAAAAAAAAAGGATTTTTTGACTTTAACCACCTTATAAAATCACCATTTTTAAGATAACCACCTTATAAGTTAATTGTTTTAAATAACCACCTTATATGACCTAAATCTCTTTAAATACATACCAATTGGCAGATTTCGTCCAAGAAATCGGTCTTAAATAAGGGTTTAAACCTTAAATACATTCTAGTGAATAAAGGTGGAGGTGATGAAATCGTTCTTAAACCCTTTTTGAGGATGATTTCCTTGACAAAATCTGTTGATTGGTAGGTATTTAAAAGGATTTAGGTCATATAAGGTGGTTATTTAAAACAATTAACTTATAAGGTAGTTATCTTAAAAATGGTGATTTTATAAGGTGGTAAAAATCAAAAAATCCAAAAAAAAATTATAATTTCTTCTTTATAATTTTTTTTGAAGGGCCCCATTTTGATGAATAGCACAGGGCCTCTATATTTCATGAGACGGCCATGGTACATTGCAATCGACATTGAATTAGTTTGGCTTCAAAGGTAAAACACAAAACTTAGAATTGATTGAACACATATGTGGATTCCTTTTGGATAAGGTGGGGAAAGACATTCAAATAAATAACATATGCATAGAGACTAGAGAGACGATGATAAATCAATTAAGATTTCTCATTCATATTAATTATTTTCTCCTATAATACAACGGAATGGATATTTATCAGTTATGACATACTTGTAGTTAACATTTTAGTTGGTTTAGGGTAGGACGACCTTACACTAACTTAGGGTTTGTTTACTTCATGGTAAACTTTGATTAATTCAGGAAAATTTAGAAAGTTTCAGCAAAATTCAGAAACTTTCAGAAAAGTTCAGAAAAAACTTTCCATTCTCCTCTCACAACATCTGCAAATTTCAAAAACTTTCAGATTAATTTAGAAAAGTTCATAATAATTCAAGAAAATTCATAAATTTTCAGAAAAATAACAGAAAATAACAGTGAAGAAAATAGACCCTTAGTGTAAGGTAGGGTTACATATAAAGCAAAATGAAACGAAATATTAATATTTTCGTTATGATGCGGAAATTTTGATTTGGATAGAATATGCTTTCGTATACAATGCCAAAGTGAGCGAGTGTGATACAACTCATTATCGAGTCTTTAGCTATAAGTTCAAACTTTTTGTTGATTTGGTTCTTTAAGAATTTTGCCATTTAAGTTAATTTTTCCATTAACGGCCTGTTTACCTCAATTTTTTTTGGGTTCTTTGTGTTTTTTTTTTACTGAAAAATTCTGTTTTTTCCTAAATTTTACGGAATTCTACTGAAATTTTATGAAAATTCTGAACTTCATGAAACCTATTAAAATTTGGCGACACTTTGCTTTTTTTTTTTTTTTTTTTAACTTTGCTAGTTTTTTTCCCAATTTTATGTAATTTTATGAAATATATCAAAATTACTATGAGGTAATAAACTCATACTAGATTTTAACCTATTGCTACGCCTTGGATCGTCTTATGAGTCTCGCAAAAGAATATATATTTCGTATATATATGTTGAATTTCGGTTATTCACGGTTTTCTTTCTTTAAAATAGCGCATCACTTTCAAAAAAATTTACTTATTGTTTTTGACCTTTTAATTAGATGGAGTTAAACTTAAAAATATTCGTAGTAGGTTCAAGACAAACATAAGTATGCTAATCAAAATAGTCATAAATTTGAGTGCTAAACCTTAATATATATTGTTGTCTTTGGTATTTATGAAATTATTCTTTTTTTCGTATAAATCACATATTTATATTTTCACTACGGAATACTGTATATGCAAATTTTTATATCATTATATTAAATTATGGTGTAAACGAAATAAATTACAATTGTAAAATGTTTGAGTGAGTATTAAAAACATAACATTAGAAAATATGTCAAATCTTTTACATTGCTTTTTACCATTCAATTTTTTATTTCTCCAACAATTAATTTCATTTTATTATATACTCATTTTCTCATATCACATAGAAGTTTTAATATAGTTTTCAAAGTTATATTCCCTTTTGTTTAATGTGTAACAAATTCTTTTTTATGCTTATGCGATAATTACTTGATTTTTTTCTTTATATTCGGAACAATAATAGATAAAGTATTACACATTCTTTTATCTTATTTTAAGAAGTTATATTTTTCTTCCCTAAAAAAAGGAGTTATATTTTTCTAGACCAAACTCTATGTTATTGTCAAAATATTTAGAACCCATATTATGAGATAGCTAGAATGGTAAAAATTTCACAGATATCATTAATTGTGATAGCATAAGTATATATCTTTGACTCAAGTGACACTTTTCTGTGCCCGTCACATTTGTTCTCTTACCTATATTGTTTTTAATTTGCAATTTTCAATTGTCAATTTTCAATTTTCAATCAGTTGTGTTAATGTACAACTACATAGTTTTTACTTAATAAAAAAAAATTTGAATTGATTTTGTGTCTTTGTACTATTTAAAGATTACGATACTTCTACTTTCATGTCTCAATGTCAAATGTTGATTGATGTCATTTTTTACGTTGTCAATCTCGTATATTTGTATGGAATTGTATTTGACAGTCATACTTTGTTAATGAAAAAACTAAAGCACATAGTTTATGCATTAATATCTATGTACTACTCCCTCCGTTTCAATTTAATCTACTCACTTCATTTTGGGGGAGAATCAAGAAGAAAGTGCAAAAGTATGAGAAAGAAACTGAAAAGATGGAAAGAGGAATTGAAAAGTGAGAGAGAAATTAAAAAGTGGGTTAAAATATTAAAAAGTGGATGACATGGGTGGAAAAAGAGGAGAAAGTAGATATGATATGTTACCAAAAATAGTAAAAGCAACAGTGTGTAGATTAAAAAGAAACGGACCAAAAAGGAAAGTGTGTAGATTAAAAAGAAACGGAGGGAGTATGATTAAGTCAAGACCTCAATTTGGGGGTGAGGATTTTCTGTCCCACTTCCCTGTCCCATCTCATTGTCCCATATGTTCTCCTTTTGCCACATAAGATTTCCCATTTTTTAAGACCATTGATTTAAAGATGCTTTTAATTTGCAAATTTAAGGTGTGAGTGAGATAGAGAGTTGGGACACCAAGGCTCTGTTCTTTTTTGATTGAATAAGTGCGAAGCGAGCAGATTTGATCCGATATGATCTAAAGCGAACCGAACCGGGCGGGCGAAATGAATAAGTCGAACTAAACCGAAGCGGTGAACCGAACCGAAGCGATCTCGATCCGATCGGACGGCGAATTGAATTGAGTATTATTAATAGTTACAAGTAGAATAATATTTTTATCATTATTGATAATGATAATAATTAATAATATTAATGATAATGATAATGATAATGATAATGATAATGATAATGATAATGATAATGATAATGATAATGATAATGATAATAATAATATTAATACTAATACTAATAATATGCATAATAATAATATTCTTATGAATTGAGTAATATTAATAATAATATTAACACTAATACTAATAATATGCATAATAATAATAATAATAATAATAATAATAATAATAATATTCTTATGAATTGAGTAATATTAATAATAATAATATTAATACTGATAATATGCTACATTGTTTAAACTAATTTATTTGGAGTTCTTCACCCACCAAAAAGTAATACTCCCTCCGTTTCCAAAAGTTCTTTCTACTTTAGCCAATTTCCTCTCACAAAACAATTCAAAATAGGAACAAAATAAATCGGAGGGAGTATTACTTTTCTATCTCTCGCTTCTTTCACCAAAAATTACTCTTTTTATCACTTATCCCCCTTATTTTATATTTAATGGGTCAAAAAGTACCCTCCAAAAAGTTTAAAAGTGACATTGCCAAAAATCTTAACAACAACGACAGCAGCAGCAACAACAACAACAACAACAACAACAACAACAATAATAATAATAATAATAATAAAATAATAATAGTAATAATAGTAATAATAATAATAATAATAATAATAATAATAATAATAATAATAATAACAATAACGAAGAACAACAAAGAACAACAACAACAACAACAACAACAACAACAACAACAACAATAATAATAATAATAATAATAATAATAAGAAGAAGAAGAATATAATAATAATAATAATAATAATAATAATAATAATAATAATAATAATAATAATAATAATAATAATAAAATAATAATAATAACAAAAACAACAACAATAAAACAACAACAACAACAACAACAACAACAACAATAATAATAATAATAATAATAATAATAATAATAATAATAATAATAATAATAATAATAATAATAATAATAATAATAAAAATAATAAGTTGTAGTCTGAACTGAACTGAACTGAAATGGTCTGAACTAAACTGAATTGATCTGATATGAACTGAACTGAAATGAATTTTCATTTATTCAGTCCAAAAGAACAGAGCCCAAATATGGGACATGGAATCTCTATTGTCAATTTGGTGTGGAAATTTTCATTTCCAAATATACCCCTAACTTCCCACTCCTTTTCCTACTCATAACTTCTTTTTTGAACACAACTTACTTTATTTTATTATTTTTTTTGAAGTGAATATTACTTATTTTGTTTTATTTTGATAGAAAAAATTCCCATGTTAATGCTTTATAACTTCTTACACTTTTTTCTCATTATACTCTATAATCTCAGTTATGTAACACATTTTTTTTTTATAAACTATTTAAATTACATCAATTAAAATTACTCTATTGATTAATTTTTATATAGATTTTACACGCGCGCATCGCGTGCTTTTTTTAGTCTTGTGTTTATTAAACATCAATACAGAAATGAATATGGCCAAATTGACATTGTTTATTTTTTTTTATTTTTTTTGAAGCGACGAAACATCAAATGTCTCAGACGAAAAGAACATACAATCTGGCCAAATTGACATTGTTTTTCCGTTTATCAAGATGTTAGGAAAGTGTGTATATGTATATATATTTGGGATGATAATATTATGAACTTTCCTTAAGTGAAAGACTGTGATATGATATATACTAGGAGTAGGCCTCAAGCATCAATATCGTATATATACAGTTGTATTCACCCGATTGAAGATACGAAATACATATCGAAAATTACCCAACTTTTTATAGCCTCTCTTTTAAGGTCATGGTTTCTAGAGCAAGGTTTCATAATTACATTTCTTGATTACTTCTCGATCTTATTTACGAACTCGTAAATTTGATTTTATCAAAACTATATCATATCAGAAATTTTTCAAAAGAAATGTCAAGAAAAAGCGGCGGTGAAGTCTTTTACAAGGCTATGGTAAGCATTGCACGTACCATGTCTGGAGCAATTGATCGAACAGCTTACAACGGCAAGTTTGCTGATAATCGTTGGATTATTGATACTGGGGCTTCACATCATATGTCCGAAAATTATAAATTATTTTGTGAATTGCGTGAGATTGAACCTCAGCCAGTGGGGTTACCGAATGGTCAACACACCGTGGCAACGAAGAGAGGAACTATTTTCCTTGGCGATCATCTTGTTTTGCGAGATGTTTTATTTTCCCCAAATTTAGCATACAATCTGATCTCAATATTTCAATTATTATGAGACACGAAATATAATTTTCAAGCAACTGATAAATTGTGTGTTATACAGGATCGCGACTCGAAGAATGTGGTTGGATTGGGTGAACAAAAAGGGGGACTATATATACTATTTACGAGCAACAAAGGAGCAAGTACGTACAAACAAAGTTGTGTGCGATGATAAAGCTGGATTATGGCATCGTCGATTGGGTCATCCATCATCAAATGTGATCAGATTATTGCCTGGTATTACTAGTAGTGACATGGCATCAAATATTGTGAATAATGACCTGTGTGAGATTTGTCTGCGTTCTAAACAGACTAGAGACCATTTCCCTATTAGTAATAATAATGTGAAGTGTGCTTTTGAACTTGTTCATTGTGATTTGTGGGGACCATATTCTCCAAATGCCTCATATGGTTCTCAGTATTTTTTTGAGGATTATGGATGACTTTTCTCGTAGTGTATGGGTTTATTTGTTGCGTGAAAAGTCTGATGTTTCTAAGACTATTGTGAACTTCTTTCCTTTGGTTAAACAACAGTACGACAAAAAGATTAAGATAGTACGCAGTGATAATGGAACCGAGTTCATGTGTCTTGGAAAATTCTATCCAGAAAAGGGAGTTATTCATCAGACTTCGAATGTAGGAACACCTCAATAGAAGGCACGAGTGGAACGAAAACATCGGCACATATTAAATGTTGCACGTCCTCTTAGATTTCAGGCGAATTTTCCCATTAATTTTTGGGGTGAATGTGTTCTTACTTGCTAGTTATTTGATAAGTCGAACACCGTCTTTTTCTCGAAAGGAAAAATGTATGTTGAGTTGTTATATGGAGTGAAACTACTACAAATTAAGCCTAATGCAACATTTTAAAAATGTTGCTATATCCCTTAAAGTGTTGCATTAAGTCTAATGCAACACTTTTAAGAGTGTTGCCTTATGTCCCGTTGCATTAGCAAAATGTTCTTGTTGATGATGGCTAGTGGCATTTCGCAGCTGTTTGTCTTGTACGTATATGTTCTTGTAATACTTTTTATCCACATAATTTAGGAATATGATACATTAACCTTTTCAGCTTTTCCTTTCAATTATGACACATATTTCACAAAAATTATAAACACATTGAAATATTTAGTTCGAGGGTCATTTCGTTTTGCCTCTCCATACAATGAACAAGCCACAAAATATGGAGGATTACTTACCGTAGCACTGCGCTACAGGAACCCAAAAATATTGTATTGTTAAGGACAAGTTTGAAATGGTTTTTTTTTTTTTGAAATGGTACTTAGGGCCTGTTCTCCCCAACTTATTTTCAGTTCGGTTCGCTTCGTTCGTTCGCTTCAATTCTAGTTCGTTCGCTTCGGTTCGGCTCCTAAATAATTATCATTACTATTAATTAGTTATAATTTAATTCGGTTCGATTCGCTTGTTTTATCCCGAAGAGAACAGGCCCTTATGCGGTTATGCGGGTGAGAGGTGATATATACTACCATCACGAATATATGAGGCAAATTGAGCACCATATATACTACCACAACAAACAAACTTGTATATTTATTTAGATCAAACTAACAACGATGTAAATTTTGAGTCTAAATAAAAGAGAGCAACTTACTATTCCATCATGTGTTGTTGATTAGCTGCTTTAATGAACTGCTGACCACCAAGAATTCTGACAAGGCTATCTTTCAAGAAATGAGCTCTGTAGAACTTAGAAGCACCATTGATTTCGGCTTTGTGAGAATGGTGACTTGATCGTGTGCTAGGAGCCTTGGGGGCTCAATATGGTGTGGAGAAGAAGTTGGGTGAAGCCAGGCATTAACTGAAGACAAAGACGACAGGCAGGAGCTCGCGCCCGGCTCGCGCACTAGAAGTGCCCGGGTCGGGCATATCGAGCAAAAGGTAGTTTTGTCAGTGCCTAGTGCCCGGGTCGGGCATATCGAGCGAAACTTGGGTTATGTCAGTTTTTAGTGCCCGGGTCGCGCACTTCGACCGAACGCGCGATTCAGCCTTCTAATGCCGTTTCTTCCAATCCTAAACCTAGATTAAATAGGTTTACGAGCCGTTTAGCATGATTGTGAGCAAGAGCATCAAAACACAAGAGAGAAAACAATAGAGAAGTTCTAGAGAGAGAGCTTTGAGAGATTCATTGAAGAGAGTATTCAAGTGATTCTCTTGCCTATTGTATTCATTGTTCCGCTTGATCATAGTGAAAGAGTTTATGCCTGCCCTGAGGATATAGCTATCAAATTGATAGTGAAGCTCGTTAAATCTTGCGTGTTCTTTATTCGTTTTTCGCGTTATATTGTTTGTTTATTCGCTTCCGTTGCAACAAACTTGGTACCCGAGCCCCGAGATTAAAACCAGGTGTAAGGGATCCGGGAAGATGAATACGATGAACTCGAAGATTGACAAGTTTCCGGGAGGAACAGCTTTGGACTATTGCGAGATAAAGATGCGTGCTTTATTAAAGCAACAAGGCATCTCGGAAACCTCTTGTCAAAAAGGATGACAAAAGCAAAGCTGCAGAAGGCCCTAGTGAGGCCAAATTGGAGACGATGGAGGAGAAGGCTCACTCCACGATTTTGCTATGTTTGGCGGACGATGTGATCACGAAAGTTGCGAGAGGAAATGACTGTCGCTGGTCGTCAGGGCGAAGTTGGAGAGTTAGGAAGAAGACGCGAGAGACTAATTGAACGAGATAAGAAGGCTGGAAAGTTCCTGGCCGAAACTGTTGTGCGAGAGGAGATGATTGGTTATGCATTACATGTAGCCGATGCTATAGAACCACCTGAACCAATGTCCTACAAGGAAGCAGTTGCTAGTAACGAATCATCCAAGTGGTTAGTTGCTATGAGTGAGGAGATGGAGTCTCTTCACAAGAATCGAACATGGGAACTTGTGAAGGTGCCACATGGTCGTAAGGTGGTGGGTTGCAAGTGGGTATTCAAGAGGAATGAAGGAATTTCGAGAGGGTGACAGTGTCGGATACAAAGCCGGACTAGTTGCAAAAGGGTTCGATCAACGGGAAGGGGTAGACTACAATGAGATTTTATCACCCGTGGTACGTCATACTTCTATTAGAGTGTTATTAGCAACAGTAACACATTTTGATCTGGAGCTTGAGCAGTCATTTCCTCTCGCAACTTTCGTGATCACATCGTCTAGAGGGATATTCGATGAGTCGGCTAGAGGGATTCGTTGTTCTAGGAAAAGAGAAATTTGCTTGCGGCGAAGAACTCCTTGTATGGACTTAAGCAGTAACCTAGACAGTGGTATAAGAGGTTTGACGGCTTCATGGTTGAGCATAAATTTGACATGAGTCCTTATGATTGCTGTGTTTATCATAGCAAGGTGGAGGACGGTTCTTATATCTATTTATTATTATATGTTGATGACATGCTTATTGCAGCAAAGAAGAAGTCAGATGTATTAAAATTGAAAAAGCTTATGAGCTCTAAGTTTGACATGAAAGACTTGGGAGCAGCAAGGAAGATTCTAGGCATGGAGATTTATAGGGATCGTGCTCGGAAGAATCTTTTCTTATCTCAGAAAAGTTACATCTTGAAGGTACTCGACAGGTTTGGTATGAGTATTGTGAAATCTATTGATACTCCTACTGCTGCTAATGCTCGTCTTTCTGTTGTTCTTTCTCCTCAATCTGATGAGGAAAAGGAGTATGCTAGTGCTGTTGGTAGTTTGATCTATGCTATGGTGTGCACTAGGCCAGATTTAGCTCATGCTGTTAGTGTTGTTAGTAGGTTTATAACTCAACCTGGGAAGAAACACTGGCAAGCTGTGAAGCAGATTTTCCACTATCTGAAGGGAACGGTAGATGTTGGTCTCATATATGGAAATGATGCTGAGTGTTTGGTCACCGGATATTCTGATTCGGATTATGCTACAGATATAGACACTAGAAGGTCAATGACTGGGTATGTATACACTCTAGAAAGGTCCGTGATTAGTTGGAAGGCTACGTTGCATTCTTCAGTGACTTTGTCTACTGCGGAGGCTGAGTACATGGCTCTAATGGCTGCGGCAAAGGAGGGTATATGGTTACGTGGTTAGGTCAGTGATTTAGGTCTACATCATGATCGTGCGACAATGTATTGTGATAGCTTGAGTGCTATTTGTCTCGCCAAGGATCGGGTGCATCATGATGGAACTAAGCACATTGATGTGCGGTATCATTTTCTGAGGAGTGAGAAGAGGATAGTGGTGAAGAAAGTTGGGACTGGCCGATAACCATGGCGATATGTTCACCAAGCCGTTCCGGTTCGCAAGTTCAAACATTGCTTGGACTTGTTGAACGTTGATAGTCACATATAACCCCTTTGGGGTTGTTGTCTCAAGGTGGAGGCAATCCCGGCCCCGGGATAAAGAGGGCAAAACCCGACACCGGGTTAAAGGTGTGAGACTTGGGAGGGATCTATATCTCATGTATTGTTGAGAGATATCATGGTTATCATTTCAAGGTGGAGTACTTGTAGAAGATGCAAGTCAAGGTGGAGATTTGTGAGAATGGTGACTTGATCGTGTACTAGGAGCCTTGAGGGCTCAATATGGTGTGGAGAAGAAGTTGGGTGAAGCTGGGCATTAACTGAAGACAAAGACGTCAGGCAGGAGCTCGTGCCCGGCTCGCGCACTAGAAGTGCCCAGGTCGGGCATATCGATCGAAAGGTAGTTTTGTCAATGCCTAGTGCCCGGCTCGCGTACTAAAAGTGCCCGGGTCGGGCATATCGAGCAAAACCGGAGTTTTGTCAGTTTCTAGTGCTCGGGTCGTGCACTTTGATGGAACGCGCGATTCAGCCCTTCTAATGCTGTTTCTTCCAATCCTAAACCTAGATTAAATAGGTTTAGGAGCAGTTTAGCATGATTGTGAGCAAGATCATCAAAACACAAGAGAGAAAACAATAGAGAAGTTCTAGAGAGAGAGCTTTGAGAGATTCATTGAAGAGAGTATTCAAGTGATTCTCGTGCTTACTGTATTCATTATTCTACTTGATCATAGTGAAAGAGTTTATCCCTGCCCTGAGGACGTAGCTATCAAATTGATAGTGAACCTCGTTAAATCTTGCGTATTCATTTTTCGCGTTTTATTATTTGTTTATTTGCTTCCGTTGCAACAGGCTTTATTAGCTTGTTGCGCCTCAATGTTATACTACACAAGATCACAATTTGCGGTAGCTCGAATTAGTTGCACGTCATTTGATCCTTTCTTATAGCAAACGAGAGTAGTTATAGGCTGAAGAGCACATGTACTAGACATATCAAACAATTTAGTCCACGAGTCTTTCACTCCGTACTCTTTCGTAACCCATACAACGGTGGACAATCGAGTGTCCGCCAATAAACACAAGTGTTCGTTGAGAACTCCAAGTCTAACCACAGAAATAGCCTCTTTTGCCCAAACTTTATCTTCGTAAAAATTAGCCATATGGCAAGTGTCTAACTTCATTATAGGCACATCATTAGTTAATTTTTCATCAGTCCATTTTTTGGATACAACATCGAAACAACCAATACAATAGGTCGATCCGTAAAACAACCAATGAAGAAGATGATTGTTTATTAAAACACCATCACCATTATGACCACATTCAATTGCATCAAAATGATTAAACATACTATTCACCACTTTCCATTCGTTGGCCTTCAAACTATAAACAATAACTTGCCTATTTACCACATTAGGACCCGCATAAGGGCAAAGTGATCTCGCATTGTCCGCAACCCTAACAAGTTTATAGTCATCGTTTGTGTCATCAAAACCGAACCCAAAACACACCCGAATTGAACCATCCACATAATGACATGGCTTATTGTAAGGAATTTTCCAATACATCCCGGTTGAAGGATTCATTACAAATTGTTGATACTCATAATGATGCTTTATGAGTTCGAAAATCGATGTAAAGCAAACCATTGCATGAACCAACAACTTGAACTCGGTCAAGTAGATCATCTTCATCTTTTGGTAAATGTGGAAAGGTAATTTGATGGCATTGTAGGGTTCCAGCGAGTCCATATCCACAATGCAAAGTGTTTTGATCTCATTTCCAATGAGAATGAGGAGACCCTTCGAGTCCGATTTGTGGAGATGAAGGTTGATGAATTCGGGAGATGAAATTAGGGCTTGAAAGGATTTGGAGATGCACTTGAAGCGAACAAGTGATTTAGTAGGTACATTTGGGAGGATCTCATGAGATAATTTTTCTGATGGAATTGTTTTCGACATTGATTTAGGGTGTTTAGAAGCAATGCGAAGAAATTTGAACAATAAGGAAGAAAAGAATGAATTTGTTTTCGCTCTTATATAGACTCGTACCGTAATGTAACGCAATGTAACGTATGAACTTTAATATAATGTCGATTGAGTTGAATCGTACTGTTCAAGGAGTCATTATAAGATATATCCGTAATAATCTTTAGGGGCATGAAAATTTTGGTGCTCGCAAAATTTTCATGATTTTGAGATAGTACGTAAATCTTAGGAAATTGAATTGTGAAGTAGAATTCGAGTTTAATTGGATTGTTGAGATAAACATGGAAATAATATGCAACAAAAGTCCGAAGATAATTGTTCTAAAGATCGTCATATGATTGTATTTAGTGAATTGGTGAAGATTGATATGGAACGTGGAAATTAAACCTTAGGAACTCAACCTTTAAATTTTCACATGTTTCACTCAATTATATATTGTCCATTTTCGGCAGATCCAAAATTTTATTTTTCTCTTAACTTTGGGACACAATTAACTCAATCGAATTGTTTTTAAAACTTCTACTTCAATCCTATTATAAGGGTGTGTTTATCTCATGGTTTTTGGTGGTTTTCTTTCAGAAAATTTCAGATTTTTTGCAGAAAAATTTAGAAAATTAACCACAAAGGGTCTATTTACCTCACTCTTTTATTATGGTTTTTCTCTAAATTTTCTGAATTTTCAAGAAGTTTTCTGAATTCTTGTGAAATAATCTGAATATTTTTGATTTATTTTAAAAGCTATATAATTTGTGAACACTTTCTTGTTTTTTGCTGAATTTTTCTGAATTCTCCTGAATTTTTCTAAATTTCTTTGAATTTTTCTGAAAAAACTCAAAAAAACCATGAGGTAAACAGACCCAAAGTATAAAGAACTTCTCTCACAAAAAATTCAAAAGTTCTAGAAAAATTCAGAAAAGATAAGAAAAAAATCAGAAAAACCAGCCAACAAACAGTGAAGTAAACAAACCTCAAGTGATTAGCTATATGATTTACATAATTACATTCATATCGACAAATAATCGTATCTAGAGCTTGCATCAACACAAACGTAGTCATTGCCTTCTAATTACTGTTTTAAATCTAGAGGTATGCTATCCAGGTACATGATTGACTAATTTCTATACACATTTATTTAAACTTGCTACTAACAATCGATCAATGATTTGATCAATTGCCTAATAGGTAACTTGGAGACTTTTTGTTCGGCATGTAATCATATCGAATCAACTGGACCAATAATTTTTTTTCCGTGCGTTTGTGACCATCAATTACTTCCACATAGAGCTGTCAGTTTGGTTAATGAACTGCTGATTGAACTGAAACAACTGAAATTTGAACTGAATTAAACTGAACTGGGAGTAATCAGAATCGAAATCAAGCGAAAAATGCTGAACTGAAACTAAAATAAACCGTAAATGAAAAACCAAAATGACCGCAACCGAATCGAAACAAATCAGAATCGAAAATAATCGTGAAAAACTGAAAAGTTAATCAATCAACTGAACTGAACTGAACTAAATATGTAACTGAATTAACTAAACTGATTCAAACTGAAACTGAAACTGAACTGAACTTAAACCAATTTAAACTAAAATTGTTTAAACTGATTTTTAATTGTATGCGAACCGAATTCACAATTTCACATATTACCCAAATTTAGATCAATATAATCAATACTGGGAAACAAAATGAGAACACTCGTCCATCATTTACCTGATCATCAAACTCTACTGCAGATATACCATGCCTGCAAGGAAGAAACAAATCATACAGACAGATGAATAGATAACAAAAAGTGATAAAGCAGAAAAAGTTTTTGATGAAGGGCACATGGCAACAGCCAGCAGGAAAGTAGAGATATGAAGATGGAAAGTACCACCTCCATTACATATTTTGGCACATGATAAGCAAACATATGGATTATACTTCACCAGCTAAAAATAGTAGCAAAGACGAACAAATAACAGTTTTCCTTTTACATGCTGCTTTCACTTCCTTATCCCTAAATCAAACCGGCAAACTAAACGACACATATCACAACAAAAAAATACAACTCGTCTAGTAGAACTTCATTTATACATGCTTCTATGCAAAAACCTATATCATACAAGTGATGCACAAACCTTCTACTAGACAGCGGAACATCCATGCCAGCAAACGACAGGACACGGTCCATCTGCACAAAATTGATCATATTATTAAACTTTGTCGTCAATCAAATTACAAAAAAAAAAAAGGTTTCAAGAAATTAACTTGGAATTTTTTTTATTAGAGGTAACAAAGGTGACATTATGACATACATGGGTTCGACAAGGACGTCCATCTATATGATACAAGTGAGTAAACACACCAATCTTCGAACGACAAACACAGGCAACCAACCAATTAATCAACAACCTCAACAAAAAACAGTGAGCAACTAAGCAAACAACTAAATTTTCAAATTATATCTTCCAACCTGAGAATAAGATTGAACCAATAACCCACACATTTCGTGCTTATACTTGGATTCTATACAACCATTCAATTCAATTGCAGTTCTTCTCCAACGAGGCCTTCAAATTTCAAAATCCAAAACAAATTCCAAGAAATTAATCAACGGTTTTTTCACCAAATGCCCCCGAAGTTTTCGGTTTATTCACGAGGTACCCTTGTACTTTTCAAAATACACGGGGTACCCCTCAGTTTCATAACAATACATCCAAATACCCTTAATGACTAACGGCGGTTAACTCCGTTAACCGCCGTTAGTCATTAACCCTTAATTTATTATTTTCAACCCTAATTAACTACTAACCCTAACCCCTATCCATAACCTTAACCCTAAACCCATAACCCTAACCCTAACCACCAAGTACACCACCCCTCCCCCCACCCTCCCACCACCCCCCCGCAGCCTTCCTCCCTTCCCCACCCCCCCCGCAGCTCCCCCTCCCCTCCCCTCCTCCCAACCCTCGTCGATTTCCACATCCCTCCCCCCGCCCCAATCGACTTCCGCAAAGAAATCCCCCCGTCCAATTTTCCCCCACTCCCACCCCAGCGGCTCCCTCCTCCCCAACCCTCCAGCCAGCTCCCCCCACCCCCGTCGACCCTCCCCCAGTCTCTCCTCACCCCCATCGACACGCCCGCAGCCTCCCCACCCTCGTCAAATCCCCCACCCTCCCCCCACCCGGTCGAATCCCCTCCCCCACCCCTCGTCGAATTCCCGCCCCCCCTGTCGGCCCGGCTCTCGCCGGCAACTCTCTTCGTCCCTCCCCTACCCTCTCGCGTCGTCGTGCAACGCAACCGGTGAGCTCGTCGCGAAATTTAACTGGGGATAGGGGGGGGGATTCGACATGGGTGGGGGGGGATTCGACGGGGGGGTGGGGAGGGTGAGGAGAGCTGCGGGGAGGGTCGACGTGGGGTGGGGGAGCTGGCAGGAGGGTCGAAGGCGGGGGGGAGTCATGAGGGTGGAGCTGGTAGGGGGGTGGTGGGAGGGTGGGGAGGGTTAGGTTAGGGTTTAGGTTTAGGTTTAGGGTTAGGGTTAGGGTTAGGGTTAGGGTTTAGGTTTAGGTTTAGGGTTTAAGGTAAGTGTTTAGGGTTAGAGTTAGGGTTTAGGGTAAGTGTTTAGGGTGGCACAAGCACAATATATCGATCCATTTAAGGATTTTCTCTCTCCTCCAACTTCTGCCTCAACCTGTTTTCTAGGGTTTCAGAAGAAACCTAATAAACTGGTAACTTATTAGATCGTTAAAGCAAACTATAGAAATGATGTATTATGTTTCCCGCCATTTTCTCTCACCAATCTCTGAAATGGGAGTTTCCTGATGAGAAGCTCAGTACCCTTCTAGTACTTTCGGATCTCACGTAAAGCGACAGTTCCAGGACGGATCTATGAGGTTTCTTCACTCCTCCGGTAGCCAGAGCTGATTTTTGTTGCGAGTTGCTTCCTTAGTACTTTTCCTCTGGTGGATTCTCTCACTGTTTGCTTTGTTCACGCCATTGTTGATGAAATTCAAGCTTTTTGGAGGTTTTTTGTGTATTTTTTTCTGAGTGAGATTTTTGGATGTTTTGAATTGAGATGAAGAAGAAGGTGGAGTTAGGGGAGTTTATATAGGGAGTTTTCGGAATTGGAGAAAGTGAGCGGGAATTGTAAAATTTTTGAGGTGTTTGAGATGGATGATAAGAACAGTTGGATTTAAGGAGTTATCGACGGTGTACAGTTGTTTTATGTTGAGTTCACGGATTGTGATCCGTGTATATGCATATTAACCAATAGGAATTAATCTTTGTTCTCTTATTCAGCTACTTTTTGATATTTCTAGCCCAAGGCCCAGCAAATTTGGTTCTCTACTTAACTTCCTAAACTAGTATTACGGTTAGAAATTAATAAAAAATATAAACATTAAAAGTTTAATTAGTTTTATTAATTTTAAACAAGTTGGAAGATTCATGTAAAGATGATTATGAATGATGTGAAATTGTTAAGGTAAAGCTGTAATAGTGTAATACCGATACGTGTAGCAACTCAAAGAGACGGAGAATCAAATAGACTCGCGATTCCTATGTTACTTGTATTTTAAGATCAACAACCGAAACATCAACGATGAAAGTCGATTAATCTAATGATGCTTCGATTATTGTTAACCGTGTAATAACATCGAACCCTATTTTAGTATCTTGTATAAAGAACCCTGTAACACGAAAGATGAAAGACGAACAATCTTTTGATGGTTTGATTAATGTCAAAGACAATCAATCTTATGATCATTTGATTTATGTGAAGCTTAACTTAATGAAAGTCGATCAATTTAATCTAATGATGTTTCGGTTATTGTGAACCGTGTAATACCATCGAGCCCTATTTTGTAAGATAAAGAACCGTAACGTGGTTTTTCTAATGTGGACCGTTTAATAAGATTGCCTCATATGTTACTATCTTTTAAGATCAACAACCGAAACATCAACGATCTTGATCATATTTTCATTTCTTAATTTCTAATTGTTTAATTCAACTCAACTTTTAACTCTTTTTTGTTGTTATATAGTGACTCAATGAGAGTGACTGAGTAGTGAGAAAGTCACTAACTAACTAAATGTCTAAGTTTATTGGCTCTAATCAATGATCAGTATGGACTTATGGTTGACTGGTTGTTATTTTTTAGTTAACAAATTAATACATTGATCTATTATAATAACAACTAGTTTCAATTCAACTATAAATTTTAAATTCTAAAGTGAAGTTAGCTTTATGACAATTAACCTGATTTTTTGTTTATCGCTTTTTATTCTATTAACTTACATTTGATGCGTTGATCTAATCTAATAATAATTTATTTCAATTCAAGTCGATGTTTTGAGTTTCGGATTGAGGCCCTATTCTTTTGGACTTATTTTCAGCAAAAATAAGTAAAAATAAGTTCAGTTCAGCAAAAATAAGTAAAAATAAGTTCAGCGCAGCAAAAATAAGTTCAGTTCAGCCAAAATAAGTTCAGTTCAGCCAAAATAAGTTCAGTTTAGCAAAAATAAGTTTAGTCTTGTCTAATGTTGTAATTATTATTTTTGTTTTCAATATTACTATTACTATTATTATTATTATTATTATTATTATTATTATTATTATTATTATTATTATTATTATAATTAAAATAACAATGAATTTATATATTTTTTATTTTCTATTTTTTTATTTATTATTTAGTATTTATTATTTATTAACTATTATTATTATTATTATTATTATTATTATTATTATTATTAATTATTATTTATTATTTATTCTTTATTATTTATTAATTATTATTTATTATTTTTTATTTATTATTTATTATTTATTATTTATATTCTAATTATTTATTATTATTATTATTTATTATTATTATTATTGTAATTATTTATTATTATTTATTATTTATTATTTATTTATTATTTATTATTTATTATTTATTATTATTATTATTTTATTATTTTATTATTTATTATTTATTATTTATTATTTATCATTTATTATTATTATTATTATTATTATTATTATTATTATTATTATTTATTATTATTATTATTACTATTATTATTATTATTATTATTATTATTATTATTTATTATTTATTATCTATTAGTTATTTATTATTATTATAATTATTTATTATTTATTATTTATTATTATTATTTATTATTTATTATTAATTATTTATTTATTATTTATTATTATTTATTATTATTATTTATTATTTATTATTAATTATTTATAATTATTTATTAATTATTTATTTATTATTTATTATTTATTATTTTTATTATTTATTATTATTATTTTTTATTTATTATTATTATTATTATTGTTATTTATTATTTATTATTTTTTATTATTATTATTGTTATTTATTATTTAAGATTTTTTATTTATTATTATTAATATTATTTTTTATTATTTATTATTTATTATTATTATATTTATTATTTATTATTTATTACTATTATTTATTATTATTATTATTATTATTATTATTTATAATTTATTATTATTAATATTATTTATTATTATTTTTTATTTATTATTTGTTATATTATTTATTATTTATTATTATTATTTATTATTTGTTATTTATTATTATTATTTTTATTATTTATTATTATTTATTAATTATTATTTATTATTTATTATTATAAAATAATAAAATAATAATAATAAGTATTGATAATATTATTTTAATGCTTATTGATTATTATTAATTTTTTTTTTTTTTTTTTTTTTTTTTGGCAGCAAGAAATTAGTCTATTATATAACATAACAACAAAATACAAGTACACACAAGAAAAGAGACAACCCTAAACCCACTACTTGTGACCTAAGGTCACTTCGTGAGTTACGACACTAGACCACGACAACTATTACAAAGCAAAGCATTATTATCATCATCCAAACTGACCTTAATACTACATATATGACATCCATTATTTAGATAACGCTTTTTCCTTGGACAATAGTAGACGCTGGAAAATGGGAACTGCATGTTGAAGAACAATTAGACGATGAGTAAACTGTAGTCTTACCCTTAGAACCTCTCCTTTCACCGCCATTCTTCACAGATGACCGGGACTGAGTCTTCATTCTTCTTGCTGCAACAGAAAACCTTGATCGTTGATTCCCTCTTGAACTTGGCTCACACAAGGATAAGGGAGCAATACTCTTCGTGATTTTGGTATCATGGCTTGAAACACTATTGCTGACGCCACAACCATCGGCTCCTTTCTGAGACTCACACAAAGTCTCCACTACTACATCCTCCTTACGTTGGTGATTAGCTTCCATTTTGATCTCATTTTCCACTCGAATTTGTTTTACATAGTCAACCAATGTTGGACTCGCCTCATTTTGATTTTGATATTCCGCCTTTCTCTTAACACCAACATTTGATCTCATTACTACTCTTATAGTCTTCATATAACCAGTTCTGGAATTAACGCACTGAATAGATTTTCCCTTCATTAAGACTTGATAATCTTTCCTTGAGATGGAAATAAAAGAGCCCGGCCTCCTTCGGTTAGCATACCGATACTTGGGCTCAGCCATATTAGAATTTTCCACTTTGAGAGTATCCACAACAACCTTTATTCTCTCTTCCATCACCTCGTCCTTCATCTTAGCTGAATTATTTATAACTCCCGCACTTAGGAGATTATGTGAACTCTGGGCTTCCATAATAGACAATTCATGTGATTCCTTCATGTCATTCAAACCCAAAGAGGTATCATTTCCTTGTATATTATCCTGCTCAAATCTATGCTGCTTGTTTTTCGTGTTTGGAGACGAAAGCCCTAATCCTGACCCTATTGAGATATCCCCCTCATAGTACATTTCCGGGTTTTCATTGAATAGAAAGCTTTTAATCTCACTAAGTTTCTTGGAAATCTCCCGATTTTTAGGTTCAATGTTGGCAGCCAACAACAAGTCCCAATAGGCCCAATCCCGTTTCCCTAACTCTGTTGCAGCCATGGCTCGTCTAAACAAAGCTTTAACACTGTTCGGCTTAAACTCCAATATGACTGAACAAACCCGACCTACCTGCTCATACTCATTTTTTCTACTAAAACAAGCTACAGAGTTTAAGAGAATGCAGATAGCCAAATCAAAACATTCAACCATGTCCTTTTCTTCTACAAATTCGTACCGAGCAAGAATGAGCCCAGCATAGCCATACTTCTCTAGGGCATCATCAATTCTCCTTTGCTTAAATAGTAGGTTCCCTTCCTCTTTCAACTCTCTTACCAATTCCATAACACCCTCTGATTGTTAGAAGTTGCAATTAAATCAATCAGAAATTCATCTTCTTCCATGAGATCTTCCCCCTCTGTGAGGAGGCGATTAAGCTCTCTCTTAAGTCTCTTATAACTCTCCAAGGAAAACATCATAAAATTCCAAGAGAACTAACCCCTAAGTAATACTAAAATTTTATCAAGCAACACTGAACTTAACTCTAAAACTTTAGTTGAACCTGCGAGAGGTACAGGATTCTACCAGAAGAAGTAAGAAAGCATAAACTATACTAGATCAACTGAGAAGTGAAAAATCAATCTTTCCAAGGGTGAAAACTTAGACAAGATTGATGAGATGATAACTACAACTAACAGCTTATTACTAACGAACTCTCAGCACAAAACCAACCCGAAAAATAGCAAACTGACGCAGAAAAGAGGGTTACCGGTGAATAGGACGTGCGGAGGAAGGCTCGCCGGCGACCCAGATCTGAAAAGGCCGCCGGCGGGCTACAGGAGGTTGAGAGGCAGACTTCGAAGAAAGATATGTGAGAGCGCTTCCAGAGCTGAGAAAAAGTTGTGAGAGAAGAAAGATATGAGTCGTAAGTGTGAGCACATACACCGCTTATTGATTATTATAATAATAAGTATTGATAATATTATGTTAATACAGTTTTGTTCATCAAAAATAAGTTCATTTCAGCAAAAATAAGTTCAGTTCAGCCAAAATAAGTTCAGTTCAGCAGAAATAAGTAAAAATAAGTTCAGTTCAGCCAAAATAAAATAAGTTCAGTTCAGTTCAGCCAAAATAAGTTCAAAAGAACAGGGCCTGAATATAACTTAAAGACTATTAGCTTCTTAAATGGAGTATTGTTATCTTATAATAGTCTTCGAGTTACATTTATACATGGGATATTATCTCAGATAACCCTGACTTATAGGCCTTTTTCCAATATAACCCTGACTTTGACAGCCCTGTCTTCGATAACCCTGAACTTGGTTTTTGTCATTAAACTGGATGGAATTGTTAATGGCGTTAACTTGGTTTGACTTTTGCTAAATTAATCTCTTTCTCTCTCTTGTTCTTCATCTCTTCTCTCTCTTGTTCTTCATCTCTTCTCAAGCATTCATCAAATGAAAGAATAAACTCAAACAATTTTGAAGAAGTGATGGAAGAATATTGTTGCATGACAATTTTTCAAATGAAAATACCAAAATTTATCTACAATCAAAATTATATTCACAATACAAAAACAAACTAATAGTCCAAAATTCAAGCATACACCAATAAAAAAAAATCACTTCATCATACAAACATAACCACTGCAACACTAATTACAAAAGAATCATAAAACTAAGAACAAACGAAATTTAAAAACTAAATCTAAGAAAAATAAACGAAAAAAAATAAATCTAAAAAAATAGATCTAAAAAAATGAATGAAGAACAAGCAACGCAAGGAAGAATGAGGCAGCGAGAAGATGCCGGTTCAACTTTACCAACGCAATGAAATCCACATAGAGAAAATAAACTAAAATGATGTTTTGGATTCTTCAATTACCTTATCGTCTTACATCGTTAATCTTATCCAATAATTACTTAGCTTTATAATAATTTGATTGTATTCACTTAAGTGAACTTGTGTAAGCTATAACAAGCTAGCCTTAGTCAGCAATAGACCTTACAATATACTACATATACGAATTTTCGTTTCATATCAGGATCTTGAGATGATTAACTTAAGTACAGTGATGTTAGTATCTTGAATTAGTTTAGCGACTTACATTGATACGCTCATTCTAATAACAACATGTTTCAATTCAAGTAGATGTTTTGAGTTACAATTACTTTATCGACTTACGTTGATACATTCATCTAATATAATATCAATTTATTTCAATTTAGTTCAGATATATGAGTTTCAAATTGAATATAACTTGTTAACGATTAACTCAAATGGAGTATTGTTATCTTGATTTAACTTTTCAATTCACATAGATACCTTGATCTAATCCAATATTAATTTATTTTACGTCGATTATATGTTTTCAATTTTCAAATGCAAAGAGCTTAATGACTAGTATAGTTATATTAATCCATTGATCTAATATAGTTATAGTAAGACGTTATTGATCTAATCAGCTTTAAAAAAAATAATATTTAACTCGTCTTTCGAGAAAGATTATAAGAATTTATACTGATATGAGATGTTTAACCAAACATGATGTGATTTGCATAGAACTAAAAGTTTGAATATCAAATTATATAAAATTGTCTTCTTTCAAATTGTCGAATATATCAGTAAAGTACACATATATCAATGTCACCCTCATACACGTTTTTGGGATGTACAACCGGTTGTTTTCGATGCAAGTGTCGGACTACACTTATTTGCCACATTAATTTTAACCGAACCCAAAAAAACATTTGGCCAAAACCCGGCATGAAATTCCATTTTTTCCGAACAAAATACAAGAGTATGAATAACTTATACCGAACCGATGCGATTATTGTCGAACTTATGTGGTTTTCGTCAATAACTGAAATAAACTGAAACGAAATTGAAAATAACTACAACGTGTTTTAACTGCTATGGTTTCAACCGTTGGTTGGTTTAACTGTTTGGGTAAAACTGGTTTAAACTGCAACTGAACTAAACTGAAACTGAAAATAAAAATAACTGAATTAAACTGAACTGAAAAGTTTGTTAACCGAACCCGAACAATCGTTAATAATTTTAACGGTGTAAACCGAATTGATATGAACCGAACTGTTTGGATATAACCATAACTGAATTGTTGAACTGAATTGACACCTCTACTTCCACACACGAGTTTTGAGCTTGTATGCTTGTAAGAAAATGTCACGCTAGTTTTTGTTATTACGAGGAATGAAGATATTAACATGAAATTATAATTTGCAAGTGATGTTTCTTATTGAAAGATTTAATTACAATAGAACGATATTTTTTCTTATAATTTCATTCAGAATATGGATCGGTTGAAAATTTGCCAAAAATGGTTGAGCATTCAAAGTATTGATCAATTGAAAATTTACCGAGCATGGTAGAGCTGGGATTTGGTCCGTAAAAAGTTGTATCAAGTTGCGTCAATTTTATGCTTTATATCTTCTTTGTATTTGATCTTACGGTATTTTCACTAAATACCCCCGACAAATAAATTTATTCACCAAATACCCCCACTTTTTCAAAATTCACCAAATACCCCTGACCTTTAAAAAAATTCACCAGATACCCCTGACATTTCAAAAAATACCCAAAATGCCCTTTTTGGCTAACGGACGTTAGTGCTCCGTTAACTAATTAACCTAAAAAACCTAATTAAACCCTAATTAAACCTAAAAACCCTAAAACTCTATCTAACCCTAAAACCCTAACTAACCCTCAACCCACCTCCAAGCCCACCACCCTCCTACCCCACCCCCGACCCCCCACAACTCCAACCCCACCAGCCCCCCCCCCGCCGCGCCTCCCCCTCCCCACCACCCCCGCCTGCGCGCGCTCCCCCTCCCGACCACCCCGGCCCGCATCCCCCTCCCCTTCCCCCGAAATCAATTGCCCCACCCCTCCCCTTCCCCCGCGAACTCGGTCGTTCCACCTTCCCCCGCCACCCCCCGCCGCGCGCGCTCCCCCTCTCGACCACCCCAGCCCGCACCCCCCTCCCCCTTCCCAAATGAAATAAGTCGCCCTACCCCTCCCCTTCCCCCGCGAACTCGGTCGCTCCCCTCCCCCTCCTCCCGCCGCAAAATTGTTCGTTCGAAGGTAATCATTTGAAATTATGATCGGCCGTGAACTCGGTCGCGAATCGTTCGAAAGAGCGAGGGAGGGGAGGCGCCGGCGAGATCGAGGGAGGGGGGCCTCGGATCTAGTGCGGAAATCGTTCAAAGGAGTGAGGGAGGGGGAGGGGAGGAGCGAGGGAGGCGCCAGAGGAGGTCGCGGGGAGCGGGAGCCTGCGTGGGAGTTTTCTGGGGAGGGGGTCTGCGTTGTGGGGGGCCGCCGGGAGGGGGGGTCTACGTCGTGGGGGCTACCAGGGTGGGGGAGGGGAGGAGGGGCAGGAGGGAGGTCGAGGGGAGGGGAGGGAGGGGAGGGTGGGGATGAGGTTGGGTGGTGGGGCTGGTGGGTCTAGGGAGGGTTGAGGTTGGGTTAGGAGAGAAAGTATTAGGTTTTTAGGGTTTATTGAGGGTTTAGTTAGGTTTAATTAGGGATTATTTAAGGTTAATTAGGTTTTTTAGAGTTAATTAGGGTTAATGACTAACAGAGTTAACCGCCGTTAGTCATTAAGGGCATCTAGTGAATTTTTTTAAAGGACGGGGGTATCTGGTGAATTTTGAAAAAAGTGGGGGTATTTGGTGAATAAATTTATTTGTCAGGGGTATTTGGTGAAATAACCGTTGATCTTATATTGCATTTTGACGATCAATTAACAACTTATTTGGTTGATTAATTAAAATTGTACTGAATTTTGTGTGAAAATTGTAGTCCACTCTCAACTTGGCATTAAGACTAAGGGGAGGAGCCTATGGGAAATTTTGGACAACTAAAATGACATCCAAATTCGATCCCCAATTGATCAGACATATTATAATCACCCACAATCAGTACACGCATTACGGTAAGGTCTTGCTTGTTATGACATCCAAATTCTATTCGATTGGTTATTGTACACACAATATGATAAACATCTTGTTATGATGTTTACTAGCAATTAGTATAGATCTTTAAGAGAATAACTTGATGCCATGGCTACTAATTTATCCAAAAACATGCATCGATTATTACTTTTGTATGGGTATTCCAGAGTTTGGTGTCGGACACATCTCTTGTGGCCGACATGAACAACTTAGGACGCGATGTCACAAAGAGAACCCGAGTCATCTCTAAAATCAAGGCTGAGATGACGATCACGACCCAGCAGGGAGCAAATAAAGGAATCTTCCTTCCAGTCAGACTCATCACAGTCATACACGTGCCAAAGGATTACGCACCCTGTTAGATGAATAATACTACTATAAATAGTCAAATGGTACTATTCTGCAGGTAAATTCTCTCACAAGCTAAAGACTACTTTCTCTCTCTATCTCTCTCTCTCTCTCTCTCTCTCTCTCTCTACAATCCTTATCGGACACTTATTGACTTGAGCGTCGGAGGGGGTTTCCTCGCATAGCCCCCGAGGGTAGTTTACGTTTGTCTTCCTTGCAGACTTCCAGTTCCGGACGCCCACTCAAGTACTGACGGACATATCTGTGTCTGCCATTGTTTCAACACCGAAACAACTTGGCGCTAGAAGGAGGGGCCTCCTATCTTTGAGAAGCAGTCATGGAAAAGACAAACAATGCAAGTCGTGGTCCACCGGGATTTGAGATCGGTCAAGGATCTTCCCAACCTGTAATCACCGGGCCTATCGGTGCACCATAGTTCCACCTCAATGTGCCCGAGAGCAACAACGATCAGCGCACTCCTGAGAATAATATAGCTCAAGTAAACGCTGGTGGCGTCCCATTTAATTTGGCTCAGTTGAGTCAATTTTCTCCTGAACAACTGCAAACCGTAGCATCCTTCATCCAAATGTTACAAGGCACTCCTCAGCCTAATAACACTTCTGCTCCTAATACTAGAGGCGCTCAACACCGTAAACGATCACTGGCTATGGCCGGTAGAAACGTTGACGGTACGCTAGTGAGGAGGATGCGTACGTTAACGCAAGAGGAACGCCAGACGTAAAGACAAAATGATGACCCAGAATATGAGGAAGTCGCTTTTGGAAACGAAGATCTTAATAATTCAGAAGAGAAGAATCAAAGTCGCTCCTACCGAGAGTACAGCACCACTGGTGTTAGTAACTATTCGGTTGGCGGACATTTATTAATCAGGCCCAAACTCTCTCCATTCGTGCCGGAAGTTCTGAATCACCCAATGCCGAGAATCAAACTTGGTAATGTGTCCAGTTTCTCTCAACTTTCGTCTATGTTCAGTACTCACTTTGTAAGCAATAGGCGTCGTGAGCGCACTACTGGGGAATTATTGTCAATCAAACAGGGGGAAACAGATGCTCTCCGGGATTACATTGGGCGCTTCAATGTTGAGGCCGTATCTATTCCTAGGCTGCACCAGGATGTAGCGGTCCTAGCCTTGATGACGGGATTAAGAGAAGGGACTACGTTAAGGAGTTATCTTGGCCGTAAAACTTTCACGTCATTGGGGCCAGTGTTGGGAAAAGCAAACGATTTCATAAGAGGAGAAGAATTTGACAAGGCAGCCATCAATCAATGTCGTGAGTCCGATAAGAAAAAAGAGGACAAGTCAAGAAAGGACAAGGGTCGTGAAAACGATCGGGGCCGATATGAAAGGAAGGAATCTAATATGGTCAAGAAAGGAAGCGACTGAGAGCGAGGTGACCGAGAAAGGGGAGAACGCAAAGATAAATTTGATGCGTACACTCAACTCACAACTTCCCGGGCACAAATATTCACTATGAACAAGGAAAGTGATAAATGGCAACGGCCAAGAAAGATGTTTCATAAAAACTGTGACAAGACTAAATGGTGTGATTTCCATGGGGATCACGGCCACGTAACTGAGGATTGCAGGCACTTGAAAGATAATCTGGAGGATCTTATTCGTAGTGGATATTTCATTCAGTACAAAGTCCAGACCAGTGAAGGTGATTTGGTGAAGTCTATAGATCATAATGATTAATCTCGGATAGGAGAAATACATGTGATCAGTGGCGGCCCAATTCATGGCGGCAGTGTCAATGGAGCAAAGGCTAGTTTAAAGGAATTCCGACATCAAGTAAACTTCAATGAGAGTTGCCGTTGGAGGAAGCCACCAGTTATGCCGGCCATGTCGTTCTCGGTTGAAGATGCCAAACAAGTGGTATACCCCCATGGCGACCCACTGGTGGTCACTTTGAAAGTTGCAAACTGTTTTATTCACAACCTTTGGGTAGATGGAGGAAGCTCTGCCAATATCTTATTTTTATCAACTTTTGAGAAGTTGATGATTGGGCGAGAACATTTGCAGCCGGTACGCTATCCAGTGATAGGGTTCACTGGAGCGTCGGCAATACCTGAGGGAATTATAAAATTGCCAGTCAGAGTTGGTGAAAACGATGAAGCCAAGGATGTTATGACCGAATTCCTGGTGGTAGACGTTCCCGGAGCATATAATGCAATCATCGGGAGACCGTTAATTCATGATATACAAGGAGTGGTGTCGACATATCATTTGACTATGCTGTATGTATCCAATTCGGGTACAACAGCAAAGATAAGAGGAAATCAGGAGACAACAAAGTCTTGTTATTTAACGGCACTGAAGCGGCCGGCAAGGAGAATGCCGGCAGAAGAATTGAATCCGCCCACTCGAAAACAAAGGCGAGCCCAGAAGAAAGCTCTAGCAAATGAAGCAGAATCCGAGAAAGGGGATGAAGAAATGATGGAAATTTCAATGGAAGAACTGGAGTCTAGGCCCGATGATACGCCAAGACCCAAACCAGACGGAGAAACGAAGCAAGAGATGCTGGCAGATGACCCAGGAAGGACAGTCGCTGTCGGAATAGACATAGACCCAAAGGTCAGGGTCAACCTCGTGACTCTCCTAAGAGAAAACTCTGATGTTTTCGCGTTCTCGGTGGATGAGATGCCGGGAATAGACCCGTCCGTGATGGTACATCGTCTAAATGTCGACAACACTGTCCGCCCTATCAAGCAAAGGAAGCGAAATTTCTCCGCTGAAAAAAACAAGGTCATAAAAGAGGAAGTTGATAAGCTATTGGCGGCTGACTTCATTGAGCCATGTGATTAATGGCTGGCCAATGTAGTCATGGTGAAGAAAGCTAACGGCCAGTGGAGGATGTGCGTGGATTTCACGGACCTCAACAGAGCTTGCCCAAAGGATTGCTATCTGTTACCGAGAATAGATCAACTAGTAGACTCTACTAGCGGTCATGCATTACTGAGCTTTATGGATGCATTCTCGGGCTATCATCAGATCAGCTTGCTCGAGGCCGATAGGAAAAAAGCTGCATTCATCACGGATTGTGGAGTATATAATTATAAGGCAATGCCGTTTGGACTCCGCAATGCGGGGGCGACGTATCAAAAGCTAGTCGATAAAATATTCGCGGATCAGAGAGGAAGGAATATCGAAGCATATGTTGACGACTCCATAGTCAAGAGTGAAACTGACCGTGAACATTGGGATGACCTAGAAGATACCTTCAGGACATTGAGAGAGTATAAGATGAAGCTCAACCCAAAGAAATGTGTTTTTGGGGTGAGAATTGGGAAGTATTTAGGCTTTTTCGTAAGCAAGAGGGGCATTGATGCAAACCCTGACAAAGTCCAAGCCATTGTCGACCTGCCCGAGCCAAAAAGCGTCAAAGACATTCAGAAGCTAACCGGAAGAATGGCGGCCCTCACTCGATTCATTTCAAAATCAGCAGACAAGGCTTTGCCTTTCTTCGCACTACTAAGGGGAAATAAGGAGTTCGAGTGGGGGGAGGAGCAAAGTAAAGCGTTCCTGGCAGTAAAAGAACATTTGAAGAGTCTACCCACCATCGCAAGACCCGAGACTAGAGACGTATTACAGCTGTATATCTCGACCTCGTCTAAAACAGTCGCGGCCGTATTATTGGTGGAAAAGGAGAAGAGACAGCAGCCAATATATTTTATCAGCCACATCCTTAATGGTCCAGAGAGCCGTTACCAGCTGGTAGAGAAAATGGCTTTGGCTGTGATAATTGCCGCCAGGAAACTCATACCATACTTTGAATGTCATCCCATCCAAGTTTTAACCAATCAACCGCTAGAAAAAGCGTTGCAAAAAATGGACAGTTCAGGGCGCCTTTTGAAATGGGCAGTTGAGTTGTCCGAGTACGACATCCAGTACAAACCGAGAACACAATAAAAGCCCAAGCATTGGCGGACTTTATCATAGAGGCATCTTACGAAGAAGAGCAAGTTGAGAAAGAAACATAGATGTTGGAAGTGGATGGTTCATCAGCCGTGAGTGGATTAGGGGCTGGCATTGTGATGACCAGTCCGGAAGGAAATGTTTTTGAATACGCCATCAAGTTCTCCTTTCCAGCATCAAACAACGAAGCAGAGTTTGAGGCCGCAATTGCTGGATTAAGAATATGTATAGCCGCTGGGGCTAAGAGTGTATCATTGAAAACGAATTCACAACTCGTCAATGGTCAGCTGAAAGGAGAGTTTGAGGTCCGAGAAGCAAACATGCAGAATTATGTTGAGAAGGCCAAAGAACTGATAGCCGAGTTGATTCACTTTGAAGTTCAAGCCATCCCTAGGGCCGACAATACCAAGGCGGATGCACTCTCCAAATTGGCAAGCTCTGATTCTCTAAACATAGAAAGATCTGTTATGGTGGAAATTTTTAAAGAAAAAAGCATCACCGAGAAAATTGTGACTGTAAATACCATCAATCAACAAGGTGAATGATTCAGTGAATTAGTGTCATATAAGCTTGCAGGCTCACTCCCTTCAGATGCCATGTCAGCCAGGAAATTGAAGCGGCAAGCTAGTTGGTACATCGTCTATCAGAATGAGCTGTATAAGAAATCCTTTAGCCTGCCGCTGCTAAAATGTACAAAAGCATGGGAGTCCGGCAAGATATTAGAAGAAATCCATGAAGGAATTTGTGGGAACCACCTTGGAGGAAAAGCACTGGCATTGAAAGCTTTGAAGGCTAGGTATTACTGGCCGAGTATGTTGGCGGACGCACAGAACTATGTCAAGAAATGTGATAAGTGCCAAAAGTTCGCCCCCATCATCAATAGGCCCGCGAATGACCTTCAACCCATACTCAGTCCGATACCATTTGCACAATGGGGTCTGGATATCCTTGGACCGTTCACAACGGCGGAGGTCGAAAATTTCTGATTGTTGGTATCGACTATTTCACAAAATGGATCGACGCAGAGCCCACGGCAAAGCTAAAATCCAACCAAGTCAAGAAGTTCATTTGGCAAAATATAATGACAAGGTTTGGCATACCGGCTGCAATAGTCTTTGATCACGGAGCGCAATTTGATTGTCGACCAGTCAAGAGCTTCTTGTCCGAGTTCAGGGTTAAGTTCGCATTTTCAGCTATGTGTCACCCACAAAGTAACGGCCAAGATGAGGCTGCAAACAAACAGATTCTAGGGGCCCTCAAGAAGAAGTTGGACGAGTTCAAGGGAGCTTGGGCCGACATGGTTCCAACAGTATTATGGGCCAATAGAACAACTGAAAAGGAAGCAACTGGAGAAAGTCCATTCAGATTAGCTTTTGGGACGGAAGCAGTCTTGCCAGTACAGGTTGGTTTACCATCCTATCGGATCAAGCACAAAGATCTAGGGAGCAATGATCAGGGTTTGAGAGAAAATCTAGATTTCCTACCAGAAGTAAGGTTGGTAGTGGAACTTAAAGCCGCAGCATACAAGGATCGTATCAGCAAGGCTTATAACAAGAGAGTTCTGGAGAGGCCGCTAGCGCTGGACGATCTGGTATTGCGAAGGACGGCCGCCATTGGAAAGGTTCATACAGAGGGAAAGTTAACAGCCAACTGGGAGGGGCCATATCAAATAGCAAAAGAAATTGGTCCCGGATCCTTTGCTTTAAAAACAATGGACGGCATCGAACTCAAGAATTGTTGGAATGCTAGCGTTCTAAAGAAGTACTTCCTCCATTTCATAATACTCGCTACACTTTCCATTGTGGGAAGTTTCACATTACTTGCTACACTTCCTTTTTAGGCAATAAACTCTCTCTATCTCTCTCCTCTCATATGGGTCCCTTTTCTTTTTACTCTTTACCTCTCTCTTCTTCAAAAATTGCCTAGGAGTCCGTGAATTGAGAAGTGTAGCGAGTAATATGAAACGGAGGAAGTATTATGTTTAGACATCTTGTGTAATGGGCCCAGAGCCACTCTTTTCATACTTGAATAATATAAACGATCGTTAGCATTCCGATTAATCATCTCTTATTATGTTTAAATATGTACACCAAAACTAAATTGTCCGCTCTTGATATTCTTAACGGCCAGCTAACAGGTCAAGTACAAAAACGGCCACATAACAGGTCAAGTAAAAAAACGACCACATAACAGGTCAAGTACAAAAATGGCCACATAATAGGTCAAGTACAAAAACGACCATATAACAGGTCAAGCACAAAAACAACCACATAACAGGTCAAGTACAAAAAAGACCATATAACAGGTCAAGTACAAAAACGACCATATAACAGGTCAAATGTAGAAATAGCCATATAACAGGCAAAGATTACCAACAGCCACATAACGGGCCACAATAAGCCAAATAACAGGCATGAGGTGCATAACAAGCTTTTATAAAGGGAAAGTGTTGGAAATACGGTATAACACGGATATATTGTCCGAGTTAAGAGCAAATCTGAAAGAGAGATTTACGCAAATAGGCTTCATTACTAATTACTGGCATGCTGGCCAACTACAAACAAAAGTGGGCAGCCATCAACAAGGCATCAGAAACTGATAACAATAATCGTAATTAAAAGCATATTCTTTTACATGCCGAAATGGGCCGAATTCAGAGTTATATAACAATGTTCGTATTACAAGATATCTAATTATTATAGCCGACAGAAGAGCCGGGAGATGACCGCCAAAAACATCAGGGGAGAGGCACCTCATCTTGGGTGACTGGGAGGACGTTTGCAATTACGTGCTCCTCGCAAATGAAAGTCACCCTCAAGAGGACGGGTGTGAACACCTTCTGCGAAAGCGGTCTCTATTTCTTCCGAGTTGAAGGTAGGATGGGAATGGCAGACACACCTCTTAGCAGCCACCCAGCCGCCATCATATCTTTCCCTAGCAGGTCGACAAACTCCTCGGACCTCTTGAAAGCCCCCACAGCTAGATGGCCGGCATCAGACATGGCTTTTTCAACAGCAGCGGCCATCTCGCTCTTGGCAGAATTCAAGGCAGCTTCCAGCTCAACAGACTTCTTCTCGACCGTTTCCAACTTAGTCGCCTTGATGCGTAAGTCAGATAATTCCACGTCAATCACGGCCCTTGAAGCTTTCTCGGTATCCAGTTCTTGTTGTATTTCATCAGCACGAGTCTGAGCAGCCTCAAGTTTAGTCCGCAACTCGGCCAGCGCCTGCTGTTGATTATCGGCCAATGACTGATAGTGAATGTACTGCTCGATCAGCTCAATGGCGAAATTGTTGGTCTGCGTCAAAAGCATGATATAAATAAATAATTAAAAAGGAGGTATATATATATATGTAATAAATAAAATTTACCAAGACCATATCATGCGCAAGCTGAGCAACTGGTGCCACCAACTTGTCTGACGGACAATCAATGGGTAGCTGAAGGCCTTTCAGGAGACGATACCCCAAGGTACCGTCGTTGGCCGGGATGTCAGCATAGAGAGACTCATCCCCCCTCACATCCCAGTTGGGTTGATAAATTTTTTCAGGGGTAGTGGCAGGACGAGAAAAAGCAGCTCTTACAGTGGCACTCAGGATCACCTCCTTGTGCTCTATCCACTCATGAATCCGAGAAAAAATTCCCGGACCTAGATTCGATAAGAAGCTTGGAGCGCTGAGAACATCGTAAATTTTCTGGGTAATGGAGGAGCCAGATCCCAATGTCGTCCCAATACTGTCGATGGCAGCGTTGAGAGGAGAGATACGGTTGCTGGCAGGCGCAGGCTCCCGAACCAGACCCTCATCCGGAACATTAATGGCGGACCCCATGTTTTGCGTCTCGGACACAGCATTAGTGTCCAAGGCTTGCCTCTTGTTGGGGCTCCCTCGACGGCGGCCTCACGAGGTCACCTCTGACCCACCGTCCCGCCGCCACGACGGACGGGAACCTGAATAACATGCAGTGGAGAATCCTGATCCCCGCCACCGACATTAAGGTCGGGAGTATGATCCCCGACCAGTGTTACGACCGCCGCGACCGCGATCAGCGCCACGATGGCCGCCAGTGAGACCATGGATTGTATCGTAATCAGAGACAGGTTCATCAGAGGTCTGAGACATTGGCGTTAAGTCCTCGTTGAGACCTAACTCCTCAAGATCTAAGCTGACATGACCTGCAATGGCAAAGCCGATAAAGATTAGTACTGTGTTAATCAACAAAAATATGTCCTATGTTGGACCATGAGTCAAGAAGCAAACTTTCTGGGTGGGTCCGACAGAGAAACAAAGCCGACAGAGGCTCATTCCCCAATATATACATCGCGTGGGGGAGCCAATTGCAGGGGATCCTTCCCTCGGCGTCCTCACCGTCAACAGTAACAACCCCAAGCTCGGACTCAAAATAATCAAAGGCCTTCTGTTCGACCGCAGAAAGACCATAAGAGGGTATGTCCTCCATCCGGGTGACCGGCTTGGTAAAATGACGGCGGACAGGGAAGTTATCCAGCACTTTAACCCAATAAAAAGCTGGTTGCCAACCTTTTAACCTGGTCAGCTTAGGGTAGACGGTAAGCTCATTTTTTGCCGTCATCAAGCACCACCATCCCTTCTCGATGGATCCATTCCGTCGCAGCCAATGAAGCCGGTGGAAAATATTGAGCGTCTCAGGGAAACCTAGATAGCGACAGGTCCAGATGTACGCGATCAGATTTCTTACGGCCAAGGGCGTCAACTGAGCCAAACAAACGTTAAAAGCCTTCAAAATCCTTACCAAGTTCAAATCTAAGGGAAAGCGCAACCCAAATTCAAAATGGTGCGCATAAACAGCTATGTGCCCTGCCGGACAATTAGTCACTTTTGAGCCCTTGTCTTGGATCACCAATTTATATTCGGGCGGGATGGCATACAACTTTTCCGCAACTTCGCAATACTTGAGATTTATGGCGCACTGCCGCCAAGTGTTGCAGATGGCCGTTGATTTCGGACCACTACTATAATCCATCGGTAGCCAGATCCTAGAATGCTCAACATCATTGCGGCTAGGAATTGGCTCGGGCTGAGAATTAGGGGGCATGCTGGAGCTTTCCCCTAAAGCAATCTCAGGCTGGCAAATACCTCTATCCCGGCCAGAAGTAGAAGGACAATGAGTCTCGTCCATTGTGGCAAGAGAGTCGTTGTCTGAACCTAGATCAACAACAAGTGGATGAGAAGGGCCGACATCATGAGCAAGGCGATCGTAAAAATCATCCGCCACTACAACCCCAGGATCTCTTAGGTTATCTAACCAAGCATGTTCCCTCAACGGCTGAACATCAAGTCCGGGAACAACATCAAGGGGAGGATTCCTAACGGTCCGACGAGCTAAGATTTGGTGCCGTAATTCTCTTAGAGTTTGTCTATCACCACTTATCCTCGCGGACAAATATTGAGAGGTCAAATTTTCTTGTTCAGGAGTGGAGCGATCATTAAGAAATTTGGATCAAAGTTCCCTATCCCGGTCGGCAGTTAAGGGCAAGTCGGCTAATAAACGAGTTCTTCCCTCCCTAGGACTTGAAGTGGATGAACTATGTCCGTCACAAGGGGAAGAGGGAGATGAGGGGTCACTCTCAGACAAAAAATCATCACTCAAAGTTTTTTGACTATCTGAACGGTCCGACATAGTCCCAAAGCAAGAAAGAAACAAAAAGAGCAGTTGAAGGGAAGATGGAAAAAAGTACCTGAGAAAAAGCCGACGGGAAAATGACCGGAAAATCAAGTGAATTCCCAGAAAAGCGCAGCAGAATGTCCCAAAAGCACGAACAAAAGAACTAAAGTCAACAGCACCGGAGGAAATAAATTCGCCGGAAAAGTTGAAAACTTTGAAGAAAACCCTTGATTAAACCCAGATGAGCAGGGGCGAAAATGACCAAAATTCTTCGAAAATAATGAACGGACAGTAGCCCAGAGTACTTTCGAGGTAATTTGGTTATAAAAAGCTCAGATCTTGGCAAGAAAAAAGAGATTCGAAGTTATTGGAGAAATCGCACAAACCAGAGAAGTTCAAGAAGGTTGAAGATGAAGAGTAAAAAAGAAAAGAAAACTTATTTTACTTTATAAATGCCAATATCGAACGGTTAGGATGAAGTGTCCCACCAACTGCCCTTCTAGATGCACGGCAAATGTCACTCACTAGGCAAACCCTTGATAAAATAAAGAAAATGGGCGGGATTCCAAAAGAAATAATGATTACACCTTTTTGAAATTTGCATTGCTCCCCAAAGCAACACGTGGCAGTACGAGAAAATTCCTCAACAGGGACAAGTTCCTTCGTGTCCTCATAATAACATCAATGCCGGTCACGACCCCCAATGAAGCTGGGGGGGCTAGTTGTATGGGTACTCCCAAGTTTGGTGTCTGACACGTCTCTTGTGGCCGACATGAACAACTTAGGACGCGATGTCACAAAGAGAACCCGAGTCATCTCTAAAATCAAGGCTGAGATGACGATCACGGCCCAACAGGGAGCAAATAAAGGAATCTTCCTTCCAGTCAGACTCATCACAGTCATACGCGTGTCAAAGGATTACGCACCCTGTCAGATGAATAGTACTACTATAAATAGCCAAATGGTACTATTCTGCAGGTAGATTCTCTCACATTCTAAAGACTACTTTCTCTCTCTCTCTCTATCTCTCTCTCTCTCTCTCTCTCTATATCTCTCTCTCTCTCTCTCTCTCTCTCTCTCTCTCTCTCTCTCTCTCTCTCTCTCTCTCTACAATCCTTATCGGACACTTACTGACTTGAGCGTCGGAGGGGGTTTCCTCGCATCCCCCCGAGGGTAGTTTACGTTTGTCTTCCTTGCAGACTTCCAGTCCCGGACACCCACTCATGTACTGACGGACATATCTGTGTCCGCCACCATTTCAACACCGAAAGAACTATCATCCACAAGCTTTGCTACCATATCATCCGCAAGGTTTGCCACCATAAATTAAGTTTGGGAAACTAGTTTAAGTTAGTGGATTATTGCACACATCTAGCTAAACCTCAAGAGGAAAGAGGCAATTAATGACAAGGGGGCTCAGAATTCCCCTTCCCGTTGATGAAACCATAACATTCGGCGGTAATGCAATCATGCATATTGTTGTGAACTGCATCAGCGTCGTGCCAAAAGTTACCATAGATAAGGCAGTGGTTATCCTTCTTCTTCGAAACTTCAGGATGGGGACTAGCATAACCTAGATAATGCTCGTCTAACTGTTTTCTAGTCATCCGGCCACTTTAGCAGTGCATGCAGCGGACTCTAAGTCGTGCATGTTGTTGCGTTGTTATCATCTTTCCCTTTAATCGTCTACAGCCCTTTGTTCCCTTTTCTTCTCCAGCTGTCTTCTGTAGACTGTCTCACTCCCATATCGCATGATTGATTGGGGCTTTCGTTCGGGCTTCGTGGGCTTCATCTTAGCACCCTTGATGTGTGAGAGAACCGCAGGGAGTGCAGCCCGCACCTAGAGCCACACTCGAAGTTAGGGATGGCAACCCGGTCCAGATCCGTTTTCAAAGTCTGGACCCAGATCCGCCCCGGATCCAACGGGTCTGAAAAAGTAGGACCCGGATCCAGATACTGCAGATCTTACAGATCCGGGTCCAAAACGGGTCCAAAACGGATCCGTCTAAAATATCACAAATTTAGATCAAGAACTTACGACAATTTGAATAAAAAAATACCATAACATTTATTAACAAATTACCACAAATTCAACTACAAAATTCATCAACAAAAACTAAAAATATTCGGAGTAAATTCAAGAGATAAGCCACGGTGGTCTTAGGCCTTGTGGCTGGTGGTGTGAATGGTGCCTGAAAATCGTGGGCCTCACTTATGGTGATGTAGATGCTGCCTGGTGACCGTGGGCACGAATAACGAGAGAGGGAGAAATGAAGTGGCGAACTGACGAATGAGGGTGAAGGTGGCGGGTGCGACGGGCGGGAGAAGTGAAGTGACGAATGGTGCCTGGTGGTCAGGGCTGGTGCGTCGCAGCTTTCCTGATGGTGGGGGGATCTTGATTCGTGGCTGGTGGTGGCTGGCGAGAGAGAAGAATAAGTGAAAGTGAGTAGCGTTTTGTTGGTGGTGGACTGGTGGTGTTGGTTGGAGTGCTTCTCTGCCACGCTTGTTGTGATTTGTGAGCATTAGCATTTAGCACAGTCAATGGTAGATGGAATAGAGAAAGAGAGAAGGAGGGTGAGGGAGATGGAGTGTTAAGGACTTAGGGTTCAGCTCACAAAACGTAAAAAAAGAATGAAATGAAAAAGGTAAGAAGAGGCTTAGAACATTAGAAGTGGAGAGGAGGCCCAGCGCCCAGCCCAACTTGGTTTTAAAAAAAACGGATCTACGGATCCGGGTCCGGGTCTACTAGACAGATCCGGACCCGAATCTGTGATCTAACCAGTGGACCCGGATTCGACCCGGATTCGACCCGGATCCATCGGGTCCAAAATTTTAGGATCCAGACCCGGAAAAACGGATCCGGGTCTAGGATCCGGGCCGGGTCCAGGATCCATTGCCATCCCTACTCGAAGTCGCCCAATTAGAGTCAAACGCCCTCAGTTTATTTGTGAAATAAACTTGCATTATAAGATAATAACATCAAACATTAAACTTTAAACATTAAGAAAAATCTAGTTATTAATTAATTACAAAAAAATTAAGATATAAAGCGAACATAAGGCGCAGGGCCGGCCCTAAACAAGTCCAAAATGGGACTCATAACAGGGCCTCCCTTTTAGGGGCCCTCAAGTTCTAAAAAAAGTTAAATCAGTAAAGCCTAAGACCCAGCAAAAATGCAAAAATACTACACTTCATACGCGCATATTACCAGCAAAAGATTTCTCTCTCCTCACTCTCGATTTCCTCCATAACTCCATTAACCACTGGATCTTTTTCATTCTTCAGATCTTCCTTCTCTCTCGTTAGTCGTTACCCGAAATTGGAGAAATCAAGCCCCAAAAATTCAGGTAATTATACTTTTCTTAGTTTAATTTTGATTTTTTTATTTTCATGAATGCTTTTGTAAATACCAAATTATCCCAATTAAATAGGCGAATTGGAATTTCCCTTCAATTTATTTTTATTCATCTGTTAATTACCGCTTATATTGATGCGTGAATCGTTATTTTTATTTGGTTTATGCGAGATTTTGGGGTTGGGGAAGGACTCGACTTTGACGAGTTGGGGTAGTGAAAAAGGTGAAGTCTTTAATTTGATATTCGGGTAATCTCTCTCTCTCTTTGTCGACACCAATTCATACATCACTTAAAACTCATATCTTTTTTTGTTGAAATTTTTTCTTTCATTTTGAATTTGTAATTTGTAATCAGGGTGTAGATTTTATCTGCTAAAATTCTTGCCTTTTGAATATGTTTTTAAATTTCATATCTTTTTCTTTGTCTCACCGCTTGATGTAATTTGGTAATTAGGTTTTAGATTTCATCGAAATTGGTTGAATTTGTTGTTTAAGTTCCTACCTTTTTGTTCTGTATTTTACCAATTAAGTTGTAGTATTTGTTCTTGGAGGGTGGGGCAGTAGAATTATAAGACGGAAATATGAATAAAGACTTTGGCTTTGAGGAGGGTTTGTGACTAATTTTACTATATATTGTAGGTTATAAGTGTTAAAGTTTGTAGTTCAGACATTAAATTTGAGTATTGTTTTTTGATTGCTTTAGCTGTACCTATTTATGTTGTAAATGTAAGAATGTTATGCATGAGCAAGGTTTATTTTTGTGGTATATGGTGGTAAGAGTAAAATGCAATCTTGTAGTTTTAGATGAAATTATTAGAATGATGTTGGATATTAGTAGTTCTAGGTTGTATAGCCTGCATTATATTTAGGTTGAAATGATTTGAATGATGTCGGACCATTGTATGTGCCTTTGAATTTTTTTATATAGAGGCCTCATTTTCAACTTTGAGCACGAGGGCCTCCATATTGTTCGGACCGGGGCGATAAGGCGTAGCATCCTCACAACTTAGTTTACAAGCACAATCTAGCCTAAAATGAACACATAAATATAGTGAAATGCATAAACTATGGACAGTCGCATCAAATTTAGTTTTTTTTTTTTTCCACAAATCAAATATTTATATGATTTATGTAAAAAATTGAGTATTCAAATTTTTTTATCTTTATAATTATAACTAGTTGGATTCCTAGCACGGGTTTGTTGAATTAGTTACTTTGTTGTCTCCTTTTGTAATTTATCGAAATCAAACAATATATTTTCAAAACAAAATTGAGTAATCTAAAATACATTTGCAAGTACTAAATTTTATCCATAACACATTATATTAATAAGTCAATATGGTTTAAAACTTATTAATGAATGTACAACTACATATAATAGCATTTTTAATGTGTAATATGATATCTAACACAAAGTATCTATACTAACTTAATTAGTTATTCGCCACCCCTTTATCTAACTATACTTATGTGAGTACAATCTTAACTATTAAAAGTAACTATCATACATGTATTTACAAAAAAAAAGGATATATTCTTTTATTATTTATCTAATGTTGTAAGATAACCACGTGTCTTACTTCTTTTAGGGGGTCAAGAATTTTTAGTGGCAAGTTAAAATAATCGAGCTTAAACTTTATTATTATTATTATTATTATTATTATTATTATTATTATTATTATTATGTTTATGTTTCGTTTAGCTTTTTAAAACCCTGGAATTGAAATCGTACATACACATTCGTAGCAAATAATTAGATGGATTAGTAACAATTGAGAATAACATTCAAAATGAAACAACTTTTAAATTAAATTGTAAATAAAAAATAATAATCACAAACTAATATGTTAATTAGAGTTTCATGAGTTTCAAATGCATACATTGTTGTTAAAAATTTCAAAAAAATATATCTAACTTTTTTGTAACAATGATAATACATGAGCGAATCGTTAATATTGTAGGAAATAGATAAAGTTGTCAACTTTGTGAGCCTTTATATAGTATATGCTCCGCTACAATGCTTTCCTCTTTTAACTGAAGAATACATAAGGTTTATGACAGGCTAAAGTCGTATCACCTTATCAAAAATAACCTAAGGTCCACTAACAAGTAGTCAGGGAAGTCAGGATCGAATCCACAGGGAGAAAGTTATACTATTGTATCTGAATTCTAATATTATACTAACTAAATTAGATGAAAATGGTTGTGTGACTAAACTAAGCAAATGACAGAACTAAATACGAAGGTAAAAAGTAATTAATAAGGAACTAGGATTATGGATCACTATGCATACAATTCGGGAAATCAAAGACGAATAATAACCACCCAATAAGTCAATTTATCTAGGGCACATGTAATTTCTCTCGAACATTACCTCCCTCAAAGATCACCTAGCCGCTCTTGCATGGTCAAGGATCACTCTGCCTAATGATTGAAAGACTATACGAAATCTCTTAGCTCCTCTCGAAGCAGATTCAATATTGCGATAATAGAAATACAAATCAGGCCTAATTCATAAATCTAGCATGAACGATTTAATCATAGGAAACCATTGAAATAAAAGGTAATTACACTAATCTATCAATCCCTCATTGCATACATGGGTCCCCACAATCCTAGAAATAAAACTACTCACTCATGCTTGCGAAAACAATAACAAAATCAATGTAAAAATTCATACTTTGAATCATTGCAAATAACTAAGAAATCAATCCAATCAATAATAGAGAAAGCAATCAATAATGGAGAAAGCAATGAAGAAGATTACCAAATTAAACAACTATATTGATCTTGCAAGTAATCCAAATGTTTGATCTTGAATCCCAAGTGAAAAGTAGTAGGGTTCTTGAGAGAAAACTATGAAGAATAATCACTAAAACAAAAGATCATTAATAATATTCTGATTTTGCTATTTATACTAAACCTAAAACAACTAGGAAAAGTCTTATAAAAAACAGCCCGAAATTCATTAAATGCGCGTGTCGGGCCAGTTGCCCGATCGGGCCAAGTATGCCCGATGAAATCGAGCACAATAAAGGATCAGCGCTCAAAAACGAACATCACCCGATGTAATCGGGCCGACATGCCCGATACAATCGGGCGGCCCAGCACTTCTCAGCAACGCACACAAAATTGCGCTCAAACACCCCGATCGGGCTTCACAACGAAATAAAGACAGGGCGAAAGCGCCCGATCGGGCCCGCAACAAAGCTAATTGTCTCTCTTGTGGGCGCCCGATCGGGCGTGTACCGCCCGATCAGATCGGGCCTGGGCACATTTCTCCGTTCTTGGCTTCAAATGCCAAGTCTTCAATTCTTCCTTTGCTCAAGGGTCCCGGAAAGTATCCTCGGGACTTTGGAACTCAGCATAAAACCTCTCCAGTCCATCGTAGCGGTCAAATAATAGTAGAAAATAGGGAAATAATTCCCTGAAACCTGCAATTTGACACAGAACACAAAACCACAACTAGATGGAGAAAGTTAGCACAAAATGACTCCTAAGAGCACCATTAACATACTTTTAGCTTAGAAGTAGGGGGAAAAACTCTATATAAAACCATAACATCAGTTTAACATTATTTTCGACAATTAAATATTAACCTTCAACTTTAATAACAAATCAAAGGTTACTTTGTTATAATAATTTATGTTATGACAGACGTGAGAAAGAACAAATAAGTGAATGCAAATTAAAGAGAAATCACACAACATATCTAACGTGGTTCACCAACAAATTGTTGGCTACATCCACGGACAGAGAGAGAACTGATTTTATTGATCTTAAAAGAAAACAGATTACAGATGTGTTGTTAACTAACTTCGTCGAATAAACAAAATTAGGTTAAATAGGCATTTAACTCGGCTAAACTTAAATTCGGAATCGCCTATGCGTGTCGCCAGCCCCGCACCAGGCGCGAGTCCCGGTCAGCTCTCGGCATTTGGCAGCAAGCTGAGACCCATTACCGCGAGTCGCGTTATTGAAGATATCCCGATTCTAACCAATTCAAGGCATATTCTTACAAATCTCCACCTTGACTTGAATCTTCTTACAAAGAACCAAATAACCAGATAATAGACGCACTGAACACAATGCACATATTCTCCCAAAGAATTTGCCCCGAAAGACAACCAGACGCATTTGTCCCTTAAGGACACCAGATTAGCCCCCAAAGGCCCCAGACTTGCCCCAAAGGGCAATTAACAATCACGAACATTGAGCAAGTTCAAACAATGGTGAAACTTACTCTATGGAACATGTTTGGTGAACATATCAGCAGGATTATCAGCAGTACCTACTTTCTTCACCTTAACCCTCTTCTCACTCCTCAGAAAATGATATCTCACATCAATGTGCTTAGTCCTCTCATGATGGACTTGATCCTTGGCTAAGCATATTGCACTCAAACTGTCACAATACACAATGGCCTGATCGCGATGCAAACCAAGATCACTGACTAGCCCCTTTAACCATATTCCCTCTTTGCGAGTTCTTTGTCAATGCCATGTACTCTGCTTCAATAGTAGACAAAGTAATTGTAGCCTGTAAAGTTGCCTTCCAACTAACAACAAAGCCACCAAGAGTAAATACATAACCAGTCATAGACCTTCTACTGTCTACATCTCCAGCATAATCAGAATCAGAATAACCAGTAACTAAACACTGAGTATCATTCCCATAAATGAGACCAACATCAGACGTACCTCGAAGGTAACTAAAAATCCTCTTGACTGCCTGCTAATGCTCCTTACCAGGATCACCCATGAACCTACTAACAACATTGACTGCATGTGCAAGATTCGGCCTAGTGCAGACCATAACATACATCAGACTCCCAATTGCACTGGCGTAGGGAACTCGACTCATGTATTCCTTCTCCTCAGCACACTTGGGTGCAAAAGCAACAGACAAATGATTATTGGAGGCACTTGGAGTATCTATAGGCTTAGCTGTTGACATGCCAAACCTTGACAAAATCTTATGAATGTAGCCTTTCTGTGACAAGAAAAGCTTCCTCTGATCTCTTTCCCTATAAATCTACATCCCCAAAATCTTTTTCGCAGCGCCCAAATCCTTCATCTCAAACTCAGCACTGAGAAGACCCTTCAACCTCTGAATATCAGACTTGGACTTTGCATCTATAAGCATATCATCTACATACAGGACCAAATAAATTAATGATCCATCATCCAGCTTGTTGTGACACACACAACAATCATACATACTCCTGTTGTAGACCAACTCAATCATATAGCTGTCAAACCTTTTATACCACTGCCTAGGAGACTGCTTTAGCCCATACAAGGACTTCTTCAGTTTGCAAACATAGTCTTCTTTATCAGGAACTTGGAACCCATCTGGTTGAGTCATATAAATCTCTTCTTCCAACTCCCCATGTAGGAAAGTTGTTTTCACATCTAATTGCTCAAGTTCAAGATCCTGATGTGCAACTATTGCTAGTAGCACCCTGATGAAAGCGTGTCTGACCACTAATGAGAAAATCTCACTACAGTCAACCCCTTCCCTTTGAGTGAACCCTCTTGCAACAACTCGAGCTTTATATTTGACCCCCTCAGAAGGTGGGGTCCCTTCCTTCTTCTTGAAAACCCATTTGCAGGTGACAATTTTTCTCTCCTTGGGATGTTTGACAAGCTCCCAAGTCTGATTCTTATCCAGAGACTCCATTTCATCTCCCATAGCAGCGAGCCATTAAGCAGACTCACTACCTGAGACAGCATCTTTGTAGGTGGATGGTTCATAAGTATCTACCTCCACCTCCTCAGCAACCTGCAGTGCATAAGCAACCATGTCCTCAAAACCATACCTCCTAGGAGATCCCACACCAACTCTTCTAGCTCCATCAAGCGATATGCTCATTCGATGTACTTCGGGATGAGACAGATTGATGACTAGAAGACTCGGATCCAGTAGCACCATGTTGATCTTCTCCACCTTGGTGCTTGTGATTCACTCTCATCATGAGTGACTTGCAGCTCCACCTGTTTATCAACATTACTATACTGACAGACACCACCATGGACTTCACAGTGGGGTTAAGCATAGAATTTTCATCAATTATTACACTTCTACTAAGTATAACTCGACTTTCAGAAGGTGACCAGATTCTATAGCCCTTAACTCCACTCCCAACACCCACAAAGACACCCTTCTTAGCTCAAGGTTCTAATTTACCCTCACTTACATGATAATAAACAGTAGAACCAATGTGGATAGTCTCAATAACCAGTTGATCATCCTAAGTACCTTTTTTGGTCTGGGAAACATTCCGAGTTAATAAAAATAACATTCCCATGTAAATAAAAATTAAAAATTAGAAAGTTTCATGAGACAGTTTGTTCTCAAGACCCGGGTACACGTCTGTGTTACATTTTCATCATTGGATCATTAGGAGTCAGTTTAGTCAATTTAGAGTTTTACCAACACATTTATTCACCACAAATAAGTCAAAAGTCTCGCATATACATATTAGATAAACATATGACATTGATTCTAAAAAGTGAAGGTATTCCCCATTTTTAAGAACCGGGTACACGATGCCGACACATGTGAAATAAACGTTTGTTTGACACACACAAAATAAAAGAAAGAGAGTAAAAGAGTATTGATAAGTCAAGGAATATTATTCCAATAACCGATGTGTCGTCTCAAAGGGTCTGAAGGTTTAGGGCAATAGATTCATGAATTAACGTTTTTCCGTCCCAAAATGTCAAAAGATCATAGGCCGGGGTACACGACTCTGAGACATTTTTCATGAAGTCAAAAAAAACCTGTGAAATAAAATCTATTGTATTTGGATACCGTTACAAATCATATATGTTATGGAAATGAGCATATGTAAGTCAGAAAACTTAACATTATAGTTATTAGGATGTCAATCGAGAATATAATTCATAGTCGTAAAATGTAGTGGTGTCAAAACAGGTTCTCAAACAGGTTCGGGTATACCCACGGCGAACCGAGTCGGACCGGACGAGTCGGGATTTCGATTGTCGGTGCCTCAGGTCATGATTGGTCAGGTTTTGTTCAACTGGGTCGAACACATTTGAATCATGGGATTCCCGGGTGCTGGACAGGTCTGAACGTTCCATTTACAAGTCGATCCATTCCTGGGTATGCTCGCCCATTGACATTTTTTTGCCGGGTTTGCGCAGGTCGTATTTAGGTTTCATGTACGGTTGAGTTAAGTCAAATGTACTCGGGTTGAATTAGTAATGACCTTAGTTCGATCATTGTGAAACATCGGGTCCATTCGCTATTGAATGTCAATTCAACTTCGGGTAACTCCTGATCGGGCCATCTTGATTTTGTTATGGATTTTGTAAACGAGTCATATTAATAAAAGTATTAAGATCGACATATATATACATATATGTGTATGTGATAAATATATAGATGACAACGAAAAACCAATAAAAACACTATATTGATTACCGTGATGTTTAGTGTATTCTCTTAGTCAACTTTTATTTCGAATAATCAACTGCGTAAAACCACTCTAATGAGTAAAGGAGTAGAACGACTCTTCATATGTTTTAATATCATATATTATAACCAACGACAATATAACGAGTAGACGATCAATTCCAAACCTTATATAAATGATTTATTACTATAAGCATTATGATTGATATATAAGTTTGTAAATAGCTATGATGGTAATAAGAATAATAATACTAATAAACATAAAGCGACAATGATAATAGGTAAAAATACAAATAATAATAGTATTAGTAACAAGGCTAACAATAGCAATAGTAATGCAAATAAGAACAGGAATACTAACAATAACAATAACAATATAAATACTAATATGTCGAATCATTTTAATATAAGATTGATATCAAAATAATTGTAAAACCAATCTAATACTCTATTGATTATAAATTAGTATAACGACTCTTAATATGTTATAGTACTATAACAAATGACAAGTATACATTCATATGTTTACAACGACGGTTCATATGAGGCCTAAGTGATTATAACGAGGGTTCATATGTTGCACAATAATAATAATAATAAATCATACCCCGAAATCATTATCTCTTATAAAAGCTAACCATAACTTATTAAAATAAGTTAACTGTTAACAAGTAACAACCATAAGTAAAATAGTTAACAAGTACTTACTAGTTACTAAATAGTAACTTGTTAACAACCATATAATTTAATACTAGTATAAGATTAACAACCATAACACTCCCTTGTCTTTATAAGTTATAAGATTATTTAAGTTAATTGTTTTTATGTTATACTATAGTTGAATACTAGTATAGTGTTTATGGTCTTCTCATAACTTTATACATATATGTGACTATAAACAAACTATTTTATCAATAGGCTTAAATATTTTAGTACGGTATAATAATATTATTGGAACTATTATAGCTAATGCACGATTAATTATTAATGAGTATTGATTCCTAATATGCTCTAATAGTATAACTAACGATAATAATAATGAGTATTATATATTAACTACGAATATACGATCGATTACTAGATTTATATATCATTTCATCAAAAGCTATCGATCATAATAAGAATATGGCTTAAACCTCATTCATAATATAGCACATTAATATAAGTATATTGTTGTACTATAATTCACGTAAATAAGAATAATCAAAATATTAATTGAGCAAGTAATAGTTGTATAAATAATGTTTCAAGAAGTATGATTTCATAAGTAATGACCTTAGAGCAATATAACTAGTATTGACAATTTACAGGTTGTATTTGTGCTTATTACCTTACAAAGATTCAATATAATTTTACACGTTTATATTTATATGATTGGTTTATTAGTTTTTATGATATGAATCTTTGTCATTCTCTAATTAATTGACGATAAACGATAATCCAAAATTTATGATAATTCATGTAAACTATCCTAAGTGAAAAGCATAAAACCATCCAAAATTTTGGAAAATTCAAATTCCAATAAGCAAAGGCGGGAAGTATCTCAACGTCATCGATCCATAACACCACAATCCATGTAAACCTGCTCTACGCAATCCCCACCTTTGATTAGCTTCATCATCAACGGTTCCCACCTTCTTCTTTATTTTGGTATGACCCACCTCCTCCTTCAAAGTTCAAACCCTCCATTTCCACTACTCCTCCCATCTTCATCCCTTATATAAACCCCAATCTCCACCAGACATCATCATCCCGCCTCATTTACAAACTCAGATACTTCATCTCCTAAATCTCAATCTTTAGGTACCCTCATTTTTCCCACTTTCTTTCCTCAATAATGAAATCAGCCCACGAACCGGTGGAGTAAGAAGCCCCACTGATTCAGATCTGACGAAGTGCCAGAAGAGCACCGAGCTTCTCATCAGAAAGCTTTCGTTCCAGTTTAATTCAATTGATTTGGTTCTTTAGGGTTAGCATTTTGGAGAATCAATGGGGTAGTTTGATAATAATTGAAGATTTTCAAAATTTAAATTGTTGCTGATGTATTTTGTAGTTAAAAGAGTACAGTGATGCTTAAATATGAAATTAATGATAACTTTGTAAAACTAATGAATATGTCTCTGTTTTAGTAATATGTTATGTGATTTTTTTTCCAAGATTTATGCTTATTAGCTCTTATTATTAGATAAAGTTTCAATTTGAACTGAAATCTGGTATTCAGCAGTTGAGATTGGTTTGAATTTGTTCTTTCTGTTTTTGTATGATGATACTAATTTCGAGAATTCCGGATTTTTGTGCTTCTCATAATTTCATAAGCTTATAATCTGCAAATTTCACCTATTTTTACTCCACACCTTTCCATGATAACTTTTGTGAATTCGTCGATTTGGAAAATTATAAGTTGTGACTTAGTTGTGATTTCATTATTTGGTATGATAATCCAGCCAAGCTTTTCTACACTTTAGAATTGTGTTGAATGTTTTCGATGATATATCTAGTATGTATAGTAATTGACTTATAGTATGCCAAATTCTTTATTTGGAGCTGTAGAGAAGCAAACATTTAGTAAAATCAACTTTATTTGTAAGTTAGAAATTAATGGTCTTTGTTTGGAGAGTCTGTAGCGGAAATCCTATGATGAAGAAGAGATTATTTTATCCATCTCCCATTCCCTCTTTGAATGTAAATATGCAGAGACAATTTGGACAAGTAGTGATTTCCATGATACAAATGTCTCGATTAAATGTTTCGATTAAATGTTTCCTCTCTCTATAAGTTTCTGTGGGGCATGTATAAAGTAATTGACAAAGAAGAATGGCGTAGATGTATGACACTTAGGAGTTAATGATAATAATAATCATGATAAATTTACTAATTTTGTTGGGTTAAGTCGTGTAAATAGGTTTTGAAAATTGGATCAAATCAAGCGTATCATATTTTATATGGGTCATCCAAATTCTAGTTGATTATAAACAAATCGGGGTGGATCGGGTATGAACTGGGTCTAGTCGGTTGTTTGTTAATATCTAGTTGGGTTACAGTCAGGTTCGGGTTTGAATACAGGTCTGTGTGGTCAGGTCAGAATATGATCTTGTCGGGTCTTGGTCGGGTCAGGTAATCCCATATCGGGTTTCGATCGGTGCGGGGATTGACCCTCACAGGTCGAACCAGGTTCAAGTCAGGTCAATATCAGGTTGATCCAGCGGTCAGATCTGTTTCTGACACCACTAGTAAAATGCAATAAATGTGCTTAGTCTCAATAACCCTTAGTCATCCTAATTAACTTTTTGGGTTTTGGAATCATTCTGATTAATAAAAATCACATTCCCGAGTAAATAAAAATAACAAATTCGAGAGTTTCATGACGCAATCTGTTCTCAAGACCCGGGTACACTTCTGTGTGACATTTTCATTATTGGATCATTAGGAGTCAATTTGGTCAATTTCGAGTTTTGGCTGTTTTGCGGTCGTTTTTTTACTACCCTGAGCTTGGACATATTTTTCGTTGAAAACCTTTCTAGGGGCTCCTGCACGACTTATAACTTATCCCGGGTGCTTGGCACCCTGTGCATCGCCCTAGAATGCCTTCAAAACCCAATTATGATTTTCTAGTGTAGAGCTGAAATGTGCCCGTAATAACCGTAAAAGTCGTTGTTTTTTCGTTCTCAGCAGTGGGAGTCCTTATATATATCCTCCCACGTCCTCATGAGGCATCCCACGGCCTCCGGTGCTCAGGCATCGGTAACGTCAAAAAGTGTGACATATAGCCTTCGATTTTGGGTTTTTCGGATCACGCTCCGGGCCGGATATATTTCATTTGGAAACCTTTGTAGGGGATCTGGAACGACTTATAACGTATCTCAGGTCCTTGGCACCGTCTGCATAGCCCCAGATTTCCCTCAAACACCCCGATTATGATTTTTTGGTGCAAAGTCGGAATGTCCCCGAAATGGTCGTAAAGTCGTCGTATGTCCGTTTTAAGAAGTGGGAACCCTTATTACCCTCCCGCGTCCTCAGGAGGTATCCCACGACCTTCAGTTACCAGGCACAAAGAATATCCAAAAGCGTGACTTATAACCTTCGATTTTGCTCATTTTCGAAACTTTCTAGGGCCAGACATATTTTTCTCTTGAAACCTATATAGGGGTTCCGGCATGACTTATAATGCATCCTGGTGGCTTGGCACCCGTTGCATCGCCCCAGAATGCCTTCAAAAATCGCATTTATGCTTCTCTGTTGTAACCTTAGAATACCCCTGGAATGGTCGTGAAATGCGTACTAGGTCCTTTTCTAAGACGTGGGAGTCCTTATATATACCCTCCCATGTCCCCATGAGGCATCCCACGGTCAACCGGCGCTCAGGCTCTGTTTACGTCCAAAAGCGTTTTAATTTTGGCTGTTTTGGGGCCGTTTTTGGACTACCCTGAGCCTGGACATATTTTTCATTGGAAACCTTTCTAGGGGCTCCTGCACGACTTATAAATTATCCCGGGTGCTTGGCACCCTGTGCATCGCCCCAGAATGCCTTAAAATACCCCAATTATGATTTTCTAGTGTAGAGCCAGAATGTCCCCGTAATGTTCGTAAATGTCGTCGTTCATCCGTTCTAAGTATATATATCCTCCCACCTCCTCATGAGGCATCCCACTGCCTCTGGTGATCGGGGAACCGGAAACGTTAAAAAGTGTGACTTATAGCCCTCAATTTTGGCCATTTTCAGACTTCTCCGGGTCGGGACATATTTCTCGTTGGAAACCTATATAGGGGCAACGGTACAACTTGTAACGCATCCTGGGTGCTTGGCACCCTCTGCATCGCCCCATAATGCCTTCAAATACCGCATTTATGCTTCTCCGGTGTAGCCCCGGAATATCCTTAGAATGGTGGTAGATGGAGTCCTTGGTCCGTTCTGAGACGTGTTGGTCCTTATATATACCCTCCCATGTCCCATAACGCATCCCAACACCTTCGGTTCTCGGGCTTCGTTTACGTCCAAAACGTGACTTAGCCTTCAATTTTGGCTGTTTTGGGGTTGTTTTTGGACTACCCTAAGCTTCGCACATGTTTTTCATTGGAAACCATTATAGCAGCTTTGACTAATCTTATAACGTAACCTGGGTGCTTGGCACCCTGCGCATCGCCCCCACAATGCCCCCAAATGCCCCAATAATGATAAAGCTCCGGAGCGGAATGTCCCCGAAATGGTCGTAAAAGTCGTCGTATGTCTGTTCTGCAAGCGGGGGAATCCTTACATATACCCTCCCACGTCCTTAGGAGTTATCCCACGGCCTTCACTTCTCGGGCGCCGAGAACGTCCAAAAGCGTGACTTAAGCCTTCGATTTTGGCCGTTTTCAGACTTCTCTGCGGCCGGAGCTATTTTTCTCCGGAATCCTTTATATGGGCTCCGGCACAACTTATAACGTATCTTGGGTGCTTTGCACCCACTGCATCGCCCCAGAATGCCATCAAATACTCTAATTATGTTTTTCTAGTGAAGAGCTTGAATGTCCCCGGAATGGTCGTAAAAGTCGTCGTATGTCCGTTCTAAGCAGTAAGAATCCTTATTTATACCCTCCCGTGTCCTCGAGAATTATCCCACGGCCTTCCGTTCCTGGGCACCGCGAACGTCCAAAAGCGTGACTTATAGCCTTCGGTTTTCGCCGTTTTCGAACCGCTTCGGGGCCAGACATATTTTTCTCCGGAAACCTATATGGGGGCTCCGGGACGACTTATAATGCATCCTGGGTACTTGGCACCCTTTGCAGTGCCCAAGAATGCCTTCAAATACCGCATTTATACTTCTTCGTTGTAGCGTTGGAATACCCCATGAATGGTCGTAAAAGGCGTCCTATGTTCGTTCTAAGATGTGGGACTCCCTATATATGCTCTCTCATGTTCCCATGAGGCGTTCCATGGCCTGTAGTGCCCGGACCCCGAAAACGTCCAAAAGCGTGACTTAAAGACTTCAATTTTGGCTGTTTTGAGGCCGTTTTTGGACTACCCTGATCCCGGACATGTATTTCGTTGGAAACCTTCCTGGGGGAACCGAAACGACTTAAAACGTATCCGGGTGCTTGGCACCCTCGGAATCGCCCCAGAATGCCTTCAAATACCCCAATTATATTTTTCTAGTGCAGCGCTCGAATGTCTCGGAATGGTCGTAAATGTCATCATATGCCTGTTCTAAGCAATGGGAATCCTTATATTTACCCTCCCACATCGTCAGCAGGTATCCAACGGACCTCAGTTCCCAGGCACTGCGAACGTCCAAAAACGTGACTTATAGACTTTGATTTTGGCCGTTTTCGGACTTCTTTGGGCCCTGACATATTTTTCTCCGGAAACCTAGATAGGGGCTCTGGCACGACTTATAATGCATCCTGGGTGCTTGGCACCCTTTTCATCGCCCCAGGATGCCTTCAAAGACCACATTTATGCTTCTTCGTTGTAGCCTTTGAACAGTACTGGAATGGTCGTAAAAGGCGTCGTAGGTCCGTTTTAATATGTGGGATCCTTATGTATACTCCCCCATGTTCCCATGAGACATCCCACGGCCTCCAGTGCCCGGGCCCCGGAAACGTCCAAAAGCGTGAGTTGGAGCCTTCAATTTTGGCTGTTTTGGGGCCATTTCTGGACTACCATGAGCCCGGACATATTTTTCGTTGGAAAGATTCCTAAGAGCTCCGGAATGACTTATAACGTATTCGCGTTCTTGGCACGCTCTAGATTGCCCCAGAATGCCTTCAAATACCCCAATTATGTTTTTCTAGTGCAGAGCCGGAATGCCCCCGGAATGGTCGTAAAAGTCGTCTTATGTCCGTTCAAAGTAGTGGGAATTCTTATAAATACCCTCCCACATCCTCAGGAGATATCCCACGGCCTTCAGTTCCCGGGCACCGGGAACGTCCAAAAACGTGACTTATAGCTTTCGATTTTGGCCGCTTTCGGGCTTCTCCAGGGCTGGGCATATTTTTCTCTGGAAACCTTCATAAGGGCTTCAACACTAATTATAGCAGATCCTGGGTGCTTGGCACCCTTTGTATCGCCCCAGAATTCCTTCAAATACCACATTTATGCTTCCCTGTTGTAGCCTTTGAACAGTCCTAAAATGGTCGTAAAAGGCGTCGTAGGTACGTTCTAAGACGTGTGAGTCCTTTTATATACTATCCCATGTTCCCATGAGGCATCCCACGGCCTCAAGTGCCCGAGCCCCATAAACGTCCAAAAGCGTGACTTATAACCTTTAATATTGGTTGTTTGGGGCCGTTCTTGGACTACCTTGAGCCTGGACATATATTTTGTTGGAAACCTTCCTAGGGGCTCCGTAATTACTAATAACGCATCCGCGCGCTTGGCACCCTCTCCATCGCCCCAGAATGCCTTAAAATACTCCAATTATGTTTTTCTAGTGAAAAGCCGGAATGTCCCCGGAATGGTCGTAAAAGTCATCGTATGTCTGTTCTAAGTAGTGAGAATCCTTATAATACCCTCCCGCATCCTGAGGAGGTATCCCATGGCCTTCAGTTCCCACGCACCGCGAGCGTCCAAAAGCGTGACTTAAAGCCTTTGGTTTTGACCGTTTTCATACTTTTTCGGGGCCGGACATATTATTCTTTGGAAACCAAGATAGGGAATCCGGCACGACTTATACCGCATCCTGGGTTCTTGGCACCCTTTCCATCGCCCTAGAATGCCCCCAAATACCCCAATAATGATAAACTAGTGCAGAGCCGGAATGTGCACGAAATGGTCGTAAAGGTCGTCGTATATCTGTTCTAAGAAGTGGGAATCCTTATATATACCCTCCCGCGTCCTCAGGAGGTATCCCACAACCTTCACTTCCCGGGAGCCAGGAACGTCTAAAAGCATGACTTATAGCCTTCGAATTTGGCCGTTTTCAGACTTCTCTGCGCCGGAGCTATTTTTCTCCGGAATCCTTTATAGTGGCTCCGACATGACTTATAACGCATCCTGGGTGCTTTGCACTGACTGCATCGCCCCAAAATGTCATCAAATACCCCAATTATGTTTTTCTAGTGCAGAGCTGGAATGTCCCCGGAATGGTCGTAAAAGTCGTCGTATGTCCGTTCAAAATAGTGGGAATCCTTATAAACACCCTCCCACGTCCTCAGGAGGCATCCCACGGCCTTCAGTTCCCGGGCACCGAGAACGTCCAAAAGCGTGACTTATAGGCTTCGATTTTAACCACTTTCGGACTTCTCCTGGGCTGGGCATATTTTTCTCTGGAAACCTTTATAAGGAATCCAGCACTAATTATAGCGGATCCTGGGTGCTTGTTAACCTTTGTATCGCCCCAGAATTCCTTCAAATTCCACACTTATGCTTTCCTGTTGTAGCCTTTGAACAGTCCTCGAGGCTAGAATGGTCGTAATTAAAAGGCGTCGTAGGTACGTTCTAAGACGTGGGAGTCCTTTTATATACTCTGCCATGTTCCGGTGAGGCATCCCGCGGCCTCAAGTGCCCGGGCTCCAGAAACGCCCAAAAGCGTGACTTATAACCTTCAACAAGGATGTTTTGGGGCCATTCTTGGACAGTTGGACTACCCTGAGCCTGGACTTATATTTCGTTGGAAACCTTCGTAGAGACTGTGGAAGGACTTATAACGTATCCCGGGTGCTTGGAACCCTCTGCATCGCCCCTAATTTCCCCTAACTGCCCCAATTATGATTTTTTGGTGCAGAGCCGGAATGTCCACGAAATCGTCGTAAAAGTCATTGTATGTCCTTTCTAAGAAGTGGAAATCCTCTTATATACCATCCCGCGTCCTCAGGAGGTATCCCACGACCTTCAGTTTCCTGGCACCAAGAACGTCCAAAAGCGTGACTTATAGCCTTCGATTTTGTTCGTTTTCGGACTTCTCCGGGCCGACATATTTTTCTCCCGGAAACCTATATAGGGGTTCCGGCACGACTTATAACACATCTTGGCTGCTTGGCACCCATTGCACGCCCTAGAATGCCTTCAAATACCGCATTTATGCTTCTTCGTTGTAGCCTTGGAATACCCCCTGGTATGGTCGTGAAATGAGTCCTAGGTCCGTTCTAAGACGTGGAAGTCCTTATTTATACCCCTCCCATGTCCCCATGAGGCATCCCACGACCTCCGGTGCTCGGGCTCCATTGTCCAAAAGCGTGACTTATAGCCTTAAATTTTAGTTTGTTTTGGGGCCGTTTTTGGACTACCCTCGCCCTAGACATATTTTTCATTGGAAACCTTTCTAGGGGCTCCACGACTTATAACTTATCCCGGGTGCGTGGTACCCCCGTGCATCGCCCCCGATTGCCCGAAAGTACCTCAATTATTATTTTCTAGTGTAGAGCTTGAATGTCCCCGTAATGGTCATAAAAGTCATCGTTTATCCGTTCTAAGCGAGAGGAGCCCTTCTATATATCCTCCCACGTCCTCATGAGGCATCCCACGGCCTATGGTGCTCGGGCACCGTGAATGCCAAAAAGTGTTACTTAGCCTTCGATTTTGGTCGTTTTCGGATTCTCCGGCACGGACATATTTTTCGTCGGAAACCTATATAGGGGCTCCGGCACGACTTATAACGCATCCTGGATGCTTGACACCCTCTCGCATCGCCCAAGAATGCCTTCAAATACCGTATTTATGCTTCTCGGTGTAGCCCGGAATGGCCCAATAATTGTAACGCCCGTAATTTAATATAATTCTAATAATGAAACATTACCTAATAGTACCAAGATCGAACCAAACATTACATGTTTTATTAATTATTATATAATATAGAGTTTACAGGACATTACTGCCGTATTCCTAATAATAGAAATACTAGGCGAGGACAAAATAAAACATGATACTGATATAAAAAAAAAAAAAAAACAAGATAACAACATATAGTATATTAATCCTAATATTTTATATTTCTCACTCTTGCCCATTCCCATCATTGGTACACGAAAACAAAACATTTTATAACGATCCAACCCAAAAGGGTCCAAGACATTCCCAATACCATGCAAACATACTTTGCAGATAATTATATAAAATAATCGATTACAATTATATAAAATCATTTGTTATAGTTTCTCCCGACAAATCTCGTGTGCACACCCCTACAATGACGTACGTCACTTCGGATAATATTTTCAGGCCTTTAGCCCCTCCTGATACTCCCGTGTGCACACCCCTACAATGACGTACGTCACTCCATATATAATTCATTCCTCGAACACAAACCACGAACCTCCATTTTATAATACCACGAACCTCCATTTTATAATACCACGAACCTGCATTTCATTTTATCATAGTAACATCTTTATATAACATCATTATTACCACATATGATAGTATTTTTAGAATTACCTTGTATATAAATCATAATGTGACAAATACCATTTGCATTATAAACACACTTTATAAATCACAATATACCTTTACTATTAAGGCAAAACTATTACTAATAGTTCATCTAGAAAGGTCAATATAACAATACATTATAGCAATACAACATTAAGAAGGGGTATTCAAGAATGTACCTTAGTAATCTCAATTTGTACGTATTAACTTTCCTCTCGTACTCTTATATCCTTTCTAATTTTTTTTTTAGATGTGTTGTAGAGTTTACATTTCTACATGTTTTTATAGGGGATTTATGTTGGTTCATATCCAATAAATGTCTTAATAAGTCAACTACCTTTTTAGGTTAGTATTTAACAAAATGACTTGCTCCATATATTGGCTTTACACAACTCATATGCAAAAATCATACACTTCATTTTTATTGAGATGGAGTCTTGACACATCAAATATAAGAGAAGAAAATTCTCTTTTTAAGCCCAAGTTCTTCAGTTAAACAGAAGAAAATTATTATATCACGTATGCATGTATTCCATCTAAATGGATAATTATAATATTTAGATATACTTGTAATGAAGTATCCAATGAAAGTTATTCCTTCTAATTTTAGTTATAAAAATTGCATTTACATATTCTTTCTAAACGGGAAGTGATTGTATGATATTAGGTAAAATCACTAGTGAAGATTCCAAAAACTAAATTACGTTGGTCATTAGCTTCACCGTTTATAAGTTAGGAGCATTGTAGGTTTATGTGTTACTTACTAAAAATCCTACTAGATATATTTATAAGCTCATAAACTAGTAATTGATAATTTTATTAATCTTTGACCCTTAAAGTACTTTATAAACTATAATGTTAATATAAATAATATATGTATGCGTTAATATAAATAATATATGTATGCACATATAACTTGCCCTGAGCAAATTCACAAAGCCAAGGAAACACATAACTTCACCTAAAATAATCATATAAACGACAAAATAACGTACATAAGATGTTAGGGACTAGTTTATCTAATACTTTAACCTTCAATAATATGTATATTTTTTCCTAGTTATTACAATAATGGTCGTAAATGGCGTGCTAGGTAGGTTCTGTGACGTGTTAGTCCTTACATATACCCTCCCATGTCCCCATGTGGCATCCCATGACCTCCGGTTCTCGGGCTCCGTTTACGTCCAAAAGAGTGACTTAGCCTTCAATTTTGACTGTTTTAGGGCCGTTTTTGGACTACCCTTAGCTTGGACATATTTATCGTTGGAAACCATTCTAGGAGCTTTGACACGTCTTATAACGTATCCCGGGTGCTTGGCACCCTCTGCATCGCCCCAGAATGCCCCCAAGTACCCCGATAATGATTTTGTAGTTCAGAGCCGGAATATTGCCGAAATGGTTGTAAAAGTCGTCGTATGTTTGTTCTAAGCAGTGGGAATCCTTATATATACCCTCCCACATCCTCGGGTGGTATCCCACAGCCTTTAGTTCCCAGGCACTGGGAACGTCCTAAAGCGTGACTTATAGGCTTCGATTATGGTCGTTTTCGGATTTCTCCGGGGTCTGACATATTTTTCTCCGGAAACCTATATAGGGGCTCCGCCACGACTTATAACGCATCCTTTGTGCTTGGCACCCTTTGCGTCGCCCCATAATGCCTTCAAATACCGCATTTATGGTTATCCGTTGTAGCCTTTGAACAGGCCCGTGATGGTCGTAAAAGGCGTCCTAGGTCCGTTCTAAGACGTGGGAGTCCTTATATATACTCTCCCATGTTCCCAAGAGGCATTCCAGAGTCCTTAGTGCTCGGGCCCCGGAAACATCCAAAAGCGTGAATATAGCCTTCAATTTTTGCTGTTTTGGGCCGTTTTGGGACTATTCTGAGCCTGGACAAATATTTCGTTGGAAACCTTTGTAGGGGCTCTGGAACGACTGATAATGTATCCCGGTGCTTGGCCCCCTCTGCATAACCCCAGAATGCCCTCAAATACCTTTATTATGATTTTCTAGTGCAATGCTAGAATGGTCGTAAAAGTCGTCATATATTCGTTCTAAGTAGTGGGAATCCTTATATATACCCTCATGCGTCCTCAGGAGGTATCCCACGGCCTTCAGTTCCGGCGCACCGGGAACGTCCAAAAACGTGACTTATATAGCCTTCGATTTTAGGCGTTTTAAGACTTCTGCGGGGTCGGACATATTTTTCCTCGAAACCTATATAGGGCCTCCCGCACGAATTATAACGCTTGTCGGAGCTTGGCACCCTCTACATCGCCCCGAATGTCGTCAAATACCCTAGTTATGATTTTCTCTTGCGAGCCTGGAATGGTCGTTAAAGTCGTCGTATGTCCGTTCTAAGCAGGTGGGAATCCTTGTATATACCCTCCCGCTCCCTCGGGAGGTATCCCACGACCTTCGGTTCCAAGGCACGAGGAACGTCCAAAAGCGTGACTTATAGCTTCGATTTTGGCCGTTTTCAGACTTCTCTAGGGCCGGACATATTTTTCACCAGAAACCTACATAGGTCCTCCGGAACGACTTATATCGTATCCCGGGTGCTTGGCACCCATTACGCATTTATGCTTCTCCGTTGTAGCCTTGGAATACCCTAGAATTGTTGGTCGTAATAGGAGTCATAGGTCCGTTCTAAGACGTGGGAGTCCTTATATATACTCTCCCATGTTCCCATGAGGTATCCCACAACCTCCAGTGCCCGAACCCCGAAAACGTCAAAAAACGTGACTTATAGCCTTCAATTTTGGCTGTTTTGGGGCCGTTTGTGGACTTCCCTGAGCCTGGACATATACTTCGTTGGAAACCTTCGTAACGGATCTGGAACGACCTATAACATATCCCGGGTGCTTGGCACCCTCTGCATCGCCCCAGAATGCCCTCAAATTCCCCAATTATGTTTTTCTATAGTAGAGCCGACATGTCCCCGGAATGATCGTAAAAGTCGTCGTATATCTATTCTAAGTAGCACTAGTGGAAAAAAACCCTATATGTCACTTCGTATGAGATGCGGTTTTTACAAAACCACATCGAAAATTAATTAAAAAGATAAGAAGGAAAGGTGGGAAGAAAATCGATGCGGTCCTCTTGTGGACCGCATCGATAAAAATCGATGCGGTTTTTTTGAAAATCGATGCGGTTCTTAGGACCGCATCAGATTTTCTTATTTTTAAAAAAAAAAAAAACTGGAAACCACATCCTTGGCCCATTTTCTTTCACCACAATTCCAGCCCACCCCACTCAACTCACTCAAACCCTAATCCCCTCTCTCCTCACTCAACTCAACCTCTCCCCTCTCTCCTCACTCCACGGCGCTCCTCACTCAACTCAACCCAAATCCCCTCTTCCTCCTCCCCTCTCAAACCCACGACACCCACGAATCTTTACGAACCCAAACGGCGCCCCTCTCTCTCCTTACTCAACTTAACCCAAATCCCCTCTTCCCTCCTCTCTTTCCTCTTCCCTCCTCCCTCTCAAACCCACGACACCCACGAATCTTCACGAACGAACGACCCGCACGAGTCTTCACGAACCCACGAACGAACGAATGCACCCGCCGAAGACGAAGACGAAGACGAATTGAGGACGAAACAAACGTCGAAGGCAAAGCACGAAAATTGAGTCGTATCTGGAAAGGTTTTTTTTTTTGTTTTTTTTCGTTTTATATTTTAGACGAAAATTTTGTCGAATCTGTAATTTATATTAGACGAAAATTTCGTTTTATTTTTCTGTAATTTCGTTTTATATTAGATGAAAATATCGTTTTATTTCTTTTTTATATTAGACGAAAATTTCGTTTATTTTCTCGTAATTTATATTTTTAGTTAGATCTAGTTCGTTTTTTTTTGTAATTTTCGTTTAGTTTATGTAATTTACGTTTTTTAGTTAGATTTAGTTTTTTTTTTTTCGTTCATTTTCATATGTATTGTTATTTAGTTAGATTTAGTTTATGTATTTTATATAATTTTTGTATTTTATTATTATTGTATGTGTATATATATATATATACATTTTGGTTTTATTTTATATGTGTGTGTGTGTGTGTGTGTGTGTGTGTGTGTGTGTGTGTGTGTGTGTGTGTGTGTGTGTGTGTACAAAATGGTGTTGTTCTTTGCTTTGTTGGATTTGGTCCTCGCTTTGTTGCTGCTTGACTGCAAAGTGCAAAGCAAATTTTTTTTTAAATTTCATGACCCAAAATCTGATGCGGTCATGCCAAAACCACATCAATATGTGAGAAACTGGTGCGGTTTTGGACTAAGATCGATTGTCGTCAGAATCGCTGCGAGCCCATCTGATGCGGACCAAAACCGCATCAGTAAGCCCGATTTTGAACGCATCAGATGGGCTTTTTTCCACTAGTTTAGTGGAAATCCTTGTATATACCTTCCCACGTCCTCAGGATGTATCCCAGGGCCTTCGATTCCCAGGCACCGGGGACATCCAAAAGTGTGACTTATAGCCTTCGATTTTGGTCGTTTTCAGACTTCTCCGGGACCGGACATATTTTTCACTGGAAACCTATATAGGGTCTCGACACGACTTATAACCCTTCTTGGGTGCTTGGCACCCTTTACATTGCCCCATAATGCCTTCAAATACCGCATTTATGCTTCTTTGTTGTAGCCTTGGTATACCCCTAGAATGGTCATAAAAGGCGTCCTAGGTTCGTTCTAAGACGTGGGAGTCCTTATATATACTCTCCCATGTTCCCATGAGGCATCCCACGGCCTCCAGTGCCCGGGCCCTGGAAACGTCCAAAAGCGTGACTTATAGCCTTCAATTTTGGCTGTTTTGGCGCCGTTTTTGGACTACCCTGGACATATATTTCGTTTGAAACCTTCGTTGGGGCTCCGGAACGACTTATAACTTATCCCGGGTTCTTGCCACCCTCTGCATCGCCCCAGAATGCCGTCAAATACCCCAATTATGTTTTTCATGTGCAGAGCCGGAATGTCGCCGGAATGGTTGTAAAAGTCGTCGTATGTCCGTTCTAAGCAGTGGGAATCCTTATATATACCCTTCCACGTCCTCAGGAGGTATCCCACGGCCTTCGGTTCCCGGGCACCGGGGACGTCCAAAAGCTGACTTATAACCTTCGATTTTGGCCGTTTTCGGACTTCTCTGGGTCCAGACATATTTTTCTCCGGAAACTTATATAGGGGCTCCGCCATGACTTATAACGCATCCTGGGTGCTTAGCACCCTTTGCATCGCCCCAGAATGCCTTCAAATATCGCATTTATGCTTCTCTCGTTGTAGCATTGGAATACCCCCGGGATCGGTCGTAAAAGGCGTCCTAGGTCTGTTCTAAGACATGGGAGCCCTTATGAGGCATCCCCTAGCCTCGAGTACCTAGGGCTCGGAAACGTCCAAAAGCGTGACTTATTATAGCCGTAAATTTTCGTTGTTTTGGACCCTCTGCATCGTCCAGAATGCCTTCAATACCCCAATTATGATTTTTTAGTGCAGAGCCGGAATGTCCCCGAAATGGTCGTAAAAGTCGTCGTATGTCCGTTCTAAGCAGTGGGAGTCCTTATATATACCCTCCCACATCCTCGGGACGTATCCCACGGTCTTCAGTTCTCGTGTACCAGGAACGTCCAATATTGTGACTTATATCCTTCGATTTTGGCCATTTTCGGACTTCTCCGGGCCGTGGGTGGTGGATCGGGTGTGGATTTTATGCTATACCCGCCCCATCTCCACCCGACCCTCACTATAGATGAAGCTATGATATGATGGCAAAAGAAAGTTGTGACCAAACTAATTAACGTAGTATATGCCACATGACCAAAAAAATTTCGGAAGATACAATGAATATTGAAAACATTTTCAATAAAACCTTATCCCCTGAAGTCAATCTTTGGTACATTGATAATTCATGGAATATGACAAGGAAATCTACATTTGATAAGTCCCTAAATTGTCCCTATAATTTTGGATATTCAATTAGGTTTATGAGTCTTCCTTTATATACATGTTAGCGATTTGAAAACATTTTCAATACCTTTACAGTGAGATAGTCATACGCGCTCATCCCACATATGCAATAGAAATACACCTACACAGATGCTAGGGCTAATATGACATTTTGATCAGTGAATCAGATGAGTTGTAACATAACTGTTCACACATAGCAAGAATGCAAGATAAGCTTAATCCTTCCACATGAAAAAATGATAAAGCTACCTTAAACTCATCATCACTATTCTCTGACTCATACGCCTCATTAGCCAAATCTTCTTGAACCATTTCAATCTCAAATCGTTGTTCTGCATCATTATCAAGATCCTTTTTCACATCATCATCATCATCGTTACTCTCATCTCGATTTGCACTCCCTAAATACCTCATATCCTTCGGGACGATAATTAGGGTCACTCATATTAGTATCATCAGTTTCGGATTGTTTAAGTCAAAAAGTTGAGAAGAGATAAAGGTACAGTGGCTATGTTTGTTCTCATTTTGGACATAGAGAATGTGGTAGGCTGGAAATATGTTTGTGTAACTGGTGACTCAGTGGGTTGCAACACTAATAGGTTAATGCCATGACAAACACTACAATACACCTATACTTTTTTGCTAATTGAGTCATCTCTAATACCTCATTATCAGCATACACCTTTCTTAGGCTATGTTTAGTTCACCTGAAATTTACTGATCTGATCTGAACTTATTTTTTCTGATATGATCTGATCTGGTCTAGTCTGATGTGATCTGATCTGATCTACAAAATATATTATTACTAATATTATTATTACTTTGTATTTCATTACTAGTAATCCATTGACCAAACTTAATACTGGGGCCAAATAATAAACACCCTAAATATTGTCATAATCCTCACACTTTTTATCTAAGTCAACTAAATCCCAATAACAAAACTCACTCGGATCTACCTTATAAGTCTTACCTTTTCCACCCTCATAATCTAAGCACTTATTGTATTATTCACAAATAAACCACCATGCCAAAATTTCAACGTCACTTCATCCATCATAACAATAGATTTAAATCCAAATGAAAATATGACGAACAAACCAACAACAAATCAAAATTTAATTCTAAATATTAAAGAACAATTTATCAACAAATTTAAAAAGAAAAAAAAGATAATTGAATAACATAGGGTACAACAAACTAATATGTATTTAAACTTAAGAACTATATACATATTTCTAGCTTTTCAATCATTATTGTGAAAACATAAGTTATGTACATTGTTCAAAGGATTTTTTAACAAGAATAATACAAACTTTTGCCCGTTCTCTCGCAATAATACAAACTTTTGATTATTTTTTAATAATACAAACTTTACATCAAAATTCCTCCAGTAGGTCAAGTTGACTTATAACCGGTAAAAAAAATAAAAAAAATTTACAAAATGATCTTTCTTCTTTGTCCCCCCTCCCCCAACCCCCCACCCACCCGAACCACCTCGGCCAGGTTACCTCCTACAACAAGTTAAAAACCGGTATTATCCTACTGGAGGAATTTTGATCAAAAGTTTGTATTATTAAAAAATAATCAAAAGTTTGTATTATTGCGAGAGAACGGGAAAAAGTTTGTATTATTCTTGTTAAAAAATCCTTGTTCAAATGAGTCATATATTCGCATGCGATTATGTGTATACACCTTATGCACAATTTGCCAGATAAACAAAAAACATAGTAACTTAGGAACGTCCTTTTAACCAATTAGAGTTTTTTTAGCATTCACCTCTAAAACTCCATGTACTTGCCAGAAGCCTTTGTCTCACCATCTTCTGTTTCTTGCATATGGATATTTGTAATTGTGTTATTGATACGATATGATGATATTGGGCCTGTTCGGCGAAAGTAGTTGTTGGAGTAGCTGTTACTTGTCTAGCAGTAGCAATCAGCTTTTAGCTACGAAAGTAGCTGTTTAAAATATGAATGTTTCGTAAAAGTAGTTGGATAGATTATAAAAGATAAAAATGACATTTTTTTACTTATAATAGTAATTTCAATAACATGATTAATTATTTTAAACTTAAACTCAATGTTTATATTATGAACACAATGCATTATTTTCTTTTAATAATAGATAAATTTTCGCTGAATTTTTGGACTCTTAAAGATGACATTCAAATCTATAATTTATACTTCCTCTGTTTCTTATTATATACTCCCTCCGTTTCTTTTTAATGGTTATACTTCGAGTTTTGACACTATTTACAAATATATAGTCATGACTATAACCATATGAGATTTTATTTGATTCGTCTCAATATGTACATTTGGAATATCAACTTTTTATAATTTTTACAAATACAAATTTAGAGATATTAATATTCAAATATTTACTTTGGCAAGCGTGGAAAAAGTAAAGTGTAACTATTAAAAAGATACGGAGGGAGTACAACATTTTTTTTATGGATGTTTCTTAATAAGTGCATCATTTCTCTTTTGGGTAAAATTTTTGTGTAAATCATTGTCCTTAATCTTGTTTCTAATTTACAGTTTATTAATGCCACATCCACCAATGCCCATCTACCTAGCATGACCCTCCAAAAAATCCACACATGTTAATCCCATCTAAATTTGTGTTTAATATACTGCCCATTTCTTCCCTTAGCTTTGTGAATTGTGATCAACTCCTTGGACCCCACATCCACTTTAATATTGTATTGCAATTTTTTTCTTCAGTAATTTGCTCTGGCAAGAACACAAAACCAAAACCTTGAAATTCCCAATTATTTAGCAATCAATTGAATAGCTTCATCAATGACTACCTTCTTCTTCTCCTTCTTCCTAATCTCTCGTTGCAAATTTACCCAATTTAATTTCATCCGAAAATATTACCCAATTTCGTGTGAGTTAGAAGGCTTCCCAAAATTTACCCAATTTCATTCAAAAAATAATAATTCATCTTCTTCTTGTTACTTCTTTTATGTCCTCACATATGTCGTTCTTTCCATCTTCTTTTTTGGTTTCTATTTTTTTGGTTCACGTGGTTGTCCTCTCTTCCATCAATGGATGACACAGCTTCCACAATTACAACCACAACCAGCACCTCTGCTGCCGCTGATGCCGCCAAAGACATCAAGAAGCTTTTGAAGCGGACCCGACATCAGAAGCACCTTCGTTTTCTCTCACCTCAAGCAACCCTAAGAGGCAATTTTCGCTTAAAATCAACTTTTTGCAAGAAAAATCTAGAATTTCCTCTACGATCATTGAGCTGGAGCATAGCAAAGAGGAAGGCGAGATTTTCAAAAAAAATTGTATTTTTTCCCCAAAAAAAAAACTGAGCAACACTATTTTTTTCTCTTGAAAGCTAGTTCATAAGCTATTGGCGAACAGGTCCATTACCTCTTTTGGTACTAGATACGAGAGACTAGGAAGATTTTAGTTGCCTTAATGAAAAATACAGGTTACCTTGCAAATTACCACGACTTTATCAATATTTGGATTACTTCTCCCTCAATTTCATATTACCAAACCGACATGCAAGGCAATGAAAGAGAGAACTTATTCTAGGAAACAATCCTATTTTGCACAAGTATAAATTATCTTTGATAAGAAAGAAAAAACAGCTATCATATTTAACTGAAGTGTTCATAATACAGATCACAAAGGCCACTTAGCCATCTTAATTCTTATCGTATCGAATGGTTACTATGTTGTATCAAGATTGCATCGTATCATATTGAGTCAAAGTTATATTATATTGTATTGTATCAAGTTGCTAAAAAAATTAAAAAAATACCATGGTATGGAACAAAATATCCAATAGCTAATATGGGAGAATGCTTTGTGCCTACAATCCTACACTATGCAACAAAGATATCTAGTTTTTGAAATGATCCATGAGTACAAAAGAGTGATATAGAAGTCAGTAAGTAGAAAAAAATTAAATATTATCCTCAACTCCCCCAACCATCCAGACAAATCATCGCATGCTGCCTTCACGCAAAACATCAATCATATTGAAGATCCGTTTTGGAGCCTTGGATTGAACCTGTACTTAAATTCGCTGTTTTAGTTCTCCGGGGTCACACAACATCATCAAAGAGAAATTGAAGATAAGCAACCTATTATCATGCCAGAAAATTGCGTAATTGTGTAGGTGGTCTCGAGACCACCAAGAGCATCATGCTCCCTCTTTAAAACGCAGAACAAAGTAAATAAAACGCATGGGCATTCAATTAAACAAATTTGTTGGAGGGATTTCTGTAAAATCCTACATTAAAAAAAATTAAAGGTATGTTCTTCCGATTTATGTAGAAAGAGAACCTAACCCAATATTAGAAAAGATGATAACTCAATATTAGAAAAAAACATAACTCAATATGAAAAAGAACATGGAATTTGTTTAACACGAGAATATTTACAGTTCGAAATCAGTATATTCTTTTAATTTAAACTGTGCATTCTTTTATTATATGTTCTTTTTCATTATGACCCATGTTCCTTTATGAATGGAGATTCTACATGCTATTTGATTATGAACTACGTGTTCTTTTTACGATAAAAAATTGCTTAAATAAGTTTACTCCCTCCGCCCCATAATAAAGTGCTTGATTCCATTTTTTCACGGGAATTAAGGTAAATAGAATTTAAGAGGAAAATAAAGACTTTATATATATTTAAATAAATATTGTATGAAAAAAAGTGATTTTAGGAGAGAGAATGGAGAATAATTGGTGAAAGAGCTTTAAATGTAACCCTTTGGTTGAATAAACAAAGCAAAAACTAATTTCAAGAAGCAATAAATGATGATGACACGGTTTTCCTAGACAAATCACGAAAAATATGAAATTAAATATAGTACCAAACATTATATATTGCGCCACCCAAAATGGAAATGAAGCACTATATTATGGGACGAATAGAGTAATATTCTTTTTAAGGGAATAATATGTTATTTAAGTGCACAGTGAGCATAAAGCACTTGGGTGCATAAACGAAGCTTTAAATTGCGTAATTGTATTTTTCACTGATTTAGATCCAAATTACATATTGATCTATTAAGACAAACTGTTCTCAAATTTATAGAAGACCTATTTTATTCAGGTCATTAAACCCAAAGTCGTAGTCCGTCCACATAACAAACACCAATAACATCCCTATTTCCTAGTTTGAGTTTTACAATATTCACACTCTCCCTTGATCTCGTTTTGTCATTACTGTGCAAGTAAAAATATACTTCCTCCGTTTTCTATTACTTACAACATTTTGACTTTCATGTTTACTGATGTATAACCTTACTCGTTCATATCTCTGATTATAGATATGTAAAAATTATAATAATTCGATATTGTGAAAACATACATTGAGACGAATCCAACATGATCTCACATGACTATATTTTGCCTTACCTATAAATTACCAGAGATAGTCGAAACTCGAATGCAAGCAAGTGAATAGTGCAAAATCCCAAAAGTTGCAAGTAAAAGAAAATGAAGGAAGCAATTATGTAGGATCTTGTTGAATCTCGAAATATACTTTCAAAATATCAATTTTTTATAATTTATACTTACAGAGAATTAGGGATACTAATGGTTAAATATATGCATTAGCAAGCGTCTCAATTATGATTATGAGTCTGATTACCGCTCATGTAAAAAAAAAAAAAAGGAGCAATGCTGTTGAAAGGTGCACAGCACTAGCTTCAGGGCAATGCAGGCTCAAAAAACATTCAGAACCAAACTTCCTCGTGCTCTACTCCACAAAGAAGTACGGAAAAGTCTAAAGATTACAGTAGCAAACTACGCCACAGACTTGCCTCCATCTATAAGGTTTTCTCTCAAGGTCCAAACGTAAAATTCCCCAGAAATAATAAGGCCAAAAAGAAAGCAAGAAAACAATCCCCACATCCATAACATACTGAAGAAGAGGTGAGAAAGGTCAAGATTAAAAGAGATAGAATAACTGAATAAGTGAACATGTATGCTTGGCATACAAACTTTTTAGACCTTCACAAAGAGGTGAAGTGATGACATTTTTACATCTAGAATAGTGTCAAATTTTACTAATGAAGGTAATAGTAGAAAAGTAATCCGGAGTTCCTAACCAGACTATTGCGATAAGATAGTCCTAAACTCCTAACGAATACTCAATAGTTAAATGAGATAAATAGGTTTCAGCAAGGTACTTAATGTACACCAGAAATACCTACCTGATCCATATCAAAGTCCACTCCAAGTTTCTGAAAGCACGAGATAATAGCCTTAGCAGTCCCAGATGCATCCTTCTTGTTGGATTGATGAGACTCCATTACCTTTTGAAAAAAAAAAGGTATCAGTCGTATCCTATATTAAAGCAGTTAGGCTATTTCATCTAACCAAAACTATATAGTGGCAGCAGCAAAACCAAACTCATAGGTGGCTGCCAACTGTGGAACTACTCTATATCATACTTCATCTACTCCAAAATTATTGCAACACTTGCCTGTTTTTAGTAGTTCTTTAATTAGGGTCCATTAGGTTTGATGGAAAACCATTTTCCATGGTTTTTCATGAAAAGTTATTCACGAAGGCTAACAGTGGCAAGATGGTTTTGGGATTCAGTTTAATTCGCTTACTTCGGATGCCGCGCGGGTTCGATTCCCAGCAAAACAATAACTCTATTTTTTTTCCTTTTCTTTTGTTTTATCTAAATTCAAAAAACTTGCCCTTATTCTCAAATCTTGACTTACTACCTCCAAAGTCCAATAGACTCTATGACACTCATTTTCTCCACTTTCCAAAATCCAAACCTAAGAAATGCCACTTCCTCCACAGTCCACGATCAGGTTCTTTTTTCTTTTTCTGTGATGGTTAATTTTAATTGTTAGTGAATTCTAATTGTTGAATGTGTGAATTTTGATTTTTAGTGAATGAATTAATTGTAAATTGTAGTTCTTTGTAAATTTGGGATTGATATTGGGATTATTACTGAATTTATTAGTGAATGGTTGTTAGTGTCTTAGTGAATGGTTGTTAGTGTCTTAGTGAATGAGTTTTTTGGACTCGATAATAGTATTGTTAAATTACGCTACCCCTTATCCGGGATCCTGGATCCGCCACTGACGTGCGTGTTTAAAATGCTTTTGTAATTTTTTATTGATGTAATGTAATGAATTAATATTTTATTTAGCTATTGTAATTTTATATCTGAATTAATGTATTGACTTTTTTAAGTAAATGAATGTAGTTTACTTTTTGTTAGGGTCCGAACCCATATGGTAGGATTCTCGGATCCGCCACTGCAGCTAGGTACATGTAATACGAGGGGTGATAAAGCGCGCATGGTGAGCGGCTTTTCTACCCACTCACAGCCAATCATTAATTGGTGTGACATCTCTGTCAAAAAAAACAGATTTATATTAATAAAAAATTGTGGAACGCATTAAAATAATATTAAGCCAAATAGTGATACTGACAACTTTTTCCCAAAAAAAGTACAATTATGAACCCATGTTTGTGTATTTGAAACTCTGGTTATTGTTAAACCAACCCCTGTTTATGTGTTTGAAACCCATGTTTTTGTTAACTCAACCCATGTTTGTGCAAAAGTAAACATGTTATATCTGACATAAAGTAAAAGTTGCATTGATTTGCGTGTCCCATTCAACTTTTCCCCCCAAAAAAGTACATTTGATTATTGATACGAACCCATGTTTGTGTATTTAAAACCCTAGTTATTGTAAAATCAACCCATGTTTTTGTGTTTGAAACCCATGTTTGTGTTAACACAACCCCTGTTTGTGTATCCCTTTTCCCCTTCCATTCCCTTTTCCCCTTTTACCCCTGTGAGTGGGTAGTGATAACCGCTCACAATGAGCGCTTTATCACCCCTCCATGTAATACTCCTTGGACTAAAATACATCTAGAATAAGGTCACTGTAGATCTTAGCTGCACAAATACCAAAAAAAGTTTACTACAAATGGCATAAAGCTGTTCTAGTATAATACAACAAAAATTATTTCAATCTTAAAGCATCAAATATAACTGTAGATGAGTTTGCCAAGATATGACCAATAAATTGGAGAATCCTCAATACAAACATTTGATGGGATTTTCTCATCAAAGAGGAGGGCATGAAAGAGGGGAAGTACCTGTAGAGAATATCCAGAAAAAGCTCCAGGGAATTGCTCAGCCATAATTTCCATGGCTGCAAGAAATGCCACCACCTTAAGAAACCAAGAGTTCGATTATTCACTGAAGAGAGCTGCGATACATGCTTTTGAAACTGGCTTAGGCAACAAGACTCTAAATGAAAAACCTGCTTTCCCATCTGGGGTGATATAACAGCATAATTTTTCGAGTCTTCCACAGTCTTATGGAGCCTCTCCCTGTCTCCACCAGTGGTTCCAATCACAAAAGGCACCCCAATTTTGCAGTACAACTCTGCATTATCTGCATATCATTTTAGCCAAAATGATCAGCCATACTAAAAGATTTAAATCCAAGAATTATAGAATAATTGGATACTTCTCAAACAAAGCCCTCTTCATAACCCCTCCTATTCACAACAAAATAGAAACATACATCAGCACTGGCAATCTAACTTGGTTCCCATTCGACAATCAGACTATAACATTCACTAATTGTCCATTTATCTACTGCGTGCACTAAAGAATAACATCCATTCAATTCGCAGTCAAACAAAATGGACGGACTTCAGTTGGTGTCTCTATTGAAATTCAAGCAGGGCAAATTAAACATTACTAAATTTGATTTTATATATAACTTGTCAACATATAGAAAACAAGAGTAAGAGCACTAGGCTCGTAGAAATAAGAAATCACCAAGTTTCACTGGTAAAAAACAAATAGTAATAATCAGAAAACCTGAATATTTCCCACGACTTTATTTGTGTAAATCACCCTAAACAATTAAAACTAGCGTAAGAGGGACGTAGCCTCACCCCTCCAAGCATACAGCTACACACCACGACCCAACACCACCCCCCCGACCCCAAAAACATAAATATATAAACAAAAATGCTGCACACAAATAAAGGCAAAGTTCAACAGAAAAAATATTTCTAGTTCTAAACAAAGAATATGCATAATCATAAAAGTAGAAGAAAATATTCAGCAGAAAGAAGAAATTCAGTCAACTTCCATGTATTCATAGAATAAAAGTATGGAATTATCAACGATCACATGCAGATAATAATTGTTATGGTCAGATGCAAGCTAGCCAAGGGCTCATATAAACAAATTCATCTTTATAATAGCAAATATATATATATATATATATAGGAATAGGATCACGTGAAAACCACTCCTTATGCTGAAAACCGAAAACTGCAACATAAAATGAGCAAAAAGTTTCTTAAAATGAGCAAAACGATAAAATGAGCAAAAAGTTCTTAAAATGAACAAAAGTTTGTAAAATGAGCAAAAACTTCGTAACATGAGCGAAAGTTTGCTAAAATGAGCAGTGAAATGAGCAAAAGATATAAAATGAGCAAAAATCTGCAAAATGAGCAAAAAGGTCGATTTCAGTTTTCAGCTTAAGGTTAGTTTTCAGTGGATCCTACCTCAATATATATATATATATATATATATATATATATATATATATATTTATTGATTTATTTATTTATTTTAGGGTTTAGGGTTTATGGTCAACAAACTAGCCAAGGGCTCAGATAATATAATCTCATCAATCAACCAGTTCCAACTCATCTTTTGCTTTAAGTGATAGGAAGCAAGTTTAGAGTTGAGCTTTATCTGTTTCATATACCATTCACTGCAGTAGGCACCGTGTAGTCTACCACAATCAGATCTGGATATTCTTCATAGACGGAGGCAAGAATATCTTCTCTATCTGACGGACTGTGGACCTGAATTTCTTTACCACCTACTTAGACAGACTGTCCGCTCTCCTCCTGAGCACCAAATGATACAGGAATAATATGAAGGCCTGCATAAACAGCTGCTTCAATAACAGCCTTTCCCATTTTGCCCAGGCAACTATTGACCTACAATCAGAGAAGCACATAGTACAACTTTTAGAAGAGATGTGCAGCCTAACAGAATCATATGATGATGCTACAGCCATCACATCCACATAATAACATCTCTGACAACACAGGAAAGAGGGAAAAAGAAAAGGCCAGCAATAAAAACTTAACATCTGTCAACATCAGTCCAAATGAAGCACATTAAAGATAGCAATCTTTTATTTGGCTGCTAAGCAAAGTGAACACCTATTAAAATCTAGGAATCATAGATAAGTATTGTGATACCAGAATCTATAGTAGACCCATTTCCCTTCACTAATTGTTGCATGTGCAAATGGAAATGTCACAGATGAGCAGGTATTAGGAGAGGTGTAAATCCAACATCTTCCTCTAACATCCATGATTGTTAGACATGCATGACGGTATCGTAGGATACTAGGATCAGTCAAGCGACCAACCCCTTTCACGAAGATTCTAATGTCAAGCACTTCAGTCATTTCCGACAAAACGAATACAGCAAAGAATCAAATCAATGCTTCCTAATTTATTTTGAAAACCAATTTATTTTGAAAACCGTACAGACCATAATTGATCAAGCTAATACTTCCTCCGTAACAAAATAGATGTTACACTTTCTAAATATGGTTGTAACAAAATAGATGTTACACTTCCTTTTTAGGCAACAATCTCTCTCTATCTCTCTCCTATCACATGGGTCTCCTTTTTTCTTTCTCTCTATCTCTCTCCTCTTCAAAAAAATTGCCTAGAAAAGTGTGTTTTTGAAAGTATAACATCTATTTTGTTACGGAGGAAGTATAAGATATAGGCACAGCAACATAATAAATCATACAAGTGACAAACATGATGACATTTCAATTTCGAGTTGCAATGAAAGTCAGATTCAGCACCTTACCACCTTTTGTTTTTTTTTCAATATTACCACCTTTTACTTGTCAACTCACTAAAAATCACCACCTAACTCGTGCTCCGGGCAAAATTCCGACGAGGGAGGCCCACATTTTGGGATTAAAAAAGTTCTCCCTCCTTTTTGACTCTCTCTCTCCCCGATTTCTTTATCTTTCTTCCTTCCCCATTCTACTTTTCATACATTACCTTCAATCTCCCTCCCTAAATTATTCAATTCCTCCAACAACCTATCTGTAAAAATCATCAACTCCTCTCCTCTTTGATTTTTTACAGAGATTCTTTTTCTCTCTCTCTCCTCCACTTCACCCAAAATTCCAGACCTACTGATTTATCACATCTCTCTGCCACTCTGTCTAATCATCATCAATCCACCTAAGATAACCACACCCCCTTCTATTTGTTCCTTGTTCCCACAACTTGCAAGTCATAAATCTTCGCCCTAGGTTGTCAGTGGTCCATGATTTCAATCTAGCAGCAGAAATTCCACAGTTGCACTTTTGGTAGTTTTGGGAGAAGTTTGAGACATTATATGCCTAAATTAATGAAGATAAATGAGAACCAAAACAAGCATGATGATAAATGGAACCAAAAATGCCCCAATATGGGCCCAATTTACCAAAAAAATCAATAATCAAGGAATGCCTAAAATTTAATAAGAACCCTAACTACGAAATTGGCCTGAGAAATCATACCTTTAGCAGCTGCGGATTCTCCAATTTCTCCTTTGATTGAGGTCGAATTTCCCAGAAAATGGTAAACCCTAACTTAATTTAGGTTTCCATCAAAGAATTTTGGAATTTTAGTGGAATTTGGAAGCAAAGTTGGGGTTTTAATGAAGAGGAAATGAAAAATCGAGCCTCTTGGGAAAAAGGGGGGAAGCTAAACTAAAATCAGTTATGCGGGCCCCCCCTGCCGGATTCTTCACCGGAACTGAGTCCATGTGGTGATTTTAGCAAGTTGGCAAGTAAAAAGTGGTAAAAGTGAAAAAAAAAAAACCAAAAGGTGGTAAAGTGTAAAACGGGATATTTATAAGGTGGTAAAAATCAAAAAATCCTAATCAATAATAAGAAAAATTGTCAAGGATAAGCCAACCTTTGGCCAATCTGCTCAAAATAAGTCAAACTTTTGATTAAATTAGAATATCAAAGCTTGTGGTGATATTCGCTTTTAATGAATATATGAATAACTTGTGGTTACTGTCCACGTGTCACTTTTTGATTGGTTTAGTTTGTTAAATTTTAATTCAATTTTAAAATTAAAAAAAAAAAATATCCTCTCCTCTCGTCTCCCTCTACTCTCTCTTCCCTTCACCTCTCCCATCACCAGTGCCCCTCTTCTCCTGCCCTTCCCCCCACCGCTGCCAACACCATAATCTAATCTGTCTCCCCAGGAAAATGGATATCTTCCAAAAAAAATTAAAGCTCAATCTTTTTTTTTTTTTCACAAACCAAATTTTTTTTTAACAAAAAAACCCTTTTTTCTCTCTCCTCCCCCCTCTACACAACAAATTCAGCTCCTTCCTAACGGTCACAAAAAGAAAAATGAACCAAGATGTGGAACGAAATCCGAGCATCTAGGGCACAGATAATGCAATCCTCCTACGACTTCCGACAACCTTGACACACGGCGACATGACACTTGAAGTTTTCCAGCGAAGGTTCGTGATGAGAGAGCTTCCACCGAGGGCATTTTGGGGATTTAAACACCACCGGAGCTCCTTCTTCTTTGTAGACCATCAAACATGTGGATGATTCGGCTGATGAACAAGTGATTAAAGGGTGGTGGGACGGTGTTGGATAAGGCTGTGGTTCTTAAAGGGTGGTGATGGTGGTATCAAGGGTCGTGGAGGTGGACAGGAAGAATAAAAAATAAAAAATTACCTACTATGTCACTGGAACCTATTAGAAGCAAAACCTTCCACAAGCTTTGATTAACCTGAATTAATTAAAAGTCTGACTTATTTTAAGTAGGCTAAAGGTTGACTTATTCATGACAATTTTTCCTCAAAATAATAACGGTAAAGATTAGCCTTTTCAACCACAAAACTCAAAAGTCACAAATATTTTTGAATTGGAAGCGGTATACAAGATAAAGCTATAACATAAAATAAAATAAAAAAGAACCAAATAAGTTGAAACCACAAAAGCACAAGAAATATGAGCTGAAGAACATTACAACAACAAAGCCTTAATTCGGTGTCGACTAACATGAACCCTTATAAGAGATTGTTTATGAGACAAATGAAACAATAAAAGTAAAGGAGAGCAAATACCATAATCGGCAATCCAATATTTTTAGACTTGATAGAAAGATTTTCTACATTCTGGGCAAGGCTGCTTGACATTACTGCTGATACCCATGACCTACGCATACTCTGAAACCCAGATTTGCTAATTTCATTCCCACAAAATCCTCCAAATTTCCCTTGTGAAGGGAAACTCACACTCACAGGAACATTTACTACAAATGCCATTTATCTAAATTATCTGCATCAAAAATTAGATGTACTCATTTCGTAAGAATGCAGTCTTTTATCAATATTATTGATATTATACAACAAAAGGGGTGAATACAATTGAAAAGAATGAACTTTGCAGGACAGTACGAAAAAATAAATAGGAAGAGAATATAAAAAAAGGAAGTTGAGACGTTATTGTTAGAACTTCTAGACAGTACTCGCATGCACAATGTAACTAAACAATCTTAATTCAAAAGGCTCCAGTCAAGCGGCGACTTGCGTACGTTCGAGGTTTGACTCAGCTATGGCTCAGGTTCAGTAAAACAAAGCTGAACTCGAGCGCACTCCCGACTTTCTTCCCTAGACTACAAGTTTACAACCTAGCTTTTACCAGGAAGGCTAATACCTGTATAAATATAACAATAGAACTTATTTTGATGGTATGGCTGGACTATTATGCAAAGTCCAATTCCTGGATTCTAGTAATCTTGTCACTGCTGAATTACTTATCCAAGTACCTCACTCCGCAATTCTATCTATGTTTTACTTATCAATTCTCATTTTTATTGCCAATACATCAACAGAATTGCTTATCCGCTAGTAAGAAAATGTAATGAACTGGAATCTCATATTAGAGAATAAAGAAAGTTTGATGATTCTTTGACTGATAATCTGGAAATTAAACAGAAAATAAGGATAATTTGCCATGTTCTCGAGTGACTTGACACACTCCCAAGCTAACCACTAAAATGAACTCTCAATAATTTTCTTTGTATACCTTCCTCCCATTAACTATTCTATTTATAGAGCTAACTTACTTACTCACCAAGCTAACCTAGTTATACAATCCGTCTTGCGTGGACCCGATTCACATTAAAAATAGTGTGGACCAGGCCTAGACACGTGCCCCACTACAAACTAGTCACTCCCGCTTTCCAAAATCCGCTCGATTTTCTCTCTCTTCAATAAGATTCTCTCGCTCTAAAATTTTAACAAAAACAATTGTTCAAAACAAACATACACTATATCATTTTAAAACACACTATATCAAGTCAAAATACACTATCATATCAAACACTATAACGATCGATTATGATAATTTTGTGTAATATACAAATAAACTACACTATAACATGTCAAAACACACTATATCATGTCAAAACACACTATATCATGCAACACTATCATGTCAAAAAACACAGCAAAACACAATCATGTCAAAATACACTATATCATTTCAAAATACACTATATCATGTCAATATACACTATAACATGCAACACTATCATGCCAAAAAACTCAGCAAAACACTATCATTTTAAAATACACTATATCATTTTAAAGTACACTATATCATTTCAAAATACACTATAACATGCAACACTATCATGCCAAAAAACTCAGCAAAACACTATCATTTTAAAATACACTATATCATTTCAAAATACACTATATCATGTCAATATACACTATAACATGCAACACTATCATGCCAAAAAACTCAGCAAAACACTATCATTTTAAAATACACTATATCATTTTAAAGTACACTATATCATTTCAAAATACACTATAACATGCAACGCTATCATGCCAAAAAACTCAGCAAAACACTATCATTTTAAAATACACTATATCATTTCAAAATACACTATATCATGTCAATATACACTATAACATGCAACACTATCATGCCAAAAAACTCAGCAAAACACTATCATTTTAAAATACACTATATCATTTTAAAGTACACTATATCATTTCAAAATACACTATATTGTTTCAAAAATACACTATCAGGAGAGTGAAGTTATCAGAGGAGAGAGAAGTTATTAGGAGAGAGGAAATAGGGGAAGACTGAACGCGGCAAAAACGAAAAGTTGTAATCATTAAAACTCACGTGAGATGGATAAGGTGCACACCGAGTTAGTGTGCACCGGGTCCATATTAGTTTTTTTACTAGTTATATTGTACCCCCCTAAATTAGCCCTCTCCATAAACCCAATGCATAACAAAAAACCAGCAAATGCATCTACTACTTCCTACTTCTTTTTTAATTTCAAACGGGCTGTGATATGTAAGGCCAAGCAAGTAGGCCCAAAATTAACAAAGATGGTACTATTTATGAGCACCAATTCTATTACTGCCAGTGAAAGACATAACTAATAGTACAATCTTCATTAAAAATAAACCGGTAAATAACAAAAAAGTACTATTAAGAAAATACTCCCTCCGGTCTTTATTAGTTTACCCCTATTCCTTTTAAGGGTGTTCCTTATTAGTTTACCCCTTTCTTTTTTTGCTATTTTTGGAATGGGCCCACTAACTTTCCATCACACATACATTCAACTTTAGTATAAATTAATCTTTTCTCTCTCTTAGTATGCCCCACAATACTATTCCTCCTAAAACTCTGTGCAAAAGAAAGGGGTAAGCTAATAAAGACCGGAGGGAGTATATCATGAAGCTTACTCATGAAAACCACTCTCACTTAGTTTTTGATACTCATAGAGAAGCTTCTTCAACATCTCCACAACACAAAAACTAACCACAGCCGGGCACCCTTAAAAGGTGTAGGAATTGACTTTTAAAAATCAAAGCCGTCAACAATTTCTCCTAAAACAATGGCAACAAAACCTACCCATTCTCCATAGGTAATCGAATTTGCATTATTCTTCCTCATCCTTAATAGAAATTTCACAAAGGGGCTTCAATTACTAAGTTAGCTTCTACTCCCTCCATTTCTTTTTAATTTACTCACTTCATTTTGGGGGAGAATCAAGGAGTAAGTACAAAAGTATTGAAGAGAAACTGTAAAGGTTTAGAAAGAAACTGAAAAGTGAGAGATAGAAACTAAAAAGTGGGTTAAAATATTAAAAAGTGGATGACATGGGTGGAAAAAGAGGAGAAAGTAGATGTGACATGTTACCAAAATTAGAAAAAGCAACAGTGTGTAGATTAAAAAGAAACAGACCAAAAAGGAAAGTGGGTAGATTAAAAAGAAACTGAGGGAGTATGATGTTAGTACTTGGACGATAACTAGCAATCATGTTCAAATATCAAATGTTATCTTGTTTGAAATTTAGGAAATTAATGTTCAAATGCTTGCATACTCAACCAGGGGAACTTTAATATTAGAATTAGCAACCATTTTGCCGAATATATATCACCCCTTCTCCCGAAATTACAAGGGTCATTTTGTCGAGTTCCTTCGACTCACCTAAGCAGGAAAAGGAAAAAATCTTTACAGAGGGGACCGGTCAAAGCATAGAATTGGCGCAATCCCTTGTTACATCAGGTAGCATGACAGATGCACAAAATCGAGTTATGACTTTCTCTCAAGCAACTTTCAATCAATGGCTTATCCGAGGGACAGTGGCAGATCCACGAATTCAACCATGTCGTTTCGGAACCGGTCAAAAAGTAGACTATAATTATTTACTTAACAAATTTAATACACCAATTCAAATGTCAAATTACAGTTGCTAAAATTCGTTGGTTTTTTCAATTAAGAAAAATAAATTGGACACCCAAATGGCCAAACAACTAATACATTCAAAAATTCAGCTATTTATACAAAATAAATAAAAACAGTTAAAACATTGCTCAAATGATAATGAATAGAAACTCTATTTCTAGATTCATAATTCGAACTATTTCCATAATTTAAAGAATTTCAGTCATCAAGCAAGACTGCAAGAACAACAATTCTCTCACCCATATACCAAATTACTACTAACTAATTATAATTAATAGAAATTTTAAACAAATTAATACATATTATAATGTTTAAAACCTGAAATTTAAATATTCTAAAATTTGAATCTGAAATATACATATTCTAGGGTTTCAAAACTGAAATTGAAATATATAAATTGAAGATAGATACTCTTACTTTGGCTCCGGGAACAGGCGGGCGGGGGCGAATAGTGGTTGTGGTCAGCTGTGGAGCTGTGGAGCCGTGGACGATGAGCAAGGATACTCATTTGCTAAACGCCGCCATTTTTTTTCTTACTAACGCCATATATACATATATAAATACGTATATATGTATATCACTATTGAGATACTCTCCCTCTCTCTCACTCTCCTACTCTCCCACTCTCCTAACTCCGTGAGGCAAAGTTGGGCTCCGGTGAGGCACAATTTTCTCCGGCGACACCATGAACTCCGGTGAGGCGCAATTACTCCGGCGACAAAGTTGGGCCCTCTCTCCGGCCAACATAACTCCGGCAACAGGAACTCCGGTAACCCCTCGGCTAATAACGAACTCCGGCGCAAGGTTAGTGTACAAATTCTAAAAATATATGCGGGCGCCTAAATTAGGCGCCGCACCATTGGTGGGGCGCCTAAATTAGGCGCCCCACCAATGGTGCAAGCGCCTAATTTAGGCGCCCCACCAATGGTGCGAGCACGGCTTTGCCTTTTTAAAAAAAAAAAAAAAAAAAAACGAGAGGAGAGAAGGGGTGGTGGTGATGATTTGTCGGTGTACGGTGGTGGTGGTGTGTCGGTGTACGGTGGTGGTGGTGGTGGTGCCGTCGAGAAGAAGATGGTGATGGTGGTGGTTGTGGTGGTGGTGTCGTCTTTTGAAATTGGAGGAGGAGGGGTTAGGGAAGTGAGTCAAGGAGAGGAGATAGAAAAGAATTGGAAGTATATAAATACAGTATAAAAATACTGTATTTATGGCGTTAATAGGAAATTCTAGGGCGTTGTTTAGCAAAACCTAGACTTTACAAGCAACCGAAAGAAAAAATAAACCTTTTTCTTGAGATGGAATTTCGGATTTCCTTTGTAATCGCAGCAAATGCTACGAATTGGAATTTGGAGGGCTAGGATTATAAATTCCTTTTCCGCGTTTCCTTTCTCTTTTATTTATTTATTTTTTTTTTGTGGTTTTTACGGTTCGATGTTACAATGGCACCCTTTTATTAAGAGTAATCACTGCATATTCATACAAGTAATTACATATTCAAGAGTTATATTTTTAACTAGTACCAACTCCTTGAAAGATAGGCGATCTCCTTGCCTCGAAGTCAGGCGCCCTAACCCTAGGGGTTCGATCTTCTTCTTTTCAATCATGGAAGAGGATTTAGTTAATAAATGTCAACGTCTAAAATTAATGAAGCAGAATCTGATGTTTTTGATTCGTCGGTGTTTGGTAGCGAGGAAAGCAGCGATGAAGTGTCTCTCCTATTGGTGGGTCGAGTTCTTACGGAGAAAAATTTCAATGTCGACGCATTTAACACCATGACAAAAGCGTGGGGGTTGACTAGGCGAGTGGTGATTCGTTCGATTGGCCCTAATAAATTTGTTTTCCAATTCTTAATGATGTTTCGGGGAACGATCAACCCTCGGAGGTACAGTTAAATAATTCTCCCTTTTGGATTCGTTTGAAAAATTTGCCTTTCAATTGTCGATCATCCTCTATGTGCAAAGCTATTGCTTCAAAACTAGGGCAGAATATGGACATAGATGACAGTTGTGTTTACCTTGACAATTATCGAAGGGTTCGGATTGATATGGACATAACTAAACCTTTATGCCGATTCCAAAACATTAAAGGCAAGGATGGAAGAGTAATTAGGGTTGATCTTGCATATGAACGACTCCCTTTCTTTTGTTTTCTATGTGGAGTGATTGGACATAGTGAACGGGATTGTTGCAATGTGGATCATGATATGAAACAAGATAAAGTTATGGGGTGGAGAAAGGCGTTGCGCGCCACGCCTCGGAAGGGGGTCCAAAAATTGCAGGTTGAGTGGGAAGAGGTTCGGGCTTGTAGGAAGGTGCTCTTTGTTCCTAAGCCAGTGATCGTGGAGAGGGGGGCTATGTTTCGAAGTTCTGGGAGGGCTTTGAGTAGTATGGAGGGCGGAGGGGATCCACTTGCTATGCTGCAGCAAGGCTTCTTGGCTACGCAGCAGAGACAGGAGTCGAGGAAGGTTCGAGCCTTGTGCTTCAAGAGGAGGGAGGGGTGTGCGAAGGGACTGTCGATGGGTTGAAGGAAGCTACGAGGGCTGCCCTCGATATGAGGGGGGAGCAGGTGGATGCAGGGAAGAATGTGAGGAGTGGGGTTGAGGGGTTCGAGGCTCTTGTTGTTCCGGAGGTGTTGGAGGGGAGGGTTGGGAGGACAGGGAGTAGGGTTCTTGGTGATGTGGCGGAGTGGGATGGTCTGCCGGAAGAGGTGGAGGAGGGGTCTGATATGGGGCAGGAGACCGAGGTTGTGGGCGTGGCCCATGGAGGGGTGTTGTAGGCCCAAGCGGCGAGTGTTGTGCAGCCACGTGAGTTGAGTAATGCGGATTCGGGAGGGGAGTTGTGTAGGGAAGCAAAGGGGAAGTCTGGGGAAGGGAAGAAATGGTGGAAACTAGCAAGGGTGAGGCTTCATACGCAGATGGAGGAGAGTGATGCAAGGCTTGTGCAAGGAGAAGGTGGAAAACGGGGCAGGGAGGTGGTTGGAGACTCGGACATGAATGTGGATGGTTCGAAAAAGCTATGTATGCTGGTCGATAATTCAGGATGGCGTGAGGCGATTCCGCTCCGGAGCAGTCTCAACGAGCCCAATGAGTCTTTTGAGCCTAAACTGCAGAGGGTTGGGTCATTTCTCTGCAGTTAATAATCTTCGGGATCTAATCCGAAGAGAGTCCCCGGCTTTGATTTTTCTATCAGAGACGAAATTGAGTAGTGTGGAGTTTAGTAGGGTTCGTGAGAAGTTGGGTGATTTTCATTGCCTTTCTGTCGATGCTGTCGGGAGATCTGGTGGTCTAGCGCTTTTGTGGCGCAAGGAGATAGTAGTTGATCTATTGTCTATGTCGGTCCATCATATAGATGTGGTGATTCGGGAGGGCTTAGGGGAGGAGGAGTGGCGTTGAGCGGGATTCTATGGCTGGCCGGAGGTCCAGAATCGTCATCTTTCCTGGTCTTTACTTTCTTTGCTTGCTTCCCAAGCAAGCTTGCCATGGGTTTGTATTGGTGACTTTAATGAGATTCTATTTATGAATGAAAAGCAGGGGGAATGATCGTGTGGAGTGGCAAATGGCTAACTTTAGAGAGGCAGTGGATGCTTGTGGTTTTGTTGATCTTCCCTTCTCGGGGTACGAGTTTAGTTATGATAATGGTAGAGAGTTGGAGGATAACATTCAGTGTCGCCTTGATCGTGCTTTTGGTACTTTGATATGGAGAGATTTGTTCCCTGAGAGCCATCTGTGGCACATGGATAGAGAGTGGTCTGATCATGCTCCTATCAAGCTTACTTTTTGGAGAGACAAGCTTGAGGCTAATTTGGGTTCGAAGCCGTTTCGTTTTGAGCAGCTTTGGGTCTCGGAGGAGGAGTGTGAAGGTATCATAGAGAATGCTTGGATAGGTGGGTCAACGTTGAACTCAAAGATGGAAATGTGTGCCGTTGATTTAAAGGAGTGGAACAAGAAGAAGTTTGGTAAGGTATTTGCAGAGTTGAGAAAGAAGAGGAAGCAATTGAAAAAGCTCAATTCAGGGGGATTTTCGGTGGCACAGCTGGCTTATAGGCGCAAATTATTGTTGGAAATTGCGGATTTGGGTTCGGTAGAAGAGGTATATTGGAAACAACGTTCACAAATGTTGTGGTTGAAGGAAGGAAATCAGAATTCAAAATTCTTCCACCATAGAGCCTCGGGGAGGAAACGGAAAAACACCATTGGCATGTTGAAGGATGAAAACGAAGTGGAGCACGTTGGTGATGAGGCTGTGGGGGCCGTGGCTGTAATAGCCCGGCCTTTCGAGCTACTAACTAAGATTAGAGAACCTTTAAGAACCAAGCTTAAATTGAAAGGACGACAAAACTTATTTTCTTATCCCGGACGAGGACACCATGAAATTACATGACCATAACCTAGAATATATATTTGAATAAAGATACACAACTCCAATATAATAACCCTTGATTTATACCTAATGTAATCACATCTCGAATTCTTCTAAAGTACTTTACAATCATGAACCAAATAAGATCTTACAATTAATCTTAAGGAATGCCCTTGCCATTGACTCAATCATGGACCATCTAATACCTGCAAAAATCACTAAGAAGGAAATCTACCCCCACCAGGACAGGTTCCAAGAACAAAATCAGCGAAAGCTGAGCACACACTGTCCAACCTAAAATTCTTTTTAGTGGACTTTGCAAAATTTCACCACATATCACACATTTCAGATAAACATTAAGGATATAACACATAAAAGAGATAACTCACAACGTTCATACAACAAAGCTGTAAACCTTTAGGATTAAATGACTTTTACATACTTTAAGTAAAGTACTTCGACTTCATACTCGGGGTGACAACATAACACACGAAGGTCCTATATTCATGATTCAACCATTCGACACTAACCTACATATATGTTCACACGACTCTTAATCAATATAAGTAGTTTTTAAGCAATTTATTCAACGAGCTAAAAATTCTTGTCCAAAGTGACCATAATAACGCATCAGGTTGTGTATGTACTTGTATAATAAAATATTATTGTACACATTGTACCATGACTCACATGTCCAATAACATTCTTGATGCTCATTTTAAGCATTTACAGAATTTCAATCAATATATTTTTCATTGGGGAAAGCGAACACGATTAGAGAGGGGTCACCACGACCGACTGTCTCTAAACTGTATGGATCGTCACCCTCCTATTTACCATATGCTTGCAAGACTTTCAGGACATGCCCCCTAGCAGCTACGAGACACCATGCTCGCCTGCAATCTTTAATTCAGTAATTGGCAGCTACGAGCACCACGCTCGCCTGCAATTGTTGTTCCTCACCGTTCCACGACTACTTTCCCCCATTGCTTTTAATCCATTACACATTGCACATAGCAAGTTTATACAAATTCTCAATTATATTTATTCCATCATTATTTCGAGTTCTTTTGGTAGAGATAAGTCATTTAAGAACATTGTGTTGAAGCAGTATATATAGATCATACAAATAAACTCCAACAAGGTTTACTTGATACACATAATTTGATAAAACTAACTTAACTCTTAATAGAGATTGTGGCTTGCATAGAATAGTTGTTGTTTGAGTTGTACACTTTTACTAAACACTTGGGGGTAATAATCACTTGTAATAACTTATAAGAATATATTAAGCTTTCAACTTGGAAAAACAAAACTGTTAAACAAATTTGGGAAGTAGTTCTTCTCTTTTGGTTTTTTTCTAACTTCAGTGAACTTGTCCAAATTGGATATAGCATACTACAAGACATTTAAAATATTGACTAATAAAAGCTTTACTAACGTCTTAAACCTTATGTGAAATCCTCATATGCTTTACAAGTTAGAAAACAAGATTAATACTTATAAAAGATTGCTTCAAAAATAGGCAATTGGAGCTTTTAGGAGTCATACATATATGGTAAACATTTTCTCTTTTAGCTTCGATAAATCTGGAATTGATTTATTTCAAAAGCGATATTAAACTTTCCTCTAAAAATCTGGAAATAAACATTAGTTCTAAATACTTTAAACATGTATAACTTGTCAGACGAAGTCCAAATCAAATGATTCTTGATCCTAACCTAAGGAAAATTTCAATACAAACATCTTTTGTGAAAAAAGAATTTTGCAAAAAAGCCCCGAATATGGCTAAAAATATGTTTCAGTGAGCTGGTTCAAAATGACACGAAAATGGACAAACTAAGTTTAGCGTTTTAGATTCTTAACATACACTTGCAAATCTTCTTCTTCAAGAACATAAACTTGATCATGAACTCAGAATTAGCACAACAACTCTTTCCGTTTATAATACACAAAGATTAAATTCAATACATCTTCACGACAAATTCTTTCCGCACAAGTAAAACATTTCTTCCCAATTTTCATTGAATCATTAACCTATATAGACAAACAATCATTCTATATTTCATCTTATCTATATGTAATTATCCATCTTCTAATCACAAAATAATACACTAATAAGTTCAAAATAACAATTTGATTGTTCTCACTAAAGTTGATTTGAACTCACTAAAAACATATTTACAAACTTTAAAATCGTAAATACTTATTAAAAATTATTCTTTTTAACCGTTCAACCATCAAACTCATCAATATCCAGCAATATTAAAATGTAGTACAGTAGTATCATAATTTTCATAACATGTTTTAGGTCAACCTTTAATAGACTCAAATATGAGTAACCATTTCAAAGATAATGTATGTTGTTGGTATTGTAGTGGTAAAAATAACTCGATAAAGATTAGTCATAAACATCCATGAGTATGAATAATAATGAATCCATCTCATATTCATAAGGCCGTGTTATTTATTATAATAAATTAAAAGTTTCAAAGTTTTTGCATAAAGGAAAAGAAATGATCGACAAATTAAGCATTTTAGCAAAGATATTGTTATATAGGATAAAATCAGTTATAAAGTAGTATTACTATTGCAACTTATAAGTAAAACATATATACATAATATATCCATTCAATTGAACCAAAAGTTCTCCTATTATAAAATAATTCACTTATGGAATTATCCAAAATACTTATGGGACGGAAATACTTAATAAGTACTACAGTTTAGAAATACAAATAGTTTCTTGTATATTAAACGACTTGAAAAGATGAACTTAGTAATTAGTATATATTCAAAATACCCTTACTAGTATTAGTCATACAACAATCTCTCATATTTGGATATTACTCTTCAAATTAAAAAGGATCATGAACACGTGTCTTATATTCAACAAGCACAGGTTTAGAACCATAATTCGTAGGCTATTCTTACTTGATTAATTTATAAACCATAACACTATATTTAGAACCATGTGGTCCTCAACCAGCAATCAATCGTCAATCAAATGAAATAAAATAAAATCTCAATCAATTGCACAAGTCATACATCATTGTAACATATATCACAAATTTTCATCAATTACTCAAATGCAATCCAGTTAATACTAAAATCATATAATAAGTACATTTCTTTTAATAAAAAGTGGGTGGACAATGTGTACCTTAATTCAATCATCAATATCAAACTCCAATAATAATAGTACTTGGCTTTCAGTGAAATCTTGAACCCAATAATTTCAACTATTACTTGACCTCCATAACTATCACCAATGACCTTAAACGATCCTTCTCACTTCCAATAATACTTCAGTAATAATAATAGGAAGGAATTAGTAACTCATTCAATGAACTAAATAAGAAATCTTAATTAATTTCCACTTAAAAAAATACTTAACTCATTCAATGAACTAAATAAGAAATCTTAATTAATTTCCACTTAAAAAAATACTTTATTAATTTATACAAAACTTATTTGTAACAACATGACTTAAAGTTGAATATAACAAAATTGATTATCCCATAAACTATTTGAAATATTTTTTTGAAAATAAGAGCAAAAACTAAGAAGAACAATTTTACCTTTGCATGCAATAGATCATAAGAAATTGGAGTCATCTCTTGCACATAATAGAAAGAGAAATAATTTAGAGAAGCAATGGAAGAGCTTGTTGTTTCTACACGAGCAACAGCACAAGAAAAATGGCAGCAGCAGCTGAAAAATTCAAATGGGCATAACTCCTACCACACAACTCCAAATTGAATAATTTTTGAGTCTAAATTCAATAATTTTTCGAGATTTACAATTTTTAAGAATGAATATTTGCTAAATTCAGACTGCAAATTGAATATAATTGAGCCAACAAAAGGTCGTGAACAGAGGAGAGAGAAAGAGTCAATGGATTTTGGGGGTTTTCTTCCAAATTTCAATTTGCTCAAGCTTTCAAGAATATTTATGGAGGTTTTTATTTTATTTTTGGCTACATGCATGGAACTTGATCAACAATTTAGGGTCAATTCAAGAAAGAGAATGGAATTTGGGTTTACTAGATTTTCAAACTTTCTTAAACAATTACAAGTAGAATTGTGAGTTTTTTATATCATTCCATGAAGTATGAATGAATCTGTAAGGAAGATTGATTGAATAATAAAGTTTGGCTAGATTGACTTGAGGAAGCAAAGGTTGCTCTTATGGAGTATCCAAAGAATGAAGATGAAGTTTTGAGAGAGGAGAGAGAATGAGAGAATGAGAGATATATGGAAAATAAGGAGTTGGGTTTTCTTTCTTAAATAAAAACTGACTAGTTTTGACTTGTTTCAATAAAACTCAAAATAGCTACACACTATAATTTGAGGAAAAAGTTTAATAAAAGTTGTAATTGAAAAAAAAATTATATAACTCATAACTTATAAAAAAAAAAGTATTCTAAAATTTTTTTTTTTAAAAAACATATGCATATATTTCATAAAATTTTCATAATAGCAATATTATAGCATAATTAAGTAGACAAAATATATTTAGCTTTTAATTAAAACTGCTTAAGAATGCGGGCTATTATAGTGGCTATGGACTACTTTAAGTCCATGTTTGCGTCCTCGGAGCCGACCTTGATCCATAAGGCGCTTCAGGAGTTTTCTGCTCGTGTGACTGAGGATATAAATGCTCACCTGAGAGCTGATTGTACTGAAGAGGAGGTGCGCTTTGCTCTGAGTCAGATGCACCCTATTAAGGCCCCCGGGCCTGACGGTATGTGTCCCATGTTTTCCAGTCATATTGGCATATTGTTGGTCATTCTATTACTCAAACTGTGCTTGGCATTCTTAGAGGTGATTCTTCACCAAGTCACCTTAATCGCACTTTTATCACTCTTATTCCTAAGAAGAGTAATGCGCATCATATGGCTGATTTTCGGCCTGTCTCTCTCTGTAATGTGGTGTATAAGCTGATGTCCAAGGTTTTAGATAATCGTCTGAAACACTTCCTTGATAATATTGTGTCAATTAATCAGAGTGCTTTTCACTCTAGGGCGTCTGATTACTGATAATATATTGGTTGCTTTTGAGTTGTTTCATCATATGAAATAAAATAAAAGCTTCGGAGTTATATGGCTATGAAACTAGATATGTCTAAGGCTTATGACAGGATTGAGTGGGATTTCTTGGATGCTTCTTTGGTTCGTTTTGGTTTTGATACTGGTTGGATAAGCCGGGTGATGGATTGTGTGCGTACTGTGTCTTTTTCCGTTTTGATTAATGGCAAACCATCAGCTGATTTTGTTCCTTATAGGGGGCTACGGCAAGGAGATCCTATTTCCCCGTATCTCTTTATTTTGTGTGCTGAAGTTTTCTCACACTTATTAAGACGAGATGAGGAAAGAGAAACTTTGAAGGGAATTCGATTAGCTCCTACAGCCCCTTCTGTTAATCACTTGTTGTTTGCTGATGACTGTATTATCTTCTCTCGAGCTTCGATGCAGGACTTTGAGGCGATCCAACAGGCTCTTCATTTATATGAATTGTCGTCGGGTCAAAAGGTGAACTTTGATAAAACTAAGATCTCTTTTAGTCGGGGAGTTGCTACTTCCCGTCGAGAGGAGATTTCACACTTGCTTGGGGTTCAGGAGGTTGATATTCATGATCGGTATTTGGGCCTTCCTACTGTTGTGGGTCGATCAAAGAAGGTGATTACTAGAGGGATGAGGGAGAAGTTACGGAAGAAGCTTCAAGGTTGGAAGGGGATGGTGCTATCTAAAGCGGGAAGGGAGGTCATGATAAAGGTTGTGGCTCAATCTCTCCCTACCTACGCAATGAGTGTCTTTAAGTTTCCATCTTCGTTCTGTGAAGAAATTCGCTCTCTTATTTCTCAGTTTTGGTGGGGACAAAAGAATGGTGAACGGAAGATTCATTGGGTTGCTTGGAAGAAAATGTGCAGAGATAAGAAAGAAGGAGGTTTGGGTTTTAAAGATATGAAGTTAATTATTTAATTGGGGGATGTTGGGGAAGCAAGCATGGCGACTTGTGATGCATCCGCATAGTCTTATTGCGTAAATCTTAAAGGCTCGCTACTACCCGAATAGCTCTTTTATGGAGGCAGATTTGGGATTATTCCCGAGCTATACTTGGAGGGGCATTTGAGATGCTAGATGGGTTTTAAGAAGAGGGATGAGATGGAGAGTGGGTAATGGTGAGAAGATAAAGGTTTGGAAAGATGCTTGGATTCCTGGAACTCATTATCATAAAGTTCTATCTCTTAGAGGTAATTCTTATGCGGATCTAGATGTTGGTGCTTTGATTGATCCGATCTCGCGTGATTGGAATGCTGCACTTGTGAAACAAATATTGCTGCCAATTGAGGTTGAGGAGGTATTGAGTATACCTTTGAGTCGGAGAATGCCGGAGGACACATTGTGCTGGGACCTTGAGAAGTGTGGTACTTACTCGGTGAGCTCGGCCTATAAAGAAATCCTAGATGATGAGTGGAGTGTGGGTAAGGCACCGTCGACTAGGCATTCGGAGCCGTGGAACATCATTTGGGGGGCTAGAGTTTTACCACGAGTCAAACTCTTTGCGTGGAGGGAGTGTCTGGAGGCCCTCCCCACAAAGAGTGGCCTTCATAATCGTGTCCAGTCCATTGAAGCAGGCTGTGGGGTGTGTGGAGCGATCGAAGAGTCGGGCATTCACGCTCTTGGTCGTTGCGGGCTGGCGAGAAGTGTGTGGGACATAAGCTCGCTGCCGAGCTTAGTCCCTGATGGGTGCAGCAATGTGGGGGAATGGTGGGGGTACTGTCTACCTAAGATGGAGGGGGAGGAGCTTGAGAGCTTTCTTACGGTATGTTGGGCGATTTGGGGGGCTAGGTGTCGGGTGTTAATGGTAGGCGAGGGTGGGGAGCCGGGTGGTATTTTGTCCTATGCGCTGAAGATTGTGAGGGGAGGTGCGAGAAGGCGAGTTGGGCGAGAAGAAGAGGGGTGCCGGTTTGGGCCCTATCTATCCGGTGCAATGGGTTAAACCTTCGATGGGGTGTGGTAAAATCAACGTTGATGCAGGCATGATAGGGGAGTGGGGGAGTGGCTTGGGGCTGGTAGCCCGAGATGAGGGAGGGTTTGTCGTGGGATATGTGGTGTTGCAGCTAGGGGTCAGGTGGGAGGTGAGGATAACGGAGGCTAAGGCGGTTTTGGAAGGCGTGAGATGGGGTTTCCAGCTCGGTTTCTCAAACCTTGTCATTGAGAGCGATTGGCTTATGGTGATACAAGCTTTGAAGAAGCAAGAACGAGGGTCTAGTGATTTTTCTTTGATCATAGAGGATATTGTCTCTTTGTCTTCTAGTTTTAATTCTATTGAATGGTCTTTTGTAAAACGTTCCGGGAACAAAGTTCCCCATTATCTGGCCCATTTCCAGCCTGTGGAGATTGGTTGGCGAAGGTGGGAATATGATGTTCCGGAGGACGTTCTTAACATTACTTTTGATGATATAAATGCTTAACCTTTTGGGTTTTCCCCTCAAAAAAAAAAATTTCATTTGTTCATAAGACTCCTTACGCCCTTCCATCTTATAAAAATACCTCTCGTTGTAGATATGCTTGATCGTTTGGTGAATATGCGGATATGCCTAAGTTACAGTAACTTGTATGTTTCTGGGTGTCATCTCAGCATCAGTCATTTGTCGAACCATCCGTCTAACATTATCATTGAGTCCAGTAGTTCGCATGTGGCCCTCCTTATACTCTATACATGCGTGGTTGTGAAACCCATATTCAATGTCATGACCTAGTGGTGTTGGCATCACCTCCGATCCTAGAGATTTTGGGATCAAGTCTCACCCCTTGCAAGGAGGGATCCCCAGTTTCCCCCCTTCTTTGCAAGGGACTTTATCTTACCTTAAAAAAATATTTAATGTCATGAATCTGCACAGACCACCTGGACTCCAAAATCAAAATATCCTAATTATGGACATCCACACTATTTTGTCGATGTATTAGGTCGTTTCACGGTTCTCGGATCCGTCTTATTCCCCTTGTATCTCGTCCCCCATAAACATCTCAAATAACACCTATGGGGACCTCCTTGCTAATACGACTCTATAACTAATTCAAATCCTATGGAAACTACAATTTTGTTGAGATTATTGATCGCCTCTTTAACCGAATCGAATTCTTCACTTATTCTAAATCTACTATGATAATTAACCCCGTCTCCATCATTGCTCGAGTACGGAACCTATTTAGACGCATGTCTAGAGTAATAGGCGTCTTAACTAAGCGCTTGTCTTTGTTTTTAGGCGAAAAAATTATAAATGGCATATTTTCATGCATTTTTTAATTTAAAGCATATTTTATAACTACTCCAATATTCAAAATATAGTATTTACTTGTATTTCTACTATTTAAATAAATAATAGCTACGTACTATATTATATTTTTCAAAGTTACAAACTACAGTTACATTAGACTACAGTTACATTATACTACAAATATCCAAAAGTATTTTCACCTATTCAACATAATTACACATAATAGATTAAGAGAGGCATTTGCTTATATTTATTTAAATATAAACATAGTAAATCCTATCAATAAACAATATAATTCAGTAGATATAGACATAGTAGATATAATTTATTTAAATATGAACATAGTAAATCCTATCATGTGAACATCTGAAAACAAAACATGTCAAAATATATTCTATTATTTACTTATATTTCTACCTATTTCCAAAATCACATATAATATTTCAAAATTTTAAGCTAAAAATCTATCAATAAACAATAAAAACAATGATTTTACAAAAGAAAAAAGACATAAAATTTCAGATCATGTGCTCAGGCGCCTAGTTTAGATGTTTGATCTTGTGGGCAGGCGCCTAAACGTTGGAGCGGGCGTCTAAATTGGGCGCCTGACCCTAGGACCTGGTGTTTGTTTTGGATGCTTAACTAAGTGGTCAAACGTCCAATGTAGGCGTCTAACTACGTTTCCAGGCAATCATGACGACGGAGTTGGTTGTCTTTGATTGGTCAACGTCAGTCAACGCCGGTCAATGTCATGGTCAATGCCAGAGATCTTACTATTTTCAGATGTTGTGGTAGGGTTTAGGAAAGAGATAATGAGGAGTGAATAAAGAAAGTGGGGGTGGATTTAGTGTGAAACACATGGGACATGTGGGGTTTTTATAAAGAAAGGGAAAGGAGAAAGAAAGGAATGGGGGAAACAAACCCATGTATTTTTGTACAAAAATATAGGGCTTTAGTAAGTTAAAACAAGGCATCATTTACCCTAGATAAATTAGTAATTAGCTAATTACAATGGATTAGTGAATATGAATCAACATCTAGAATGGTCATTCCTGGCACTCATTTAAGAGTAGTTGACAACTATATATTGTTTTAGTCCTTTAGTGAGCTTTACATGCGCATCCGCAATTTTTCATTTCCATTTCCATCTCATGTTCATTCATCACATTCTTCTTTGTTTATTTTGTTTGCGGATCATCTAGCAGTGAGAATATATGTAGATAATTAGGTACCCGAACTATGCTTGAAGTTGTACTGGAAGTTGTCTTTTTGTGCGTGCCACCTACTACAGTTTGTTGTGTTAGTGTAATAAAGTATACAAATTAAAAGGATAAATGGGACTTTTCATAGTATTATGTCTATAATATATACTCATACATATATAGTGCCAGGGTTAACCAATCTAGGTTAACAAAATTAATCTCAATTACTTGTACATGGTATTAGAGCCAACATGACATAAAGGTCAAAGGTTCAAATGTCATCAACCCCTCATTTCTAAGTGGAATATTAGCACCATGTGTGGAGGAGGCTTGTCTTGCATCCACACTTCAAGCCCTATAAGCTCTCGCGTGAGGGGTGTGATAGAGTATAACTATTTATGAGGCCTCAACCATCAATTTGAGCCTTTGTCCACAAGTATCGGAGGTACGGGAAGAGCATAATTTGCCACTTGGTGGATTATTTCCTGCTGAGGACAAAATATTAGTAATAGATTACGATGCAAGGCAAACCAAATAATGACAAGTTAGAATATTTACTCATACCATTTTGAAGTCCCCGATTCGCATTTTGACGTTGTTCATGAAGCGGGGAGCTTAGGACGCAAATCATCAAAACTAAGGAGAAACAGGTAGTGAAGCAAAGTGGTAACAATATTTAACTTGTTGATCAACGGAAACATCACAAGACAAATTAAAGTAGCAAAAATCCAAGATTTAACTTGGTTATCTATACGTAGATATTTATAGAAGTGCACGTTGAAAATCGAATTTTCATGCTCATCAAAAACATAGAGGAAGGGATAGGAGCAAGTACCATCAACCATACGAAGCGTTAATGAGAAAGAAGCGGACAAGTGTCTGTGTTTTTCATAGAAGGTAATCTTCGAGAAGAGAGAGTGATGGTTACCAAATTGGTGAGATTGGAGGAGGAGCAAGGGAGCCACGAGATGGGCTGCGTCAAAGATGATGCAGCAGCCAGCGGAAGAGGGCACGAAAGCGGGGGCTCACGTCCGACGTGGATAAGAGATTACCCATGGAATATGACAAGCCAAAGGAAGGAGGAGAAAATAAACTTAACCTAGGTAGTAATGGTGGTGGTCGAAATCACCAAAATCAAAATCATGGCAATGGTGGGCAATCTAATTCTCGTGGTTCCGCAAATAGCACTAACAATGCTTCTAATGCTGATTGTGGACATCAAAATGGTATGAGTAAATATTCTAACTTGTCATTATCTAGTTTGCCTTGCATCGATTCTGTTACTAATAGTTTGTCTCAGCAGGGAATAATATGCCAAATTGCAATTTAAGCTCTACCTCTACTTCCGATACTTGTGGTCTTTGTAAGTTTCCAAGTCATCAAGCGGCGTATCGCCCGCAACGTTTCAATTCTAACTTTGTAACCTTAGCTCTGGATAGTGTCACTTGTACCTTAGCTGCATTGTCTGCTGGTGGTGAATCCAATGATCCAGTTTGGTATCCGGATTCGGGAGCCGCCTCGCACATGATTTCTCAGGATGGTCGTAAGCTTTCTACTATTCTTCCTTACACTAGGTCAAGTTCTGTTGTTGTTGGTGATGGTACATCTCTCCCTATTAAAAGTGTTGGCAATTTAAAATTAAAAATTTCAAGTCGTTCTTTACTTTGTCTTTAGTTTGTCATGTTCCTAAATTGAATCATAATTTATTATTAGTTAACAGGTTATGTCAAGAGAACGATTATGTTATGAAATTTGATAAAAATTGTGTTTTGGTTAATAACAAGACAACGAGGGAGGTTGTACTTCGGGGTTCCAATAAGCAAGGTGCCTATCCTATTCAACCCAAAGTTGTCACCCATGAGTCTTCTGTTTCTGGTTTGCTAGCCACTAAGGAGTCTGGAGAGATTTGGCATGCTCGACTTGGTCATAATGCTGATTGAAATTCCTCTTTCCTAAAGTAAATATTACCAATCTCTTCTAACTCAGTAGCCCAACACAATTAACTGTATTCATTGATGATTCATTAAGCATCCCAACCTTCAACATATGCATCTCAAAATCTTTACCCAGTTTATCAAACCTTAATTTCCAATATTCAGATTGCATTAGAAAAACAAAATAATCCCAATCCCAAACCAAGCAAGAAACAACTAGAACTGAAGATTTAAATAGTTAAGGAGACAAAATAAAGAGCTGTAGTAATTCGAGAAAACTATGAAACTAAGTTATAGTTGGCATTTAATACTCTTGCTTTTTCTTAGGAATCGTTGCTCAAGCTAATAAAATGTTATTGTCCAGAGAAATCTGACTACCTGAGGGTCACTTAATTAATTAAGTTAGCAAAAATTGCCACAAAAACAATTTTAAGGATGTGTTATATCTTCATATGAATTTTTCTAAACTTATCTAAGCTGAAGTAATCTGAATTTATTAAAGCTTATTTTAGTTCATTTTATAAGGTGTTAGAACTAACATGAACTAATCTAAATTTATCTGGACTTAACCAAATTAGTCTAAACTTATATGAATTAATAAAGTTGGTGGATTATATTCTCATGCACCAAAGGAAAGAAGAATGATAATGCATGCATAATGACGACGTATTTATTTATTGCACAAGTACTGGGCATATGGAATTATGAGATCATATACCATATAAATTATATAGAGAGCCAATGTATACGGGACAACATGTAAGTTGGTGATACCTCATTTTTCTAAAAGGTAGTTCTATATAAGCTCTGTTTGGCAAAATTATTTGAAAAGAAGGTGAAACTCACAAGTTAAGTGAAACCGATAAGGTATAACTAAAACTGGTAAAGTATTGAAGCGAAAAGGTAGGTGATTAGGCTTAATTGATTTGCACAACTAATTTGATAAGTTACTTAATTATTTTAATTTTTAATGTTTATTATATATTTCAACCCTATTTCTTTAATGCATTCAAACAATAATGTAACATCATAAATATTTTTAAGCTCACTTCAACTAAAATACTATATTAGGGATTTTGTATTCTCCTTAAACAATCATGAAATGAATATCTTTAAATATATAATATCATTTTATGCGAAGAAACTATCGTAATACCAAAAAAAAGAATTAATATACTTATAATATATAATACCGTGACACAAAAATTTTGGGGTTCAGTTGAGGTTCGAGCTCCACAAAATATTTCTAAAAATCTGATTTTTTTTTTTTAACCTTATGGCTTTATTCCTCTTCCCTTCGATTTTTTCCCTTGCGTTGACTCATCATCCTCAATCCCCTTCATCTTTTTGTTGACTCAAAATAAAACAAAATATGAAAGAGTTTTTAGAAAAGATAGAGGAAGGAATAGAGGGAAGACCAGTAGCGCGGCAGAGAAGAAGCAGTATGAGAGAGAGAGAGAGAAAAATGTTAAAACTTAAAATAAAATAAAAAGATTTTTCAGAATTTCAGTACTTGATTTTGACACGTTTAAAATTTTTAGCTTATCAATTTCAGTCATTTTAACCACCTAAAATTTTATGTTAGGTACTTCTCAAACACTCTAATTCATTCTAGTACCTAAATATTTTAGCACCTTATTATTTTAGGCACCTAAAATGCTTCCCCTAACAGAGCCATATTAGGGATCTTATTCTTATCCTATTTATCTCACTCTTCAGTCTTGACCTTGTATATTTGTACCATGAGTAATAATATTCCATTCATTTGCATCTTACTCTATAAAGAATGTGACTTCTTTGTAGAATTCTAGGAAGATATTTATGTTCAAGAACTTGGAATTTATCGTCCAGTAGACAATGTGGTCTACTAGATGAGAAGCGGCAATCTACTTCTAAAGATCGTCTGGATTTTGCCTCTTAACAGGTTCTCACTAGTCTTATTTGCACGCGATGCGTGCGTTAAGTTTAAAACTTGTTATTATATACTCCATCTGTACTATAGTTATGCTTACTCTTAATATGTGAAATATTAATAGTTAGCTGAATCTAGATATATTAATTCGCTAATGTAAAAAACTAAAAAGGCTTTGAGTGATTATTAATATTAATTTTTTGTAAATGAATTTAGATATATTAATTCTTAAGATTTCTTGAACATAGAACGTTACACATACTTTTATTTTTAATAACGAATCTGCGTACTGATTAATGCAAGAAAGTATTCGCAAATTTGAGAATGTCGTATTTGAGAATGTCGTGAAGCTCTAATTTATGAAGAGAACTGATTTATTTTGGTTTGGAATACGTGTTTGTGTTATGGAAAAATTATTTTGTGTTTTAATTTGAGTTGTCTATGTAATGAGAATGCCGTGTATTTTTTTTATTGTCTGTGGTATTAATGTTTGGTAAGTTATTGATTATGAATCTTTTTTATTGGCAAGTTTATGTGATTGAGGTTTATATGAGTTGATTGAGTTTGATAGAGATTTGATTGATTTTTTTTGGCAAGTTTATGCGTTGAATTGGTTTTGATTAACTGTTAGAAGCTGTGTGTGGAAATTTGGAATCTAATATTTATGTTGCGGAGGGGCAATTAAGTAAATTACAAGGGGGACACCATTGCTCTCCCCTTGGCTTATATAATAGAGATATCAGGTCTTCTTCATCAAGACGTATAACCCAACTCCACCTACCACCGCTGAAGACAATTTCAAGTTGGACTGGACAACTAATAGTTTGTTTTTGTGTTATAAGTGTGTAAGAGCAAACGAAGCTAACTTTCATTTCAATTTGCTTTGTTTTATGTTTTGTTGTATTAGCATTAGGTTGTACTTCCTTTAGAGTTAATGTAAGTTTTCTCGATCTAAAAAAAAAATTTGTTGTTTGTAAAGTCAAAAGTGGTAATGGAAATTGGAATCCTATGAATATGTACAAGAACCCCCCATATGCCAAAAACAGAGTATTTTTGCTCAATCCAACAGTATTAGAGAATGTTTTTGTTTTCCACCACAATAATAATAAAAGGGGCAGTCCATAAAGGGGGCATAATCTAGTTCTTTACCTATGCTAACTTTATTTTTTTCTTTATTCAGGATATTTCAGCTTTATAAATTGGCCATGATAAAGATGGAAGCCCACTTATTAAAAACACAACATTTAAAAAAAAACACTTAAAGCTGATAATTTTGGTTGTTAAAAATTAAACATTGCTCGTGGGGTTTTTGAGGAAAGGCTTATCCGCTTATTGCTCTTTCTCAAGTAAAGAGATCTAAAGTTGGAATGATTCTTTCAAAAGATAAAGGTGCAATTTTCTTTTCTTAAAAAAAATAGAAGAAATAAAACTAAAATTCGATTATGGGGGTTTGTAAGGATCACATGCTGAATGCAAGACAGCATCACAATACAGTGGTTTTTTTTGAAGGAAATGCAGTGGTTATAGATATGGGCACTTTTGTGTTCCCATCTCATGATACAAAGTACTTCGTACAACTAATTTTCTAAGTAAAAGATTACAAGTTTTTACATGAAATATCATGATATTGTTTGGTGGTTCATTTGGTATGCTAGAAATAGCATCACTTTTCGTCAGAAAAGCTTTTCTCCAGCCAAACTAGGAGCTATGATTAAAGCTTATATGCATAATCTAGATTGTTCCCAGTCTAAGTTTTCCAATGTTGGACATAGTAAACAAGTTGTTGTAGGAATGTAAACTGGTAACAACTAAACAAACTTATCTGACAACCGTGGCGTGAGAAGATCACTGCCCTAAAGTTGAATTTGCCCCGCAACAACACACGGACTCACAGCAATCAACCTCCAGGGATACACAGTTTCTGCGTTTCCAGTGTTGACAGAAAAACAGATTGAGAACGATCTTGAATATTGCCCAGAATAATAGAAGAGAAAGAAAGTTAGAAGAAGATGTAATTGTGTGTTTCTATGTCTCCCAAAGAATTGCAGAACACTAGTATTTAAAGGGAGAGAACGAGATCAGAATATGGCTGAAATCGTGGGAAAAACGGTCACTTAATGGGGAGTATAATGGCAGTAAATCAGGAGAGAGATTAGGGGGAAAAACGACATTAAGAGAGAGATTAGGGGAAAACGGTAACTTAAGACTGATAAAAACGGTCATTAAATCTGACAGATTTTTGACCCAAAAAGATAGTTAAGTTAAGTTTATTCCCCAAGGCCCAAGGCCCATGGCCCTGGCCCGGCGACAGCGGCGCGCGTGTGGCAACCACACATCACCACATACCCACTTAAAGCCTCATTGCTACTCAACTCAAAGGGTAGAGGAAGAGTAATGGTTATAAACCTTACTCTTCCCTTATATTCTTTCAATGTGGGACAAAAGGTAAAAATGACTCTTCATATTCTTTTGAAGCAAACTTAGAGTTTCTACTAAAAACTCCAACAATCCCCCACATGATTCAAAAGAAGAAAACAGAAAGAAACGGGGCTAAAAAAGATGATCTGGGCAATAGATACTAGGTTCTAAAGTATCAATGTCTTATGGACTTGAATTGACACTCAGTGCATACAAATATGTCTTACTGTCGTAATAGGTAGATTTCTCTTTGAACCTTTCATGAGGTTAGCAAACCATAGATGCGCACTCAACCTTTTTCAAATCAAGAAACGTTCTCGCAATTGTAATATCGGTGCCCCACAATTAACCTGGATTCTCATGAATGCTCTAGAGAGCCCAAGCCTTTTGACTCTCACAGGGGATTGGGCGTATCCCCCACATTCACATAGGTAAGTTCATCAAGTTTGTACTGTCACAAACCACCTTAAGTAAGGCTATGAACTTATTAAGAGCTATAAGCTCAACCTTACACATATAACAGTATAATGAAACAAAATACTACATCACTTCTATTAATAGGAATGGTAGTAGTATCAACAACTTGAGTTCTTTTGTGATTTCGTTTAACACTTTGAACTTAGGAATTCCTAAGAAGGGTATCCATCACAATTCACTCCACAATAGGGTTTAAACCCATTCCTTATGCTGACTCCAGCACCATTTTTCTACAAAGGCCTTTGGTGAGAGGATCAGCAATATTCCTCTCTGACTTTACATACTCGAGTGACAACACATTATTTTTAACTAAATTTCTAACTATGGCATGCCTTAAGCGAATATGTCTTCTCTTTCCATTATAGGCTTGATTATTCGCTACCCCAATTCTTTGCTCGCGAGTCACACCGCATAGAAGCCGATGGAGTTGGCTTGCCCCACAATGGAATATCAGCAAGCAAACTCCTTATCCATTCAGCTTCTTGACCTGCCAATTCTAAAGCAATAAACTCAGATACCATTGTAGATTTGGCAATACATGTTTGCTTTGATGATTTCCATGATCTAGCTCCACCAGCAAGAGTAAAAACATAACCGCTAGTAGATTGAATTTCATCATTATCCGACACCCAATTGGCATCACAAAAGCCTTCAAAGACACAAGGTGTCCTTTGATAATGCAGACCCCAATTAATAGTGCCTTTTAGATACTTCAACAATCTAATCAAGGCAACCCAATGCTCTCGATTAGGACTGTGAGTGTACCTGCTCAATCTACTAACCGCATAAGCTATATCAGGTCTAGTATAATTCATGATCAAGAACATTACACTACCAATTATTTTTGCATATTGTTCTTGGGATATACTATCACCCTTATTCTTTTTCAAATGAATACTAGAATCATATGGGGTTTTCACATGAATGCAATCAAATTGATCAAACTTCTTTAATATTTTCTCAACGTAATGAGATTGATTAAAAGATATCCCATATGACGTTCTAGTAATCTTTATATCAAGAATAACATCAGCCTCTCCTAAATCCTTCATCTCATCGTTCTAGTTGCATTTACTACGTCTATATTGGTCCCAAAGATTAACATATCATCCACATATAGACATATGAAAACACAACCAAGCTCATCAAATTTGGAATAAACACAAGCATCAGAATCATTTACCAAAAAACCCATTTGAAGTAATAGTTTGATGAAATTTATCATACCATTGTTTTGGTGCTTGTTTTAAACCATATAAAGATTAAATAAGCTTGCATATCTTGTCCTCTTGACCAGGAACCTCACATTCTTCAGGTTGCTTTATATAGATCTCCTCATTTAACTCACCACTCAAAAAAGCAGTTTTCACATCCATTTGATGCACAATCAAATCATGAATAGATGCAAGTGCAATTAATGCTCTAATGGTGGTTACCTTAGTCACAGGAGAATAAGTATCAAAAAAGTCTAAACCGTGTTTTTGGCGATGCCCTCCAACTACAAGTCTAGCCTTATACTTGTCTAAAGACCCATCAGGCTTGCATTTCTTTGTAAAGATCCATCTACTACTTAGGGCCTTACAACCTCTAGGAAGGTCTGACAAAAACCAAGTATTATTACTCATAATAGACTCGATTTCATTGTTAATAGCCTCTAACCAAAAACTTGAGTCTACAGATCTCATGGCCTCAGCATAGGTTCTCGGGTTCTCTTCCAATACAAGCACATTGACATCTTGCTCATCTAAACACTCTTTTCAGCTAGAAATGTAGTAATAAAATCAGGTCCGAAACTAGACTCAATTCTAGCTCTCTTACTCCTTCTAGGTTCTAAGGTCTCACTAGATGATGCAATGTCATGATGCACAAAAGAAGAAGATGCAAAGAGCAAGCATGATGGTACACTAACTTTCATAGGAAAAACATGCTCAAATAATTCAACATCTATTGACTCTCTAATAGGACCAAAACCAGAAGATCCTTAAGAATGAGCCTATATGCAGCACTGTTAGAAGTATAACCAATAAAAATACCATCTATAGTCTTAGGTCCAATCTTACTCCTTTGAAAGTCACGAAGTCCAATCTTACCCAAACACCCCCACACTTTGAGGTAACCCAAATTAGGCTTGAAGCCTTTCCACAATTCATAGGGAGTCTTATCTAACTTCTTATGGGGAACTCGGATAAGAACATAGCAAGCGAAAGAATAGCCTCACCCCACATCTTAGTAGGCATACCTGAACTAATAAGCATTGCATTCATCATATCTTTAAGAGTCCTATTTTTCCGCTCAGCTATTCCATTTTGTTCGGGTGTATAGGGAGTTGTAACCTCATGAATAATTCCATTAGACTCACAAAATTTCTTAAGGGAAACTCCATCATATTCTCCACCCCTATCTGATCTCACCCTCTTAATCTTAAGGTCCAATTGGTTCTCAACTTCGGTTTTATAAATTAAAAATTTCTCTTCAGCCTCATCCTTATAACTCAATAAATAAACCTTAGTATAACGGGATAAGTCATCAACAAATGTAATATAATACTTATTTCCTCCCCTACTCATGGAATGCTTAAAGTCACCTAAGTCACTATGGACTAACTCTAATAAAGTAGAGGAACGGGATACATTTTTGTTGAATGCTTTCTTAGGGTGCTTAGCTTCTACACATACTTCACATTTCTCAAAACATGTATTGCTAAAGTCTGGGATAAGACTAAGTTATTTTAGCCTTTTAACAGATGCAACATTCACATGACCTAGTCTATAATGCCATAAAGAAACAGACTCAGCAATAACAACATCCAAAACAAAAAGTCCAACATTACAAAAGCTTTTACCCACAAAAACACCATTTCTGGTTAATATAAGTTTATCAGATTCAAAAGCTAACTTGATCCCAACTTTGTTTAAAAGAGAACCATAAATGAGGTTTCTTCGGATGTCGGGAACATGCAAAACATTCTGCAAAGCAATGGTTTTCCCAGAAGTTAATTTCAGGAAAACCTTTCCTTTGCCTAGAACACTCACAGTGCTTGAGTTGCCCATGAAGACGCATTCTCCTTCTGAAACTTTGTTGTAGTCCTGGAACATCTCCTTGTTGGCGCAGATGTGATGGGTGGCACCAGTATCCACGATCCATTCAGAAACATTGCTTACCAGATTGACCTCAGACACCATAGTAGCAATGATGTCGTCTTCAGCAAGGTTGGCTTGAGCTTTGTTGTCTTTTGCTTTGTTTGGAGCTTCCTTTCTTTGACTATAATCCTTGGCAGCATGCCCATACTTACCACAAACGAAGAAACTTCCCTTAAACTGACCTTTTCCCTTGAAGTTGTTGTAATTCTGCCTTGTACCATGAAACTGATTTGGACCCCTACCTTTTGGTCCTTTACCTGCAGCAGCTTTATTTTCCACAAGATTAGCAGAACAGGAAGAATGATCAACTAATTTTCCTTTGATTTGGATACGATTCTGCTCCTCAATCTTAATATGGAAAACTAATTCCTAAAGGGTAAAGTCTTTCTGCCTATGTTTCAAGAAATGAACAAAATTTTCCCAGGAAGGAGGTAATTTCTCAAGTAAACAGTTGGCTTGGAACATATCAGGAATGGCCATACCCTCAGCCACAATATCAGCACACAAATGTTCATACTCATCAACTTGATCTAGTACAGGTTTATCATCAGACATAGTAAACTTCAACCAACGACTACAAGCATATTTCTTAGTCCCAAAATCATCAGTACCATACTTAGCATTCAAAGCAGCCCAAATATCCTTACCATTTTTCGACTTACTATAAATCATGTAAAGGGCAAAAGTCATATAATGTAGTAACATCCCACGACAAGTCTTATTATCTTTCACAAAATCCCTAACAGAATTCTCAGGAGCAGCAACAGCAAACAAACAATAATCAACCCCAATTTGACCCAAGAAAAATTCCATCTTATCAAACCACATCTTATAATTTTTCCCATCAAACGGATCTAACTTAGACATATCAGGAACAAAGGGATTGGTAATAGGCACAACATTAAGAATACGCACAGTATCATCAGGAATTTCACCAGCCATAGTTCCGTAAAACCGATAAAACAAAATTCAACTTTAGAATGTAGGAACGTAAACTGGTAACAACTAAACAAACTTATCTGACAACCGTGGCGTGAGAAGATCACTGCCCTATAGTTGAATTTTCCCCGCAACAACACACAAACTCACAACAATCAACCTCCAGGGATACACGGTTTCTGCATTTCCGGTGTTGACAAAAAAGCAGATTGAGAACGATCTTGAATATTGCCCAGAATAATAGAAGAGAAAGAAAGTTAGAAAAAGATGTAATTGTGTGTTTCTATGTCTCCCAAAGAATTGCAGAACACTAGTATTTAAAGGGAGAGAACGAGATCAGAATATGGCTGAAATCGTGGGAAAAACGGTCACTTAATGGGGAGTATAATGGCAGTAAATCAGGAGAGAGATTAGGGGGAAAACGGCATTAAGAGAGAGATTAGGGGAAAAACGATAACTTAAGACTGATAAAAACGGACATTAAATCTGACATATTTTTTACCCAAAAAATAGTTAAGTTAAGTTTAAGGCCCGGTCTGGGCCGGCGGCGGCGCGTTTGTGGCAACCACACATCACCACATACCCACTAAAAGCCTTATTGCTACTCAACTCAAAGGGTGGAGGAAGAGTAATGGTTATAAACCTTACTCTTCCCTTATATTCTTTCAATGTGGGACAAAAGGTAAAAATGACTCTTCAAATTCTTTTGAAGCAAACTTAGAGTTTCTACTAAAAACTCCAACAGTTGTTAAAGATTCTAAAAAGCCCAGGCCTAACATTATTTGGTCCCCTCCTCATCTTGATTTTGTTAAACTTAATTTTGATGGTTCCAAGTTGCATAATGGTAGCACAGCTTATGGCTTTGTTATTAGAGTTTCTGGGGTGAATATTTTGCTTAGTGGTGCTAACGCCATTGCTGAAAGTAATTCGATTTTAGTTGTTGAGGCCTGGGGACTAAGAGAAGGTATTAGGGGAACTCTCTTTCTGGGGGCTCATAATATTACTATTGAGGGTGATACTCTCTCGGTTATTCAAGCTATCAAAAGAATCTGGAAAATTTCCTGGTCTATTAATACTCTTATTAATGATGCAGCAGAGGATCTGAAAAAAATTTGATAATTATAATATTCAGTATGTTTTAAGAGAAGCTAATTATGCTGCTGACTAGATGGCAAATCGTGGCCATTCCACTACTAATCTTTGTTATTGGTTTGAATCTCCTGATATTGCTTTTTCCAAGATCATCCGTAAGGATGCTTTAGGGTGGCCTGTTACTTGGGTTCCTCCCTAGTTTCTTTCTTTCTGGCTTAAAAAAAAACATGAAATATCATAAAAAGCATAAGAATAATACTGCACATAGTGTAGCAGAATTACTCACGGTTACATATAGTTATGTTTGTAGATGATAGAGCACACATGCACAATACTTATTTCAAGTATCGAAGGCACCTCAGATTTCTGCCCCACATAACAACTCCCCCTCTTCCATAGACCATAATGTGTAATCCCTCCCTTTTTTTCTCGTTTGTTTTTCCATAATTTTCAAGACACAATTTCGAAAATCAGGTAAATCTTTAATTGAGTATAAGAAAATATTGCAAAAAATATATTTTTAAAAAGTACACATCGAGATAAATAAAATAAGACCCAATTTAACTATATTTTTACTTACGTAGATAAACTAAAAGTGAGTCAAAGTTTCCATGTGAACGGTACCCATAGTCAAAATATAACAACTAAAAAAAGGCAGAGGGAGAACTTAATTACAATACAAAGTTAGTTTTGTTCAATTTCTCTTAAGAAGTACTTTGATAACATTGTTTGCCTTGTGAAATACTAAACTAGTTTTCTTTTAGGGCCCGTTTAGTTTTGATGGAAAATATTTTCCATGAAAAATGGACCCGAGTTTTCCTTTGTTTGGTTTGATGAAAAGCTATTAAGCTAAGAAGGGGAAATTGAGATATTGGGAATGAGAAAGTGGAAGAAAATAGTTTGTTGGAACATTTATAGTTAAATGGGCTTTAGGTTGTTTGGAATGGTCTTATGTAGGTTGGACAAAAGAAAGGAAACACGAGCAAGCGAAAAAGAGCCTGAGAAGCCTAGGTCTCGGGATGCGACCCTGCTAAATCGCGGGGTGTGATATGCTTTTTCGCTGCGAGTTTTGATTTTGACGGTTTCAATCTGTTGCTTTGCGATGGTTAGTTCTTATCCGATTTTAAGTGAATGAATAAGGATCTTTTCACTCACTTAGGATATAGAAACATCATCATTAACCTCTCTAAGTTAATATAAGAAGATTAACTTCTTTCCAAATGGTGTGATTTGAGAAATCAGTTTTCATTTTCCACAAAAACAAACTTGCTTCTCTTGAGAGAAAATCTTGTACTCTTTCTCTCAAGTGTTCCTCACAAACATCAAACACATAGTTCTTGTTGATTTACTTAGAAGATCATCTTTGTGAATTGTTCTCTCCATTGTATCTCATTGGTTATTTCGTGTTAATTTATTGATCCTAGAGGGGCGAAATTAAACTAATAGGAAAGCGTAGTTTCCGTGCCTTGGAGTGGTGTATCCAATTTCCTTGTTGTTCATACATCTAACAATCTATTAGTTTAATCTTCTTCATTTTCGGATATCGCTCAATCACTCAAAGACATGACTATGAACTTCCAAAAGTTGGACAAGTTCGAAGGGGTGGGTTATCGTAGATGGCAAAAGAAGATGCATTTCTTGTTGACAACTTTGAATGTGGTGTACGTTCTTACAACACCCATGCCACCGTTCCCACAAGATGGAGAGGAAGAGACCTTGGAGATTACAAGGAAGAGAACAAAGTGGGAGAATGATGACTACATTTGTCGGGGTCACATCCTCAACTCTCTTACCGACACTTTGTTTGATCTTTACCAAAATGTGGAGAGTGCAAAGGAATTTTTTGATGCTCTTGAGGCCAAGTATATTTCGTAAGATGCTTCAAGTAAGAAATTTCTTGTTAGTAATTTTAATTCATTGAAAATGACTAAAGATAGGCCTATTATAGAGCAATTTCGTGAGATTCAACATATTTTGAACCAAATAAGATCACATGATATGGTGATGGATGAGGCTATTATTGTGGCCTCAATCATTGATAAATTACCACACTCTTGGAAAAACAATAAGCATTCCTTGAAAGTTGAAACATAGGAAGGAGGATATGTCCATGGAGCAATTAGGAACCCGTCTTCGTATTGAGGAAGGGATTCGGGCTCAAGATGGGGTTAAGGAAACTAATGCTAGTGTTCCTAAGTCTACTGTGAATATGGTAGAGGTTGGTGGGTCTAGTGGGACCAAGAAATCCAACAATAACAATTCTAAAACCAATGTTGCAAACAAAAAGAGGAAGGCCCTTACTTGTTGGGTATGCAATGGACCTCATTTTAAGAGGGATTGTCCTTCTTGGAAGAAGAAGAAGAAGACAAAGAATGAACAACTTAGTGTTGTTCAAAACCAAGGTAAAAATGCACATGAAAATGTAATTGAAAAAATGAACAGTGTGGCTATTATTCATGAAATTATGGTTGTACAGGTTGATGACTCTTGGTGGATAGATTTGGGGGCCTCTAGACATGTGTGCAATAATAGACACTTCTTCAAGTCTTTGGAAGAATTGGATGATGGTCCAATCTTGTATATGGGGAATGATTCTACGGTGAAGGCAAAGGGCATAGGCCAAGTAGAATTGTTGCTAACCTCGGGAAAGACTTTAGCTCTCCGGGATGTTGTTTATGTATCGGAAGTTAGGAAGAATTTAGTGTCGGGGGGTCTCTTGTATAAGTTTGGTTATAAAGTTGTATTTGAATTGGACAAGTTTATTGTTTCTAAGGGTGGTATTTATGTAGGACAAGAATATTATTGTAATGGTATGTTTAAATTTAGTATTATTGCAAATGATACTAGTTCTATTTACATGCTTGATGTTTATTCTCTATGGCACAATCGATTATGGCATGTAAACTATCGTAGATTCTACGATATGACTAAGCTAGGTTTAATACCTCCTTTCGATTTAAAGTTAGAGAAGTGTAATACATGCATGTTAAATAAAATTACAAAGAATCTTTATCCTAGTGTGACTAGACAATCGGTATTGCTAGAATTGGTGCATAGTGACTTGTGTGACTTTCATAGTTTACTTCTTTGGAAATAAAAAATATATAGTGACTTTTATTGATGATTACTCAAGGTTTTGTTACATATGTTTATTATTTACTAAAGATGAAGCACTATAAAAGTTTAAGATCTTTAAGAGCGAAGTGGAACTTCAACTTAATGAAAAGGTTAAAAGATTTCGGACGGATAGGGGTGGTGAATACTATAATCCTAGCTATATTAGTTTCATTGGTGTAATTCATGAAACAACCGCACCATACTCACCTTAAAGTAATGATATAGAGGAAAGGAAAAATAAGGTTCTAAAAGAAAGGGTTAACACGTATCATAGGTAACCTACTAAACAAGTCACAAACAGGTTAAAACTCAATAGAAGAAAACAGACATATAAGCCTAACTCAATCGTGGATAATCAAAAGGTAGACTTAAAATGGGAAGACCATGCAAAGGTTAACTTATTTAAAACAATTTTTCCTATTATAAATGGATCTTATTTATTCAGAGCATATTTCGAGCACTATCCAATAGAACAAAAATTATAGTATTTCGAATTATGTAGCAAAAGTTATACACAATTTACATAATATAATAATGTAGGTTGTTCATTCAATTAAAACCAAACTCTAATTTTAGCTTACCTAGAACTCTTTATATGTATTTAAATCTATGTAGAACTCTATTGATCTTATTTCGCAGCATATTTCGAGCACTATCCAATGGAACAAAAATTATAATATTTCGAATTACGTAGCAAAAGTTATACACAATTTACATAATATAATAATTTAGGTTGTTCATTCAAAACCACACTCTAATTTTAGCTTATCTAGAACTCCTTATATGTATTTAAATCTATGTAGAACTCTATTTTTTTAAAAAAATAAAAATAAAAATTGATGACATGACAATCCTACGTGGCGCGCTCTATGGCCTCGAAAATCTTGAGGAGCTCTCTATGCTCCCGAAAAGTTCCTCCTTTATACTTCCTCCGTTTCTTTTTAAGTGAGTCACCTTCCTTTTAAGGAAATGTCACAATAAGTGACACACTACTTAAAATGGCAAAAAAAAAACTTTGTAATTACAAAATTGCCATTACTAATTTTATTTACCAACCTAATTAATCACTCACCTAACACTTTAACCTTGATTTAATTAATTCACCCTCTCTCTCTCCTCAACCCTTCCCCCACCCAAATCCCAACAGCCCCTATCTCTCTCTCTCTCTCCCTCGTACCTCGTAACCACTTCTTCCCCTCCCCATAACCCACCTTTGTTCCACCCTTCTTCTTCCTAATTGCCCAATCTCTTATCTCTCTCCCCTAAATCGCAGCGATCGTACTTCCGATAGTGGTGGCATCGGTGGTCCATGGCAGGAGGGGGTTGAGGGAGAGAGAAGAGATGGTTGGAGGTGGGTCGAGGAGAGATGGGGGGTGGTGGTGGGGAGGATTGAGGAGAGGGGGAGGTGGGTTGAGTAGATGGTGGTGGTTTACTTGGATGGTCCTCCAACCATCTCTTCACTCTCCTCAACCCACCAAGGCCATCGGAAGTTCGAAGAAGAAAAAAGGACGCCGGAGGAGTGGAGGGGTTGACGGGAGAGGGGCTAGCAAAACCACCGCCGATGGTAGAAGTTTCGTGAGATTTGGTTGTGTTGCTACTGAAGTTATAGTCGGTGGTGGTGGTGAGTTGTGGTACGTAGATGGCAAGTGGTGGTGGTGGGGGGGAGATAAATTTCTGGTTAAGGTGTATGTTGTTGGTGGATGATTAGTCAAAGTTTTTATTTAATTAAAATTGCATAATCTCTCTTGTATGTGGTCCCTAACTTTCTCTCTCTAAAGTCCTTGGTTGGTGTGCCACTTCTCCATGTTCCACTTAAAAGAAACGGAGGAAGTATATACTAGTATCGGGACCCGAGCAAATGCCGGGTTTTTTCGTGAAGAGGTAGAGTTTTTTAAATATTTATACCCATATTTTTGGCATTATCTTTGACGTTGGTTTCTAATTTATATGTCATGAAGAAACTCACAATATCATTCAGAAATTATTTCTGAACAATCTACTATATCATTTAGACACTAACTATATCAAGCATAAATTCACTATATAATTCAGACATTCACTCTATCATGCAGAACCTACATATTTTTATATGTTAAAGCACATGTTACGATATACTCCCTCCGTTTCTTTTTAATCTACACACTTTCCTTTTTTGTCTGTTTCTTTTTAATCTACACACTGTTGCTTTTTCTATTTTAGGTAACATATCACATCTACTTTATCCTCTTTTTCCACCCATGTCATCCACTTTTTAATATTTTAACCCAATTTTTTACTTTCTCTCTCTCACTTTTCAGTTTCTCTCTCCACCTTTTTAGTTTATCTCTCATACTTTTGTACTTATTCCTTGGTTCTCCCCCAAAGTAAAGTGAGTAAATTAAAATGAAACGGAGGGGTACTACACAACCTACATCTTCCTGCATGTTAAAACATTAAAAATAAAACCTCCATATGTTCTAGACCAATTAAAAGTTAATGGAGAAAGTTCAAGATAAAACTTACCTTTCTTTAGTACTCATTGTGTTTACAAATCGAATTAAAGCACATATCATATAAATATGAAGCAATTTGTTAAATTATGAAGGATTGGTAATATTGCTACGTATGTTGCTACGATGCCCTTCAAGCCTCAATAGACCAACATGATTAACAATATCAACCCTCTTTCTAATATGCCATGTCCCATCTTATCTAACGTTCATGTTTGGAGGAGACGAAAGATGGCATTTGTTTCTTATCAAAGGAAAACGAAATATGAGGAGTATATTTATTAGAAATCGTACATTCGGTTACTTTAATACTCTAACCTTAATTCTAATTGAATCGCTAATTCCAGTTGCAGTAGGTTACTTTAATACGTTAGTATAGTCAATATTTCCTTTTATACGTTACTTTAATATAAAATTTTAAATATAGTATAAATGGATCTTATTTTAAAGTACTTTTTAAACACTTTTCAATGGTACAAAAACTATAATTTAACGAACAATATATTAAAAGTTATAATCAATTTACTATATTTAAGATTTTCATTGTGAATCCAACTCTATTTATTTTTATCCTAAACTCTATTTGTATTTTAATCAATTTAGAACTCTTAATAAGCGCGACAAATGGCGTCCAATAAGGATACCAAATGTCGCGACCTCGTAAGCTGGCTTTTGTACTCTGTTTTATAAATTAGTCTAACCTTAATTCTAATTGAATCGCTTATTCCAATAGCAGTAGGTTTCTTTAATACGTTAGTATAGTCAATATTTTCTTTTATACGTTACCTTAATATAAAATTTTAAATATAGTATAAATGGATCTTATTTTAAAGTACTTTTTAAACACTTTTCAATAATACAAAAATTATAATTTTACGAACTACATATTAAAAGTTATAATCAAGTTACTATATTTAAGATTTTCATTGTGAACCCAACTCTATTTATTCTTATCCTAAACTCTATTTGTACTTAATCAATTTAGAACTATATTTATATTTTTAAAAAATGACATGACATTTAATGAGCGCGACAAATGGCGTCCAATGAGGACGCCAAATGTCGCGACATAATAGTAGGCTTTTGTACTCTGCTTTATACTCTGTTTTATATTATATATTAGTTTTATATATGATATAGGATTTTTTGTCAAAAACTAGCTATTAATTGCAACTTTTTGAAAACAACTACCTAATAAGTCTAATTTTTAAAACAACTACCTTTTATCATGTTTTTTTGTTAGCACTACCAATACACGGTAAACGTTAGTAATTAAGTCCGGTGGGTCCCACTTGACAATTCCCTCCATTTTCAAAGATATAAATTTATGGATTTTTTTTGTCAAAAACTACCTATGGAGTAGTTGCAACTTTTTTGAAAACAACCTTTTATCATTTTTTTTTGTTAGCACTACCCATACACTGTAAACATTAGAAAATACGGTGTATTGGTAGTGCTAACAAAAAAAAATGATAAAAGGTAGTTGTATTAAAAATTAGACTTATTAGGTAGTTGTTTTCAAAAAGTTACAATTAATAGGTAGTTTTTGACAAAAATCCTATGATATATGATATATTGATTAACTAGTCAATTATAATATGTAACATAAAGAGATAATATTTTTATGAAATTAAACGTATGGAGTAATAAAAAAAGAAAAAATATATGTTTACATATACTTCAATTTTGTTTTCGACTGTTAAATTCAATAGGAAGGAAAAACTAAAATATATGGAGTAAAATAGAATAAAAGAAAGGGGAAAAATTAGCTAAACAGTTAGAGGAAATTGACAGAGATGATGGCGTGGGGAAGAGGAGGAGCCGATGTTGGTGTTGTTCTTTATTACCTTTGGCAGAGTGATAGTGCCTCTTTGGCTGGACCGCCTACGAACCTCTCCGTGATCATATTCATATCGTGCATCTCATAAATTGCCAAAACAAACAGTGATGTGGTGCCAAAAAGCTAAGAGTCGTCCTTTTAATCATCAACCACCAAATCTCTTCTTCACTATATATCATATACTTATGACATATGATCTGCAACATCTCAAATATCTAGTACGCTCCATGCCTCCATCTATTATTCTATTATCATCTTGCACGTCATCAATTATGTGGGTGCATAGCGCATATAATAATCTTTGTCATTATAAATTCTACTTCATCCTTCATCCTTCATCCTTCATCCTTCATCCTTCATCCGTACTTTTTTATTTTCACCGTTTCCCTCATCTAGAATTTTTATATTAATTGCAATATTTTCTTATTTGGTAATTTTTTTTTCTATTTCTCTCTTATCACATGATTACAGATGGCAATGGATCCTGGACCCGATCCGGATTGTGGATCCGAGATCGGATCCAGTATTGTCACCAGGAAGGCGGGCGGGCCCAATACCCATAGATCCATTTTTTAAAAAAAAAATTTAGCTGGGCAGTATACTATTGGGCTCTTGTAATTTTAAACTTTTGAAATTTGAGAAACATTTCACTCAATAACCCTAAATTCTTACTGCCACTTCTTAGTTCTTATCATTTTCTTTGGATTGTCCATTTTGTTGGGTATACATCCCAGGTCCCACATCGGGGAGACAAGAAATAGTTACCTACTTTATAAGAGTTTACAAACTAAATTAGTATGAGCCCTTTTGGGAAGGAGCCCAAAGATAAATTCGTGCGGGCTTGGCCCAAAGCGGACAATATCATACTAATGGTGGAGTTGTAGGTGGACTCGTGGGCCCTACAAATGGTATCAGAGCCGACGGTTCGGCTAGGAGAACATGCATACAATGTGGACCCCATGATTGCTGGAGCACGCATGTGAAGAACGGTGTAGCTCTAGGGCGTAGGTGCAAGTCTTTGGTGGTATTTTGTATGCTTCTCGAAGATGGGTGACTCAGTTAATATAATGCATGGACATGCGGGTGTATAGCAGAAATTATGTCAAGGGTGCAACTTGGAAGCATCGAGCGGAAATATGTTGGTTGCAGGCATAGCTCAGAGGCATGATGCATGAGATCTAAGGAGATGTGGAGACTCTCAGTGTGACCTCGCGACGGAAAATATGTGCTTGGTGCCTTGTGTCGAAAGTCTTCCTGATATTGTGGAGGTCAGGCGGCGTCTTCCGCGGGTTGGCGGCGGTACAAGATGATAGACGGATTATGACAGGTTAAAGTCGTATCACCTAATCAAAAGTAATCTTAAAGTCCTCTAACATATAGTAGTTAGGGAAGTAGGGTCGAATCCACAGGGAAACAGTGTTCTTTTCCTAATTGTCGATCAAATCTAGATTATAGGGAACGAGTGTTTGGTTGTAATTATACTACTAGACAGTAACTATATCAAGAATATCAATAAAATAAAGTCTAGGGCGTAGGTTCACCAATGAACAATATTCCAGGATGAAACACAATAATCAATAATGAATAACGCAGCCAAACAGGTTGATTTCCTCTCTCGAGTAGAAATTAACCATAGAATGATATTAACAGGCTCTCGCAATTTATTAATATCAATTCTACCTATTGAAACTAGCTTTAATATCAAGTTTATACCTCTCGGCGCATAACCTAATATTGCAATACTATAACAATCAAATCTGGGCAAATCGGATTGAATAGAGATAATACATTCAATAGGAATCAACATACATCATCAAAAATCAATACTTTATAAACACCCCTTCATAAATATTCATGGATCCCCTTAACCCTAGAAATAAACTACTCAATCATAATTAAATGAAACATATTCATGATGAAACAAGTAAACATGGAGAATCAATAATCAAGGATTGAATAAGAATAACAAGAGAAGAAAAGAAATACCAATGTAGAACAATCTTGCAAAATCCCAACTTCTATTGAAAATCCAATGTAAAAATGGTAAAGAGTAATACTAGGGTTCTTGAGTAATTAAAATGTGCTTAACAAAACTAAAACTGAAACTATAGTGTAAAAACGTCGTCTTTCAACCCTAAAAGGATAAGTATTTATATGAAAATAAGAGCCAGCGTAACACGCGCTTCAAAATCATAAAAAACTGACATGCCCGACCAACCGGGGCGGAATCCGCCCGGTCGGGCGGTTGACAGGTCAAAACCCGTAGAAAAAGTAAAACAGCGATCCGCCTGGCCGGGCAAGATTCCGCCCGACCGGGCCCGCAAGAAATACCAAAACTGCTCACTTTCAAAACTTCATAACTTTCTCGTCTCTCGTCGAAATTCAGCGTGTGACCAGTCGTTGGAAAGCTCTTCAAGTCTACTTTTCAACCCAATTGGAATCAATCCATTATCCTTTGTGTATCAAAAGTTATGTGTAAAATAGTATACAAGAGTCAGTTTTGACACTTCTTTCAGCAATGCTTTGCTTCATTCTAGCCCAAATTCATCCCAGAGAGATGCTTTGTGATCCTCATGCAATCTACCTTCTTTATTCATGTTTTCTTGACTCAAGATTAGCCAACCATAGTCTATTTGCATTAATATCACCTGAAATTCATCAAAACAAGCAAACGGAGAGCAGTATAGCCAAACTTGAGTAAATCATGCAAATATGCACCTAAATGCTCTCATTTGAACTTGAAATGCAACCTAAATGAACCTAAAATCTATGTATAAATATGACTCATCAGATTACCGCTGGAGGGGAGGCTTGTGGTCCTTGATCTGAGGGGAGGAATGTTGGGTAATACATCCTAAGTCCCACATCGGGGAGATAAGAAAGAGTTACCTACTTTATAAGAGTTTACAAACTACATTAGTATGAGACTTTTTGCGAAGGAGCCCAAAGACAAATCCGTGCTGGCTTGGCCCAAAGTGAATAATATCATATTAATGGTGGAGTTGTAGGTGGACTCGTGGGCCCTACACATTTCTCTTTCTCTTTCCTATATGAAACTTCAAGTTCTCAGCTCTGAAACTTTGATGTTGATTTTTTATTTTTATTTTCCGTGTTGGTATCTCGTGATTTAACTGACTAACTCAATCGCTCGAACATTAGTCATGAAATTGAATCTCAATCCGTGTGAAGGATGATTGATTAATTGGAGAAATTTCCGTGATCATTTTAAGTTGTTATTTTTCTTGGTGGTTTCAGAAGTTAGGGTTTTGAATTCGATTCGAGGTTGAAGAAACAACACTTTTGGGGGAAGAAAAGAAAATACGAGGAGAATTTGGTGGTTTCAGAAGTTAGGACTTTGAATTCGATTTGATGTTGAAGGAACAATACTTTTGGGGGAAGAAAAGAAAATACGAGGAGAATTTGGTGTAACGGTGGAGCCTCTAATAAAGCAAATGGTTCACTTAAACATTCCCTTTTGTTATTAAAGTACCACATTTGTTAATAAGAGTAACCCCTTTGTTTGTGAGGTACACGGAGATGTGAAGCATATACAAAGAGAATTATTGTGTAACTTTAAGAAAATTATATGAGTAAACTCCTTTTTTTTTTTTTAGTAACCTCGTTTAATCATACGAGTAACATAATTTAATTATATGAGTAATCTCATTTAATCTTGTAAGTAACCCCATAAATCATAAAAGAAACTTCATTTATTCATACCAATACCTTTATTCAATCATACGAGAAATCCAAATTGTTCACTAAAGTAACAACATTTATACATACGAGTAACCTCATTCGTTCATAAGAGTAAACTGATTAGTATCCCTTTTTTTTATAAAAGTAACCCTCATTTGTTTATGAGAGTAACCCTTTTTTATTGTTAAGAGTAACCTTATCGATCAGCATAACCACATTTATTCATTCAAATATATGAGTAACTTTATTCGTTCATAAGAATAAATTCATTAGTATCCCCTTTTGTTTATAAGTAACCTCATTTTTTAAAGAGAAACCCCTCCCCCTTTATAGTTACGCATTAACTTTAAAAATATTATATGAGTAACCCTCAGTTATTTTTTGGAATAACCTCGTTTAATCATACGAATAACCTTGTTCTATCATAAAAGAAACCTCATTTATTACAAGTAACCACGTTATTAAATCTTACGACAAACCCATTTAATCATTCGAGTCACCCTAATTGTTCACAAACGTATTTGCATCTATTCATACGAGTAACTTCGTTCATTTATAAGAATAAATTGATTAGTATTTTTTTATTATAAAAGTAACTCCATTTGCTTACAAATGCAACCACACAGTTCGTTTTTCGGGTGCTCAACCTCATAGAAAACTTGTTGTAAAATTGTTAATGCTACAAAACTGCTGCAACTTTTATTAGGCCCCTCATGACTTGTTATTGTACGATTGTATCAGAGGTTTTGATCAAATATTAATTATTGAATTTGGGCGATAACCATGGCTCTTTAATAAAGCAAAAGGTATATATATATATTGTTTGGGATTGACATTTTGTCATAAGTAGAAACCACACTTTGGTGGTTAGATTATGACTTGCAAAGAGAGAAGTCAAGCTAAGATTTCAAATCCTCTTCCTTGAGAGGGAGGGGGAATAAGGAAACAATACATGGCGGACTGCAATTCTTGCACACACGGTTTGATAATATATATTGATTTTTGGTTTGTTCACGCATTTAGTCTAATCAGTTAAATTTTCAATGTTTTTACTGATTGTTTGTCTATGTTTTTGTAATTATATAACCTGTCAAAGTTTTTATATAAATATCTAAATATTTGACTTTTTACCATTTTTTAATTTTTAACGATATTTTGTAACTTTTAATACCTTTTGTTTAACTTAATTAACGATTTGACCATCAAACTTTCATAAAAGTATGTTCGTTCATTGATGATGGTAGTTTTCTCATGTAACATACATACAATGATTGCAATCCCTTAAAAGAAGGGTGACCTTGCTAATTTTTATTTATACCACTTTTTAAAGAAAACTTACAAGAAATGCAATATTATTCTTTCACGTAATTCTAAAAACTCGAGAATAGAATAGTATTATAATTGGTTCAAAAAATTAGAAATAACATTACATCACATGCATGTACTTCCTTCGTTCTTTTTCTATTGCAACAATGGGCTTGGACATGATTTCTAACGAAGTAAAAAAGGTGGATAGTTTAGCATAAAGGTGCCCCTTTAATTAACTAGAGTAGGAGAGAAATCAATCATTAATAAAGTAAAAGCAATTTTATGAGGCAAAGTGAGTAAATAATGATGGTTTAACAAGAAAAAAATAAAAAGGTAATATTGTCAACTTAAATTGCTTTTTTTTTACCAAAAGTGAAATTGTTGCAATAGATGTGAAACTATCTAAAATGGTAATTGTTGCAATAGAAAAAGAACATAGGAAGTATTATTAACTGTTGCAACTTGAAAGAATAGTGAATGCACCACCATAGCCTCAACCATGGATCAAGTTGAATCCGCCTAGTCACTACTTTATGTTCTCACTTCTTAACTCAATTTATATTGAAAATAAGGGTTACGTAATATGCTAAATTTGTCGATATAGATAAGTATTATTAAATTTGGGAAAGATACTAAACTCGCTTTCTATATTCATATACTAGTACCAATTACACAAGTTTTTTCTAATCAGAATACCTTATGTTAATTAGCACAAAACTACTAGCCATCAAGTTAGTACGTCATCGTGCTCCCTCTCTCTAACCCTAAACGCTCCCCGCCACAAACCTTCAAAAACCAAACACCCCAAGGGCTCGACCGCCTCGCGAACCACCTCAGGCTTATCACGACGGCAGTCGGGCCATCCCCGTTTCCTTTTTCCCTTCGCTTTTTCATCTCATCGTTCTCGTTATTGGGTTTGTTTCGTTCGTTTTTTCACACCTCCTCCGTGTCTCTGCTGCTGTTTCGTCATCCCCACCCCCGCCGTCGTTGTCGCGTCGTGTCTTCGTACTACCCCTGGTTAGTGACGTGTGTGTGGTTTCCCCCCTCCCCTGTGGCTGCGTGGGTTTCCTTCCCTTCTCCTGGTGACTGGTGTCGTGTAGTTTGTCCTCTGTTGTGGTTACCCAGTGTCTCGGTGTTAGTCGAGGTGTTCGGCGCTTTTCCCCCCTCCCTTGTGTGTTAGTTTTCGCGTTGGTCAAGTCTTGAGTTGGTCAGTATCTCCCCTCCTGTCGCTGTCTCCGAGCGTTGTCGTTCATGGTTCACGTCCTGGTCCCCGTTCCCGTCCCTGTCCTCGCGTCTAGTCGGCACAATCCCCTGTTTAGTGTAGTGGTTGTTTTGGGCTTCCCCTTCCCCTCCCCTATAGTTGTTGCGGGCTCCCCTTTCCCCTCCCCCCCTGTTCGTGTCGGGCTTCCCTTTCCCCTCCCCCCAGGTTGTTGGGTTCTCCAAATAGTTCTGTTGGACGTCAGTATGTCCAGTTGTTTAGTGAAAAGCGCGTTTAATCTCCACATAATAGGAGTGCGTTGTTTTCGAGTTGCTAAAATTGTTATCGGTGGTTGGTTGTGGCCATCGAAGAGTATTAGTCAGTTGGGTCAAGTTTGGTGGTTTGAAGTAGTCAGAGTTGAGTATGTCGGTTTTTTGGATTATGTGTTGCGGGACAAGGTGACTAGCGATGTTCGTGAGCAAGGACGAGGTGATGATAGGCTTTCATGGTTGGGACGTATATTTACCGGTTTTGAAAACCGGAGGTGTGTTCGAGAGCTTAACTTGTTTGGCTCTCCTTTTAGCTTGGCATGTATCTTCATGGTCTTTGCCTCAACAACTTCAAATCTGCAGGCGGCACCCCAGTTGCATCTAGGGGTTTACAGCACGCCCACTCATCAGAGTTTCTCCTTCATCATGGAGACGCATGAAATACTCTCGATCGAGAGTAGTGAGTCACAATGGAAAGTGACTCCTCCCATGGTCATGAGCTCAGAATCCCAAGTGATGTCAGATCGTTGGGATTGCTCTTACGGCGAGAAGCGATGCTCGCCGATGGTTGTTCGTTGTCTCAATCGTGATCGTCAATCGCTTCTTCTACCAATTCCATCAGCCATCCGAAGTTTGCCTCCACCATCTTCAGTACTGACCAGTGAGGCGCCCCTTTCTACGCGACTTTGTATCGTTTTTCTTTCTTTCTGTCTTAGGTGGAATGTACGAGCTCTTAAGGCTCCTTTAGGTTTATTTGTTTATTTTAGTTTTGGTTCTATTAGCATTAGGTTGTACTCCCTCTTTTAATTAATGTACATTTTCTCGTTGTCAAAAAAAAAAAAAAAAAAATACTAGCCTCATCATAATCTAACCTTAGATATGCAAGGTTAGGTATAGAAATGGTGACAATGATTTAAACGAGGAAGCTCACATTGACCATGTTATATCCTTAATATGAGCAACATTGAGACATACGAGTTGGATATCACCATTAGAAATGGCAACGAGTCGGACTTGGACCGGATTATGCATAATCCGACTCCGACCCTACAAGAAGTCGGATTTTAATTCTGACATCCGACTCCGACTATGAGAATCCGAATCTGATCCGACTTAAAATCCGAAAATCCGACTCCGATAATCCGAATCCCACCCGACTTAAAATCCGAACATCAGACTTTTTTTTTTTGCACGATTTTGTATTATAAAAAACTTGTATATATATCAAATGATAGTTAAAAATCTTCAAAGTACTATAATTAACTAAATTTAATTATTATAAATGACATGATATGTGTATTGTGTCTGGCTAATGGCTATATATATCTTTTGACACATACATTTTATATAGCATACATAAAATAATACTAATATAAAATAAGACCAATTGCCTTGAAAGTTAAAATCAAAGTTAGAGTATACATACATAATACATTAATATAAAAACAAATAAGACTAATCGCCTCAAAGTCGGAGTAGGATTATGTCGGATATCCGTCGGAGTCAGATCGGATGAGTCGAATTTTTTATGAGATCCGACTCCGACCCTACTCCGACTCGGAGTCGGACTTTTTAAACGGAGTTGGATGCGGATTTTTTTTTTCTCGGAGTCGGCTAGGATCTTTTGCCTCGGAACGGATCGTACCAGGGTCGGATTCGGACTAGATTGCCATCCTAATCACCATCATGAATAATTATACATCATCCAACGTAACATACTCATTATTGTGTATAAATGGGAACTGGGGTACTAGACATGTAAATAACCTGGCCTACTACGTTGCATGTCATGTGCTATAATAATACTGATATTATCACATAAGTATGTATGTGCATGTCCTTTGATCGGTTAGTCATATATATATATAGGTAATAGGTACTTCTATAGGATATTTAATCGGCATTGAGGAAGCAAATTAAAGTTGCCCTTAGATTTAGGGTAGATGAGATACTGTTATTACACGAGGAGTCAAATTTCACATAATTTTTGTGATTGACCTCTCCTGTCATGAAAATTTAATTGCTCTTAATTAAGAAAATTAAAATTAATGACCCTTAATTGAATGGTGTAATTTCTATGACCACCCCTAACTAAGAAATTAAACCACCCCAAAAGAGTAATTGTATTCTCAAATATATCTATGATCAATTTGCTACTTTATCATACTCCCTCCGCCCCATAATATAGTGTTTGTTTCCTTTTTGCACGGTTTTCAAGACGTATCTTTGACCTTTGATATCTCCAATTTCGTATTTGATAAAAATATAAAATAATTGATATTATGAAAGTACACATTTAGGCGAACCTAACAAGATCTCACATGAGTATATTTTTTGTATATATTGATGAGAATATTTAGTCAAAGATTTTAAAGTTTGACCTTAGTAATGAGAAACAAGCACTATATTATGGGACGGAGGAAGTAGCATTCCAAAAACAATACCGCTTTATCAATTAGGCAATAATATTAATATCATAGCTATTGTCTATCCAATACATACTCATTGCTTTTGTTTAGAAAGTAATCTTTTTTTTTTTTGGGGGCAAAGTTAGTACCAATATTATTAATCAAGGGACAACATGTCCATAGTTACATATGGGTTAACCTATGTAGGGCAATGGTTTTCCCAAATTTGTTCAGCACCAAAAGGTACTAACCTAGAAAGTAATCTTAACGATATGAATCATTGTAAAAGTACACTAACGAGTAACAAACTAACAATCAAACATATATATAGACAATTTATTAATCAAAGTATTTCTTCCAAATTTTAATGAAAAATAGGTCCTTAAGTTAATAAAAGCAATAACAAACAATTTACAAAGCTACAAAAGTTGAAATAATCAATAATGATTCACATGCCTTTCAGGCTGGTTGAGAAAAGAGAGAAAATTCAAGAGAAGAGAAACAAAGAAAACAAATATATACATCATATTAATGAATCCAAATACAAACTTATTATTAGTACAAAAAAGTCCCCTCCCTCTAGGACCTTTACACTATGTTTGTTGGCCACAACTTTTTGGGGCCATTTACGTATAACAAAGAATCGATTCATGATTCTTCCTAACCAAAAACAAGGAGTCCAATAAACATCTTAGGGGGACAAAAAAAAATGAAAAGAATCTATACGTGTGACCATCACACACTTGATCAACTACAATTACATTAACAAAAATACAAATTATTTTTTTGATTGCTTGAGGCAAATTTTCCCCCGCCGAAGAAGCAAAACCTACACACAAGCCACACTTCATCCAAAAGTGTGCAACACATCACTCTAATGATGGATTTTTTCCCCACCCCCCAGGAAAAAGACCAAACATCTTAATATTTTTTTACACAAACTTCAATTTTTCTCACCTATACATATAAAATTAAAATGGACTCCACAACTCTCCCTTGCTGGCTGCTACCAAAAGGAAATTTTTCCTCTTTTTTAATCAATGCAATCTTTGAATTTGCATTATCAACTCCCCACTTCAAATACTCCCACTCTTTCTCTCTCTCTCTCTCTCTATATTCTTTCTTTCACATAATTGTTGTCACACAAAATCAAGTACGACTATACAATGTACTAGACAAACTCCCAATACCCTTGGGAGTCTGCAAACGCCATTTTTTTCAATCCAATGGCATTGCAGAATGAGCCTCAAAAAGTAAAAGAAAAAAAATACTATTCCTATTTTTTTTAATTTTTTGAGGATTCTAGACATCATGATCATCATCATCAGTCGGTGAGTGATTGTTTAATTTTCTCCTTTTATTAGAAAAAGGTGATGGTGAGGAGGTGGAAGATGAAGGTGGAGATGAGTCGTTATTATAAGATCTTGTTTTGGTGATTATTTGTGCTGTTACTCTGAATTGTGGTATCACTTTAATGGACTTCCTTCTGCTATGATCCACCACATACTGTTTCATTAACTTGTAGCACTTCTCAACCTCTTCCTGCAAATTGCAATACCAATACCATTAATAAATCATGGTTTCTTTAACTAACTAATCTTCACGATGTTTCTAAAAATAGAAAAGAAATACAAAATATTTCGAATTTCTTTTTTCAAATTACCATTTACCAATAGTGGAAAAACTATGGAACATTTTTGTGTAGAATTTGGGCACAAAAAATTAAATGGGGTATAGAAGGGAGAAATATGTGTCAGAGGATTGTATAAGCAAATTATTAGAGTTGTGAAAGAAAAAAAATAACGAGTGAATGTGCTTACTTTACACAGCCCATCACACCATGACTCAGCATGCTCAGGGGTGACAAAGGACAAACTTTGCATTTCAATTGCTGCGCAAAGTATGGCAGCTGCAGCTATGCTTGATGGCCAATACTCCAGAAAGCTGGCCTCTGCTACACGCATAAGCCAACCAACATTCTAAACTAATTAAACTCCTTTTCCTTTTGTAACTTCTCGTAATTTTTTTTTTATGTAACTAAAATGAAATTAAGCTAATCAGCTTATGGACTTAATTACTGTATAAATCAATGCAATTACCATGTAAATTAGAAAGGAGAATATTGGTTGATCGTGCTATTAGGAGGCCTACATAAGATCCCGTTGCATCAAGCTTGTAAGCAAAGAAACTAATGAAGGTAAACGGTGTAACTAGTCGTAATCTCCAATTCAGAACACCAAGCACAAGAAGTTCCATTTTTTGAATCGTCTTTGGCTCGAAAATAAATTTAGCATTTTCCACCTAATAATTCAATAATGATTAATTTGCGATTAATTCTGTGTTAATTGTCAATAATAGAGGTTAAAAAAGGACTGATTTTGGGTAACAGAATTCGCTGGAAAGAATCTTAGAGATATAAGTGGAAAGAAAATTATGATTGTGACCTGAAGATTCAACAAGGAAGGAACAAGAGGTTCCTCCATCTTGGCAGCTAGTGACAAGCATGCAACCGATAAAAGTTGTAATGGCCACCCACCTGTTTGCTGCATTTCAAAAAGCTATGTGTCAATAGTACGGTACAAACATACAACTAGCCTTTCTGAAAAAACGCAAAATTATTAAGTACTTCCATGGAAGGTATTGCTTATTTGCTCTTGCACGTTGTTAATCAATAAGTATATGTTTAAGACAACGAATCAATAAAAATCTTTTAAGACAACCAACAACAGCCTAAATTGCATTTGCACCAATGATAACATGTGATCTTTCATCTTTATGTAAGTTCAATTGCAAATTATTAGATTAACCAAAAAGCATTGGTATGAATGTATATATGATACTCTTTTTTTTTTTTTTTTTAGTTATGTATGATACTCTTATCGGCGATGTGTAAGACATGCAAGGATGTGTGAGTGCGTGACAGCCATATGTCATTGACTCATTGTACGCTCATACAACGAGGGACCTACACTGAGGCCAAGGGTGTGTTTGATGCAAAAATAAATGAAGTTTTTCACACCTTATAGCTTTATGTTGTCGCCAGCTACTTTTGCTCTAGCTATCGATTCAACCATTGCAAAATTAGAAATTGTGTGTTAGTTTACGATTGCACAACCCTATGTTATTAGTTTCAAAAATCTATAGCTAACATTCAAAAATCTATAGCTAACATCCCGCCATTGCGTACTTATGTGTTATTACTTACAAGGACAAGGTAAAATCACCACATGTGTAAGGATTACATAACGTAATTCATATTAAGGTAGCATTAAAAATTATTGATACGCGCAATTTTTTCTACTCATAATACTAGTATTAGTAGTCAAGTAGAACTTTCAAAGGAAGACGGAAGCTCTATGATTGCGGTCCCACATGATTCTCAGTGTCAATTGTCAATATCATGAAGTGGACTAGTTGAGTAACTATATAGAAGGATTGGTATTATTGGCAAATGCCCACATAGCCCTAACAATTCCATAATACTCCAGAGATGTAATATGTTTCAAATATTTATCCATCATAATTCATAAATATATCGTATATTTAGTTCAGTATATAACATTCCCTCAAAAAAAAAAAAAGTATATAACGTCTGATGTATTATGGGATTTGAGTGATAGGCCAGAAAGACTGAAATAATAATAAAGGGTCGGTGTGTTTGTTCATGAATAATCTAGTCATCCGCCATCTTCTTAAATTCATTATTCATTGCAGCATTGGGCATAAGTGAGACAGATAACAGGAGCGGGGGGAATTAAATTCAGGAGGACGAAAAGAGAAAGCAAAGAAAGTAATTCAATTATAAGATAGGTCCCACTTTTAGTATATTAGTCAAAAAAAAGTCATGTTTGAATATTCAATAACAACCATTTATACAGCAGATATAAATGTTTAAACTTACCGGTAGATGATGGCAACTCAGAAAGCGATCTAAGTAGTTGACAGCGAGGTATGCTGTCACTGCCTCAAAACCATAGAACGCTCTCACCTGTTTCCATGAGAATAATAAAAACAAACTAAGTCTAAAGTCATTCAACCAAAACAAATAAGTTTTTATGTTAAAATGAAATTAATGGTCAGACTAATAATAATTATCTAATTATCAAAAAAATATTAAGTGCTTAATATTTCATGGATTAACTAAACACCTAATAGAATAAACACTTTTTGTTACTATTTCCCTTCTAACCTACTCAATTTGAATTCATTATCTTTCCAATTCATGGCTTGAACCAAAACCATTTCTTTGATTCCAAGTTATACACAAAAAGTTGTACCGACTTTCTCTATGAATACTCCCTATATCTTAAAAAGATATTCCAAATTTCAATATTGACAGTTGACACTATTTATAAGTAAAGGGAATCCTCTAACTTATTTCTAAGTATAAGGAAAAACATAGTCTCTTGTTTGATTCGCTTCAATAAATACACTACTATGAAAAGCAAACTCTTATATTTTTTTAATATGTGATTAAAGATAATAAAACATGCATTGGCAACAAAAAGGAGAAATGGGAAAATTCTTTTGGGATGGAGGGGATACTATATAAAAATAAGCTATCATATGGAAATGTAGTTAAAGCTGATACCATGTTTATTTTCAATCATAAACAAATTTTTATAATACATAATATATATGCATTAATGGAAAGCTTTTAATGATCAAAATTGTGTATGAAGCACGTAAAACAATAATAAATACCAACAAAAAAGGATGGAGTAATATGAAAATATAATAAGGATATAATAGTATTGTCTATAATTTCCATGAAAAGTATTTGTAAAAACCCAAAAATACTATCCTTCGAACTAAAAAAACTCAAAAATACAAGTAGCCAATACTACAAGATACGTTGTCAAGACTTTTTTTTTAGTTGCAACAATTTTCATCTTCAGCTGTTTTTATTTAGATGCAACATTTTCTTTCTTCGTAAAGATTTTGCGGCAATTTTACCATCTTATTATCACTTAGGACTTACCAATTCCACATGCAAAAAGCATGGAAATTGGGTCAAGGTCTACTCTCTTTTCTCTTTCCTTAATATTTGTGTAAAAAGATATATGTTGCAACTAAGGTTTTGAGGCACTTATGAATATGTAGGCCTTATGAATAATGAAAAAATACCGTTAAAAAACAAAAAAATATTCAATTAGATAAATACTAATATATAATAATTTATTGGGTACCTTTTTGCTTGCTAAATGCTAATGACCTATTTAAGGTAAAAAAAACTTTTTAAAAGTTAATTTTTGTTTTTTTACAGCGTAGTTTTTGTTTTAAATGGATCACTTTTGCTCACATAGAAATGACTCACTTAAAAGTTGCTCATTTTGATTTTGATTTAGTAAATTCGTTTGTACAAATTTTTATCATACGTTTCGGGTGTAGCGAGTGTGGCGTGATATACCTAAAAGTTATTTTTTTTACTCATTTGAAATAAATAATTAAATTAATTTTCGGTATCTTATCCGCATAGTACATTCGAATGTAAGATTGAATGGCTCAATTAATTTGACAATAAGTTTATGGCATTTTTTTTTTTTTTGAATCCAAGTTTATGGCATATTTGGTGTACGAAATATTTTTTTTTTTTTTTTAAAGCGAAAGTGCACTAAGGCGCGCCGCCACTTCCTCCGTAATACTAATAATTTTATACGCACGGCTCAAATTAGCAGATCCACCAAATTTCTTATAGTTTTGAATAGCAAACTAAGACGTGGCCATTGGAACAGTAACATTGAATTCTGAATTCGACTGGTGCACCGGTAAGTGTCCGATGAATGATGATCGGAAATCCAAAGCAGCACAGCAAGTTAGCAAAAAGACTCAATATCTTAATTTGATAGTACTCCCTTCGTCCCAAAATATAGTTCTCATTTCCCTTTTTTGACGGTAATTTATGCAAGTAGAATCTAAGAGGGATAGTCTAGATTGTTTGTTTATTTTAATAAATGTTGTATGGGAAAAGATGATTTTAGGAGAGAGAATGGAGAATAATTAGTAAAAGAGCATTAATTGTAACACTTGAGTTGAATAAACAAAGCAAAAAACAAAATTCAAAAAGCAAATAAATGATGGGACACGATTTTTCTAAACCAATTACGGAAAAATGTGGAACTAAATATGAAAATGGAAACTATATTTTGGGACACCCAAGATGAAAATGGGAACTATGTTTTGAGACGGAGGGAGTAGTATTTTTTCACCTTGAGAATCCATGCAACGGAGCGAGAACGAGCGGTAGAATCTTGAAGTGAGGAGGAGAGAGCAGAAGAACCCAAAACGCCATCATCGGAGTTTCGCTCTTCTTCGATAAATCCGGCGATTATCGACTCGTCCTTTTCGACCAATGAGGATATTCCGCCGGAGATGACGTCGCCGGATTCTTCGGAATAAAGTAAGTCGGGGAAGCAAGTGGAGTACGAGAATGACATGGTGGTTGACGCTAGCTGGTTTATGATTCTTCCATGTTTAACTTTTGAGTATTGAATATTGATAGGAGAAAGAGAGAGAGAAACAGAGGGGAGCAGGTGAAGATTGTATGTGAATCTGATAGTGTATTTATACCAGAATATTGGTCTCCCTTCGGCTATGAATTTTAACAAAATGTACAAGTATATTTCCCGTAATGGGCATTGCTACATTGGTCCCGTTTTCTAGCTTTTTTCTTAGTCTACCGTATCATCTGTCCGTCTACCTAATAATACGGTCTTTTTTTTTTTTGGATTGAATTAAACTGAACTTCAATTTTCTACTCGTTAATTTTGTCTTTATTAGGTATCGACATAATATGATATACTGAAAAGGATATTGTTGAAACAAACGAAGCAACATCAATAAACATGATTAGATTGCCTTTTATAATTATTATTATTGTTTTGTTTTTAGTACAAGGACAAGCAAAGCAAGCATAAGGACTATATATTGATTGCATTGCATCTAGTAATAAGCACTGCTTGGTCTAGCTAGTAGTGAAGATTTGTTTCTCGTTGTCACTTTAGAGTTGAGGATTCTCCTTACCCTTTTCTCCATTCTTTTAAAGGATTTTATTTTCTTGAGATTATGGTTTAATAGGATCTATCTTCTTAGACCCTCGTTTTTTGACTGCTACTTGTCGATTCCTTTCAATTTAGTTTCTCGTTGTTCGGTTCGGTTCAATTTAGACACTCTCTGTCTTTCATGTTCAACCTTCTCCCGAGTTTAGTTTTGTTTCTCCAATTCATTCGGTTAAGTTTATTTCGGTTTCTCCCAATCCAAAAAGAACGGGCGCATGTCTTACCCACCTAAAATAAATAGATTGATTGCATGTGCTGATTACAAAATTGTCAGCGAAGATTATTTGATTAATCATTCCCAATTGGTATGCTTAACACATAAGAAGCAAAAAAAAAAAAAAGAAGAAGGTTACTGTTAGTAGTTAAAATAAAAAGGGTACTTGACTAGAAGTGGTGGGTAGGCTGGAATTCTTTGGCTTTATGTTGTGTCATTATCTTAAGTTTCACACTAAGTGCAAAGAATATGCAGTGGGATTGCCAACTTTCTCCCGCTAAATTTGGTTGGCTTATTTTCACTGTTCCTGCTTTTTGGTGCTAGAGCCAAACGTAGGACGCTCCTCTTAAAACTCCCCCCCTTTTCCTTTTTCCTTATTCTCTTACTACAGTATTATAAATAAATGTTCTTGCTTGCGTCGCGTGGCTCAATAGGTAGGGGTGTCGAAGCAGAGCACGGCCAACCTCGATTCTCGACTACGATTGACGAACCCTGGTTCGGCCTGTGAGGTCGATCCCGGACCCGATCGAAACTCGACCTGGGATTACCCAGGCACGGCCAAGGCACCTGGCAAGATTATATTATGACCTAGACCCAGACATGCACCCGCATTCAAACCCGAACCCGACCGTACTCAACTAGATATTATTAAAATTCAATTATTTTTTTATATCTACAAAATCATATAAATATGTTAATTTATAAAATTGCTTACATTTAATAATTAATTAAATAAATAAATTAAATTTCATTTAATTTAAGGTTAAACTTTGAATATCATGTACATGTTTATATTTTTATTTTCATTTATTTTTGAATTATTTGTGTACATTGCTCTCTTGTTTTGATTTGACATCTATTGATGTATATATCATATAGGCTACCGCTAACAAGTCACAACATGTATGTATATACATAGTATTTTAACAATTTTCTAAAGTATCTAAATATTTGATGTAATTTTGGTACATATTATAATATTTTAAGTGTTGATGAGATTATTTGGTTGCTTTTTAGCCGTTAATTTCTTAGTGCTTACTATTAACTGTCTTCATAGTAATTATCCTGTTGCTTTGAGTAATACAAGACAACATAAGGAATAAATGAGAATTACAAAATCTACAACAACAAATATGAGAATTAACATAACAAACTTGAACCTGAAATCAACATAAAAAAATGAGATCAAGATATTACAAAGAGCCCAACCTTCAACATAATTTTTTAATCCACCAAAAAAAAAGAGAAAAAGAATCACTCAAAAACAAAATCAGAGAACACAAAACCTTCAACATAATTTTCCAATTATTGTTCCCATTTCTCCACGATATTCACCAAATGCTCATAATAATACAATTATCCAGTACTAATAATTTGTGAAGACAATCAATTTTTCATTGATCAATTTGATTTTAGTGAAGAACAAAAAATGGCATGGGAAAATCCATGTCAAGAAGCTGCAAAATCAAAGCTATTATTTGTCACAATTTAAGGAACTGTGACAATCGGAAACTTCTTCTCTTCAGTCTATGTTTTCTCTGCTATCAACTCGTCTAAGCCTCCTGATGCTTGACCGGGGCTACGACCTTCACCGGAGCTTCGAAAATTCGTATGTGAACGACGACGAAGGCGAGAGAGTGTTGGTTCGAAAAAAACAGCAGCTTTAGGTTGAGATGAACAACGTGTGGCGAGAGAGGAGTGGTGGTGGTGCAGTCTTCGACGAGCAACGCAGTTGGGTGGTTGAGAGTGTGACGAGGAGTGGGTGGTTGAGGGGATGGTAGGCTGAGGAGAGATAATGACAGAAGGAAGAAGAGGTGGGCGGATGAGAGAGGGATGGGGATTAGGGTTTTAGAATTTAGAGAAGAGAGATGAGGGAAATGGGAGATGGGTTTGAGTCTTTGAGAGATTGAATGGTTAGATTTTGATCCTTCTCAAATCAAGGGTTCTAATTCTTAATCCATGATATTATTCTTTGGCCAATAGGAAAAGAGAATGACCTATCACATGGATTCATGACCTATCACATAATTGGCAATCTTATAAATATAATCTCATAAATCATAATCTTACTAATTCTTGTCTTGGTTTAGTCACTTCTAACTTTAATAATTAGTCAATTTTATTTTATTAATTTAAAATTTTGGTTATTTTTATTGAAATTATTATAATTAGTGTTTAAGTATAACTATCATTTATTAATAAGCATAATATAACCATCATCATCATTATTATTATTATTATTATTATTATTATTATTATTATTATTATTAAGTAATATTAGTATACTTATATTTTCTTAAGTAAACTTATAGGTAGTGTTACATTGACTTAGCTTATTGACTTACAATGATACATTTATTGATCTCGTCCAATAACAAGTTAGTGAGATACTGAGCTGGTATAAGTCTAAGTGAGTTGTTGTTTTGTTGTTATTATTTTGAATCATAATACTTACCATAATCGAGTCATTTATATAAATCCAGTAATTGATCGTATATTCGTAGTTAATATATAATACTCATTATTATTATCGTTAGTTATACTATTAGAGCATATTAAGAGTCGATACTCATTAATAATCATTCACGTATTAGCTAGAATGGTTCCAATATTATTATATCGTATTAACATATATAAGCCTACTGATAAAATAGTTTCTTTATAGTCACATATTTACAAAGTTAAGAGAAGACCATAAATACTATACTAGTATTAAACTATAGTATAACATAAAATCAATTAACTTAAATAATCTTATAACTTATATAGATAAGGGAGTGTTATGGTTGTTAATCTTATACTAGTATTAAACTATATGGTTGTTAACAAGTTACTATTTAGTAACTAGTAAGTACTTGTTAACTATTTTACTTATGGTTGTTACTTGTTAACAGTTAACTTATTTTAATAAGTTATGGTTAGCTTTATAGGGATAATGATTTAGGGGTATAATTTATTATTATTATTATTGTGCAACATATGAACCCTCGTTATAATCACTTAGGCCTCATATGAACCGTCGTTGTAAACATATGAATGTATGATTGTCATTTGTTATAATATTATAACATATTAAGAGTCGTTATACTAATTTATAATCAATAGAGTATTAGATTGGTTTTACAATTATTTTGATATCAACCTTATATTAAAATGATTCAACATATTAGTATTTATATTGTTATTGTTAGTATTCCTGTTCTTATTTGTATTACTATTGCTATTGTTAGCCTTGTTACTATTACTATTATTATTTGTATTTTTACCTATTATCATTGTCGCTTTATGTTTGTTAGTATTATTATTCTCATTACCATCATAACTATTTACAAACTTATATATCAATCATAATGCTTATAATAATAAATCATTTATATAAAGTTTGGAATTGATCGTCTACTCGTTATTATTGTCGTTGGTTATAATATATAATATTTAAACATATGAAGAGTCGTTATACTCCTTTACTCATTAGAGTGGTTTTACGAAGTTGATTATTCGAAATAAGAGTTGAGTAAGAGAATACACTAAACATCACGGTAATCAATATAGTGTTTTTATTGGTTTTTCGTTGTCATTCATATATTTATCGCACACACACATATGTATATATATGTCGATCTTAATACTTTTATTAATATGATTCGTTTACAAAATCCATAACAAAATCAAGATGGCCCGATCAGGAGTTACCCGAAGTTGAGTTGACGTCCAATGGCGAATGGACACGATGTTTCACAATGATCGAACTAAGGTCATTACTAATTCAACCCGAGAACATTTGACTTAACTCAACCGTACATGGAACCTAAATACGACCTGCGCAAACCCGACAAAAAAAATGTCAACGGGCGATCATATCCAGGGAATGGATCGACTTGTAAATGGAACGCTCCGGACCTGTCCGACACCCCCGGAATCCAATGATTCAAATGTGTTCGACCCGGTTGAACAAAACCCGACCAATCATGACCTGGGGCACGACAATCAGAATCCTGACCTGTCCGGGTCTGACCTGGTTCACCGTGGGTATACCCAGAACCTGTTTGAGAACCTGTTTTGACACCCCTATCAATAGGCAGACCATTCCATGGGTGTTAGAGCATTATATCAATTTCATGGTCCCTATATCAATTTCATGGTCCCTCTCCCGCTACTAACTAATTACAGTATTTTATTTATTTCTATTAACTTATTGTACCTTTTATTGTCTAATGTCTAATGTAGACTATGACTTTTTAGACGATAAATTAATAATGACAAGTGACCACGATCACTGTTAGAATATTTGTCAATATATTTCTAGTGTATAAGTATTTTATGTATAAAAGGATAATATATGTAGAAATTAAATCGAGCAGCAGGTGATAATATATTGGTGTTCACTGTTGGCATTACTTTTGATGTCATAAATCCTGGGATCGAGTCTCACTCCGTGTAAGAAGGAATCCTCAATTTTTCCCCTACTTGCAAAGGACTTCATCTTATTTTATTTTTAAAAAAAATGTAGGAACTAAATCTGGTAGAACAATTATAATAAACTTATTTAAAAGCCACGGCGTGAACTAACATTACCCTAAAGTTGAATTTGTCCCGTTACGTACATACGGGCTCTTGACAACCAACCTCAAGGGATACACGACTACTGCTCCTCGATGTGGTACAAAGTTACAGTTTGAGAACACTCGAATAACAACGCCTACAGAAGAGAAGAATTAGACTATAATTTTTGAGGAGACGGAAATTTTCTGTGTCTCAAAGATGACTGAACATGCTCCAATATAGAGGAAGGCAAAAAACAAAATCGGTTAGGCAATCAATTAGGATGATATTAAGAGATAACGAAAATATTAATTAAGACAAGAATAACGGTTACTCAATCAGCGAAGATATGAATGTTGATTTTCGGCAAAAAGAAAAGGAACTCAACTAAAATATCCCTCGACTGTGCCGCGCCACACGCCCTCACCCAAGCTTGGCCGGCACGCGTGTATGAAGAAGGAAACTCTATATAGAGAAGGTTGAAGAACTCTAAACTACCAATGTGGGACAATTTGCTTTTTATTCTTTTGAAGCAACTTTTGGAGTGATAAACTATCACAACACTTACTAACTCTAACATCCCCCCATGATTCCAAAGAAGAAGAAAAAAGGAAAAGACAAATGAAAGGGAATTATGGGCACATATATTCAGTTTTGTAAGCATCAATATCTTATGGATTGAATTGATATACAGTGTCAGTGCATACAAACATGTCTTACTGTCGTATTAGATAGATTTCTCTTTGAGCCTTTCTACGATGTTAGTAATTCACATTCTCACTTATCAAAAAATAATTTATTTTGTATACTTTGAAAGAAAAAAAAATGACGTAAGTTAGTTGAAACCAACCTATTGATTCAAATTTGTTGTACTCATATACGCTTCAAAGATCAATATTGTTACTTTGAAAGCAATGACTTTGAAGGCGAAAACTAATCACGTTCTCAATTATCATTAATATTTATAAATATGGATGTCATCTAACTTAATTGATAAATCTTATGGGGTTATATTCAACACCTAGAATTGAATGAGTTCTACATCACTGCGCAATGTCGCTCTCTAACACCAAAAATAAAATAAAAATTATTACCATTTACCTATAATAAAATCCTTTATTGGTTGTAGTTAAACAATGCAGCGAAATTTTCATGGAAAATATTGCCCTTAATTAATGCTTTTGTTATACAAAATAAAATGTATAAAGCATCATATATTGCATTTTCCTCAAGCCCCCCGAACGTCTAAGTTTACCATAATTGTTTACGCTAAAAATAAATACTTCGTTTTCTAATTCCAATCCATAATTTAACATGAAAACACCTACAACTAGTTTTTAGGCCCGAGCTATACCTCGAGTAAGAAATATATATTTAATAATAATTTAATTTGAAATAATAACATCAAATATCACTTGGTTTTCTTGGTTAAGACATTACTACATAAGCTTGAAGTCACAATATCAAATCTTACACAATGCAATTTAATTTTTCTTTCATTATATGTGTTTTACATGGAGTAAAACATCCTAAGGAAAACACCACGTGACATCGTTCCTTCTTTAGAAACGTCAATATTTTAGCATAGATTAGCATCAAAAGAATGCTCACCATTAGTATACAACTGCATCAATTGGTATGCATCATGACATGATTAAATCATGCATTGGTTTTTCTATATTAATTAACCCAAAACAAACTTACAACAATATTAATTATAAGTTTTTTATATAGTGCCCCTGCGTGCGTTTTACGAAATTTTACGTTGCACCCCACCTTTTTGATTTTTTTCACAGTGTTCCTTGAAACATTCTAAAGTGTATACCAAATACCCTTATACAAAATACCAAGCACTAGATTTTGGGACTTTCTTACCATAAGGGTACAGGGTATGATTTTTTAGCTTTATTAGTTGACTGAAGTTTTGGGTATGATCTTGAGAAGTTGAATGTTGAGTTGGAGTTTGGGATAGAATTGTCTATTAACAAAGGTATTTTGTGTGACATTTAGAAGTTTAAGGATATAATGTGAGAAATTCAAAAAGACCGAGTACAACATTGAATAATTTCGTAAAACACACGACACTACATAGAAAAGCCTTTAATTATTGACTACCCTATGATAACAATGATATCAATAACTCTCAATCGAAGTGAATGGAGCTTCCCTAAACTAAGAATATTGAGTTTACGCAATGTACCTTCAATTTTATGAAAAGGACCAAAAGATATATATGTGGGCTACTAACTTACTTGAGATGACCGAGAAGATCATACTCCGATCGAGTTGGTAGAGCATTGAGCTTTTAACCTAATGATCGTAGGTTTAAGTCCTGGTATACCCAAAGCATCTAATTAGAAATTTGGATTCAATGTAGAACTTCCTATCATCATATCGGCAATGACGTTCAATAAAGGGAGGGTAAAAGGTTTCAATTATATAGTGTAACAGCCGGTAAATAATGAGGATTTAACCTGTGATTAAGTAACCTAAGTCATGGAATTTAAATGTGATCGTACGTAGATAATACGTATGATAAGTTGTTTGTAAAAATGAGATGTGGATAATTTGTGCTTACGTGTAATTGTTGCCTAGAAGAGAAAAAAAATATATATATCATTAGTTAAATGAGAATATGAATAATATCCTTTACTGATAACAAGTAACTAATTGGTTTATATTATGTGAGTACTAGGATCGACATATTATTATATAAGGATTCGCAACTGTGGGAGTTTGGGAATTGTTGCAAGATAGGAAATTAAGAATCGACTATTAAGCACGTTAATGGTACGCTTAATAGAATGGACTTTGGAGTTTCTTTTAATGAATGGGGCTTAGGTAAACCAAGGAAATCTATGTTAAGGGTGTTTAGAGTAGAGTAACAACCTTTGTGGGGCCTTAGACCACTAGCATATGGTATATTACTAAATTAGGAGTCATGTTAAGACAAAAGGAAGAGCTGAAAATTTATGGAATGCACCAAGTGGAAGGGAGACCACCTTAATGATCCCAAATTAGTTGACCACGGCTGGAGGAATACACCCATACCTTCCTCATATATACCTCCCCATCCCACATAATTTTCATCACCAAACTCAGCCAAAAACTCTCTCGCCCAAAACTCTTCTTCTCACTCCTCCCTACACGCCGGTTCGGGGCGGTGCAGAGTGCTCTGCACTCTAGCTTGTCTTCTTCGAATTTTTCCTTCATTATATTTGCATGCAAGGCCTAATTCTCACTCTATACATATAGGAGCATACTGGGCAGCAAAGAAATCACAATTTTGATGCCAAGAAGTTTAAGAATTAGAGCCATCTTCTTCAACTAAGAAAACAGTAAGTATGTTGTATATTTTGGGTCAATTAAGGTACTTCCTTTGGGTATTTTCTTATGATTTTTTTTTGTGGATGTAAATGTGTTTAAGGACTCCAAAGAAGTCAGAACCTCATCCTAAGGAGAAGGAGAATTCGAATTTCACTAATTGCAAACTAAGGTATGCAGATTCAATCCCCTTTGGAGAACAAGTGTTATGTGAATTATTAGAAGTATCTTTGAGAACGAATTGAGGATGAATTTTTGGTTTGGATGACTATTAGCTACTGTATATTGATGATAATTTAGATATAAACCTTTGCATGTTTAAAAGCAAGTGAATTTGAGATCCATTCTTGCACTAGAAATTGGTTAAATGTGTGTGGATTTGGTTTTCGTATAGTTTTGTGTTTACCTATACTTTGGATGGTGTTTGTATGATTTGGCAGTAGGTTAGATGAGGTTTAAGATGTTGCAAGCATGTATGTTAATGATTAGGAAAAATCTCTTTTGTTAGTGGTGGAATTCTTACACTAAAGAAGGTGCTAAAAACCCCTTTTTACCATGTGATTTCAATAAGGAATGCTCTTTGAATTGTAGGAAGGATGTTTTGAAATTCTTGCAACGAAATCTTGATAATGAAATATTGTATTTCAATAGTGTATATTGATAAAAAGTTGTTACCTCATTTCTTATTACACTAGATGCGGGAGAACCACTTAAAAACGCGTTTTAAGGACGGATTACGCTCGGTTTCCTAGAATGTTTTCAAGGGGAAAATCTTTTGCAATAATTTGAGATTTACAGTAGGTTGGAGATGAAATTACTCACATTATTCAAAGTTCATTTTAAGATAATTTTTTTTTTTTCAAAAGAATCTTCTTTACAAAGTCCGAAACCTCCTTTTTACACACGTAAATCCAAATTTCACTCTGATTGTTTGAGTTGCATCGTTTGTGGGATTTCCCAATCTTATCTTGCATCTCAAAAATCCTATAGCTACTGCCCTAAGTCCACCAATCCATCCTTACCAAATTTTAGAAAGGTTTTACAACTTAAGATTGGAAATGGAACAATTACGAACTGTTTTAGTAAAGTGTGTTTGTTATTAGTGAATTTGAATCTGTTTTGCGTAGCGAAGAGGAGTATGTGTAATATGTGTGAGGACATGTCCCATAAAAGCTTGCAAGCGAGTAAATAGTAGGAGCCTAAACTCCGAATTGTGTGGAGGTCTGCACCTTGGTGCACCTCAATGTATGATCTCTTCTTCCTGCGCATTAATGTAATCAATTAATCTTGTGTGCGTTTTTAAATGTTTGCAAATGAACATGTTGAACACTTGACATTTGTAATCTTGTGATTGAGGCACTTTGCCAAAATAATAATTTGCATAAGAAAGATTGGAGTGTGACCACTCCTTATTTTCAGCCACCATAATTATATTTGGATTGATTTGTGTACCAGCATAAGCTGATTTTGTTCAGTGAACCTGTCCTGGTGGGGGCAGACTCTTGTGCAGGAATTAGAAAGTTAAGGTAGGCAGCTGGGAAGATCTAGAGAAATGTTATGCCAGCAATCATAGCGAACCAGAGCTTGAACATGATCATCTTTTGAAACTTAACTTTTGTTTTGTGAAGAATGCTTGAATGTACATTGTGATATTACTATGGGCCTGTAATAACTAAACTATATTTTGTATGATGTATATTTTCCTAACTCCGCTCGTAGAGTTAACTCAGCCATATTAATGGGATTAACTCTAGCAGGTGACAACCTCCGTACCATTTTACTATGATTTGCTTCCGCTAATGCTATTAAGTATAACTGAAATTAATTTAAGGAAGGTTAAGTCGGTGGGCTGTTACATACAGCGTCTAAAATATCCCAATAGAAAAATCACTAGTAGAAAAAAGTCGATTTGCGTCTCCCGAATTGCGGCGCACAATAGGTAAAACGACGCAGAAGCATCATTTGCGTCGGACATTCAAGGCGTCCGACGCAAATCATGACTTATATGCGTCGGATGTGTCCCGCATTCTACGGAAAAAAATCATATGCGTCGGACCCTGATCAATGTTCGACGCAAATCATGATTAAGGGCTAGTTGTTGTAATACGATGTGCGTCGGACTTTAGAGTTCATGCGACGCATATAGCTTGAGGCCCGCTTTGATATACATATATGCGTCAGACCTTATGGTCCATGCGACGCAGATAGCGTTTTATTTCGTTAAGTGATCGCTTCCTTTCATGACTTACACGGGCCCGCTTCCTTTCAAACCCTACCTACCCTTTCATTTCATGCATAGTCGTTTCTCTTCAAACCCCACCCCACTCTCTTTCTCTCCCAAATAGAATTCTCTGGTTTCTCATCAAATCCCCCCAAGTTCGCACAAAAAAAATCAATTCACCACTACAAAATTTCTCAAATCATCTGCTTCTTCAATTCGAACAAATCGTATTTTCTCAAGTTCATCTTCTGAATTTCGTGTTCGCGGTGATTTCGGATCTCCGGCACACAAATTTCGACGAGTGCGAACACACAAAAAATCTCGCCGTTCATCTTCTGAATTTCGTGCTCTGAATTCTCGATTTTTAGGTATTTTTAATTCACATTTTATTCTTAATTTCTTTGTTTTGCCATACTTATGTTTATTTTTGAAATAAAAAAATTGAACCTATCTTTTCCTGCCTCGTCTTTGCTCTTCATCCTCTACATTTTGCTTAACTTATTTCTATCATCTATTTACCGTTTCTACATAACATCAGAAAACAAGAACGAGATTTCAAGAAGAACGATATTTCAAGAAGAACGAGAACGAAGTTCGATCTGATTTTAGCGATTTAGTTTTTTTTTTGAATATATTTAGTGCAATTTCAGGTTTTTTTTAGGTTCAGTTTTTTAATTTCGTTTTTTGTATGTTAGATCTGAATATTTAAGTTTTTAATTTCGTTTTTTAATTTTTTAATTTTGTATAGATTATGGTTCAATAGATTAGGGGGGAGGTAGAGGGGTGGTAGGGGAGGAAGGAGGGAGAAAGAGGAGGAAAAAGAAAACTGATTTGAGAAATTTAAAAAAAGAAAAATTTAACCTGTTAAATAGGTAGCCGGTCAACTGAGACCAATTTTGTAAAAAATGATGTATAGTTGGGACTGCTCAGAAATAATCCTTAATTAGGACTGAAAATGGCAGAATGCTCATAGTTGGGACTGTTCCTATCAATTTTTCCTAACCTAATTACATAAGGATGAGTGATAAGTGTATTTCTAACGCACTTTATGGACTCCTTTAGCTCATTTTGATCATCTTTCTCCCATTTCTTCCCTCTTTCTTTTCCCTTTCCCCTTCTATTTTATTTACTTGATCATTCTTGATCATAATGATATTTTGCTAGATTTTCAGTCATTTTTGACTAAATTTCTAGTACATTTGCTTTCACCCTGTTTTGCCATGTTCTTACTATAGGTGGGACTACCTAAGACGGCTACGAGTTGTAGAGTCAGCAATGAAAATATAGCACACATTGAGAAATGGTGCGTTCACACCATGTCCCATGTCCGCTCGCACAAAGGAGCACATTGCACAATAGAATATTGTACAGAGAACTTCAAATGGACATAACTTTCAAACCACAAATCGGATGAAGGTAATTCCAGTTGGTGGTGAAAGCTTGTTTCAATAGCTTTCCAACGACTGGTCATAAGCTTGATTTGGATCTAAACGTGTTTTAAGTTGAAATGTCCGACCAGAGCAGAAAAGTTGGTGCGCCCGCACCTTTCGACAGATTGTTGCACTTCGCTATCAGTGTATTTGGTGCGCCCGTACCTGTTTGCTCGGTGCTCCCGCACCATTTAAAAATTGTCAAGCCTCATGCCTAATTATAAACATTAAGGATGTTTTATTTTTGGAGCGGCTTTTATTCTAGAGACTATAGAGTGATATTAGGGTTCATATTAGGGAGAAAAGTACATTAGTTTGTCTTGGATTTTGGATTGATAGATCGAAGTTTGTTGATTTCTACAGATTGAAGGTATCTTTTATCGATTAAATTTCAAAGTTTCAGTTTTATTCTTCCTTTTCATTGTTATTCTTTGTTCTTCCATAGTATTAGTTTTATTTTATTATAGTTTCATACTTGTTTATTTCCATTAGATTAATTATCCCTTAATCATGTTTAGCCCTAGGTTATTTATATACTTCATATTTTTATGCTTAGAATCCATGATAACTGAGTAGTCTCTTATCTAGGATTAGGGTGAAAGTATGGATTAAGGTTTACATGTATTGTTAATGTGATTGTGATGATCTTGAGGCCTTTAGATATTAATCACATTTATGCTTTGGTATTTTGATTTCAAATGTTCTTAATCGAATTTTGAACTCTTTTATCATCCCCATGAATCAACTTAATTTCTAGGCCAAGATATTGGGTAGAAATTAAGGGGATCCTTTATTAGGGGTTTTCAGAATTCATTGGATCTCATAATCAATTGACTAAAGACCATTCGAGAGAGGATTTAGTTGATTGATTAAACGATCATTCTAGAGAGGATTTAGTTGATTGATTAAATGATCATTCTTGAGGATCATTCGAGAAAGAACTCGAGTATTTTAGAGGAGAACTAAACCTTGCATAATTGTCGCCTTTGAATAACAATTGCATTAATGATCGTTGTTCCACTTTGATTAATACTAGTAACCTTAACTCTAATGTCTTCCTTATTGATATATTCGTCTCATATTATTTGCTAGTTCTTTGATAATAGTTAGTTTTAGTTGTTACAAAAATCATTCAAAACCCCCAAAAATCCCTCAATTAGGTAATTTAGACTTAATACACTAGTAGAATAATTGTTTATTGCTGCGGTGATATTGCTGCGGTTTTACTCATACGCAGCGATATATCACGTAAAAAGAAAAGGAAAAATAAAAAATAACCATATTGCTGCGGTTTTGGCCGAAAACCGCAGCAATATGGTTTCAACGGATTTTTTTTGAAAATTTTTGACTATTTGATGACCAAATATATTGCTGCGGTTTCTTAATATATTAAAATAATATAAAAAAATATTATTTGAACCTATTGCTGCGGTTCCTATACAAAACCGCAGCAATAGGCTTTTAAAATTATAATAAAAGGGCCCACGTAGAATTGGTGCGTTTATTTCTCTCATTTACCCAGCTAGGGTTTCCTCTCACTCTCTCTCCTCCCCTCATCATTTCCACGCCTCCCCCTCATCTTCTCTCTCTCTCCTCCCCTCATCTTCTCTCTTCCTCTCAATCACACCGGTCGACCGTTCGAAATCAAGGGCTCAATCACGCGGTCGACCGTTCGAAATTAACGGAGGCGTCGCAAGGTTGCTCGCGCGATTCGCCGTCGATTGTTCGGGTTTTTCGTTTTTTTCTTTTTTTTTTTTTGTCGATTTCGTTTCTCAAATTTCCAAGTTTTTTACTTCGATTTTTTGTTTTTCGGTTTTTTTTCATTTTTTTCGTCTTTCGGGTTCATTTCTGGGTATGGGTGATGGGTTATGAATTTGGGTTTTTAACTTTTTTTTATTTGGGTGGGTGGGTCGGATCCGGGATGTGGGTTGTTTGGGTCGGTGGGGGTTGGTGAGGTGTTTGGATTGGGGGTGGTTTGGGTCGGTGGAGATTGGGTTGTTTGGGTTGGGTGGTTTGGGTCGGTGTGGGTGGTGGGGTGTTCGGGTTGGGGTGGTTTAGTTCGGTGTGGGTGGTGGGGTGTTCGGGTTGGGGTGGTTTAGTTCGGTGGTGGTGGTGGGTTGTTTAGTTTAGGTTGGTTTGGATCGGTGGGGGTGGTGGGGGTGTTTGGGTTGGGTAGTTTGGGTCGGTGGGGGTTAGTGGGGTGTTTGGGTTGGGGGTGGTTTGCACCACTTGCAAAAACCGATTCATTCATGGCTTTTTGGTAATATACGGGTGTAGATCCAGAGTTCGGTGCGGTGGCTCGTCCGGTGGTGGGGGTTCGGCATGGCTGATATGTGTTCAAGATTGTAATTAGGATGTAATTTTAATTAGAATCTTGTTAGAATTTTGTTATAAATTGTAATATTAGATTTGAATTGGGATGTAATTATAGTATTAAATTCTAGTATTAGATTGTAATTATCTTTATTTTTAATAAAATCCTCATTTGATTAATTACTCGTGGGTCGTTCCTCAACCCTCACTCGTCGCTGTCGACGGTAGTCTATAGATCTATTTTCGTATCTTCATTTAAAAAATTGCCATACAACAATATTCTAGTTATTGGAGTTGATTTAAAATTGCCAGAATTTCAAAAAAAAAAAAATTTTTTTTTGTTGTTTTACCTGTACCTATTGCTGCGGTTTTTACCCAAAAGACGGCGACAATAAGGGTAACATATTCTGCTGCGGTTTTGGGTAGAAACCGCAGCAATATGTTACCCTATTTTGGTCAAAAAACCGCAGCAATAGGTAATTACCTATTGCTGCGCCCTTTATTGCTGCGCGGCCAAAACCGCCGCAATAGGCCATTTAATGACCGTAGCAATAAGCAATTATTCTACTAGTGATAGACTTTGATTGATCCCAATTTTCCTGTGGATGGACCCTTGACTTGCCTTTACTACGTTCTTAGTAATTGCTTGTTAGGTGTTACAAATATTATTTGAAAAACGATTTTTGGTGCCTTAATGACATACTAAAAAACCTCTTATCAATGAGGATTGAGGTTATGCTCAACCAGTAGTCCAATAGTATACATATTTGAATAATGGAATGCTACTTGTAGAAATAATAATTATTGATCATATATATTTGTAAAACTATTTATTTTATTTACATTCTCTGTATTTTCTATTGTATCTTTGACTCTACAATTTACTAAATGTGACTCAATTTTTTTGATTAAAACATAAAAACAAATATAAACTTTTAAGACATCGTTGGATTGATCTTATTGTGCATTATTTTATTTCAAATTATGAACTTATTATAATTTTTGTTAATTAGTTAAGTATATTCATGATGATCAAAATTGTACATTAACAAACAATAAATCTCATACGATGTAATCAAAGAAAAGCAAAAAGAAGCAAAATAATTAGTACTTTTGTGTAAATAAATAAGGTTTGTGTGTAAATTAATACTCACTCTGTCCAAAATACTCTTGACACTTATCAAGGCATGTAGTTTTAGATGATAAGTTGTTTTTTGGTTATCAATTGTTATTTTATTGAAAAGTAGATGTGATAGGAGTTAGTAGTTAGTAAAAGTAGTATTATTTTATTTTAAGGTGAGAGAATGTGGGTCATGGTTAGAGTTGGTAGGTAGTAGGAGTGGTATTATTTTATTTGGATGAGAGAGAGAGAGAGTGTGGGCCAATGGTTAAAAGGTAGAAGGATTAAAATAATAGTGGGTCATATCCAAAAATAGAAGTGTAAAGAGCATTATGTGACAGATGAAAAAGGAAAGTGTAAAGAGTATTTTGGGATGGAGGGAGTAGTGTTTTAAGTTATTTTTGTGTTTGTAAAGTAGTAAAATAAGTGTTTCGGAAGTGAAACAGGGACGTCAAGAGTTGACGACTATCTGAGGGATGGCGAGACTTGGCGTCTACTGGAGTTGGCGGTCAAATAGTTGTCGAGTGCCTGCACAAGTAACAAAGATGACTGACCTCGGGGAGTTGCCGAGGAAACCTACCCCGATGCCTATGTCAGACAAGGTCGACAATATAAAGTGCATGCAAGGTAAAAGTGGGTAAGAAAGTTCGTACATTGAGAATAGTGCAGGGGTCTATATATAGGTCATGTAGGTCGGTTCCTTGTTGTACAATATTGTCTGTACACGTGTATGATATATGTTTATCTACGTGCCTATGCCGACAAGGTCTTACTTGCACCAACTATGACATGCTTATTAGATTGGTCTACATACTTTTCATGATCGTCGACATCTATCACTGAACAGGGCGACCATCATGCCAAGGGGTTGTCGCCCGTCATGCCAAGGTGATGTCGTCCTACACGACAATCGACATCTATTACCGAACATGGCGGCCATCATGCCATGGGGTTGTCAGCCGTCATGGTAAGGTGTTGTCGTGCTACACGACAATCGACATCTATCACTGATCATGGCATCCCTCATGCCAAGGGGTTGTCGACTGTCATGCCGGGGGGCGGCGTGCTACACGACGTCGAGATCTATTGCGAACATGGCGGCCATTATGCCAAATTGATGTCGGTCTTCATGCCAAGGTGTTATCGTGATACATGGCGGTCGACATCTATTATTGAACATGGCGGCCATCATGCCAAGGGTTGTACATGTCATATTAAGGACCTAATATCGCCATGTCGATCGGGACCTTGGCGGCCGATATGTTATCACCTTTATTGCTTAGCATGTTGGTACACCGACAAGGCGAGGCCATGTCGGGTGGTTGTCGATGACTTTCATACAATAAGAGAAAAATAAATTAAATACTACTTCCTCAGTTTAGAAATAGTTGCACCATTTGTATAGTGTTTCTTATTCATATCTTATACTTTGATTGTCTTTGGTGATTTTATATATTAGGAAAAACATAGTCATATGTGATTTTTTTAGATTCGTCTCAAAAAATATATTTTTAATATCAACCTTTTATAATTTTTATATATCGATAATTAAAGATATTAATGTTTGAAATCATGCATTGGCGAGCGTGAAAACGTGAAATGGTCAACTATTTCTAAACGGAGGAAGATTTCTCTACGCACAAATATTGTTTGCTATATAATTACATATATATACTTTGCTAGATGCATCTCTCATATGTTTATTATTTCTCGTCACATACCCACATGAGCTAACTACCTCTAGTTAAGTCTCTAGCAGAGCAATAATTTGTCACATAGCATGACTAGGGAAAACGATACTATATATTAGTAGTTTTATGTAGACCTTTACAACAAGTGGAACATCATTTTCAACATACCTACAATTCTACATAATTACTTTTTCATTGGTAAAAGACCTCTAATTTCAACACTGTCTTATTTGCCTCTCAATAGCTCCTGGTGGAGAGTTGAAGGTGGCTCTTTTGCATCTCTCATCTCTTGAATTCTAGTTTTCTTTCTTCCATTCATTCTTTTTCCAATTGTAGTAGGTAAAGTAAAGCCATTTTCATATAATTTGATTGGGGATGAGTGTAGACGCTCCGATGGTGAAATAATTTAGACAGCTTTTGTTGATTTTACATTTAAACTTCATAGAAAGGACCCATATGATACCTTTTTAAATTTGGTCGGCAAACGGCGTATGATGGCACGTACAATGGCGACTAGGACGTTACATTTTACACTTGCATCAGAGGCTGTTAATTAGATGCATGATGCACCTTACACCTAAATTGCACCAATTAAGTTTGTGCCATGATAAAATATAAAATGCCTTGAATTACGTTATCATATATACTTGAATATCATTTTGCCGAAGACCATGAGCTTAATAAGTTTAGTTACAAACTGATTGGTTTACTACTTTACTTTACGTTGCTCTTGAAATGATAAAAGCTAAAAGGATAACAGTCATACTTATTGATAAAACTAAGAGGATAAGATTATCTAAAGCATGACCAATTTCAACATCATAAATCAAATGACCTTTTATTGATAGATAATATGATATCCTACTTGCTTTTTCGAACACTTGATAAATGGAATCAATGTTGAAATGCTGAAGCAAGAGATGAATATCATCAATTAGAATCAGAAGGGGCCATGGGCAAGAGTGGCAGCCTTGCAAAAATGTGTATCACACTTTAGTTGTCTCCTTCTATGCAGAGATTATGTATGTTATGCCTAGATTAATTTAGAACTATTGAGCCTGGTTTTCTGGGGCCTTCTTCTGGCAGGAGCCTAGCTGATATTATTTCATAATATATTGTGTGACACCTTAATTGGTCAATAATTCTCTTCCTCTGAAAGTACCTTTTTTATACAACAATAGAGGACTATTAAACCATTAACGCATGTGAAAACATCTAGGCTCATTCAGAATATTTCAGCGAAAAACAAATATTAAAGTACTCCAAACCATTATTAGAAATGATTAAATAACTCCTTACAAATTGGAAACATTATAGTCCTTAAAAACCCAAGTCAGTATTTAAAGTCAACTCCTAAAAGTCATACCATAATTTAAATCCAAATTCTTAAAACAACACAACCAAAACTAAATAGCTTAAACAACAAGAATATTCACTCTGAGACTCCTCAGGTGTACCATGATGTCCAACCTGAAAATAGTTGTATGACCGATTAATACGTTGATTGCTCGCCAAATAATACCAAAAGTAATGATGAGTCTTTACATAATCAATAAGGCACAAGTCATGATAGAACAAAAGCACGTAATCGCCGACGCTAAATACATACGACTAAGAATAAAATTTACAACCTACCATGATATTACGAAAAGGTAAAACTAGAAACAAGTAATGCAACAGTAAGTATTCCTATGACAACTACTAACACTACACACTTCACTTTTAGTTTATAACGTAAAAAAAAAAAAAAAAAAATCCTGAATTTTTTTTTGCCCAACCATTATCGATCCCTCTCTAGCTCCAGCGTTACACCCGCCAGCCACCACCACTGCCACATGCATAGATGTAGAATATATACTTTCTTGTATATAGCACTCTTATGTTGATAGATTTCCTAACACATTTAGGATTATCATTAGTTTGTAACCTATAGATAGTGTTCAATGATATTGACTCCAATCAGGGAGTTATGCTAAACCTAACAAGGTATCAAAGTAAAGGCTCTAGATCTCTTTTTTTCTCCTATTTCCTTCGGTCGTGCATCAATCCCGGTGTTAGTAATCATATTAAGATAAGAGTTATATATATATATATATATATATATATATATATATATATATATATATATATATATAATACTACAAAATATCTATTCTATTAATAGTGAAATGGAATCACCACCACCTTACCACATTCACAAGGACACAAAACAACACTAGGAAAACCTATTAACCACTGCAATACATGGATTTTAACAATATTACATTGTTGTTATCCTGCTACTAATTTGAAGTCATGATGTCATTTTAGTCTTCTTTAGCTATTTTCCACAAAACAGAAACTTCTTTATTTTCTTAAATTTACACACTTAACCAGATACTTTACTTTGACCATTATTTGTGGTTTATACTTTATACATAAAGAAAGCATAGACATATAGTCATATATAGGAGCTTATGAGAATAATTAATCTCAACGTATCTTTTCAGAATAACATTTTTTAAACATTTTACCTTTGATTGTAATTTAAAATATTAATGAGAAAATATGTATGTTTGAAAGCGTGATATAGAACTATATAAATTACTCAAAGATCGCTTCAAAAAAAAATTACTCAAAGAAAACATTGGTAGCACACCTCTTCATCCCTTCCTCGCTGTTGACAAGTCACAAGTCACAACAACCCTATTATCTAGATTCTAGACCAGTAAAAAGTGAGTCGACACGATTTAATTTTAATTCCTTGGGACCAGAACAAGAACAAAGGGATCTCGTCAGAGCCTCCGCCACTAGTCGTCGGCGGTTGTGTCTTCGTCGGTGGACTCAACTCTCCAAGTGTGGACAGACGACAGTCGACAGTGGACTTCTCTGCTTCTCGTTTCTCTCTGAGTCAGAAAACAAAGAGTTGGTGGAGGTAATTTCCTTTTACTCTCTCAAACTGAAAACCTGTACTCTCACTCTCTGTCTCTCGTTTATCTCAAAAGTACTTTGAGGTTTTATGTGGACTATGTAACATTTTGTATTTAGTTATTTTGGTTATTTTTGGTATGCGATATTATTGCAAAATTACGCTACCCTTGACTCTAATTTCAGGTTTTGATTTGAGTTTCCGCTGCTGAGTGCTGAGTGCTGAGTGCTGAGTGCTGCATGAAGCATTATATCCATTCCGAAATTATTATTGTATAATATAGTGTGATGAACAGCTTGTTGTTCCAAATATCTGCTTATTCTTACTCAATTATCCTGAAATCAGCTCGTTCAATAGTGGGTAATTCTTCTTCATTGTATGGGAGTTGTTGTTATTCCAATCTATCTTGGAAAAGGAACCCAGTTTTTAAATCAATCAATTTGGGATCATCTTCTGTATTCTCAAGGCTTGGTGTTGTTCAGTGTTATTCTACAAAGAAAAAGTCTCATCGGAAGCCGAAATCGAAATCGAAATCGAGTACAGAGCCAGTAATGGAGGAGAAGAACGAGAAGGATGCGTATTTCGTGGTTCGAAAGGGGGATGTTGTTGGTGTTTACAACACTTTGAGTGAATGCCAAGCTCAACTTACCTCTTCGGTCAATTTCTTTACTATCCTTGTCCTTCATCCAAGCCTTTGTTTATTTCGTAGCTAAGATTTCTAATATATACGAGTTTTCCTTAGCTTTTGCTGTTCCACTGTTGATGTCAGCTAACTGTTGTCCAAAATGGTGCAGATATCTGACCCTCCAGTTAGTGTGTATAAAGGATATTCTTTGCCTAAAGATGCTGAGGAATATCTTGTCTCTCATGGCCTTCAGAATGCTCTCTATACCATCAAAGCTTCTGATCTCAAAGATGATCTTTTTGGCACACTTGTTCCTTGTCTTTATCAGGTAAGATCAGTTTCAAGTCAATAATGTGGTGGTGGATGTTGAATTAATCTCTAATTTATTTATGCAACTCTATTTAGCCTTTCCTGTCAAAATTTAATTGCAGAGGTATTTCCATTGCTGTTTAGGAACCAACATCTTCTAAAGATGAAAGACCCAGTATAGATTTGCCACAGAAGAGGCCTCACGATGTGCTAGGATCAGGAAATAAGGTTAGTAGTCTACTTTTTTCTTGGAATTAAGATGCAATGAATAGTAGCTGTTGTGGATATATTTCTCTTCTTGAGCAATGGAACCAATTGGAGTATTACTATTACTCACACGTGTGTAACATTGTCTGGTCAATATATAAGCTTTGTGATATGATCATATGATACAAAATGTCATAACTCCTATCCCCATTCCCCAAGACATCATGATTCTCTGTGGACGATGGACTTTGATGCAAAAATATTTCTTCTAGCTTACCTCCAATGATATATCCAGCTTATAGTGTTAGTGTTGGTCGAGTTTGTAGTTTTCGACCAAATCAAGTAAGCAAATAATTTCAGTAGTCTCCCATCCATATAAATACCTTTCAGAATCTCCACAGGTGATTCTTAAATAGACATACACATAGCAAGGACCATCTAGCTTTGAATGTGAGGACCAGTAATGCTCGACTAGGCTGCCCCGCCCTTTTCATGGGCACCTCTGACCCAAAGCTCTCCACCTCATCTTCCTTAAATGAGGCTGGAAAATCAGGGGAGTCCAGATAGGACCTGGGGCTACCGCATTGACTCGGGTGCCCTTCTGTACAAGCTGGAGGGCCAATCCCCTAGTGAAGGCCACAATAGCACCTTTGGTAGAAGTGTAGTCCATAATGAAGGACTGCCTTTAAATGCGACGATTGATGTAGTATTGATGATGCTGGACCCTTCTCGCATATGCTTCAGGGCATGCCTATACATATGCACACAGAAAATTACCATGTCACTGACATAATTTACAAACTTCCAAAATGGCGTGGGATAAAATAATAAATAAAATTTTCGAAATGGTATTAAGTTGGAAACATATGAAAAAATTAGGTGTCGTTTGGGGTCATTGGATGTTTATCTTTTCTACTTAACTTATGCATCATCCTTCAGGACTGCATATTATATTTTCCATAAGTTGCAGTAAAGTCAGTGGAAAACAGAGGTATTCATACTATGTAATTGGGAATTGTAACATTCCATTTCACTGAATCTGTCATGTGTTGCCTCTAACAGCAGAAGTGGGAAAAACAGTGAACTAGAGCAATTAACTCTCAAATTGATCTTCTTAAACGGACCCCAATTACCGAAAGAAAACAAAATGAATTTGTTAATGTTCTCACTTCTCAGAAGTGAACTGCAACAGTGTCCTCAGTGGGTGTTGCAGACTTGTAGTAGTAGCTGGACTATTCTATGAAGTATGAAATAATTAGCCATGTGATTTAGTGCTCACCTTGTGACTAAGAAATGGGAGAAGATGTTTGTCTAGAATACCCTCTCAATCTTCTTCTCACTGACCTCCTCTATAGTCGAGCGTTCGTACTGCTCGGCACAATTATTGACCAGGATATCTATGCGCCCAAAGGCATTGACCACCTCGTCGACCACCCTTTTACAGTTCTCATCATAACCCAAATCTTCTGCTGCAACTGCTATGGGGTCTTTTGCACCAGTCCCCTTGGCACTTTTGATAACTGAAGGGTATCCACAGCATCCTTGTCCTCGTGACCCTTGACATATGTAAAAGCTACGGTTGCGCCCTCCTGAGCAAAGTGGTGGCACACTGCCATCCCTATACCTGAGTCTCCTCCAGTCACCAGAGCCACTTTCCCCTGCCATCAGACCAATTCAGACAAAAATTTAAATACTTGTGCATGAAACTAATAAGCTGAAAGTGCTTGAAAGATTCCCTTAGTAGCTTGCATTTTAAGGTGGCATAAGTTAATGGAATAGAAATTTGCATGCAATATAAGGTAATCACCTTGAATGTACTTGTTAATGGATCTCTAACTCCTGAGCTCAGCTATCTTTCTTAGCTTTCACTAACATGACTACTTAGGGCCTGTTGGACATCAGGATGAGTTTTCAGTATTTGGCTCTATATCTGGAAGTCATACTCAGAATGTGATATAATTAGGTTCAACTCAAAAGTATTCATACTCGTTTTATCATTTATTTCTATTGGAAAGGTAACATTTCCATATTTCTGTTTTTTTTGGAAATATGTGCTTCATTCAGTCAAGTTAGTTTGTGTCCAAGGTTGTAGTTTCCATCGTTAGTGTTTTTGACTTTTTTCTGTTCTCCGAAACTGATAACTAAAACCTAAAAAATATAGAACGATAATGAACAGTCCCCTGAATGTATGATATCGTATCTCTTAAGTTTTTGTTTTAACATTTAAGAGGGTGTTTGGTATAATCAATGTAAAGGGAATGGAAATGATTTGAATAAGGAGAGAAAATGGAAATAATAATTGTTACCTTTAATAGTTGTTTGGTATCCTAGTGGAATGGAAACAATTGAGAGGTTTATGATTGAGGAAGGAAATGTAATTGTTTCCACTAGTTTGACAAGCATAACAAATGGGGGATTATGGTTCCATCCGGAAACGGTATTCGTTACTTAACCCTCGTACCAAACAACTAGAAACCGGAAACGCTTATTTGAATTCATTTCCTACATCAAATATTCCCATACCATACGTTCATACCCCCTCTAAAGCTGCAACCTTTTAGAAACGGGTTTGATAGTTTCTACTAGGAATGGAACTGTGTACATCTGGAGTTTTGGACCATGTCTAGAAGAGACTAAAACCAAGATCTTGTTGTACTATAGAAATTTATAAGCTGAATCTTCTCCCTTCAATCAAGAGTCTAACATCTAAAGGACTCTTGATTAAAATCCGAGTTAATGGGAGTAGCCTTTTCCATATTTCGAGCTCAATAGATAAGATAGTTGAGAAGAACAATCAGCTATATACCTGCAGTTTGATGGCCGGCTTGTATTGAGAGCGAGCCGATTCGGGGATAGGATCCATCACATGCTGTTTCCCAGGCCGAATCTTAAATCTGGGAAATTTCTTCCATTAGTCGCCATGGTGCAGGCTTCTTAGCAACGATCAAAGAAGCAGAAAGTTAGAAAGCTCTTGTGGTGGACATATGGTAGTAGTTTGAAGCTCTTGAATCTTAGTTTATATAAAGAGCATATTCAGGTTGGGGGTGGACGTGGCAGTGTGCACGGAGTCTATGTGTGTCCTGCGATCACTGCCATTAGACACGTCTGATCTGCTGTAGTCTGAAGACCAAATTTAATTAGAAGTTGCGTGAGAAGGCTAATGTTATGACGTGAAGCTTCTTCTTGAGTTCTCTCATAGTAAGTCATTCTCATCTCCTTTCACCGCTTCTGGGGAAATAGTGAATCCTAGTTATCTGTAAGATTTTAGTGTTAGCGTCCTGTAATACAGTTTTACTGTGACTGATACATTAGTCAGTTTATGAGATTTCTTTCTAGATGTCATACAGTAGTATCCAGATTCCTGAGTGGTTCTGAGTCTAATATACCTTATGTTACTTGAATTTGGGTATCTGTTTTAGATATAGGTATGCCGTACGTGTCCAAGTGTTCGAATCGTTTGTTTTTATTTAAAAAGTTCTTTATTTTGGTCTAAATTGATTGTGCGGACACGTCAATATTCATGTCAAAGTATCGAGGAACCAACATGGATACTTCAGGTAAAACAAAGAGTCCAAATAATAAGAGATATTCATATCTTCAGAATCTATACTCATATTTCCTTTTTATAATGGTCAAAGAACAGTAGTAATAATACTGTAATTTGGTTAGATTCTTTCTTAAGAGAACTTTATAAAAATGAAGTTGCAAATTGTACTAATAGATTTAGGCGTTGTTCTTTTGTACTTATTTTCAGTTTAGTTCAGACGCTCTCTCATGAGTCTCATGTTCTATTCAGGCACTCTCCCATGTTCTGTTCACTTCAGTTTCTCTCAGTCCAAAAGAACGGGGCCATATTGGTCAGATCTAAATGTTTGCGACTATGGAGAAAGAATGTGACCATTCGTTTCGGCCGGAGAAAGTATAGTTCCATTGCCTAACGTCAAAACTCAAAAGCATACAATTAAATTGGTGGAGCCGCCACAAGTTAACAAGTGATATCTTTGCGTAGCAAATCTATTTTATTTGCTTAATGGTTCAAGATACTGATTGGGGTGGGGGGAATTTCTCTTGCCTTTGCATGGGTTGTCAAGTATCAGCACCAGTTTGGTCTACTAAAGGGACAGTAATCCTCAACTCAACTCATCCATGTACTTCTAACATGGATAAGAGTTCGTAATTTAACGTGTCGCCGTGTCGGAGTAATAAATTCGCAATACTTCCGATACAAGGATCGTATGTTGTTAATTAAGCAATGATAGGAGTGTAGGAGTAATAAATTTAAGCAATGATATGAGTGTCGGAGTGATAAATTCGTGATACAAGGATAATATGTTTTTATTTAAGCAATGATAGGAATGATCATCCATCCCTGCAGAAGGACATTTTTTGAAAATCTTGGCATCAGTAGAGGCATGGAAGTAATCTAGTGTTAATTGAGCATGAGAGCAATTTAGTGTTAGGGCCTGTTCTCCCCAGCTTATTTTCAGTTCACTTCAGTTCAGTTCAGTCGCAATCAGTTCAGTTCAATTCAGTTCAGTGCGTTCCTGAATGATTATCATTACTATTAGTTATAATTTAATTCAGTTCAATTTAGTTCAGTTGCAATCACTTCAGTTCAGTTGCAATCACTTCACTTCAGTTCAGTTCAGTTGGTTTTATGCCGAAGAGAACAGGCCCTTAATTGAGCATGAGAGCATCCCTTCCATTCCGAAACTCTTGCCATTTAAAATTTAGATTTCTCTTCAGAAAAGTTCGTGGAAATTACAACAGAAGTCACTAACACAGTTTCCCCTAATTGTTATTAGTACACTAAATTCTCAAGTTCTTGGCCATTACACATGTAATATAGCATGTGAGGTTTAGTATGGAGGACAAGTACAACATGATTCCAGATAATGCATCTTCAGGAACAGGTAAAACTTCATTCAGTTGGAAAAGTTGACATTTTGGCTTTCGCTGCTTCATACATAGTAGATTTCCATCACTCGGGTGACCAAAAGAAGAATTTATTTTTTTCACATGGACCACCAGAAAACCATATTATTATTATCATTATTACGTACTTTTATGTCACTTAGTTTAAGAGATACAGAAACAAAAAAAGACCCACTACATCCCTGATTTTTCACCATCTTCACAAGTACTACTACGATACAACCCTTCTGTATTTCATAAACCCCAAAACCAAAAAACAGCTCAGAAGCAGGGATGGTGGATGGTGAAATACAGAAGGGTTGTATGTCTATTTTGGAATTTGGATAACTTGGTTTCTATTAGTGACTAGTGAGACAATGTTGCCTACAAGCAATAATTTTGTTGTTTGGAGGAAATTTAGGTTGGGGATGCATTGTTATGTGCACCCAATATTCTAAGAAATAGATCTCTTTATAGAATGTTGACGCAGCTTCAATTTGGAGCTTTGATCTTAGTTTGACATTTTCATTTATGTGATATGTGGAAGTAAGATATTTAAGTTTCATTGTCTCACTGAAGAATGATTTTGGTGGTTCAACCAAAGTCATTCAAAAAAATTCAGAAACTTTGACTTTGATTTAGAGTATTGATGTCTTATTCTATCGTCTTATGCTAAAATTCCCTATATAAAGTATATGATATATGGATCTACATACTTATATATCTCTATATATGTGTGCACATATGTATCTCTCTCTCTATATATATGTAAAACGCTTGTATGGGCGTGCGTGCATGTGTGGGTGTGTGTGGATGTGTAACGTGTGGGTAGGTGGATGGGTGTGGGGATGTTGATGTCTCTTGGTGCTCACTTGTATGTCTATATCTCATCAACATCTCTACTTATCTCGTCTTTACCCACCTATCCTTTTTCCGCGGTCTGAAGGTCTTTTAAAGACGTTACTTCTAATTTGGACTATGGTTCTGATTGAATTTCGTTTACATACTAGAGAAGCAGCCGAGCCCATTCCGTTCACTTTCTGGGCCCTAATGAATAAGCTTCTTCTTCATTTCTTCTCTTGTTCAAATTCAGGAGCTAGTTGCTCGACCTTAGTCTTGGCTGATCTCGGTCGCTTTGATGATGCAATCTTTGAGAGCCTCCACGATTGAAGGTGCTCATGGCGGTCTTTCCTTCCCTGCTCTATTTATTATTACTTACTAGCGCCCTTTGCTTCAACGCTACCACTTATGAATATGACGAAGTAGTGGAGAAGGGGCTAAGGGCCAGGAAGATCAAAAGTTAAGAGTAATCCCTATCTTCCTTGTTCTCTACTTTGCTTCTGGTCTGAAGCGAATGAAAAGGAAGGATAGATATTAAAGAGTTAGGTTTAGCTGTCTCACTTTTCGTGCTTTCTCCAAATATGAAGGCGGTGAACTGGGTTAGCCTCTTTTTCTATCTTTGTGTGTATTGCAAAGACATCAAAAATACTGTTGCAATTGATGCTCAATTTTATGGCGTTATATGGAGTTCATGCCTTCATGGAGAAGATTGTTTGGGGGTTTATATGGAGCTTTGGGTTGTAAGGTCCACCTTTGCAGTTTTTTATTTGGAAAGAGCTGGGAAATAGTTGCTGTTGCGGCATTTTACCTTCATGGCTGTCCTATGATAATTTGGTTAGAAAGGAATGGCTTCACTCTTGGAAGGGTATCTCTACTTATTGAATATCATTTGAACCCTATGGTTTATCTACCCTGTTCGTCAGCTTATGCCATAGGGGCCTTTAAATATCTCTCTCAGAGAGATACAAAAGTGGGGCTATGACTTCACTGTCCTGTTTCCAGTTCCTTATTTATTAGCCTGTGAGCCCTTCTATCTGAATACGAACTTTCATCCCCCCTCTCCAAAAAGATGTGATGTGTAGATGATGAACAAATATTTTAAATTGAAAACAAGGCTTAATTCTTGACACTGTCAGTATGAAAAAAAGTCATTCTTGTTTTCTCATACTGCATAAGCTATTTTGCAGGAGACTGTCGGATTGCAGTTGACCTCCGTTGATCCATTGAGCAAGCTTCAGAAGTTAGATCACATGCCTTCTGATAGTGTGAGTAGGCTTAAATTGGTGCAGACTCTGAAATGTATTTTCTTTTGTCCTCTATATGAAATAATGTATATATGAATCACAGGTGCCTGTAGTATATCTGCATTTGCACTACGTAAAACTCAGGCTTTTGCATGAGGAACAGGATTGGAATTTTTGATGCCCCTTTATTGAAAAAAAATACTGCAGTAAAGTTTCTTGTTGACTTTCCTGTTTGTGATGTGTAGCTTTCCTGTATTATTCATTTTGATGGTGCTTCTAAAGGAAATCCTGGACAAGCTGGTGCCGGAGCTGTACTTCGAGATCTTAATGGAAGCTTGGTATAAACTTCATATTGTTATTAATAAAGTTGATTCCCAATTCTTTTACTTGATATTCTGATGTAAGAATCTATGTAGATATGTAGAATACGTCAAGGCTTGGGAATCGCAACCAATAATGTTGCTGAATATAAAGCTCTTATATTAGGATTAAAGAAAGCTCTTGAGATGGGTTATACCAGTATTCAAGCGCTAGGTGACAGCAAACTTGTTGTTATGCAGGTTTATCTTCTCTTGCTTTCTTTTCCTTCTGCAGGCCAAGTTATTTATGTTGCTATCTTTTCACTAAGGAAAACCACACTCTGTGATACATTTAACTAAGCTATAGTTGTGACTTGTGTGAAGATCTTTGTTGTCTTTTATTTGCTCATTCATGAGTGATAAGTGAAAGAAGGGATGTTAGCCTGTCTTTAATGTAACTAAATAATTACTTTCTGACCCTGGGCAAAGGCAAATCACTTACCACGCAAGCTTTTTTCATTCTAGCTATGGCCTTCATCGCCGGTTTTATGTCGTGCAAGCTTTTCTCTTAACTCATACTATGTGCCTTTACCATCACATTTTATGCCTTTGCTACAAATTTGAAAAGTGAACATGTGTAAGTTTTTACTGTAACTTCTATTCTTGCTGAGACTGTTTCACGCCATTTTCTAATTTGTCTTCAATTAAGCTGATACTTTTATTAGTTCAAAACTTGACCTTACTCTTCAATGCAGCTTCAGGGTTTATGGAGAGTCAAGAATCAAAACATGTCCGATTTGTATGCAGAAACAAAGAAACTGAAGGACCAGTTCTCTTCTTTTGAGATTACTCATGTTCTAAGGGTGGGTATGCTGCCTTAGATCCTAGAATGTAACAGCTTTTGGTGCCTTGCAATATCTATTACCTTTTTTCCGGTTACGTAGACAATTATGCAGCAGTTTGGCTAATTATGCATATTTAAATTGATTACTTTGCAGGAACTGAACTCTGATGCTGATGCACAAGCAAATTTTGGTGTCCATCTTGCTGGTGAGTTACCCTCTTCTTTTCCGATCTTTAGGAAATTTTCTGGGTTAGGGGTTGACGTGTCTTGTGCTGTTATAGATGGTCAAGTACAGGAGGTTTTTCAGTAGCAGAATCATCTTGCTCCTGCGTTCATTTTTCGGCTTTCCAATTTTTAGCAAGGAAAAAAAAATTCACAAGTGAACAAATTACAATATGTGAATGATAATTGCTTTTGAGGATGAGATTACTCGGAAGATACACCAACATTATTGGCCCTGCGACATCTAAGTCGGCAGTTACATTACACTTCTGAGAACTGACCTAATGAAGAGAAGTGGGAAGATAGACTCAGAGAAAGAAAGCCAAATACTCGAGGGAATATTAGGTGTCATCAAGATCTCAATTACTATATGGAGTAGCTCTATTTGATCTTTTAAAACTTAAAGAACATCGAATGTTCCATGTTTGTTGGGATATTTGTCAAATGTGCTCTCTTCCCGCGGCCTCTTTTTTGTCAAAGAGTTTCATTGCCATATTGTGTAGTGGAATTTTCCGAGCTGCATACCTGTATGGTATAATTGCTTTGCCTGTATGGTATCAAATTTCTGGCTCTCTGGATCAGGGATCACATCACATCGCACCGACCTAAAACTTAATGTGACAAACTTTTGGTTAATCAATTAATCATTTGCAGGTTTATTAGTTATAGGTTCTATTGTGACTAACTTATGAAGTTGAATATAGTTTCTAGTAAGTTTTTGTTCACTCAAGTGCTGACACAAAAGTTGATACGACATGATACCACGATACGAATTGGATACTAAAAATTTGGTTAGTGTTGAGGATTTCAATCCAGGTTAGTTAAACGGGTCAACATGATATGACACGTCTTACTAAATAGGTCCAGTTAGTGTTGAGGTTTCCAACATAAAGATAACTCGTTTGAACCCGTTTAATACAATTGCTACGCAACTCGCAAGTATAGGTTATTAATATAGACATTAGTTTAAAATTACCAAAAAAAAGTAGCTTAATACGATAGGGACCGGACACGAAAAAAGTGGGTTAGTGTCAAGATATTTCAACACGTTTAACTAAATAGGTCAACACGAGACGACAAGTTTATTGCATGGGCTGGGTTAGTATCAAGGGTTGTCCAACCTGTTATATATGACAAGAACACTTATACGACGCGAATTTTTTGCTAGCTTTAGTTCACTCCCTCTCATCTTTGACTGGTAAAAGAGCGTGAGTTTTGGTTTTTGTTGAAATGCGGAACCTTGTTGTGCGAGCTCTGAAATTAAAATCACCGGCATCGGCGCCGGCGAAATTTACCTCCAGCGTGGCTAATCTCGCTGGCGATGACGATGAAGATCTCAATCTCGCTCGCACGCCGTCAGTTACCGTCACTAAACCCACTCTCCTTCAGCCTCGTGTTGTCGTCTTTGACGGCGTCTGTCGTCTCTGTCATACCGGTTATCTCTCTATCTCTCTCTCTCTCTCTCCATTACATTACATTACTATCTGGTTTCAACTGCAAATTCCTATACATTACTATCTGGTTTCAACTGCATGATTATCTGAATTTTCAATCAGAATCTGTTGATTCTCGATTAAACCCTACCTCAAAGACAACCTGTCCAAATTTCTACATAATTGGTTTTCATAGAGATAGAGATATAGTATTGTTGTTTTGGTTGGCTTGATAAGTGTGAATTGTTTGCAGGTGTGAAGTGGATAATGAAGGCGGATAAGTATGAGAAGATCAAGTTTTGCTGCCTTCAGTCCAAGACTGCTGAACCTTATATGGAACTTTGTGGTGTCAAAAGAGAGGACATGCTTCGCAATCACCGCTTTATATTCATTGAAGGTCTAGCCCAATATCATCAAGCTTCCACAGGTTTCCTTTTCCTTTTCCTTTTCCTTTTGCCATTCTCTTTAACTCTTCCTATTTAGCTTAGCTACCAATACCATTACCAAACTGTCTAATTGTATCTACTATTCCTACTGTCTTGCCTTGTATACTTGTATTCACAATCTCAAATTGTGTCTCATCGTTTTCGAATGAATATATTGCATTTGCAGCTGCATTGAAAGTTTTGTCATACTTGCCATTCCCCTATTCAGCATTGACCTCTCTCTCCGTAATTCCAACTCCACTGAGGGATGCCATCTATGACTACATTGCTAAACCACGCTATCACTATGACTTGTGCGGAAAGGAACGTAAATGTCTTGTTTTAAAGGAAGTCGAGATGCTTCAACGCTTTATTGACAGGGATGAACTTCTCGACCAACTCTACTCTGATTCAGATGTCTAGTTGCCTAGTTGCCTTGTTGCCTTGTTTCTTCAACTTATCTCACTTGTATAACTTGTATATAGTAGAGTAACATCGACACTCAAGACTCAAGGTTTTGTTGTTTGTAAATCAAAGGTACAATACAATACCAAACCAGTCCTATTTTATGTCAACCCATCCCTCAGTTTTCAAATTTGTTTGTGCTAAAAGTTGGGGGGCCAAATGTTATGACTTTTGGTTTCACCAGCCTTTTCCAGCTGCCTCGTTGTTTTTTTGAGCCGGATTCACAGGCTTGGTCCTGATCAATTTTTCGATCTGACATTTGCTCTGGTTTTAATCCGATCAACAGGCCTATCTGCCAATTTATATCATCAGAGCTTCAAGAAAATGTGTCAGAAGATGTGAATATCTCAGCAGTACTCTCTACATTTTTGTTCTCAAATGTGACGATTGCACACGCTTGAGTATAACAGAAGCAATGACATTACTTAATTCTAATATTCTGACTTGTAAATGGCATGGAGTTTTAAGAAAATGAGTGAGCAGCAACAAAATGATGCACAATTTTTTTCCCTCGGAAATAAGTAATAAGTACTCTGATATGTTCGGAAGCATTACACTAGGACTCCTATATAGTACTATAATTACACAACAGCTCTTTGAAAGCACAAAGGTGCAGGATTTAGGAAGAGCTCAAGGTAGGACCTTCGCAAAGAAAATGAGCAACCACAAGTATTCATACTTTTTACGATGTTCCTATTTTTGTCCTTAGTTTTTGAATAAATCTGAACACTTCAAGCAAAAAATAACAAACAAGCTCCAATTTTAGAGATGCTACATTCATTCAACAATCTCTACAAATGTTCTGATCATCTAGGTAGCCAAGTACACTACGGTTTACAAAAGCTATGTCTGTTAGTTTGCTATCAAATGGAGTAAGATTTAATGATGACAAAGCTATCTCGAGAGTTCCCTGACTACGACTATATCTGAAATTACTTCATAATATCAAAATTCTCGAAGGCGTCTCTACTTGTTGCATCACTTGCATCCACTAGTCCATTCCTTCCAATCTTTGTCTACGTTTTCTTGAGCCCACTTGACAGCTGCCCGTGCAGCCTGAGGCCCTCCAGGCAATCCGCGTTCATTGAGAGTATCAGCCATATCAACAAACGGAAGTACTAGCAACGTACCAGGTCCCCCATATTCGGTATGCAAGAAGTTATCGAAGATCTGTTAACCATATAACACGAGGATCAAACTCATATAAGAATGAAGCCTCTTAAGTACACAGCTTTTATCCAATCTTTTTGGTATGTTCTTCACGAGGGACTCATAGTTTCTAACTGTTACAAACAGTCAGAAACTTAGCCCTGATACAATTAATCTCCCCCTATTATGAACGAAATTTGTTCATAAACAATACGGAATTAGGAACACCTCGTCTTTCAATAGAGTAGACATGATTTCATACAACTTTCAGCATTTTCTATCTGTGCACCTGGAAAAGCAACCGACCAGCAAGTACTTGACCAATCTACAAGAATGTCCAAAATTGTTTTTTCAAGAGCTGCTCAAATATCAGGGACGAAATCAACCCAAAAACTATTCCTTCTTTAATATTATTAATATACATGAATTCAGAATCAATGGCAAATACATTCATCTTTAATAAAAAATATGAACACAATATAGATAATAATTATCGAATTTTTTTATAAAGAAATCAGATAATGTTTATTGAATTGACAGTGGATTAATTGGCTCAATTACCTCAGTGCAGATGCCCACAATTTCTTCCAAATGATCTCCAAAATAATCTTTCTTTGATAATTTGTTGAGAAGATGGGTCTTAAACTTCTCTGTCTCCTTAATTTTCGCAGTGAAGACAATAGTAAATAAAAGAAAAGTGCCATAAAAATTGAACAAAGTGAGTGTTAGAAACTTACAGATTCAGCAAATTCAGGAATAGGGTCTGGAAATTTATACTCAGCTGCCCTGCAAATGATTTGTTTTGTGGAGTGAAGGTATTTGGGTAAGGGGAAAATCCATGAGTCTGAGGTTAAAGTTTTAAGACTAAGAGCAGGGGATTGAGAAGAAGAAGAAGAAAAGGGTGAATTTGAAAGAATAAGAGTAGATGTGGTATTGAAAAGTGAGGAATTATGTAATGCAATTGTAGTAGATAGAGCAGGAGCTATGCTCCAACCCATATTTGACAAACCACAAAGCTATCCTCCCTCTCTATCTTACGCCTTATCTGTTATGACTTCTTGCAACTTTAGCCGACTTAAGCGGCTAGCCCTGCACGACGGATATTAAATTTAAATTCAGCACACGCACAATGCTCAGGCCCGTCTAGGGATGGCAGTGGGCGGGTCAAGTAGGAGACCCGCCCCATCCCCGCCCAAGTGGGGTGGGGATGAGTCTAGGTTTGGCGGGGATGGGGATTAAAATCATACCCGCAATGGGTGGTGGAGCGGGTGTGGATTTTATGCTATACCCGCCCCATCCCCGCCCGCCCCGCCTTATCCCCGCCCCCTCGCCCCACCCCCGCCCGCCCCGCATATTTATTATTAAAATTCTATTTATATACTTATATTATTTATAATTTCATCTTGCAAAATATAAATATGTGGGTATGACACGAGTGCGAATACCCATGTGAGTGGTGGGGTGGGGATGAAGTGGGTACGAAGCGGGTGCGGGTACCCATGTGGGTGGTGGGCGGGGATGGGGATGGGAAATTTATGCGGGTGCGGGTGTGGGGTACCATCCTCCGCACCCGCCCCGCCCAATTGCCATCCCTAGGCCCGTCCTATATTAACCACAAGTAAATTGTAAGCTCATTTACATGGCTCTCTTACTAGCTTTCCACTTTCTCTCATCTATTCTCTCTCTTCAAGCTACTCTCAACACCCAACAATAAAACTCTTTAAAGAGTTGTTCATTCAACTTTTCACTATTTGGTGGTTCCCATCTCTATTACTTTCTTCATCTTAACTAATACTTCCTCCGTTTCATTTTAAGTGGAACAGATAGAAGTGGCACACAGACCAACGACTTTAGAAAGAGAAAGTTGGGGACCACATATAAGAGAGATTATCCACCAACCACATACAACTTAACCAGAAAATTTATGAAAAGTTTGACTAATCATCCACCAACCACATACAACTTAACCAGAAAATTTATCTCCCCCCACCACCACTTGCCATCTACTACAACTCATCACCACCGCGAACTGACTATAACTTCAGTAGCAGCACAACCAACTCTGATGAAACTTCTATCATCGGAGGCGATTTTGCTAGCCCCTCTTCTGCCACCCCCTCCACTCCTCCGGCGTCCTTTTTTCTTCTTGGAACTTCTAATGGCTTGGTGGGTTGGGAAAGAGAAGAGATGGTTGGAGGTGGGTTGAGGAGAGAGAAAAGATGGTTGGAGGTGGGTTGAGGAGAGATGGTGGTGGTGGAGGGAAGGATTGAGGAGAGAGAGAGGGAGGTGGGTTGAGGAGATGATGGTGGTTTACTTGGATGAGTGACCACCGACACTGTCGGTCGTACGATCGCTGCCATTTAACCACATACGAGCGCTGTCATTTAACCACCATGTCCATAAGTGATTTAAGGGAGAGAGATTGGGCGATTAGGAAGAAGGGTGGAACAGAGGGGGCCAGGGGGGTTATGGGGAGGGGGAAGGGTGGTTACGAGGTCCAGAGGAGAGAGAGACACGAGGGTTGTTGGGAATTGGGTGCGGGAAGGGCTGAGAAGAGAGAAAGGGTGAATTAATTTAACCTAGGTTAAAGTGTTAGGTGAGTGATTAGTTAGCTTGCCAAATAAAATTTGTGATGGCAATTTTGTAATTAAGAAGATTTTTTTTTGCCATTTTGAGTATTGTGTCACTTAAAAGGAAAGTGACTCACTTAAAAAGAAACGGAGGAAGTATGACTCAGTGTCTCCCTCCATGTTGCAACTTGCAACTACAACAAAACGGAGGAAAAAAATTAAATTGCATTGAGTTTTCGTGTGATTTGGCGTTTACCAAAAAACTATGGGTTATTAGATCTGCCAAAGATAATGACTTAATTTACAACTTGTTTGGTAAAAAGGATTTAGATGGAAAAGAAAGGAAGCGCAAGGAAATTTGTTAGTTTCCGATGTTTGGTACTGAATTTTTTTTATAAAGTGAAAGGAAATGGAAGGAATTGGAAGGAAAGAATCTTTAATAAAATTCCACTTTCCTTTCCTCCCCAAAGTGGGGAATTTGGGAAGAAAGAGAAAATTTAAACCAAACATGAGAAGTTTACGTTTTTTTCCTTTCTTTTCCTTTCTCTTCCCTTCTGTTCTCCTCTCTTTATTTCCTTTACCAAAAATGAACCAAACAGGTTGTAGTCTCCTAATGGTTAGAAAGGGCAAGCTAGAGTCCATCCGACGGTGACTAAGGGGCGCACTAACAAGTATTGACTTATGATAAGTTAGATTAAGTCTACTTTTTTAAAGGAGATTTGTGGGTGAAAACAATAATAAAAGTACATGGGAAAAGGGTATTCACCAATCAAGCCATTCACCAACCAAACCTTCAATATAGGAAATCCACAATGGAGGTCAATTCAAAGGAACTATTCATCCAATTGTACTCTAACTACTCTTTCGAAATAAAAAAATTGGCCTAGACTCCTACCAAAAACCTATATTTTTTTTTGCTAAAGCTTTCAACCAAATATTTCTGCAAACAAAATTAACATAAACAAGTAAACAAAGTCTCATATATTTCATAATTATTATCCAATACTAATAATCCATATAAGGCAAACCCTTAACTTAATCTTTCTATCACTCTTCTCATTAGAAAATAAGTGCCTCTCTCTAAACCTAAAGCTAACTTGATGGATGTTAACCTTCCTTTTTTTAGTAAAAATTAAAGTTAGGGGCAAGTACCTTTAAAATGTTCAAAATTACATTGTTAATTTTCGACAAATCTCTAGTGCAGCAGCTGCTCCTTAACATATGGAGCAGTCACCCCATTCTATTTAGAGCTTCCTAGCAAGTTTGGAGCGGATTGTCCGTACTAACATATCTACTTGATTTTCAAAGAACATGTAACTTTCTCGATTTTCATCGGAATAGGGCTAATAACAATTTCTTGGAAAGCTATCAATCAAATTTTAATTTTCGACATGAATCGCTCCAAAAATGTCAAGTATGCTAAAAGATATGTCCACTGGAAGTTCATCCTTGTGTGCAAACATTTCTATAAAGTACTTCCTCCTTTTAAAAATAGTTGCACCGTTTGCTTTTTCACGTTTGTCAAGACGCTTTTTTAAACGTTAATATCTCTAATTGCATATAAGTAAAAATTATAAAAAGTTGATATTTGAAATCCTCGTATTGAGACGAATTTAGCAAGATCCCACCTGACTATATTTCTTCCTATATAATGGTGAGAGAAAGCTTGTCAAAGTTGATTGATGAGTAGTGAGTAGTGACCAAATACCAAATGGTGCAACGATTTTGAAACGGAGGAAATATTATTTTGCTACAGTGCTCTAATCGATCTTTGATGTGCACAATAGAGACACCTCACCATAGTCGCAAACCTAAAACCCTGAAGGCCAAACTTCATTCATTGAATTGGATTGCGCCAAAATGCTTCAAGTTTGCAGATGCTACAGAAAACCTTCATTTCTCTCTCCTTTATTCCTCATTTCTCCACCTTTCTATCCACCTATTAAACTTGTTTCTTTGAGGCCTCTTCATCGCAAGCATACCTTCACCACTCTTCAAACTGCTAAAGCTTTTGCATCCTCAACTGCTGAAGCTGTTAATAATGGAAGCAGCAGCAATAATAGCGACACCTTCTTTGCAAACGAAGCCGTTTCATGGACTTCACTTGGTGTATCTGAAAACCTCATTCATTCTCTCTCTAATGCTGGCTTTCCTAGGCCCTCCATTATTCAGGTCTCTCTGATTTTCTCTATTCTAATTTATCTTTTAAATTTAGTTGTATGGGTAGTTTTAATATTACATATATCTAGTTGGGTTTCATGAATTTTGGAATTGGTGAGGGAAATTATTACCCTGATGTTGGAATTGAACATCTTTAGTTTGGGTGTTAAAAAAGTCGGACCTTTCTTTGATGAAACTTTTGTTTCTTAAAGGGGTTATTGGATGAAAGCTTATCAGATAGAACTTTATTTTCACAATTCCAACTTATCAGCATGTTTGCAGGACTTTGACTTATTTTTAATGTTGATGAATTGAGATTACTTGGTCTATCTGGTGTTTGATGATTCATATGCATGATAAGCCTATTTTATTGCTATCAATCTGTTTTGACCGATACATATTCGAGTTCCGTCTTTTATGTTTTAACGTTTAAGTGAAGGATTTTCAATCAAGTTTGTACAAAGAACAGGATCACAAGGACATGCACCAATTAGATAAAAAGTGAAGAGTGACTTCTGTCCATGAGGGAGTTTAAGTGGCTTTAAATTGGTCCTGTCAAATTTCTTTGAGCAAGTCTAGTGTGTACTTCCCCTGAGAAACAAAAGATCACTTAACCTATCAATTTTTAGGCCTAAGAAATATCTTAGGAGCCCTAAGTCTTTCATATGAAAGGTCTGAGAAAGCATAAACCTGATCTTAGCAGTATCAGATCATCCACATACATGAGAACCAAGGTCAGCTACTTGTTGCATCTGGTGAAGAATCTGTGGTCAGATTTTGATGTTGGTTGGAGATTGGTCTTTTGCTTGCTGACGGTAATTCTGTTCCCTGGACTTGTATAGCCTTTATAGGATCTGAAGGGTTTTGATGCTACTAGCAGAATTGCATATTACTATTATTTTAACATCAAACTATAGGATCTCATGCATAGATCAATATGAAAATCAATAAACAAATAAATAATATACCTTTAAAGCGTGAATTACTCTAGCTTTCTAGATTCTTCATGGATCAATATTGAAGAATGTGCCCTCAATGTGATCCCTCTAATTAGTCCACTCAGCGATGATCTGGAAGACTGGAACACACACTTGCCTACACAATAGTAGGAAATTCTCTTTGTTCCTAGTGATAGGCGCCGGGCATGAGTAATTAAGAGGAAGAACTTTTTCGCTCTTAATTGTGTTGTGTTTCCAGAACACCATCTCTTTGTATTTGTAGGACAAGATACTTGGAGAGCAATTAGTCTTCCAAAAGATTCTCCTAATCCTACCATAACTCTATGACGATCGAAAATCCTAAATATACTCATGTTAGGAGTCTTTCCCTTTTCTAACTCATCAATCTTGTTATGTGTGACCTTTGAGGATTTGGATATGATCAGCACTAAGTTTACCACAAATCATAGTTGGTTTCTAGCAAACCATGACAACCTAAAATATCCAAAGTAATTATTCTTCATAACTAATCCTATAATATTATTATTAATTGCTAAGTTGATGGAAGGATAACACCTTCAAGATCTCTGTGGAGAAATACATTTAAAACATCCATTTGGGTAGCATAGCAGTTCTGCATGGATGCTCCCCAAAGCTTTGCCTGCACCCAGAACCACAACTATCACCCTAAATTTATGTCTTTCAATGGAGCCATCAGGTTCGTATTAAGTTTATAGTTCCATTTACTGAGAGCCAATTGCTTTTTTCCCCTTGGGCCTTGGGGAGGAGTGGTGACTTTGCAGGTGCCATTTTGCTCCAAGGCTGCAATCTCAGTATTTATGGCCTGCACCTGATGGTGTCAACTAACAACTTGCTTGAAAGAGGTGAGTTCCAGACTGGTGGTTAGGTGAGAGTGAAAAGAGTTGAATGCTGGTTGAACAGCTTGATATGACAAGTTGGCTATTGGTGTATAAAAGAAGAAATGATGGTTTGAGTAACATAGTCTTGCATCCACTCATTCAAGGGTATTGTGTTATCTACTGGATCTCCCTGGTGAATTGGGAGGGTGGGAGGAAATATAGGATGTAGGTTCAAGATCAGTGAGTGTAGGGAGAACATCAGCTAGAACAGCAGGATTAGAATAATGTGTACGAGGGAAGAGAGATGGGAAAAGGTGGCATATTAGCATCAGTTATGGAGTGATGAGAATTAATTTGTTCATTAATTTTAACATCTCTAGGGGCAAAAGGAGTCGTAGTGAGAAGATTTTACAGCTTAAAACCTTTTGAAAAGAAGGATAATGTAGAATGACACAAGGGCCACCTTGGAGAAAATATATCTGTGTGAGTAGCTGGATTCCAACGGCCAAACACCCAAAAACCTTCATATGGAAATGAGAGTAGGTGCGTTTGGTGTGCGAAGAAGTTTAAAAGGTGTTCTTTTGGCTAAAACTGGGGTAGGCAATCTCTTAATGGAACGAACAGTTGTCATAATACATCCCCTCCCAAAACGAAAGAGGTAAGCCAGTTTGGAGTTTCAGAGCCTATCTCTAAGACATGTCTGTGCTTTCTTTCCACTCGAGCATTTTGTGGAGGGCAATCTACGCAAGAGGTCTGATGCTGATTGCCACGCTTAGCAAAAAAGGCATTGCTGGTGCATCTCAGAAATCTAGAGCATTGTCTGATCTCATGAATTTTGTTTCTTATTGAAGTTTGTGTGAATATATGTGAAAATGTCTCCAGTGTGGAAAGAGACTGACTATGTGTTGACAAAGATAAACCATCTAGGTGAGAAAGTATCTGTACTTACCCCTTGTGCATATCTAGTATGACCTCCAAATATGAACCATCTTAAACAGCTCCTCTAAGTGCTGCTGGGTAAATAGTTAATACAACACTCTCCTGTGTTCTCATCCAAAGATCTCTAGTCTGCACGGTTCTCTCAGAGAAATAACATTGACCACTTGGGGCAGAGGGGGATCTCTCAATTAAATGCAAATTACATACTTTATTTAGTTACTGCAGCTTGAGAAAGTGTAGGATTCTTTCAAATTTCTTGCCTTACCTTATGGGAAAAATTAAGCTTCCCATTACAATTTACTGAATAGTATGCGTCTTCCTTTTTCTTTTGGTTTTGAAGTAGCAATCTTGTCTAATCAAAGGGTTTTGCAACAAATGACCTCTGTTCCTGTTCGGATAAAGCTGTCTACTGTACATTGACACCTATTACATATATGTCATTAGGTGGAAGCCTTGTGTACGACATTGGGATGATTGTCAGGAATGATTCTGTTTCCATGGTGTGGTTCACTGAGTATTTTTTCTTTTTAACTTATATTTACCTTGTCATTCAGGCTGCTTGCATACCATCTATACTATCAGGAAATGACACAATTGTTGCTGCAGAGACTGGAAGTGGTAAAACACATGGCTATCTTGTTCCACTGATGGAGAAGCTTCTTCATGCACGCAATGATCCAGGGATTGAAGCTCCTATTGGAAAAGGTCACCCCTTTCAGCTTTCTCTTGTTCTCTGCCCTAATGTTATGCTGTGCGAGCAAGTGGTTCGCATGGCTAACTGTCTCTGTGGGGACAATGGTGAACCTCTCCTTAGAGCAGCTGCGATATGTGGGAAGCAGGTAACGTACTTGTATAGTTATATGTGCCTTTCTTTAGTGCTTTTGTTGTGTCAGATGCTTTTGAGATTTCATACCTTACTAGGAGATCTAGGGGAAGAGGGAGGGTGTTAGGCTCACATGTTCGCGGAGCTATGGGGTTTTCTGGTTTTGCGATAAGGTTATAATGGATTATTCTCACATGTAAATATATCTCTTGCAGGGATGGCCCCAGAAGAAACCAGACATTATTGTCTCAACACCTGTTGCTCTTTTGAATTATCTTTATGCTGTTGATCGAGAAAGAAATCGTGAATTAAACTTTGTGCGTGGGGTGAAACATGTGGTAAGTTATCTGGTAGTTTATTCTGTCTACTACTGTCTACCAAAAGCGTCGAACACATCAGCTTACTTTTGGTGCGGTAAAGTGCAGGTGTTTGATGAAGCTGATCTATTACTTTGTGGTAGCTTCCAGAATCAAGTTATTCGACTCATAAACATGCTTCGTTTTGACGAGAAGCTATTGTCACGATCACAGACTAGTCCATCTATGGAAACAAATCAATCAAATTCTGACACCCAGCTGTCATTTGATTGTGAAGATGAAGATGAAGATGAAGATGAAAATGATAGGCATAGTGATATCCCAGAGGAAGAAGAAGAGATTGTAGACAATGGGACACCATCGGTAAATTTGGTAGAAGAGGTAACTGGCTCATTTAAGAGAAAGGACTGGAGAAGAATTCGTAAATACTATGATCGCAGTAAGCAGTATATCTTTGTAGCTGCAACTCTTCCAGTAAACGGAAAGCAAACAGCAGGTGGAGTCTTAAAAAAGATATTTCCTAGTGCTCGCTGGGTGAGTGGAAATTATCTGCACCGCCACAACCCTAGGTAATACCTATTATTTATTTTTTTATTTCATTATCTCTTTCTATTTTCTTCTCTCTGGTCAATTTCTTTTGTCTTATACGACTGCTTAACTTTGTCCTGTGCTTATCAACAAAATGTGACCATTTTTGAAGATTTAAGAGTTGCCTAGTGAAGTCTAAATAGGTCTGGTTGTCAGTGTATGCCAAAATTGAAAGTGTATGGAAAACGAATATCTTTGTTGTCTTTGGTCCCTAATGGCATACATACAGAATTAAATGTATATGCATGATTTGTTAGATCTTGGAGATTAAAGATTTTCGTATGCTATACCCATGAAATTAACTGTTCATTGTGTTTATATTCTTGTACATTATGTATTTAGCAATCTTGGTAATTTGATTCCTTCTTCTTTTTCCTCTTTCCCTTTTGGTTCTTAGATATATAAATCCTTACTCATGGTTCTTTCTTTGAAGTAATATCCTTTTGATTTTGAGTTACAATCGACTTTGCCAAATTTCTTCAATAAATCTTTGCTTTTAGTGACTAGTAGATCTTCGCTTAGCTTGCAAAAATTTGTTGCTTTTTGGTGCTGCAGGCTAGAGCAGAGGTGGGTGGAAGTTTCTATTGATACCCAAGTTGATGCTCTTATAGATGCAGTGAATCAAGGTGTCAAGCTCAAGTCGAATGTTTCTGATGCTGCTTTAAGTAGGACAATGGTGTTTGCAAATACTGTTGAAGCAGTAGAATCAGTAGCTAAAATACTGCAGACTGCTGGGATTCAATGTTTTTGCTACCACAGAAATAGCTCTCTTGAAGAGTCTACAAAGAACTTAACTGACTTCAGAGAAAGGGGTGGCCTGCTAGTGTGCACTGATGCTGCAGCTCGTGGTCTTGACATTCCCAATATATCACACGTAATTCAGGTATTTGCCTTTCTAAGAAAATGGGTCTCAAATTGCAAGGGAATATGTTTTGAGCACTTACGGCCCGTTTGGTAGTCGTTAATAAATTGCGGTAATGGGAATGAATTTTAAGTATAATGTTATTAGGGAAGCACCCTTAAAGTCTCCATGGGGAGGCATTTTTTCTCTATGGGCAAGCAATCTCACCCCTAAACTTGTGTTTTTGTCTCCAAGGGGAAGCAATTTTCATTACCACTCATTACCACCTACAAGGTGGTATTGGATGGGAATGAAAATTCAAGAAGAAAAGTAGACACTTTAGGATAAATTAGCATTACCATGGGAATGGACAATGATATTCTTCACAAATTTACACACAAATTCATTCCCATCACCACAATTTATAACCAACTACCAAACGGGCCGTTAAAGTAAAAAGGTAAGATTCACTTTTTTTTTTCTAGGGAAAATTTGAGACTGCTGTCTTGAGCTTTTTATACTGATGTTACTAAGATACTGCAGACTGCTGCTACCATAAGCACTTAGTTTGTATTGTTTCTGCAAAAAGTAATATCATATTTATGTCTGGACTAAACAAAAAAAGGAAACTGGCATTCTTGATATTGGAAACACTAGTAAATAAGTGGCACATTTAAGACTACGAGAGTCCTATCTGTTCAAGCAAGTTCACGAAGATGCCTGTACAAATAATACCTATTTAATTGTGCTTTGCTTTTCATATATGAAAGCTGGAGTTTTTTTCTGCCTACAATATTTAATGTCACTGAATTTGTTTTAAGTTATTGATAAATGATGGAAATTTCTTTTTCAAAGAAAATGATGATTAAATGTGAAATTATTGCATTGTAGATAAGATTGAAACTGATCTGAAGGCTATCGATTTGGAGTTAAATCAGTTAACAATTAGTGGAACCTGATAAGCTTTTCCAACTTTGGCGTGGAGCTTTTCCAACCTGATAAGATAAAAGCCAGTTGATCCCCACCAAAGTTTGCATTAGATCCGTTACAAACTATTTCGTGTAAATTTATAGCGTGTCCAACTACTAAAATGGATTCGAATGCCCATATACCTAAACTACAACACAGGACAGGCATTCATTTACTAGTCTTTATTAAATTTGTTAAAACTATTATTTATCGTGCTCCATACTATCTATGATCCTTGGAAAGGTATGATCCTTGGACAGTATGTTCAACCCAGTTTAACACGCTGATCCACATACTATCTACCCGATCCTTCTCTCCTCAATTAACATTGGAAAACTTCCTTAACCTTTTTTTCTTTCAGTTATTTTTTGTAAATGATTTCCCAGCCTATTAAATAAGTCTGCTGATCTTTCCTCTTTTAATTTCTTGAGAGCGTCTTGGCTTGCCTTAGAAAAAAGGGGAAATTTAATCATTGCTGAAGGTCTACAGGGATGTTTGCTTGTGTTCTTTCTCTCTAGAACTATTTTTATATTTGTTTTTTTTATCCAGGCAGAATTTGCTTCTTCTGCTGTGGATTTCCTCCATAGAGTTGGTCGTACAGCCCGAGCAGGTCAGTTTGGTCTTGTGACAAGCTTATATAGTGAACAGAATCGTGATCTTGTGACTGCAGTCCGTCAAGCAGAAAAGCTGGGAGAGCCAGTGGTATTCCTCTAACCATATGCATTATGTTAATCCCCCTCCCCCCTCCAAAAAGAAGAAACTAGAAATGATGAAGCAGAAATATAAAGGAGGTTATCTATATAATTATTGAGCAGTACAAGGCCTAGTTGTTCAGGAGTGTATTCCTTCCATCATCATGACCTAGCCAACCTTTATGACCTCATCTCCTAGTTAGGTTTAGGATTAGACCTAGGCGGCTATAGGCTATAGTTTTTTTGGCTAAGGCAGGCTTGAAGACCCCCCTATCCCAGGCTCAATCCTTTACTCCAATTTCTGAGATTGAGGTCAAGTGGGGCATATTCTTGCCAAGGAGAAAAAGGGAAGTACGAGACTATTGAGTACTGTGCCAAATGTTGTGTCTTCAACTATGTAGGCACTTTCTGTAGCGGTATTGGTGGTGCCTTCAGTGTGGAAACCTGGGGTGGACTTGTGTCTCTTCCTTCCCATTATACTAAGGGGAAGGGCTTCGAGCTCGTGTGGATCTAGCTCTAATTGGCCTGGTGGAGGGGATTTTTTAAACTGGGGACACTCAAGAACCGCCCTGTGCTTGAGCCTGAGATGGCGCTAGTTAGGTGGGGCTAAATCTTACCTTGCCCAAGAATTAAAATGATTTGAGTTCTCTCCAGTCCAAAAAAAATGATTGTGTTCTCTCCAATCCAAAAAAATAAATTTGATTGTGTTCTCCGTTCGGACTTCTTATAGAAAGCCAACATTTTCTCTTCACTAATAAAAAACAGAATTATATTTTCCTATTCAGCTATCCTACTAAAGAGGTAGATGATGGAGGTGGTGGAGTAGTGGCATTATTGGCATCGCTTCCCACCTCATATCCCTGAGGTCTAGGTATCAAACCTCATGGGACTCATGTGAGGATTTCCCCTTATCCTCCCTCAAATGAGTCCCCTTCATCTTACCTTAAAAAAAAAAAAGAAGAAGAAGATGATGGAAACCCTTCTTTTTTATGCAAGTCCCCTGCTTAGAGTATAGTTTAGTTAAAACTTGCTTTTCTACTCTAATGGAGTGTCTTCATTAATTGCAGGAGACTGCATTTAGCCGGAAAAGAGGCTTCCGGAATAAGATTAAGAAGAGAGGTAAGAATTTTGTTGCCTTGAAGATCCATACAAGTACTACTATGAGCAGGAAGTTGTATTATACTATTATATGCTTAAAACAAATGCCACCCTGTCTTTGTCATTATCTTGCTACATATAGCGTACAAATCGGAAATTATAAGTCCCCCACTATATGTAGGTTATGTTACTCAGACTGATTGATAAATATAATAGGGTATGTGTCCTTGTGTTAGAGTCACTTATCTTCTGGAAATGTTGTATGTTCATGGCCCAACATGAGATGTCAAAACTCCATGATCATGTTGGTGTTTTGAGTGTCTATACTGCTGTGGTGTGATGTAATGAAGAGTCTAAGCAACATATTATTGTAGGTAAACAATTACTAAGAAGATTCAACGCTGAAGAGTTGTTTGTGGACTTCTAAGATTAGTTCATCCACTCATATTGGAGTTCAAATCTCAAATAGGTTGCAATTAAAGCTAATCTAAACAGAGTAGCTGGACAAGTAACTAGTTGCCCTTTGGTAGCCGGTAATATGTTGGTAATTGTAATAAATATATATATATATATATATATTTGTAAAGGAAGTTTTTATGTCAATGCCCTTAAATTATAAAACTTCATCCCAAAATGCTTTTTTTCACAATCATAATATTCAGTCGTAATGCCCTTAAATTATAAAACTTCATCCCAAAATGCTTTTCTTCACAATCATAATATTCAGTCGTAATAGATGGTAATGGAAATTTTTGAGGAAAAAGTCATATTTCTTTGGATGGATAAACATGTTCATCGGGGTGAAACTCTGTTCCAAAATTTACCTCTAAATATATTATTGCCTATCAAATGGGTCATTAATTAATTAGCAATATCATTACAATATATCACTTGATATGTTGTACTCTTTAGTAACCCATCTTTATCAGTTAAGCTGACATTTCCATATTTCCACTGAAAACAGGTCTGAACAAGGCTAGGGTTGCGTCCCCGGTTGCGGAGGTCCTGTAAGATGATTTCAGATTTTGGGGGTAATTGTAAGGTTATTTATTGTACTCAAGACTATCTACTGTATTCGGTTCTCTAACTCTTGTACATAGTTTCTTATTTGTGGAATTTCAATGAAGAAGGCAGCATATGATTTTGGGGATCCCTTTGTTTTCCCTCCTTTTTGGATAGTGAACTACAAATTGCTACTTGAACCTAGCTTAATCAGTCCGACAGTAATGCAAGTATGCAGAACACAACTGACAACAGTCCCAGGGCATGAAATAGCTCAAAAGCCTCTTGTGCAACAACAGAACTAGAACAAACGCAACACTAATTCCAGAACAGCTATTGTCAAACACCCCTTCTGTAAGCAATGATTATTTTCCAGAAATTCCACCACTGTATAAACAAAAGATAGCAATGATTACTTCTTTTCCATTTCTTGGACAGCTTTATTAATCTCGACAATGACGGGGACCAAGAATATTTTTTCGACATTGGAGGATGTCAAACAAATCCCAAAATCCATATAGTTATGCTTATTTCTCATTTAAATTTTTTTCAAAAACAAAAGCTAAAAGTACACGAGCATGCATGCTAAGTTAAAACATTTTCTTCTCATATTTCCTTCTTCCTCTAAATGCTTCCATGGCCACTGCTTTTTCCAAAACTTCTTTTTGGCAATTGCTTCCTTTCAAAGCTCCTCCTTCGATGGAATCCTTTTTCTTTTTTTTTTTTTATCTCTCGAACATCCTCGATTGACCTGGGTAATAATGGGGAAAAAAATATTTCCGCAATCGGAGGATGTCAAAGGTTATGCATTCTTCTTGACGAAATCAAATGGTCTACTCCAGATTCCGTAACTAAAAATTAAGGTAAATTACTCGATGGTGGAACCGTACCTTTGATTGAAAGTTGCTTATATTTATCCCTTAGACTTTGTAACTGAAAAATAGGGGTACTACATTATCTAATTTACGCCCTCTTATTACTCCTACTTAAGATTAATACATTATTATTGCTTAGCTTCATTGTGTCAGTTTTGTAGCTGCTTAAGATATAACCAACTCCTATAAATCATCTAATTTTTTTTAGAGAACATACTCCCTCCATTTTCTGTTATTATTCCTATTTGAAATCGGGGAATAAATCAATGGAACTTAAATAATGGGTAGATTCCACTATTTTAAATAAAATTTAATTTATTAAAAATATAGATTTTAGTCCTTTTAGTCTATCTATGTTAGGCAACCAATATTACAAAAGCTTGAGGGGTAAAAGAGTAAAAGATGATTATTGAATATTATGAACACATTTATTATTGCAGCTTAAAACCAATGTGGATTTAAGTCATAAAATTACACTATATATGGAAAGATTCAAAACAAGAACAATAAATTAAAATTTTCCAATGGAAAATATAAGAATAACAAAAGAAAACGGATGGAATATTATTTTCTGGAAATTCAGATATATTTTACATTAGGATTTTATATGGTAGGCCCACAATTGTCATTGTTGATTAACTTACTTTTGTGGTAAATTGTGATTGAAAAATATCCAAAGTATGTTAATGATACTTTAAGCAAAAATATAATTTCAAACTACAAGCATCTTTGTAATATCAAATTACATGCACTAACTCAGGGAATGCATGATGCATCGTCCGAGGACCAACAATTCGTTTTTGTTTATTTGAGGTGCCAATAGATGAATAGACACTCCTTTACTAAATGCAGATCCATCGCTTATTCGAAACTCCAGAGAAAATACTTATTTTAACCTAAAACTAAAATTTGTTTTTGCTAGCACAACTAGTACATCTCAAATGTTGAACGAAGTCTTCAACGTGATTGTCTGAGCTCCCACCATAGTTAACTGCTTTCTTTGACAATTCCCTCCACTTCAAAGCATTCTCTCTTATCTCTCTACTCCTTTTCCCTTCCATTATTTCCTTGAAGCAATCTTTAAGATTTTCCTTCCTTATCACTCCTTTCTCATCTTCCTTTGGCCAAATTCCCACCCCCCAGACCTCCTCAATGAACTTGGCATCCGATAATTGGTCACTCCATTGTGGGACCCCTATCATTGGGATCCCGAGGCTAAGCCCTTCCAGTGTCGAGTTCCAACCACAATGAGTCAGGAAGCATGCAGTTGCTTCGTGGGCCAATATCTCGAGTTGATTGCACCATGTAACAATCATCCCCTTTTTAGTTATGGAAACCTCCGCTTGGAACTCCTTAGGGAGCTTACTAATTTGGGACTCCCTAACCACCCAAAGAAAGTAATAGTTACTTTCTTTCAATGCCGATGCAATTTCCTCCATTTGTTCTTGTGTTAGTGAAACCATGCTACCAAATGAGATGTAAATGACTGATTTTGTTGGCTTAGTTTGTAGCCACTCTTTGCACTTGTCGCTTAAGGGTTTCCATAGACTTGATCCATAACCTATGTCTCCTTCTATTCTTCCATCTAAGTAGGATGATGGAACCATTGGTCCAATTAGTTTTGCAGGCCATTTATCTATTACGCCTTCTATAACCTACATGACATAAACATCAATATAATTAGTGAAATTAATTAAATTTGTGTATTATATTAAAAACAGCAATGAATATGAATGGGAGGAAAAGGAAAGTTTACCTCCGACTCCAAATCTTGAAAAGAATTGCAAAAGACGTAATCAGCTAAGTGAAGATTAGTGAATTGACTCAACTTCATAGCCAAGTAAGCAGGATAACTTTGAGGTTTCCTGAGAAAGCTAGGCAAATCATTACACTTAAACAAGGGCATTTTAGGCAAAGCACACCCCACCTGGTCCGGCTTAAGGGGTAAATTGATTAAGCCACGGCTTACACAACAAAAAATAGCGCAAACTGAAGCGGAGTTAGTAAAAAAGGCAGCACCAAGTAAGCCATATTCTTTAGCAACGTCCAAAGCCCATGGTAAAAACGCATCGTACACAACACAAGTCACAGGAGACGATGAGTTTTGATGAGTCTCGATAAGTCGAGCAAGGGTTTTGGAGCCATTTGACTTAAAAGAGTTGAGAAAAACATCCTCGGAGCCGGCTTGAGGGTAGCCACCAATAGCATCGTCGTAGCCGTCTGAGATTGGCTCGACGGCTACATTTTGGAGAAAAGAGATAGAGGAGATAGTGTTTTTTGTTGTAGCTAAAGTGGCTTTCATTCCTTTTGAGGCTAAACGTTTTGCAAATTGTAGTAGTGGGTTGATGTGGCCTTGGCTTGGGTATGGTACCACCACAACATGACCATGACCATCATGTGCTTTTGCAACATTTTTTTCATCTATTTTCTCTATCATTTCTCTCTTCTCTATTGCTTTTAACTCTTTAATTTGTTGGATATGATATGATATGATATGTCTTCACTGTGACAAAAAACTCTCTCTATTTATAGGAAGGGGCCAAGGGCCAAGGGGGTGGGGAATTGAATATTGATGAAGATTATCAAATTGCCTACCTCATACTCATTCATTCAGCAGGTTGCTCAACCAAGACAATTCATAAATTTACATCTTTTTGTTATTTTTAACGTCTTTGCTGGCTCTATCTTAGTAAATTGGACTTGTACCACTAAAGGCAATTATTCAAGTTTGATTTGATCATTTTGATGTATCGTGTATACCACTTTGTCCAAATCTTACCAAATTCTTTAAATTAGTGGATACTGATTGCATTCTATAATTAGAATATTGCATTTCTTTATTTCCCTAATTGATTGATACTTTCGTAGATACTTTAGGGAGGATCCGTGTACCTAGCTCCAACCTCCTACTCTTAAAGTGCCTAACTCGCTAACTCGAATTGGATATACTTGCGAGAGGTTTTGATTCGATAAGGTCTTCATCTTACCTACCTATTAAATATAAAATTATTTTTTCAAAGCTACAATAATTATGTTATCTACTTCGTGTAAAAAAAGTGATTTTGATGATCTTTAATAACATCTAAAAAGGTTTCATCTTTGGCAACCACCCGACATGTACAAATTCTTTGGTGCTCCTCCGAGCAGCGAGCACGTAGAACTAAGTGTCTCCAAGATAGTACATTTTTTTGTACATTTATCATTTCTTATCACATATCTTGCTCAAACGAACATAACGTAAAATGTGCAAAAATGTGAGAGTTTTTGACCGACATGGGGTAGGTAGTAAGAAAAAAATATGTTTAAACCTTGTTTTAGCTAAAGGAAATGATTGGAAATGTATCTCAGCTGGCACGACTGCTGCAGTGATTAGTGATTACATTAAAGGTACGTTTACTTTTGTTACTTCCTCAATTTCTATATACATGTAACGTTTCCTACCCTAACTAGTGTATGGGCAGCCTGCCTACACGCTATTTAATGAACTATATTATAAGTAAAAATGACAAAAGGTGAGAAAATTTGAGATAAATAAAATTAATAGATAGATAGTGGTTATTATACAAATCTTACCTCTATTTAGATTCGGATGGATATTTTTTACTTCCTTCGTCCCGAATTAAATGGAACAAATCCACTTTAACGCTTGTCGAGGCATTAATTTGACCACATATATCTATAATTACATACAAGTAAAAATTATAAAAATTACATTTTATGAAAGTACGTCACAAGACGAATCTAACAAGATCCCACTTGACTATGTTTTTCATTATGTATAAATCACAAATTTTAGTCAAAGTAAAAAGTATGAAAAGAAAAAAGTAGAATGGTTACATTTAATTCGAAAAGGATTAAGTATTACCTTTTTAGGCTTGTATTTTTATAGTCTGAACTCTGAAGCCATTTTGTAATTAGCGCTTGCATGTGTCACTGTCTCAACTGTCCACATTTATATACGAAGCAGATTGCGTCTGCGGCATATTCATTGCTTCAAACCGATGCGACATTAGTACAAGATATGATGATGTTGCTTACCTCATTTGTTGCTGATGTCAAATGATTATGTCTTCATGCGATGTCAGCTTTCTTTCGTTATGAAAGTTGACTTCAAACAGTTTATTTGCTTTTAGATACTCCCTATGCCTTTTTTTAGTTACTAAATTTACGTTTTTCACAGTTTATGAGATGCAACTTCAAACATTAATATCTTGAGTTACATATATGAAAAATGCAAATTAAGACGGATTAAACAAGATTCAACATGACTATGTTTTTTTTTCTTATTTATATCAACTAAAAGAGAGTCAAAGTTACCATGTGAATAATGCCCACGGTCAAAATGTAGCAACTAAAAAAGGACGGAGGGAGTAATACAAAAGAGATAGATACGAATAAAGATTCAAAATTTCATTTTTTTTAAACTTTTTTTACTAGATACTCTTAAGGTTTCACAAATTGCACCATGTACTACTATTGTTTTAGAAATGCATTAGATGCGCTTAAAATTTAGATAAAAAACATAAGATGCCCTTACTAACTGACGGCTTCAAGTTTTCATTAGTCATCAAAAGCAAATCGATCTAATTATTTCAAATAACCCCTAATTAACTAAATTAATGATAATTATCCTAATTAATTCTAGTTAAACCCTAATTAATCCTAGTTAATTGAATGCACCACCCTAACCACCCCCACCCTCATCCCCTAATACCATCCCCTCCCTTCCCCAACCCATGACCCACCCCTGACCCGCCCCTCCCTAAAACACCATCCTCTTCCCCAACACCTGATGAAAAAAATCTTAGGAGTACTTGGTGAAAAAATGTTTTTTTTAAGAACCTACAAATTAACAGTGTCAAAATATATACTATTAGTTTGCACAAAAAAACAAAAGAGATCCAATAATTAAAGATCTACCTTATTCATATAATCTATTACAAAGTACATCATACATTCATACTAAAAGTAACAACTAAAAGAACACATGTCAATCCCTAAATTTTTCCCGCCTACAAAAATTTCTTATTATTTCCATACAATTTAATAAACTTTAAAAAAAAAAAAAACTATCTTTAAATACATGATTGATACTAAAAATTCAAAGATATGATATTTCCTCTGTTCCAAAATAAATGTTATGTGGATCTTTTTATGTAACTCAATGCGTTTCTTTGATAATTAATATCTTTAATTGAGCACAACTAAAGAATATAAAAAAAATGATATTATGAAAGTATACATTGATACAAATCTAACAAGATCTATCCACTATATTTTTTATATAATAGTGAGAAAATATAGTCAAAGTTCGTTGATGAATAGTGTCAATTTTTTTCGACGTAACACTTATTTCAGAAAAGAGAAAGAATATGTTGTACATCATTTGTTTCTTATTGTTATTCTTACATTGAATCTTTTAAGAGATTGAAAAAGACAAAAGAGGAAGAACAAATAGAAATTAAACGGAAGGAGTGGTTTAAAAAAAATTGTGTAGATTATTTATAAATGCGTAACTCATATGAAACATTATTCCGAGCATGGCTCACGCAATAGTTCAGGACTTCAGGGGAACCATATTGCAAAGTCCGCATTCACAAAATAAAAAATCAAACAAAAAAATACCTAGTAAGGCAGTAAGCAATTCCCAGTCCTCATCGAATGAATACTTCCTCCGTCCTTAATGAATTATGGTGTTAAGTTTGGCCACACATCTTAATAGTAAAAGCAAGAATAAAAATTAATAAAGTAAGAGCGAGAGTTAGTAGGAGTCCACATTACAAGAGTATGAAGAGAGTGTGCGACAAAAAGATGATAGTAGAGGGACCCACATCACATTGGTTGAGCGAGTACAGAGGATTAAATTTTCTATTTGAGGTAACAAAACCACTATTTAATAACTGACCAAAATAGTATACAATATAATCAATTGAGGACGAAGGGAGTATAAGATACAAGAAAAGTTTTAATAACCCCAATTTAAACCTCAAATAATGAAACCCTCAAAGTGATAGAGTTGTAGATAATACTTTAAAGGAAAAATTGATAGGAACAGTCCCAACTATGGGCATTCCGTCATTTTGAGTCCTAACTAAAGATTATTTCTGAGTGATCCCAACTATGCATCAATTTTGTTACAAAATTAGTCCCAGCAGGTCAATGACTAGCTACAACAGGTAAAATGTTTTTTTTTTCTTTTTCTTTTTCACCACCACCTATTCAACATCACCCCACCACCCAACACATCACCCCACCACCCAACACATCACCCCACCACCAGCACCACCAACACTTTCTCTCTCCACTGCAGAAACCACCACCCAGATACCTCTCTTTCCATGAAACCCCTCTTTCTCGCAGCACCCCTCTCTCTCTCCTCACTCACCTACGTCGATGAAAATTCTGGTGTTTATGTTGGTTTTAATGGTCGTAAAAATGATGATTTTGATGATGGTGATGATAGTAGATTTTCTGGGAAAAATAGAGAAAATTTTAGTGATGATAAAAGCTTTAGGTCTTCTAGAGGTGAAAGACTGATTCAAATGCACCAATTTCATGGAATAACTTATTCATCAGATCGTAATTATGGGCGACAAGGAAGAAATGATGGGTTTAGAAAGCCCATTGGTGGTTATGGAAATAAAGCTGATGTGAAATTGGATGATGATTTTCTTAAGTTTGATGGTAAGCATGAAGATAGTGGGGTGTTGGTTTGGGGGGGGGGGGGGTTGGCAGATTCATCGTTTTTGTTGATTGTGAATTTCGATTTTTTGGTTTTTCTTTGTTGAATCTTTATTTGATTGATTGCCTTTTTGCTGAAATTGTTCAATCGGATCTCTGATTCTTGTACTTAACTTTAATCTTTGTTTTCTTTTTTAATTCAATTTGTTGGTTTCAATTGTAGGTGGTCAGTAGTAATGGGTTTGGTTTTAGTTTTGTTGGGAGGGGGGGGTGGTGGGGGGACGGGGAGGGATTTCGGGGTAGCTAGAGAGGGGGTGGGAGGGGCCAGGGGGAGGGTTGGCAGGTGAGGGGGGGATGAAATTTCTGAGGTGGCTGGAGAAGGGGTAGCGAGGGGGTGCCATGGGAGGATGCGGATAGGAAAGAGAAAAAAGAAGGAAAATTAGTTAAGAAATTTTAAAGAAATTTTTTTAACCTATTTAACAGGTAATCAGTCACCTGGTACTAATTTCGGCAAAAATGATACTTAATTGGGATCACTCAGACTTAATCCTTAGTTGGGATTGAAAATGGCGAAACATCCATAGTTGGGACTGTTCCTATCAATTTTTCCTACTTTAAATAGGGGATATCTCAAACACTAAACCCTAACCCCATTTTATTTGGCCACTACTTAATTCTAAAACCATCATTCAACAAGAACTAAATTTAGATTGGTGTTTCCAACATACTAAATATACCATTATGCTATATATAAAAGATGGATAAGTACATATAAACCCTGCATCAGTGGCTAATTTCATGCTGCTACGGTCGACAGCCAGTTGCTCCGTTCAATATCACCAAAAGCATACATACTTCCTGATCATGGAAAACAAATGTAGTAAAAGCTTTAAACTAATTACTAAATTATTTTGGCCCGCTTCTTCACTGCCCTTCGTGTTCCTCTGGTATGTATCTTTTTCTTCTTTTGTAGCTTCAACCGCAAGCTTCTCCGTTACCCTGCATTCCAAACTATTTTCTCATGGACAAGGACACAAGGTGTTGAGATTCATGACACCTAAATCATATAGCTCCTTGTAGAAGAGGCAAAATCATTACATCTGTGGCCTGGTTTGTACAACAAATATCTTCCCGTCCTTCACAACACCTTCGATATCTTGAGGAGATCCGTACAACTCCTCAATTGCACTTCCTGCCTTTGCAATGCCGGACAACACTGATTGACGGAAGTTGCTATCATTAATTAGTGGGTCGGCTGAGTAGTCTAGCACAACTTTCTCTTCTTCATCCATTGGAACACTGTAAGGAACAATATACATTAGGTATTAAACTAAAAGAAATATCTATGCTTATTGCATGAAGATTGATAAAATCTATGCGTTACTATATGGGTTGGAGTGTTTGGCAGTTAGGAAGAATCACAAAACTATTAGCAAGATCAGGTAGCAGACATGTATATGACTATATGTTGGGATGGATGGTTGAGAACACCTAAGGGATAGAATTCAAAATGAATATGTTTGGAAGAAGGTTGCAGTAAGTACATATTGAGGATAAGATAAGAGATGACTAGTTACATTAGTTTGGACATGTGAAACACTGAAACGTCAACCAAAGGATGCTCTAAGAGGGAAAGTGGAGAGTCAGGGTCATAGAGATTTTAGAAGAAGTTGAGGGATGCTGACTTGCATGGAGGGCTTTAAGAATGTTATGAAGAAATTGGGTTTTCAAGAGCATGTAACACTTCAATGAAGGGAATGGAAGCAGAGGATCAATGTAGACGATTACTATTGGGTCATACAGCCCATTCCATCCATCTTATTATGATTGAGGTTTTGAAACTATTGTTGTTATAGTATAAAGAAATTGGTTAATTGTGCATCAAAAAAATTGGAATCGGATATAGAGAGTAAAAAGAGTATAATAGAAAGAAAAAGTATGGAAATTGCATGAGAAGACTGATGTGATAGGAAGAAAAATGATAACTTGTACTTGAAAAGAACCAACAAAATTATTTGAGACAGCAAAATTGGCAAGCAACAAGATTATTCAGGGACTGAGAGAGTAAACATTAGCTATATACCTGTCATAGAGTCCAGCACCAGCATAACCTTCAAGATCTTCACCATTTGAATCAGATCGGAAAATGATGGATCGTTTTATGAAGAGCCCAATAGGTTTGCTTGGGTATCCCAAAACCTAAAACATTAGTACCTATCAATACCATTTCTTTTCTTCTTGATTTGTTAAAAACAGACCATGCATGCTTCATTAATAGCGACAGTAACTCTGCTCGAAAATTGGCACAGTCAATTAGTCATGATGTTGGATGTGGCGAGTTGATGCAAATTTACTCTTCTCTTAGCTGCTGGTATGAAAGATAAGTTCTAAAAATGCGGATGGTCATGAGATAACATCTAAGGGAAACAGCATCAGTTGTCTTCATAGTGCACTGATCAATGGTCAGTTGTCAAAACTCAAAACTAAAGAAGAGTTACCTTTGGCGAGTCTAGATCACTTTTCTTGCAGATAAAAGCTAAAGCACGACCAGGATAAGCCCCAACCAAAGTTTCACCAAGTCCTCTTACAACCTATGACAATTAAGATGTTCACACAGATATTAATATTTTAAGCAAGGTAGAATAATAATATGCTTAATGGTTCCCAAAAGAGTAAAAAAACTGCAGTACCTCAGTGTATATCTCTGATGAATCCCCAGAAGACGGATTAGTTGTGTGAATAACAAACGCGTAATCAGCGCTTATGATTTCTTGAACCAAGACAGCCATGCACAGATGTTCATGATCTAGCCCAACTTTTCTTGTACTGAAGTACGCTCGCTCGTTCCACTTTGAAGCCCAGACCTGTAAGAGATGATCCGACTCTTACTTCATGACTCAGAATATAAACTTCAGTCTCATTTAGGATACTGAGTGTGACATAGAATGGGAAGTCAAAAGAAACTTCTACTTTTTTGAGCTCAAGAAGGAAATAAAAAGGCATAGAGAAAGAATTGGACGATGACCTGTAACAAAAGGGCAAAACCCACAGCTGAGAACCAAACATATCTCACCTTTTTTATTGATGTCCATGCTTGTTGCCAGCGTTTCTCACCTTCATCTCCAGGCCATGGCATTCCCGAGCTCTTCATCTTGCTTTTAAGCTCTTCAACCTAAATAATCACCAAATAATTACAATGATAAATATGGCAATGTTTTGAGATGGTAGAGATTTGCCAAGTTTTAAAGAGACTCGTGGCTCTTCCTTGAAACCTCGACCATCTTGGGCCAATGCCCACAGCCCAATAAATAACTTAATCTGTTCTAAAATGTCATAGTAAAAGCACCAGAGAAGGCAGGATGTCTAAATAATCAAAAAGCAACGGAAGGGAACATATAAGCCTTACCAATTGAGGTGGTTCAACAAGTCCCAAAACTGTAGTACGAATCTTTCCTAGAGCTCCAATGTCTCCACCCTCTAATTCCTTCTTCAAGATCTTCAATTTGTCACTCACTTCCTGTCAACATACGGAAATAGGAAACACATAAATCATATATAAACAAGAGGAAAAAATCACTCACTTTCCATCAATTGAGAATTAGCCAGATAGAGTTATCCACAAGTAATTAGGTTATGACTATGAATAAGCACTCCCATTTGATCAATTTCCTTTTTATTAGCTACTAATCTGGAATATTATATGTTTACAAGAACGAATAGAATAACACCTTATTGGGGCCATTTGCGAGCACTTCTTCGAAAGCTCCAAATGGTAGGGCCACAGATGGAGGGATTCCAACCCATGATGGAACTCTTCCTCTTAGATATGAGATATTGCGCGACTTAGCTCCAACCTAATAAGAGAGAAAACTATCATAACACAAACTTCATATGGATTTAACTGTTCTTTTTTCGAGTTCAAAATCACCAGTACACTCTAAATCTACAGGCAAAACATTGCAAGAGGCAGATAGTAAGCAGCTCCCAATAAGGCAACATTTCTTTACTGAAGCACTAACCATATCACCAGTAAACTCCTCTGCGGCTATGGCATATTTACCACCAAATTTCTTCTTCGATAAGCTTATTGAGGGAATATTGTCACTAATCTCACTTGAGCTAGCCCCTTTGAGCTCACTCTCATTCACCTCACTGAAAAACATAAGATGAGAGTCAAGGAAAGAGTGAAGCACTAAACTTCACAACAATAAATAGGGTCCAGCCAGGTTATTATGGCGATAAAGCACCATATCTGAGACTGCAAAGATAATGTTACCTGTAGAGTACATCAGTTGATGTTGGCTGGAGCCGTAATAACTTCCCCTCCGCTGCTTGAAGGTCAGAGAAAATGCTGCTATCGAAGCATGTGGCGAAGCAAACCTAGTAATGTGAAAAGTTTGTCTCAGACATTGAGAATTCAGAATGACATAAGACTTCATTGCCAAACCGAAGGGAGAAAGGAAAAACTCAAAACCTTGCAGTTTCTTGCTCGCACAGAAACGTGGGATAAGACATCTGGCATATCTGGTGTCAGCACAGCAACAGTGCCATCAGGAATTTCCTCTTCTCCTTTTACATGATCTGCAACCAAGATAGTGGGTTGTGCGTAGGTTTTATTTTGGACAGACAGCAACTCCTTGACAACCACAACATATCCAATAGCTTCAACTGGACTTATGATCTGCCAACTGATCGAGGAAGTTCACGTTTAAATTAGGAGATCCATGGCACTAATAAACAAACTACATAAGTTGGAACACAACGAACTTAAATTTTATATTTCTAGAAGGCTGAAATTTTTTTTCCATATTTTTTCTTCCTTCAGAAGTCAATCAAGTCATCAATATGGCAATTACAGAAGAAGCAAAGCAGTCAAGAGAAGGACAAAATACCTGCCCAGATTTGCAGTGTTTCGAAGAACAGGATCCAGTCGATTAAGAAGTGCAGATAGAGATGCCGCTGATCCAGCACGAACGATCTCCTCTGTGAATATGCTTACCTGCAGTATAGTAGAAAGAATAGCTAAATTCAATGCATTCGTAGACAAAACAGCCAAAACTCTAGTTGCACTGACAATTATTAACATACAGCCCACTGATCAACTCCAAGAAGTGACCCGAGGTAATCTGCAGATGGCTGCAAAACTTGTTGATAAAACTCTCCCTTGCTTGCAAGTGCTAGACGAGTCCTGTCCAGGACTGATTTTGCATACAACGCCCAATCTCCGTCCTTACTCTTTAACATATCAAGTGCGCGATTCCATCCCTACGAGATTCAATACAGATTTATTAAGAAATTTATTTAAGAGATGGAAATAAAACAGCTTTAAAGGGAGGAAGTATTTGTGCCCATTCTTATCCCCCGATGTCCACTTCAAACCAAAATCAATCAACAAATATGAAGAAGAGATGAACAACCAAAGGAAAGAAGAACAAAGGGAGAAAATCTCAAAAGAGTGAAAAACCAAATAAACACCATATCCTAGCCTCTATGTTCTTTCTGGTTCATAAAAAAGGTGCACAATTATCAAATTTTTCCGCAATAAAGATTATTACGGAAATGTAGGTAGGGAGGTAAAGGTCAAATAGATCCTGATAAAACACAAGAGATTGCCTTTTTGCCCTTAAGAATTAAATAATCGACTACAAAGAAGTCCGTATGAACTTCGTATGACATGCTCCATCAGTGTCATTTTCATTTGCATCCAATTGTTCAAACAGTAGCATCTTTTATGATGTGACCTTACCAACTCAGATTCATTGATTCCATTGCCTTCCCTAATTTCAAAGTTCTATTACAAAATTCTGAGCCATATGATGTGAGGTAATTCACAGAGATGCATGTAAAGGCCAAGACCTCCAGATGATACGCATTTGCTACCATGCTATTCGGTTGGGTTGATATAATCAGTCAAATGTCTTAGCTCTATCACTCCAAGCCACCATAAGAATATGAGTTAATCTTTAACTGTTAAGAAAGAGGGGAGTGGAGGAAGATATTGTGAGTAATATAATATTCTAGGTTCCAAATAGTTAATGCAGATATGATTTAAATATAGGAAAATGTTTGTAGATAATCTTGTTAAATCTTCTAAACTATAGTAGAAGCAATGACAAAGATGATGTTTTCATCCCTTGAAGCTCTTCATGTGCTGAGTACCTTTATGCAGTAGAGCAGATCCTCATTATCATCAGATGACAGAGCAAGATTTTCAACAACCATGGAAATGAAGTACATAATTTTCTGCATAAGCACATGAACAACAAGACATGTTAGAAAAAAATAATTCATAAACTACCTATCTAGTCTTCATAAAATTACAAATTTAACAAAGAGGAAATAAGAGAAGTTGCACATTTAGACTAGAACTTAATCCACCAACAAGGAGATAGGTAGTATATCAGTATATGTGTGGCAAATTTTTTTACGAAGAAATTAGCCAACAAAATATATCAGCTTTGGCAGATAAAGCAAACTGTATATGTAGTCTCTAGAATTCTTCTTAAAAATGAAACAAATGTCCAATTCACTAGCTAAATTTCTGGTCATGTATATACAAGCTTCCTTCTCCATCACGTTTCCTAGAGAACATACACTTTCCTTTTTGAAAGTCTATGGCTGAATTCAGATGGAACCTAGACTTTTTTAAAATTCTCCAACATCTATTCAAGCCAAGCATAACAGTCATAAACTTAATCTCATAGATTTTCAATTTGTTTTCCATTAACATCGGATAGCATAGAGGCCAAATTCTCAAATTTGACCTCAGAGCATGAAGCTGACCCAGTCACGATTTTCAATCACGGGAAAAAATAATGTCCTGACAATGTATACCTCAGGTCCAGCTTGATTCAGCTCCTCGTAGCCTCTTTCAATGACCGTCCTCACAGAAGAATCAAGGGCAATATCTAAAAACATAAGATCCTTAAGCCGATCCTGAGATGTGAATAAAGATGGACGGAGTTCCTGCCGTGCTTCTAGTAATCCCTGCAGATTTTTCATTCAGTGTTATGCAAAAAGTTTAGAAACAAAAAAAAGAAAAAGAAAAAAAGAGCCGGAGATATAATAAAGCTGTAAGCAGTAGTCTAGTTACCTCAACCAGTGGTTCTACATTCTTATCTTCCACATGTTCCAAGACAAACTGAAGCAAGTTCTGAGCAGACGGACATATACAAGTTCACGTAAAACGAGTACATAGATCAGTTCTGATATTCTACCAGTGAAGAAACCAGCAAAATCAGCCAAAAGTAAATAAATTACCGGAAATCCAGCAGGTAAACCCGGAATAGGATCTATATTCACCCCGACCATGAAACCTTGACCCTGAGGTCATCACATATACACGATATATCACGTCCTCAGAGCAGAACTGAGCAATGTAATAAGTATGCCAATGACTGACAATACCTCAGTTTTGTAACCCATGCAATTTGATATAGCAGCTTCCAGATCTGCTCCTGAATGAACTGCCTGCATAATCCAAGTTGTATATTGTCGGAAATAGTGGAACAAATATAATATCGAAGGATTGGTATAGGAATGAACAATATTATGGAATCATGCAGCATAGTGTAGACAACACGTACCAAATATATCATATCACATATACATGTATGTCTCTTGAGCATAAGCAGAGTGGTTCATAATTTTTGCAACATATCTCAAACATTATTGTACACAGGGCTCTTGAATTGAACCAGCCCAAAGGGGAGGGATATTATCGGTATTGCATACTCAGCTAGTTAGAACTAGCTTGAGGAAGAAGAATGAGAGTTACTTAGAGGAAAGAGAGGGAAAAAAGAATCAGAAATGCTATAAATTGAGGGGAATAGAAAGAGAGATAAAGGCATCCAGAAATTTGAATTGTCATTTTAGTTTGTTTAGCTTACCTTGCGAGTGACTCAAGCCACTCGAAACCTAAATAACTGTCTAATTTCTGTAATTTTCCACTTTATCAAAATAAATTATTCTATTCTTGATTTGATTCTTGTTCTAAGATTCCAGTTCACTAAATCATCACAACTCAGTCAAAAAACATGCTTAAAACACATTGGTTAAGATGGTGTGATGACTACCTTCAGTGTTTTCATATAATGTCCAAGATCCCGCAGAAGCCCTTCTTTCTGGTCGCTTCTCAATTTAGGTTCAGAATGGATAGCACGATCATAACTAAGAAGTCGTTCTTTTGTAATCCCATTCTCATTTAGCGTTTTCCAATAAACACTGATGTCAAAGTCACTTTTGATGTAATCAAGTAATGCCTGAAAGAACATATTTGTAAGCAAACTTAATTCCCTGACAGAAGAAGAAAGTTAGGATTTCTTCAACAATACCTGACAGATAACAACATCATCAGGACTCGTATTATTATGCAGTTTTTGGTGCCATTCCTCCATAAATCCACCCTTGCAATCGTTGTTTCTCTGCAGTTACCACATTATGCAACTTATAACCTCTTTGTTCAATCACAAAAGCAAAGGGAAACTAAAACAAGACTAGGTGCCAAATTGACCTGGATGACCAATATTTCATCTCTAATTCTCTGTCCAACATCCCCCTCACCTCCGCGACCAACAGTAGACATAATCATTCGGAGAAGTTCCCCATATTGGGGATGACTTCTGAATATATTTTGGAGGGAATCTGTAAGTCTATCTTGAGCTTGACTTATCTCACTGCAAAATCAACAATAAAATAACTAATACCATATCAAGCAGAAAAGAGAAACATAAATTTAATAATTTAAATTCTACCGAAAAGGTGCACTAAACATTAATCATAAAAGATAAAAAGACAAAGTGGACAAGTAATAAAATTCCATTGTAGGTAAGGTACAAGAAAGATAGTTGGATTTGAAGAGTCAAGCCTCAAATGGCAACCAATTTCGTTCTACAGATTGTAAAGCACTAATAAATCAGAAAAATAAGAAATTCACAAGCTAATAGAACTCTACCGTGGCTTCACATTGTAGTTTTTGTTCCATATGAGCTGCCTTGTGGCCATGAATCTCATCCATACTAACATTCCGGCAAGACCCAATTCACCAGCATCTATGGCTTCATCAAGCAAGTCTGCTGCAATATTGAACCTGGGAAGAAGGGAAAAAGATGTATATAACTTATTACATATTCGCTACTTCTAGAAGATCCCTTTTAAAAAATTGAAGAACAGCAGATGACTTTCAGATAAACTCCAAGACTCATCAACATCCAGCCTTTTTTTCCCTTTCAATAACCAGCAAATTACATCAAGGATAATTTCATACAGCACAGAAAAATGAATATATGCGCACACAAGTTCAGCATCTGGAAAGAGGACAGCTAGAAAAGAGCTTTTTTTAATTAAAGTGTACTATATGGAAACCATTGCAGATGAGATGTAGGCATCTACCAAACTAACAAGAATCTAATGTGAGTACTAGGTACAAAGTCAAGGTCTCCCAAAGGTTTAGGCTTTGACATGTGATGTGAGACAACAATCATAATTCATAGGAGTTAAAAATTCTAAATTCGACTAACCGATGCATAAAAGATTTTTGTGCTTCACTCTCCAGTGAAGCTATCTTTTCCAGCAGTAACTTTGCAGTACCACTTCCATCACCTGCATCCTTCTGTAGAAATGACATTCAGGTATTACATTTTCAATGCTAAGTGAAAGAAACCAGGAGAAAATATATAAATGAGCATCAAACATCAAAAATCAAGCAACAAAATAGCAAACCTGCTTGGGTCGGACACCAATGTTGATATAGAAATCTGACCCTTTGTCCTTTATCCAATTTCCAGCAGATACAAGGACAAATGGCATACCTACAAAATCCTCACCTTCGATTTCTATCTCCACAGACTGAACCTGTAACTGCACAATAAGTAAATTATTGTTCATAGGGAACTCTTTCATGTGTACTTTTCTAGGTTTAAACATTAGTCCGTCAACGTGTTGATTAAGTACTTGTAAATCCCAAAGAATGAGAACCAAACAAAGTTTTGGGTCCCACCTGGTGTAAGGGATCATCAGAGGAGACTCTGGCAAACTGTGTTTCTGCAGCCTTTTCCAGTAAAACCGAACCTGGTGGAAGGACATTTTGAGGAGGCGTCTGCAAGTATTTGAAAAAATGCGCAATTTCAGAGAGGGGAGAGATAGAGGCCGAAGTAGTGTAATTTCAAGTTGATATGCACATCAGAGAGTTAGTACATACCGACCACTCATTTCCTTTTCTCGATAGAGCCCAGTGAAGAGTAACAGGTTCACCGAAATCTGTAGCTAGACTTATCTTTGTCTTATCAACAAACTTAGTCACAAGTACCTTAGAAGACAAAAGAGTTTTCAAGTGATCAAAATTGACCCATTGCAAGAACTTCTCAAAAGAAGACATTTTGGCAATAACACCATCCACTCACCATAAGTTGCTTGTCAGCAAGCTCAAACATCTTTTTACCACTACAAGACCACCATCTTCAGCTTCCTTTGCCTCAGCAAAAAGCTCAATGGTAGATAAGGCCTTAGGTTTTGTCACTTTTGTTGATACTTTCACCTCTGGTTCAGCAGCTCTTTTACTTAAAATCTGCATCAGATCCCTCTTCTTTCGCTGAATCCGGTCAGCAGAAAAGTAGTTTTTTTTCTCTAGCTGCTTTGCAACCTTAGTTTTTGCCTCTCCTTTGGCAATCTTTCTTCGTATATCATCCAGTGAAGTGCCCTTATCTAGTTCCCTCTGCAAATCTTTTCTCGCTTCCTCAAATTCCTTCTGTTGATCAGAAGAGGACAAAGAAAGGGAAAATAACACTGTCAGACACGACATAAAACATACAGCACATTCTATGAGCAAAAATAGGGATTTGAAATTTACACTTTGTTGATCTGGGGAGTAATTAGGTTTGCCATTATTCTCCCATCTTATGTAAGCTTGAACCTGTACAACATCATCTGGGATCTGGGTTTTAGATTTTAAGGGGGTTTCTTTCTTTACTTCACTTGCATTATTTCCTTTTCTTAACCTTGCCTGCAGGTCCTGTATAGAAGCACCTTTGGCTACCTCCTCCAATAATTCGGCACGTGCTGCCTCATATTCCTCCTACACGATAGTTACAGGTATATGGAAAACTTCAGAAATTAGCACATATATACATGTCAGTAGTTCAAAAAAAACACAAAGAATTTATTACTCTAAACGTCCACTTTCAAGGAAGTGTTTTAGTGCACACCACCACCCAGTAAGTGCACACAGAAGAAGAAAAAAACACACGAAAACAAAGAGAGAGGAAGGTTACTTCAAGGGAACTCTTGTTACTCCAAATATTTAGGCTATTTACTCTAAACTCGCATCCTTAGTAAATATGAAGTAACCAATACACTGGGATCCTTAAGCTATTACAAAATGCAATATAGTATGTAGCTCCCAATTGTGGTGCACAATCCATGGAATTAACAGTTAAGATCAATTCCATCTAAAAAAGGGATTAGTATGTATCATTCCTACTTTATCTTCCTGAGAAAGACATGCACAAGCATACAGCATGTTGGAGTTTATAGTAGAAACTCTTAAGTTTTGCTTCAAAAGAATATGAGAAGTCTTTTGCTTTTTGTCCCACTGTGAAAGAATAGAAGGGAAGAGTAAGGTTTATAACTATTACTCTTCCTCTACCCTTTGAGTTGAGTAGCAATGAGGCTTTTAGTGGGTATGTGGTGATGTATAGTTACCAGTTACCACTCACTGACCGTTTTATCCCACGTTTTCAGCCATGGTCTGATCACGTTTGTTTTTTCCACTTCCTATAAATACCAGTGTTCTGGTATTCATTGGGACACAGAAATACATCTTCCTCTTCTCTTCCATTTTCTGGGCAGTATTCTTGAACGTTCTCAATCTGCTTTTCTGTCGACACCGGAAAGGTAGCAGCCGTGTATCCTGGAGGTTGATTGCTGTGAGTCTGTGTGTTGTAGCGGGGTAAATTCAACTTTAGGGCAGTGATTAATTCACACCACGGTTGTCAGATAAGTTTATTTGATTCGTTACCAGTTTACGTTCCTACACATCATATCGCACTAACCATGGGGCCCACCTTTATAGTTCATGAAAGTTCAAAAAGTAAACGAGATTTGAGATGTTAAGAGTTCCAGCATTCTTGATAGAATGCATGCATGAAAAAAAAGAGAACAAAGCAGAAATATATGAGCAGATTACAGAAAAAAGTTCGACATTAGATCAGGGAAATTGAGTGGGAAACATCTACTACCCACACCACAACAGGTCATGTAAAAGAGCCTCAATTTCCTCGAACTATATCCAATACAAAAATTTACTGCTTCATATGGAAATTAATCACCTTTTCTTGGTAAGGGGTATACATCTGTTTACCCTTTCTTTCCCATCTGAGATATGCTTGAACCTGCACAAGCTCTTCAGGAACTGATATTTGTTGAGCATGCTCTGCTTTCTCAGGCAACCTCACATAAAAGTTTTGGCCATCATTCTTGAACCTACCAATATGACAGTAGATTTCAAGAGAGATATATCAGAAGGGTTTATCAGGTATAGATAAAATCTATAAACTCCCCCCCCCAAAAAAAAAAAAAAAAAAAATGATCATTTGACGGAGAGGGGGAATCAGGCCACGGTATGAACTCACCATATGTTCCGGGCTTCATTTAAAATTAGAAACTCAATTGCTTGCATTGCTGGATCATCAATCTCTATGTTTAAGGAAGAACCAGAACCTGACTGTAAACACAAAATGCATTAGGTTCATGCATAGATGGCGTGGACTAATCCTCTTCACTAACATAAGACACTGTGAAAGCACTCAGTCATGTTGACCAAAAGCAACGCTCTTATAGAACAGAATCACAGTTTTACTGAAGAGAGTTGAACGACAAACATTTTTAGTATAAAGCACAATAGTTACCTTTTGAAACGGAGTTCTAAGTGCTCTGTCCTTGTGTACTCTGGTACCTTCAGGTCTACGTGAAGGAAGTACCCATTTCCTATAGGTACAGTTAATTAAAAGTTACTCCTGACTTATGGTATAAACAGTGTCTTTAGAGCAAAAAGAAACTGCTAAGAAATTAGTAAATTTACTCTTTGCCATCACGTATCCCACCCCAGTGAAGTACCAAATCATCATCGTGACTATTTGTTACCAGTATCTCCACTTTAGAGATACATCCAGATGACATAGGGCTTACTGTAACCTGTTAGTTTCAGAGAGCATAATATCAGATTGGCCTATTTGAAAGTTCAGCATATTAAACAGAAACAATTGACAAGAAAAACAAATATATGAAAAGCTACAGATTATTGACTTTAAGATCCTAAATACCTGCAGTTCAATATCTCCATCAAGATTGTATCTGTGAGCTTGCTGCAATAGACATAACAAATATCAGAATGAAAGGTGCATATAGATGAGCACATTGTTCGAAGCAACTAGCAAGCATCCCAATAATGCAAGTTTCTAATGTCAATACTGATACATAAGAAACCACAAGCATCAAAGCAAAAGGCAAACTTGTTTCGATGGGACCCAAAATTTTGCATCAGGGTGGGGCAACAGAATAGAGCACGCTCATCCAGTGAAGCAAATCACAGCTCAGCATTGAAAGTGGAAAGTATAGAAAGCCTAACACAAAAGGCGAGGAGGTTACTACAGTGATCAAACTGGATGTCTTATCTTATGGGAATCATTGACTGGCTGATTTCCTACACCAAAAGGCTGGCAATAGCTTATGGATATCTCTTCAACTCAAGCTCTCTATTCTTCTACTGTCATTTTCTGAAGATAGTCCCCACCTTTACAGCCAACTCATCTCATCTACTGCTTGCCATACCAAGTTTAAACTTTAAAGACAGTATCAATTCATGTGATCCTAAAGATGTTGCACTATATTTAAGGCTATCCAAAACTTGCTAATGTTTTAATAAAGTTTCAGCATTTGTTCCTTATTCATCAAACCAAAGGACATAACAACACTTAAAAGGAATAATTATACATCTGTAACCTGCATATGTATGCAACATATTCCAGCTTCACTAAACTAGTCACCAGACAGTTCAATTTTCACAAACCATATCAAGTACTCTCTCCTATGTTACTCGAACTCTTCGTTTTACCTCAAGTACACATGTCGGATCCTGGACAATCGTAAATGAGTATGGGTACTTTGACACTTCATAATGGAAAATTTTGATAAAAATAGACGAGTTAGGCACTTACACACGTACCCATATTCGACATAGGTACCCGAGTCCGAGTAACACAGACTCCCTCTGTCAGGAATGATTGTCACATAGTCTCAGCCCATGGAAGTAAACATAGGGCATAAATTTACAAAAGGACTCTTTATAGTCATCACTATCTGTTCCCGATCACTTCAATAAAGCCAGAGGCATATTAGGAAATCCAATTATAAGCCATTACTATTTTAAGAGATATGCCGGTTTTTTCCAGGACATCCTAATTAGAGAAGATATGCTAATGTGCACATGCTTGATACTTCCCTCCTCCTTGGCACGCTTACAAATAGACGGAATAATAACTAAAAGCTGATAATTATGAAGATAGTATCACCCGCCTCACCAGATATACTATTTTGCCAGCCATAGAGACAATGAAAGTAACTAAACAATACACAACTTTGATCAATCCTACTTAAAAAAAAAAAAAAAAAAACTCTGAAATTGTTACACTAATGTACTCCAGTTTTAAAATGACACTTCTTTCTATGTCAATAAGTTTCGAATAGATTTGGCAATATGTAGAAGATTACACTGTAAAAAATCAACACCACAACTACACTCCCTCCATATTCAAGATAATAGTAGATATCAATAGCTTAAAGTCAATACAAGCATATTAAGGACTTTGGAATTATTACATTAGCATCCCAGAAAGACGAATCATATTGTATTAGTAGCATTTTAAGGCCACAAGCAATGCTGCATATTTACGGAAGTATAACTTACTAACAAAAATTAAAAGGGAAAAGGTACAAATTCACTAAAGGTCCTTGTTCATTTTTAAACATTTCCAAATATGCATACCATAATAGAATTGAAAAAGTAATAGGTTAGACCTCCAATGATTAAAAAAATTGCTTCATCAACAACCAAAAGTGTTTTCTAACCTTCCATATCTACCATTCTTACTTCATACTAGAATTCCAAAAAAATAAAAATAGAAACATTACTAAGTTATGCTTAGAATAATTGTGGGATCAAAAGAATCAGAAGCAATAATATTTCTCAGAGCATACAAACACAAAAAAAAATTACCTGAGAAGCAGGATCAGCAGCTAGAACAGCACGAGCAACATAAGAAAATCGACGAGAAGCCATTAATTTCTTGGAATTTGTGTAAGACCTGAAGCTCTTCCCATAGAATTGCTTGCTAAATATAGTTGAATTTCTTAATTTAGAAGTTGCTTGAGCTCTGAATAATGGAATTCCAGTACCCAAAGAATTTACTACCTTGCTTTGATGCTGCTCCAACAACAAACTTACATTCTGCCCAATTAAATTACTCATTTTTCTTATTTATTCCTCTTATTTTATCTGTATATCATCAAAATTTATCACTCACCCATTCAATCAGAACACCCACAAATTTTCTCAAAAAATATGATAAATTATATTCCGGATAGAGATTATATTTTCTCACCGATTTAGGATATCATAATCTAACAATTCCAACAATAAAGAGAAATCAATACAAAATTCTGAGACTCTTTTTTAGTAAATATTGTGACCCAGATAAGAAAAAGATTGGATTTTTATGGAAGAAAAGAATTGAGCACACTTCACGTAAGGAATTCAGAGAGAGTGTGTGACTGAAAATGGTGAGACCAATGATTTTTTTTTTTGTTCTTTTAGTTCAGTGGAAATGGGAACGACGTAGTTTTCGCGCTTTATTGTGAGTACAAGGACACGTGGAGACATCTAATTGCTCCACATGGTAGGATCCTGGCAAAAAGGGGAGGTTCTCACGAGTGAAATGTTGGGAAGTGGGGATCTTATGAAGTCGGGTGCAGGATCCAAAAAATTTAGATATTTAAAACTTTTTTTTTTTTTGGACGGTAGATATTTAAAACTTTAAGAAAAAGGGGGTTGGTATTTACATGAAAATCTCATATTTTCCATGGTCCATGATGTAAATTTTTTTTTGTTTGATTTATAATATTCCAGGATCTTTGGTAGGCCCGTCAAAAAAAAAAAAAAGGATCTTTGGTAGGGAATATTACTATTATTGGTTGATATTTTCTAAGTTTATGAGGTCTTCCTTCTACGTTCATGGGATAACTAGTTGTTGATCTGGACAATACCTTATAACCATTTTATTTATTAATGTGTAAGATTAGATTTTATACTACTAGCTTTCTATGCACGCGATGCGTGCGTGAATTATTTTGTCGATATTTCTTAAATTTCATCTAAATGTAATTTTGAAAGATGTAATTACAATCATCATTAGTACTCATTAATAAATTATCATGTTGTATAAATACAAAATATAAAAATTACTTTATGAGGAAGTTGTTTCAATAGGAAAGCAAAGAAAGAAAATTGTATTTAGTGTTAAGAAATTCTGTTGTGGATTTAGATGAAAAGTTCTATTGTCAAATCAAAATTGAGAAAGATTTTTCTTTTGTTTGATTGATTATTTTGTTCTTTATGTCAAAATTTCTTTGAACGTTTTTATGTCAAGTTGTTTTGTCATTGCTTAATTTGTGAGAAATTTTCCATAACTTCTGTTTTGATTGCATATGAATATGCGATGGATTAAAAAAATTACGCATGATAGGATGCAATGGCATTGAATTGACATGATTGACCTTGTCATTTATTAGTATTGAATATATAGGGAGGTCATAATACTGGAGTATTACATATTTCTCCTAAAAAATAAAATGATAAGATTATCTTAATTAACACAAATGTGAACTACGATTCTCAAAAAAGTAAAACGACAAATTATACTAACTGACGCACACGACAATTATTGACCCTGAAAATTAAAAAGATAAGATTATCCTATTTGTTTTCTCGGTATTTTTATGACTTGTTAATGGATTTTTGTATTGTTGTTGCATTTAAAAGTTTAGGTAGAATTAAAATTGTATGTCTTTGATTTTGTAATTGATTTGAAAATTACTTTATTTATATTAATTTATTCTTCAATCATAAACTTTTCCCTTCATTACACATATTTTTATGGTAGTTTATTATAGCAACTTTGAAATTCCTTTGATATGCATATTTTATATTAGGAAGGGTTATGATTGAGGAAATTCTTAATAGGTAATAATTTTTATTTTATTAGGGGTTAAAAAGTCTTTTCATGGGGGGACACCACAGCTCCCCCCTTGGCTTATATAATAGAGATTATAAAATAATCATGAAACATCACATTTTGTGATAATTGCAGTACTGTAATAGATTAACTTGAACCAAATTAGTAATCTTTCATTTTCAAGAAAAATCGAATCCTAATTTTACTAGACAATCATCAAAATAAAATCTTTATTTATTTATTTTTTGTTAATGTCAAACTAAAACCTTTCAACAACAAAAAATTAACGATAAATCAATTTGATATACACTTATATAATTGTAGTTAAAAAAACACACGTGGCTTGAATTGTGTCCATTTCTTGTTACTGATCTAGCAAATGCAGTCAAAATTTTAATTAAATATGGTGATGAAAGCTAAACATATCATTTGAAAAGAACAGTACTTATGCAAGGGATCAAAGGAGTCATCATACTTAAAAAAAAAAAAAAAAAGAGTCATCATAAATTTATTTTTATCTTTTTTTTTGTGTGTGTTTAAGGTATGAAATTGTCATTTTTGGGTCAATGAAAATATGAAATGTAATTATCAGTTTTCTATTTGAAAAGTGGGCCCTTACCCTATCATTACCCGATAGTATCAAGACCCATATCCTTATTTTACCCATAGGGTCCAAAAAATTAAGACCCATACCCTTAAATTAGGATAGAGTTTGGGCGGGTCCAGTTAGGGTTCTGGACCGTACCCATTGCCATCGTCTCTACTAACAAACCCTCATTTTCTCTGAGTTTATTTCGCTTCTAATATGCAGGATATGTGGGTTCTTACTTCTTTTTACATAATAAACTAAAAATGAAGCTTAAAAAAGTGAATAGTACAACAAAGAAAAAGTAAATACTTGTGTAGTTTTACTAGTACTATAAAACCTATTAGCTCAAATGCTAGAGCATTGTGCCATGAACAAGATGTGGGTTCAATTCCCACGCACATATAAGTTATGATATGACGATTTAAACCCCTAAACATAAAGTAAGAAAAAATTAAGTACAATAACACTGAATGTACACAAACTATAACTTAAAATAGAGCTGATCAACATCAGCCCGGCCCGGCCCGGTTTTTTTTTTTTTTTGGGCGGGCTTTGGACAAGGCAAAAAAGACATTTTAGGGTAATTTTTTGGCCCGGCCCGTTTTGGCCCGAAATAACGGGCTTTGGGCACATTTTTTTTAGCCCGGATTTGGGCCCGGCCCGGTCAATGGGCAAAATTTTTTTTGTTCGGCCCGGCCCGAACCCGGCCCGGCCCATGATCACCTCTAACTTAAAATTGTCATTATTTTGACTCAAACTAGTGTTAGCCTTAAGAGCAAAATTACATCTAAAAGCTGAACAAGACCATGTAAATAAGAAGTGCTCGAAGCATATTAAATAATAAGAGTATGTGTGGGAGTCGAACCCACATTTTTGTATATTTGCACACACAATACTCTACCAATTGAGCTAACAGGCTATCAAGTTGCAAACATAATTCCAATACCGAGTAAAACACGCTCGAGTCAAGCCAAGTGCCTTTACTCATCATAGAGTAATGTCATATTGCCATAACTTAGGCCCAAAATCTTTACCATAATAGGAAATGGTGCGACTAAAAGAGAACACCCATAAAAGAAAAATGGTGCAATAATAAGAAAATAGAGTAAGTATAAGTAAGATATTTGCATTTTGTAGCATACATAGGATCTATTAATGGGCTATCACGTACATATATTTTTCTATTTTGAGATGACGTATATATAAGTTTTTTCATCGATATAATATAGTATCACAAAAGTCATTAAACTTGGTCCTTCAAAAATCATAAAAAAGGTTCACAAAAAATAGTTTGCCTCCTTTTTTTCTATATGCAATAAGCCTTTAAATATGGTATAAGAGCCTGATCTGTTCATCTTATTTTTACTTAAAAAATACATATAAAAAAATTCAGAAAAAGTTTAAAAAAAGTTTAGAAAACATAAGAAAAGTTATGAAGAAAAGTTAAAGAAAGTCAAGAAAAGTTGAGAAAAAAATAATAGGAAAAATTATCTCTATTATATAAGAGAAAGGGGGAGGAAGATGGTGTCCCCCTCTAGATAGACTAAAATACCCTTAATGAATTAAATGAAGAAAAAAAATACAAAAGAAAACAATATGAGAACTCTTTCTTATTACTACTTGCCATACTAAACAAGTTAAACATGGTACATGCATCAAATATTTCAATCAGAAAAAAATGGACAAAATATCTTGACCTTTTTATAAGGGAAGAAGGATTACATTTTGTCCACCTAAAAAGTTTGCAACACCCTTTTCTCTAAATAAAAAATAGGGATAATTTAGTTTTGAAAAAAAAACGAGTCAATTAATCAACAAAGAAATGGAAAGATCAATCAATCAATAAACTTGCAAAGAAACATAGCAATCAATTACTCCCTCCGTTTCTTTTTAATCTACACACTTTTCTTTTTGGTCTGTTTCTTTTTAATTTACACACTGTTACTTTTTCTATTTTAGGTATCATGTCACATCTACTTTCTCCTATTTTTCCACCCATATCATCCACTTTTTAATATTTTAACCCACTTTCTACTTTCTCTCTCTCACTTTTCAGTTTCTCTCTCCACCTTTTCAGTTTCTCTCTTATACTTTTGTACATCCTCCTTGGTTCTCCCCCAAAGTGAAGTGAGTAAATTAAAATGAAACGGAGGGAGTACATTTTATCCAAAAAAAATCGCATTATTATATTTATGTCCATTAGTACAATAAATCAATTAATGCACAAATATAAAATTTCATTCTATCAATATACTAAGTACATAATAAAAAAAATAAAAAATAAAAATCATTCCTATAAATTCAATAGCTAATAAAGGAGAAAAGAAAGTGATGTCATTTCTTCCATAAGTTGTCAACTCAAATTATAATATACCAGTAATTTCGATACTCTTCAATTCAATTAAAGTAACTCATTATATTTATTCTTTTTGTTCGAAATCCGATTCTGAGAATATTAACAGAATTAAAATAACTATCACTCAGTAACTTTTTTGGTTTGGTAACCGAGCCCAACTTCATATATTCAACCTTTTATATTAGTGAATTAATATATCAATATTCATCTAATTATTAATGTTTCACATTTTAAGTATAATCAATACTATAACGTATACAAAAGTAACAAGTTTTAAATAAGTCAACCTTTGCACGGTCTTCCCATTTTAAGTCTACCTTTTGATTATTCCTAATTGAGTTAGGCTTGTATGTCTGTTTTCTTCTATTGAGTTTTAACCTGTTTGTGACTTGTTTAAAACAATAAGAAAGGTTCAAAATAATTTAGAAAAATTTTAAAAAAATTAGATGGCGACAACAAGTCCTTAAAGGAATCTAAATTATCACTTTTTTCCTTTCCTTTAGAATACCAATTTGCTACTTTCCAAGAAGTTTATTCTAGTGCAGAAACAATGAATGCTCTTACACTCAAGAGCCTTGTTTTCAGCACCCCATAAGTTCTATAGATATGTTACCGGCCTCTAGTAATATATATATTAAAAAGTAATTTACATTGATAAATTCCATATTATTATTAGTGTTTAAATCTACTAGGTGTATGATGGAGTAATCAATAATTATATATGAAGTGTTTCTAGTTCGATATTACTCCATCAGTTCTTCAAAGTTCTTTTGACTTATATATTTTGTTGCATACAAAATCAAGGAATGTATAACAGTCAATGAAAAGCGTATCCTTTTTTTTTATCTATGGAAAGATTGCAAAAACATTGTTCCATAGGTAAGGGGTATAAAAGAGGGATTTTTTAAATCACAGATAGAAAAACAATAGTGGAAGAACTTTGACGGAGAGATAAATGTGAAAAGTGGAATTTTGAGAAATAAACGGGTAATAAATTACGTTCTCTAATATCATAACTTAATCAATATCATATAATCATATATAACTAATATATAAAGCAGAGTACAAAGTCGATGTTGCGGCTCGCGACATTTGGCAAAAGCCATATCACGAGGCCGCGACATTTGGCGTCCTCATCGGTGGACGCCATTTGTCGCGCTCATTAAGTGCTATGTCATATTTTTAAAAAATATAAATAGAGTTCTTAATTGATTAAAATACAAATAGAGTTTAGGATAAGAATAAATAGAGTTGGGTTCACAACGAAAAACTTAAATATAGTAAATTGATTATAACTTTCAATATATAATTAGTAAAATTATAATTTTGTACCATTGGAAAGTGTTTAAAAAGTACTTTGGAATAAGATCCATTTATACTATATTTAAAATTTTATATTAAAGTAACCTATAAAATGAAACATTGACTATATACTAACGTATTAAATTAACCTACTGCAATTGGAATTAGCGGTCCAATTAATCTACTGCAATTGAAATTAGCGATAAAGAACGAAACGGTTGACGAAATCAACACCTATATAATGAATACCCTTCCGGGGAAACAAAAAAATACGTCAGCTCAAACTCAATTTGCAAAGTTCGGGAGAAGTCACCGATCAAGATGTCCTTCACCCAATAGAGTTCCTCAACAGCTTGAATTTTAAAAGGATACCTGATCATGAGTTACAACTCAAAGTAGGGACTCCTATTATCCTGCTAAGGAACCTAAACCAAACAGCTGACTTATCCAATGGAACAAGACTAATCGTAACACATTTAAGTACTTGGGTGATAGAAGCAGAAATAATGACCGGGAAATGTAGAGGTAATAAGACGTACATACCAAGGATAATAATGTCCCCGACTGAATCTAAACTACCATTCACTTTCAAAAGTCCGATCATTCTGGCCCGAAAAGCCCGCTCATTTTGGCCCGAAATAGCGAGCTTTGGGCACAAATTTTTTAATGAATTATGGATTAGGGTTTTATTTTTAATGTTTAAACATGCAAGAAGATGTAGGTTGTGTAGTATATCGTGACATGTGCTTTAACATATAAAAATATGTGGTTTCTACATGATATAGGGAGTTTCTACATGATATAGTGAGTGTCGAAATGATATAGTGGATTGTTCAGAAATGATGTAGTTCTTGCATGATAAAGTGAGTTTCGTCACGACATATAAATATAAATTAGAAACCAACGTCAAAGATAATGACAAAATCATATTATAACTTTTAGTTGTTCTATGTCAGATAACGGCCAAAAATAGGGGTGTAAATATTTAAAAACTACTCCCTCCGTCCCTAAAAACTCTTGACACTTATCAGGGCACGTAGTTTTAGATGATAAGTTGTTGTTTGGTTATCAATTGTTATTTTATGGAAAAGTAGATGTGATAGGAGTTAGTAGGTAGTAAAAGTAGTATTATTTTATTTGGTGGAGAGAGAATGTGGGCCAATGGTTAGAGTTGGTAGGTAGTAGGAGTGATATTATTTTATTTGAAGGAGAGAGTGTGTGGGCCAATGGTTAAAAGGTATAATGATTAAAGTAATAGTGGGTCATCTCCCAAAATAGAAGTGTAAAGAGTATTCTGGGACAGATGAAAAAGAAAAGTGTAAAGAGTATTCTGGGACAGAGGGAGTATACATCATCTTCACGAAAAAGCCCGAGCATTTGCACGGGTCCCAATACTAGTATATAAATACAGGAGGAACTTTTCGGGAGCATAGGGAGCTCCTCAAGATTTCGAGGCCATAGAGCGCGCCACGTAGGATTGCCATGTCATCAAATTATATTTTTATCTTTTACAAAAATAGAGTTCTACATAGATTTAAATACATATAAGGAGCTTTGGATAAGCGAAAATTAGAGTTTGGTTTTGAACGAACAACCTAAATTATTATATTATGTAATTTGTGTATAACTTTTGTTACATAATTCGAAATATTATAATTTTTGTACCATTGGATAGTGCTCGAAATATGCTTCGAAATAAGATCCATATACAATATAATTCTACAACTTATGAAATAGAGAGCGCCTCGTAGGATTGCCATGTCATTAATTTTTATTTTAAATATTTTAAAAAATAGAGTTCTACACATATTTAAATACATAAAAGGAGTTTTGAATTGGGTGAAATTAGAGTTTGGTTTTGAATAAAAAACTAAAATTATAATATTATGTAAATTGAATTTAACTTTTGCTACCTAATTGAAAACATTATAATTTTTTACCATTGGAGAGTGCTTGAAATATGCTTCAAAATGAGAACCATTTACAATATAGTTTTACAACTCATGAAAATATATTTAATTCGATGAATGGTAAGACATTATTTAGTCTTACTTTTAAATAAATATAATAATAATTAAGCTATAAGTATAGTGTACGAAAGGTAATTATAGTATTTTATAATAGGTCCAATTTACAGGTGTAAACATATTATCTTTCAAAACTTCAGCCTTACTCAACTAAACCAAAACAATTTAGTATTGCAACAAAATATACTGAGGAAACTTTGTTATTACAACAAAAACTAAATTTTATAGTGATAAAGTTACATATATATTAGAGTATTGGATGATGAAAAAATTACAGTTTGATTTTAAAAGACAAACTTATAATATTTTGAAGAGCTCCACCTAAGCATGCCATGTCATTCTTTTTAATTTTTATTTTTTATTTTTTTTACAAAAATTGTGATCAAAATAGATATAAATACATATGAGGTGTTTTGGATAAGTGAAGATTATTACAGTCTGATTTTAAATAAACAACCTAAATTATTATACTATGTATTGAATATAACTTTTGCTACAAATTCGCAATATTATAATTTATTTACCATTAGAGAGTGCTCGAAATATGCTTCGAAATAAGTTCCATATACAATATAGTTTTAAAACTTATAAAATTTTATTTATTTTGATGAACAATAACATATTATTTATATATTTTTTATTTCAAATATATATAAAAAAACTATAAAATTAGCAAATTATATGTGACAATAGCAATTATAAACTTCAAAATCATACTTTTAAAAATTGAGTTATATAACGATAAAAAATACATATCTATAATTTTGAACCTATAGCATACCACGGGGGAATTACATGAAGAATCAAATGAAAGTTTGTTAACGACATTGCAGAGGTAATTGACTAATTATTTTATACCTAGAATATTTATTGTATACATGTATAAATAATTATTTATGTTTGTCTTTTCCATATATCTATATGTTTGATCTTATTATTTTCTCCAAGAACTTAATTCTACTAAAACCTAATTGGAAAAACAAGGTTCTGGTTTTTAGACTATTTGAGGTCACATATCATAAAAAAGGGGGAAGTTTGATAAGTCTTGATATGGTCATGATTGATGAAGAGGTATTATTTTCTCTTAAATAGTATTTTCGATTATTAATAGAGTTTAGTTTTATATTTAATTAATTTTAATCATCATACCATCATTATGATCTTTTTTTTTTGGCTTTCCCTTATTCCATTAATTCTATATGCATTAGTGTTTATGTGCTATATTAAAAGTTGAAGTTGTGGCTGACACTCAAATTTTACTCTATTCTTTTTGTCCTGCTTTTATTAAATTATTATCCTCTGCTTTCTTAAAGTATCATTCGGCATTCTTCATGTTAAAATTGTGTTAGCTATTGTTAGTTATACCAATTATTGGGATACCATTTAATAATAGACTTAGCTATAATATTCAATTGAATAATAAAAAATATAAAATATATATATTGTAATAACAAATCTATAATTAGAGTATAATGACAAAACCTTTCTCCCTTTTTTTCTATAGCAACAATGGTTTTGGACATGGTTTTTAAGGAAATGAAAAAAATGGTTAGTTTAGCATAGAGGTACCCTTTTAATTAACTTGAGGAGGGGATAAGTAATTCCTTAATAAAGTAAATGCAACTTTATCAGACAATTTGAGCAATTAATGATGGTTTTACTAACATTAAATAAAGACAATATTGTCAACTATAGTTGCTTTTTTTATTCCAAAAGTGGAGTAGTCCCAATAGATGAAACTACCCAAAGTGGTAATTGTTGCAATAGAATTAGAACGGAGGAAGTATGTAAATACAATAGTGTTGAAAAATTTCATTTCACAACAACACAAAATCAACAATGTTAACCAAAAATTTGCAAATAAATAAATAAAAAACAACACGTGCAAGGCTCGGGCTTCAAAACTAGTCATTAATATATCCCTAAAAGTATTAATTAAGATTATAATTACTTTATGGATTCAAAATCTAACAATAAAAAAAATCTAACAATAATTTTTTTTAATCATTTGTATCAGCTTTTTTATTTATTGATTTATCAAGTTTACTTTGAAAAACTAGTCTTATGTGAAATGGATTTTCAGCAACTTATTGTAAAATATCAAACTTAACCTCAAAAATACTAAGGAGTCACTCTTATAATAGATTAGTCATATCACTCATGAATTCAGTTATAGCTGGTTCACATAAATAATTTCGCAATATGTTAAAGGCAAATGCCAACATATATTTCTTATTTAACGTCTCAAGCGTTCGTTAGCGGCTCATATTTTAAAATATATTTGTTAGGTGAGAATATTGGTGCATATTTAATTTGTTAGTTTGTGTTTGGATAATGATTAGTTTTAAGTTTTGTGGAGAATTTTAAGCTCAGAAATTGTCGGAAAAAACTTGGTCTACCTAGTGGATAATTCACCCATTATAGATAGACATTAATAATTGTCTATTTCTAGTGTGGGTAAACGAAAAAATTCCGATCCGATAGATGAAATAAAGATGATTCCCTGGATTCTTGTGGATTTTCGTACTGAAAATGATGAATTCTAAAGTAGGATTCACATAATCTGAAAGTTTTTAAAGATCTCAATAGACATTAATAATTGTCTATTTCTAGTGTAGGTAAACGAAAAAATTCCGATCCGATAGATGAAATAAAGATGATTCCCTGGATTCTTGTGGATTTTCGTACTGAAAATGATGAATTCTAAAGTAGGATTCACATTATCTGAAAGTTCTTAAAGATCTCAATAGACATTAATAATTGTCTATTTCTAATGTGGGTAAACGAAAAAATTCCGATCCGATAGATGAAATAAAGATGATTCCCTGGATTCTTGTGGATTTTCGTACTGAAAATGATGAATTCTAAAGTAGGATTCACATTTTCTAAAAGTTGTTAAAGATCTCAATAGACATTAATAATTGTCTATTTCTAGTGTGGGTAAACGAAAAAATTCCGATCCGATAGATGAAATAAAGATGATTCCCTGGATTCTTGTGGATTTTAAATCTTGAAAATGATGAATTCTAAAGTAGGATTCACATTATCTAAAAGTTGTTAAAGATCTCAATAGACATTAATAGTTGTCTATTTCTAGTGTGGGTAAACGAAAAATTCCGATCCGATAGATGAAATAAAGATGATTCCCTGGATTCTTGTGGATTTTCGTACTGAAAATGATGAATTCTAAAGTAGGATTCACATTATCTAAAAGTTGTTAAAGATCTCAATAGACATTAATAGTTGTCTATTTCTAGTGTGGGTAAACGAAAAAATTCCGATCCGATAGATGAAATAAAGATGATTCCCTGGATTCTTGTGGATTTTCGAATCTTGAAAATGATGAATTCTAAAGTAGGATTCACATTATCTAAAAGTTGTTAAAGATCTCAATAGACATTAATAATTGTCTATTTCTAGTGTGGGTAAACGAAAAATTCCGATCCGATAGATGAAATAAAGATGATTCCCTGGATTTTTGTGGATTTTCGTACTGAAAATGATGAATTCTAAAGTAGGATTCACATTATCTAAAAGTTGTTAAAGATCTCAATAGACATTAATAATTGTCAATTTCTAGTGTGGGTAAACGAAAAAATTTCGATCCGATAGATGAAATAAAGATTTGAAGTAAAACCTCCACCTACTCTACCAACTACACACATTCAAAGTCCTTTAAAAGCAGCTCTGCCAGCAAGAAAAATTATACTCTAGGATCTCCCTAGTCAATTCAAGATTCACAGTATAAGACAAAAGTTTCGATCGAAGTGGAATATTCTTTCCTCTTCTCAGATTCACGCAGTTGTTAAACTTGTCTGAAAGTATAAAACTGTACCATCTTACATGTTTCAGATAGTAATTCGTGGATTAGCAAATCAGATAACATTCTGGGGAAAAATAAGGATGTATTGGCAATTTTCTTAGGTTAACTATAGGAAAAAGAGTGAAGCATCAATAGATATGGAAGAGTCTGATTCAAAGAAGTTCATTCTTCCTGTAGATGCAGAAAATAAGGCCACAATATTTCCACTGTTTTCAGTGGCAAAGCCTCATATGCGGGCATTTTACCTATCTTGGCTCCAATTTTTTGCCTGTTTTGTATCCACATTTGCTGCTCCACCCCTTGTACCGATCATCCGTGACAACCTCAACCTTACTGCCTCTGACATCGGTAATGCAGGGATTGCATCCGTCTCTGGGTCCGTATTTGCTCGTTTAGCCATGGGTACCGCCTGCGATTTAGTTGGGCCTCGAGTTGCCTCTGCATCCCTTACACTCCTTACTGCACCTGCCGTTATCCTCTCTGCCATAGCAGACTCACCCACAGCCTTCTTGCTAGCCCGGTTTTTCACGGGCTTTTCTTTAGCTACTTTTGTGTCAACACAATTCTGGATGAGCTCCATGTTTTCTCCACCAGTAGTTGGTCTAGCCAATGGTGTTGCGGCTGGGTGGGGTAACCTAGGAGGTGGAGCAACCCAAATGATCATGCCTCTTGTGTACACTCTCATCCTTAGGATGGGACCAACAAAGTTTACAGCATGGAGAATAGCATTCTTCATTCCTGCTGCTTTACAGATTGTTTTGGCCTTTGCAGTGATGCTTTTCGGCCAAGATATGCCAGACGGAAATTTCCAGCAGCTGCACAAATCAGGTGACAAGTACAAGGACAAGTTTTCCAAGGTTATATATCATGGCCTTACCAATTACAGGGGATGGATTACTGCTCTGTGCTATGGCTACTGTTTTGGGGTGGAGCTAACTGTAGATAACATCATCGCGCAGTACTTCTATGATCGATTTAATCTCAACCTCCACACAGCAGGAATTATAGCAGCCAGTTTCGGACTGGCGAATGTTTTTGCCAGGCCAGGAGGTGGAATGGTGTCAGATTTGCTAGCAAAGAAGTTTGGGATGAGGGGAAGACTTTGGGGCTGGTGGATTATCCAGACTATAGCTGGTGTGCTATGCATTGTTCTGGGACTGATGAACTCTTTAAGTGGATCAATTGTAGTGTTGCTCGTCTTCTCTGCATTTGTTCAAGCAGCTTGTGGACTTGCATTTGGGGTCGTTCCTTTTGTCTCCAGAAGGTAGAACTTTGACATATTTCTTACTGTCTTGGTTAAAAAATTAATTTCCTTCCTTCTTTTTTAATTGCAACATTTGAGTTAACACACTTGTCGAAACATAATTTTGGCAATTAATATCTTTAGTTGTATATAATTTATGCAAATGAGATATTTAGAAAATATGCATTGAGACGAATCAAATTAGATCTTACATGACTATGTATTTTCTTGCATATAAATCATAATTGAAGGTCAAAAGGTGATTTATGGACTGCGAAAAAGTCAAAATAAATCATAATAGAAGGTTAAAGGGTGAGTTATGAACTGTGTAAAAGTCAAAATGTTACAATTATAAAGAACGGAAATAGTTAGAATCAATATCTGCATATAACAAAAACACTAGCGTTTAGCAAAAAGAGGGTCGGACTAATTAAAACTTGCAAAAGCATTTGTCTTTGGAAAAGTTAGAATCCAAACTATAGTCAGTCTCTTGATAATCTCCACTACTGCCTATTGGGTGCTTTCTTAGAATGATGGGTTGATCTCAAATAATTAGCTTAGTAGGTTGAATAAGGATATGTCAAAAATCTAGATTGCTGAACAGGGTAAGGATAAGAGAAACGAAAGTAAAGCTAGGTTTTGAACTTCAAAAAAGTATATCGTTCAAGTAAGATTCCCGTCATTTGGGATCAGTTTAGAAAGGCAATTCTATAATTGGAAATATTTTGAAATAATCGATAGTTAGGAAAGCTCTTATTTTGCTGAACTTTGTGTCTTTGTCCTTTTTAGAGCTATGGGCGTGATTTCTGGCATAACTGGAGCAGGTGGAAATGTTGGTGCGGTCATTACTCAATTGATTTTCTTCAAAGGTTCTCAATACACAATTGAAAGGGGAATAACTTACATGGGTGTTATGATTGTAGCATGCACCCTTCCAATAGCTCTCATATACTTCCCACAATGGGGAGGTATGCTTTGTGATTCTAGAGACAATTTTACGGAAGAGGAATACTATTTGAACGAATGGGATTTGAAGGAACAGCAACACGGACATCACCAGGCGAGCTTGAAGTTTACACGCAGCAGAAGAAGTTAAAGAAGCAATAAACACTAATAGTATAAATTACTGTCTTAAGCATCTTTTGTAAATGTTTCAGTATCGAATAAAAGGGTACCAATTACCTTACTTTCTCTCTGATATTTATCCATCTTTGCATCGACTCAGCGTCGAAGGCTCCGCCACGGAGACCCACCGTTAGTCCCCGTATTTATAATGGTGACTTATTAGGTTAAATAGAGAGAAAGTAAGGTAATTTTTTTTTATATTAGTCAACACTTGTCTGACTCTGACATTATCATTAAGCTTAAATATGACTGGTCACTTCATAGAGCATTCTAAAACTAATTGGTTGCTAGCAAAACTTGTAGTCTTGCTGTTTGCAGATTGTATCTTGCCCCTTTTTGGGATAACCTGTGAGCTTATTAGTGGAAGATCTAGACATAACAATTATCTATTGGATGCAATATGTAACACAAATCTATTTAGCACGTTTTTTAGTCTCATGACATATACATACCAGCCCCCCACTCTTATGTTGAGTTTGAGTCAGCTTAAGAGTAGTATGGTCTGACATTCATAAAATATGCTATGGATATGAGCAATAAAGTCATTTAATGCATATGTTTTGTGTATGTATACTCCTTTAAGTTATGTCCTAAAGGTCTGCTATGGTGTAGTCATGATTCTTCACATAAGCATATTTCAGAGAGTGAGGGATAGCTCAGTTGGTTAGAGCTTTCCTCCCGGTTCCAGGTGATCCTGGGATCGATTCTCATCCCCGTCCTTGTGGCTCATTCACACCAAAAAAAAAAAAACATAAGCATATTTGAAGCAATCTAAGTAACACTTGTTGCAAGATTAACATAATTAAGCTATGGTATAGTATGTTCCTACAAGGCTACAAGTGAGCTCAACATATTCATTGGGTAGTTCGCGTCAATTTTAGACCTCTACTTATGCCCAATTTAAAGTTGGCCAATTTAATGCATAGAACAATAATACATAAGACAAAGATTGATAAATGCAGGCAATTTTACAATGAGACATAATTTGTGCTCACATAGATGATATAGGAAGGACTTAGCTCTGCTCCTCTAATAGGAGAAGTTGAGTATGTGATCTCCCTTATTGAAACATGTAGACCATACTCAAGCTCAAATAAAGAGCATAGCTTCAAGAAATCATGAGCTTGATAATATCCCATGCTCTGCATTTGGAGGTCTGCATGTATACAAGACAAGTGTCCCGGGCCAAGGTTTGCATGCACCATCCTCTGTGAATGCGGAAATCCAGGAGCAATAATCTATATATCCTGCTTCTCACTTAAAGGCGTATTAATATATCACTGACCGCTAGCAGAGATAGTTAGGTTATGGTCCGCTTCACTTTAACGGCAGATCCACTCAGGTCGTAGACCGTTAACAGATTTAGTCAATTTGAGGTTTGCTTCTCTTTTAACGGCAGATCCACTTAGGTCGTAGACCGCTAATAAAGATAGTCAATTTGGGGCCTGCTTCTCTCTAACGACAAATCCACTTAAGTCGTAGATCGTTAAGAGAGATAGTCATGGGCCTCATGGCTGTTGTGTTACTTCTCGCTTCTCCTCGACGGTTAGTTGGTCGTTAATGTACATATTATTAGTTGTATGGGTGTCCCCAAAATATTTAGTTCAACATGATTTGCCCAAATAAATTAAAAGCATTATAGTATGTGAGCTGGAGTTTATGTACCAATAGTGAGGCTTGCTCATATTTGATGAGAGTGCTGTCAGCAGCTTATTTTTTATCTGATGGAGTGAAAAAATCAGGTCTGGTGTGTTGTGACCTTGATGGAAGATATCTCCAGATTCACGGAATATCCATGCCCGCCTTTATTATGTAAATGTGCAATATAGCTCAAACGATGACGGTCACTTAATGATACATACATCTGCTCAAATAAAGAGCTTCACAAGTGTGCAAATGGAAGCTTCTCAGTTTAGCCTTGTCTGGTGACTAGCTTTTGCTCTTGCAACTCTATGCGACTTTAATGCATCTTATTATTTTTAGTAAAAGAAGTGGAGTCTGCCAACCATGGTCTGCACATGAGTTTACTGAGACAGGCATATGGGGACTGTGAGGTGTGGTCTGCAGCAAGGTCTGTAAGCCATGATCGATGAGTTTGCTCGGCTACATGCTGCCATAAGAGGGTTTGCAGGTCTTTTCCTCGGCTTTAATTATGCTAGATTAGATTGAGTAACTCCAAATAGATGGAACTTGTAGTACACATAATCCAAATATAAACCGAGTAAAAGAACGAAACTTCCTTGGCTTGCTGGCCCTTAGTACTAGAGTAACTTTACGTGCATTTGCTCCTGGAGACACATGGTTGCTTAGATAGTGAACTAATCATGGCTGCCTAAATAACAAATGAATTTCTCTTGAGCAGTTTGTCGAATGATTAGTGTGCAAACAGATAATACTACCAGGTCCAAATAAATGCTTGATCCCATCAAATAGTAAGGATATTTAAGAAAATTAATGTCAGATTGTAGTTCAATATGCTGTGATTGGAATTTCTAGAGACCAATGAGACTTGGTTTAGTGATTATTAAATAGAATAGTGGGTACCTGATATTGCGAGGCCGTCATGTATAATAGTCCCAAGCACACGGGATACAATGTTAGTCATTCTGGAGCCCCTAAGAAGATTCTTTAAGGAAATTATGACTGGGATCGGAGGAGTCCGAAAATGCTATCAAAACAGCCAAAATTGAAGGTTATAATACACGTTTTTCAAAGTTCCCGCGGCTCGGGCACCAGAGTCCATGGGATGCCTCCTAGGGAAATTGGAGGTCATTCGAAAGGACTTCCATGGCTTGGAATGGATTTATAAATGCTTTTACTGCCATTTTGGGGTAATATTAGGTTGCACGAGAAAAGTATAGATGGGTTTTTTAGAGGCTTTCTAAGGCAAAGCAAATGGTCCCAAGCACCCGGGATATATTACAAGTCATTCCGGCTCCTTTAAGAATGTTTCGGGAGGAAATTATGATCGGGATAAGAGGAGTCCGAAAATGCCCCAAAATAGCCAAAATAGAAGGTTATAATACACGTTTCCAGAAGTTCCCGAAGCGTGGCCATGAGATGCCTCCTAGGGACATGGTAGGTCATTCCAAAGGACTCCCATGGCTTGGAACGGATATATAAATACTTTTACTACCATTCAGGGGTAATTTTAGGTTGCACGAGAAAAGTATAAACAGGGTTTTTAGAGGGTTTCTAAGGCAATGCAAATGGTCTCAAGCACTTGAAATACGTTAAAAGTCATTCCGGCGGCCTTAGGAAGGTTTCGACAGCAAATTATGACCGGGTCCGAAAGAGTCCGAAAATGCCCCCAAACCAGCCAAAATTTAAAGTTATAATATACACAGAGTCCATGGGATGCCTCCTAGGGACATGGGAGGTCCTTTGAAAGTACTCCCATAGCTTGGAACGGATATATGAATGCTTTTAATTCCCATTTCGGGGAGATTTTTGGTTGCATGAGAAAAGTATTAATGGGGTTTTTAGAGGCTTTCTAAGGGAACACAAATGGTCCCAAGCTCACGGTATACAATGTTTGTCATTCCGGAGCCCCTAAGAAGATTTCTGGAGGAAATTATGATTGGGATTGGAGGAGTCCGAAAATGCCACCAAAACAACCAAAATTAAAGGTTATACTACACGTTTTTCGAAGTTCCCGCTGCCCGGGCACTTGAGTCCATGGGATGCCTCCTAAGAAAATTGGAGGTCATTCGAAAGGACTTCCATGGCTTGGAACGGATATATAAATGCTTTTACTGCCATTTTGGGGGTAATAATAGGTTGCACGAGAAAAGTATAGATGGGGTTTTTAGAGGCTTTCTAATGCAACGCTAATGGTCCCCAGCAACCGGGCAGGCCGGATTTTGGCATGTGCAAAAAGACCTCTAGCACAGGGCCACATTTTTCAAGGGGCCCAAATTTAAGGCTAAGCCCAATTGGAAAAAAAATCTAATATTTTGTCAAACAATAAACGCTCCCTTCTCTCTCCTCTATTTACTGATTACCTTTCCAAAAAAAAACCCAATTTCTTTTTTCTGTTTCTCAAGGGAAAGAAAAATCTCGAATTATTTTTTACTTTCTTGTTTTTTTACTTTTTATTGATGGTTGTAGAAGATGATTGATGACATTGTGTGTGGATTGCTAAGAAGGTTAAGTAGGTTTAAACTTTGAAGGCATTGAGCAACTGTGTATAAACTTAATTTCCTGAATAATATTTTACTGCTAAGTTTATTGGGTTGTGTGTTTCTGCAAGAACACACTAATTCGTATACACCTTCCTACCGACTTGATTAAGAGTACGAAGGATTATTTTGCATTACTTTTATCTGGAAATTCTTTTCCCCACTGAAACTTGTTCAAAAAACTTTCCTCCACTATGATTAAATATGCATTAATTTGTGTCTAATCTGTGGCCAGAAGGTTTGATTATGATGATCAATATAGTAGTTTCTACCAAAGTATTGGAGAATTTCAATAATAAATTCTGTTTTTTAAAGGTTGTGCTTATACTTACAATAGGGGCCTCATTTTGTTATAAGAACGGGGCCACAATAATCTAAAAAACGGCCCTGCAACCGGGATACATTACAAGTCATTCTGGCTCCTTTAAGAATGTTTTGTGAGAAAATTATGATCGGGATAAGAGGAGTCCGAAATGCCCCAAAACAGCCAAAATCGAAGGTTGTAATACACGTTTCTCGAAGTTCCCAAAGCGTGGGCCCCAGACACCATGAGATGCCTCCTAGGGACATGGGAGGTCATTCGAAAGGACTCTCATGGCTTGGAACAGATATATAAACGCTTTTACCGCCATTTTGGGTTAATATTAGGTTGCATGAGAAAAGTAAAAATGGGGTTTTTAGAGGCTTTCTAAGGCAACGCAAATGGTGCCAACCACACGGGATACATTACAAGTCATTTCGACTCCCTTAAGAATGTCTCGAAATAAAATTATGATCGGGATCGGAGGAGTCAGAAAATGCCCCCAAAACAGCAAAAAATGAAGGTATATAATACACGCTTTTCGAAGTTGTCGGGACCCGGGCACCATAGTCCATGGGATGTCTCCTAGAGACATGCGGGAGGTCATTCGAAAGGACTCCCATGGTTTGGAACGGATATTGCGAGGCCGCCATGTATAATAGTCCCAAGCACACGGGATACAATGCTAGTCATTCTGGAGCCCCGAAGAAGATTTTTGAAGGAAATTATGACCGGGATTGGAGGAGTTCGAAAATGCTATCAAAACAGCCAAAATTGAAGGTAATACGCGTTTTTCGAAGTTCCCGCGGCCCGGGCACTTGAGTCCATGGGATGCCTCCTAGGGAAATTGGAGGTCATTCGAAATGACTTCCATGGCTTGGAACGGATTTATAAATGCTTTTACTGCCATTTTGGAGTAATATTAGGTTGCACGAGAAAAGTATAGATGGGGTTTTTAGAGGCTTTCTAAGGCAACGCAAATGGTCCCAAGCATCCGGGATATATTACAAGTCATTCCGGCTCTTTTAAGAATGTTTCGGGAGGAAATTATGATCGGGATAAGAGGAGTACAAAAGTGCCCCAAAACAGCCAAAATCGAAGGTTATAATACACGTTTCTCGAAGTTCCCGAAGCGTGGGCACCAGAGGCCATGAGATGCCTCCTAGGGACATGGTAGGTCATTCCAAAGGACTCCCATGGCTTGGAACGGATATATAAATGCTTTTACTACCATTCAGGGGTAATTTTATGTTGCATGAGAAAAGTATAAACCGGGTTTTTAGAGGCTTCCTAAGGCAATGCAAATGGTCTCAAGCACTCGAAATACGTTAGAAGTCACTCCGGCGGCCCTAGGAAGGTTCGACAGCAAATTATGATCGGGTCCGAAAGAGTCCGAAAATGCCCCCAAAACAGCCAAAATTTAAAGTTATAATATACACAGAGTCCATGGGGTGCCTCCTAGGGACATGGGAGGTCCTTTGAAAGTAATCCCATAGCTTGGAACGGATATATGAATGCTTTTAATTCCCATTCCGGGGAAATTTTTGGTTGCATGAGAAAAGTATTAATGGGGTTTTTAGAGGCTTTATGAGGGAACAAAGATGGTCCCAAGCACACGGGATACAATGTTAGTCATTCCGGAGCCCCTAAGAAGATTTTTGAAGGAAATTATGACCGGCATCGGAGGAGTCCAAAAATGCTATCAAAACAGCCAAAATTGAAGGTTATAATACACGTTTTTCGAAGTTCCCACGGCCCAGGCACCAGAGTCCATGGGATGCCTCCTAGGGAAATTGGAGGACATTCGAAAGGACTTCCATGGCTTGAAACGGATTTATAAATGCTTTTACTGCCATTTTGGTGTAATATTAGGTTGCTCGAGAAAAGTATAGTTGGGGTTTTTAGAGGCTTTCTAAGGCAACGCAAATGGTCCCAAGCACCCGGGATATATTACAAGTCATTCCGGCTCCTTTAAGAATGTTTCGGGAGGAAATTATGATCGGGATAAGAGGAGTCCGAAAATGCCCCAAAACAGCCAAAATCGAAGGTTATAATACACGTTTCTCGAAGTTCTCGAAGCGTGGGCACCAGAGGCCATGAGATGCCTCCTAGTGACATGGTAGGTCATTCCAAAGGACTCCCATGCCTTGGAAAGGATATATGAATGATTTCACTACCATTTCAGGGTAATATTTGGTTGCACATGAAAAGTATAATGGGGATTTTAGAGGCTTTCAAAGGCAATGCAAATGCTCCCAAGCATCCGGGATACTTTACAAGTCATTCCGGCTCCCTTAAGAATGTCTCGGAATAAAATTATGATCCGGATCAGAGGAGTCCGAAAATGCCCCCAAAACAGCCCAAATTGAAGGTTATAATACACGCTTCTCGAAGTTGTCGTGGCCCGGGCACCAGAGTCCATGGGATGTCTCCTAAGGACATGGGAGGTCATTCGAAAGGACTCCCATGGTTTGGAACGAATATCTAAATGCTTTTACTGTCATTCCGGGGTAATTTTAGGTTGCACGAGAGAAGTATAAACAGGGTTTTTAGAGGCTTTCTAAGGAAATGCAAATGGTCTCAAGCACTTGGGATACGTTAAAAGTCATTCTGGTGGCCCTAGGAAGGTTTCGAGAGCAAATTATAATCGGGTCCGAAAGAGTCCGAAAATGCCCCCAAAACAGCCAAAGTTTAAAGTTATACTCCCTCCGTCCCAGAATACTCTTTACCATTTCCTTTTTCCTCTGTCCCAGAATACTCTTTACACTTCCATTTTTGGATATGACCCACTATTATTTTAATTCTTCTACCTTTTAAGCATTGGCCCACACTATCTCTCCTCCAAATCAAAAATAATACCACTCCTACTACCCACCAACTCTAACCATGGCCCACACACACTCTCCTTAAAATAAAATAATACTACTTTTACTAACTACTAACTCCTATCACATCTACTTTTTAATAAAATAACAATTGATAACCAAACAACAACTTATCATCTAAAACTACGTGCATTGATAAGTGTCAAGAGTATTCTGGTACGAAAGAAGTAATATACCCTTTTCGAAGTTGCCGAGGCCTGGGCACCAGGGTCCATGGGATGCCTCCTTTGAAAGTATTCCCATGGCTTGGAACAGATATATGAATACTTTAAATTCCCATTTCGGGGAAATGTTTGGTTGCATGAGAAAAGTATTAATAGGGTTTTTAGAGGCTTTCTAAGGGAACACAAATGGTCCCAAGCACACGGGATACAATGTTAGTCATTCCGGAGCCCCTAAGAATTTTCTGGAGGAAATTATGACCGGGCTCGGAGGAGTCCGAAAGTGCCATCAAAACAACCAAAATTGAAGGTTATAATACAAGTTTTTCAAAGTTCCCGCGGCCCGGGCACTAGAGTCCATGGGATGCCTCCTAGGAAAATTGGAGGTCATTCGAATGGACTTCCATGGCTTGGAACGGATATATAAATGCTTTTACTGCCATTTAGGGGTAATATTAGGTTGCACGAGAGAAGTATAGATAGGGTTTTTTGAGGCCTTCTAATGCAACGCAAATGGTCCCAAGCACCCGGGATACGTTACAAGTCATTCCGGCTCCTTTAAGAATGTTTCGGGAGAAAATTATGATCAGGGTAAGAGGAGTCTGAAAATGCCCCAAAACAGCCAAAATCGAAGGTTATAATACACGTTTCACGAAGTTCCCGAAGCGTGGGCACCAGAGGCCATAAGATGCCTCCTTGGTACATGGGTGGTCATTCGAAAGGACTTCCATGGCTTGGAACAGATATATAAATGCTTTTACTGCTATTTTGGGGTAATATTAGGTTGCAGGAGAAATGCATAAATGGGGTTTTTAGAGGCTTTCTAAGGGAACGCAAATGGTCCCAAGCATCCGGGATACATTACAAGTCATTCCGGCTCCCTTAAGAATGTCTCGGAATAAAATTATGATCGGGATCGGAGGAGTCCGAAATTGCCCCCAAAACAGCCAAAATTGAAGGTATAATACACGCTTTTCGAAATTGTCAGGGCCCGCGCACCAGAGTCCATGGGATATCTCCTAGAGACATGGGAGGTCATTCGAAAGGACTCCAATGGGTTGGAACGGATATATAAATGCTTTTACCGTCATTCCGGGGTAAATTTAGTTTGCACGAGACAGGTATAAACAGGGTTTTTAGAGGCTTTCTAACACAATGCAAATGGTCTCAAGCACTCGGGATACGTTAAAAGTCATCCCGCGGCCCTAGGAAGGTTTCGAAAGCAAATTATGACCGGGTCCGAAAGAATCCGAAAATGCCACCAAAACAGCCAAACTTTAAAGTTATAATATACACTTTTCGAAGTTGCCGAGTACCGGGCACCAGAGTCCATGGGATGCCTCCTAGGGACAAGGGAGGTACTTTGAAAGTACTCCCATGGATTGGAACGGATATATGAATGCATTTAATTCCCATTTCGGGGAAATTTTTTGTTGCATAAGAAAGGTATTAATGGGGTTTTAAGAGGCTTTCCAAGGGAACACAAATGATCCCAAGCTCACGGTAGACAATGTTTGTCATTTCGGAGCCCCTAAGAAGATTTCTGGAGGAAATTATGATTGGGATTGGAGGAGTCCGAAAATGCCATCAAAACAACCAATATTGATGGTTATGCTACACGTTTTTCGAAGTTCTCGCGGCCCGGGCACTTGAGTCCATGGGATGTCTCCTAGGAAAATTGGAGGTCATTTAAAAGGACTTCCATGGCTTGGAACAGATATATAAATGCTTTTACTGCCATTTTGGGGTAATACTAGGTTGCACGAGAAAAGTATAGATGGGGTTTTTAGAGGCTTTCTAATGCAACGCTAATGGTCCCAAGCAACCGGGATACATTACAAGTCCTTCCGGCTCCTTTAAGAATGTTTTGTGAGAAAATTATGATCGGGATAAGAGGAGTCCGAAAATGCCCCAAAACAGCCAAAATCGAAGGTTATAATACACGTTTCTCGAAGTTCCCGAAGCGTTTGCCCCAGACGCCATGAGATTCCTCCTAGGGACATAGGAGGTCATTCGAAAGGACTCTCATGGCTTGGAACAGATATATAAATGCTTTTACCGCCATTTTGGGTTAATATTAGGTTGCACGAGAAAAGTATAAATGGGGTTTTTAGAGGCTTTTTAAGGCAACGCAAATGGTGCCAACCACCCGGGATACATTACAAGTCATTTCGACTCCCTTAAGAATGTCTCGGAATAAAATTATGATCGGGATCGGAGGAGTCGAAAATGCCCCGGCAACGACCCAAAATTGAAGGTATATAATACACGCTTTTCGAAGTTGTCGGGGCCCGGCACTGAGTCCATGGGATGTCTCCTAGAGACATGCGGGAGGTCATTCGAAAGGACTCCCATGGCTTGGAACGGATATGTAAATGCTTTTACTGCCATTCCGGGGTAAATTTAGTTTGCACGAGAAAGGTATAAACAGGGTTTTTGAGAGACTTTCTAACACAATGCAAATGGTCTCAAGCACTCAGGATACGTTACAAGTCATTCCGGCGGCCCTAGGAAGGTTTCGAGAGCAAATTATGATCGGGTACGAAAGAGTCCGAAAATTCCCCCAAAACAGCCAAAATTTAAAGCTATAATATACACTTTTCGAAGTTGCCGAGGCTTGGGAACTAGATTCCATGGGATGCCTCCTAGGGACATATATGGGAGATCCTTTGAAAGTATTTCCATTGCTTGGAACGGATATATGAATGCTTTTAATTCCCATTTCGGGGAAATGTTAGGTTGCACGAGAAAAGTATAGATGGGGTTTTTAGAGGCTTTCTAATGCAACGCTAATGGTCCCAAGCAACCGGGATACATTACAAGTCCTTCCGGCTCCTTTAAGAATGTTTTGTGAGAAAATTATGATTGGGATAAGAGGAGTCCGAAAATGCCCCAAAACAGCCAAAATCGAAGGTTATAATACACGTTTCTCGAAGTTCCCGGCGTTTGCCCCCGGGACGCCATGAGATGCCTCCTAGGGACATAGGAGGTCATTCGAAAGGACTCTCATGGCTTGGAACAGATATATAAATGCTTTTACCGCCATTTTGGGTTAATATTAGGTTGCACGAGAAAAGTATAAATGGGGTTTTTAGAGGCTTTCTAAGGCAACGCAAATGGTGCCAACCACCCGGGATACATTACAAGTCATTTCGACTCCCTTAAGAATGTCTCGGAATAAAATTATGATCGGGATCGGAGGAGTCAGAAAATGCCCCCAGAACAGCCAAAATTGAAGGTAATACACGCTTTTCGAAGTTGTCGGGGCCCGGGCACCAGAGTCCATGGGATGTCGCCTAGAGACATGCGGGAGGTCATTCGAAAGGACTCCCATGGCTTGGAACGGATATGTAAATGCTTTTACTGCCATTTCGGGGTTAATTTAGTTTGCACGAGAAAGGTATAAACAGGGTTTTTAGAGACTTTCTAACACAATGCAAATGGTCTCAAGCACTCGGGATACGTTACAAGTCATTCCGGCGGCCCTAGGAAGGTTTCGAGAGCAAATTATGATCGGGTACAAAAGAGTCCGAAAATTCCCCCAAAACAGCCAAAATTTAAAGCTATAATATACACTTTTCGAAGTTGCCGAGGCCTGGGAACTAGATTCCATGGGATGCCTCCTAGGGACATATATGGGAGATCCTTTGAAAGTATTTCCATTGCTTGGAACGGATATATGAATGCTTTTAATTCCCATTTCGGGGAAATGTTTGGTTGCATGAGAAAAGTATTAATGGGGTTTTTAGAGGCTTTCTAAAGGAACACAAATGGTCCCAAGCACACGGGATACAATGTTAGTCATTCAGGAGCCCCTAAGAAGATTTATTGAGGAAATTATGACCAGCCTTAGTGGAGTCCGAAAATGCCATCAAAACAGCCAAAATTGAAGGTTATAATACACGTTTTTCGAAGTTCCCGCGGCCCAGGCACCAAAGTCCATGGGATGCCTCCTAGGGAAATTTGAGGTAATTCGAAAGGTCTTCCATGGCTTGGAACGGATATATAAATGCTTTTACTGCCATTTTTGGGTAATACTAGGTTGCACGAGAAAAGTATAGATGTGGTTTTTAGAGGCTTTCTAAGGCAACGCAAATGGTCCCAAGCACCCGGGATACATTACAAGTCATTCCAGCTCCTTTAAGAATGTTTCGGTAGAAAATTATGATCGAGATAAGAGGAGTCCGAAAATGCCATAAAACAGCCAAAATCGAAGGTTATAATACACGTTTCTTAAATTTCCCGAAGCGTGGGCACCAGAGGCAATGAGATGCATCGTAGGGACACGGGAGGTCATTCGAAAGGAATCCCATGGCTTGGAACAGATATATAAATGCTTTTACCGCCATTTTGGGGTAATATTAGGTTGCACGAGAAAAGTATAAATGGGGTTTTTAGAGGCTTTCTAAGGCAACGCAAATGGTCCCAAGCACCCGGGATACATTACAAGTCATTCCGGCTCCCTTAAGAATGTCTCAAAATAAAATTATGATCAGGATCGCATGAGTCCGAAAATGCCCCCAAAACAACCAAAATTGAAGGTTATAATACACGCTTTTCGAAGTTGTCGGAGCCCGGGCACCAGAGTCCATGGGATGTCTCCTAGAGACATGGGAGGTTATTTGAAAGGACTCCCATGGTTTGGAAAGGATATATAAATGCTTTTACTGCCATTCCGAGGTAATTTTAGGTTGCACGAGAAAAATATAAACAGGGTTTTAGAGGCTTTCTAAGGCAATGCAAATGCTTTCAAGCACTCGGGATACGTTAAAAGTCATTCCGGCGGCCCTAGGAAGGTTTCGAGAACAAATTATGACCGGGTCCGAATGAGTCTGAAAATGCCCCAAACCAGCCAAAATTTAAAGTTATAATATACACTTTTCGAAGTTCCTGAGGCCCGGGCACCAGAGTCCATGGGCTGCCTCCTATTGACATGGGAGGTCCTTTGAAAGTACTCCTATGGCTTGGAACGGATATATGAATGCTTTTAATTCCCATTTCGGGGAAATTTTTGGTTGCATGAGAAAAGTATTAATGTGGTTTTTATAGGCTTTCTAAGAGAACACAAATGGTCCCAAGCACACGAGAAACAATGTAAGTCATTCCGAAGCCCCTAAGAAGATTTCTGGAGGAACTTATGACGGGGCTCGGAGGAGTCCGAAAATGCTAATAAAATAGCCAAAGTTGAAGGTTATAATACACGTTTTTCGAAGTTCCCGCTGCCGGGGCACCAGAGTCCATAGGATGCCTCCTAGGGAAATTGGAGGTCATCCGAAAGGACTTCCATGGCTTGGAACGGATATATAAATGCTTTTACTGCTATTTTGGGGTAATATTAGTGTAACAGACTTGTTTTTTTTAAAGAATTAATTAAATACTAATTATAATTATTAAGTTAATTATGTTTGTAATATTCTTATTTTATTTGGGTTGGAGTATGATTTTTATTTGTCATGTTTCTAATATATTTATTTATGTGATTTTATGAAATTATTATTAAATATATTTTGGGTTTTTAGTCATTTAAAATGTGTTGAGCAGTATTTGCCAAAAGAGGAATACCAAAACCAAGACCCTTTGTCGTTTTATTCATAAAAACCAAACCCATCTACAACTTTCTCGTGGCTTCTCCCGTGAAAAACCCCAAACTCCAAAAAAATCAGAACCCCTTTTCTCTTTCCTCCCTGTGAACCCCTCTGTTTCTCTCTCGCTCACCTGCGTCGCGCCTCGTCGGCGTTTTCCGAGCTTATCGGAGATTATGCGTCGTTCTCTCCTCCTCTGTTTCGTTGCTGCTACTGTTATTCTTGGTGTTGGTGCTGTGTGCATCGTTACCTCGCAGGTGTTCTTCGCGCGCCACTGCTCGTCGCTGCTTCGCTTCTTCCCCTCTTCGTTCGTTGATGCTGCTGGTGGTGTTGCGGTCACCACCACCGTCTCCTCCCCTGCCCTTTTCCTCTCTCCCCTGTTCTTGTGTCGCTGCTGCTCGTGTTGCGATGTTTCTCCTGGTATTGGGATGGTGTTGATCTTCTCCGCCTCGTTTTACTTATGATGTTGTCAAGGTACTAAACCAAGTTGCCTATATTCTTGCTTTTCCATCAAGTTGGGTTAATTATAAACTGGAAATGCTATTGTGATGTTTATGTTGTTGATTGAGTTTCATATTTATATATGTTGCAAATAATCAGTTTCTATTTTAGATTCTAATTAGTTTTGTGGTTGCTGTTGTTGAGATAATTTGGATGTCAATTGTTGAGTAAAGGATGATAATGGTAGATGAATTAAGTTAATGCTAAAGTTAGTTTAACAAGTTTGATTATATGATTTGGTTGGGTACATGATGGAATATAATTTCAATTAGAATGAATGAAATTGGGTTGACCTCTTTGTATGGAGTTCAGTGAGTAACATATTTACATATAAGGATTTAACCAATAAAGTAATTAGTTGGACTAAGGCAACTCACTTTCTGCATGGAGTGAGAACGTAAGAAGTTAGCAAGAAGTAATGTAAACTTCTTTTGTTCTAATACTGATAGAAAGTTAACACTTTTTAAGTAATATACATATTGTCAAATTATAGTAGTAATTGAAGTTCACTGTCGAGCTATAAGTTAAGAGGATAGCAATTAAGAAGTTGTGATGATTATGTTAATTAGACGAGTACTATTTAAATAGACTCTAAGACTCAAGTAATCATGTTAGTCTATTTAATTCAAGGGAATGGGATATGTAAGTGTTGATAATAATACTAAGAACATTAGAAATAGTTGCATATGAAGTCGGAGAGTGAAGATGTGTTTAATAATGTATTTTAGTTCGATAACTATAAATGGAATAATATAATAAAGTTGGACTATTTGACTAGTGTTCACTAAAGTAAAGTTGTGAATTACTTTAAAGAAGTCCCACTTAGATAATGGAATGGTTTTCGAATTAGTAATGAGATAGACTCTCTCTATATGAGTATTGGCATGGTCCGTAGTTGAGTTGTTGTTGAATATGTTATTTGGAACTCGACTAATGGTGTAGTGTGAGTCATAAATTATTGTTTTCCTGATTAATGAACCTGGAGTGTGGTGTGTAAGTTAACTCTCCTTAGTTAATTCTAAGAGAGAGACCTATATATTGTGAGTGTCGTTGGGGCTTGACAACTCTTATTATTGTTGAGATGAATATAGATTGATAATTATGAAGTGCAAAAGAGTGTAAACTATTTATATACTTCCTCCGTTCTGTTTTAAATAAAACGTTTGCTTTTTCACGCAACCCAACGTGCTTCTTTAATCATTAATATCTTTACTTGTGCACACGTAAAATATATTAAAAAGTTATAATTTGATAGTATGCATCGAGACAAATCTAACAAGATCCCACTTGACTATGTTTTTCTTTATATAATGGCGATAAATTGGAGTCAAAATTGATCAATGGATAGTGTCATTTCACCCAATGTTTCATTTAAAACAAAACGGAGGAAGTACAAAAGTATGCATCATGCGTAATTAGTTTAATACCTCTCGTTAGTTAAATCTAACTGTGAGACCTTTTACCATTTTTGGTTATATTTACATAGTATGATTGTTTATAAGTTGTGGTTCACAAGTTTTATGATTGGTATTGAATTGAATGTAAAAACATATTTGTAATAGCCTTGAAATACCTATAAGCATACTATGTTAAGCGATTATGGTTCTCTAAGGAGAAGTCTATTGGATTGGCTTGTTGTACAAAAGTTATTAAGAATTATTATAACTATGGATGAGTTCCAAAAATGATCTAATTGTGCTATGAATGATAATCGAAAAAAATCTAAAGGGGAAAGTAGCCTTGTCTGAGTCGATGGATGAGGTGACATGAACAGTACCCCATGGACTGTGAACCTTGGGGTCCCCCACAGGAAAACATGCCCATTGCTCTGTGGGGTGATAATATCGGGCGATATATCAGGTAATGTGAAACCTGTGGATGGCTGATGAAATCAGCTAGAAAATGTACTCCGGACTAGTAGCGGTTATTAGCCAAAAGTAAAGTGAATGGTTGGGTGACGACCCCCACTGTCGGAGTGTAAGCTTTCTCCTCCGCCGAGTTCTCTTTCCCCCTGGTTAAAAAGAAAGTTATCTCAAAGTATGAAAGTTATTTCGATATTGGATTCCCGATAAGGAATCATATCAGGTAATGTAATGAATGTTTATTCAGTACTTGAATATGAATGATAATATTGGATTCTTGATAAGGAATCATATCTTTATACTAGATTCCCGATAAGGAATCGTATCATGGTAAGTTGTTATGATATTGGATTTCTGACAAGGAATCATATTTTGATATTGGATCCCCGATAAGGAATCGTGTCATGTTATTTAATTCCTGATAAGGAATTGTTTGTAAAGGTATAAGAAAATGATTAATATAGCATTTGAGAATAGAAGTTGGATTTCTGATAAGAAATCGATTAAAGGAAATAAGTGATATAATCTATATCAGAATTGGTTAACTTGGATTCCTCATAAGAAATCGTGATATGTTTCAAAGGCTAATTAAATAAATATATATGAAATATATCTTTGTTGTGATTGCTTGGGAGTCACCTCGTTGCATTTGTTGTTATGTGAATGATGGTGTACTATAAAAGAAATAATTGGATAAGGATATAATATGTATGTGGTCAACAAGAGTTGGTGTGATGCATATATGACAGTGTGACGGTTGTGATTATGTAGACTGTTAAGTCGTTTTCAAGTAAAATCCACCAAAGTATGTGTTAATCACTTTACGGGTTTAGTACTCAGCTTTGCTGATGTGTGTATGTTGTTTTATCATTTCTGTGGCCTGTCACTTGTTGGGTGGCAGTATCCTAAATGTTTCAGGTTGAAGCAGTAAGTTAATCTTTTGAAAGTTGAAGCTGATACGAGTTGGTGTAGCATTGTATTTGTTTTCAAGGTGAGGACGCTCCACTTTGTAATAGTTAATAGTTTAAAAGCTATAATCAATTTCTATATTTAAGAGTCGTTAGTGCTCTTGATTCTCTCTTGGGGTTGCTCCGCGAAAGCGTCGAGACTGTTGAGTTTAGTTGGGATTATTCTATTTATTGAAATTGTAACAGGTTCATATTATTTCTCGAATTAGGGTTTTCATATTTCCAAATGAAACTCTGCCGGATTTTCTATAGGAATTTATTGGAATAGAATCTGAAAATTAGGGTCGTGTTGTAATAGTTAGTTTGAATTGAACAGAATTGGGAATCGAGTTCCACACTATCTGATGTAGTTCGGTGAGTGTGATGGTAATATTTCGGGTTAACTCGACCAGAGTCTCTTCTGCTGTGCTTAATTATCCGTAAGCTGGTCAAGAGATTTCGGGCTGTTACAATTAGGTTGCACGAGAAAAGTATGGGGTTTTTAGAGGCTTTCTAAGGCAACGCAAATGGTCCCAAGCACCCGGGATACATTACAAGTCATTCCGGCTCCTTTAAGAACGTTTTGGGAGAAAAGTATGATCGGGATAAGAGGAGTCCGAAATGCCCCAAAACAGCCAAAATCAATGTTATAATACACGTTTCTCAAAACTCCCGAAGCGTGGGCACCAGAGGCCTTGAGATGCCTCCTAGGGACATGGTAGGTCATTCCAAAGGACTCATATGCCTTAGAACAGATATATGAATGCTTTCACTACCATTTCAGGGTAATTTTAGGTTGCACGTGAAAAGTATAATGGGGATTTTAGAGGCTTTTAAAGGCAACGCAAATGCTCCCAAGCATCCGGGATATGTTACAAGTCATTCTGACTCCCCTAAGAAGATTTTTGGAAAAATTATGACCGGGCTCGGAGGAGTTTGAAAGTGCCCTAAAACAGCCAAAATTGAAGGTTATAATACACGCTTTTTGATGTTGCTGGGGGCCGGGCACCAGAACCCATGGAATGCTTCCTAGGGACGTTGGAGGTCATTCGAAAGTACTCCCATGGCTTGGAAGGATATATGAATGCTTTTAATGCCCATTTCGGTGTAATTTTAGATTGCACGAGATAAGTATTAATGGGGTTTTTAGAGGCTTTATAAGGCAACATAAATGGTCCCAAGCATCGGGGATACATTACAAGTCATTCTGGCTCCCTTAAAAATGTTTCGGGAGAAAATTATGACCGGGATCGGAGGAGTCCGAAAATGTCCCCAAAAGTTTCAGCTACTACCCTATTAGTTTTAAGCTAATTTATCACTTTTAACTCATTTTCAACTAGTCTTGTCAAATAGGCCTTTAATATGCATCACTCAATATTAGTAATTTGCGTCATTGATTGAAACAATGTTCTTATTTTAAAAAAAAATTAAAAAATAAAAAATAATTGATATCAACCCATAACATTGAATGACAAAGGTAATGACACATGGATTTTTTTTTTCCCTCCATATTAATGAGGGATGATAAATATCTAACAGGTAGATGTGAAGATACAAATTTTCGTGTAATAAATATTGTATGTGTATATAACAAATATAGTTTGTGCATGTAAAAATATTATTTGGGTTGTTTTCCCCTTATTTGTTATACGAAACGAATATTTTTACATACATAAAATTTTTTTGTTATATACACAAACAATATTTGTTACACGAAAACTTGTGTTAGATACATCTAACTGTTAGATAATTATCAAATTAACCTCCCATGTTAATATGGATTTTTTTACTTTCTGTGAAGTCATGGATGACGTGTAAATGTATTGAGACCGCAAAATAATGGATCACATTCACGTCGACGTGCACATTATATATATGGAGTATTCACTATTCAGTATTCACCACAAAACTTTCCTTGTTGAGTAACTCTGATCAGCGCAAACATAGATTTGCAACCAAAATGGGTGAAAACAAAGAAACGCAAGTTTTGAAGGTAGCATTCTACCCTTGGTTTGCACTTGGCCACCTTACTTCTTTCCTTCGCTTAGCCAACAAACTTGCTGAAAGAGGTCACGAAGTCTCATATTTTCTGCCGAAGAAAACACAACTTAAATTATCTTCTCAAAACCACTTCCCAGAACACCTCACCTTCATCCCCATCACTGTCCCACCCGTGGACGGCCTCCCTCCTGGGGCTGAGACGACCAACGATGTATCCGTGTCGGGTGCGAGCCTTATCATGGCTGCCATGGACATGACTCGTGATACTATTGATGCCCATCTGGCCCTTCTCAAGCCCGACGTTGTCTTCTATGATTTCGCTTATTGGATGCCTCAACTAGCCCGGAAACATGGGATCAAATCAGTGCACTACATCACTGGATTAATAGCAAGATATAATCCTGCTATCGCACAACAGAACCAGAACCAGAACCAGAACCAGAACCAGAAGGCACATGCACCCGGCCTCTCGTCCCCAATTTTTCGGATGCGTGCCCATGAGATGAAGGTTATTGAGAATATATATGAAAAGCCATTCGCACCCGGAGGTTTGACGTTGCCTAGATACTCATGATATCGTTCCGAGAATGTGATGCTATCGGAGTCAAGACTTGTAAGGAAATGGAAGGAATTTACTGTGAGTTTGCTGAGAAGACGTTAGATAAGCCTGTGCTTCTAGCAGGGCCTGTTGTCCCAAAACTACCATCTTCTAAACTTGACGACTATTTTGATGCCTGGCTAAATACTTTTGCTTCTGGTACTGTCATATTCTGTGCTCTTGGAAGCGAATGTATTCTTGAACAAAGCCAGTTTCAAGATATTCTTCTTGGTCTCGAGCTCACAGGTCAGTTCTTTTTGTACATGTCTACTTCATCTCTTTACTATAAAAATTATAACTGAAATTGAGATCTTGTTTAATAAATTCGGCACCATTCTTTTTTTTTTTTTTTACAATAGAACAATATAACTTTTTTTTTTACAATAGGAACAATATAACTGAATATAGTTAGTGAATCTAGAACAAGTTTGGGCACATTGTTTTGCCGTATGATGATTGATGAGCCATTGAAAGTTGAAACTTGTTGTCCATTCACTTCGAGGATTGTGCACCAAGAGAATTGGCAATGTCAATGTCAATGTCCATGTCCATCTACGTCTACTAGTCTTTGTGCCCCATAAGAAAGCTTTGAATTGTAAACTTCAAACTTTATCAATTTATATATATATACATATAGATGAGAACCACCCTTATGGTGAGAACCGCGAGAACCGCTCATTTTTCCTTATTTTATGAAGATCTTGCTCATGTCACAACGTTTTTGCTCATTTTTTATATTTTGCTTATTTATGGTTTTGCTCATTTAACATTTCTATGCTAATTTCATAATGTTTTTGCTCATTTTACGTTTTGCATATTTTACATTTTTGTTCATTTAACCTTTTTATGATGATTTTACGTTTTTCTCATTTTACATTTGTGCTCATTTAACGCTTTTGTTCATTTAATGTTTTCTACTCATTTTATGATTTTGCTCATTTTTTTCTTCTTATTTTATGAACATTTTGCTTATTTGTAGTGGTTCTCACGGTTCTTACCATAAGAGGGTTCTCACTAGAACATATATATATATATATATATATATATATATATATATATATATATATATATATATATATATATAACAATACTTTCTTATAACAATAGTATAAATACTTATATTTGGAGAAACTACTGATTGTGGTAATTACTAGCTATTGTAATAGCTGGTAACGGTTTGAATAACCACTAGTTGCCAACTAGTAGCGGTTGGTGATTAACGTTTAAAATGGTTATTTAAATCATAAGTATTTGCCAAAAGTAGCTAAATTCCAATAAAAGATAGGGTATTTTAGAAAAAACTATAATATAATTTCAACGTTTTTTGCCAACTAGTCTTATATGATTAAAATCTTATAATACTAGTAGTTATTATAATTTAATCATATTCCAACCTTATGCGTGGAAGCTGGATTTTTGATAGGGTATTTTAGAAAAAAATATAATAATGTAGTATCTTAAGGAAACGCTAGTGTAAAAATCAAATACTACCTCCAGTTTTTATTATTTGCAACGATTTGACATAAAGTAGAGAGGGAAAATGTCTAATCGTTGCAAATAATAGAAACTGGAGGTAGTACGTAAATATGCATAGCGTTTTCAAATCACTATCGAACCTCTCCCGCTTTACCCATTACTACAAATCTACCGCCACTGTCTTGCCAAATACTTTTCTATTTTTTCAAGATAGGATTTTGATTTGTCCAATCTCTACAGGTTACCTAGAATGCTAATGTCAAACATCAAAACCAACGAAGACTTCACCCCCAACAAAAAAATCCTTCACTAGTACTATCTAGACCTGGGCATGGGCCGGGCCGGGCCTATTCACTAGCTCGGTCCGCGGGCTTGGGGGAAATGGCGGGCCGGGCCTGAGCCCGTGAGTGGCGGGCCGTGCCGTGCCGTTCCGGGCCTGGAATTTTCAGATTTTGTCCACGGCCCAGGCCCGCGGGACGGGCTCGTGCCTCTTGCGGGCCTGGCTTTTGTTTTATGTTGCTTTTTGGATTCTTGGCAGTTTTAGGCTAAAAAACAAGGGAAAGGGGCGTTCGGCCCACGGGCCGGCCCATGGACCATATAGGCGGGCTCGTGCCGGTGCGGGCCTGAAATAAAATTTCTTGTCCATGACAGGCCCACGGCCAACGTAGCGGACAACGGGTCGGGCCTCGAGCGGGCTCATGCCGGGCCGGGCCCAAACCGTGCTGGCCCGGCCCATGCCCACCTCTAGTACTATCCCATGGATACCAATATCATATCTAGTGGCAGATCCAGGATTCAAATAGGGGGTACTGTGATTATTTAAATAAACTTTGGTCTCGATATTATTTAACGTCATAAATATTACAATCCAAAACATTGTTCAATAATTAATGTCACAAATCTCAAAATATAAAAATAAATAAGTAAAATTACACAAATTGGCATCGCGTTTGTTGTCCCTTTAATTTTTTGATCCATGTGTCATTTTCTATACCCATTAAACAAATAAACTAATTATTATCTAATAAATAGTTCCTTTGAAATCAAATTAATAATCAATAATAAATAGTCCATGTGAAATCAAATTAATAACCAAGAGAGTATTAGGGATTTGATGATCTAATTGGATTGTAATTCTATTCTTTTGCTTTTGTAGGTGATGATGAGCTAAGACATCATTAAACAAGATAAATTTATTTGCTTTCACTGACATCTCTTCGGCATAAAACCAACCGAATCGAACCGAACCGAATCAACCGAATTGAATTGAATCGAATCGAACTAAATTATAACTAATTAATAGTCATGATTATCATTTAGGAACCGAATCGAATCGAACCGAGTTGAACTAAACTAAACCGAATCGAATCGAACCGAATTGAACTAAACCGAATTGAATCGAATCGAATCGAAAATAAGCTGGGGAGAACAGGCCCATAGAATTCTTCTTTCTCTCTTCTTTCACGGCTTTCTCTCTTCTTTCTCCCGGCCCCAACCCCTAAAAGTAGTGAAAAGCCCCAATTTTCTTTCTCTCTCTTCTTTCTCCTAGTTCCAGCTTCATCACTTTCTTAAGTCTTCTTGTTTGAGTTTTAATTTCACAAAAAAAAATTCACTTCGGGGGTACCGCAGTACCCCCAATGACCCCTCTGCATCCGCCAGTGATCATACCATACCACTACTACAAGGTTCTTAAAGAGCATTTCCATAGAAAATTCCAAAACGTAAGCAAAAATATTAAACAACTTTTTTTTAGAGGAACTAATTAACTATTTCGAATTAGTATTACTTTTAAAAATTATAAGTAAAAGTAGTTCAATTTCCATTTCTTTCTTGGTGAAAAGAAATTAATTAAATATCACAATATTTATTAAGATACTTAGAAATGAAAATAAAATTGATATTAAATAAAGAGAGAGTGTAGTGTGACTCTCCACTCAAAATGGCTTAACAAGTTCTTTTTCACTTGGATGACATCATAAGTCTTGAATGGCTTAGCAAGTCAAATATTTTATGGTTTAACAAAACAATTAGTACCCCTTGGATGACCTAGCAATACATTTTGCATAACCAAACTATCAAAGGACCAACTCAACTAAAAGTTTAAACTGATGGTTGGAGTCCTATGAATAGCTTTATACTATGTCACACCCTCTCACCCGAGAGCCCATTGACTTGAAGTGTGGATGCAAGCACGGACCTCCATCAAACCCGACGCTAAATATTGCACTTAGAAAGGAGGGGTAGATGAGATTTGAACCCGTAACCTTTATGTCACGCTGGCTCTGGTATCATGTCAAAAGACCAACTCAGCCAAAAGTTTAAGCTGATGGGTGGGGTCCCAAGAATAATTTTATACTCTATCACAACCTAACTTGCTAATTGACCGTTAAAATTAGCAAACTAAGTGAGCACATTGAACCCAAATTTGTAGGATATTATTAGAAGCGAAATTTGCTAAAACATACCTTTTATATATCACATTATGCGAGAAACAACCTTTTTAAAATTTTATGGCAACTTAATACCTTAAATGTATTTTTTTTTGTGAGAAACAACCTTGGTCTATTTCCCGACAATGAACAGCCAGATTCCGGCGTTGACTCGTGTTATCCTAAATCTCAGCCTTTTCCCTCCCTTTCCCCTAATTGTTACCCATCACCACCACCATCCATCATCTTCAACCCTCGCACCACCAAAGAAAATCAACGGCTAGTCATTCCCCACCAACTACCACCACCGCTCCACCTAGAAAACACACCAAAATCCAGAAAATTATTGACACCACAACCACCATCCATTCAAACCTTAAAAAAAATCATCAGCACATAAAGCACCACCACCATTTGAATCCCAAAACATACCACCACACTAACATCACTATTCAAACCCACTATTCTAACTACAGCCACCATCAAATTCGAATTGCCACCACCGTCAAATTCGAACCAAAACCACCCAAAATGCACCACCACCACCACCAAGTCAAATGAGCGTGAGAGGGAGAGGGTGTTGAGTCTCCTATTCAAAATTAGTTCTACAGTTTAGGAAAATGTGATGTATTCAGTTAGTAGCTTAGGGATTTGTTCAACTGAACGTTAGTGGCATATTATTAGGAGTTGATTTATTTAGTGGAGTCTTTAGGATATTAATATGTTAGTGGGTCATCATATCTAGATCATGGGTTAATGCTCCTATTTTCTAGTGTCAGGTTGTTAGTGTTTTGCTTATTTAAGGTAATCCTTTTTACTTCTATTTCGTATGCAAGTCTTGAATAAAGTAAGAGCTTTAGTAGTATTAGACTTGTTTTGCACTTCTGTATTTTTCCAACAGAGGGGAAGAGAGAGAGAAAAAAAAGAGATAATGGGTTTGAGTTTCGATGTTGGTGGTGGTGCTATGATTGAAGGTCGTCATTGCTTTAGGGTTTGGTGAAGAGAGAGATAATGGTTGGTTGGATTTCGATGCTGGTGGTTGTGATGTGGTTGACGTTGGTGGGCTTGTGGGTTTGGTGAAGAGATCGAAAGAGATTGTGTGTGGGTGGTTCGGATGGGTGGGGGTGGTTTCGGGGTGGGGGAAGGGTGGTTCAGGTTGGTAGGGGTGGAGGAGGAGGGAAATGGCTTAATTAAGCTAAAGACAAGTCAAGTGCTTCACTTAAGTGAGTCAACGTCGGAATTTGGCTGGTCAACGTCGGAAAATAGACCAAAGTTGTTCTCACAAAAAAAATTACATTTAAGGTCTTAAGTTGCAGAAATTTTTTTAAATGTTGTTTCTTGCAAAATGTGATATATAAAAGGTATGTTTTAGCAATTTCGCTTATTAGAATTCGGAAATATAATGGGTTATATTTATGTCCTTGCAGGTAAGCCATTTTTGGCGGCCCTGAAGCCTCCTAAGAATTGCAAAAGTTTAGAGTCGGCTCTACCAGAAGGATTCGGTAATAGAGTAAGTGGAAGAGGAATGATCCATGGAGGTTGGGTGCAGCAACAACTGATCTTACAACATCCATCAGTGGGATGTTTCATAACTCATTGTGGGGTAGGATCTCTATCAGAAGCTATGGTAAGCCAATGTCAAGTGGTGCTTATGCCTCAAGCAGTCGACCAATTCATGAACGCGAGGCAGATGAGTTTAGAATTGAAGATCGGAGTCGAGGTCGAGTCGACAGAGACGGATGGTTTTTTCACTAGGGAGGCCGTCTGTAAGGCAGTCTCCCTTGTGATGGATGACCAAAGTGAAGTTGGGAAAGAAGTGAAGGCAAATCATGCTAAATGGAGAGATTTTATTTTAACGGAAGGTCTTGAGGACTCTTATATTAGTAGCTTCATTCAGAGTCTACAACACTTGCTTCGTATGAACTGATCAACATGTTCTACCATATTACTCAAGTTGTTCCATTTAGGTTGTGCAACCGTTACAATGCGGCTAAGGAACCCAATACTCAGTTATCATAGAAAAGGGAGGGGGGAAGACATACCCTCCCAATTTTAGTTGCTACAATTTCCTTCTTTTCATCCATTTTCGTTTATAACTTATAACAAATGTAATAGTCGATACCTAAAGATATTAATTACTATACACTGTATTACAAAAGATACTCTTAAATATCAACCGTTGAGTTGAAAGGAGGAAGCCGTACGTTTTGATCTTTTCGGGCTCTTGAATCAATATGTACCCATCATTGTAAGAGGGAGATCTATAAAAGACTCTTTTCGTTGCAATTTACTATTAAATATCCACCATAAAGTTGAACGAACACACCCTCAAATTAAAAATGAAGCAGCAACATATGAATATTTACAGGTTGAAATTAAACAACTAAACTTTTTTTTTTTTTAAAAAATAAAATGACAAACAAAGAAAAAGGGCATAAAATAAAATTCAGTGCCCTAGCTGGCACATAGTGTCATATGATCTTTGCACCCTTCGAACCAATCTATGACTCTCCCTTAAACAATAATCTATGCTTTGAGGAACCAAAGGAGCTTCTGTTCTTCCATAAGAGTTCCAACACAATGCCTGTTGAAGACGACCTCGATTTCTGGGCGACGGTGTTAATCGAATGTCCGTTAGATCAACGTCAGAGCAAGGAATGTCATTGCTACAAGCAAGATGAATAGGTTGAGCTGAATAAGTCCCTACAATTTTGTTGTACTGGACATTTGATATTGCTACTGCCCCTGTTTCATTTTTGCAATGAACATTATTTTCACAGTAAAATTGGTCGATTATTACTGGGACCTTCACATCCCTCACTTGTACGTCAGAAAATGATATGTTCTTCACTGATCCAATACCACCCTGCAGCAAACAATTTGATTTCATTTATTTCTGAGGTATAGTTAACTAAGGGATCCACATTCTCTCCAATAACCCTAAGAACTATAGTAGGGTTCTGGAGTTAAAGATAAAAACACGTAACTAAAATATTAGTGAAAGATTGGCCTAAGAAAACGTAAAATTGCCAATTGTAACAAGTATAAAAGAGAATGATGGAGTATCTTTTAATCACTCACAGGCCATGTCTTGATCCTTACTCCAAATAGCGTGTTTTGCATGAGTATGTTCTCAACGACGATATCTGAAACACAAGCCACGGTTTTATCCTTTCCTAATCCTCCCAAACTGCAACAAGAAATGAAAGTCGCTTAATAATGTAAATGAAATAGTTTTAGTACCGACTTAATTTTGAGAAATTTTAATTTGTAGTTAAATGCCAATGGTGCAACTTTTTCACAACCCAAAACATAGAAGGTTTTTGGGCAATTGTGAAAAAAAGAGATAAATATTGAAATATTTTTTAAGTCGATATGAGGTGGTTCTATATATTTAGATGGAGATATTATATTCTTTTGAATCAAAGGTAGAAAGTTACCTTATACCATGACCAGGACCGCAGTTAATGTGGTGGACATAAATGTTAGAGCAACCAGTTTGAATGGATACACAATCATCTCCTGCTCAAAAAATGAAATAATCACGAATTCAACTCCAAAAGCAAATTATGGAAGTTGGTCTACGACATAAGCATAACTTTATTAATTATATTATAATTTAGTTACTGACTAGAACAACAAATTATACTTAAATTCCCAAGTTACAATTTTCATAGTTTTGTAAAGGTATCAGTCTGATCAGGAATTACACTTCCAAGTGCATGATTTTTTAACAGTTAGTGGAGAGGTAAATGTATAGTAGCTGAGTCTATATATGTAGTCGTTCTTTTCCAGCACCTGCTTTTAAAAAGTTAGTTAAAAGTGACCGTTTCAGCAACCGTTAACCGTCTTCCAAGAAAGTTAAGTATTCACTTGGCTTAGTGGAGGCTAACTAATTACACTTCCAGATTCCAATTACCAAAAGGTAAACTTCTTACTTCGTAGTTATGTCTGTTTAGGTCCACTAGAAAAAAGAATAAAGATAATTAATAGCATTCTTTTGAAGCCAATAAAACTTTTTATGAATCTCTGTATTATTTTTATATCCACTGTGCTCTTTAAGTTTTGCAACCACTGAAAAGGTAACTACCACAGTTGCACACTATAATAGGATATAAGAAAAAGAGACCTTTTCATTGAGCAACAAGGATAAAATTCCTGACACTTTCTTTCTTAAAGCATGCGAATTCTATATCTTCTTTCAGGTAAAAATAATCAGTGTTGGTTAGGAAACCTGAAACTAGATTTGTATACATCTATACTACTATATTAAAAGGTATTCTTAAACAAGAAATTGTGCCCCATGGCGCTATCCCTTATAGTGTTTGCTTCATATACTCCACATGCAATAAAAAAATTAGAAAATGGATAGTATAAGATTTGAATCCATGACTTCAAGCTTATATGCTAAAGTCTTAACCACTAAACCAATTAATGTTTGGTGTTATAATTTTAAAATTAAATATTAATTGAAGACATTTATGAATGTCATGAATGCTGAAGTAAAGTGATGAACTTTTGCTCAATAACTTTCTCATCTTATTTCTATTTCATTCATTGATTTCTCCATAATTCTCTCTTACAAAATAAGTGGCAACATTGCCTTAAATAGCTGCGCCGTCAAGTGGCAATCCCTAGGTCATGATTCTAGGACTCAATCATAACATGACACTTGGACTATAGCACTACTATTACATCATATTAGTAAGTAGGACTAAGCATAGAAATAAAAGGATATGGGCCAAGGGGCCAACTGGGCTATCTATCTCAACACTCCCGCTCAAGTTGAGAGAGAAGGAGCATTCTGAACTCCCAGCTTGAAGAGAAGAGATAAACGCTGTTGAGTACGAAACTGCTTAGTCCAGACATTAGCTAGCTGCTCATTGGATGGCACATAGGTAGGACCTATGATTTCATCTTGAGTTTTATCCCTTATAAAGTGACAATCAATGTCTACATGCTTAGTCTTCTCATGATGGACAGGGTTGGTAGCAATATCTTTTAGGCCTACATGCTTAGTCTTCTCATGATGGACAGGGTTAGTCAGGACATCAGCTAGCTGCTTGGTTGTCACAGTACACAGGAGTCTTGCCAATATCTTTTAGGCCTAGATCCTTCAAGAGTTGTTTAAGCCACATGACTTCACACACTGCCAGTGCCGTGGACCTATATTCAACTTCAGCACTACTTCTGGACACCACACTTTGTCTCTTGGACTTCCATGATATAGGAGAAGCACCCAATAGGATACAAAATCCTGAAGTAGACCTTCTTGTAGAGGGACACCCTGCCCAGTCACTATCACAGTAGGCTTGGAGCTTGGCACTCGAGTGATTAGTAAGATGGATACCTTGGAGAGGGGATCCAGCAAAATATCTCAGCACTCTTTTAGCACTTTGCAAGTGAACATCAGTTGGATTGTGCATAAACTTGCTCAGGACATGCACACTAAAGGCTATATCAAGCCTGGTCAGTGTGAGATAGATAAGTTTTCCAACTAGCCTCTGATAGACTTCAGGAGAGGGAATAGGACTGCCAGAGGTAGGAGTGAGCTTCACATGGCTATCCATGGGAAGTTTGAGAGGTCTGCATTTGCTCATGCCATATTCTTTGAGAAAATCTATAATGTACTTCCTCTGAGAGAGAAAAATTCCCTCTTTACAGTGGTCAACCTCTATGCCCAAAAAGTACCTGAGGAGGCCTATGTCTTTCATGTAGAACTGCCCAGCTAGGAATTGCTTTGCACTTTCAATAGCTTTGGCATGATTGCCTGCAAGGATCAAGTCGTCTTCATACACCAGAATGACTGTGAGACTTTCTCCCTGAGCTTTAGTGAATAGAGAATAGTCACTCCTTGACTGAACAAAGTCATGATCCTGGAGTGCACAGCTTAGTTTGGCAAACCATTGCATTGGTGCCTGCTTGAGCCCATATAGGGATTTTTTTGAGCTTGCACACATATGAATTTTCACCCTTGCTTTACAACTCCCCCTGAGACATAACTTGAAGCCTGTGACCTTGCCCTTTGTATCCTGGAGGAAACTTCATGTAAACATTTTCCTACAAATCACCATGCAAGAAGGCATTTTTAACATCCATCTGATGTAAATGCCACCCTTCAAGAGAGGCAACAGCAAGGAGGGACACCTCAATGTAGCTATTTTGGCTACAGGTGCAAAGGTTTAATCATAATCTATGCCAAACCTTTGTCTATTTCCCATTATTACCAGCCTGGATTTGTATCTACTCACACTTCCATCAGGGTTGTGTTTAATCTTGTAGAGCCATTTACTCCCTATGGCATGTTTTCCAGGTGGTAATTTAGTTATTTCCTAGGTGTGAATTTGCTCCAAAGCATCTAGCTCCTCATTCATAGCCTGAACCAACTCAGGCTTAGTAACAGCTTCTTTGAAGTAACTAGGTTCATGGTGGTTTATGGTTTGACTCATAAAGCAGAAGAAATTTTGTGTAGGTGTGGTGGAAATAGTTTGAGAGATAGGAACAGGTTCAGTGGTATTTGTGTAGGCAGAATTTGTGGAGGTGTAAGTGGAGGTGCTGGCATCAGTAACATAGTCTTTGTGCCTCACTGGTGTTTGGTGGGTTCTAGAAGACCTTCTGATTTCAAGCTGTCTCACATGCTGCTCTCTTCTTACCTCAGGCTCCCCGTCACCATTTTCATCCTCACCATCACTCTCACTGCGAGTTAAAGCAGGTGTAGATTGTACATGCTTAGATTGGTTATGAAAGAGCTTGTAGGGAATAATCTCTTCATAAAACCTCACATCTCTACTCACAAAGGTTTGGCTAGTTTTTAGGTTTAGCACCTTTTAATAAAAGGATTACATGTATCCCATGCTTCTTGTTTCACATTGTCAGTCCCATCTTTCTTCACACTTCCAGTCACAAACCCCAACTTTCTCTTTGAGGCCAGATTAATTTCAAATGACCTTTTCCAAGATCTAAAATTATTTGCACCTTCCAACTTCTCAACACTGATGGAACTAGTTCCATCTAAAGGATGCAAATATAGGGGGCTGGTTGAGTCTATTCCAGGCACCATGGTTTCAAATCACGTTTCAAATGATTAGAGAAAATTAGCAAAACAAACACACTCTACTCAAGATTACTACACTCTCACAGGTTAACATGATCTGTTCTTCACTTTCTCAGCAGCATTTAAACAAACACCAAAGCTGCAGACTTAATTACACATATTCTACGAGATTATATTCTAGTGCAACAAGGTAGGAAGATGTTTCTAACCTAGATGCTCTGATACCATGAAGACATTTATGAATGTCATGAATGCTGAAGTAAAGTGAAGAACTTTAGCTCAATAACTTTCTTATCTTGTTTCTATTTCTTAGGATTCTCTCTTACATAATAAGTGGCAACATTGCCTTAAATAGCTGCGCTGTCAAGTGGCAATCCCTAGGTCATGATTCTAGGACTCAATTATAACATGACACCTGGACTACAACACTACTATTACATCATATTAGTAAGTAGGACTAAGCAGAGAAATAAAAGGATATGGGGGCCAACTAGGCTATCTATCTCAACATTAATACATGAAAATTGTAATTACCGGAGCTTAGTCCGGGTCTAAAAACTAGTTCTTATATAAAATAAGGAAACCTACACAAGTAATATAATGGTACTCAAATGAGACTAAGCGTTCGGTTCTATTATATCACTGAAGGTGAAATGTGGAGGTGTGGACAACTTCAAAAACCCGTGTTAATTAATGGTCAAAGATTACTTTGACAAACGTTGAACTCAAACTGTACATATAGAAAATAATAAATACATAAAAAGGAGGTGGTATGATTGAAGAGAGCGAATCACTTACCACAGCCTATGGTAGAATGATGTATTTGAACATCTCTAGTGTTTTGAAGATGAATTCCATCTGTGTTAGGACTATCTTCCGGAGATGAAATGGTAACATTATGGACCTCAACTCCTATTGAATTATCGAATTTTATATGGCATAGTGGACTATTTGTTATTGTTATATCACGGACTTTTATGTCATTGCTGCCATAGAATCTTAATGCCTGCATGTATGATATGAATTAAGCACATATATACTCAGAGACATGATTTACTAGCTACAATTTTAATTTTAGTTTGAAAAAAAAAAGAGTAGATAGCAATTGCCAATTAGTTAAAAGATAAATAAATAAAAAAAAGTCTAGGAGAAAGATAACTTACTGTTGGTTTCATATTTGGAACTCGTCTAGGTTTATATCTCTTCTGCAAAATATAATTATGAAAAGAGAAATTTCAACCAACCTATTGTATGGCTATATAAGCATAGATTCTTAACTTAAAATTACGTCATAGTATTCCTTCCATCTTGATCTCATAGGTGAATCGAGAATTTTATATTATCTAAGTTACTGAGTACGCGTATATTATACTAGCGTTGTAATAGTATACTCACTTTCCTTTAAAAAAAATAGTATACTCACTTTGTTTTTATTTTTGTTCTTCCTATTGAATCCTTTTTTAGAGACAAAAAAGTCAAAGTACAACGAACATTTTAAAGTGAAGGAAATATATACCTATTTGGCGATGACTAAGTTTAATTTTTTTCCGTATGGTGTCGGAGTAGTACATATATATTTGGCTATACATAGGCAAGATACAACTAACCTTATTATTTGTAGTGGACGGGAAGGAAGTCCACCACTCAGAACCTTGGCCGTCCACAACTCCACTGCCTTGGATGGTGAAGTTTTGCACCCATTTTATATTTATCCATTGAAAAAGACCGGATTTAGGCCAGGAACTTACTTTTGGAGGAGCTATAATCTTCCCATTTATCTATTACCATTTACCAACATTTAATTTGCAACAATTTCAGTAATACTATATTTTAAGAATAACTAAACCATAACCCTTAATAAGAAAGAAAGGGCAAATAACCTGAAGAACAAGTTGTGGCATACAAGGGCCTTGCAGGGTTATTGGCTTAATAAAGAGCTTATATCCTGAAGGAATTTCCAGTGTTGCCCCTTGTACTTTGCATGCAGCTTCCCATGCTTTTAGCAATGCCTATTATTTTTCAACCAAAAAGCATTATTATAGCCTATACGAGAAGAGTAGAAAACACATACATTATACATACTCTAGTAGAAAGCAAGCAAGAGTTAATTTATTACCTTGGAATCATCAGTAGCTCCATCGCCTTTGGCCCCGAAAGATAGGACATTAAAGGTAGTATTCGACATTATTGTTGATGGTGAAGTAGGGGTTGGACAATAATGTCCAGATTTACCTTTGCCGCCATGTTTGTGTTTTTGATGTTTATTGTGCTTTGTAACACTGCTCTTCCTAGCCACAACAGAGCTAACTAAAAATGTTATATCAAGAGTTGCTAACAAAAGCAATAAAAGATAGAGACTCTTCATTCTTTTTCCCGCTTCTTTCTTAATAACCTAACGTTTTCTTTTGTTTCGGAGGTTTGATTGCTATTTTGCTGCTTGTAGCATGAGAGGAGACTGGAGATCAAGTGGTTGTTAAAGACGGTTTATATGCTCTCTTTAATTAATATACTTCATAAGTAACCTTTTAATTCCGAAAACTTTAAGTAGATAATGCCTCTATAAAATGTTGTTAGTGGCCAGTGGGTGTTATGCAGATGGTCCCACTCGAGTTATTTGGTCGGAGTCGGACTAATAATAATTAAAAGATTAGAAGTTAGGTTTTTAGGTATGAGGAGTTCATTCATCATACACCCGGGTGTACCATGAATATAGTATATCTAAGATTAATTTTTTGCTCATTTGAAACTCTCCTTTTTAAGTACATTTTGTTCATTTGAATGATTTCAAATTATGAGCATTGAGCAAAAAAATAGCCTTGGGTGTACCATGATCATGGTACACCCGAGTGTATGATAAATTTTGTGAGATACGAGTACATATTTGAATATTTTGTGATAGTTTGTAATCGTCACTCCAATCTTTTGATTAATCTTCAGTGGTCCCAATTTTGGATATGTTTTACAAAAATCATCTAAATGACCTGCTACATTGATAAAACATCTGAAACCACCCCTTCCTCTTGCACCCTCGAAATTGCCACAAGCAGGCCAGCAACCCCCTCCCCCACCCTCAAAACCCCCTCCCAAGCCACCCCCTCCCTTCCCCTACCACCTCTCCCCCACCCTCAAAATTCCCTCACCACCACCCTCCCCGACCATCAAGATCGCCACCCAGTGCCTCCCCTCCTCCCTAGCCACCCCCTTCCCCACCCTCAAAAATTAGGCAATGAAAGAACCACAAGACCATCGCACCACCATGGAGAAAGAAGGAGAAATGAAGTAGGAACTCGGTTCACCAAAGAGACAAGTAGCCACTCAAGTGGCGGTAGACTAGGGACGTACGATCGACGGATGTATTAGGACCCGCGAACATTGAGAGAGAAAATAAAAGGATTGGGACGGGGAGGGGCTTTCGAGGGTGGCAAGGGAGGAGGAGTGGATTTTGGGTGTGTTACCTAGCTTTTAGATATTACAAGTCGCAATTTGACTAATTTTATCATGGATACACTTATAAAACCACAAGGAAGTGGACTGTTTGTTATTGTTTTTTGTTTTTAATTTTTAGTTTTTCCGAAAATTATAAACAAATATATGAAAATTAGAAAAAATGGTTTTCAAGTTTATGTTGTCAGTTCTCTTTATTATATCAGTATTACTATTACTACTTTGAGCTCAATAAGCTACTTATATCATAAGACTTATAATATTATTAAAACGAAAAAATTGGAAATTGATAATGATGTCGAAGAAGCTCTAAAATAAGTAAGTTATTCTAACAATTTGTTTATTTATGGAGCATATTTATGTCTTAGTATGACTGTATGAGTTGGTAGTTACTTTGTTGGTATTGTGTCAACACATACCACTATTAGAAAACAATATATACATTTTGATGGGTAAAATAATAAATTAATTGAGTAGTGGAAATTGGGTGCTTGGATTTGTACCTTTATGAACCAAAAAAAAAAACATGAAAACTAGGATGGAGGTGCACCGTTGTATAATTGGCTTATTTTCAATATATAATTGAGGCAAGCCTAAAGTATACAGTAATACAGCTCTGAAACCTTAACTAAGACAATACTTGGTGAATGATTGGGCAATCACTTACATGTATTTGAAGTACTTTCCGACTAATCATAATTTTGCGTGAGGATAAAGTACAAATACAACGAGGAAAAACAGAAAATTATTCACCATGCAGCATGATAATGTTTCCATAATGACGATTGGCCTTGGCCCTAAATAAAAGATTATTATATAGTAACATTTTGGCTAAATGACTTATTGCTAGTTTGCTGATATGAGTCCAAAAAGCTATTTAGGTAATTTCAATCATTGTGGAGTCTACTACAGTACTTCTCTTCTCCATTTCTAGTTAACTAACAAAAAGATTTTAAGGACTTTTTCTTTATTACTGGATTAATTATTGTGTTTGCAAAACAGTACTCCCTCCATTTCTTTTTAATCTACACACTTTTATTTTTAGTCTGTTTCTTTTTAATCTACACAATATTGCTTTTTTTTATTCTGTAGAATACGTCACATCTACTTTTTCCTCGGGAATATTTATAGATACACTGGGTGTACCATGAGCATGGTACACCCAAGTCTTTTTTCTCCAAATGAGCAAAATGAGCAAATAAGCGAATGAGCAAATGAGCAAAATGAGCAAATGATCAAACATTTCTACTCATTTAAGAAAATGAGCAAACACTTTTATCAAATGAGCACCTGAAGTTCTAATTTATTACAAAAATACCTCTGGGTATACCATGCTCATGGTACACCCAGGTGTACTATGAGTGAACTCTTTCTCCTCTTTATCCACCCATGTCATTCACTTTTTAATATTTTAACCCACTTTTCAGTTTCTCTTTCACACTTTCAGTTTCTCTTTCCACCTTTTCAGTTTTTCTCTCATACTTTTGTACTTTTCCTTGATTATCCCCCAAAGTGAAGTGAGTAAATTAAAAGGAAACGGAGGGAGTATTGTAGATTGTACACTTCCAGTTTTCCCCTTTGTTAGTGGTGTTGTTTTCTACTTGAGTACTTCGGTTGGGTTGCTCATTTATGTCGATAAGGTAACAAAAATTATCTATCCTATTAGCTCCTTTTTAATAATAGTAATAGTAATAGTAATATGTGCTCAATCATGCATTAATCTGTAAGATTTTTTTTATAATCCAATGGAAAAAGGATCGGAAAATGATATATTTATAACTTAACATGTGTCTTTGGGTATTTATCAGGTGAATTCATATTATTTTATAAAAGTTCTTTTTACAAAATAAATTTTAAAAGTAAATATTATAGTTTTTGCTATTAGTTCATAAATTTTCATTTTCTGATTTTTCGTAGTGAAATGATTATCAATCGATGTACTAACATATAGTATAGTCGGGGATCGATGTCTTGTTACACTTGTTGCCAGTTGGTGCTCCAGAATATTAATATTTGGCATCCGCCTCTAGTGCTTTGGTTAACTTTGTAATACCATTATCAAAATTGATAGATACAAAGCATTGATACAACTATTTTAAATTACTTATTTTTATAAAGATTGACTGAATGGGAGAGTGTAGGAGTACTTAAAGTTGTAATAATAATAATAATAATAATAATAATAATAATAATAATAAAGTAATGACATTCCTTTAGTTATAATAGTTAGGTCAATGTAACATTAACTTTTAAATGGAAGGATAACCTAGTATATTTTGTTGTACAGCGCATTGTGATTGAATCAACATGCTTTGCAGGACAAGTTTGCAATAGTACAAAGAGTATTAGGACGTGGAAAGGTAGTAAGCACTTCCGCCTTCTATGCACACGTTGTGATTTCGATTCTCATCAAGATATGTTAAAAAGGTACAGAAGGCACAATTTAACCTAAACTTCTGTTCTTAGAAATTCAAGCGAAAGGACTATAAACTCTGTGAAATTTAAGAGCAACATCTCAATTCTCAGGTGCTGCTTTGTTGTGGGCTGCCCTGAATTTGAGGTCCTACATGCGAAGAATCCTTTAAAGCAGAAGGTGGCTTGCATGTTAAAGATAGAGCTTTAGTAGAGTAGTGAATAGAAAAGGGTTTGAAGGAGTATTAAAAGAAAGTGAAGGGAGTTCATGAATTATGATGCCTGAAAAATTAGGCCTTGCTTTATGCTTGCACGCCGTGTGCCATTATTGAAAATTGGACGGTGCTCTTGAGTCTTGATAGTTAACACCAATTATGCTACTATTGGTCTACATCTAATATAGAGTTGTTTCAATTTATCCCACTATAATAGAAGAGCATTCATCATTGATCATACATTCGGATGTATTATATGCATTGTACATATAAGGCTTTTTCTACTCATTTGTTTATTTGAAGCTCTACTTATTATGTAATTTAAAATTGGAAAATTCTACATGGTAACCCCCAACTTCTAGGTGTTCTATATGTGTTAAGTCCATATTTTACTCTTATTTTGGCACATTTTGAGGGATATTATGTTATGACTTGGATGAATTTGAGTAGATTTATACCCAACTGATAGGAATTGATGAGAAATGTTGAAATTATGAGAGGAGTATGCATTTGTGGCTCATTTAGAGGTTTAATGGCATCATGCTAGGTCCAAGATGGAAGTAATTGGGCTTCCTATAAGGTCCAATTATGTTGGAAGCCGCACTTGAAGAGTCCAAGGAAGAAAAGAGACATCGGTTCTACCACGAGTCGCGGCGTTGGCATCAGCTCGCGGTGGAATGCCGAGAGCTTACCGCGACTCGCGGTCACCGGGCGCGACTCGCGGTAGACACCGCGGATCGCGGTAACGCGGGCAGCGTCCGTTATGTTATTTTCTCGCTTTTATGATTAGGAGTTATGTTATTTTTGCTAGGAGTTTTTTATGCACGATTATTTTTAGAGTTTTAGGGCTAGCTTTTATTATCAACGAAAGTTGGAATAGAAATTAGGATCATATGTTTGTTTGCTAAATTATCATTTCATTAATTAAGTTCATCAATGAAAGTTGGGTCTTAGTTCGGATAATCTTGTCATTGATTTAAATTCTCCCATGAAAATAGGTGAGAATTGGAATTGGGATTTAATTGACATTGGCTCTTAATGCTTCTTATTGTGTATGTAAGCCATGAAAATAGGAATCATACATGTTAGTTAGGCCTTTTGCTATCATGAAAGTGAGCTTTAGGTATTGTTGGATGATTTGGGATTTAGTTTCGGTTCGCAACTGTGTTTTATCGCTAAATCATAAGGGAATGTCATTCTTACCTAAGCTATAAGTGAATAATTGGGAAGTGAGTTATAGTTTGATCAATTCATAGTAGTGGTGATACTTAATCTTAGTATTTTAATTATCATATTCATATAGTTTGTCATATTCTATCGTTTGTTTAGCCTTTAGTTCATAGACTCTTCCTTATTTCTGAATTGTGTAACTATTTCGTAATCTAAAATCAAGTAGTGGTTAATCTTATACCTCCCTGAGTTCGACCCGTATGTGCTACGACACCGTACACTTGCGGTATTAAAATAAAACCTTAACAAGTTTTTGGCGCCGTTGCCGAGGAGGTAACGGATTAGAATTATTTTGATTATAGATTTAATAGATTACACCTGATACCTTTGTTCTTGTTCATTTCTTCACTAGTTGTTGTTTCCGAATGCGCAGGCGATCGCGATCTGTAGATCACGTGGTCTTTGATCCCGAGATAGAAGCCACAGCTAGGAGACTCAACGCTGAGAGAAGAAGAAGGGAGCAGGAAAATATTCGGAGAGAACCAATGGCTCGTCCTCTTCGCGAATATAATATGCCGGATGTCACATCTACATCTAGCATTGCCAGGCCAACTGTTGATGCCAACAACTTTGAGATCAAGATCCAATTGATCCATTTCATACAACAAGATCAGTTCAGTGGCAGTCCTATGGAGAACCCTAATGAACATATCAATGCTTTTCTCGAAAAATGTGATACAGTGAAGATTAATGGGGCCTCTGATGAAGCTCTTCGCCTCCGCTTGTTCCCTTATTCCCTGCGGGACAGAGCAAAAGAATGGTTGAAGAGTCATGAAGCGAACAAGTTCACAACTTGGACTTCACTAGCCACATCTTTTTGTCAGAAGTACTTTCCTTCCTCCTGGGAAAACGGCCAAGCTATGCAATGCAATCACATCCTTCACTCAGTTGGATGGTGAATCACTTTATGAAGCTTGGGAACGATACAAGGATCTACAAAGGCAGTGTCCTCATCATGAGATCCCAACATGGCTCCTTATTCAGACATTCTATAATGGGTTGACTCATGAAGTCCGAATCTTTATTGATGCTGCGGCCGGTGGTGCTCTCATGGGTAAGACGGTCGATCAAGCCAAGGCTTTGCTTGAGGAGATGGCTGCTAACAGTTACCATTGGTCTAGTGATCGGTCTACTTCTAAGAAAGGTGGCAAGTATGATGTTGATGCACTAACCTCACTCTCTAGTAAGGTTAACGCTCTATCTCAACAGATCAGGAATATATCAGTTGGTCCTAGTGCCGAGATGAATGCTTTCCAAGGGAATAATGCAAGTTCTACTTATGGGGACATGGATTTTGTAGAGCAAGAGCAAGCCAATGCTGTGTATGGTAATGCTCGACCTCGAAACGACCCCTATTCAAACACATACAATCCGGGTTGGAGGAATCATGAGAACTTTTCTTGGAGCAACAATCAACCTCAAGCACCACGCAATTCTAATCCTCCTGGGTTCCAGCACAAACAACAAGGTCAACCTTCTCAGCAACCTCCTCAAAAATCATATACTGAGTCCTTGCTCGAGAGACTCCTTGCTACCTCCGAGGAAACTAACAAGAAGTTTGATAGGATGGATGCTCACAACAAGATAGTTGACACTCAAATTGCGCAACTAGCTCAACAAATGTCCCATGTGACTCAACAGGTGACTCAACTTCAAAAGGGACCACCCCAATTTTCGGGGCAGCCGGAACCGAATCCAAAGGGTCACCAAAATGTGAGTGCAATTACTTTGAGGTGTGGAAAAACTTTAGATGAGCCAAGCAAGCTAACTGTGACACCATCAAAGGTTGTGGGAGACACTTCCGAGAGTGTAAGTGATGTAGTTGATAAGGAGGATCCCATTGAAGAGATTGATGAAGCACCACCAAAGCCTTCTAGGGTCTACGTTGAGCCGGCTCCTTTCCCTCATCGGTTGGCAAAGGCTCGAATTGAGAAGAAATACGGGAAATTTCTTGAGTTATTGAAAGATATGCACCTTAACATCCCGTTCCTTGAGGCTATTTCTGAGATTCCTACATATGCTAAGTTCTTGAAGCAACTCTTGTCCGGTAAGCATAAAATTTGTGAAGCTTCTACGGTGGAACTCTCTCAAGAGTGTAGTGCTATTCTTCTTAACAAGCTTCCTCCAAAATTGAGTGATCCTGGAAGTTTCTCCATTCCATGCTCTATTGGGACGTGACTATTCAAAGGGCACTTTGTGATCTTGGAGCTAGTGTAAGCCTCATGCCTAACACTATCTTCAAGAAGCTTAACTTCGGTGACCTTAGCCCTACCCGCGTCTCTCTACAACTAGCGGATAGGTCTATCAAATACCCTTTGGGTGTTTTGGAGGATGTACCCCTCCAAGTGGGTAAATTGACTATTCCATGTGACTTCTTTGTCATGGAGATGCCAGAAGATGTACATACGCCAATTATCTTGGGTAGACCATGCCTTGCCCTTTGCGGGAGCTTTGATTGATGTGAAAAGTGGCAAATTGTCTCTCAATGTGGGTGAAGACAAGGTGGAATTTGAGCTACACAAGGCGTTGAATGCTCCTTCTTTGGGAGACACTTGTTACCGGGTTGATGTTGTTGAGAGATGGGAAGAAGATTTACCTATGGAGAGTACGGATGATGATGCTCTTCAACGGTGCTTAAACAACAATGGGGCTTGTGATGAAGATACTATGGCATATGAGAAGATGTTAGATGATGCACCGGTTTGTGCGCCCGACAGTCCCTCAATAGAGGTCCTACAGGTTGAAGCCACAACTAAGGAGTGTTCTAAGCCTCCTGAGGTAGAGTTGAAACCCCTCCCTTCTCAGTTAAAATATGCTTTTGTGGGTGAAAACTCAACCTATCCCATTATTGTCAATAGTGCACTTAATAATTCTCAACTTGAACGGTTGTTATGTCTTGTTCGCAAGTACATAAGTGTTATTGGGTATACTATTGATGATCTTAAGGGGATAAGTCCATCTTTCTGTACTCATAGAATTTTGTTAGAACAAGAAAATGCTTCATCTATTGAGTCACAACGCCGCCTTAATCCTAATATGAAAGAAGTTGTGAAGAAAGAAGTTTTGAAGCTTCTTGCGGCCGGCATTATCTACCCTATCTCCGATAGTAAGTGGGTAAGCCCGGTTCAAGTTGTTCCCAAAAAGGGCGGCATGACGGTTGTGAAGAATGAAAAAGGTGAACTCATCTCTACTCGCACTGTCACTGGATGGAGAATGTGCATCGACTACCGTAAGTTGAACAAGGCCACACGTAAGGATCACTACCCTCTTCCCTTCATTGATGAAATGTTGGAGCGTCTTGCTAAACATTCCTTCTTTTGTTACTTGGATGGATTTTCTGGTTCTTTTCAAATCCCTGTCCATCCAAGTGACCAAGAGAAGACGACTTTTACATGTCCATATGGCACCTTTGCTTATCGAAGGATGCCGTTTGGACTATGTAACGCTCCAGCAACCTTTCAACGATGCATGATAGCTATTTTTTCTGAGCTTATAGAACACTCTATGGAGGTTTTCATGGATGACTTCTCTGTTTATGGTCCTTCCTTTGATGCATGTTTGGTAAACCTTGAAAAAGTGTTGCGTAGGTGTCAAGAAGTCCATTTAGTGTTAAATTGGGAGAAGTGCCATTTCATGGTACAAGAGGGAGTAGTTTTGGGTCATGTTGTATCTGATAAGGGTATAGAAGTGGATAGAGCAAAAGTTGAAGTCATAGAGAAGCTTCCACCTCCGATCAATGTAAAAGGGGTGAGGAGTTTCCTTGGTCATGCGGGGTTCTACCGCCGTTTTATCAAGGATTTCTCTAAGATCTCTAGGCCTTTGACCGAGCTCCTAGCCAAAGATACCCCATTTGTGTTTACTGATGCTTGTCTTGAAGCTTTCCACAGGTTGAAGAGTGCATTGATTTCAGGACCTATTATTCAACCTCCAGATTGGACTCTTCTATTCGAGTTGATGTGCGATGCCAGTGATCATGCCGTGGGTGCTGTGTTGGGGCAAAAGCGTGATGGCAAGATGCATGCCATATACTATGCTAGCAAAACCTTAGATGGTGCTCAGGTGAACTACACCACCACTGAAAAGGAGTTGCTAGCCGTTGTGTTTGCAGTGGAGAAGTTCCGGTCTTATTTGGTGGGATCGAAGGTGATTGTGCATACGGATCATGCGGCTCTCAAGTTTCTATTGAGCAAGAAGGATGCCAAACCCCGTTTGATTCGTTGGATATTGCTTCTCCAAGAGTTTGACATGGAGATCAAGGATAAGAAAGGGACTGATAATGTTGTGGCTGACCATCTTTCCCGTCTCACATTGGACGCCCGAGTAGATGATCTCCCAATCGACGACTCCTTCCCTGATGATCAGTTGTTTGGTATTTTCTCTACTACAATTGGTCAATTTCCTTGGTTTGCTGACATAGTGAATTTTCTTGCTATTGGAGTACCCCCTCCCGATTATTATCATACCAACGCAAGAAGTTCTTTCATGATGTCAAATATTATTTCTGGGATGATCCTTGTCTCTTTAAATCTTGTGCGGATGGGGTCCTCCGCCGTTGTGTACCGGAAGAGGAGGTGACCTCTATCTTGTCTCGTTGCCATGATATGCCTTGTGGAGGCCATGCTAGTACTTCTAAAACTGTTGCAAAGGTGTTGCAATGCGGGTTTTATTGGCCTTCTCTGTTCAAGGATGCCCACCGTTTTGTCAAGGCATGTGATAGATGTCAGCGCACGGGGAATATTTCGCGCCGAAATGAAATGCCTCTCAATTTCATTCTCGAGGTTGAGATATTCGATGTATGGGGTATTGACTTCATGGGACCATTCCCATCTTCTTATTCGAATAAGTTTATCTTGGTAGCCGTTGACTATGTATCTAAGTGGGTAGAGGCCTTGGCTTCTCCAACGAACGATGCCCGTGTGGTTTCCAAGTTCTTCAAGAAGGTAATTTTTCCCCGCGTTGTGATTAGTGATGGAGGAAGTCACTTTATTGAACGTAAGTTCGAAGCTCTTCTTAAGAAATACGGTGTGCAACATCGTGTCGGTCTTTCCTACCATCCACAAACAAGTGGACAAGTTGAAATTTCAAATAGGGAGATCAAATCTATACTTGAGAAGACCGTGGCTAGATCGCGCAAAGATTGGTCTCTTAAGTTAGATGATGCGCTATGGGCGTATAGGACGGCCTTCAAGACTCCTATTGGTACCACGTCTTATCGTTTAGTATATGGAAAAGCATGTCACCTGCCCGTCGAGCTAGAACACAGAGCATTTTGGGCTATCAAGTGCCTAAATTATGACTTTGACCGAGCGGGTGAACGCCGAGCTATGCAATTGAATGAGCTTGATGAGCTCCGCTTAGACGCTTATGAGAGCTCGCGCATTTACAAGGAGCGCACTAAGAAGTGGCATGACAAGCGGCTCATGAGGAGAGAGTTCCACATTGGAGACTCCGTCCTCTTATTCAACTCCTGATTGAAGCTTTTTCCAGGCAAGCTGCGTTCTAGGTGGTCTGGACCATTCCGGGTCACCAAGATTTTTCCATATGGTTCGGTGGAAGTCACTAGTGAAGCAAGTGGCTCGTTCAAGGTGAATGGAAGTCGCCTCAAGCACTATGTCACCGGTGACCCTATTGAAGGCAAGCACGTCTATTGCCTATCTCTTCCACCCACTGCCTCATGATATTAAGGAGTCGAGCTCATTGACTCTAAACGAGCGCTTTTCGGGAGGCAACCCGAGTTCTACACTTACTTCTTTTTCATTTTTTTGTCCCTTTTTCTTTTTGTGTGATTTTGTTTACATTAATGTCTTTGTGTTTGTTTTTTGGTGTGCTTATAGGTGGTAAAAAAAAACAAAAAAATAAAAAAAAAACGTGGAAAAAGAAGCTGCAGCACCCTCAAAGGCACGAGTCGCGGCGCATTACCTCAGCTCGCGGCAGAATGCCGAGAGCATACCGCGACTCGCGGCCTTCACCGTGCATCGCGGCATGAACCGCGACTCGCGGCCTTCACCGTGCATCGCGGCATGAACCGCGACTCGCGGTTCACGAGGTAAGTTGAAGCGGGTTTTAAACCCGCGTCTCTCTCTCTCTCTCCCCTCACTCTTTTCTCTCGACTTTGCCTTTCTCCCTCTACAAAATTTTCGTGTCCCTCTCTCTCACTTACTCCCCTCCACCATATCAACCACCACCACCACATACATTCACCACTCTCCTCCTCTTTTCAACCCCTTCTACTACAAAAATCCACCCCAACCTTCTCCTAACCCCTATTTCAACCCAATATCACAAAATCAATCCACTACCATAAACCCTAGAAATTGGGGCTTTTTGCATTGAGGCTTGTTTGGTGAAATTGGAGAGTGCAATCAACCACATTGGGCACTAGCTTGGTAAATTTGGCATTGGAATGCATCCCTTGATCTCCTAGAGGTATAAATTTCACATTCCTACCTTCCTTTGATATAGCTTGAATTCCTTGTTCTAGCTTCATATCTAGGATTGTTGAAATTATGTTGGTTGGATATATATGATTGTGGTTGATTGTTATCGGTGATTGTTGGTGCTTGTTGGTTGGATAATTGGATTGTGGTTGGTATTTTTGTGCCTTGTTGTGGATTGGTTGTTGTTGGAGTGTGGAGTGGAGTACTTGTGTTTGTTTTTGTTGAACTGGGAGTCCTTACACTTGTGAACCATGCCACCCCCGACCCAAACGAACCAAAACGAGGAGAAGCTAGCACCTCTCAATCAACCTCTAGGGTAGACACCTTGGGACTTCGTAACCTTACATGGCGAGCACCGTGGGCGTTGGGCGCGTCTCACGCCCAACCGTCACATCAAGGTTACTAAGTTCGTTGATTACTCCGCATTAGAGACATTGGGGTTAGCCGAGCCGACCACCCAACCGCTTCAAAAAATTGGGCTTGAGGGTTTTGTGAACAAATGGGCACCAACCTATGAGCGTTTTACCCTAGAATTCCTTTCTACTCTAAAAAAAACCAAGGGTGAGCGTCCTGGCATTGAATTCCACCTTAATGACAAACCCTATAGCCTAACCATGCCACAATTGAAAGCTATTTTTGGTTGGCGGAACTTGAACGCCGTGAACTTCCACCGCACCAATGAGTACAATGAGGATACCTTTTGGCACGCACTCACTCAGTTGCGTAAGACTCCTAATGACAAGAGTTCCTTTTTGCGCCACCCCCCTCTTCGTTATGTGCACCGGTTACTTTCTATGGCCGTATTTGGGCAAGGGGAACCCACTAACATCCCTAGCCTAGAGTTGAAGTTTTTATGGTCTATGACACCAGCAGGCCGGGGTACGCCTGATCTAGCTGCAATTTGGGTAGCTCGATGTCTTGAGCTTTCTAAGCTGCAGAAAGGCAAAATCAGTGTGGGTGGCATGATCTCCTTGATTGCTGAGCACCTTGGTGTGCAACCAAATGATAATGTTCGGGTATTGACCGATGATTCTTACATGTATGATCTGTCAAAGATGGTTAGTGCAAAGATGATCTCATTTGCAGGGGTGAAGGGCCGTTTTGTGTGGCTTTATGGAGGTAGGCATGTCACTTTCATGACCCTACCTCAACCTGCTCGGGTGGCTATTCCTCCCAATGCCGCAGCAGAGCACTTTTTCCTTGCCCCTGACGCCACTTTTGCAGCGGTAGTGCGTGTTGAGTATCAGCGGTTGCGATGCTCGCAAACCCGGGGTCGGGGAGGTCACTTGGTGGATGTTATGGATGATGAGGATGATGGAGATGGTGAAGAAGATGAGTTTGATGAGGATGAGGAGGAGCCTAATCCTAGATATGGAGGAATTGGTGGCCATGATGGCCAAGTTGGGTCCTCTCACACACATGCCCCCCACCTTTTGCATCATATGAGGAGCGGATGACTGCGTTTTCTTTGAGACAGGATGAGTTCTCATCTCGCCTAGATGGGACTGAGGACCAACTTGACGCTATCTACTGCATGATGACTTCACTTAACACTTTTCATCTCCATACCTACCCCGATACATATACAGACCCCGAGGTCGAGCTTTCACCGGCGCCGACAACAGCGTATGGAGGAGCGTGCCTCCCGAGAGATCACGTCGTGACCCACGGCGGGCCTTCCTCGGCTCCTAGTTGGTGAGTTCTTTCCCTTTCCTTCTTTCATTTTTGTCCTTTCTTCTGCATTGAGGACAATGCTTTGTTTAAGCATGGGGGAGGGGATGTCTCATCACTTGTATATATGCTTGTTCATATGCTTCTACAAAAAAAAAAAAAAAAAAAAAAAAAAAAAAAAAGAAAAAGAAATGACCCGCTAAGCTGAAAACCCGAAAGGGCGGCTTAAGTAAAATTAGGGGCCCGGCTAGGTTGAAAACCCGAAAGGGCAACTTAGGCAAAAAAGTGGCTAATTTGAGTGGGTGAGAAAGTGAGCAAAAAGAACAAATTTGAGTGGCTAGGATGAAAACCCGAAAGGGCTCCTAGGCAAAATGAGAGACAAAAGAAAAGAGAGAAAAGTTACTCATCTCAATTGCCGGCGTGGTTGACATAAGGATGGAGGAGTATATGAGTGTTTTGGGTAGGACTAGGCTTGATGATTGGTGTGTGAAATGTAAGTCTCACTTGAGGATGTTAGAGATTCGATTGTAGGGAGGATTGATGAGTTCAAGCATAGGGGTGTCAACTTGACCCTTTGTGATTGACTCGATATATTTTTGTGATTTGTGGCTTGATGGTGGGTGTGCGTAGTAGATGTGTGAGTGTTCTTTGAGATCTTTTCAGAACATGGTCACACATGACTCTATTTTTGGTTGAGCATGGGGGAAGTATGCTTAAGAGTAGCGGAGTTAGTGTAGGTTAGTTGCTACTATGGAGTATGAGAGGGGCGCTAGAGTGGATGTTAGTTGATGTTGGACATGGATCGTTATTCGTTGTTGGTTCGTGTTTTAGGCCTTGTGAGGTTATCTAGTTGTTCATTGCCTCTTGCTTACTCGAGGACGAGCAAGGTCTAAGCATGGGGGAGTTTGTTAAGTCCACATTTTACTCTTATTTTGGCACATTTTGAGGGATATTATGTTGTGACTTGGATGAATTTGAGTAGATTTATACCCAAGTGATAGGAATTGATGAGAAATGTTGAAATTATGAGAGGAGTATGCATTTGTGGCTCATTTAGAGGTTTAATGGCACCATGCTAGGTCCAAGATGGAAGTAATTGGGCTTCCTATAAGGTCCACTTATGTTGGAAGCCGCACTTGAAGAGTCCAAGGAAGAAAAGAGACATCGGTTCTACCACGAGTCGCGGCGTTGGCAGCAGCTCGCGTTGGAATGCCGAGAGCTTACCGCGACTCGCGGTCATCGGGCGCGACTCGCGGTATTGGGCGCGACTCGCGGTAACGCGGGCAGCGTCCGATATGTTATTTTCTCGCTTTTATGTTTAGGAGTTATGTTATTTTGGCTAGGAGTTTTTTATGCACGATTATTTTTAGAGTATTAGGGCTAGCTTTCATTTTGTATGCAAAAACTTGGAGTTTGAAGACGATTTTGATCAAGTACTTTGGGATTCTTCTACAATTCGAGCAATCTTAATAAGTTTTACTCTTCTCTCTCTTAATCTATTTAATTATGTACTCAATTATGCTTATCGTTCTTATCGCCATGCATGATTAGTGAGTAGTACTTCTATCTAGGATTAAGTTGAGCCCTATTATGGATTGATCATGTAGATTGTTGCTCAAATTCCCATGTTATTGAATTATATGCTTAGGGTTTGACAAGATTGTATTTGTAGTCAATTTTGCATCTTACTTTAACCCTAGCTTTAATTATCAACGAAAGTTGGAATAGAAATTAGGATCATATGTTTGTTTGCTAAATTATCATTTCATTAATTAAGTTCATCAACGAAAGTTAGGTCTTAGTTCGGATAATCTTGTCATTGATTTAAATTCTCCCATGAAAATAGGTGAGAATTGGAATTGGGATTTAATTGACATTGGCTCTTAATGCTTCTAATTGTGTATGTAAGCCATGAAAATAGGAATCATACATGTTAGTTAGGCCTTTTGCTATCATGAAAGTAAGCTTTAGGTATTGTTGGATGATTTGGGATTTAGTTTCGGTTCGCAACTGTGTTTTATCGCTAAATCATAAGGGAATGTCATTCTTACCTAAGCTATAATTGAATAATTGGGAAGTGAGTTATAGTTTGATCAATTCATAGTAGTGGTGATACTTAATCTTAGTATTTTAATTATCATATTCATATAGTTTGTCATATTCTATCGTTTGTTTAGCTTTTAGTTCATAGACTCTTCCTTATTTCTGAATTGTGTAACTATTTCGTAATCTAAAATCAAGTAGTGGTTAATCTTATACCTCCCTGAGTTCGACCCGTATGTGCTACGACACCGTACACTTGCGGTATTAAAATAAAACCTTAACAATATGGTAGCACTTCTTAAATTTTTTTATACTTGGTAGCCCCAAACTTTTAGGTTTTCTACATGATAGCACTTCTTAAGTGAATTTCGTTAAGTTGTTTGTCTAGCACGCAAATCAAGACTTTTTTGACACCCGAAACGAGTACTTTATATTATCTTTTGACAATTCCGACCTTTAAACGAGTCTTTAAAGACAAAATTGCTCCCCTTTCATTTTCAAAAAATGATCAGAATTACTCGTTTTGGGTGTCGAAAAAGTCTCAATTTGCGTACCAGAATAATAAATGTAAAAGCTAACGACAACTTAACGGAATTCACTTAAGAAGTGCTACCATGTAGAAAACCTAAAAGTTCGGGGCTACCAAGTATTAAAAATTTTAAGAAGTGCTACCATGTAGAAAACCTAAAAGTTGAGGGCTACCATGTAAAATTTCCCTTTAAAATTTTGCTGAATCGAAGGATTTAAAATAAGCAATGAGCAAGAAAAATAGCTTTAGGTGTATTATGCACATTGCACATCTAAATATAGTATGATAAAAGTAGTACTAAACTAGAAATATATACTGGACCGTGGAAGATAAGAAATACTTCTAATAGTTAGTTTTTCAGTGTACCTAATTTCATTCCCTACTAGTAAAGTAGTATTGCCTCTGGCGGGTGTAATCTGAGCCTACCCAAGTATTAACACATGAAAAACACGACTTGATGAACGAAAATTAGGATATCAACTTTGAAACTTAGACCTTATTTGGCAATTAGCGGATAGCTGTTAGATGATGATATTAGCTGGTTTCTCTAATTGATTTTATTAGCTATTTGTTCAAAGGTGGTTTGATAAGTAACTGATAGTTGATAGCTACTTGATTGTGTAACATGACCAATAAGGACATGGGCATAATCCATTATTCCATTATTGTACTTATATATACCTTGGTACTAGCGGTAATTTTCAAGAAATTTAGGACATATATATAATTTAGCCCACTCATTGCTAATGACAAAAAGCTACTTGCCTCAACTTTTTGAAAAAGATTTTTTTAGATCCAATCAACTATTCTAACCCTCTTTTTACCAAACACTCAAATTAGAGGATTGTCTAGTCACTCTAATATAAGTTCAAAGCTCTTCCAAACTTATCTTTGACAAACGCAACCTTAGTATATGGAGGAAAATGACTTTAATTGATTGGTCATTGAGTTTGTATAATTGTATACGTAATATAATTTGATTGTACATAAGAAATATTATGTATTTGAATACAACTTTGTTGTCACTTTATAAGAATGTAATATTGTTAGTTTGTTACTCTCTATGTACATGCCAGGCGGAAGTATTAGCCAATAATATATGGGTATTGGTCTATTGAACATTCTGCCTAATAACATCTCATATAAATAGTAAGACTACTATTGAGTACTCCCTCCGTCCCAATTTAGTTGCTACATTTTGCCATTTAGGTGTGTCCCAATTTAGTTGCTACATTTGCAAAATATACTATAAATGGCAAAAAGTACCCACTCTTAAACCATCTACACATTAAATTAAGCCAACAATCCCCTACCTAACCTGATTTAATACCCACCCTCCCCCTTTAACCCAACCCAACCGCTCTTTTAATGACTCCCTCCAAAACCCTAATGCCCCTTTCACCTCATTTCTCTCTCTCTCTCTTTCTGACGCTCAGTTTTCTCTGACTCTCACTTTCCTCTCTCTTCTCCTTCTTCAAACCTTCAGATCTAGGGTTTGTGAGTTCAAATTTGTCAAAAAAAACGTAGATTAATAATCTACGCCTTCCTGCGATTATTCTGAAACCAATTTTTTGGTGTTTTGAGTGAGTTCAAATTTTGAGTCCCCTGTATTTTGAGGGTTTCCATGGACGATTTAACTCCAAACTCGAAGAAACGTCTCTTTTCTTTGCTTGATGAGTTTGATGCTGAGGCAAAAACGGCTAGGGTTTCAAAAAAGGAGGTTGAAAGTAAGAATTTATGTTGGTCTTGCGGTGCTCCTTCAAAGAAACCACCAGATCTGGACTTTGGTGGTCTAAAAACGCAAAAAAAAAATGCAAAAAATTCAAGATCCCCCACCAGAAGGCTTCGATTCATGGCGATCTTACCTTGTGTGGTATAAAAACCATCAAGAAATGGTTTTTCAACGTCCCCTTAATTATTTCGTTAAAGATCGGTCCACTCCTTAACTTTATTCTCTGTTTTATTTGAATTTTTTTTTTTTTTTTGAATGAACTACTTGTGGGATTGCGTTGGAAGCATGATTTGTTTGCGTTTTAGGTTGCATGTTTAGGGTTCATATTTCAGTTAATTATTTTTGGTTCATTGAAGTTGATTTGATGAGATTTCGCTTGATTTAAGTTGTATATGGATGAATAAAGTTGCTTACACTAGATTTATGCATATTTCACATGATTTTCATTGATTTCAGTTGCCTTTGACTGATTTTAGTTGATTTTACGTATATTTAGGTTTATTTCATTTGATTTATGGAGATTTTGTTGATTTAAGTTGGCTGATGGTTCAAAATAGGTGGATCTGAGTATATTTTTTTGCTTTTATGTTATTTTAGTGATTTGAGTTGATGTTGGTTCAACTGAAGTTACTTTAAGGGTTCGGATCTTGGTTCATGTTAACTGATTTTTTTGATTTAAGTGCACTTAGGGTTCAATATTGCTATTGCATGAACATTCATTGATTTGAATTGATTTCAGTTGGTTTAAGTTGATTTAGGGTTGATTTTAGTTTATTAAGTTCCATTGTGGTTACTTATAGGGTTTGGATGTTTGTTCAATTGTGATTTGATGTTGCTTTGAGGTGGTTTAAGTTGAATGAAGTTGGTTTATGTTGGTTTATGTTCAATTTATTTCATGTAGCAGCATGTTTATCATGTTTCAAGCCCTATTTCTCGATCGAACCGAACAAACCGTGTGTTGCACAATTTGATCAATTCGGTCGGGAAGTAGAGGCTTGAGTGATATAATTCGGTTGTATTGTGTTGACATTGTGTTTGTCTATGTTGTATACTTGGTTTTATGCAAGTTTGGTTGTTTTTGCCTCTGTTTGCCTGTACCGTAAGGGTTTTATGCATCTTTGCCTGTTTTTGGTGTGATTTGCGTGTGTTGACCTATGTTGTAGACTTGGTTTTATGCAAATTTGGTTGTTATTGCCTCTGTTTGGCTCTGTACTCTGAGGGTTTTATGCATCATTCCCCGTGTTTGCCTCTATTCTCCGAGGGTTTTCCCCGTGTTTGCTTGTGTCGCCTCCTGTCTTGGGAGGGTTTTATGCATCTTTGCCTGTGGTTGCCTCTGTTTGGCTCTACGTACTCCGAGGGTTTTATGCATCTTTCCCTGTGTTTGCCTCCGTTCGTGAGGGTTTCCCTGTGTTTGCTTGTGTTTGCCTCTCTTGGGAGGGTTTTATGCATCTTTGCTTGTAGTTGCCTCGATTTGGCTCTGTACTCTGAGGGTTTTATGCATCTTTCCCTATGTTTGCCTCTCGTTGCGTGAGGGTTTTCCCCGTGTTTGCTTGTGTTTGCCTCTGTCTTGGGAGGGTTTTATGCATCTTTGCTTGTGGTTGCATCTCGTATGGCTCGTACTCCGAGGGTTTTATGCATCTTTCCCCGTGTTTGCCTCTCGTTTGCCTCTTGCCGTGAGGGTTTTCCCTGTGTTTGCTTGTGTTTGCCTCTATACTGGGAGGGTTTTATGCATCTTTGCATGTGGTTGCATCTGTTTGGCTCTGTACTCTGAGGGTTTTATGCATCGTTGCCTGTATTTTTTTGTGTTTGCCTCTGTTTGTCTGTGTTTTGGTGTGATCCTCAAGGATGATATGGGATGAAACATCCTTTTGTACTCCATGTTGCAATTAATCAGTGGTAGATTGAATAGGATTGTAGTATGAATTACTGATGAGGCATGTGAATGTTATTTGTGGTGTTATATAGAATGTCCAAAAGGGTATTAATGAATTGAAATCTGTTTACATGAGAGGAATACTGTACTCCTCAATGATGAATGAGGTCTGCTGATTTATATCTTGGCCATTATGCCTTTTAACACCATATACCTCATATTGCCACCAGTTATTTGTGCTCTTCTTTTCAATTCTCCATCTTCTTTTAATGTATGTGTTGAGTTATATGGATGAGTGGGGACTCCCTGAGAGGAATGTTATTCATGCCAAACTTGTTCAAACTGATTTTCATTTTCTCTTAAATGTGAGTGAAAAAAAGATGAAATCTGATTGAATATATCTTGCAACAATATATCTTGTGCATGTTTAATTTGATTTTCTCTTTTTTTTCACACATTTGTTTGATTAAATGAATCTCTGTTTTAACTTGTTCTCTGTTTTAAGTTGTTGTATTCATGTTACTCATGCCTAACTTGTTCTCTGTTTGAACTTGTTCTCTGTTTTAACTTGTTCTCTGTATGAACTTGTTCTATTTATGTTACTCATGCCTAACTTCCTCTATTTGTGTACTTGTTCTCTGTTTTACCTTGTTGTATTCATGTTAATCATGCCTAATTGAGTGTTTATTTACACCCTGTTGTAACTGCACATTGAATAAAAGATGTTCTGATTTTTTTGGAGTTAAAAAGGTCTGCCAACTCCCTGTACAATTTCCCCCAACTTAAATTGGGTGGGCCAGCTCACTTTGAAATGCCTTTCAAACCAACTATTCCCCAGGTAATTAGTCCCCTTAATATTGCCTCTGCATAGTAGGCCACCACCATATCCTTGGTCTTTGTGATAAAGCAAATGTAGCAACTAAATTGAAGTAGACTTATTCATGTTACTCATGCCTCACTTGTTATCTGTTTTAACTTGTTCTCTGTATGAACTTGTTCTATTCATGTTACTAATGCCTAACTTGTTCTCTGTTTTAACTTGTTGTATTCATGTTAATCATGCCTAATTGGTTCTCTGTTTATGCTAAGTGTTATTCATGCAATGTCCCAAAATGTTTTCATATTATATATGCAAAGCTTAAATACAAAATGTTTTGATATACATATACAAAATGTTTAACCAACCTATATGTGGTGTCTTTTAATTACAAAAAGTTTACTTGATCTTGCACTTTAATGCCCAAAAAATTGGCCTTAAACTGCCCAATGTTTGCTGATTGTGTTTCATATAATGCCAATACCATCATCTGAATCTGATTCCCCACTAATTGCATGGTTTGGTTCTTCATGTTCATCTTCTAAATGACCTTCCTCTGCCCATTGCTTGCTTTCATGTACAAGTTGTGGAGTTAGTGTAATAGAAATTGGTAACTCACCTCTCCTTTCTAGTGCTTGCTTCCCAATATGGGGTATGTGATACTTGTTGCTACCCTTCACTATTAGAGTCTCCTTCATGCATTGTTGTAGACTCAACCATATGTGATTGCATAGCTTAGGATCATACTTCTCATAGGCTCTCTTGACTGCCTTCACCAAGTGCTTCACACTTCTAGGTGCAATCTTGTCTTTTAATGTTTGAATTGCATTAAAAAAACCAAGATCCAACACATTCATGTCAGGAGATTGTACTGGCTGATTGATTAGTCTTATGTCAAACCCATCTTTACTTACTTCTAAGTTGAATTGAGCATCATCACTTGCTATGTGTGGCCTTGCATTGTCTTGTTCAATCCAGATTTGCTTGCATCCATCAGCTGGCCACTTCTCTCTTATGGCTGGCAGTATATGATTTATTAGCTTTTCTCTAATAACCTCTTTTGTGATGCTAAGTAGAGGTTTGGTTTCAACAACCCCTGCATCTCTGTTATGACTCCACCTCTTTGCTGCCACCTCTTCTATGAATGGGAAAATGCCTATCTTCCCATCAAAAATGACCACCCCATTTACTGTAATAATGGGCCTTGCAAGTGCACCTATGAACATGATCTTGATTATGAATCTTTTGCTTTTGCATCTTCTATAAGGCTCTGTTTCACCTATGGCTAGGTAGTACCTCTGAGATATTTAGCTCATACAAAACCATTTCTCATCCACATGAACCACATTGTACATGTTGCTGAATTTTGGTATTGTTTGGATAGTGTTGGGTATGATGGAATCCAAGCACCACAATACTCTAGTAAGCTTGTGTGCTGGGGTGAGATGAGGTTTTATGGCACAACTGTGCTTCCTAATTGCACCCCTTTTCACCAGCCTGTGCAAAGTAGACTTGTGCATACCTAATGCTGCTGCTGTTGCTCTTATACTTGTCCTCTTCCTTAGTGGAATTGACATTAGTTGTTGAGGATCTAACTGAATTCTTTTTTCTTCCACAACTGCCTCCTCTTTTGTGACTGACCTCTATGTTTGCATTACTTTGGAGTTGTTGTGATACATTCTTCCATATTCTAGCAACTGTCCACCTTGAAGTCTTAAAATCAGTTGAAATTTTATTGAGAGCTCCATGAGGTAATTTGTACTCCCCATAATCATTTCTTTGTACAACTTGTTGTAGCCTTTTTGCAACATGAGCTCTGTCATTATTGTCCATACATGGCTCTTCCCTCTTTGAATGTAACACTTCTTGTGGGTCGTTGTTCTTTGTTGTTCATCATCTGTTTCACTATCTCGTCCACTCATATTCTCGTGACTTGGACATCGAGTCATCATCCAACCATTCACAGAACTAACTCCTCATTTGCATTTATTTGTTCTATTTCGGTGAAGAACCGATCTTGTTCTTGTGGAGATGCATCTGTTGGTGGTCTCGTTGAGATCAAAGACCTCTCGTTGTGGATCCGCTTCTTGTTCGCTTCGGCAATGGATCATTAAGGTCATATGTTGGCTTATTTTGGGGTATGGGTTGAGTGATGTGGATGGTGTTGAGGTTTTATCAGTAGAACTGTCTAGGGGGGCCATAGCTAAGCTATGGATGCCAGACATGTTCAAGCTGAGAATGCTTCAACACTTCCTCAAGTGCAAAAAAAAAAATTATAAAGTTGGCACTACAAATACTCAATGATGATTTTTTCGAGAGTTGATCCCCGACCCCACCCCCCAAATTGCGCTTTGCTTGGTTGATTTGTTTGATAATCTTGGTGTGCCGCTATGCTCAAAGATGAAGATACACTCCTCTCAAAGATGAAGATACACTCCTTGGAATTTTTTTGGGGCCAATTGAGTATAACCCTCTATATATAGTCCCCTTTCAGTTTATAATTTTTTTAGATTTTTTAGGGGGGAAATTTGAATTCCCCTTTGAATTTCAAGTTTTGGTCTTTCAATTTTATTTGGGTGAAATGTTAACCCATGTTCATTATAAATTGGTCTGAAATTTTGGAGGGAAAAAATTCGTCCCTTGGTTCTGTATTTGTACCCTGTTGTAACTGCTGTTTGAATATAAGTTGTTCTGATTTTTTTGGAGGGAAATAAGTCTGCCAACTTCCCTCTCCAATTTCCGCCAACTTCACTTGTGTGGGCCAGCTCACTTTTAAATGCCTTTTAATCCAACTTTTCCCCAAGTAATTACCCCCCTTAATATTGCCTCTGCACAGTGGGCCACCACAGTTTCCTTGGTCTTTGTGATAAAGCAAATGTAGCAACTAAATTGGGACGGAGGGAGTATTTATGTGAGTTCGTACATGCAAAATGTAACGATTTGAGTCTAAATTTAGTCCAAAATATACAGAATGAGTAACTAGTTAAGTAAGAACAAGTAAAATTCTTCATTATTAGCTATTGGACTTGGACCTAAAGGTTTCTTTTATATACATCTAGATATAAAGGCTACATATTATGAAAAGATGAGATGAAGCAACTGATAAAGCTGTGGACTCAAGATTTGAAAACTGCTGATTTGGGTTGGCCAGGACATTTCAAGAAGATCAGAGCCACATCAGTACTGCCGAAGCATAACACCAAAAGTAATACAAAGCTGCCATATAATTGTTCTTTCATTTTCGTGCTTAAAGCTTAATGTTAAAAATGACGCATACTGCAACATATTCTATTTCTATCAGGGCTTATATGGCCCCAAGAGTATCTAGCACACGACCAGCTAACGGAGCAAGCAGATGTATACAGCTTCGGAGTGCTTCGGTTAGAGGTAACCACATGAATACAAAATAACAGGCCAAAAACCGAACACTGCTCTTAAATTAAGGTTCATTCATCCCGTGCAGTGCTATGAACAACCTTCCACTGTCAAATACTCTTATTATGTACTTCAACCGAATCTAAGAAAACACATAAACCCTCCTCAAAATGTCCGAAAAAAGCTGCAACTTACTTGCCCTGATGCTTATCTTTTTAACTATGCACAAATTTGAAACTCTTCATCGTAAATAAAGTCCCTTGTTAGGCAACAGTAGCTGCCAAAGCATTCTGTGAGTGATTCAGAGCTTAAAAATATATTTTTCATTACTTTTTAAGTTTGGTGTTAAAAATGATGCATACTACAAGTCTACAACACATTCTATGTGAACATCAAACTACCTTCTGCAAAGAGAATCATCATCTCCTGTTGCTACTCTAACCTACCTTCTGGATTCACTTAGCGAGTAACCACCAGATTCCCCATAAGTCCACCAGCAATCTCGTAAAATTTGGCATCTGAAAATCCTACCGCAAAAGCAAGTTGCTCCAATTCTTTTCCTGCACCAAGATAACCTTCACATTGAATGCAACTAGGTGCCAGCCTAAAACTCTTCTTATATATTAAGGATCAAGTCTATTCTTATTCTTCGTTCTTAAAGAAGAAAGAAAACTCTAGTAGAAGATTTAAGGCAAGACCCTCTTAGGACAAGTTCAATAAGAAATTAAGAATAGACGAGACTGCCTACATAACATAGCTATACTGCATACAACCCAAATAATTAGGTAAACTCAATGTGCTGACCTGTCAAGAACTCCTGAATTGAGCTCTTGAGATATTTGTACTCCTCAGCCAGACCAAAGCCAGTAGCAACAGGAACAACAATGCTTTCTATCATCCATTCCTAGAAAAACAAGCAAAAAGAATTTCAACAGAAATATACAAGTTTCTTTGCTCCCATTTGCATTATAAATAAATTTCATGCGCAATTTTCTTTTTGTATGAATTCCTAATATATGCTATTGGGAAATATTGAACAAGAAGCACAAATAGGTGATCACAGCCCAGCAGGTTATAAACTCATAATCTATTCATTAACATTCGCTACACTCTATAATCATTGCGTGCACTCAAATATACTCTTTTCACCAGTACTGAATATTCTCTTTTCTATAATCGAATCTCAACCTCATAATTATCTTGGAATACATACAAGGCGTGAAAAACAAAGCTATAGCTCAACACTACCAGAACAGCCAAACATAACAGAGCACCATATACTCTGAAAAGCAATACCTGGATTAAGCTAGTGACCGGCTCCATGCTTTTATTAAAATCAAGAATAGAAGCTTTGCACCCTGAGAAAGAAGCTCACTGTTTAACTACAGAAAAGATGATTTCCTCAATAAAAGCGTAGGCAATTGAAGAGATCACGAGAACCTGGTTTAAGAACTCGAAAAATCTGTTGCATAGCTCTCTCTTTATCCATCACGTTCCTCAATCCATAACCCATAGTGATGGCATCGAAATAATCATCACGGAATGGTAAATTAAGTGCATCACCTTCAAGCCACCTGTGGGACAGTTGCTACAATTTAACTACCTCTTCTAAAACTGTTATGACAAAAGGAATCCTCAACAACATCACCAGCTACAAAATTACCGGTCCTCACTCTATGTTCTTGTAACAGGGAGTTGACCTCTCTTGCTGCCGCGATGAGGCAACCAACAATTGGTCACTTGAAAAATCCAAACCCATCACCTGCAAGTAGATCCCGAGTATGAACACATTGGTCTCAAGGTAGGTACACTTTCTAATCACATAGACTGAGAGAAGACCTGTCCATCAAGGCCAACTTTTTTGGACAAAAGAAATGCCAAATCTCCACTTCCGCAGCATATGTCCAGTGCATTATCCCCTCTCTTTGCTCTGTTGCCAGTATTGGAATAACAGTAAAGAAACAAACATAAAGGTACACTACATGATATGCTTTGAAGTTATGGCAAACAATGTTAAAACTCAAAAGTTTGGAATCAAATTCCATATGATTCAGTTAAATAATTTCAATTACATACACATAATTATACTATATTATCACGTTCTTTAACCAAATAAAGAAAACAAAGCATAAATGCCCCCAATCAAAATCTTGGCTTTTCCATGTCTTCCAAATATTAGCTTAACATTTAGTCTAAATGTGTATGCGACAAGGCCTATTATTAGCATTACAACGTGCATCACTTTCAAACATTTCTATTGTAGAAGCACCCTTTTCTTGTTGATGCATAGATAGTAGCATTATTTCAGCATCAGATGCACTTATTTGTTTGGTTGTAATACTTAAGACCCTCGAATATAATCTGTCTCCGAATCAACTTGTTAGAAAACATATAGTCATACTCAATCAAACCAGAAGAAGTGAATATTGCAACAGAATTCATTAAGGAAACTTTGATGAATAGGATACTAGAATATCTATGGCGCTTTTCAATTATTTAAAAGGACCGTCTTTTAAGAGATTTTGGTAGAATTAACACTATCTTTCACATAAAACCAAGGATCTAATGTGACTATAAGTTAAGTAGTATCATTTCTAATTACTATTAACTTGTGTATCGGCAACCAAGTAAGTGTTGGCCCAGTGGTGATGGGGACTGGCTTTGGTAGGACGAACCCGTGTTCGAATCCCCGCAATACCCTTGGGAGAGGAATGGAACCTAACCACCCCGAACTTGGCCTCGATCCGAATGTAGCCCGAAGGGTGAACCGGGTGCAAACACCAAAAAAAACTTGTGTATCGGCAAGTATGACAGTGAAAGCGGAATAACTCAAATAAGTAACCCAATTAATAATAGCTTAAGTAACCAAATTAACAAACAAACAAACAAACAAAAAAAAAAAAAAAAGAGGAACAAATAGTACTCGCTCCATGAGACGGCCATGCGCTTCCAAATGCGGTGTTGTCCCAAGCTCAGCGCATCATTTAGCTGATTATTTTTCATTGCACAAAAATCAAAATATAGAAATGGTAAGGAAAAAAAATTTTAAAATTAAAAGTGTAATTTAAGAATGGGATGAGATTGGGCGTACGTTATCGTAGACAGGAGCAATGCGGTTAAAAAGCGCCTGGCGTTGAGCAGAACATCGAACTGTGAAATTCCGGTGCCGGAAAGTAGAATATTCCGGCAAGATGTGTATAAGAGGTAGTTGAATTGTTGTCATTTTCGGCTTATCCTCTTCCTCTCACTCTCTCTCTCTCTCCTCTCTTTCTCCAATTTCCAATTTCCAATTTCCAATTATTTGGGCTGGGCCTCATCATTCTTAACAAACTTTGAGAGTGGGCTCATTTGAGGATAGGCTCATTTGAGAGGGGGATAAAGGAAAATTCCACCCTCAACCTTTGGAGTAGTTAGCTTCCAACTTCACCATACAAATAAAATACCCTAACTTGATCGATTTTGTAAGGCTCATTTGAGAGGGGGATAAAAGGGAAATTCCTCAAATGAATTTCATGACGTTTGATCCCTAAACCTCAGGGATATGAGGTGGAAAGCGATATCACTATTCTACCACCTCAACCTCATATATCAAATATTATCTCAAGTACATAAAATAGTTTTAGTAAATATATAAAAAATAAATAAATAAAGTCAATAAAAAAAACATATTTCCTCTTTGTATGTTAAAAATAAAACTACGCATGTTTAGAATTTCTTAAAATACGAATGGCCTATCTATACAACATTTTATGTTTTCGGACCAAACTTTCAATATATCAATGATTTTTCCAAATATGTACCAATCTTTAGAACTTCCTTAGTTGGGTTTTCAGGAAGTCTGGGAGCTTCAACACCCTTGGGCCAGTGATACCTTAGACCCACTTTCACACAAATATAAAAACGCTTAGTAGTAGTGACTACTGAAAACCAAAGGCCCTCTGCTCTGGCCCAATTCTTTTCAGCGTGTGATAACATTTGGGCCCTTTACTTGATCATGAAGAAAGAAAGAAATAAAATTTTTAAGCCAAGTAAAAAATCAAATTATCAGCAACAGGAGAAAATTAGCCAAACAGGAATAACAACTTGATCTTATGAAATTAGCCATTTCATTTATGCAGATACATTAGTAGTAAGTACATCGTTTGCATCGAGTAGAATGCAAATGGTGGAAGGAGCATGTTTTCCTTTCCTTTCATCCAATGAGCCTAAAGAGTGTTTTTCATATTGGTAGATTGCCATTAGCTTAGCATATACATAAGCAGCCAGAATAATTATGATACTTGTGTGTTGTGAAGGGTTGAGTTTGTAGATGTCTCATTTGTTTCGTTTATTCTTAGTCATCTGTGAAATATTGTCCTGAGAAATTCTCCATGAGCGCGTATTGCATGTTCTCAGATGGTTTCCAATGACGCTTCCGCTGGTTTATGAACCAATTGTTGATCTGCCTTTGATCAAGACCCGTCATTTCAGCTAGCGCGATTTTATCAGCTTCCTGCACAGCAATAGCTGGATGTTGAGAAATGATACTGACATACGTGCACGCCAGCTCAAATATAAGGCAACAAACAAGTAAAACTGCTAAGAACTAGATTCCATTCTGATGATGCCTTCAACTTGCGGTAGTGAAAAAGAAGAATTAGTTACTAAGAGCCTCAATTCAGATTGTCATACCATTCGAAATTACATCTCATGGAAAAAAAACAACAAATAAAAAAGTTACCCACTAAATTTTCTTGCAACAAAATGGAAACCACTAGAACATTCACCAGTCCAAATGCAAAACGCGCAACTAGGTTTAACAATTAAGATTAAGGGTCATAGATGCATAATAAATCAAATATTAGGAGATAACGGACAATATATGGTACTTACTGTAGGATATGGCCATTTATAGTGAGCATTCCACCACTCAAAAAGCATTTGCCTAGCTTCCCTTGGTAGCTTCCCTTTCTTCTTTTTCTTGGAAAACTCAAGCTTGAGGCTGCTTATATGACTCCCAAATCTACGTAGCAGCTGATCCTTGAGATCCCGTTCTTCATCCTTCGGTTGCAGATCATGTACATCTATCTCTCCTCCACTATAGTCCTCATCGGACGACACTGCACCTTCATCTGACAAATAGATATTTTAGTTAGTCGGGACTCGGGAGAAGAGTATGCATGCATTTTAGCCCTCACTCTTCAGAAATTAAACTACACATTCAGAAATTGGCACTTTGGAAGAGAAGTCTACTCGGAATGTCCTTTAAAGCAAACAATAACAAGCTTTGGTGGAACAATATTAGCGTGATGATAAAAATGGATTTATAAATATCTATTAATGAAATAAAAGTACTAATTAGTTACACAGGGCTGCTTAAAAAATTAAGGTCAAGGGAAAACTACCAAGATTACATATAGTTGATCATATCTTTAAAATCTTATAAGAATAGCAAGCACAAGAACACAGTAACAGATCTTTTCTGGTAATTTTCTATAACGAAAGCGCCTTTAATAAATTCACCCTCTATGATATATATTTCAAACTTGACGTTCGTGTCAGCATATGAATGAATATAACCTGCTACAAGCTAATTTCTCTCATTGGCAAAGAAATCAAAAAACCACTTCAGAAATTTCAAAGAGTTTACAAGAAGATTACAAACGTTCCATATGGGTTAAGTCATACTAAAGCCCCGTTCTTTTGAACTGAGAGAAACTGAACTGAAAGAAACTGAATTGAAGAGAGAAACTGAAATTAACTGAACTGAACTGAAAATAAGTCTAAAAGAACAGGCCTGAATCAACTAGAATATCTTCCACTTTAACTATCATTTCCTCACTGGGTATTCTTATAATGGGGCAATCATTAAAAAAAATGGCGAATATTTAACAAAACCACAATAGTTTTTGAATGTTACCCTTCAAAGATCTACCACCAATCCACCATATTGTATCTCAATCAACAATTTGCTAGCAATTCTTATTCTACCACAATGTATGCTCTTCATTTATGTAGTACTCATAATAATCTGGCAAAATAATAACTTTTAATAGTTTTTACCCATATATGTTAAAACATTAAGTCTATCGAGGGACAAAAGGAGTAGATACTCGTTTTTTTTTGGACTGACTAAACCGAACCGAAATTAACTAAACCAACCGGATGCGTAGAACCGAATTAACTAACCGAGCCGAAAATAAGTCGAAGGCCTTACACCATAAGACACAACCACACCACATTTATTGTAAGGAACAAAGAGGGCCAAAGAAAGAAAATGATGCATGTCAATTGGCAAAAACTAGAAAATGAAGGAAAGGTACTCCAACTCCATTACGTAAGAAAGAGAGAGAGAGAGAGAAAAACTAAGAAAGGTGGTGGAAGACAGGGAAAGGTGAAAAGGTCATAGTCCAGTCCTTTCCCAAATCAGAATGGACAAGACGGCACACTCAAGACTGCCAAAAAAGATAAAACTACACACAAATTACTACAATGGAAAAAAGATAATATATAGGAGTATTTTTCACCAAAGGCAAGGGCAGTCAAATCCCCGTAAGGCACGCTGATGAATTGTCAGAAGAAATGACCTCTATTACTTTACAATTTACATAGCCCTAGGGACTAGGGTCCCACAATTATGAGAGCCCCATTTCTTTTTTTGCTCTTTCAGGATTTATAGATGGAAATTTATTTAGAGATACTAGAGGAGAATATGAACAGTGAGAAATGATCCACCAAAGCAACATAAGATACAGATACGAGGATAAATACTCTCTATCATACTGGAGTATAACAAGTTTAAACCTTCTCACTCTTGTCATTGTCATCTGTATCCTCAAATCTCAATCATGCCCTAGGGACGGCTGGACGCTATCCGACCTCATTTTTTTTCAAAGAATACTACTAGTAGTTTCAAGACAATAATATTACAAATATTCTTTTCATCTTTCTCATTCATAGGTCAAAACAAATGTTAATAATGCCGTTGGATATATAACAATACATATTTACATATAAAATACAATATGGGCCATATTCTTATAGATGAATTGTAATAAATGGGTCACAACTAATACAAGTTCAAATAATTTTTAGTAAAAAAGGTTATGAATACTTGTTCAATTTAAAAGCCTAAAGTTATCAAAACTCGTACACATTTTTAAGAAACTTTCGTCATTAAAATGATATTAATAAAATTATAAATATCAATATATTTCCACAACTAAAAATTTCGATACCTAATCAGATCCCACATAATTTATTTTTTTAATATATATTGACCAGAATATATTATAATAGTTTGTAATGTTTGACCTTGAAAAAGACAAATGGGCAATACTCCAACTCTCCGAGCAAGTAAATTCACTTGCATATATTCATTATATTTTTTTATTTTTCAGTTTCTAATTGTCACATAAACTAAAAACAAAAATATGAAAATCAAAATAATATTTTCAATATTGTTTCTTACTAGCTTTCAAAATACACTACCTCATTTCCTACACACGATTTGTTTTTTCACTAGAACTAAGGAAGAAGTGAAAAAGTAAGAGAGAGGAGAGGAATTATGAAATTGGGGAGTAAGAAGTACAAAAGGTAGATAGAAAAAATAGAGGAGAGACACGAAACACGGGGAGGGGTTTTAAGTAGATTAATTTATTTGACGAGGGACCACATAGGGGACAAAAGTAAAGAATAATTGGACATTTTTACCTTATATAGATAAAGTAACAGTGTAACTATTAAAGCAACGGTCTGAAAAGAAAAGTGTGTGATAGTATATTAATTAAAAAACGAACAGTTTCTAGATCATAGTACTTTCCGAAAAAAAAAATCAAGTTCATACAACTTACTCTCATTGTTCCCCAAGGAGACAATAGACATGTTCATTTCATTTTGGGCACAAGTGTTAAGTGAAAAGCATTGTGATAGGCCTTTGCCAAGTAAATCAGATATAAAATATAAAGCAAGTAGCATTTGACGATACTAGTTAAGAGATGAAAATTAGTAACAAAAAGAAGAATGATTATATTATTTTAATTAGTGCACCTAGTCCACAAAAGAAAATGGACTTCGTAATTAGGACAAACGTAAATGGTAACATGGAAAGGGCGTTGGGTGACTATAACACTTGAAAAATCATAAAACTAAAAACTACAGTAACAGGCAACAGCTATAAAATGATCCTTTGATGATTCAAATATGAAACTTCTTTTTATGGAAACATAATAAACAAGACAAACACGTACCCCTAAACGTTACAGTATTATACTATCCAATCCCATATTCACTAGAAACTACAACTGATGAACTGAAGACTGAACCAAACAAAACATTTATTCCTTCCTTCCATCCCATTTAATTTGGGATATACTTTTTGATAATCTTTATCTAGTTACATTTTCTTTAAAATTGGGACAAATGAGGTTATTTTTATTAGGTTTACTCACAGTAGTATTTTCTGTTTTTTTTGTCAGTAGATGACCACACTATTAGGAGTGGGAAACAGGAGAGGACAACAGGATGAAGTGCAAGAGGATAAGATCAATAGAATAGAAGGTGAGGAGCCAGGAGGAGGGGTGCAATGGTGCATACTATTGAAAACATGAACATTATCAATACTCCCTCTCACATTATTCGTCACACTTCTATTACTTTGATCTTGCTACTTTCAAGCATAACCAACCATACTCTTTAGTCTTTCCTCCAATTATGATAATACCCGAGTGGATCCTATCATATCGACCTTTTTGATAAAATAACTTATAACCAACCAATTGATCATCAAAAGCTATGTGTCCTGATCTTTTATATTATTTATGGTGTTTAGAGAGCCACAAAGACAAGTGATCGGAGTCGATCTCCTGGAACTGGGAGGAAACTCTAACCAAATAAGCTATCCCTCACTCTCAGCTACTTTCAAGCATAACCAACCATACTCTTTAGTCTTTCCTCCAATTATGATAATACCCGAGTGGATCCTATCATATCGACCTTTTTGATAAAATAACTTATAACCAACCAATTGATCATCAAAAGCTATATGTCCTGATCTTTTATATTATTTTTGGTGTTTAGAGAGCCACAAGGACAAGTGATCGGAGTCGATCTGAAGATCTCCTGGAACTGGGAGGAAACTCTAACCAAATAAGCTATCCCTCACTTTCAGCTACGTGCCCTAATATAACAAGTGTATAAAAATAATATAGGAGTGGTGAAGTATTACCCCACCAATGACCAACCCCCATTAATTTCGAGCTTAGAAAAAAGAGGAAGTAGAATCAAGAATCACAAGGCAGAAAAACAAATCTCATAAACAACCAGTAAGAGAGGGACAAAGAGATAGATGAACAGGGAAAAACATGAACTAGGGACATGCAAAGGAACAAGTGGGACCCTGCACACCCTAACCAATAAGCAAGGGTAACCCCAGAACACGTATGAAGCGTCTTAACTAGAGAAAACTCTGCAAAGCATACATGCAAAATTGACCCTTCACCGCAAAAACATAAACCAGGGCCAGACTCCAGAGGAGGAGAAGCCCTTGATGCTCAATTGCTCAGACAGTGACATTCCAACCAATTATAATTTATAAAACCCAAACACTTTTGCGAACCCAAAAAAACACTAAATAAATTCATAAATGCAAATAAACTTGAAGCACTTAAAAGCTGCTTTTGGCCCCTTGCTCAGCGTAAACTCCGGGAGTCTCCATGTGAATATACATTATACGCCCCCACCCCCATTCCTCCAACTCATTTCATTTCTCAACCTTTTCCTAACAATAATGTCATCTTCCTCTTCCTCTTATTTTCCCTTATTTAGATCACCTTCTAAATATCAAACATAAACCACTATTTTCATCTAGCCGATTTTTAGGCGATGAAGCATGGGTACTTCTTCTAGGTATGTACTTCTTCTAGGTAATATCAAAATACAAAACCATCCTAATCGCTTTCAAAATCTAGCCGTTTCCGTTTTTAGGGACCTCCATATATTATTAACCAACAAGTGCTTGGATCGATTCATAAATAAAAAGTTACTATAGCTTGTAACAACATTTGTTGGAAGAGCTTCCCTCGATAAAATAAAAAAAAGTTACTTTAGCTTGTAACAACATTTGTTGGAACCAAAATTGGTCCCTAACTTGCTAGAATTCGAATAAGTCCAAGTCTAATAAGCTTCAAGTTATAGGGTGGTTTCATTCAAAAAGACAACATTAGAGGTTCATATGCATGCAATTTTATCTTTAATACAAAATACTTCCTCCGTTCTAAAATAAATAAAACAGTTATCATTTTAGGCCATTTCAAAACATATGAAACGTTACTTTATTCGATATACACTTCTCTCTATCTCTCTCCCCATCACATGGATCTCTCTCTTTCTTTTTCTCTATTTCTCTTATCTCCTAAATCCCTGTGTCAAGGGCCCTACGTTTCATTTTTAAAGAGAGGTGGAAGTATAAAAAAATCATAACAATAAGAACGATAAAGAGATCCTTCTCCCGTACCCACAAACAGATTTTATATGGCTATTAATAACTTATAAAAAAGTATATAGATCATCTAGTTTAGTTGGTAAAGTCTTATAGGGGTAATCGTTCTCTAACACCAAAAAAACCAAAAAAAAAAAAAAGTATTTACCATGCTAAGGCCTAAACATGTAACAGTAGCCCCATACAAAATGTGCTTAATGCGATATATATATGCATGCTTAGACAACAATATACTACCATTAAGTCGGACCTAGTGTCTAGTGTCTAGTGTCTAGTGTTTGTAGTTTAATTTTAGTAAGGATAACACACTTATAAATTATACTTGATAAAACAGTTCTAACTCCTATCAATCATACTTCAATGAGAGAACGTAATAGCAAGCAGATTTTATGAATACAATAAGGTAGCCTGAAACAACCCATTAATTTTGGCCATATATCCTACTAAAACTCCCCATTTTCAGAAGAAGAAAAAAATGCCAATAAGGCCACACTATAATAATCTAATCAAACACTAATCCTTTACAAGAATTATTGTTTATAGAATGACCTAGGATAGACCTAAATGCATGTTTCTAAAATAGGTAGATCCACCATTTGTGAACTTTTTTTTTTTTCTTTTCTTTTTTGACATAGGCTATACCTATTTGATTGTTAATAGAAAAACTAGTCTGTAAAACCAATAGACCTTAAACTCATAATCAACATCTTCAATTGTGAATTGAAGTCCACTAGCATTCATTAACAGCTAAAGATAAGGTATTTTCACATCTAGAACAGGTGAAAGATTTGCTCACTTCCCACACATCACAACTCAAAACATTGTTAGTTGTAGCTGTCGCATGTATCTATACTACGATAAACCTTCAACGGCCAACCACGACTAAGGAGCTCATGCATCATGGCCTAATAAGTCAACTAAGTGACTAAAATCTACCTATTCCCATGTGGTTTAATTTATACTAAACTTTTTTATGAATCAAGTTCACAGAAACAATCACTTGATGTTAGAAAGTTCAAGAAATTTGCAAACATACTACTCTCAAACCCAATCCCATAACGAAGTGTTAATACCTTCAAGTGAGCCTTGTTCTTGAGAGGACTCCCTTCTATTTTCCAAGTCACCTGTCGCACCGAAAGGGAGGACATGTTAAAGATACTCCAATTCCAGCTTGACTCACCCCCAAATTTCCAATTTGGACAAACGTATTTATGACAACCAAAAAAAGTGGTACAAAGCATGTTAGCCAATGAAGTCTAGAGCAAATTCTACAAGAAGGCAAGATGACCAAGATTTCTTAGGATCAATAAGATCAACAGAAAAGTTTCCAATATTATTCAAGAAGTATATACTATAATATCGCACAGTCTAAAGAAGGTATCACAAAATGAACAAAGAAGATTCCAATTTCACTGAGAAATTTACACAATACACAATCTAAAGAAAGCATTACATATAATCTCAATCAAGAGACTTTGGCACAAAACAGACTAACCAAAAACCAAAAGTGAGAAGAAGTGACAGCTGGTTAAGTCACATAAACACAATGAAACTAGCTTAGACCTTATAGTTCATTCACTTTGTAGCTCCACCAATTACTAGCTTATTAGCCATGCCTAAAGATTAAGGTGCACCATGTATTCAACTCCCAACATCATGCTGTCAGCTTTCAAGCTTTAGAAATGGAGCAAGCAAGATTCCATGGGGAAGGATAATAGAAATGGAGCAAGCTAGCGATTCAACAATGGCTTCAGAGAAAATTTCGCCTACTTAACAAATATTCTGAGTTATTACAAGGCTGGTTTTACAGGTTAGATAACTTAGGTAAATTATTTTAAAAAAATAAAAGAAGAATCACATTAAGCCTCTAATGACATCTTGACAGACTTGGAATAATTGTTGCAAATTAAACGCAAAACTTATTTTTTGGTCAAGTAGAAGATCCCAAGAGTTACTAATTACCTTCTCCTCAAAAAAACAAAGAGTTGCCACTTACCTAAGTCATAGATGAAAATATAGACAAGAAGAATAGATGCATATCATAAAAATATTAAAGTTCCGACAGCGAAGCTAATGGAGAATATTACAGGTTAATAAATAAATAATCTCCTTAGCCAATGAAGAAAGGAAACGCAGAATCACTATGTCTAAAATGGCAAGTACAAGGTAAGCATGTGATATATGTCAAAACTCATCCAAGTGGGTAGGCGCATGTGTTCAAGAGAATCTTAATCAGATGGGAAATAATTAAGAATTCACTTAAGCACAAAATTAAGATAAAAACAGACCACACGGGGCAAATCAACAGATCAGAGTAGATTGGAGTGCCAAAAAGTTAGTGTGTACTTCCAATGAAAAATATTAGTTTCCAAACAGAAGTGAAGATCACACTTCATTTTTATTTGGGGTAGTTTAAGAATGAGAACAAGTATACAAGTATATCAAGCAGTTATCCTTCACAGTTGGAAATCCGTAGGAACTAGCAAAAGGAAGTGGTAGCAGCTTTTTTTCCTGACAAAGGATGTTAGTAAAACACATCTTTGTACTTTCATTAATCATAATCCACTTTTAAAAGTCAAGTAATCATCTACAAGATGTGCTTAACAACAGATGCCACCAGTACTTGGTCTGCCTAATCATCGTTCAGCTTTAATTAATTTAAACAGCAAGATCATAAACATAGCATGACAAGAGATCTTAAAATACAAAAAAGGACCCGAGAAGAGACATTTTTCTAGTCATTGAACAGAAACAGTATGCCATTGAGCCATTACACATCTTTTACAAAGTGCTAACAGTCCATGCAAGCACGTTACCAGAATAGCTAATATGCGAATCTTTGTCTAAGATAACGAATGTTAATTTTCTTATTCTCCAATAAATGGTGAATTGGTGGAAACACTACAACCTAATTAACATTACTCCTAAAGAATCACCCACAATCTGATCAGTCTCCTTTTATTCCTTATGATGACAAGAAGATAATCCTTGATACTAAAAGCCTTTATAAGCAGTTAAAGCAGTCCAAAGTAGGCATTTCACAATTTCCAATTTAACCTCTTATTGGTTGCAATAAAGAACTCTCATTCCCCATTGGAACTTGAAGTTCTTTAAAAGTTACAAGACAATGAGATATGGCATTATCACAGCAACACTGAGATTCAATTTAAGATAACGACATATATTCACTTGCCTGCATTCATCAGATGGTCAAGTGGATGTCCAAATTATTTAAATGACATTATACCATAAGCTTTTGTTAGACTTAATATGATAGGAAGCATTATTTTCACCCTATTTTAGAAGGATAGTTCCACATCCTCCAACCAAAACCATCCAGACCCCCTTATTTTCTTTTAGAATAAAAGTTAGCAAAACAAAAGCTATATAGAACATCTACATATTAAAGTCAAAGCCAATTTTCAATTTCAATTATTGTACTCACTTATATCTTTGACAAGGTTAGATGTAAGTTTGCCAGATTCAAATCAAAATATTAAACACTAAAAAGCAAGGATTTCTGACAAATTACGCATTGTAATGGTAACAACTAGTATTGAACTACAAGTAAAGCAACTTGCACATATCATTTGATCTTAGAGATGAACTTCAGCAAAATGAAAATGTGACATATTGAAGCCAAATAAGAAATTAAATGACTTTCTATCCAAGCAAAGGTTTTGACAAGTATGAACCTATACACTGAGGTTTTTAAACCAAGACGATCACTGTACTATATGCAATTTGATATCAGCTAGCAAAAAATTTTAGAAAGGCTCCACATCATTGGATGTGTTATATAGCAAAAACAATTAGAAAAGGAACAAAAGCATGATCAAATAATTCAAATAACCTTGATTTGATTATATCTTTCCTAATAATTGATAACATTTCCATTATGCCTCCCATATGTTAGAAAGAAACTAGTGACCAGAACATGTTTCATAAATTTACCTTTCGGGACAAAAAAAAAGAGCACATGTCTTTAACAACCATTTCAAAGTACGGATTGTGATTCTATGTCTCATCTTATGCCCTCGTTATCTCTAGTCATACCCCCTCATCTACATATGTTAATAAACTTAGATAGCTGATTTAAGTTGATGACATGCCAAAACGGAGAGACATGAGACTCAAGATGCGACGTAAAATCCAGTCATATGATCCCAACCCCGAAAAACAAAAAAAAAAACAAAAAAAAAAGAGATGGTTTAGGATTGACATAAAACTGATATAAACAAAGAGACATGGTTATTTGAGCCCCATAACTATTGCCATTTTTAATGTGTTACAGACTGCCAGATGAATTATTTTTGCCTTACAGACTTTGGAGAAAGAACCGGGAGGAAGTAGTAAAGAAAGCAAGTCATGGAAGAGCAAAATATAAATGAAATACTCTTGTAAGAATTGGACCTACATTTTTAAACCTTTTACATACTTTCACACGACTACAGTTTTTTTAGGGAATGACAAAAACCAGCTGATTTCAGTAGAACTACTAAAAGAAGTCTAAGACTGTAAAAGTATGTTTAAAAGAAATTCTAATATACTGCCATGAACTGTTTTCATCACTGAACTTAATCTGATATGTCAAATTCAGAATCTCTCAACCATGCAAGTCTCAATCGTTCCAGTGCTCATTTCTCTCTCCCTCTCCCTCATCTGACACAAACTCAAGAAATTCAGGTAAAAGAAAATTAAATAAATAAATAAAAAAAGACAAAAACCATAGCCAAAAGGAAAAAGATATTAAATAAAGGTAAAAGGAGTAGTAGTTAACGTTGATTACTCCCTCCATCCCCTAATAGACTTTCCCTTTCTTCCTTTTTAAAGTCAAACTTTGGAATCTTGACCATAAATTATCATCACTATATATTAAAAAAACACAGCCACGTGGGATCTTGTACTATCGACTTAATCAAAAGTGCGTGCAAAAATCAAATGGGAAGTCTATCGAGAGATGGAGTGTGTATAATACTTATCTCCAATCACATGTGAATAAGACGGTAGGAAAGACGGGATGAATTTGTGGGTTTTTATTTAGCTCAAAATATAGTGTATGTGTTGCATATTCTAGTGACTGTAATTTATGATAGTGCGCGAGGACAGGTTGATCTCCGAGATGGATATATCACCACCGTCAATTGAAGTGCTAATAAAAGCAGTAAATTACGGAGTATCTGAATCCATAATACAACTAATTCTTGGTTAAGCTTGTTTAATCCATAATGAGGAGGTAAGAAAGGATCCATAATGTGAGCAACAACTAATGAAAACTCCCCTTACTTGTATTGTATGTTGTATGTATCTAGCTAGGGTTATACTATAAGGTTTGTTAAACTTAAAAGATAGGAATATAACTTATTATATACACCACTCAAGTCACACCTATGACCAAAAGTATATTTAAAAAAAAAAAAAAACATCTGGGTTTGTTTAATTTATGGAGTAAAATCATAGTGTTGAGAAGCAATGATTAAACGAATTTGTATGCACCAAATATGGTGCACAAAGCTCAATGAAACAATAGAGTATAAAAATTGAACATAGAATTTAAAAAAGAAAAAAACTGACCAGCTGAGGCGGTCTTTACAAAGGCTCCTTTGCAGAGATTCCGGAGCTGCGTCTCGATTTTGTTCAAGAAGTTGGTTGCTTCGTCAAAGGGTCTTGAAAGATCTGATTTATACTTGTCCAATATCTCACAGTAAGTTTCCTGGATAGTTACAATTATTTATGACAAATAAAGTTAAAACCATATATATATATAAAGTATATATATGAGTAGAAGTATTAAGTAAGTAAGATAAATAATCCAAAATCCAAAATGAGAGAATGAATAGTAAGGACTAAGGAGGGGAGTATGATGATGACCATGAATTCATCAAGTTCAGGATCTGTTCCTAAGCACGTCCTTATGCCTCCAACATCTCGCCTATAAATGTCGCTTTCTTGCTTGATTTCTTCCAGTATGTTGGCTATTTCAGGCGGCGCTCCAACCTATCACCACCATACCCATCCTAATTATCAATTTCACAATCATATATTATATATTATATATTATATATTATATATTATATATTATATATGGAGTTCTCGTGCCACACCAGATTTCACACAGTGTGGCACGAGAACTTCTGTGCCGTAGCACCAAAAAAAATGAAAAAATGAAATTGGTGCTACGGCACAAGCAGTAAGATACAATATCTTACACGCTAGCGTAGTAGACACCATCATCAAAAAAAAAAACTATCGCATAAGATAATGATTAAAAAAAAAAAAAATAGACCTTATGACAATCTATGTAAGCTTGAAGGAGGCGAGGATAGTGAGGATGCGAAGCGATCTTAGCTTTAATGGAGGTAGACGTGTCATCATCTGGTTGCATCTCAGGAGTGATAGAAGCAGACTCAGAAATACACGTGGCGGAGATGAGTTCATCGGACCCAAATCGGACGGCAGCCGTGTTACCAGAATTCATCATTAAAGAATGATAATCAGACGGAAGGATGAGATTATCCGGCGACATCAAGGCCTTATCGGAGTAATCCCCAGCCGTCGGATGAAGCCCGTACAACTCATCCATCATTACCCACCACTCACCACCTTTCTAATTACGATTTACGATAGAGCATACCAGATTATAGATTTAAATGGAGAAGGAGAAGGAGTAGGAGAGATATAGAAAGGGGAAAATAGGAAGTGAAGTTAGGTTTTTAGTTTTGGGGATGAGAGAGAATTTAGTTAGAATTGGAGTGGCAAAAGGAGAGAGATTGTGATATTGGGAAGTGTGAATTCTAGTGATTACAATCTTACCAAGTATGGCAGTGATATTCATTCAACTGGTTTTTTACCAACTCATACAACAAAGAAAGAAACACATCATTTTTATTTTATTAATAATAGTGCTGCTCACTCATCATACAAACTATACAAGGAAGAAAGGGTAATAACTAATAAGGTTATGGAGTATAAATGTTCATGTGCTCCTTGTTTTATTTTCTTCTTTTCTTTTCTTTTTCTCTTTTTTGGTTTTTTTTTTTTTTTTTTTTTTTTTTTTTTTTTTGGGTGAATGGTGGTTTTTTTTGTTATCTTTCTAACTTGTACTTTAGTTCTTTCTCTCCATTTAATAAGCTAAGATGCTTCTTTTACTGAGATGTTAAGAATGAAATATACTTCCATAGATCTCATGCAACACATTAGCCAATATCATATGATATCATGCTCAAGCTTTTCTGTCAAAGGGATACGATTCAAGTCCCTCATTCTTTATTTTTTTATACATTTATTTCAAATTAATTACTAGTAAGTTAAATTGATTTTTACTTAACTACAGTCCATTCATGATAGGCTTAGGGACTGTTCTCTTACGCATAAAACAACTAAACTGAAGTGAACTGAATTAAATTATAACTAATTAATAGTAATGATAATAATTTAGGAACTGAACTGAACTGAATTAAATTATAACTAATTAATAGTAATGATAATAATTTAGGAACTCGAATCGAACCGAATTAAATTATAACTAATTAATAGTAATGATAATAATTTAGGAACTGAATTGAATTAAATTATAACTAATTAATAGTAATGATAATAATTTAGGAACTGAACTGAATTGAATTAAATTATAACTAATTAATAGTAATGATAATAATTTAGGAACTGAACTGAATTGAATTAAATTATAACTAATTAATAGTAATTGTAACACCCCAGAATTTCAAAGACCGAAAAGAAAGAAATAATAATATATTTAATAGGACGATGGCGGAAACATCGTCTTCTGGGAATGTCACTACTACAAGAATATTGTTTAAATAACTAAGTGATAAAAACAAACATAAGTAAATACTATAAGTAAATTAACTACTTAGATTAAAAATCAAAATGAGAAAACTATCTCACTAAAGAGAAGTCTAGAACTAAAACCCCTAATAGATTATTTCTCGCATCTCAACCCGAGCCCAAAATCAAAGAAAATACCCATCAACAAAACCTGCAAAATATACAACAAATATCCACAATCAGTGGGGAGTAACTAGCAGTTCTCCCAGAACAAAAGCAATCAAAGTACGATTCAGACAAAGATTAATTAGAAAGGAAATAATTAAGCCAAGTTAACTACAATATGCATCCACTTCCATATAACTCACAAATAACGCAAATGAATAATAAATAGCAAGTGAGTTGGATAAAAATAAATAAATCATCTCAAGAGTACTTTTAGAAAAATAAAAGTATAGGTAAAACAAGTGTCTGAGACAGAAACCGAACGCTAGTGATTCGCAAATCACTTCCTAAGGTTTGTCGGATCGCAATCTCCGGGTCGGTCTATGGGCTTACGTTCCCCACGCCTGTATCTAAGAATGGCCAAACTCCCGATGCGGGGGTAGAACACGCGAGAACTCCCCGACCTCTCGGACGACAACAATTAACCCAGGCTTACCCCTAGTTCGCAAACCAGGTGGTTGGCATGTTCTTCACCGGGGACTACATCTATCCCACCGGATGTTCTTATCTCAAATAAAATCATAAATATCATCAAAGTATTATTCATCTCAAAAAAAATATTCGTCAAAAGGGATGCCACCCGGCCTTATACCCATAATTCATCAAAAGTAATTCTTCAAAAAATCCTCAAAATAAATCACTTACAAATTTTCAACAAATATCTCCCACAATAAAACTTTATCATTCCAAAACATCACCAATGACAATATACTGGTTTTTACAGCAACCACACTTCAATCACAAATACATCACCAATTAACTCTAAATCATATTCATTAAAAGAGTAATAACAATTAAATCATTTTATTTCATAAATCAAACCTAAACATGTGGTTACCCAAATGATGCATACTGTATACTACTGAAAATCAGAAACCCAGAATATATTAAATTATAAATTATATCTGATTTACAAGCCCTCAAACAATTTAATAGTGTGTCCTCAATTTCATCACAAAAACACCATAATAATTATGAAACCTACAAATTCGAGCATCAAAATCACACAAAAATTATCATATAATCCTAATATCTCTACTGACATGGTACAATTTTTATTTATAATTTTCGGACTCAAAAAGTATTTTTAACAGTTAATATACAGATTCCTCAAATAAGCCATTATAATAATTAAAAATATAAAAAGACGCCCAAAAATTACCAAAAATTCACATAACATGTAAAAACTCACGTAAATACATATTATTCAAATAAACTAATTTTTATGCCTCTATAAATAATTTTCATGAATTATATACTGACTGAACAGAAATTACAAAAACAGATATATCAATTAATTAAAACAGTAAACAGTAGATAAAAATTATTCTAAGGCATGGAATACATTATACGCATGTAACATGATCAAATAAAAATGATTTCATCAATTTTAACAGTCGTTCAATAATTATTACGAAATTTAGCCAAAAACGCACAAAATACTAATTAAATCAAATAAATATTAAAAATCATGAGAAAATTATTTTTCTCTACACAGTATTCACATAGCATGTGGCACGTATGTTCATGTCAAATTTCATCAAAAATATCATTCAAAAAGTATTTTAGATAATTCCTAACATATTAATCTAATACCGAATAATACCCTAATCACTATGGTTCTAGGATAACAACTAGTTACCTGGATCGTCGGGAGGAGAGCTGAGTCTAAAGAGACAATCACGAGTTAAGCATGCAATCCAAATCCTCTTCTAACCCCAAGGCATAACGAACGAGAATTGTAGCAACAAGACACTAGGCATTCCTTCTTGAACGTTGAAAACTCTTGTTTCGTACTGCTCTGTTACGACCATGATTCCCGATGATCAGAAGCTCAGATTCTAAATCGCTCCGGTCAGAATGTAGAACAAGACGTTATAAATGTTGTGTCCAAATTTGAAAACGATCTAACGGTTAGATCTCCGGCTACGGTTATTTTCGTGAAGGTGCGACAGGAAAAATCGGGTTGAACTTTCTATTCTTTTGCTCTTCCTTTTCTCTCTTCCTTTTCTTGAAAAACGGTGGGTGATAAATGCAAATGAGGCTGAACTTCTTTGAATAAAAATCAGAATTTTATGGATGTTTAATGGTTGAAATAAAGGGTTTTAATGAAGGAGAATAATTGGGGGGTTATGGGGGTTACAAAGCAACAAAGAGTCACAAGGGAAAAATAAAAAGAAAAGAAAGAAGAGGGCTCCCCTATTTCTTCCACTTGGCCGGCTGCCCCAAGCCCAACACCCACACAAAACTTCCGGCCCAAATTCAACAACGATCCATGCTCCGAAAGCCCGATACGCGATAAAACGGTTAATTCCTAAATCGCGCCAAAACTTTGAACATACTTAATAATAAAAATAATTCTAATAAATTATATTATAAATATAAATATAATGCACTCACTAACACACCATATAATAAAATAATAATTCGGCTCCCAAATTATAAAGAATAAAAATCATTGATCTAGAGAAAATAATAAATTATTTATTTTTTACGAAAAGAATATCATTTTAAAATAAACTAACTCCAAAAATAAAGGGTGAAAATTACGGGGTGTTACAAACACTCCCCCTTAAAAGAGTTTCGTCCTCGAAACTTCAAAACAACCAAGAGACAAAAGAAAATACTCCAGATAAAGAACATTAAGAAAACAGAAATCGATGGATTTTAGTTAAGAATTAAACAACTTTGCAGGTATAAAAATTTGATAACTCAAATAATATATATTTTATTTTGGAAGACCAAAAGAGTTGTACAGTAAAGAAGCATGGTAACAACCATCCTTTATAAAATGTGAAAGAACCAAAGACAAGAGAAAATTTAAGGTAAAAACTTTTGCACAATAAACTATAGGTAATTTTGCAAAAGAAGCAAGAATAAATATTTACGTAAAATTATAAAAGAACAAATCCGATCATACATAAATATTTTTAGAAAAGAAACGAAGAAGAAAAAAGTTCGTAAATAGATAGTCAAACCAATTTAAATAGAGGTAACCACACGGGCTTATACTCCACTTAAAGAGATAAGAACACTTTAATAAAGAGTAGCTAGCTGCTTTATTAAAATAGCACTTACGAACACAAGTCATGACATATGTTATAAGAGCGTACGCCTCCTAAACATATATATGAAAATTAAAGTTCGCAAAAGAAATTGAAAACTTTAAAATAAATTTCACAACGACGAAACACTAATAATAAATAGGCGATAAAGTAATAAATTATAAACAATAATTATAAAATTTGCTAAGTCGACACAAATGTGCATGGAACCACCCATTGCAATCTAGTATCAAAAAAACAATATTTGAAAGCCTTCTTATCAAATCAACATTAGAGTTTACTGGAATCACCCAATATAAACTTAATGTCAACTCAAAAAGGAAATTAAATCAAAACAGATAAAATGCGTCAACTTATCAAATTGACATACAAGTCACAGGAATCACCCATTATGACTCAATATCAACTCAAACAAGTTTAAAATTTAGACTTATCAAATTGACATACAAGTCAAAGGAATCACCCATTATGACTTAATATCAACTCAAACAAGTTTAAAATTTAGACTGAGCATATAAATTTCATTTTCATAGAATATAAAACAGATCAGTCAAAATCAGAGAATTAAATAAGAAGTAAAGAAAACAACCAAAATTTTGATAAGAAATGAGAAAGCACTAAATATTTAAACAAGAAACAACAAATAGTAAACGAGATCCTTTCACGCATTTGAGTTTGAAAAATAATGCTAATAAGAAAAGTAAATTAGTAAGTAAAGTAAACGTTGTTGAATGCTAACCTTTAAAACAAAATAGTTTGCGTCAACATTTCAATCTAACACCAAGACAACTCATTAAAGTACTTTTATTTTCAAAGACTACAAAACTTATTACCATAATTAAAGGCTGAACAAGGATTAGCATGAAAAATAAAAATATTAAAAGGAAAATATTTATAATTATAGATGGTCAAAGACGGTAAGAGAAATTTGAAGACAATTGAAATTAAACGTTTTTCAAAAGAGTATGTCAAAATATTAACGATAACAAAATTTGAAAGTCAGAAAATAACTCTAACATGGTTATGAAATATATTAAGTTCAAAGATCTAAAATATAATTTGGAATATAAATTCAAATTAGAAAGTTTTGTAAATAATAAAACAGATACGTAGTACTCACATAATAAACAACACTTAATTGAAAAAGAACAGAAAATATATACTGTCTCACATAATAACATATACTATCAAGCAACTAGCAAATAAAATAAAAGCAATGCAACACATAAGACTATATTAAAATAAATTTAAAGCTTATTTCTAAATTGCAAAACACAAAACAAATTAAACACAACGAAACCGAGAAGGCTATAAATTACTTCGCTTTCGCTGCGCACTCTGATAAAAGAGAAAATAAATTATATGTAAGAGGCCCTGCAAATAAGATTAGCAAACTTGGTAGACTAATTCCACCAATAATACAAATAACTATACATATAACATATGCTCCATAAGCATGAGAGCACATCACATTCCCATAGGGCTTCCCTTTACTTACTCTACCCATCACACTCTCATTATAGTGAAACAACTAAACTTAATTCAAAAAAAATTTTATATCCTATGGCTAACTAATAATTCTAAAGAATCATTAGCAACTCTTTTTCAGAGTTTAGGAGCGTTTTGCTCTGATACCAACTGTAACACCCCAGAATTTCAAAGACCGAAAAGAAAGAAATAATAATATATTTAATAGGACGATGGCGGAAACATCGTCTTCTGGGAATGTCACTACTACAAGAATATTGTTTAAATAACTAAGTGATAAAAACAAACATAAGTAAATACTATAAGTAAATTAATTACTTAGATTAAAATCAAAATGAGAAAACTATCTCACTAAAGAGAAGTCTAGAACTAAAACCCCTAATAGATTATTTCTCGCATCTCAACCCGAGCCCAAAATCAAAGAAAATCCCCATCAACAAAACCCGCAAAATATACAACAAATATCCACAATCGGTGGGGAGTAACTAGCAGGTTCTCCCGAACAAAAGCAATCAAAGTACGATTCGGACAAAGATTAATTAGAAAGGAAATAATTAAGTCAAGTTAACTACAATATGCATCCACTTCCATATAACTCACAAATAACGCAAATGAATAATAAATAGCAAGTGAGTTGGATAAAAATAAATAAATCATCTCAAGAGTACTTTTAGAAAAATAAAAGTATAGGTAAAAACAAGTGTCCGAGACAGAAACCGAACGCTAGTGATTCGCAAATCACTTCCTAAGGTTTGTCGGATCGCAATCTCCGAGTCGGTCTATGGGCTTACGTTCCCCACTCGCCTGTATCTAAGAATGGCCAAACTCCCGATGCGGGGGTAGAACACGCGAGAACTCCCACGACCTCTCGGACGACAACAATTAACCCAAGGCTTACCCCCTAGTTCGCAAAACCAGGTGGTTGGCATGTTCTTCACCGGGGACTACATCTATCTCACCGGATGTTCTTATCTCAAATAAAATCATAAATATCATCAAAGTATTATTCATCTCAAAAAAAATATTCGTCAAAAGGGATGCCACCCGGCCTTATACCCATAATTCATCAAAAGTAATTCTTCAAAAATCCTCAAAATAAATCACTTACAAATTTTCAACAAATATCTCCCACAATAAAACTTTATCATTCCAAAACATCACCAATGACAATATACTGGTTTTTACAGCAACCACACTTCAATCACAAATACATCACCAATTAACTCTAAATCATATTCATTAAAAGAGTAATAACAATTAAATCATTTTATTCCATAAATCAAACCTAAACATGTGGTTACCCAAATGATGCATACTGTATACTACTGAAAATCAGAAACCCAGAATATATTAAATTATAAATTATATCTGATTTACAAGCCCTCAAACAATTTAATAGTGTGTCCTCAATTTCATCACAAAAACACCATAATAATTATGAAACCTACAAATTCGAGCATCAAAATCACACAAAAATTATCATATAACCCTAATATCTCTACTGACATGGTACAATTTTTATTTATAATTTTCGGACTCAAAAAGTATTTTTAACAGTTAATATACAGATTCCTCAAATAAGCCATTATAATAATTAAAAATATAAAAAGACGCCCAAAAATTACCAAAAATTCACATAACATGTAAAAACTCACGTAAATACATATTATTCAAATAAACTAATTTTTCTGCCTCTATAAATAATTTTCATGAATTATATACTGACTGAACAGAAATTACAAAAACAGATATATCAATTAATTAAAACAGTAAACAGTAGATAAAAATTATTCTAAGGCATGGAATACATTATACGCATGTAACATGATCAAATAAAAATGATTTCATCAATTTTAACAGTCGTTCAATAATTATTACGAAATTTAGACAAAAACGCACAAAATACTAATTAAATCAAATAAATATTAAAAATCATGATAAAATTAATTTTCTCTACACAGTATTCACATAGCATGAGTCACGTATGTTCATGTCAAATTTCATCAAAAATATCATTCAAAAAGTATTTTAGATAATTCCTAACGTAGTAATCTAATACCGAATAATACCCTAATCACTATGGTTCTAGGATAACAACTAGTTACCTGGATCGTCGGGAGGAGAGCTGAGTCTAAAGAGACAATCACGAGTTAAGCATGCAATCCAAATCCTCTTCTAACCCCAAGGCATAACGAACGAGAATTGTAGCAACAAGACACTAGGCATTCCTTCTTGAACGTTGAAAACTCTTGTTTCGTACTGCTCTGTTACGACCATGATTCCCGATGATCAAAAGCTCAGATTCTAAATCGCTCCGGTCAGAATGTAGAACAAGACGTTATAAATGTTGTGTCCAAATTTGAAGACGATCTAACGGTTAGATCTCCGGCTACGGTTATTTTCGTGAAGGTGCGACAGGAAAAACCGGGTTGAACTTTCTATTCTTTTGCTCTTCCTTTTCTCTCTTCCTTTTCTTGAAAAACGGTGGGTGATAAATGCAAATGAGGCTGAACTTCTTTGAATAAAAATCAGAATTTTATGGATGTTTAATGGTTGAAATAAAGGGTTTTAATGAAGGAGAATAATTGGGGGGTTATGGGGGTTACAAAGCAACAAAGAGTCACAAGGGAAAAATAAAAAGAAAAGAAAGAAGAGGGCTCCCCTATTTCTTCCACTTGGCCGGCTGCCCCAAGCCCAACACCCACACAAAACTTCCGGCCCAAATTCAACAACGATCCATGCTCCGAAAGCCCGATACGCGATAAAACGGTTAATTCCTAAATCGCGCCTAAACTTTGAACATACTTAATAATAAAAATAATTCTAATAAATTATATTATAAATATAAATATAATGCACACACTAACACACCATATAATAAAATAATAATTCGGCTCCCAAATTATAAAGAATAAAAATCATTGATCTAGAGAAAATAATAAATTATTTATTTTTTTTACGAAAAGAATATCATTTTAAAATAAACTAACACCAAAAATAAAGGGTGAAAATTACGGGGTGTTACAAACACTCCCCCTTAAAAGAGTTTCGTCCTCGAAACTTCAAAACAACCAAGAGACAAAAGAAAGTACTCTAGATAAGAACATTAAGAAAACAGAAATCGATGGATTTTAGTTACGAATTAAACAACTTTGCAGGTATAAAAATTTGATAACTCAAATAATATACATTTTATTTTGGAAGACCAAAAATAGTTGTACAAGAAAGAAGCACGGTAACAACCATCATTTATACAATGTGAAAGAACCAAAGACAAGAGAAAATTTAAGGTAAAAACGTTTGCACAATAAACTATATGAAATTTTGTAAAAGAAGCAAGAATAAATATTTACGTAAAGTTATAAAAGAACAAATCCGACCATACATAAGTATTTTTAGAAAAGAAACGAAGAAGAAAAAAAGTTCGTAAATAGATAGTCAAACCAATTTAAATAGAGCTATCCACACGGGCTTATACTCCACTTAAAGAGATAAGAACACTTTAATAAAGAGTAGCTAGCTGCTTTATTAAAGTACCGGTTCTGAACACAAGTCATGACATATGTTATAAGAGCGTACGCCTCCTAAACATATATATGAAAATTAAAGTTCGCAAAAGAAAATGAAAACTGTAAAATAAATTTCACAACGACGAAACACTAATAATAAATAGGCGATAAAGTAATAAATTATTAACAACAATTATAAGATTTGCTAAGTCGACACAAATGTGCATGGAACCACCCATTGCAATCTAGTATCAACAAAACAATATTTGAAAGCCTTCTTATCAAATCAACATTAGAGTTTACTGGAATCACCCAATATAAACTTAATGTCAACTCAAAAAGGAAATTAAATCAAAACAGATAAAATGCGTCAACTTATCAAATTGACATACAAGTCACAGGAATCACCCATTATGACTCAATATCAGCTCAAACAAGTTTAAAATTTAGACTTATCAAATTGACATACAAGTCAAAGGAATCACCCATTATGACTTAATATCAACTCAAACAAGTTTAAAATTTAGACTGAGTATATAAATTTCATTTTCAAAGAATATAAAACAGATCAGTCAAAACCAAAGAATTAAATAAGAAGTACTGAAAACAACCGAAAATTTTGATATGAAATGAGAAAGCACTAAATATTTAAACAAGAAACAACAAATAGTAAATGAGATCCTTTCACGCATTTGAGTTCGAAAAAAAAATAATGCTAATAAGAAAAGTAAATTAGTAAGTAAAATAAAAGTTGTTGAATGCTACCTTTAAAACAAAATAGTTTGCGTCTACATTTCAATCTAACACAAGACAACTCATTAAAGTACTTTCATTTTCAAAGACTACAAAACTTATTACCATAATTAAAGGCTAAACAAGGATTAGCATGAAAAATAAAAATATTATAAGGAAAATATTTATAACTATAGATGGTCAAATACGGTAAGAGAAATTTGAAGACAATTGAAATTAAACGTTTTTCAAAAGAGTATGTCAAAATATTAACAATAACAAAATTTGAAAGTCATAAAATAACTCTAACATAAGTATAAAATTTATTAAGTTCAAAGATCTAAAATATAATTTGGAATATAAATTCAAATTAGAAAGTTTTGTAAATAATAAAACAGATACGTAGTACTCACATAATAAACAACACTTAATTGAAAAAGAACAGAAAATATATACTGTCTCACATAATAACATATACTATCAAGCAACTAGCAAATAAAATAAATGCAATGCAACACACAAGACTATATTAAAATAAAATTAAAGCTTATTTCTAAATTGCAAAACACAAAACAAATTAAATACAACGAAACCGAGAAGTCTATAAATTACTTCGCTTTTGCTGCGCACTCTGATAAAAGAGAAAATAAATTTCATGTAAGAGGCCCTGCAAATAAGATTAGCAAACTTGGTAGACTAATTCCACCAATAATACAAATAACTATACATATAACATATGCTCCATAAGCATGAGAGCACATCACATTCCCATAGGGCTTCCCTTTACTTACTCTACCCATCACACTCTCATTATAGTGAAACAACTAAACTTAATTCAAAAAAAATTTTATATCCTATGGCTAACTAATAATTCTAAAGAATCATTAGCAACTCTTTTCGGAGTTTAGGAGCGTTTTGCTCGATACCAACCGTAACACCCCGAATTTCAAAGACCGAAAAGAAAGAAATAATAATATATTTAATAGGACGATGGCGGAAACATCGTCTTCTGGGAATGTCACTACTACAAGAATATTGTTTAAATAACTAAGTGATAAAAACAAACATAAGTAAATACTATAAGTAAATTAACTACTTAGATTAAAAATCAAAATGAGAAAACTATCTCACTAAAGAGAAGTCTAGAACTAAAACCCCTAATAGATTATTTCTCGCATCTCAACCCGAGCCCAAAATCAAAGAAAATACCCATCAACAAAACCTGCAAAATATACAACAAATATCCACAATCAGTGGGGAGTAACTAGCAGTTCTCCCAGAACAAAAGCAATCAAAGTACGATTCAGACAAAGATTAATTAGAAAGGAAATAATTAAGCCAAGTTAACTACAATATGCATCCACTTCCATATAACTCACAAATAACGCAAATGAATAATAAATAGCAAGTGAGTTGGATAAAAATAAATAAATCATCTCAAGAGTACTTTTAGAAAAATAAAAGTATAGGTAAAACAAGTGTCTGAGACAGAAACCGAACGCTAGTGATTCGCAAATCACTTCCTAAGGTTTGTCAGATCGCAATCTCCAGGTCAGTCTATGGGCTTACGTTCCCCACTGCCTGTATCTAAGAATGGCCAAACTCCCGATGCAGGGTAGAACACGCAGAACTCCCTGACCTCTCGGACGACAACAATTAACCCAGGCTTACCCCTAGTTCGCAAACCAGGTGGTTGGCATGTTCTTCACCGGGGACTACATCTATCTCACCGGATGTTCTTATCTCAAATAAAATCATAAATATCATCAAAGTATTATTCATCTCAAAAAAAATATTCGTCAAAAGGGATGCCACCCGGCCTTATACCCATAATTCATCAAAAGTAATTCTTCAAAAAATCCTCAAAATAAATCACTTACAAATTTTCAACAAATATCTCCCACAATAAAACTTTATCATTCCAAAACATCAACAATGACAATATACTGGTTTTTACAGCAACCACACTCAATCACAAATACATCACCAATTAACTCTAAATCATATTCATTAAAAGAGTAATAACAATTAAATCATTTTATTTCATAAATCAAACCTAAACATGTGGTTACCCAAATGATGCATACTGTATACTACTGAAAATCAGAAACCCAGAATATATTAAATTATAAATTATATCTGATTTACAAGCCCTCAAACAATTTAATAGTGTGTCCTCAATTTCATCACAAAAACACCATAATAATTATGAAACCTACAAATTCGAGCATCAAAATCACACAAAAATTATCATATAATCCTAATATCTCTACTGAAATGGTACAATTTTTATTTATAATTTTCGGACTCAAAAAGTATTTTAACAGTTAATATACAGATTCCTCAAATAAGCCATTATAATAATTAAAAATATAAAAAGACGCCCAAAAATTACCAAAAATTCACATAACATGTAAAAACTCACGTAAATACATATTATTCAAATAAACTAATTTTTATGCCTCTATAAATAATTTTCATGAATTATATACTGACTGAACAGAAATTACAAAAACAGATATATCAATTAATTAAAACAGTAAACAGTAGATAAAAATTATTCTAAGGCATGGAATACATTATACGCATGTAACATGATCAAATAAAAATGATTTCATCAATTTTAACAGTCGTTCAATAATTATTACGAAATTTAGCCAAAAACGCACAAAATACTAATTAAATCAAATAAATATTAAAAATCATGAGAAAATTATTTTTCTCTACACAGTATTCACATAGCATGTGGCACGTATGTTCATGTCAAATTTCATCAAAAATATCATTCAAAAAGTATTTTAGATAATTCCTAACATATTAATCTAATACCGAATAATACCCTAATCACTATGGTTCTAGGATAACAACTAGTTACCTGGATCGTCGGGAGGAGAGCTGAGTCTAAAGAGACAATCACGAGTTAAGCATGCAATCCAAATCCTCTTCTAACCCCAAGGCATAACGAACGAGAATTGTAGCAACAAGACACTAGGCATTCCTTCTTGAACGTTGAAAACTCTTGTTTCGTACTGCTCTGTTACGACCATGATTCCCGATGATCAGAAGCTCAGATTCTAAATCGCTCCGGTCAGAATGTAGAACAAGACGTTATAAATGTTGTGTCCAAATTTGAAAACGATCTAACGGTTAGATCTCCGGCTACGGTTATTTTCGTGAAGGTGCGACAGGAAAAACCGGGTTGAACTTTCTATTCTTTTGCTCTTCCTTTTCTCTCTTCCTTTTCTTGAAAAACGGTGGGTGATAAATGCAAATGAGGCTGAACTTCTTTGAATAAAAATCAGAATTTTATGGATGTTTAATGGTTGAAATAAAGGGTTTTAATGAAGGAGAATAATTGGGGGGTTATGGGGGTTACAAAGCAACAAAGAGTCACAAGGGAAAAATAAAAAGAAAAGAAAGAAGAGGGCTCCCCTATTTCTTCCACTTGGCCGGCTGCCCCAAGCCCAACACCCACACAAAACTTCCGGCCCAAATTCAACAACGATCCATGCTCCGAAAGCCCGATACGCGATAAAACGGTTAATTCCTAAATCGCGCCTAAACTTTGAACATACTTAATAATAAAAATAATTCTAATAAATTATATTATAAATATAAATATAATGCACACACTAACACACCATATAATAAAATAATAATTCGGCTCCCAAATTATAAAGAATAAAAATCATTGATCTAGAGAAAATAATAAATTATTTATTTTTTTTACGAAAAGAATATCATTTTAAAATAAACTAACACCAAAAATAAAGGGTGAAAATTACGGGGTGTTACAAACACTCCCCCTTAAAAGAGTTTCGTCCTCGAAACTTCAAAACAACCAAGAGACAAAAGAAAGTACTCTAGATAAGAACATTAAGAAAACAGAAATCGATGGATTTTAGTTACGAATTAAACAACTTTGCAGGTATAAAAATTTGATAACTCAAATAATATACATTTTATTTTGGAAGACCAAAAATAGTTGTACAGTAAAGAAGCACGGTAACAACCATCATTTATACAATGTGAAAGAACAAAAGACAAGAGAAAATTTAAGGTAAAAACGTTTGCACAATAAACTATATGAAATTTTGTAAAAGAAGCAAGAATAAATATTTACGTAAAGTTATAAAAGAACAAATCCGACCATACATAAGTATTTTTAGAAAAGAAACGAAGAAGAAAAAAAGTTCGTAAATAGATAGTCAAACCAATTTAAATAGAGCTATCCACACGGGCTTATACTCCACTTAAAGAGATAAGAACACTTTAATAAAGAGTAGCTAGCTGCTTTATTAAAGTACCAGTTACGAACACAAGTCATGACATATGTTATAAGAGCGTACGCCTCCTAAACATATATATGAAAATTAAAGTTCGCAAAAGAAAATGAAAACTGTAAAATAAATTTCACAACGACGAAACACTAATAATAAATAGGCGATAAAGTAATAAATTATTAACAACAATTATAAGATTTGCTAAGTCGACACAAATGTGCATGGAACCACCCATTGCAATCTAGTATCAACAAAACAATATTTGAAAGCCTTCTTATCAAATCAACATTAGAGTTTACTGGAATCACCCAATATAAACTTAATGTCAACTCAAAAAGGAAATTAAATCAAAACAGATAAAATGCGTCAACTTATCAAATTGACATACAAGTCACAGGAATCACCCATTATGACTCAATATCAGCTCAAACAAGTTTAAAATTTAGACTTATCAAATTGACATACAAGTCAAAGGAATCACCCATTATGACTTAATATCAACTCAAACAAGTTTAAAATTTAGATCGAGTATATAAATTTCATTTTCAAAGAATATAAAACAGATCAGTCAAAACCAAAGAATTAAATAAGAAGTACTGAAAACAACCGAAAATTTTGATATGAAATGAGAAAGCACTAAATATTTAAACAAGAAACAACAAATAGTAAATGAGATCCTTTCACGCATTTGAGTTCGAAAAAAAAATAATGCTAATAAGAAAAGTAAATTAGTAAGTAAAATAAAAGTTGTTGAATGCTACCTTTAAAACAAAATAGTTTGCGTCTACATTTCAATCTAACACAAGACAACTCATTAAAGTACTTTCATTTTCAAAGACTACAAAACTTATTACCATAATTAAAGGCTAAACAAGGATTAGCATGAAAAATAAAAATATTATAAGGAAAATATTTATAACTATAGATGGTCAAATACGGTAAGAGAAATTTGAAGACAATTGAAATTAAACGTTTTTCAAAAGAGTATGTCAAAATATTAACAATAACAAAATTTGAAAGTCATAAAATAACTCTAACATAAGTATAAAATTTATTAAGTTCAAAGATCTAAAATATAATTTGGAATATAAATTCAAATTAGAAAGTTTTGTAAATAATAAAACAGATACGTAGTACTCACATAATAAACAACACTTAATTGAAAAAGAACAGAAAATATATACTGTCTCACATAATAACATATACTATCAAGCAACTAGCAAATAAAATAAATGCAATGCAACACACAAGACTATATTAAAATAAAATTAAAGCTTATTTCTAAATTGCAAAACACAAAACAAATTAAATACAACGAAACCGAGAAGTCTATAAATTACTTCGCTTTTTTTCGCGCACTCGATAAAAGAGAAAATAAATTTCATGTAAAGAGGCCCCGCAAATAAGATTAGCAAACTTGGTAGACTAATTCCACCAATAATACAAATAACTATACATATAACATATGCTCCATAAGCATGAGAGCACATCACATTCCCATAGGGCTTCCCTTTACTTACTCTACCCATCACACTCTCATTATAGTGAAACAACTAAACTTAATTCAAAAAAAATTTTATATCCTATGGCTAACTAATAATTCTAAAGAATCATTAGCAACTCTTTTTCAGAGTTTAGGAGCGTTTTGCTCTGATACCAACTGTAACACCCCAGAATTTCAAAGACCGAAAAGAAAGAAATAATAATATATTTAATAGGACGATGGCGGAAACATCGTCTTCTGGGAATGTCACTACTACAAGAATATTGTTTAAATAACTAAGTGATAAAAACAAACATAAGTAAATACTATAAGTAAATTAACTACTTAGATTAAAAATCAAAATGAGAAAACTATCTCACTAAAGAGAAGTCTAGAACTAAAACCCCTAATAGATTATTTCTCGCATCTCAACCCGAGCCCAAAATCAAAGAAAATACCCATCAACAAAACCTGCAAAATATACAACAAATATCCACAATCAGTGGGGAGTAACTAGCAGTTCTCCCAGAACAAAAGCAATCAAAGTACGATTCAGACAAAGATTAATTAGAAAGGAAATAATTAAGCCAAGTTAACTACAATATGCATCCACTTCCATATAACTCACAAATAACGCAAATGAATAATAAATAGCAAGTGAGTTGGATAAAAATAAATAAATCATCTCAAGAGTACTTTTAGAAAAATAAAAGTATAGGTAAAACAAGTGTCTGAGACAGAAACCGAACGCTAGTGATTCGCAAATCACTTCCTAAGGTTACAGTAATGATAATAATTTAGGAACTGAACTGAACTAAAAATAATCTGGGGAGAACAGGCCCTTAGTTTACCATTCTTTTTAACAAACTAGCTCAGTCAATAAATTCATTTTTGTAGCTTACAATTGTTCATGTACGAGAAATAATCTTCTCATAGTGGTTGTTTGGTATTTAATTCCCATAGGAAGACACCAAGGAATTTGTAATTCCCATGAATTAATGTGGGAATTTTGAATGACAAAGGGGGGCTATGTAAATAAATTCCCACGTTTTGTGGGAATTTCAATTTCCTAAGAATTTTCATTGCCCCCATTTTCCCCACTTCCTGTCAACCAAACAACTGTCGAATTTAGAAAATCATGGGAATTTTTATTGCCTACATAACTTCCTGTATACTAAACAACCACTTAATCCTAACATCAATAAACTATGAAAACTTTTCTATACATGCATCTCACTTTGACCGTATTTTTTTTACTAATATATAAAAACAAAAATGATCATATAAAATGTTGTTGGATTTGTTTCAATGAATATTTCCATGATATCAAGTTTTTATAACTATTACATATACATAATTAGAGATATTAATAGTCAAAGTTGTACATTAGCAAGCGTAAAAGTCAGACTAATGCACTTATTATAAACAAAGGTTAGCATATAACAAAGAAGCAATAAACGAATTGCAAAAAACTCGCATTATCCGACATATATGGCCATATACATGGTCTTGTATATTCATTAGTCAATTAAAAACACATGGTTGTTTACATGGTTGTGTAGTCTACTTGTTCGATCTTCTTCGCCTACGGATCTCTCTTGAATATTTCCAAAATTCACAACGTATCTTCGGGCGCTACTGACTACTCGTGTTGAACTATTAAGCTTGCATATCTAACTACATGCTTATGGAATATTTATGAGAAGACAAGAGTATAAATTGTTTGGCAGGCTAAATTATTTAACTAGAGTATAAATTGTTTGGCAGGCTAAATTATTTAACTTGGCTATTAGACTTATTTTGGTGAAGTTTTTTCTCGACTCTTATCCTAGTAGGACTTTCTTGTGAATGTCATTCTTTTAGTTGTTAGGATTGTATTGAATTTCTCGAAAATGAGAGTCTAACTATAAAAGTTTTAGAGCGTGTTTGGTTAACCTTCAAATGCATGGTAAATTAGAATTCTTAGTAAGTAAATATATGTGTTGTTGTTTGGTTGGCAAAAATATGGGAAGTAGAACTTCCTAGGAAGTTCTATTTCCTACAAAATAGAGGAAATAACTTACCTAGGCCCCCTAGGTAAGTGGAACTTCCCACATGTTCAACCAAACAAAAAAATGTACTTCCTAGGAAATAAAAATTCATGGGCAATGCAAATTCATGGGAAATGCAAATTCATGAGGAGTTATACTTCCCAATTCCAACCAAACGAGCCCTTAGTATACATATTTATCTAACGGCGGACTCCTACAAGATCGCATGTTGGATTATTGGCACTGAAAATGTTTTTATTTGGTAGTGAAAAGTGTTTGATAGAGTACCAAAATTGGTTCTTTGATATAAAAAAAAAAGTGTGTTAGTGATACCACATCTTAATTGTTTTATATTTATACTATAAAATTTTTATTTTAAATAATTTGTCATATGTTTAACTAGTGCCAGATAGTGTTTCAATGGTACTAGTTTTTTTTATTTAATAAGGTAAGAAAAAAGGATTTTAGGAGACCCTCCTCACGAGGGGGATTCCTAAAAAGTCATTTACAAGAATGGAATGAAGAGCTGAATTAGTACAAGGAATAATATCAAAAAAAGATTGAACTAAATGTCTTACATTAGCTATCCAATCTGCAGCTTTGTATGCTTCTCTATAGACATGATGGATCTGATAGGACTGGAATTGTTGAAGTAGAGTGTGTATATCTTCGATGATAAGTTGTATCTGCCAAGCGACCTTCCAAAGTTTTGTAACCGCGTTGATTACGAGAAGATTGTCACCTTCATTGTGGATATTCTGGATGCCATGATTCAAAGCCAAAAGAAGACCCTTCTGAAGAGCAGTAGCCTTGGCCACGAACACTGGAGTGATTCCTAGACTGTAAGAGGTGGCATGGATGAGTTCACCTTTATTATTGCGTATAATAACCCCGCAGCAGCTGAATTATTTGAGACCGAGCCGTTAAAATTGAGTTTGAAGTGGAATGGAGGTAGAGATCCCAATCTACTTGAATGATAGAATTGTGATGAGAGGTGATAAGTGGTTGATTGTGAGAGGAGAATGGTACCTGCAAGATAACAAGAATCAAGCGATGTTCGAAGGGTCCATTCGTGATAAAGGAACTTGGCTTTATGGAGTATTCTATGATTGTTAAAAGTGGCTTTATTAAAAATATTGTCGTTTCTTTCTTTCCATATAAACCAAATTAGAAAAATGAATTTGGTTATGACCTTTTTTTTTCAGATTTTAGGGATTGGAGAACTCTTATAAGAGAGGTGTCTTTGTGGTGGAAGTTAAGCTAAGCTCGAGTTTCCTGAAGATCCCAAACTTTCCTGACTGAAGTGCACTGATTAAACATATGATTAATTGTTTCAGGTTGGGAGTGACATTGAGGTCATAAATTGGAAGGAGGAATTTTTCTTTTAAATAGTATATCTCTGACACTTATACTTTTATGACAAAGTTGCCATAAGAAAATATGTAATTTAGGTGGTATGTCAAGCTTCCAAATCCATTTGAAGATCCAAGGATCCTCAGTGGGATCGAGATCATGAACTAGTACCATTAAGACATCTAGTAATACCAAAATATGTCCAATTGGTACAAATTTAATTTCCTAGACAATTGCACAGATTTCCTTGCAAAAAGACCAATATGCATCTATTAGATCGACGATTGCACTTCAACGGATAGAGGCCAAATCTTTCTCACCAGCAACCATCTTACACACCATGCCACTACTAAGTAGGGGTGTGCACCGATCTAAAACCGGACTGGTTGGATCGGTGGGCCGAAATCTATTTTTTTTGGACCGGGATCGAACCGGAAAAAATAAATATATTAAAATATAATAATTCTAAAAGCAATAATCTTAAAGGCGATAAATATGAGGTTTCAACTTTCTAATTTTCTAAGTTTTAAACTTTTTTTTAATCTTTAAACTTTATTTTTTTAAAAAAAACAGGAATTCCGGTCCACCAGTCCAGATCGGAAAATTGCGAGTTTGGACCGGACCGGAAACTCAGAAGCCCAAATTTTCATGGACCAGGGACCGGACGAATTCCGGTCCCGGTCCAAAAGTGCACACCCCTAACTAAGAGCATGTACAATGGAACATGGCTCTCCAACTAGCTCTCCACTCTCTTTCATCTATTTTCTCTCTTCAAGTTATTCTCAAGCACTATATCTAAAAACATCCAACAACAATAAAGCTATTAACAGAGCTCTCCATTCAACTTTCCACTATGTGGTGGTCCCCATGTCAATAAATGAACATCATTTCATATTATGATTAAAATTATATAATTAAAGTTATTCATGTAAATTAAATATAATTATAAAAAAATTATTCTTTTTCATAATTTGTGTAATGTAGAATTTAAAAAAAAAAAATTTGAATGCTACTACCTCCGTCCTAGAATAGTCTGAACACTTTCCTTTTATGTTTGTCCCAAATTAGTTTGAACACTTCTTTTTTTGGCATGGTCCCACCATTAATATATTATTTTTTTACACATCTTTGGCCCACACTCTACCTTTTATCAATAAAAAGTTACCCAACTTTCTCTCTCCTCTAATAAAAAATACCCCACCAACTCCTATCATATCTACTTTTTAAATAAAATAACATTTGATAACCACACTACAACTTATCACCTTAAACTACGTGTCCCAACAAGTGCTCAGATCTTTCTGGGACGGAGGGAGTAATATTTAATTTCATAAATTACAAAAAAATAGTAGATTTTGTCTAAGAAATATATCCAATATTAGGCTCATATTATAGACAAAGAAAAATTATATTTGTTGGGATAGTAATTACTAATTATTATTACCATCTTTATTAATTTTTTTATAAAAAGATCATTAAATGGTTGCAAGAAGAAAATAAAACTTTAGAAATTGCAATATTATATTTTGGTTTGTGGGGCGCACACATTGGAGAGTCATCTCTCCTTTAACTAGACCTGGGCATGGGTCGGGCCTGTTCACGGGCTCGGCACGCAGGCTTGAGGAAATGGCGGGCCGGGCCGGGCCTGAAATTTCCAGATTTTGTCCACGGTGCGGGCCGTGCTCGTGCTTCCTGCGGGTCTGACCCGTGTTTTATGTTGTTTTTTTGAATTCTTGGTTGTTTAGGCTAAAAAACAAAGAAAAGGGGTGTTCGGCCCGCGAGCCATATAGGCGGGTTCATGCAGGCCCACGGAGCGGACGATGGGCTGGGCCGGGCCTCGAGCGGGCTAGTGCCGTGTTGGCCCGGCCTATGCCCACTTCTACCTTTAACCCAAATGGTCTCTCCTCCAAAAGACACTTTGCAAAGTGTCTCCATGGAGATACACTTAATACACACTCAAGAGTCAAGAGCCCCATTGTTGGGTAAGAAGTGGTTCTCCATTTTCTCTCTCCTTAGAGAGGTAGTTGGAGAACCACATTGTACATACTCTAATGCCATCAATTAGACCCACTGTGCCTCCTTTCAGATTTATAATAGATGTGATAGGAGTTGATGGGAAATTTTTGATTGAAGAAGAGAGAAAGTTGGGTACCTTATCATTAATAAAGGTAGAGTGTGGCACTAGTGGAAAAACAAGGAAGGGCTGCGGTCAAAACAGCCCTAAGGGCTGCGTTTTTGGCCAGCAGCCCTTTCCATAGCAGCCCTTCAATAGATAAGAAGGGCTGCGGTTTTTAACCGCAGCCCTTCACAACGAAGGGCTGCGTTTAGGCCAAAAACGCAGCCCTTCTAAGGATGAAGGGCTGCGTTTTCGGCTTAAACCGCAGCCCTTCTATGTATGAAGGGCTGCGGTTTTAAGCCTAAACCGCAACCCTATTAATGTGAAGTGCTGCGGTTTAGTCTTAAAACCGCAGCCCTTCACATTCAAGTTTTTAAAAAAATAAAAATAAATTGCACCCTCCACCCCCGCCCACCCCTGCCCCAGCCCCAAGCAGTACACCCCACCCCCAGCCCCAAGACACCCCCACCCTCGCCCACCCCCGCCAACCCCAGGCCAGTACACCCCATCCCCCGCCCACCCCCCGCGCCCCTCACCCCCACCCCCCGCCCACCCCTCCACTCCCACCCCCCCCCACCCCCACCCCACACATGCCCACCCCATGTACTCCCCCCTGCCCTTCCCCCAACCCCGCCCCCCACCCCAGCCCCACCCCCTCCACTCCCACCCCCAGCCCCCCAACCCCAGCCCACACCCGCCCACCCCCCCCGCACTCCCCCGCCCGCCCCCCCACCCTAACCCCACCCCCTTCACTCCCCGCACCCCCACCCCGGGCCACCCTCTCGCCACCTCCTCCACCCATTGCTGCCAGCCACCCCAAGACCCAACCAGCCCCATAGCCTGACCCCCAGCACCCCACCATGGCACCCCCACCCCACCCCCGCCCAAAACCTCCCTTCAACACAAAAAAAAACGATCAAATTGCAATAATAATATATGACAAGTTTTTGAACGTAATATAATAATTAACTTTAAATATGTATATATTTAATAATGTGAAAAATGTACATAGAATTAATACAAACTAGTAGATGTATCATAAGCAATCATCGCAAATGTGGGACGCCAACTTATCCCGAACTTCATGTAATTCGTCTGTGGTGAAGGCCCTCAAGCGTGGTGTGTTATTCATATAAACCTTGCAAAACAACCAAGGAATAAACACATAATATAAGAATTCAATCATTTACGTACCGTAGTTAGTAGTTCTAAAAATGACATATAACTTCCCGAAATTCAATCAAAAACAAATGCAAGCCTAAAACTCTACACACTAGTTATATTATACCTTATATTATCATATTGAAAAAGAAAATGGAGTTAAATGAAGCGATAAGTACGAATTAGACGCGAAAAGGCAAAAATAGGCCTAAAATGCCCTTTTCGTTCCCAAAATTCAACCTACAACAATTGCAAACCTAAAAATCTACACAATAATTACATTATGCCTCATACTATCATGTTAAAAATGAATTTGAGGGTAAATGACTCGATAAATACGATTTGGAAGCGTAAAAGGCAAAAATAGGCCTAGAAATGACATTTTCGTTCCCAAATATATGCATGTGCTACTTTGGTTTCTAAACAAATTAATACTTATTACCAATCGATCTAATCTAAACTAACATATACTAATAAGTTACATACCTTTTGAACATCATCGGCGTTAGTGCACTGGTTGACGATATCGAACATGTACCTCAGCACGTAATAGCCACATGCAAGTCCATCTTCTTGTTGCGGACACTAAATGTTCACCAAAGGATGCATCCAATGACATTCATGTTAATTAGATGTGTAGTATGTGGCTAAAAGTGTTTCTATATAAGGACAAATAAATTAGTCATGTTACCTCGACTGATATCCAAACAGGAGCTTTTGGTGCTCGAAGTCCTGTTGCACTAATATGCTTCATCACACTACATCAACAACATTATTATAAGATTAGATGTACTAACTGTTTATATATTTAAAGATGATGAATAATGTGTAATATTAATAAGTGCGCATATATTGAGTTTCGATTAGGCTACCTATTTAACAATGATTTGATTAGTAAGGTCCCTGGTGGTTGTCGACGCAAAGAATCAAAGTGGTAGACTTCGTTACGTGACAAACATATCGCAAGCAGTGTCCAATGAGCCCTACAACAAGAAAATATAGTTATTATTAATCGTAGAACAATTAATAGGTCAATTTGAGTATCGAATAATAAAAGTAAAGCGAGTTTAACAAGCATACTTTTCAATATCCAAAACGAGATGATGCTTTGAAACTCATGTCGAGATACTCTTTCACTTCGGCTTTGTTTTGTAAGCAATTGTCATCTCGTATTATGTTTGGACATAACCAACCAAACATTGCACTAGATGTTGCAAGCAATTCATTGTACAATAACCTGAGAAATTATATTGATTATATTAAAAGTAAACCAACAATTACTTATTATGGATTTGAAAACTACTTAAGGCATATATATGTATGTGTATATTTAATTTATATACTTATGTATTACCTCATGAATGTTTATATCATGGAAACATTCAACTCTACCCCACATAAGAATTCTTTAATATCAACCTTCGAAATGAATGTCGATGAGTCCTCAAGGTAGTGGAATTGTTGCTCCCCCAAAGCAACCTCAATTGCGCTTTCATCGGGTAAATCGCTAGCGCACTCATGTAACCAAAAGCATGGCGTAGTAAGGCTCCGCACCACCTCTGGATCGATAATAAGTGGATTTTTTTGCCTTAGAAACATTTCCCGTCACCACATTTCGTTCACCTTCATCACGTAAACTTGCTTTCTTATAAGGTGAACATGCCTTCTTTCCCTTCCTGGCATGTGAGTCGGCCTTCCCCCAAACCTAGTATTTAGTTAAAAGTAAAGATATTACTGACTATCATAGGAACTATAAAAGAAAACACGCATATATATATATGAATGTTAATCATTGTACCTCATCTGAAAACCGCACCAATGCACGCGACCACAGAACATAACTGCCAAGGGCATCATTTAGTAACTGTAGACCAACTTCTGGCTTCGGCAGCGGAAGAGGTAATTCTTCGAAACCTGACACAATTTCATTGAGGGTGACCACATAGTGATTATGATCCACTAACTGGTTATGCAATCGTACTCGGTCACTAGGGGGTTGTGCATGGCCATGAGCTACGAGGATGAAACTATCATAACCATCTCCTCGAGCTAATAGTTCACATGGTGTCTCTTCCTGTAAATAAAACTCTATTTATAGTTAGTCTATGAAACAACATATATATAGTAAGAATTTCATGCATTTAAGAATGTAACAATAGTTGTTTAACAAAGCAAAGGGATTAAGTGATTACCTTCAACTCGGGTCCTACAGGTGGATCAGGCTGGCTAGGTGTAGTATCACTACCCTTCTTGAATGCAGCAAAAGTCGGTAAACCTATTTGTTCCAAAATGGCGTTGAAGTTATGGGTCATCTCCTCCCTTAGCTCCTCCCAAATTGCAGCTTTCATAGCCTCCACATCTACTAACGCTGCCGAATTCACACTACTTACACTTGATTTTGTCGTTGTAGTGTATTGATCACCATATACCTTTCTCAAACCGAGGCGGACACTTCCTACGCCCCTCACGCGTCCACTGTGGTCCGGTCCTAAAGTTTCGTGCAATGCATCAATGTGTCCTTTAGGAGTGAACTCACCGGTTGCCTCTCTTTTTCCTTCAAGCCAATCTACATAAGTATAAGAGAGAAATGCTTGTGAGCGCAAAAGTTATATTATATATACCTTATATAACCATATAATCTGTACTTACAATGGCGTTGGCTATCTGTTGTGTTCCGGGGTCAGGCAAGACTCTGTTTCCCTTTGCATTAACCCCATGCATCGAACACCACCAATCGAGGACTCTATCTGGTTGCCGAGGCTGTGCAACTGTCGTCATTGAGCCACTCCCCGTTGCCGTTGTCGACCCTATTGTGGGGTAATGGCTAAACATCCACTTCTCTCTCGCCTCATTGTACGAATGAGCACCCAAATGATGATAATACTTCCTAGCTTTTGCACTCGAGCTACTTTTCTCACGACTTGCCTAAAACACACAATTATAAACAAAGGTTATCTACGTACGGTGCTATACAATAATACTGGATCTAAGTTTATTAAGTCTTAATAAAATATTCTTACAATAGCTTGTGGGGTTGTTTTCTTGGCAACAAATGCTTCCCACTCTTCAGGTTTGATAGTTTTCCATATTTGAAATGGTAATTTGGATGGTGCGAGATGATGTTTCGGTGAAGCCTCAGGATCGGCTTGTGTTTCTCCGCTGTAGATGTTCTTCTTCTTTGTACCTACTACTTTCCTCCGCTTAGTGATCCACCCAGACACTAACTTAGCCTTGAAATCTCTGAATCTCTGGGCAACCGCGGATAGAAATACATTCTTCTTGGCTTCATCATCTTCGATATTGAATTGATTCTACAAAAAACGCAGTTCACAAATTAGTTTTCGCAAATGTTGTAATTTTTATGCTATAAGTAATATTACACATATATTTAACTAAATAATTAAGAAACTACACGTTATTGTACTTGAAGCTTACCATGGTATCTTCCCATAGACACCGCTTCAATCCCTCGGGCACCTCTTTCCATGAGTGCAAAATGGAGAGTTTATGCATGCAAATGCCAACTTGCATGCCATACTTTTGACGCCACTTTCCACAAGGTTGACCCATGCTATCGTACTCCAAAGTCATATTTGTGTGTTTCCCTAGTGACTTTGTAGGTCCCCTTCCTTTTCTCTTTTTAGTCGCCAATGACTTCCTAGGCATTTGTGCATTTATCTCTTCACGGCAAAATCGAGACAATTTAGCCCGTTCCTTTGTCGCATCGAAAGACTCATCCTCGGTAGTGTGTTCAGCACCACTTGTGGTGTTATCCGTATGCACATCCGCCATCTCCCTGAAATTGTACAAATAATGCATTAATATAACAAAAAATTAAAATTAACATTGCCACTAAGGGGGTGGGGTGTGGGGAGGGGGTTCTGTGTGCAAGGGGCAGCAATGCAGGGGAGGGGACTGTGCAGGTGGGGGAGGGGGTTGTGCGGGGGGGGAGGGGAGGTTCGGCAGGGGGGGGGGAGGGGGTTGTGCAGTGGGGAGGGGGAGGGCAGGGGAGGGGCTGCAGTGGGAGGGAGGGTAGGGGGGCTGGGCAGTGGGGGGAAGGGAAGGGCGTAGGAGGGGAGGGGCCGTACATGGGGGAGGGGGCAGCAGTGGGGGGGAGGGGCTGGCAGGGGGGGAGGGCAAGAGGAGGGAGGGGCGGTGTGGGGTGGGGGGAGGGAGGGGCAGGGAGGGGGGAGGGGGTTGTGCGGGGAGGGGAGGGGGTGTGCAGTGGTGGGGGAGGGAGGGGACCGTGCGGTGGGGGAGGGGAGGGGTGTGCAGGTGGGGGGAGGGGAGGGAGGGACCGTGCGGTGGGGGAGGGGTTGTGCGGTGGGGGGGGAGGAGGGTGCAGCAGGGGGGAGGGGAGGGGTAGTACGGTGGGGGGGGGAGGGCAGCGGGGAGGGGCGTGCAGGTGGGGAGGGTAGGGGGCTGGGCGGTGGGGGAAGGGGGAGGGCAGCGGGGAGGGAAGGGGGCTATACAGGGGGGGCAAGGTGGGGGGGGGGGCAGTACGGGGGGAGGGGCCGTGGCGGGGAGGGGGCAGGAGAGGGAGGGGGCGGGGCAGGGGGGGGGAGGGGGGCAACGGGGGGGGGGGGGCAGTGCAGGGGGAGGGGTGTGCGGTGGGGGGGAGGGGGAGGGGCGTGCGGTGGGGGAGGGGCGTGCGGGGGGGAGGGAGGGGCTGTGCAGGTGGGGGGAGGGGTTGTGCGGTGGGGGGAGGGGAGGGGGCATGCGAGTGGGGGGGATGCTTTGTGCAAGAGGGGGGAGGGGAGGGGTGTGCGGGGGAGGGAGGGGGGGGCAGGTGGGGGGAGGGAGGGCAGCGGGGAGGGGAGGGGGTTGTGCGGTGCGGGGGGGAGGGAGGGCAAAGCAAGAGGGGAGGGGGCGTGCGGTGGGGGGGAGGGGCAGCGGGGGGGGAAGCGGGCAGACAGGGGGAGGGGAATTGGACCCGATAAGGCTAAAATAGGCCAAAAATGCCCTTTTCGTTCCCAAAATTCAACCTACAACAATTGCAAATCTAAAAATCTACACAATAGTTACATTATACCTCATATAATCATGTTCAAAAAGAATTTGGCGTTAAATGACTCGATAAGTACGAATTGGACCCGAAAAGGCAAAATTTGGCCTAAAATGACCTTTTCGTTCCCGAAATGCAACCAAGAACAAATGCAAGCCTACAAATATACACAATAGGTACATTATATCTCATATAATCTTGTTCAAAAAGAATTTGGGGTTAAATGACTCGATAAGTACGATTTGGAAGCGAAAAGGCTAAAATAGGCCAAAAATGCCCTTTTCGTTCCTAAAATTCAACCTACAACAATTGCAAACCTAAAAATCTACACAATAGTTACATTATACCTCATATAATCATGTTCAAAAAGAATTTGGCGTTAAATGACTCGATAAGTACGAATTGGACCCAAAAAGGCAAAATTTGGCCTAAAATGACCTTTTCTTTCCCGAAATGCAACCAAGAACAAATGCAAGCCTAAAAATCTACACAACAGGTACATTATATCTCATATAATCATGTTCAAAAAGAATTTGGGGTTAAATGACTCGATAAGTACGATTTGGAAGCGAAAAGGCTAAAAATGCCCTTTTCGTTCCCAAAATTCAACCTACAACAATTGCAAACCTAAAAATCTACACAATAGTTACATTATACCTCATATAATCATGTTCAAAAAGAATTTGGCGTTAAATGACTCGATAAGTACGAATTGGACCCGAAAAGGCAAAATTTGGCCTAAAATGACCTTTTCGTTCCCGAAATGCAACCAAGAACAAATGCAAGCCTAAAAATCTACACAACAGGTACATTATATCTCATATAATCATGTTCACAAAAAATTTGGGGTTAAATGACTCGATAAGTACGATTTAGAAGCGAAAAGGCTAAAATAGGCCTAAAATGACCCGAGAATCAGGTCACATGGCAATGGAATGACCATCAGCTGGTAGCGGCGGAGTTAGAAGTGTTATAAATGTGGAGAGCACCAGATGGGCTTTCGATTGCCATGTGACCTGACTCTCCACATTTACAACACCCCCACCACCACCGCCACTACTGCCCCCCACTGCAATCCCTCATTGCCATGTAGGTGTAAAATGACCTTTAATTTTCGTTTTCGAAATTCAACCAAGAACAAATGCAAGCCTAAAACTCTACACAATAGTTACATTATACCTCATATAATCATGTTCACAAAGAATTTGGGGTTACATAACTCGATAAGTACGATTCAGAAGCGAAAAGGCTCAAATAGGCCTAAAATGACCCGAGAATCAGGTCACATGGCAATGGAATGACCATCACCGGTAGCGGCGGAGTTAGAAGTGTTATAAATGTGGAGAGCACCCGGATGGGCTTTCGATTGCCATGTGACCCGACTCTCCACATTTATAACACCCCCCCACCACCACCGCCACTACTGCGCCCCACCTGCAATCCCTCATTGCCATGTAGGCGTAAAATGACCTTTAATTTTCGTTTCGAAATTCAACCAAGAACAAATGCAAGCCTAAAACTCTACACAATAGTTACATTATACCTCATATAATCATGTTCACAAAGAATTTGGGGTTACATGACTCGATAAGTACGATTCGGAAGCGAAAAGGCTAAATTAGGCCTAAAATGACCCGAGAATCGGGTCACATGGCAATGGAATGCCCATCACCGGTAGCGGCGGAGCTAGTGAGAAGTGTTACAAATGTGGAGAGCATTCCATTGTCATGTAGGCGTAAAATGACCTTTAATTTTCGTTTCCGAAGCCTAAAAATCTACATAGTTACATTATAAAACAAAAAGAAAATGAAAGATAGTAGTGATACCAAACATGTGTTACAACTTACAACAATGCCTTCACAACAATGCCTCACCCACCCCTATCCACCCTCCCCCACCCTTCCCCCCCCCCCGTCCAAAGATCCCCCCGCCCTCCCCCACCCCATGCCCGGCCTCCCCACCCTCCCCCCACCCTCTTTCCAAGCATCCCCCCGCCCTCCCCCACCCCATGCCCAGCCTCCCCAGCCCTCCCCCCACCCCATGCCCACCCTCCCCCAGCCATCCCCTACCCCCTTCCAAAGATCCCCCCGCCCTCCCCCAACCCATGCCCAGCCTCCCCAGCCCTCCCCCACCCCATGCCCACCCTCCCCAGCCATCCATCCCCCACCCCATTTCCAGCATCCCCCGCCCCTCCCCCACCCAATGCCCAGCCTCCCCAGCCCTCCCCCACCCCATTTCCAAGCATCCCCCGCCCTCCCCCACCCCATGCCCAGCCTCCCAGCCTCCTCCCCACCCCCTTTCCAAAGATCCCCCCGCCTCCCCCCACCCCATGCCCGGCCTCCCTAGCCATCCCCCATCCCCGGCCCAAAGACCCCAACCCCCTACCCACCCTCCACAAGCCCCTCCCCCACCCCCTACAATCGGTTTTTACAACACAAAATAGAAGAGAAATTAAATAAAACAAAGAGGAGAGAGAGAGTGAGAGGAGAATTACCAACAATGCAGTAGTGGTGGTGGTGGCGGCGTCAAGGCGCGCTGAGAGAGGAGAAGAAGAAGAAGGAGCTCAGGCAACGCTGAGAGAAGAGAAGAAGAAGTGCTCCGGCGATGGGACGGCGCTCCGGCAATGTGTCGGTGCTCCGGTGATGGCAGTGCGAGTTAGTGTGAGGGAGAGGAGTGAGTGTGAGGGAGAGGGAGAGGGGTGAGCTGAGTGTGCGAGGGAAATTTGCGAGTGAGTGCTACTGTGTGTTGCGCGCAAAACTCAAAGGTTGAAATGGGATAGGAAGGGCTGCGCTTATCCTAGAAAACGCAGCCCTTCGTGTATGAAGGGCTGCGGTTTCTAGGATAACCGCAGCCCTTCACATAAAGGGCTGCGGTTTCCAAGGAAACCGCAGCCCTTCCTTTTTTTTCCCCTAGTGTGGGGCCAAAAAAAGGTACAAGAAATAATATAGTTAATATAGTAATAGTGGGAGCATGCCAATGGAAATGTTCAAACTAATTTGGACAAGCATAAAAGGAAAGCGTTCAGACTATTTTAGGACGGAGTGACTATGATTTGGAGTGATACCAAAGAAAAATACTACCTCCGTTTCTTGAATTGTTTCGCTTTTCTTTTTTGGCCGTTTTTATTTAATTGTTACAATTTTACTTACTTTTTCTTATATGATAATTTATCACATCAACTTTTTATACTAGTCTACCTCATATATCACACCACCTATTTTATAATTCACCTAAAACTTTCCCACTTACCCTATTTTTCTCTCTCCTACAATATTTTAATACTTTTTTTACATTTTCCAAAATCAAATATTATTTGGTTGTAATTCGTTCTTGCTTTTTATAAAATTTCTTTAATTCCCCTTGAAGTGAAGTGTAACAATTTTTTTAAAAAACGAATAGAACACTAATTAATATTGTCAAAAACTCCACTACCATATACTTTTTCCTGTCCAATGATATAGCAATTTGTATGTTTTTTTTTGTGCGAATGAACCACAAGGGCGGGGATGAGAATCAATCCCAAGATCACTAGAACCGGGAGGAAAACTCTAACCAACTGAGCTATCCCTCACTCTCATATAGCAATTTGCCAATTTGTATGTGATGTTAATCAAGACCCCAAGAGTAGTTAAGGTGTGAGATTTACAACGGGGTAATAATTAATATAGTGATCAAGTGATCACAAAGGGAGAAGGATATACAATCGAATAAAATTAAGAAGAAGAAAAAAGAACTTTAGCTGGTGGCCGACACGATTCTGATTGTAAGCTCAATCCAGCACAGTTGTTATCACCAAACATAGAAATTGGTTTAATTCAAAATGCTCCATTACATATACAATTTCTCAATCTGGAAATTTCTGGTCAAAGCATCTTTGACACTTACCATATTTTGACACCCCAAATAGAATTGCTAATTACAGATGGGATCCCATATTTGCCAAAATTAGGGAGTTGAAGTGATAGTTTATTACCATAATGTGAAAGGATAATCTCACAAGAATAATTTAAAGATTTTCTATCTAATCACCTTTCTTTTAAAAGAGTGAAGAACCCGACAGAAGTTTAAAATGACTTTATTTTACTGTTTAATATATGGAGGATTGGAGTTTGGAGGTCACCCATAAACAATTTAAATTACGGAAAATTACTTCGAAATTCCTCAATTAGTTTATTGAAATGGTATTTTGACATATGTTGGTATTTTCAAATGGATTAGTGAAATGGTATTCATATGGGGGTGAAAAGGGGAGTAGAATTATGGTATATTGCATGAACCTTTTCCTGTAAACATTGACGAATTCAACAACAAAATACCAGTATTTTGACGAATTACTGGTATCAAAAGTAAACTATGACGAATTACTGGTATTTTTGGTTCGTCAATGATACCAGTATTTTGTTGCTGAATTCATACAAATCGAAAAAGGTGGTACCATTTCAAGATAATCTAGTATGCTTTCGATACAAGCACTTACACCATTGGCAGTGAAAGCCTCCGTATTGACGAAAGATGCAAATTCGTCGAACGGTACCTACGAAAAGGTTGAAGTTTTGCTATTATATATGACCTCAGTTAATTTTTTTATAAGAAAAGAAAAACTAGGCTCGGTCTTAACAAGCAGGCCAACCTAAAGCATCATTGTGCATGGTTAACCTCGGTAAATTAGTTTTTTTTTTCTTCCTTATGTCCCCATTAACTCTATTATCCCTCATAGGAGAGTGCTCACTATTCATATATTGAATTAATGCACCTAAAGATTGAGCTTTATAACTATCTCTTTCCGAGAGTTTTGGGATATATTTTTTTTGTATCCTTCTACAAATTGATTTATCGATAAATATCGATATTGTCCGCCAGCAATTTTCGATTTTTCGCCTACAATTAGTTGAATGTAATCGAGACAAACCTCAAGACTACAACAAGTCATTAGGCCTATGTTCTTTTCGTCTAGTCTGATCTGAACTTTTCTGATATGTTCTGATCTGGTTTGATCTGATCTGATATGAACTTTTCTGATTTGGTCTGATCTGAACTTTTCTGTTCGATTATTCTTATTATTATTATTAACGTCCAAGAAATTTTATACTAATCAAATATATATAATTTTTTTTTTTGGCATTTGGGTACTAAGATTAATTGCAATTAAAGAAGGAAAGAGAACATACGAAAAAAAATTTAGGTGACTTCAACTCTTCAAGACAACTTGCATTGTGATTTTGCAATGCATCTTTAAATTAAAGACTTAGTTTTATTTTATTTTTTATATAAAATATAGGTATACATATCTAATAAACGAGTCGTGTCATGTTGACCCATTTACTTAAAACGAGTCACAAACATTGAAGAATCCATTTATTTCGTGTTGAGTTCGGTCGTATTGTCGTGTCATGTCATTTCTTACATAATAATAATAATAATAATAATAATAATAATAATAATAATAATAATAATAATAATAATAATAATTAGAAAAAGAATTAAGGATAAGGCCTGAATTTTTCTGATCTGATATGAACTTTTTTTATCTGATCTGATCTGAAATAATCTCATTTGATCTGATCAAATCTGAAATAAGTACTAGAGTGCTTAAATAAATTGAAAAGAGCATAGCTTAGATCTATCTCGAAAGACTATATGAATCAACGATATAAATAAAGCGTGCCAAAGCACTATATCTCATCTATAAGTATACAATAATCGTAGATTTCTAAAGAAATATTACTTTTAATTTTGATCAAATTTACATTTCCTTCGTTTCTTTTAATTGTAACATTTTGACTTTTCTACTATTCACATTTCACATTTTTACTACGATAAACATAGTTATCTGATATCTTATTTGATTTTGTCTCAACATGTAGTTTTTTTAATATCTCATCTGCATAATTCTTACAAATACATAACTAAAGTTATAATGATTAAGATTGTGCCTTAACAAGTGTCAAAATGCAAATGTTGCAATTAAAAAAAGAACATAAAAAGTATGATTTTCCAAATGCAAATGCTCTAGTCAACTAAAGAGCATCCGTGAACGAAGGAATGAATGAAGAAAGATTTATACTCTTTGGGCTTTTAGTACTAGTGGCCTTCCGTTTGGCTGAGCTCACATGCTAAAAGCGCTACCCAAGAGCACAATTTTTAGCCGAAACAACTTTCAATCTTTCTATCCGAAGCTACTTGGGCCAAAGTTGCTTCTAAGTCTTAAGGAGTATCTAAACCTGCTTGATTCTTGGGCCTTAGACAGATGGTTCACGTAGAGCCCAATCCCTTCAAGACTATGTTCTTCACTCTTCACGCTTATTTATGCTGAACTTGATTGATTTGCCAAAATTTAACTTACTTTTGTTCCGACTTAATTTATATTTGTTGAACTGAACTTTTGTTCTTTGCTTAACTTATACTTATTTGCACTTAGCTTAATGAAAAAAAAGAGAAAAACTTAATGTAGGCATGTAGCCATCTATCGGTCAACTATAACTAAAATAGATATTGATGTTTCAATACCAAGTTAAGCTTGGCTTAGTGCAAATGATAGAATCTTCAGACTTGAAAAGCTGGGGGTTCAATCTCCATCAGGGACACTTTGGGAGAGGGAATCCCCTTACGCTTCCCCCGCCTTCCCAGATGTTTGAATATTTTTCTCCCCAGACTTGCCATGTGACAACTTCTTTTGTAAAGTTTTCTCGCCTAAACTCTTACGAGGTATTATTTCTATTTCTTTTTAATCTACACAGTTTGGCTTTTATGCTTGCCAACGCAAAATCTTGACTAATAATATCTTTAACTACAAACAAGTAAGAACAATAAAGATCTGATATTAGGAACATATGTATCAAGATGAATATGACAAGATTTCATATGACTATATTTTTCGTTATGCATTAAAATCACATTGGTTTTGTAGTGCAGGTGACCAAACTAAAAACTCGGTTAATCACTTAGGCGATAATTAGTGTAGAAAGTTACGTTACATTTCACAAAATTGCAAAACCAAAACATTTGATATTATTGAACCGAAATATCATTTCGGCACTGTTAACCAGCCATAAACACCAGTACATGGACACTCATTAGACATAGATGATGGAAATATATCGTGGAATTTGCTCTCATAAGTTTGTGTGCTATTTTTTTAAAAAGGACAAAACTAATTTTTTTAGTGGTGATAATTTTATAAAAGGAGGATTTAAAGGTTGGAACGATTGTGAGAGATTGAAAAACATGTCATGTCCTCAGGAGGCATCCCGTGGTCCCTAACGCCAGGCCCCAGAAACGTCCGAAAGCGTGTATTATATAATCTTTACTTTTGGTGGTTTTGGGGGAATTTTTGGACTTCCTAGGGTCCAATAATATTTATCTCCCAAAACCTCCGTAGGGGATCCAACAAGACTTGTAACGTATCATGAGAGCTTGAGACCCTTCTGCATTGCCTTGAAATAGCTCCAAAAACCCCATTTATATTTTTTCAGTGCAACCCAAAAATGGTCGTGAAAGCCGTTATATGCCCGTTCTTAGCCATAAAAGTTCTTAAATTGACCTCTCATGTCCCTAATACGCATCCCGTGGCATTCAGTACTCAAGCCCCAGGAACATCCGAAAGCGTGTATTATAACCTTTAAATTATGACTGTTTTGGCGGCATTTTCGGACTTCTTCGAGCCTTGTCATATTTTTCTCTAGTAATCTTCCTAGGGGGGCTGACATGACTTGTAACGTATTTGGGTTGGTTGTGACCCTTTACGTTACCTTAGAATACCTCTAAATACCCCTTTCGAAGCCATGTAAGTCATTTGGAATGACTTCCCATATCCAGAGGAGGCATCCCATGACCTCTAGTGCCCGGGGTACTGGACCATGAAAATGATGATTTGTTGCTGGAGAGTATGGAGTCTAACTCTAGAAGTGACATTATGGAGGAAGAAGCCAGCAGGCCCCATATGGTTCAGAAGAGATCGGTTGATTTATTCAGCCTTCCAATTAGTGGATGTACCGCATCAGCCTCCAAGGAAAATCATAGTCGACGCCTCAGAAATGTAGTAATAGAAAGGAAATCCCAACCTCGAAAAGTGAAGTCCCTGCGAGTTCTAAAGCCCTGTCGCCAGAAAAATTCCTATTTCCTTCCTCATTTTCATCGAAATGCCAGATTATGTGCCGGAATGAAGAGGAAAGCTGGTTATAGTGCAGCTAATGCCCAAAGTCCAAGAAAAAAATATGCTTCAAGTTGTTGTATTGGTTGTGTTGCTTGTAGTGCTTGCATTGAGTCAGATGGTAATAATGTCTCAAGTTCTTGTATGGAGTCTGTTAGTATTAGTTCTAAGGATGATGTCGTCAGTTTATGTATTAGGTGTCCTAAAATAAACGAAGCCCAACCTATGCTGTAGGAAATGCAAAAAGGGGCTTACTTGTAATGTAATGTTTTTTATGCTAATGTATGCTCTTGTTGTAAAAAAAAAAGTATGTAATATTATATCCTTAATTGTCATTTGTAATTTGAAATTTAAATGAACATATTGAATTATTAATTAGTTTATTTGGAAATGATTTTGAACCAACGTGGGCGTATTCCTGCCACTACTCTAAAATTTGACTTAAAATGATAATATATGTCATCATGAGAGTAGTGCCACAACCCACAAGGCCCAAGGGTTATAAGAAAATGGAGGCTTATCGCCACGCCGGTGGGCTTGTAAACTAAGGAGATTGAGAGAGATGACTTGAGTGGATAAAATTGTACCAAGTACTACTAATAAATCTCTATTATATAAGTGAAGGGGGGGAGAAAGATGGTGTCCCCTTACAAAAAGTCTGATATACCCTTAACGAATCTAAATTGCCATATATATTAAACAATATTTTCTTATTTCTACTTGCTATATATATTGAACAAGTTAACAATGGAAATGAATTTGAAATTTCAATTAAATATTAAATTAAGGAGAATGATTTCCTCTTCTTGCATATGTATGAATTAAAAACTCTGATATAAAATTAAATTTACAATATAACTTGATTGACCCAATCAGAAGAAAAAAAATAAAAACTTGAATATCATAATAATTATTATACTGATAATATTCTAAAACCAAAATATTGATTATTATTCGGCAAACTCTATTATATAAATCCAACAATTGAACCTGATACATAAATTCTTTCACTTTATTCGAGCACAAGTTTTCTTCTACTTTATATTTCCTTCTTTCAATACTATATTTGAATAATGATGAACAAATAACTAAAAAACCAACAAAACATTGATTTAAGAGAAACATAAAAAGGAATTTACAAATGTCTATTTGAATTAAATTTTTTGTAACACTGATGAATAACTAATTGAGAAAAAATGCTTATATAACACGCACGCATAGCGTGCAAAAAATTGCTAGTATAAGGAGGGCCGAGGGGGCATAAGTTGGTGGTTCTACTGGTGATACACCAATTGAAAAGAAGGCACTCCACTCAATAATAAAAGTAGCCATAAAGCACTCCTCGTTTGTCAATTCCTTATACGTCTAATGTTTATTATACCCCACTTGATCCATTATTAGTTTTTTCAATAAAATAAGGTACAATCAAATGTTTAAGAAAGTACTTCCATTATTTTAATAACAGTCCAAAACATAAGAATTTGAAGGTCCATGTCAAAATTAACATGAATATCATTAAAACCTATATATCTCTATATCATACATTTCATGTTTTAAAAGTTTATTGCTATTTTGGTTAGCTTCCAAATAGTTGTGCTAAACCTCTTATATTTCTTAGATATTGCTATCCTATTGAAGGTGATGTTCTAGTTACGGTAAAAGTTGTCCTTATATCATAAATAACGTTTGAAATATTATAGTAATGTAAAACATTTCGTTGTTTTGGTCTTTCATGAGTTTTCAAAATAAAACTACTACGATTTTCATTATTAAGTAAGAAGTGTATCTCAAACCTGTTTCTTTAGGAACTAATAAACTTGATAAATAAAGAAGTTGAAGTTTGTATTCTTATTTTAGCACTACTTTTAATAATTTTTTTGTAAGTGCTATAATTGATAATCTTCTTTTTCAGTTACGTCATAAACTTATATCATACTTGAACATCTTTTGTTTTGTGTACACATGAACGTCTTTTGTTGATGGGAAGATTTCTACATAATTAAATAAGTCGCCTTAATTGTACTTATACAATCATCACTATTAAGGTATCTTACCTTAAATAGTCATGTTTTATACTCTTAATCGTGAGTAAGTAATAGGGAAAGTTGTTAAAAACTACCCAAATATTCAAACAACAATCTTTGATTTTTTTTTTTTTTTAAATTACTACTTTTTTGTTATAGGAGAAATTACTACCCTTTTAATCAAAAAAGTAATAGTTCACTACCCTATGACGAATTCTATAAAAAAAAAAAAATTAAGGATCTACTTGAGCCACTAGCGGCTTCCTGGTTGACTTTTCCCCAATATGTTTTTATCTTATAGGAGCCTCATAGCTTGGTGCACGACTTGGTAGTTGTTTTGTCATGCATATTTACTCACAATTTTTAAAAGAAACAAGTACCAATCCTTCAACACATGAACTCTCAATCTAAATGGATTGTTTAACCACTAATTCAATAGGGATGTGATTAACTCTTCAATGTAAATCAATATTCCATCCGTTTCTTTTTAATCTATAGATTTTTTTCTATATGTTTCTTTTTAATCTATACATTGTTGTTTTTTTTTTTATTTTTAGTAACACGTCTCATTTACTTTCTTCTCCTTTTCCACCCATGATATCCACTTTTTAATAGTTTAATTTATTCCACTTTTTAGCTTATCTCTCTCAATTTTCAGTTTCTCTCTCGACCTTTTCAATTTCTCTTTCATACTTTTGTACATTCTCCTTGGTTCTCCCCTAAAGTAAAGCCAGTAAACTAAAAAGAAACAGAGGGAGTATCAGTTAGTACTCTATAATCCACATCAAATATATTGTATATACCACATTTTTTGGGTCATTGTATTTGGGAGAGCTTGAAAAAGTTAATGGGATTTTTTTTTATGATTCTACTGCTTCTGTTTCCTAGTAGATGCATCATATTAACCTTTTACACTATTTGAATATTAATTTTGACCATCATTAATTACTGATTTGCAAAAATAATTGTCATAATTTTAATTGTTGACGGGTTAATCTCAATGTATGTTTTCAAAATATCGTTTTATTATAATTTTTAGTAATATAAAATTGAAGATATTAATGATTAAAAATATGCATCGGCAAAGGTGTCTAGTCAATATTAAGAAATAGAAGACATACTTCCTCCGTTTCTTTTTAATCCACATACTTTATTTCCTTTTTGGTCCGTTTCTTTTTAATCTACACACTGTTGCTTTTTCTATTCTTGATAACATGTCCCATTTCCTTTCTTCTCCTTTTCCACCCATATCATCCAATTTTTAATATTTTAACCCATTTTTTAGTTTTTCTATTTTACTTTTCAGTTTCTCTCTTCACCTTTGTAATTTTTCTCTCTCATATTTCTTGTACTTCCTCCTTGATCCTCTCCCAAAATGAAGTGAATAAACTAAAAAGAAACGGAGGGAGTATATAGTAGGATGAAATTGTAAATATATATTGTGCACAACAATGAAAAAAGCCTACATTATTGTCCCAAAGATGCATGAGGGGTCAATATGTAACTAGAGATGAACACGTCAAAAGCACAAGAAAGTGACTCATTTTTCCTCATTCAACCACAATGATTTTGATATTGAAATCTAAAAGTAGACTGAAAAAGCAAACTGCTGGTAAGACAAATAAAGGTCATCCATCTTGTTCAGTTATGATTCATTCTCAACTCCCATAATCATATCAATATACTACTACATTATATATGATGTCCACTTCCTATATAAAAACTTAGGGAACATGGCTTAAACTTCCTCACTAGCTCCTCCAAAAATTCCTTCAAAAACTTGGCTAGATATATTATGATCACCAATCTATCAGTTCCTACATAAAAGCAATGGAACTGATAGATTTGGTTGTGTTTAAAATTTGGGAGGAGTATCTTCATGGGTCTTGATAAATGGCTCGGATTTCGTCGAATTTCACAGTTTGTTTGCGCTTTCATCATTTGTCTCTTCGCATCTATCGTTGCACACTTGTAAACTGTAAAGCTACTGAAGAATATATAAGAAGAATATATATAGTAGGTTGATATGGGAGGGAAGATTAGGAGAGAAATGAGGAAGGCCAAGCAAGCCGGCAAGTCAATACAATGGCATTTTGGGCTATTTTCAATATATTGCTCTGATTAGTATGTTTGTTAATTGTTATTAGTTGTTATCTTTGTTTGTTTGTAGGTTTCTGTTATTTGTTCTTTTATTACTTGTTACAAGTGTGATGTCAATTATAATTGTTGCTCGGTTTCCTGCATGTATTATGCAAAACCTAGAGCTTTTGGGTGTTTAATTTGAGTCAGTTGTGTTTACAACCTAGAATATTTTTGGCGTATAAATTGAGTGATTACTTTTCCAATCATTTTGTCTAATTTGATCATATGTAGTGTAAAAACACGCTTATACTCCATATTTGGCATGGGGAATACACATGGAATCCCCTCTTCTAAAAACTTGTTGGATAGTGAGAGATTTAGTTGTATGACTTGTATCTTGAGAGAATTGTATTGGCAATTTGGCATGAGGGATACACATGGTACTCCATGTTCTAAAAATTTGATGGATTGTGAGAGATTTAGTTGTAATCTCTCTCTCTTTTTTTTTTCTCTAAAGGTTTACTATGTATTTTTTGGCCATAAATTTAGGAGAAGGGGTTTGTGGTGGACTTTATTAAGTAATACGTATTATATGAATAAAGATTTATGGTAAAAGTAGGCTTTGTTCATTTTATTGATAAGGTGGGTGGAAAATAATATTCCGCTAAAATAAGTGGACTCATTTCAAAAAGAAAACAAAAAATATTTAGGACGATAACCCAAGAAGGAATATTGGAAGTGCAAGTGATGGAGTAGTGGTTTGTATACTTTTCCTTCCGACCTTTCAGCACCGGGCAGGTGTTAGACTCTATACATCGTGATGAGATGTGCAATCAAATGACATTATTTGATTATTGTAATTCTCCACTTTACACTCTTTGCTCTGGTACTATGTTTACATAATAATAATAATAATATCTACTTTGTGTTAATTTTCTAAATTAAATATTTATGATAATATTTTATATCACCACCTAAATTTTTTCACATATTTAGCATTAGGGTGCGTGCGTAAAAAAAGGTACTATGACTGTAGTCTGTAGTCTCTAGAGTCTATAGGATCACAAATTCACGCTTCACAAAGGCCATTTATTTAGATTTTAGAATAGGTCCCCGACCCAAGGGCATGAAACACGTGCCCATAATCGCCAAACAAAAGTGCAAAATTCCCCTTATCGCAAAGCAAAAACAAAGACAAAGGATAAGCAAAAAGAAAGATGTGGCAAAATCTCATTTGAGAACATTACTGTATGTGATATGTCTCCCCATTATTACTGCCTTTTCTGACGGAGTCACGGCCTCACGGGTGATGATATTGTGTGATGAAGGTAATCAAAAAGTTGTTTTTAGCTGAATTGTAATCCTAGAGTATTATATGGACCTGATCCACACTAAAATTGTTATAGACCAAAAGATTTCACGTCTTAAAAAATAATCACGGAATACATAGTGATCTATATTTTGACATAGCGGCCTTTTTTATAACATATATTCAAGTACTTCACGCATGTGCCTAGTTCACTACCTCTAAAAAATGGTCACTATGTTTTAAACAAAACTCAATATGATAAAATAAGGATTATTTAAGAGTAAATTTATAAAGGTGACTTTATTTTGTGAAAAATATCTATAAGTCTGTAACAAGATATAGCTATATGTTAACAAAGCGACAAAGGTGACTATGTCTAAACGGATAATAAATTATGAATTAGAGTGTATGTTATAAAAAGGTCACTACGTCAAAAAAAGTGATTGTATTTAGATAAAGGTAACTATATGCTCAACATATAATTTTTGGCACACGTGACCTTTTGGTGATTTGGTCCACAATAACTTTACTGTGGACCAGGTCCACGCAAGCCTTACTCTTTTAGCCAAATAAGAGATAGAAGAAGCACAACTTTATACAAATGAAAGTTACGAACATGCCTCTAACAAAAACTAAGAAAGTAAAAGTTTGCTAATTAAAATTAAGGTAAATAATCTTATTCTTAACTCTTAAGTAAGAGTTCATTTTTGAGTTTAATTAATAATGTCAATACTTATCCGGCCTGTTTGGTAGTTGTTAATAAATTGCGGTAATGAGAATAGATTTTAAGTGTAATGTTATTAGGGAAGCACCCTTAAAATCTCCATGGAGAGGCATTTTTTCTCTATGGGCAAGCAATCTCACCCTTAAACTTGTGTTTTTGTTTCCAAGGGGAAGCAATTTTCATTACCACTCATTACCGCCTACAAGGTGGTCTTGGATGGGAATGAAAATTCAAGAAGAAAAGTAGACACTTTAGGATAAATTAGCATTACCATGGGAATGGACAATGATATTCTTCACAAATTTACACACAATTTTCATTACCACTCATTACCACCTACAAGGTGGTATTGGATGTGAATGAAAATTCAAGAAGAAAAGTAGACACTTTAGGATAAATTAGCATTACCATGGGAATGGACAATGATATTCTTCACAAATTTACACACAATTTCATTCCCATTACCACCATCTATAACTAATTAAATACCAAACGGGCCGATCATGTGTTAAGTCGTCCAAAGTTAATTCCTTCACAAATTCTTGGGTGTAACCTTTTATGGTGTAACAACCCACAAACCACGCTTCTTTTGTAAAAAAAAGTTAAATGACATGAAATACACGACAAAATAAAAACACCCCAAATTTCTCTTTCTGGAAAACATATTTTAATATAAAACTCCTTGAGAAACTTGAGAATATTACCGCCACGTGATAACATTAAAGGCTTTAATACTAACTACTAACTGAACTTTAAACTAGTACAGCGGAAATAACTGAAATAACTTCTCTTTATTGAAATAAACTTTATTATACAACTATATAACAATGAAAATAAAGAAAATAAAATAACAACTCCTTGACTAATTATGATTCCTCACTAGCTCCCCCATATGAAGTATGCATCATATCAACCTGTAAATTCTACTCGCCAAAATAAGGTCATCACAGGGACAAAGCCATAAAACAAAACAAAAGCGTGTCAGTAAAAGTATTGAGTACATGTATATTCAGAATATAAAAACACTTTATTTAATTAAACATTTGAAATATTTAATTTCGAAAATCCTTACTTGAATACTTGATAATTATATAACATAAAGTATTTAACTTAAATAAAAACTCATTTTCCTTGCCTAGGTACCTTTCCTAAAGTGTGCACACACCCCCAAGTTTAGTATTCCTTGTTGAGTCAATTATGAGTGGTTATTAGCTTGTCCACATGGCTTATACAAAAAGTACATGGGTAAAATATTATAGCTATCGTTCTTGCTAATAAATAACAAGCCGTTGCCTCTTTAATTGTGATCATAAAAGATCAAGTATCTAATAAAAATTCTTTCGGAAATAATCCTCCTTAAAAAGAATAATAATACTTATAAACTTAAGCATGTAAAGGCATAAATAAAAAAAATAACTTGTTCTTGAAATAAGCTTGGAAAATCTTACTGATATATGAAATAATTTTTATGATAATACTAATAGGAATAGTAATAATAATAATGCTAATAATAATAGAGTTAAGTACTCGTACTATGCAAGAAGCATGCATCACGAACCTTGAAGATTAAATACATCAGTACCAATAAACTATAGTAGGAAGTTTTCCACTAACAATATAACAATCCAACTCAGTACATGGATTCGGAGACTAACAATAACAACAGTGTTAAACAACTCAACGCATGACAACAAAAGCATGGTTCAACATAGTTCATTATATTTTATAGATCGAAAATAAATTTAACTGCAGACTACCTAGCATGCTTATAATAAGATTAAGTTATAAATTTAACATACTCATGTAAACTCATAATATTTATAATAAAACTCATGAAGTTCATAATAAAACTCACAAAACATGTATTTCAATCTAAAAATAATAACCCTAAAAACATAATACTACGTATGTAGAACAATATTTAAAGATCTACATATACACGCACCTTGGAAATTAAAAGACTGCTAACGGAGAAAGAGAAAGGGTACACGCACATGGCATTTCGTGGTATGTTATGGTCTTTATGGATGTTACAGCCTTACAGGCTACAGCTACTGAAAGCTGAAGTGTACTGTTAACATCTTATATCACGTTATGAATAAAAGCTTCTTAGCTTTAATGTCATTCTCTAATAAGCATTTTACTAGAGATGGTTTTTCCCCGTTATATATAATGGCCATCCCAGAAAAAGCTTAATTTGCTTATTACTTCCCGGAGAAATAATTTCCTCCCAAACCTCCAAGCCCTCCAAGTTCCAAGCACTTTTTTTTAAGGTGTATACTTAATACTTGACAGATGGCGAAACTCTTAATCACCTTCTTCAATGTGGTAATTTCAGCTCTGCTTTTGCTCACTCAATCAGGTTCTCTCATTTTCCTTTATATTACATACGTACATTTTTTTAGGGAACATTATCCCTGTTTCTATAGCACTTTAGTTACTTACTAAGCAACATATATCCTGATCTCATGTGCGATCGTACCAATATGATTATGATTTAGCGGCTGCCGGCTGCTACTTGCTAGTTGCTGAAAACAACTCAAATCGCACTATTCTAATCCCAACTCGAAAAAGGTGTATTTTTTAGTATTTTGACCACAACTGTTACCATCCAAAACACAATTACATACGTATATTCGGTACACAAACAACAAATTTAGAGCTTTATGTATAGGAAAATTTGTTAAAAAAAACCTTTCAAAGGTGCAATTTTGCCAAAAAAAACCTTTTAAAGCATTCTTTGCGAAAAAAACCACAAACTTAATTTTTCTTGCAAGATGAAACTTATTCCCATTTTCCGGTGTGGATTTTGAGATGCATAGGGGTGGTGCTGCAGTTAATGAAAATAGGGGGTTAAAGAAAGATAGAAGGGTCAGCGCCAGAATTGAGAAAAAACACACCGGAAAGGAATAGGTTTCTTCTTGCAAGAAAAATGAAGTTTGTGGTTTATTTTCGCAAATAATGCTTTATAAGATTTTTTTTTTCGCAAAATTGAACCTTTACAAGTTTTTTTTTTTGTAAATTTTCCTTATATATATATATATATATATATATATATATATATATATATATATGAACACGTTTTGAAGTGCTCAACACTCATCTACTTAAAATGGATAACTTAGTCTGAATCTGACCCTAACTATTAGGAGATATTAGAAAATAATATTGTATTATCTTTTGAGATATGATTTAGGATATTTGTGATCTCTATCCTTTGGGAATTTTCCTATTGGGTTAAGATTTGTATTCTGGAGGCAGTGGTACATATACCACGATGGTTGAATAACATTGGGAGGTTTTGACCTCTAATCTATCATGGTATCAAGCCAGCAATTTTTTTCCGTACTTCTCATGAATCAATATTGGGCAAGGGTTGTCGCACTAAAATTCCTTCTGTCAAACTGAAAGACTACGTTACTCACACGGTTGTGCAGCGGTATAGTCCATCTCACTCCTCACCTTCGCCCTCCTCTACACCTTCCTCAGGTATGCCGTATCCTATAGCTCATTATGTTAGTTGTGACAAATTTTCTGTGCCACATCGCAATTTTGTTGCAGCTGTTAATGCAGGCATCGAACCTCGCTCTTTTAAGGAGGCTGTTACAGACGCAGGTTGGCGTGCTGCTATGCAATCTGAAATGCAAGCTCTTGAACACAATGGTACTTGGACCCTGGAAGCATTACCTCCTGGCAAACAAGCTCTAGGGAGTCAGTGGATTTACAAAATAAAATACAACTCGGATGCTAGCATAGAGCGCTTAAAGGCCCGCTTAGTTGTCTTTGGCAATCGTCAAACTGAAGGCTTAGATTATGACGAGACTTTTGCTCCTGTTGCCAAAATGACTACTGTCCGAGCATTTCTCGCTATTGCGGCCTCGAAGAATTGGGAATTACATCAAATGGATGTTCATAATGCCTTCTTACATGGCGATCTTGATGAAGAAGTTTATATGAAATTGCCCCCGGGTTTTAGTTCTGATAAACCAGGACTTGTTTGTCGTCTTCGCAAATCTTTGTATGGTTTAAAACAAGCACCGCGATGTTGGTTTTCCAAACTTGTGTCTGCCCTCAAGGGGTATGGTTTTAACCAATCATATTCAGATTATTCTCTCTTCACCTACACCAAGGGACCAGTTCAGCTGAACGTTCTTGTCTATGTTGACGACTTGATTATTTCAGGCAATGACTCGGAGGCACTTACTCTTTTTAAGGGCTATCTGCGTACTTGTTTTCATATGAAGGATCTTGGTGTTCTCAAGTACTTTCTTGGTCTTGAAGTGGCGCGAAGCACAGCTGGCATCTTTCTTTGCCAACGCAAATATTCGCTAGATATCATCTCCGAGGTGGGTCTTTTGGGCTCAAAACCGGCCTTCTCTCCTATTGAACAAAATCATCATCTGGGTCTTGTCAGTGGGCCGCCACTTAGTGATCCTGCTTCTTATCGGCGATTGGTTGGACGCCTTGTTTATCTTGGTGTGACTCGTCCGGATATTAGCTACGCCGTGCATATTCTATCCCAGTTCATGCAGACCCCCTGTCATGAACATTGGAATGCAGCTTTGAGAGTTGTTCGGTACCTCAAAGGTACCCCCGGCCAAGGAATTCTATTAAGCTCTCACCCTGAGTTGTCTTTATCTGGTTGGTGTGACTCCGATTGGGCGGCTTGCCCTCTCACTCGTCGTTCTCTCACTGGATGGCTTGTTTTCTTAGGTTCGTCACCTATAGCATGGAAAACCAAAAAGCAACACACTGTTTCCCGCTCCTCTACCGAAGCGGAGTATCGTTCTATGGCTGCCATTACTTGTGAACTAAAATGGTTGAAAGGTCTTCTCTTGAGTTTGGGAGTGCATCATCCCAAAGCTATTCCACTATTTTGTGACAGTCAATCTGCTCTTCACATCGCCCGGAATCCAGTGTTTCATGAACGGACTAAGCATATTGAGGTTGACTGTCACTTCATTCGTGATGCCATTCAGGATGGCCTAATCACTACGTCTCATGTTCCTACTCATGAACAATTAGCAGATATTTTCACAAAGGCGCTTGGTAAATCTCAGTTTGATTATCTTCTTCACAAGTTGGGCATTATTGATCCTCATGCTCCAACTTGAGGGGGGGTATTAGGAGATATTAGAAAATAATATTGTATTATCTTTTGAGATATGATTTAGGATATTTGTGATCTCTATCCTTTGGGAATTTTCCTATTGGGTTAAGATTTGTATTCTGGAGGCAGTGGTACATATACCACGATGGTTGAATAACATTGGGAGGTTTTGACCTCTAATCTATCACTAACCAATCAGATCTGAAGAGAAAAATCTGATTAGGATAGAAGAATTGACTCCTTGTCCGATTAGCACTTTCTACTCTTTAAGTAAAAATCAAAGTTGGATGTTGGTTAAACTTCGATTCCAAATACTATGTCTGGTGGTTATGTACTTAAAACTTTGGTACTAGTTATAAGTCTATGCGAATATATGATTATACAACATTAGAGAAACTATTCTTTCTCAAAAACAAAGAGTGATTAGGGAAGGTTATATTATATATTGATTAAAATTATTAAGTTCATTAAAGATTAAGACCAATTGTATAAATTAATTTGATCTCAATTTAGTTTTAATTGAAGCTTCTCAGTTAATGATGAAGCTTAGCAAGAATATTTTACGTGCCTTAAATTACTAATTTTTAAAAAAACCATTGTTTAAGAAAAAAAAAAAAAAGATTTGGTTCGGAGGAACCAAGTCGGATCTGAGTAGGAGTTTGATCGAAAATGTAACTATTATTTAGATTAAAGTCGAATTATGCACAATCGATCCGAAACCAATATGTTGGCATTATATTATAAGACTACTAGTCTATTTTAATCATAATATAGTGTTCTAGTGAGTAGTGACTTGGTGTACAGTATAGACTATAGTTGGAAAAGGATAGGAGTTAAATTTCAAGTGGATAGAAGACTTCCAAGCCTGGCGAGGTCGGGGTTCGATCTCTTACCCCCAAGATTATCTTTGGGGTGCTTTTTTCGCATGCTTTGCATGCCTTCTGCCCAACCAAATGTGTTGGTGTTTCCTACTGTTAATAGCGCTTCAGTAGGGGTTAGTCGACCGACTTAATCTCCTAATAAAAAAAAAAAAAAAAAAAAATAGACTATAGTTGGGAAACTACATATTTGCCGCCGAAAGTGGACAAACTAGCCCAGACCACACACGAAAGACTGAGGTACATGTGTATCTTTGTACTTTGTAGGTGCAACCTTTGCTGAGAAGTTAGGTGTAAAAGATGAACTAGGAAGTGGAAGCTCATTGATACAATTATTAATTGAGGCTGAAACAAAAACGTTAGGAGTTGCCAAAAATGCGATGGAGTTACAAACAGAAGAATTGAAGTGCATACCTTGTGGGGCAGCCTGTGTTTCTTCAAGGAACTGCTGCAGAAACTGTTATTGCCTTATCAAGTGGGAGATTGTTATTCCTCGATGTGTTCGTAGAAAACCACGTCATCAACTTAATTACAATTAGTGAAGTCGTTACCTTAGAGTTATTTTATGCAATAGTATATGTACGTCATGTTACATGTAGGAACAACCTTCGATGGTGAGAAGATAAAGGTGATAATTGAGGATGAAAATGAAAGCTTAGTTAAAGAACTGCTTAAGGCAGAAGCAGCCCTGCGACACGGCGTTCTTGAAGAGGCTATGGAGTGCTTGCAGGCGAAAGAAGAAACTTCATCAGCTCAACGAAAGTGCACTCCATGTGGTGAAGTTTGTTCAGATTGGAATGAGTGTTGTGGACATTGTAAATGTGCATTGAACACATGCCTATACCTACCCAGCAAGAGAAAGAGAAGCATAGAGTGATCCTTGCTAGTAATAAACATCTGTATGTTTTTATATATAATGCTCTGCCAGTGAAATCTTAAGCTGCCTTGAGAATTGAGATAACCTAGCTACTGCAAAAGTGGGAATAGTCAAAATAAAAGATGCATAGAGCAGTATCTTATTATGTAATTGTACCTTGTAGGTTCGCTATGGAAAATAACAAGGTGATGTTGGTCTTCCAAGGCTAGTTATTATGCAGTGATCTTTACCAAGTACTAACGGTCACTCGTAAGGTTTGTATCTCATGATGACCATAGGTTAACTTTAACAAATGACAGTACACTTCACAACACAAAGGAGGTTCCACCATAAAACCATATGGCAATAAGGGGAGTAGCCCTTTGCATTATAAAGTGAGCCCATCTCTCTTCTTTTATCAATGTGGGACACTCACATGTGATGTGCGCTATACATCATAGCTTCAACAGAATCAAGAACCACAAAAATAGGACACTCTTCATATCCCGGTGAGGCCTTATACTCAGGCTTCAGATGACATAAATTAAAGAACACCTCTTCCATTCGCAGGCACATATTGAACAAGGTTGCTAACCTGCTGGCGTGTATATGTCCAAGCTCGAACTTGATTTTTTTCAGCCCAGGCAAGCATTTGGCAATGACTCGTCTTCTAAATTATTTGATGTATGTGCATTTTCAAGATCCTGACAATTTTCGCCCATTTCGTTTATGAAATGGATACATCATGATTAAGTGCTCCTACATGTAACTCTTTAACATGTTTCCAACACTGGATGGCTCTGGTGAAGCCACTAACTGTAATCTTAGAAGGGCAAGGGAGTAATAACAGTTGAAAATGAGGGTGTTCCGTCTTCTGCAACATAAAAAAACCCAACAGATGATGAATATGTATAAAATTGTTAAGCAAAAGTGGAGTGGAATGTTGAAAAGAGACTTAGGAAACTTAGCGCACAACAATCAAAACAAAATAGAAAATGCAGAAGAAAAGCAAACATGGTTCTTCATGCTTGCTAGATATCCCAGTATCCTACTATAACACCAATCAAACCCCAAAATGCGATTAGAACATTTCTTCAACAAAATATATCAATAAATAGATAAAAGTAAGGGCATCATGACTCATGAGACACTTAGGTTTTGGAAAAGGTGGAGATAAAATGTAGATTTTCAACAGAGAGTTTTATAGCTAAACCACATATGACATATATTTAGCCAGGAACATTAGCACGTACAGAGCGGCCTGACCACAAAACTTTGAATGCACGCTTTTTTCCAAGAGGGGCCAACAACCGCCAACTTCTTGTGAATCAGTGGAGGCCAACAACTACATGGGAGGGAAGCTGACTACGAACTTTGGCCCCTGTAAAAATTGAAGACGCTTACTGAAGGACCAACAGCACTACGTTGAACCATTTTTCTAACTAAAATCAACACGACCTGTATCAGCAATGCTAAATTTACAACATGGGTACCAACTCCTAAGTCCTAAACATGCACTATGTGTTTACAAATTACTGTTAGTATATTTTTCAAGCAAAGACAACTTTTGCGCTTCGTGACACCCTTGGAAAGCTTAATAACTGCAAAATGAATTCGTGCCCCTCCATTGAAAAAAGTTGATCCTTCCTGTTGCAGACAATAACCAGCAGTTTGTCCAAGACGAATGCACTTTTAAGCAAGAATTCTATCAGCTGAAGTAGAGCTTGGCACGGCTTCACATAGTCACGAATAGTGACAATTCTAAGTTGAAACGGAGGGAGTATAACATTTTGCTTAAATTATTACCATATACTTTCTTAAAGTATCATTCGAGTATATTTCATGTTAAAATTGTATTAGCCATTATTAGTCATATTAATTATTGGGATACCATTTAACAGTAGACTTAGCTACAATATTCAATTAAATATTAAAAAATATAGAATTTATATATCGCAATAACAAATTTAGAAATTAGAGTATAATGACAAATACTTTCTCTATTCTTTTTCCACTGCAACAATGGATTTGGGCATGGTTTTTAAGGAAATAAAAAAATGGGTAGTTTAGCAATTAGCATACCCCTTTAATTAACTAGAGTATGGCATAATCAAATCCTTAATAAAATAAACGCATCTTTATGAGGTAATTTGAGTAATTAATGATGGTTTTGTTAACATAAAGTAAAAACAATATTGTTAACTATAGTTGCTTTTTTTTTACCCAAAAGTGGAGTGGTCTAAATAGATGAAACTAGCCAAAGTGGTAATTATTGCAATAGAAAATTAAAAAGAACGAGGGAAGTATGTAAATATAATGGTGTTGAAAAATTTCATTTTACAGCAACATAAAATCAACAATGTAAACAAAAAATAAAATTAGCAACAAACCCGTGCAATGCACGGGCTTCAAAACTAGTATATACCAATATAAAAGTACTAGGTCAATGGATGGTAGAATTAAAGTAGAGGGAGTATAATCATGCATCTATATAAAAAAAAAAAAACAAAAAACAACCTAATAATAATCATGCATCTAAATTACACATGAAATATTATATTTGGAAATCATTCCATTTCTATCGTCTGAGGCCATATCTCTATAATATAAGCCAAGGGGGGAGCAATGGTGTCCCCCTTGAAATTTACTTAATTACCCCTCCACAACATAAATATTATATTCCAAAAACTTGACATTTAAACCCTTCTACATTGCAAAAACTTGCCAGTTTCAATAAAATTTAATTGGCCTTAATTAGCAACACAATCAATGCAAATTGCACTACTATCTTTGACTAAAATAGTAAATCAAAAACTTACCATAATAAAATAGGACACTGAAACAAAAAATATATAGAAATAATGTTGAATTGAACAATACCAAAATCATAGGTGCTTCTTTAAAAAAAATATCAATTTGAAACACAAACTCAAAAAAACACATCAGTGCTCCCGAATTGCTTGCAACATCTCAACACTCTCAGATTCTGAATACTACACTTTGAATCAAGGTACGTACTTTGTTTACTTATCTTCTTGCTCAATAGCACATGCTTCTCACTCTATATTTACAAGAAAAAGAATGAGTTATATGAGAAAATAATGGTCCACATAAATGTTACAACTATGAATAGCACTTAGAAATGTTAAGTGAAACCCATGAATAAAACTTTTATTTGCCATGAAAAAAGCTTCCCAGTTGTGCAATAAAATATATCAATTGAAATGCAAACAACCAATAGAGGTCGGTATTCCCAGTAATACATTTTTTTAGTTGTAAAATTAATTTTTTTTTAAAAAAGAATACAAACAATAAATTTTGGAAAAAACGTAGAACTCACTGATACACATTGAATTAATTTTTAAAAAAATACATAAATATTAGAATTGTAAAAATTAAATTAAAAAGGTCCTAAATCCCGTAAAAAAAAGTCCTAGATAAATACAATCGAGTTTGAAAACTACAATACAAAAAACGAATCTACAAGGAAAAATTTCTAAGAATTTCTTTCAATTACATGAAAATTATAATTGTAAAATTTAAATTTTAAAAGATTCAATTTTTGGAAGGTAGAAATAGTGCAAAACTACGGTCAGAGTAAAATTATGAAAATAACTAATAAGAGAGAGAGAGGGGGGGGAGAAAGTGATGTTATGTGAGTTAAAATGAGGATTTTAGGACCAGGTGAGGTATAGGTATGAATAAGCTTAGAATGGTTGATTAAGATTTTTATGTAAAATATAAATTGGTTTATAAGAGGTATACTTAGGGTGATGGGTAGAACATGTAAGTATTTCAATTTTTCTTACTCACAAAATGAAGGAGAACTTAGATATGAACTTTCGTTTTTGGTTTGTTTTACTACTGAGTAATAGTTATGCCTAAAATGTAGCCGCACGCATAGCGTGCATAAAAAGCTAGTAAGTATATAATAAGATCACTTAAACTAATCTTTCCTAAATTCAGGGGTTCGCTCATGGCAGGTTGCCAAAAAAAAAAAAAAAAGGATTGTGAAGGAAGTTTTCACCTTGTAGAATATATATATGACATATGTTGTTGAACCCTAATTGCAATTTAGAGAATGGATGAAAGGCACAGGACTGAACAAATACTCTCAACGCCATGGCTTCCAATGGACATAATAGGCACTCATATTCTACCAAGGCTACCCACAAGATCCCTTTTGCGCTACAAATGTGTGTGCAAGTTCTTCCATACTCTTATACTCTCCTCCAAATTTATTGACCTTCACTCCCAAATCCAATCTGTATCCGACAATCGCTTTCTCATCTTTGTGAGTGACAAAGGTGAGAAGCAATGCCTGTACTCCTTGGACATGAATTCTACCCTATCACATGCCCGTCGAATATCCCTTCCCTATCCTTTCTATACCAAACAGGAGCGTGGTAGATTACATGAGGAAGATGGCTCTATTTACGTAGTGGGATCTTGCAACGGTTTGATCTGCCTTAGCCATCCATGGTCCCAGTATAGTCATCGCGAGTGGGGAGAGTATTTCATGTTCCTCAATCCATTGACGGGAATGTTTAGTTCTCACATGTCTTTCAAAAAGAAAGGTCGTCGTGGAGGAAAATCTTCTACGTCTTTCGGATTTGGGTATGATTCAGAAAGTGATGATTATAAAATTGTTGGTGTTATACATTACTTTCACAATTATCCAGTCTTTGGCGGCCGAGGTGGTAGAGAAGTTATCTCTATTATATATGGGAACTCCTGACCTTTTGGTGTCCACCCTTTTAACCCAAAATACCCCTAATAACTAAACAAAACTACTAATCGCTTTCTCTCATTTCTTAAAAAAAACAAAAAAATCCCTACAATTACTGAGTAGTTACATCCGACATCTGCTGCAAGTCAAAACAAAAATAGAACAATATTACTTGAATGACGATTAAATTAAAACTTCCACAAAATCACTTACACATGATGTCACGCACGCATCGCGTGCAACAGATACTAGTAGTATATAGCATGAAGGCCGGTTCTTGGAGATGTGTTGAGGCAGCGAGCAATGTAGATTCATATTCACCACGCACTAAGAGTGGGGTACTTGTGCACACCAATTTACTCCATTGGTTGATATGGTATCCAACTGAAAACAAAAATCGAATTTGTAGCTTCAATATTGAGAACCAACAATGGGTCGCTCATATGGAATTACCTAACAGTTGCTCAGATCAAGAAGCTAATTTGGGGCTTCTCGATGGTTGTTTGTGTTTATTGTCTCAGAATAGATGGAAAAATCGGACTGATGTGTGGGTGATGAAGGAATATGGAGTAACACAGTCGTGGATGAAGTTGTTTAGTACTACTACTTATTTGTCACTTACTGCTCTCGCTTTTGCTTATTGGAGACAACCAACAAGAAAAAATCAACTTTTGCTTAACTCAGATTGGCCCCGACAAGGAGGTGAAGGTTGTTTTTGGTATAACATCAAAAAAAAAAACAACTAAGAATTTCCATTGCAGAGGGGCACCTCCTTCTTTGAAGGCTCTCACGATGTGCCTCCAAACTCTTGCTCCTGTTTTTGGAGGTCTTCATATTACCAAATGTACGCTGCAAAATTGACCATGAAGGTAACATGTGACCACTCTTCAAGACAACATCAAACAATAATTATTACTTTATGTGCTTATTATGATCGAGTTAGATTCTTAACAACACATTGTGTTTTCCTGTGCTAGTGACATAGTATTAAATCAATACTAGTATTTTGGCCCGGGCGATGCCTCGGGTCAAATACAATAAACATATATGTTATTATTCATAAATTTCATAATTCATTTGTTACTTTTCGTATTTTTTTGTCCAGTGAGAAATTGAAAAATTGACGTCATGATGTGATAAGTAGAAAAACTTGAGAGGTTTCATTTTCAAAATAATAGCTTAAAAAAAATTGGGGTAGGACAATATGTCAACAATAGTCTCTTGGTCGTCGTATTACCATATTTAGAGTTTTAGAGACCTAAATACTTGATTAAATCTTTTTAGTTAAGTGTAATTATTATAAGACTTTATCATATTTTATTTAAAACATTAGACAATAAAAGTGATAGTGTATTGATGGTTAAGCTCTCATTTTTCATTTCAAAGGTCACGTGTTCGATACCTTGCAGTTACACATTATTTATATATTTTAATTGAGGAGTTCACATGGACATAAGACTTTTGCATTAGATGTTTGAGGAGAGTGCCACATGGCACATAGGCTTCCTTATGAACACCTTTTAGTATATTTTTATAGATGTTATGGTTATTGAATATGGTTAATTAATATGATTTATTTGATTGAAATTATCTTGCTACAAAACAGAAAATTTATTAGAGAAATTTGCTAAAAAAAAAACATTTTAAAAGTTCAATTTTACAAAAAAAAAACCTTTTGAAGCATTTTTTACAAAAAAAAAACTACACAAACTTAATTTTTATTGCAAGATGAAATCTATTCCCATTTTCCGGTGTTGATCATCTCAATTCCGGTGTTGACCCTTCTATCTTCCTTTAACCCCCTATTTTCATTAACTGCAGCACCATCTATCTCCAACACCTATACATCTCAAAAACCACATCATAAAATTGAAATAGGTTTCATCGTGCAAAAAAAATTAAGTTTGTGGCATTATTTTTGCAAAAAATGCCTTAAAAGGTTTTTTTTCACAAAATTGAACTTTTAGAAGGTTTTTTTTTTTTTTTACAAAGTTTTAAATTTATTATTAGGATATGCTCTTAAAACCCACCCTCACCCCCCCTGCTTGCGCCGAGGACCTCAAGCTCATCGATCAATTGTTTCGATCCATGAGTTTTTATAGCTTATCGAGCGCTTTAATTTGAGGCACTTTTTTCACCAAAAAATAAACTCATTCAATTTGTCAATTGAATAAAAGCATCTACTTTATGAAGTCATACTAGTTTTTAGACCCGGACTATTCCCCGAGTAAAATTTTTATTTATTAACATTTTACTTTAAAATTAGTGGTTAAGACTTTAGTATATAAGTTTGAGGTCATGGGATCAAATCTTATAAGATACATTTTTTTTATTGTAGGTGTGTTTACATAACTTAAACACTATAAGGGATAGCGCCACATGGCATAGTTTTTTGCTTAGAAACGCATTTTAATATATTAGTATAGATGATTGTAAATTATTATGTGTCTATTGTTGCAGATGTAACATTGATCTAATACTTAACTAGTGTGTGGCTCGGGCGATGCCCCGCCTTCATACATTGAGTACTTTATTTTTTATTTGCATTTGAGAAAGTTTCAAACTCTTTTTTTCTGTCTTTTTTCATTAATTTTTCATATTTAAATGAGGGATTTACATATTAATATGGAGAGATATCTCACAACTCATTGCTAGGTAAGATGGTAATGACTAATGAGCGAGATTTTCAACCTAGAAGATCTAGTGTTCGAATCCTCCTCCATGCATTTTGATCATAATGCAAGAAAAAAGGGAGGGGTGACACGTAGCACGTAGACTTTCTTAGGAATGCTTTTTAATATATTAGTATAGATTTTATTAGTTTCTAAACGATGACCAAGCAATGTGTGGAGTCTATGTCTAATGTTTTATGGTAATTTTCTTTTATTTCAGCTCTGTAAAAAAAAAAAGGTTATAGTGGTAATTATAACTTATACAACAGAGTAGCACATAATAAGTTGTGGAACAGACTATTTAAACTCGGTATGAAGAGAGGCGAGAGGGAAAAGGGAGGGTGGTTTTGTTTTTTTTTTTTGGGGGGGGTTTAACTAAATAAGCTTGTACAAATGAACTAAATGATAAATCAAATATGGACCATATTCGAAATTTACATGAACAAGGTGAACAATAGGGTTAAATTTGTCTTTCTAACAAACAAAACAAAATACTCCCTCCGTCCCATAATATAAGTTCTGATTCCGTTTTCACACGGGAATTAAGGTGTACGAAATATTGTTTAATTAGGATAAATAGATTCACTTGTATTGGGAATCACATACCTTTTTAAATTATTTTTTAAATAAAACCAGTAGATGTATTGCAATTTTGGGTGGATTATATCATCGACAAGCTAAACAGTTGCAAGCTTTAATTGAAGGCAAAAAACGCTAATGTAGGAGAAATCCATCCTTAACATAACCTACCAATCAAATCACTTTATTAAATGTATTCAACCAACAAAATCACTAGAATTAGCCTTCGGTGAGTCGGTAGAATCAAGAGTTAATAAAATCACTAGAAGTAACTTCCCTTCAAAAAAAAAAAAGCTCTTGCTAAATGCCGCTCTGAAATTTTCTGGTAACGCCCTGTATTTTTGTACAAATATACATGGGGTGTATTTCCCTATTCCCTCCTTTCCTGTTTCCCTTTCTTTATTTGAACTCCCACATGTGCTACATGTTTTCCACACAAACCCCACCACACTTTCTTTATTCACTTTCATTCTCTCAAGGTTTCCGGCATTGACCAAGGTGTTTACCAGCGTTGACCAACATTGACCGGCGTTGACCACACAAATGCTAATGTAATTATAAAAATTTCGAATAAAACTGATAGAATGTCTTGAACGTATATGACGCTTCGAAAAACTTAGCACGGGGGTCTCGCTAATTCTATTTTTTGTTTCAGTACCTATTTTTTAGCTTTTTCGGCCAATTTTCCGGTCACTTAAAAATTTTATAATTCATTTAATAAAAAAAGGGACTATAATAACTTAAAAATGCCGATAACCTGTGGTCAGGCGTATAAATTTTGCGCCCAACCCCAGGTACAGGCTCCTAAATTAGGTGCCCAACCACAGGTACAAGCGCCTAAATTAGGCGCCCAACTAATGGTACATGCACCTAAATTAGGCGCCTATACCTGTGGTTCGGCGCCTAATTTAGGCGCCTGACCACAGGTTCGGGAGCCTAAATTAGGCGCCTGACCACAGGTTCTCGGCATTTTTAAGTTATTATAGTCCATTTTTTTTATTAAATGAATTATAAAATTTTTAAGTGACCGGAAAAGTTGTCGAAGTTCTTGTCGCCGGAGTTATTGTCGCCGGAAAATTGACCGGAAAAGTTGCCAGAGATCTTGATGGGAGATCTTTGTTGATGAGAGAGATGGAGTGAGAGAGTGAGGAAGAGTGAAAGAGAGTGGGAGAGTGAGTGTTAGAGTATAAATAGTTAAATACATGTATATGTATTTATACAGGGCGTTAGTAGGATATTTCAGGGCGGCATTTAGCAAATGAAAAAAAAAATCACTAGAAGTAACAGTTGGTGAGTGAGTAACTGGGGAGTTAATGAATTGGTCTTTGGTGGTGAATGGGGGATTGGGGGTAAAAGATCCCATTTTGTCATCAATAATGGGTGCATTGGGAGAAGAAATAATGAGGACATATGGGGAATAAAATTATTTTCATGAGGGTATAATGGGAATAATTTATGAGTTAAATAGAAATATGACTTATATTTTGGGACACCTTATAAGGAAATGAGACTTATATTATGGGACGGAGGGAGTACTTGTAAAAGAGTAAAAGATAAAAACAAAATAAATGTAGTGAAGGTTGGGATACAATATACAATTATTACAAGCGAGTTTGGTCTTTGGATTCTTTGAGAATTAAGAGTAAAGTTGATACGAAACGACAACGACACAAATTGAATATGAGAAAATAATATATCAAATTACATGCAATAAATCTAGACGTTGCTCAAATCTACAACTTGTTTATTACATCTAAATAAGAAAAAGGGGCCTACCATTGTACTAAAGGATGGTGGTAGCTTATGCATGATAAATAAAACTAAGTTTTTATATTGGTTAAGTTTTAAGTCTGAGTGTATGCGTGTGCAACTGAGAAAAATCCCTTGTGTTGTGAAATGTGAAAGGAAGTGTGAAGCTGCTCCTTATAAATGACGTTATGGGCTGGCAGTGAAATTTTGGAGGCCAAAATTCAAATGTTTGCTGAATTTTTAAAGTGGTCCCAATTGTTAAAAACTTTCCTCCCTTTTTGTTTTTAATCCCAATTGAAAATGACAGCTTGGTCCATTTTTTATTGGTCATTAAACACTTAATTGAAGTCATTAAAGGTGGGGAAAAGTGGTCCCTTACTTTCTCTCTCTAGGGACATTGGTCTGTGTACCACTTCTCTATGTTGCACTTATTTAGAAACGGAGGATAGTAATTTTTTCAGTTTCTAAACTTATGGGTTACAGTGGTTATAGTGGAAATAATAACCAATAAAACATAGTACCCAATATAAGTTGTGGAATAGAAGATATAACTCAGTTTAAAGTGAAAAGGGAGGGAGAGTGTATTTCCATGATGTGAGGACTTTGACAAGTTTTTGTAGAATGGGTTGAAATTTACTCATTGACCGGCCATCTATCTCCATGGGGCATCCAAGATAAACTCCAATATCCTTCTCACATTGGATCCCAAGTAATCCTTTTAATATTGCTTTTTTATTTGCACAGGTATTTGGAGAGAATTTTATATAAGATTTTTCATAACTAACTAATTGCCCTGAGATTGCACAGAAGGTATCTAAGACATACCTCATATGTCTGCACGCCGGTTCGTTCGCATTTGAGAAAAACAACGCATCATCCGCAAAAAATAGGTGTGTTATTGGTGGTGTTTTTCTCGATAGTTTGATGCCTTCTAGTATCCCATTGGCTTGTGCCCTGTGCATTGCCCTTCCCAAAACCTCCATACACAATAGGAAAAGATAGGGGGATAGTGGGTCTCCTTGTCTTAACCCTGCCGTAGCGGTGAAGTGTCCATAAGGTGTACCATTGACTAGGACAGAGAACGTACTGTTGAAATACATTGGTACACCCATTGTATCCAAATTTCAGGGAATCCCATAGCTCTCAAAGTATGCAAAAGAAAATCCCATCTTACTCTATCATATGCCTTATTGAGGTCTGTTTTCATGATCATATAGCATGTGTTACATGTCTTTCGCTTCGATGTCCATGTGATAAGCTCATGAGCCAAGAAGCAACTATCTTGCATTAATCGTTCCGGCACAAACGCATGTTGATGCTCGGAGATAAGATATGGTAGTGTGGCTTTCATTCTGTTGACCATAATTTTTGTAATTACCTTATATGTCGTGTTGCAGAGGCTAATCGGACGGTATTGGGTTACCTGGGTAGGTTGTTGGGTTTTAGGGATAAGAGCTATAAACGTCTGATTCAATTCTTAACATGTGCCCTCCTACAAAGAAAGCGTTAACGGCTTCCCATAGCTGATATGATACATCCTTCCATAATGTCTTGAAAAAGCCTAGAGGTGCACCATCTGGTCCTGGCGATTTTCGAGATTTCATACTAAAGAGAGCGTTCCGTACTTCCTCTAATGTAACCGGTATTATAAGGTTCTGTATATGTTCTTCTCTTACTTTTTGATAAATTAGGTTCAATTTCCGTCATCCTTCTCATTCCTCAATCGCATATATTTATACAACCTATAAGTAGAGTCCTACTTAAATACATAACCTAAATAGAGTCCTAACACCCTCCCTCAAGCTGGAGCGTGCAAATCACGCACGCCCAACTTGGACAACAAAAATTCAAACTGAGTTCTACCAAGTGCTTTAGTAAAAATATCTGCCAATTGAAACTTAGTAGGAACATATGATGGACTCACAAGACCTTCGATCCACGGCATCACGAACGAAATGGCACGCGCCTCAATATGTTTAGTACGTTCATGAAATACCGGATTCTTGGCAATATATAACGCAGATTGACTATCACAATATAATCTCATCCCTGCAGGATGCTGAACTCCAAGATCACCTAGTAGCTGCTTTAACCACTTTAATTCACAAACTATAGCAGCCATAGAACGATATACTCCGCCCTAGCACGACCGAGACACCGTAAGGCTGCTTCTTAGTCTTCCAGAAACAGGAGAATATCCCAACAATACAAACCACCCACTCAGGGATCTCCGAGTAACAGGACAACTAGCCCAATCAAAATCACACCACCCCTCCAGGCGGAGATCACTATCAGAACGAAATAATATTCCCTGTCCTGGATTTTTCTTCAAGTATCTCACCACTCTCAAAGCGGCCTCCTAATGAACCATCTTAGGAGCCTGCATAAACTGTGACAAAATGTGAACAGAATATGCCGGATCGGTCTAGTAACAAAGAAGGTAAATCAACCTCGCCCATCAATCTCGCGATACTTCTCGGATCATCAAACAAAGGACCTTCACCAATGAGAGCCGATGGTGCCGCTCCATAGGGAACTCAACCGGTTTGGCACCGAGCAACCCGGCCTCAGAAATAATATCCAAGGCATACTTCCGTTGACTCATAAAAATTCCCTGCGGCCCCCTGGCAATCTCAAGGCCTAGGAAATATTTCAGAGCACCTAAATCTTTCATTTTGAAACATTTTCCAAGGTAAGATTTGAAGTTCAGTAAAGCTTCCTGATCATTCCCTGCAATAATCATATCATCCACATAGATGAGAACGTTCAGCTGAATATTTTTCCTGGTCAGAGTAAACAAGGAATAGTCGAATAAGACCGCTTAAACCCATAGGCTTTCAAAGCAAAGGCCAATTTGGCAAACCAACACCTAGGTGCCTCGCTTCCAAACCATACAATGATTTTTTCATCCCGCACACCAAGTTAGTATTCCCTCCCGAAAACCGGGAGGAATTTTCATATACACTTCTTCCTCCAAATCACCATGTAAAAATGCATTGTGGACATCCATCTCGATGAATATCCCATTTCTTCACCGGCCGCAATAGCCGGAAAGTGCGAATCGTTGTCATTTTTGCTACAGGAGCAAAAGTTTCATTATAGTCTATTCCTTCTACCCGATGATGACCAAATATAACCAATCTAGCCTTCAACCGCGCAGCTTTTCCCTCGCTCATCATATTTTTCTCGTATACACCCACTTACTCCCCAAGGCCTTCTTGCCTAGAGGAAGAGGTTGCAATTCCCATGTGCCTTGATCCTCCGAGCTTTAATCTCGCCTCCCATGGCTTCATGCCACCCTTCATGCTTCATTGCTTCTTTAAAGGACTTTGGAGGATGCCCTCGAGCTTATTGCTGCTAGAAATCTGCGATGTTTATCAGAAAAATTTTCACAACTAACATAATGTGTAATAGGATAGGGAGTACCTGAGGACGATGTTGAAACAGGTGCCTGAGTTGATGAACTTTTCTTTTTCACTACAGTATGAGTCACAAAATCTTGCAACTTTTTATTGGGGATTTTGGTTCGTTTCCCCCTTCCCAACATCTCAACACTTGCCTCTCTACTTCCTTCCGTCATCTGCGCCCCACTAGGCGGCACTCCACTCGGCGCCCTATGGCTCGGGGTCACGCTCGGCGTCACACGAGGCACCATTGCCTCGGCCGCCCTTCGACTACACGTTGTGGGCCATCATATAGACCCACAATCACCTCCACATCATGGGCCCCACACCCCGTTGCACCAAGTCCCCCTTCAACCGTCACGGGAACTTCAACAAGGGGCATAGGCATCTCCTCCTCACAATATTCCTCAATATGAGAGGCATCATTCGAGACTGGCAATGGATCAGACGCACCAAAGGGGTACTTATGTTCAATAAATTTCACATCCCGGGAGACAAAATATTTCTTGGTCTCTAAATCATATAGTTTCCATCCCTTTTGAGTATAAGAATAACCAACAAAGACACAACGTCGGCTCCTACTAGCAAATTTATCCCCCCCATGAGAAATATTATAGGCATAACACAAACAACCAAAAATCTTGATATCTGTCATTATAGGTGGCTTACCAAACAAACACTCATATGGGGTCTTGTAATCAAGAACAACAGAGGGAGTTCTATTTATCAAATGGCAAGCTGCCTGCACACAATCCCCCCAAAATTTCAAAGGTAGATTAGCCTGGAATCTCAAAGCACGTGCAACATTTAAAATATGGCTATGTTTTCTCTCAACTCTACCATTCTGTTGTGGAGTTTTAACACAAGAAGTTTCAAAAATAATACCCTGTTGCACAAAGTATGGTTTCAGGTAATTAAATTCAGTTCCATTATCACTGCGCACACGTTTGATTTTCTGTTCAAATTGGCGATCAATTAAAGCCACAAAATGCATAAACATAATCTGAACTTCCAATTTATTATATAATAAATACGTCCAAACCGTACGAGAAAAATCATCCACTATAGTCAGAAAATATGAAGCACCACAGCTTGACTTAGTTCGATATGGCCCCCATAAATCACAATGAATTAACTCAAAAATTCTACTGGCTCTACTATTACTCTTAGGAAAACTAGTTCTAGGTTGATGGGCACGGAAACAGACATCACACCCATCTTTGTTGCAGTTAGTAATAGTAGAGGGACTCACACAAGGTAAATGGCGCAGAACTTTCTCCGAAGGATGACCCAAACGCTTATGCCATATATCCATCGAGGCCATGCCATCAACAACCATTATATTTACCTTTGGAACACCCCGGAAAAAGAAAAGTCCATCTTTTCGTTCACCCGCTCCAATCAACGTCCGCGTTCTGCGATCCTGTAATACACACAATGTTTTAGTGAAGTGGACGATACAATTTGCGTAATCCAACAATTGTGGAATAGAAATCAAGTTACAAGCAAGATTAGGCACAAATAGAACATTAGTAATTTTCAAGTTTCCGGGAAGAACCACATCTCCCTCATGTGTAGCACCGACAAGCATTACCATCGTGCAATCCAACTGGACAACCATTAATTATTCGGGGCTCGCACAAGTGAGAGAACGTGCCGGTGACATGATGAGTGGCACCAGTATCTAAAATCCATAATAATTTACCATGAAACCTATGTGTAGGTTGAGGGAGATTCAATAAATCTAACAAAGTTTGCCATTGATCTGGTGTAATCCCCGCAAGGCCCTCGACATCATGATCTTGGGGCTGCTGTCCACCATAGGTCGACCGGTCAGAGGTACAAAGACCAGTGACGGCTTTATTAATTCTACAAAAGTTGAATAAATCACAACTATGCAGCTTCTGAATCGGTGTGGAGGGCACAACTTGACTTTTCTTCAAACTTCTAGTACGTTCTCTCTCCTCTCGCAATCCGAGTCATCTTTCGCATCTTTTCTTCTTCTGCGTTTGCCTTGTTAATGCAAACTGTTTGTGCGACTGCCTTCATCAACTCCGGCACCGCCGCTTTATATCGCTCGAAATCAATGGCCTGAAATCCATCATCATGTGATGCGTCGTGATCTCGCGTCGGCACTGATGCTGCCGAGCCACCCTGGTTGTCGTGGACACCACAAGTCGTGGTGTTGTGCGCCCGAGCCTGGGTGTTGCCACCCCTTTCACGGCCGCGGGGAATATTTTGCCAGTCATGGTGTGAGGTTGCGTTGTTCAATTTGATTTGGTTCGTATACCTCATTGTGTGGTGGGTTCTGTCAATCAATTTTCAATGAATTTGGGAAAAGTTCTTGTCATGCATTACAACAGTAATTGGAAGTCGAAAAAATCGAAGCTTGGGATTCAAATTTGGTTCGGTTTATTCAAATAGAGACTCGAAAAAAATCGAGACTTGGTTCAATGTTTCAGTTGTCAGGTTAGGGTAGAGAGAAAAAAAAATTAATCTCTGGCTCTTGATACCATAATAAATTAGGTTCAATTTCCGTCATCCTTCTCATTCCTCAATCGCATATATTTATACAACCTATAAGTAGAGTCCTACTTAAATACATAACCTAAATAGAGTCCTAAGTCCTAACACTTTTGGTAAGTCTGAGAGCCAGTCCTCATTATATGGTAGTAAAGGTGGTTGATCAACGGGGGTTGAACAAATTTGAGTAGAAATCCACAAACTCTTGGGCAATCTGGCTCTCATCAACGATTCAATTCGCTTGCACATCTTGTATTGCCCCAGAGCTTATTTTGATGGGAGAATTTTGTATCTCAGGAAAGAGTATCTTATTTCTTAGTTTGCAGAAAGCGCTCGAGCCAATAACTAATTACATTAAAAGGGATTTTACATAATTGATTCCCTCTAGAAAAATAATTTAACATGATGTATAATAGATTCCTTTTTTAGCTTCACAAAAGGGAGAAAACTTTATAAGAGAGTCAGAGCAAATGTTCAAGAAAGACAAAGGATGTCATTTGGCTTGAAGAATGGGTAGAATAATGCTTGACAGTCACACGTGGCTAATGGCTTTGCTAAAACAATTTTCTAAGCGCCATGTGGCACCTAAGATTTTAATTTATATATTATAATAGATAATAGGATAATAGATAAAAAATAATGACAAAAAAATATATAACCATACAAATTTTTTAGGCTATGTTCTTTTGGACTGAATTAATAAAAATTCAGTTCAGTTCAGACAGATTCAATTAAGTTCAATTTAGTTCAGTTCAGGTTTATTCAGTTCAGTTTTGTTAGTTTCCTCTCACAGTTTTCATTTACTTCAGTTCAGTTCAGTTTAATTCAGACAAACTAAGTTCAGTTCAATTCAATTCAGTTCAATTCAATCCAAAAGAACAAAGCCTTAATTTACAAACCATTTAATCACAACATTTATGTATAAGATTATGATTCATATAGTTGGGGCCAAAAGCTAGCTGATATTTTGGAGAAGCTCATATTTTGAATTTACATTGTTAATTAACCTACTTTTGTGGTAAATTGTGATTGAAAATATCAATTTTTTTTAATGGATTTCAATTATAAGCTTTTTTGTAATCTCAATTTATATAAATGAATTAATATATCACTAAATTAATAGAAAATATAACAAATTATATGCAATATCTTCGGACATTGCTCGGATCTACAACTTGCTTATTACTTCTAAATGCGTAAAAGGGACTTGACATCACATTAAAGGATGGTGGTAGCCTATGCATGACAAATAAAACTAAGTTTCTTTTATTGGTTAAGTTTTAAGTTATAATTTTATCAGTTTCTAAACAATGGATTATAATGGTAATCATAACCAATAAAACATAATAGCACCTAATATAAGTTGTGGAATACTCCCTCCGGTTCTTAAAGATCCTCCCTCTTTACTTTTCACGCATGTCAATGTAAAACTTTGGACACTAATATCTCTAATTATGTATTTATATAAATTATAAAAAGTAGATATTTACGAAATACATATGAGACCAATCTAACAATATACCACATGACTATATTTTTTTCTTACGTATAAGTCACAAACAACGGTAAAAGTGAAACTTGTGAATTATGAAAAATGTAAAGAAGGGAGGATCTTTTGAAACCAAAGTAGTAGAAGATTTAAACTAGAATAGAAGATTTGAACTCAGTTTAAAGAGAGGCGATATGTGAAAGGGAGGGAGGGGGATTACTAAATAGTAAATCATGATAAGCTTGCCAGCATACAAACCAAACAAGTGTACTAGATGATAAGTCATAATATGGACCATTTCCGAAATTTATATGGAAAACGTGAAAAATAAGAATAAGTTTGTCAATCTAACAAACAAACAAGAGTGGGACACAAATATATAATTATTGCAAGCGACTTTGGATTCTTTGAGAATTGTGTTATAACAGATTGGGGAGAACACAAGGGAGAGAAACCTAGAAGCCCACAAACCATAGCCCAAAACGATGTTCTATCCTAAAACCAATAGTAATAGGAGGAGTAGCCCGCTTGGGTTATAAACTGATGCTTACTTTTTGGGACAAATACTACTCACACTTGCACCTAACTATCTCCCCCTAAAGTGTGAGCCTATACACTCCCCCTTGAACAGATTCGCACCCAGAACCTATAGAGCTCAGCTCTAAGGCAAGGCGACACTCACAGACCGGCTTTAATGCCATAAGACCTAACACAGACCGTGTCCCTATCAGATGGTGCGCTGATACCACTTGTTATAACGGATTGGGGAGAACACAAGGGAGACAAACCCAGAAGCCCACAAACCAGAGCCCACAGCGAGGTTCCATCCTAAAATCAATTGGCAATAGGAGTAGCCCGCTTGGGTTATAAACTGAAAGCTCTTTGCTTATTTTTTCAATGTGTGACAAATACTGCTCACACTTGCACCTAACAAATTGTATGGGAAAAGTTGATATGAAATGATACCACGACACAAATTGAAAATGAAAAGGAATATAAACTTACATGCAATAATTTCGGACATTGCTCGGATCTACAATTTGTTTATTACTTCTAAATAAGAAAAAAGAGACTTACCATCGTATACCAAAACAAGAGTTCAATCTTCATCCAAATCTTCATGAACTTGAATATTCACCCCAAATGTTAAGAACCCTAAAAATGGTTAAAATGGGTATCGATCAGTACAAAATGATGTAGAGAACGTTAGATTGAAGTTGAAAATGCAAAAAATCAAACAAATAAAAGCAAGATCTGAAGTTAAAATTCATCTAGGAGAGAAAAAATGCTTGCGAAAATTAGAAATTCGATTTTAAAACAAAAATGGTGCAAATGGGTACTGGTGTGTGCAAAATAATTTGAGGATTATTAATTTCAAGTTTAGAAAACCAAATTTGAATTATTGAAACCACGATCTGAAGATGAAGTTGTGTTTATAGAGAAATAGGTGGTGCAGAAAATAAAGAGAGGAGGACAGAGAATTGTTTTGACAGTAGATTAGAGGGGGAGTTGGGACTCACTTGGGAGGCTTAATTAGGAGGAAGAGGACGAAAATAAGGGTAAAGATGTAAATAAATTGTAGGTTCCATATACCAAATATAGAAATATGTAGAAATGTAGCAACTAAAAAGAGACACACCTAAATGGCAAAATGTAGCAACTAAAAAAAGACGGAGGGTGTAAATCAGAACATGGACCATTTTTCCAATTTATATGGACAACAACGTGACAGATAAGAATAAGTTTGTCTTTCTAACAAACAAAACAAAAAAAATGTAAAAAACCTGAATGGACTCGATTCACAATAACTATATAATATAGTCAGTTTTAATTTGATACAGTCATATTTTGTATGATATTATCACCTTTTGTATAATATAGTCAGTCGACACAAACTTTTGCAAGATCTAATACTAACAAGCTCAAAGTAGACTCAGTACTAAAAACAATTGGGAACAATAATAGGAGTAACTCCTCTAACTTATCAATACTTTCTCCTTTGTTTTACATGTTACACTTGGCATTTTACACTATTCACAAATTTCATTTTGACCATCGTTTGTGATTTATGCGTGAATAACAATATAGTTATGTGAGATCTTGTTAGATTCATCTTAATATGTATTTTTTTAATATGTACTTTTTATAATTTTTACAAATACAAAATTAGAGATATATGTTCTCAAAGTTTTGCATTGCCATACGTGAAAAGTGAAGGTGTAACATGTTAAAAAAAGGAGGAAGTAGATATTTTCTCTCATCTGTCGCTAATGTGGGATAACTGGTAACTCATCGGTTCTTGAAAAAAATCTCTTATTCTATCTAGCATTACTATTATAAATAGGACCCAAACTGTCTAAACAATACCTCATAAAGCCATCACCCAACAAATTCACCACCCTATCTTTTCTTACTATTATCAATTTATCATATATCCAACTCAATAGAAACAATCATGGCAAGGAACTCATTCAACTTCCTCATTATCATGGTCATTTCAGCACTGCATTTGCTCCCTGGATCACGTAATATTCTCCATCCTTTTGTTTTAATTCCATGTTTGATTCATTTCATTAAGATAATCTGTATAAAATGATGCAAATTAATGATATCAAATTAACCAAATTAGAAACCTTATCACACTAGTGAACTCGCAATATAATTATGCAAAGGCAAAAAGTTTCAGGTAACAATAATAAGTTGAACTGAATAAACCCTTAACCAATTTTCACGTACCTAATTTTTGATGTAAATGCATGAATATATGCAGTTGCAAGCTTTCAGGAAAAGATAACTGTGAACATAGAGGATGGAAGCGAAATCGGCATAGCAAAGGAAATAGTTGAGGCAGAAGCAGAAGCATTATTACGCGTTGGTGAGCCCGCTATGCTGCCTAAGGCAGAAGCATCCCCGCGACACAGCGTTCTTGAAGAGGCTATGGAGTACTTGCAGGCGAAAGAAGAAACTCCATCAGCTCAACGAAAGTGCACTCCATGTGGTACAGTTTGTTCAGATTGGAATGAGTGTTGTGGACATTGTAAATGTGCATTGAACACATGCCTATACCTACCCAGCAAGAGAAGCATAGAGTGATCCTTGCTAGTAATAAACATCTATATGCTTATATATATAATGCTCTGCCAGTGAAATCTTAAGCTGCCTTGAGATAACCTAGCTACTGCAAAAGTGCATATAGTCAAATAAAAGATACATAGAGCAGTATCTTATTATGCAATTGCACCTTGTATGTTCGCTATGGAAAATAATAAGGTGATGTTGGTCTTCGAAGGTTAGTTATTATGCAATCTATATGCAATGATCTTTACCAAGTACTACCGGTCATTCGTTAGGTTTGTATCTCATGAGTCATGGCTTGAAGTTCATAGGTTTGCTTTACCAAATGTGAATCAAGAACCATGGAAATAGAACACTCTTCATAACCCCCTGAGCCCTTATACTCAGGCAGTCAGGCTTCAGATGACATAAATTAAAGAACACCTTCTATCTGCAGGCACATATTGAACAAGAAGGTTGCTAACCTGCTAGCGTGTATATGTCCAAACTCGAACTTGATTTTTTTCAGTCCAGGCAAGCATTTGGCAATGAGCCAATGACTCGTCGCCTAATTTATTTATGTGCACTTTCAAGCTCCTGACAATTTTCGCCCATTTCGTTTATGAAATGGATACATCATGATTAAGTGCTCCTACATGTATCTCTTTAACATGTTTCCAACACTGGATGGCTCTGGTGAAGCCACTAACTGTAATCTTAGAAGGACAAGGGAGTAATAACAGTTGAAAATGAGGGTGTTCCGTGTTCTGCAACATCAAAAACCCAACAGATGATTAATATGTATAAAATTGTCAAGCAAAAGTGGAGTGGAATGTTGAAAAGAGACTTATGTAACTTAGAGCACAACAATCAAAACAAATTTGAAAATGCAGAAGAAAAGCAAACATGGTTCTTCATGCTTGCTTGATATCCCAGTATGCCACTGTAACACCAGTCAAACTACAAAATGCGATAGAACACTTCTTCAACAGAATATATCAATAAATAGATAAAGGTAAGGGCATCATGAGACACTTAGGTTTTGGAAAAGGTGGGGATACAATGTATATTCTCAACACAGGGGTATAGCTAAACCACATATGACATATATTTAGCCAGGAACATTAGCACGTACAGACTCCTAAGTCCTAAACATGCACTATGTGTTTAGAAATTACTGTTAGTATATTTTTCAAGCAAAGACAACTTTTGCGCTTCGTGACACCCTTGGAAAGCTTAATAACTGCAAAATGAATTCGTGCCCCTCCATTGAAAAAAGTTGATCCTTCCTGTTGTAGACAATAACCAGTTTGTCCAAGCCGAATGCACTTTTAAGCAAGAATTCTATCAGCTGAAGTAGAGCTTGGCACGGCTTCACATAGTCACGAATAGTGACAATTCTAAGTTGTCGCATCACGCAAGGAGATGAAAGCTCAGACAGAAGCATATTGCAGTCGCAGAAAAAATCCTGACATTTATAAAATGAAAACTGTCCATGTTAGATGAAAGGTTGGTCCAAATATATACTAATAGCTAGATAAAGTTGATGTACAAATAGACCTACCACATTGGCATATATTATAAGTTCATTCAAATACTCCGAGTTTCTCAACAATCTACAAATGCCTAGAAGACAACTTCCACGGACCCTTGACCTCAGAGCTAAATGAGTCCATTCATTTCTTACAACAGCCAATTTCTCCTTTCCACAGTGCTCTAATTGCTGGGAAAAGGACAGAACATTAGCAAAATAATATGAAATATTACCTTTTTCCTTCATTATTTATGAACATATTGCGAATAAGAGTGATAAGCTAAGCAATAAGCATATAATAATATAAAGATACAAACCACTAACACACACTTAACTGTTCCAGCAAACTTATTTGGATCTCTCTCAGCACATCAAAAGCATAGTTAAGTTTGGTAGTCATACTTGTGCAGCATTATTTTGTTGGCCTACAATTGCAGTAAGCTTAGTTTTAGAAGGGGTAACGTGCATCAGGTGTAAAGGTACCTTGCAGCCTAAGCGTAAAGCACATGGCAAAAGCGTGCGCATCCCCTTAAGGAGGCACATGTTTGGTGCCAAAAACCTTGTAAATCAATTTTAGAGTGTATTTTGCACTCAAAACAACATAATATGTATAATATAGATGCAGAAAATGACATAAGGAAGCATACTTCGTTACCAGGATAACCCTAAAAGTAAAAAGTACTAAGCACGGCAATCTACATAAAATGAAAAGTAGAAAGAAAAGCAAACATAGTTATTCAAGCTTATTAGATAAAAACACTAGTATTACATATCATACTCGTCCTTATTAATTAATTGATTTCCATCACTGCCAATGTCCTCTTCATCTTCATATCAATTGCATCATCATCCGAGATGCTTTTGGAGTGGAGCTACTAGCATGACCCTTCTCTTTATCAGCTTTATATGAGGATCTGAGGCCATCCCTGATAGTTATTGATGCTTTAATGACATAGCTAGATTCATAGGCTTAGGCAACTCTACTAGCCTCAGTGAATGGCTTTCCAACAACCATGTTATGGCAACTAAGAAGTTTGAAGAAACTAAACTGCCAATCTCTTGTCTCACATAGTATTCAGCTGCTCTAGCACTCAAATGTAGCATACATATAAATATATATATAATGACAATTCAGGTTTCAGCTACAAGAAAGTCCAGAGCAAAACTGAAACTTAGCTTAACCCATCTTCTCCCTATAAGAAAACTATGTATAAGAAGAAGAGTGACATGTTACCTCAAAATTTCCTCCATAGTTTCACCCCACCTCAGGTCACCTAAATTATTCTCCTCACCTAACATATATAGGAACAAAGATACATGAATAATAAACAAGCACGCTTTCGTATCCTGTAGAAGAGCATAATATTGTAAAAGAGTGTATAAGACGACTGAAATCTAATGTGTAATTTAAATCACAGGTTTCTATATATCATCACAAAAAAAACCCTGTACAAAAGACACTATTAAAAATCCAAAATAACCCAAAATGCAGGGTTCCTTACAAGAAAGAAGAGGGGAAGGAAAACAGGAACTCACCATATAAGCTTTATTAGGTCCCAATCGGAAAACATGAGCATTTCGAAACTTGTCGAGCAATATTTCAAAATGGTCTTGATCAGGTTCATCTTCAGAAGTGTGACAATATGTAATTATAGCTTCACGAACAGATGAAACATCAATCACTTGTAAATTATCAATATAAACTTCATCGATATGCAAGATCTTTAGGTTAGGGCAATCGAGCGAGTAATGTCTGTCTAATGCCGGTCCCAAATCAATCAAAAGATCAAGCTCCAACTTCTCAATGCTGGGACTAGTAAAATGCAGCTGTTGTAATCCGTGTGGAAACAAAACAATCAATTCTCGCAAACAAGGGCATCCGGATACCAAAACCTTAAAGTCCTCATCACTCACACTCACATGAGCAATATCCAATTTTTTTAGTGATCCCATGAATACTCGACGTGGGAGCTTGATTAAGGAACCAGTAAGTGCAAGAGAAACAAGACATTGACTTCGAAAAACACGAGGTGGCAAGAATATATTAGTCGAAACCGGGTTACCCTGACGGCCCGTTTGGTTAGTGGTTATAAATAGTGGTAATGGTAATGAAATTTAGTGTAAATTTGTAAGGATTTTCACATGTCCACGTAATACGTGGAATGAAACTTTATCACAAAACACGGGTTTTTATAAATTTTCATTACCACCCAATATCACCTTCCCAAGTGGTAATGGATGGTAATGAGATTTTAGGAAGAAAATGGATATCTTGTGATGAGGTGAAGATTACCATCGTGAATTGGTCGAATATCGAATTCTAAGACAAATTTACACTATAACGCATTACCATTCCCACCATTTATAACCTCTTACCAAACGGGCTGTGAATACTCAAGACCCTAGTCTTTTTTCTTAAACCAAGTATTATCCATTTCATCAATTCTTCCTTTAGGATGTTCATAAATCCAAAAAAAACTCCAACTTATCAATAGTGGGACTTTTATGATATTTCATAACATAAGATATAAATCTCTCCTCCTCACTGTAACTAAACTTAAGAGTGCGGAGCAAAGTCCAGAGTTTTCCAAATCTGCGAAGTAGGACAGTTCTAACAGCACATCTAATTGGCAAAAATGAAAGTATATGAACAAGAATTTCATCTGGTAATTCACTTAATCTATCTTTGTAATTTCCTTCTTTGTCATAACAATCATGTTTCTTTGATCTAGATTTCATGGTTTCAGGGTTCAATCTACCATAAATTCAGTGAAATCTTGGAATCAGGATCAAATTTTTGATGGATTATAGTGATAGACTTCAGGAATTGGGGGGAATATTAGAGAAAGTAAAGATCTTTGAGTTGTATAAGCATAAATTAGTTAAGAGAAGATAAAATAAAGAAAAGGGAGGGCGTGACTTACATAATGAAGAACAGGTCTTTGACCGGAAGTTAAGTGTGTTCATCGGAGCTTCTTGTCTGTAAACTCGCTGAAATACAGGAGTTGACTCAAGGCATTGTGAAATTACAAATATACCCACTTCACTCATGTTACAAAAATTACATAATCCATCCGTTTCATTTTAATTTACTTACTTCACTTTGGACGAAAATCAAGTAGAAAGTGCAAAGGTATAAGAGAGAAGAGTGAGAGAGAAACTAAAAGATGGGTTAAAATATCAAAAAGTGGATGACATGGGTGGAAAAATATGATAAAGTAGATGTGACATGTTACCAAAAATAGAAAAAGTAAACAGTGTGTAGATTAAAAAAAACAGACAAAAGGAAAGTGTGTAGATTACTAAAGAAACGCAGGGAGTATCTTTTTCTTTCCTTTTTGTGGGAAAAAAGTTGCATACTACCTCTCTTTTTTTATTTGCTTACATTTGTTGTGCACGGATTTCAAAGCATTATTTAACTCTTAATATCTCTTATTTCGTTTAAGTAAAAATTATAAAAATTTGATATTATGAAACTACACGTCGAGACGAATCTAACAAGATCACATATGACTATATTTTTACTTATATAATAATCAAAATAATCGGTCAAAGTAGTGGCTTCATTCCCAAGGCAACAAATGTAGCAAATAAAAAAAAGCAGAGGGAGTATCTTAGATCTAACCATTAGATACTGGTATTTTTTGCACGCTATGCGTGCGTGTCATATTAACATTTTTTTTTTCTCAATTAGTTATTCATCGGTGCTACAAAAAAAATTGATTCAAACAAACATTTATAATGATATTTAATTTTTTAAATATATTTTTCCTTAATTAATGTTTCTTTGGTTTTTTATGTTATTTGTTCATCATTTTTCAAATCTATATTATATAAGTGAAGGAAATACAAACAAAAGAAAGCATGTGCTCAAATAAAGTGGAAGAATTCGTGTTTTAGATTCAATTGTTGGATATTAATAAAATGGAGAAGTTCGATTTATAGAATAAAGATTACCGCATTATACTCAACATTTAGGTTTTAAAATATTATCATTATAATTATTAATATAAAATTCAAGTTTTTATTTCTTGTACGGATTGTTTCAGTCAAGTTATATTGTCAATTTAATTTTTGATCTGCGTTTTTCACACATATTTAAGAAGAGGAAATCATTCTCCTTGATTTAATATTTAATTGAAATTTGAAATTCAATTCCATTATTAACTTGTTCAATATATATAGCAAGTAGGAGAAAGAAAAGAATATTTAATATACATGGCAATTTAAATCATTAAGAGTATATTAGACCTTTTGTGAGGGGACACCATCTTCCTCCCCTCTTCACTTATATAATAGAGATTTATTGCAGCACTCTGATAACGGTAAGTTGTAGCCTTCATACGTCTTACTTCCAACAAAAAGTCTTTAGAGTACTTCCTGCATTAAGAAATAGTTGCATACTTTAATATTTTTACACTTGTCGATGCAGGTAATCATGAATAATAAAATTATGAGAATCGTTGCCAAAAATAAAAACTTATGAAAATACATGTTGAAATGAATACAAAACTTCACATGAAGAAGTTTTCTCATAGATGATGGTGATCGTTTATAGTTATACACCACATAATATTTCCATTAATATTACACGGAAACTGAAAAATAAAATTATTAGTAAACAATAACTAAACATTAATAATATCGATCCACCGGTGATTTTGTCCTAAATACTTAAACTAACATCATTCTAAGAAATAGAATAAATAGTCATTGTTGTTCATTAGAGTTGCATATATCAAAATCAATGTTCTTTTTTACATTAATTATTATTGCTTGGTCATGAGTAGTTAGATACAATTTTTAAAAAGGAAAAATTAACAATTGCATGCACAGTCCCCAACTATGGCCCCCCGACAAAAACAATCCCAACTTTAAGGGGTGTTTTACAAAAGCGGTATTGGTTAAATAGTAACCTTTAAGTGGTTAAAAAATAGTTTTTTTTTTATTTTTACTTTTTTGTTGTTTTAATTTCTTTTCTCTTCCTCCTCTTTCTTTCTCCTCCCTTGCCCCCTAGCTCCTCCTCTTCCCTCTCTCCTGCCATCCATCCCCCTCCCTTTCCCTTGCGTACCCCCCGCCACAAAGTAAAGAAATCAAGTGGATCCTCTTTTTATACACTCTCTCCAATTTATCTTAAATTGTATTTCTATAATAACCGAGTAAACATTTAAGAAACGGAGGGAGTAAAACCTTACTACACTATCCAAGTTTAAGACTCCCATAATCCCATTGTTTTACCAAGGAAGTCTTGGCCTAGTGGTTAAGATTGAGGTGCTGTGAACGGGTCACAGGTTCGAATCCCCCATACCCTTCTTTGTACTTTGTACTGTCTTCGTAGCTCCAATTGATAAAAATAATAATCCCATTGTTTAAATAAATGTATTCTGCAATATTAACAATCACACTTGCATGTGATATGATCTGCTAATATAAATAGTTAGCAAAATCTTAAGCTAAGGCAACTGTATAATTCTTTATTACAGACTTAAGATAACGCAACAGTTTGTGTTGCAAAATTAGAGAATCTTCTGGGTATGTTAGCTAGCTACTTTGGATAAATCAATTTTTTTTGGTTTATCCAAAATCGGTCCAACCCTCCTTCGACCGTCTGTCCTTCTGCTCTTCTGCTTTGCCGCTGTTCATCGAAAGCACCACAGAAAGGTGGAAAAGAAGGCAAAGGTAAGCCGACTATCGGTGAATTCAGAGTGTACTGTGTTGGAGAGATTGGTGGATTTTTTTTTTGCTCAGAATGTTATAATTCAGAATTGTTAATTGTGGCTTATAAAATAAACCAACATAATTCCTTAACATTAGCTTCAAAATAGGGAATATACTTGTTTCGTAATTTATAACAATTCCATTATCAACCACACATGATTGTAGGCAATTATAAATTTTGATAGACCGAATATTTTCAATTAGGTATTAGATTGATGATACATTATATATATTTCCTAAAATACATCAAATCAAATATCAATTAATAGCAAATTACACGCCCAATTAATAGCAAATCAACTCTCTATTACTACGTGATTAGTGCGTGATAAAAGCCAATTACACGTCCATCAAATGCCTTGCCACGTGGACCATTTCACTGAGCCTCTAAATAATAGAGCATGTTACATGGGCAAGAATTCTCTAACTTCATGCCACGTAGCTTCAAGGATTTTGTTTTAGATATTTAAATAGATAGATAGATATGTAGATAATAAATAAAAAAAAAGTTAATGACAAAAAAAATATAGCCAAACAAATTTAATTTACAAATCATTTTATCACAACATTTATGTATAAGACTATGATTCATGAAGTAAAAAGGAAAAATTGTTTTAAATAAGTCAACCTTTGCGCGGTCTTCCCATTTTAAGTCTACCTTTTGATTATCCCTGATTGAGTTAGGCTTGTATGTTTGTTTTATTCTATTGAGTTTTAACCTGTTTGTGACTTGTTTAGTAGGTTGCTTATGATACGTGTTACAATGTCCCACCCCTACCCTCGCCTTTCTCGCCTCTTTTAGAGGAAGGGACATTATAACACGTATCATAAGTAACCTACTAAACAAGTCACAAACAGGTTAAAACTCAAGAGAAGAAAACAGACATACAAGCCAAACTCAATCAGGGATAACCAAAAGGTAGACTTAAAATGGGAAGACCACACAAAGGTTGACTTATTTAAAATAATTTTTCCAAGTAAAAATGATATAGTTGGGGCCCAAAAGCTAGCTGATATTTTGAAGAAGCTCATATTTGAATATACATGGTTAATTAATTAATCTACTTTTGTGGTAAATTGTGATTGAAAAATATCTATTTTTTTTTTTATGGATTTCAATTATAAGCACTTCTGTAATCTCAAATTATATAAATGGATTAATATATCACTAAATTAATAGAAAATATACAAATTACATGTAATATCTTCGGGCATTGCTCGGATCTACAACAATTGCTTATTACTTCTAAATGCGTAAAAGGGACTTAACATCACATCATCAAAGGATGGTGGTAGCCTATGCATGACAAATGAAACTAAGTTTTTTTTTATTGGTTAAGTTTTCAGTTATAATTTTATCAGTTTCTAAACAATGGGTTATAATGGTGATCATAACTAATAAAACATAGTAGCACCTAATATAAGTTGTGGAATAGAAGATTTATAGTGGAATAATTTTTTTTTACTCAGTTTAAAGAGAGGCGAGATGTGAAAGGGAGGGAGGGCGATTACTAAATAGTAAATCAGGATAAGCATGTCAGCATACAAACCAAACAAGTGTACTAGGTTTTTTTTTGAGAGTAAAAACAAGTGTACTAGATGATAAGTCATGATATGGACCATTTTCGAAATTTATGTGGACAACGTGAATATTAAGGACAAGCTGGTTTGTCTTTCTAACAAACAAAACAAGAGTGGGATACAATTATTGCAAGCGACTTTGGATTCTTTGAAAATTGTATGGGAAAATTTGCCATGAAATCACAACACAACACAAATCGAATATGAAAAGAAATATAAAATTACTTGCAGTAACTCCGGACATTGTTCAGATCCACAACTTGTTTATTACTTCTAAATAAGAAAAAGAGACTTACCATAGTATTAAAGGATGGTGGTAGCCTATGCATGATAAATAAAAGCAAGTTTTTTTATTGGTTAAGTTTTAAGTTATAATTTTTTTAGTTTCTAAACAATGGGTTAGAGTGGTTATAGGGTCAATAATAACCAGTAAAACAGATATAAGTTGTGGAACAGAAGATTTAAACTCGGTTTAGAGAGAGACGAGAGGGAAAAGAGAGGGAGAGGGAGAGGGAGAGGGAGTACGAGATAGTAAATAGTAGTTAATCAGGATAAGCTTGTACAGGCTACAAACCAAACAAGTGTACTAAATGAAAAATCAGAACATGGACCATGTTTCCATTTTATATGGACAACAACGTGACACATAAGAATAAGTTTGTCTTTCTAACAAACAAAACAAAAAAATGTAAAAAAAGTTTTAAGACAGTCGACACACACTTTTGCAAGCTCTGCTACTAACAAGCTCAAAGTAGACTTAGTACTAAAAACAATTGGTAATAATAATAGGAATAACTCCTCTAACTTATAAGTAGATATTTTCTCTCATCTGTCGCTAATGTGGGATAACCGGTAACTCATCGGTTCTGGAAAAAATATCTTATTCTATCTAGCATTGCTATTATAAATAGGACCCTTACTATCTAAACAATACCTCATAAGCCATCACCCAACAAATTCACCACCCTATCTTTTCTTACTATTATCAATTTATCATATATCCAACTCAATAGAAACAATCATGGCAAGGAACTCATTCAACTTCCTCATTATCATGGTCATTTCAGCACTGCTTTTGCTCCCTGGATCACGTAATATTCTCCGTCTTTTTGTTTTAAGGCCATATTTGATTCATCTCATTAAGATAATCTGTATAAAATGATGCAAATGAATGATATATATCAAATCAACCAAATTAGAAACCTTATCACACTAGTGAACTCGCAATATATAATTATGAAAAGGCAAAAAGTTTCACGTAACAATAATAAGTTGAACTGAACAAACCCTTAACCAATTTTCACGTACCTAAATTTTGATGTAAATGCATGAATATATGCAGGTGCACGCTTTCAGGAAAAGATAACTCTGAACATAGAGGATGGAAGCGAAAGCGGCATAGCAAAGGAAATAGTTGAGGCAGAAGCAGAAGCATTATTACGCGTTGGTGAGCAAGCTATGCTGGAACAAGTAATGACAAGAGGCTTAGAAGATAACTTGAGGTGTATACCATGTGGTCAAAACTGCATTTCCTCAAGAAACTGTTGCTCACCTTGCAAATGCAACTTCGGGCCACCGACTCCAGTGTGTGCCCGGTGAATGCTTGCTGCTAAGCACTAGCCTTGCTAGTATGTGCACGATCCGCTGATCTGTTTATGCACCTAAATCCTTTAATCTCTGTGTTGTTTAATTTGAGTGTAAAATAAAGTCTTGGTTTTCCAAGACAAGTGTGATGTTACTGGCTTATGTTTTTCTGTTCTTGATAAATAAGACACGGAGACCTATTTCTTGCTTGCTTACATTATATACTCTTCCATCTTTTCTTCTCAAACTATAGTAATTAAGCAAAAACAAAGGGAGATTAGAGACGACACGTCTGTAGAGACACTGTACAGCTTGTTGGGGAATACACAACAAATATGCAAAATATCAGGAAGAAAAATATAGTACAAAATGGCTGAAATGACACAATATTTTTACGTGGAAAACCCTCATAAACTTGGGAAAAACCACGACCCCGATCTCCAGGGATGAAAGCTTCACTATAATATTTTTGGGAGTACAAAGGTAACTACTATGTTATATTTTGAGAGATTTAAAGACTTTGAAAGAAAAAAGTAAAGTTGAGAGGGAAAACATTTCTTCTAGTAGCAAAAAACTATGTCGGTCACGTTTCAATCCACAATTTATCTTCAAAAGAAAATTCAAAGTTTCTAAAAGTGTTCCAAAGTGTCGGAAACGGGAAACGATGACCTGTAAAGATTGTCCGTGCATCATAGATTGTGAACACGGCTTAGCAAAGGAATAATTGAGGCAGAAGCAGAAACATTACTACGCGTTGGCGAGCAAGCTACGTTGGAACAAGTAATGACAAAATGCTTATCAAATTGTTTGAACTGTATACCATGTGATCAACAACGCATTTCCTCAAGAAACTATTGCTCACCTGGTAAATAGGCCCACTATGCACGCTGCAAATGCTTGCTTCTAGGCGCCAGCCTGACTCTATATGCATGCTCCATGCCTCTATCAATCTATGTGGATCCACCAATCCGTTTATCTATGGGCATATTTGGCAAAACTAGCGGTTTAGTAGCTGTTAGCTGTTGTAATCGCTGTAGCTGTTGGGGGTAGCTGCCAGCGGTCTACTAGAAGTTGTTAGCAATTAGCGATTAAAGTAATTATTTAATTACAAGTATTTGGCAAAAGTAGCTGTTGAAATTGAAAAAGGCAATATAAATGAGATTTATTCTAATATAAAATGAACTACAACAATGTCATATGCTCATTCAATAGTTAAATTTAATATTTAATTTTTCAAAAAACTTACACAAAAAAGAGTGTACGACTTTTTAATTTCTCAAGAAAATGTATAAGTTTAAGACAATATTCAACCCTCAAAAATTTTAGATTACCTATTTTAGTTAAAATGCTTGTGGAATGAGGATTATAAAATAATTAATATGAAATATTAGTTGTATCTTATATTTAAAATAAATATTTAAATCATATCCTTGCTATTGTTAAGAAAAAGCAATGAATTGCCATAAAATAAAACAATTAATAAACACAAAAAAGAAAAAGAAATTAAAAATATTGGTTAACATTTCTGCCTTATGTTATTATATACTCCCTCCGTCCCAGAAAGATCTGAACACTTGTTGGGACACGTAGTTTAAGGTGATAAGTTGTAGTGTGATTATCAAATGTTATTTTATTTAAAAAGTAGATGTGATAGGAGTTGGTGAGGTACTTTTTATTAGATGAGAGAGAAAGTTGGGTAATTTTTATTGATAAAAGGTAGAGTGTGGGTCAAAGATGTGTAAAAGAAATAATATATTAATAGTGGGACCATGCCAAAAATGGAAGTGTTCAAACTTATTTGGGACAAACATAAAAGGAAAGTGTTCAGACTATTCTGGGACGGAGGGAGTAGTGTTTATTTGCTAGACCGCTACCTATAAATCTCAAACGTTACTTGTAGTAACGTTCTACAACCGCTACCAATAATCTACTCCAATCGCTACCCGCTACTACAACCGCTACCTTACCAAACACCCATAATTTTCTTAAGTAGCGTTTTGATCTTGTCCAACCGGTACCCGCTACCTCAAACACTCTTGCCAAACAGGGGCATATGTGTTGTTTGAGTGTAAGATAGAGAATCTTGTTTTTTTTTCCATGACTAGTGATTTTACTGGCTTTATGTTTGTTCTGTTCCAATGAATATTTTCCTCTCAAACTATAGGATACAGTACTTCTCTCTCTCTTCAAAGGCAAAAACAAAGGGAGGAGACGGCTAGTACAGTCACAACCAGAATAGCAGCAAGCAACAACACCAACAGAGTTGGCTATTGGTGTCGGAGGCGGCATGCATCACCCCCCGCAATAACGCAACAGAGGTGAGGGATCTGCAAGTGAGACAGATATAATGGGTTTTTGAGTTGATCCATGGCTGTCACTGAAAGTATAATAATGGCTTATTAACACGAGTCAAAGTGGAACAAGTAAAATTTCTATAGATCTATATGGTACTTAACCCTTTTTGTTCCTTGCTTATATGGCTAGGAACAACAGATGTGTAGCATCATCTTTTTGCCAATTGAAAGAATCAAAAGGCGCATGAAAACTATTACAGATTGTTCCTATTTATACTCAAAAATTTACAATGGCACACCTTAACGGAAAGCTTAAAACCCGGTTAGCAATCACGAACTAGTGTTGTAAGAGATATCTATCAAGTTGTTGCTTTACATATTTCATGCTTGAAGTCACATTCCTTGAGTTGGAGACCCCCATCCAATCTTCAGAACAGAAGCGTAGAGTAGCTCATTCCATATGTCAGGCACACCAGGCAAGCACCAATGGCTGCAATCTTGAGATTGTTCGGCCTCGATTAGCTCTTTCTCTGTCTCGTAAGACTTTCTGTATATCGACGGATGAGCATCTTTTCTGTAATTTGTCAGCCTGCTTATATTTAAGTACATAACCGGGGTCTTCATTTTCCCCAGAACTTGCTCAAGAGCTCTCATCTTTGAAGGGTATTTCGCTAGGTAAGTCTCATTGAAGATAGGTTCAGTTTCTTTATGACATTGTCCTCCCGAATTCCACTGGCCTCCTCTGCATCAGAAGCTGATTAACATCAATTCTAAATTTCCTACTAAAAGGCTTTCCATGATAAAGCAAAAGAAAAGAGATAGCGTTGACTACTTATGCATCAATCGAACCCTAACACAGAAATTTGCACATCCCATACTTTTGAGTCGAAAATTTGTAGCTACACCAAATGATACTTCATTAACCGATTATCTGTAGCTGCATCAAAGGCTACAGACAAGTGACAACACAGCGCATACAATTCCAGGGTCCTGATTTCTGAGACGCTGGCCAAACATTTGCGAGTCTAGAATTTGAGATCAGTAAGACCTAATTACTATCTCTTTTTTTCTTAATGACAGAGATCAAATATCAAGAGTCACAATCTCTACCCTTGCCAAAACATTAAATACATGCAAGCAAGCAAACTGTACTGCATATATATCTAAAGCCTGAGAACTAAAATATCAGATGATCCATATCCCGAAAAATGAGTTTAGCATCAGGGTCAAGCACAAGCCTGTCGATCTGTACCTGAAATGAGTGCCAGAATATCCTCTGAAGAAAACTAGAGTTTTCTTGTAATCAATATGCCTGTAAACCCATCTACCCCAAGTGGCAAGGGCCTTCCTGTAAGCCTTAAGAGCTTTAAGCCGAGGGTGAACATGATCACCTTCTTGATAATATTCCTCCCTGTGGAACAATGAAATGAGAAAATTTTCAGATTAAGTCATATATATACAAATTCATAACTGCGCACCAAGCTACCAAGTGAAATTTCAAGCTCACCCTCTAGAAGTTTTCTCATGGGTCCACCAATGGCCTGTGTTAAAGACTAGAATATGAGCATCATGATACATTTGGGTTGTTTGGTCCATTAAGTCGAGCCTTAATGTCGCTAGTGACCCGTTTTTCTTCTGATATGTGGATTCCCTGACCAAAAAGGGAGCTCTAACATAGTCAATAGTGCAGTTGTAATCCTGCATACAAACCCATGGCAACTTAGATGAATATAGGAAGACAAAGGAGAAGGTTAAGTTTCTCTCAGTAAGGAAAAGTCCAACGATCTTGCCTCGAATCTGAAGGCATAGTAGCCCTCCTTTTTGAATTCCTTCTTCCCCGATACCTCATACACCCTCTTCTTGTCTTTGATACTATGCCAAAGCATGCAAACAAGAGACTCCCACATGTTCCGATTCAAGGAATCCCCTACAAACACTAGCTTCCTTCCTCTCATACGCTCCAAGAAATCCGTGGCATTCAATCTAACATTTGCATCAGGCAACCAATGAATTAGCAAGTTTTTCAACATTCGAACCACCATACATACCAAATTTGGTAAATCTAACAGGCTTCATGAAACTAGAGTAACAAGTCTATGCCACATAACCTTCAGAACTTCAAACTACTCACTTCAGTATCCCCTGGAAAGCTACTACTACTACTACTAGCATAATAACATTCCAAATGACAGTTGATTAGCAGCTTAATCAAAAGAAACAACACAATAGAACTTAAGTTAATAAGCTGAATAATAAGTAACCACCCCATCAGCAAATAAATTACAATAAACATGGATACTACATGAGATTATACCTGAAATTCAAATATCAGACAAAATAAAAACCACAAAATAATGAAATGAAGTATGTAAGAAGCATAATTTAAATGTTACCTAGGAATATTGCACCCAATTGGCTGCCACTTCCATGTGTAAAACCCTTTATCAGGTCTTCCATTAATATGACAATTGAAATCTCTATCAATATAAGGACAAGACCCAGGTGGGTAATGTGGCAAATTATCATCTCTAACCCATTTTCCATCAAAAATATTACAATCCTTTAACAAATTTCCAGCATCACCATAAATTTCTCTTGCAATTCTACCATCAAATGTACTCAAATTTCTCAAACCCTCATCATTTCTTCCCTTAGTAACGTTGAGTTTTTCATTAAAAACCCTTGATTCTAAACCATGAAAACTCACATTTTTCAGCTTCAAATCAAGATTTTCAAACTGGGTTTTTCTATATTTCACATTGTTTAGTGAATAATTGCCTAAAATAGTAGCATTTTCAGCAGAATAAGAAGATGAGGATGTTTTTGGAAGAGAGAAAGACCAAGAAACAATTGAAGAATCAAAGAAAAAAGAAGAAGAAGAAGAAGTTGGTGTTGTAGTTTTGTTGGTAGTAACCCAAATTATAAGAGAGAGAAGAATGAAAGAAGCAACAGCAATACCTAAACGAAACCCAGAAATGATTAAATTTCGTTTTGGGTGTAATTTGTGGTGCAAATTATCCAGTAATCCTGTTTTAATTGACGCCATAACTGCTCATCACTTTGCATGCACACCATTTAACCAACAAAATGCATCAGAAATTCAATATTTTAGATTGAAAAATGCATACCATTTGAGAGAGAGAGAGAGTTAGTTTCTCTTCTTTTGCTTTAGCTTCTTTTACAGTTGCAAAAAGAGGAGGGAAGGAAAACTATGAAAGTGGAATTAAGGTGTGTAAATGTAATTTGACTATAATACCCTTTCAGTTAGTGCAAAAAGTATTCAATATTCTGATATTGGGTTTCACATGAAAAGGGTGTTTTTGGTACATTTGAACTTAAAGTTTCTTGGAGGGCGCGAAAACTGAGGCCCATCACTGGTGTGTGGCAGTAAGGGGTTTGGAAGTTGAGTCTTTATGAATCTTGTGTAGCACTAGTAAACTGTAAACATGGGCCTAGGTTGTGTTTTCCTCAATATTGTAGGACTTTACATCGATGAACTAATTTTATTTTTTTCGAAAAAATAAACAACAAACCACAATATATCCCATTCGAAAAAAATAATCTAAATAGAGCTGTCAAAATTGATACGACATGACACTAACTAGATACGAAAAAATAGATTAGTATCAAGCTTTTTCAATACGTTTATGTCAAAGAGTCAACACGTATTTTACCGTTTATTAAATGAGTTGGATTAGTGTTGAGATTTTCAACCCCAAACTGACTCGATTTTACAATTTAACTTAAAAATATAGGAAAATTTAACATTTCATCATTAGAGTATAAGTTGGCAAAACATTAATAAATTATTTTAAACTTTCTAATATACTAGCAAGTTATTAACTAAATAAATATAGATTGATATAAATTGGACATAAAAAATCAACTTATTGTAATTTTTTTTAGAGATTTTGAATAAATAGGTTAAATGGGTCGACATCGGTAACTGTTTAATTAAACAATTTGGGTTAATATCGAGGGGATTCGACACAATCAGTTAAACGGTTTGGATTAATGTCGAATGACATGGACACGAAGTAGACATGCACATAATACAACCTATTTAAAAGCTCTAATTACAAATCAACCGGGCAGATTATTAAACAATCCAAACGAGTATTGCCACTTCTAAGTTTAAGCATTTGTCACACTTGTCACGAAAACACCGAAGTTAGGAAAGTCATGGAGTACAAAATCCCGTGGCGAAAGATTAGGGTTGCAGAAGTTGTGACTGAAAAAGATCGTGAGTTATGCTATTTTCCAGTGCATGCGTACTGCATAACATTGAGTGGTGTTTTGGGTGAAGACCACCGATGAATCAAACCATGAGACACTGAGTTTTACCACGTCAAAAAGTATGTTGTAAAGATCACCGTTGTGCAACACGACGCGTAGCAAGTAATTCCTCTGTCTTGCAGCACTTTTCTTTTATAACCGTCTTTAAATACGTGCAATACTACTACTTTTGGCATTGAGTTCTCCTTATCTCTCTCTTTATCCCATGAATCACATGTTTTCGTTCTCTCTATATCTCTTCCTTTCCTTGGTTCCTCCCTTCTCCCATGTCATAAACAACTGTAAACAGAGAAAGTATTAAGAATTGAGACCACGTCAAAAAGTGTTTGTTTGGTTAGTATGAAGTACAACTTTCTAGGAAGTTTACTTTTCATAAAACTGAGGAATTACTTATCAACGGTGCCTAGATTAGTAGAGCTTCCCATGAATGATTTTTTTTCCATGATCAACCAAACAACTTTAAATACTTCCTAAGAAATGCTACAACACATAAATTTTCAAATTGTACCCTTTACGAACATCAAATATCTCTTCCTTAATTTATACTTGTTCCGTTTCTATATACTTCCTTTATTCGACAATTCTTGCAACACTTGTAATTTTACATCTCCAATGCACTACTTTGACAATTAACGTCTTGAATTATGTATTAGTAAACACTATAACATTTTGATATTTAAAAACTACACTTGAAGATGCATCTAACATGATTTTTGACTATTTGTTTCCCTATAATGGTGAGAATCTATGGCCAAAGTTTATAAAAATTTGGCTTTGAAATAGTTGTGTTGGACGCTTGAATGAGTTATCAAATAGATGAAGTATTAGTTAAGAACGATCAAATTTATTTTGCATAATAATATTTCTTTCGTATATACGGTAGAACTAAGATTATACGGTCACATATTCAAAATAAATTAGGGAAATTCCCACTGGTAACCCTGTACTATGGAACATTTGCAATGGTCAACCGTTTTATTTTTCAATTTCAAAAATAACCCTATACTTAGTAATATTATACAAAAGTGACCTTAATGATGGTAAAATCGTTAATTAAACCGTTAGTTTTACTGGTAAAAACTGTGGTGGTTGGGTGGGATGTCAGTGGGCTGCGTGGTGGTTGGGGGTTGGGGTTAACCTGGGTTAGGTAAACCAATAAAACTAACGGTTGAATTAACGATTTTACCATCATTAAGGTCACTTTTGTATAATATTACTAAGTATAGGGTTATTTTTGAAACTGAAAAAAAAAACGGTTTACCATTGCAAATGTTCCATAGTACAGGTTTACCAGTGGGAATTTCCCAATAAATTATAATGTTGGAGAAACGAAAAAGTAATCCAAACGTTATTCTACCAAGTAAAAATGCTCTTTGTATACCCAATTATTCTTATACTAACTTTGACCATAACAAAAATTATTAATCCTGTTTTTTTAATCAGGACATTTGTTTTTCCACAGGGACCAATGAAAAAAATACTGTTCGTTCTGTTCATCTCAAGGCTGGACAAGACCAGGGGTCTTCAGATACTGAGCTTGATAGCAAGGTTTTTTTAAGCTAATCAATTATCAATAAAAACCAATGCATCAATTAGCATGAAATGCATCATATATATAATTACATTTCCCAACAGCTCGTCACCACATAACCTCAAAATTTCTTTCCATAGGCCAAAAAGATAACAACAACCCGCCTAATTCTAAACCTTGTACATTCCTTTTTACAGATTGAATTACATTCTATTGACATCAATCATATTCCTTTTTCTTCCTCACCCAAGAGCTTCTGCACCTTTAGTGAAAGAAGATGGGAGAGGGCAGAGCAGGTTAACTACGTAATCTACAGGGGTGCTGATATCGCGTGTGCCATAATCATAGAACAAAACTAAATTGCTGTCATCTTGGGCCAGAGAGTTCCATAGCTTCAACCACAAGTGAAGATTCCTCTATGTAATCTGAGTATCGTTGTGGCTCACTAGATCTCGACCTAGGAGTTTCACTTCTCTGTGAAGCGTCCCATTTCTCAGCCAACCCATCATCTTCTAACATCCTTAGGACGTCTGACATCTTTGGACGATGTAAAGGATTAAACTGTGTACACAAAAGAGCTACCTGTACCATTTCTCCTAATTCCACCCTGTCATAGTTGTTCTTCAAATCTTTATCTACTAACTGGTTAAGCTTACCCTCAGTATGCAACTTCTTTACCTGCAGCATTTCCAGCAGACAACATAGCAATTAAACCAAACATGCTTCAAAGTTGACCTCATAATCTCACTTCAAATAACAAAAAACAACAAAGGAGCTTAGAACATGGATAATTTAATGGAGTACCCAATCAAGCATGACGCCTTTCTGATTAGATGCTCTGCCAAAATCTATGGCCTTTTGCCCAGTGATCAGCTCAAGGAGTAATATTCCATACCCAAAGACATCAGTTTTCTCGGATGACTGGCCAGTGCAAAGATACTCTGGAGCAATATGTCCAATAGTGCCACGAACTGCTGTTGTAACATGGGATTCCCGGTGATCCAACAGCTTTGCTAGCCCAAAGTCGCCAACAACTGCCTCAAAGTCTTCATCAAGCAGAATATTGGCTGCCTTGACATCACGATGGATAATTTTAGGGTCACACTGCTCATGCAGATACAACAGCCCCCTTGCTGTGCCTAAAGCAATGCTCCTACGCCTTGACCAGTCTAAGACAGGTCTACCATGCATGTGATCTGCAATGAGGGGCATATATGTACTAGTTAATGTAGTATATTGTTACTAATAAATAAGGCATTTGCTCTTAACCTTCAAAAATAAGTTGGGATAAGGGCTACCCATGTTCAGTTCACAACTGTGATCAATTACGATAAAAATTAAGTTCACGTATATTCCAACACGTTCAGGTGATATTCATGTTGCAAGAATGAAGCCTAAACCTTTTACATCTAATCAAATTTTGGAACTAGGATAGTGTTTGTGAATTGTCACGAGGGTAAATTCTCTATTTCTAATGCATACTAGTTTGTTGATAACATTTTGAATGAATATTAGTGGTTCAATTTCACATCGAAATGCATGATTAAGTGGCAAAATTCAGTCATACTAGGCATGAAAGCCTGTAAACAAACCTTTTAGGCGAGATGCGACACTACCATTTGGCATGTATGGATAGACAAGAAGCCGTTCATTTTCAGTTGAACAGAAACCACAAAGCCGGAGAAGATTCCGATGCACAGCTAGACTGATAGTCTCAACTTCAGTCTGAAACTGAATTTCTCCTGCAGTTACATTATAATCCTTCAACCGTTTCACTGCAACCAGTGTTCCATCATTTAAGCATCCCTTGTAGACTATGCCAAATCCACCTCTTCCGAGTATATTCTTTGAGCTAAAATGGCCAGTCGCAGAACGCAACTCTTTGAAACTATACCTCTTCAAATGGCCAAGACATAGCTCTGGGTCATATGGTTCTGCCAACACAGACATTATTAGCCGAAAGTAGGGTCTAACTTTCTAAGCAACAATACACAGCAATTAGAAAAGAAATCAACTAAGAGTGCACATTAAAGTATAGAAAACCCTACGAAGAAATAATTTTCTATGCCTGATGAGATAGCAAAATCTTGAAATAGAATAGAGATTTGTCTTTACAGAAATAGTATTTTGAGTCCTGTGTCATCATAATCTAAAATTGCCCTTCATGAATTGCATTGTGTCTAGCTATCTATGTCCAAGTGCTGAAAAGGTATTCCCAGAAGAGCTTGACGTTAAGAGTCAAGTAGTCTGAGAATTCTAACAGTAAATAAGATGCACAAATTTGTAAATCAAACTATATGTTCATTATTCCTTTCATACATGATTAGACCTTTTCTAATCCTTTTTAGTGTTCCTCTCTTCTTTATAGTTGTCCAATGGTGATGTGTGCTGCATTTTTCAACTCAATATTCAAAATATCCACAAAAGGATCTCTGTTCTTGGGAGCCATTACAAACTTCAACTCAAGAACAGTACATAATATACAATAATACAATACCTAAAATTTGACTTTTTAGCACGAAACAAAAATAAAAAGTCGATCGTAATCCAAGGAGAGAGATGTAAAGAGCTGATAAGTGACAAACCATTCACATCAAAGAAAATTTGTCGCTTGCGGCCATAACACCACCAAATGCCCAACCCAATGACACATATGGTTAAAAGAGCAGCACCAAAGCTTGCACCAATTGCTACAGCAGTATGGTGACTTTTCCCTCCAGAGTTTGATTGATCTGGATAAACAAAAAGAACCCATGATTTGACAATAAACAGAAGCACCTTTTGACAATAAAAAGAAGGGCATAAATTGTATCAATAGTTACCTCTAAGAGCATCTGGTGAAAAGGAAAGTGGCTCAGGAGATACCACAGAGCAATTGGTGCTGGAACTTGTTCCACAAATTAAAGGGTTGCCAATTATCCTAAAGAAAGAAATTAGCTGGTGAAACTTCCAACAAGATTTGCAAAAAGTTATAATGCGATGCAGCCAAGCAAAAGGACTTACTTGAAGGTTCTGGTGGGTATCTTCGGCAAGGAGCCACTTAAGTTGTTGAATGAAAGGTCTCTGCAACACAATTCATACACACATATAAATGGATGATTCTGGATATACAAACAAACGATGCTCATGCTATCTCCTCAACATCGTCAGCAGATTAAGATATTATGAAGTGCCCAGGTGAACTTACACAAGAGTTAGACCTTCAATCTTTGAGAGAGAATCAGGGCAAGGTCCAGTAAGGCTGTTGTTATTTAGTCGTCTGAATTGTACAGAGAAGTCAGAATAACATTAATTAACAATCAAATTTAACAGTCAAAACGATTCAAGAACATCTAACTTCAAGAAAAAGGGAAGGTTGCAGCTGAGCTAAAAACAGAAGTAAACCCAAATCAATTCATATATCTTATATAGCTCAAAACCAGATGAAAAGTAGCCATTTTGTGCTCAATGCTCACTCTTCATGCAGTAATACAATAAAAGACCAGGAAACTTACAGATAATTAAGATTCTTCAAATTTCCTATAGAACTAGGAATCTCTCCAGTGAACCCATTATTTGAAAGATCTAAAGTTTGAAGCATTTCTAACTTTCCAATCTCAGCAGGGATATGACCAGATATTGCATTGTTTTGCAGCAACCTACACAAGGCAACAATGAAAAAGAAACATATTCACCAAATTACATGAACAATGCAAAGTTTTGGAAAACAGAATTTCAAGAACATCCATGAAACATACAGAAAACTTACACTGATTCCAACTTAGTGAGGTTCTGTATTGCAGGAGATAACATCCCAGATACACTCTGACTAGGGAGTCCCCTAAAACATGTCATAAATTACTACAGTCAGAACTTTACACTAAAATAGAAAGAAAGGAAAAAGTATACAATGATGATAATATACATACAGGGCAGAAACATAGCCATCTGAAGAACAAGTAATCATCCTCCAACTGCAAGGATCTACAGAGTTGATGTCCCAATTCTCAAGAGCATCATAAGGATCCTTCAGTTCATTTTTTATGGCCATTAGAGCTACAACTGCAAAGAATTTTGCAGAAACAGAAAAATACAAATGTCAATAGTTAAACTACTATAATCACTGCAATTTAACAGGGAACTAATACTGCACAGAAATACAAAGATTCCAGTATTAAATGAAGTCCCAAATATCCAACAGAAAGGTAGATTTATTGTTCTTGTGGCCCATACAAACATTAGGTAGAGAACAAGAAGATAATTTATTTCTCAACCCCCAAAAATTATACATTATACATATACATTAATGAGCAGAATCTGATATGAGATGCAACATAATTCTACAACACCTCTCCCCCCCAAAAAAAAAAAAAAAAAGGAGATTATGGCAAAGAATAGCAATTCCAACACTGAAATTATAATTGCAATGAATGATGCGAGTCGATTTCAAGTTTTGGGTAGCTCGACTCGACTCGACTCACTAAGTTTCGAGTAGTTACTAACCTTCATAGTTAACACCAGTAGGTGAGAGAGTTGCAGAAGCAGCACCCACCAAAATGAAGAAAAGCAATCCTACTGTGGTAAGAAAAGAACCCATTTTTCTTTCTCACCAATGCTCTTACATTCAGATGATTTAGCTTCAAATGTGCAGAACCCACTTAGCAATATAACCAACTGGAAACAAAAAAGATTTCATTTCTGACAAATTGAATTTCACTTTCCTGAAAAATTGGATTTCCTGCCCTAGTGGGCTTATCCAGAGCTACTTTTTATTTACCCTCAAAAAAGGTGGCCTCAAAATGAGAATCCCAGAAACTAAACCATCATTACTATGAAAAGAACTCTTTCCCCTTCTCTGTTTCAAGCTCCTGTAACTTCACTTTCTAACTTACTTTCTCACTCTCCACTCTTTTCAGAGGGAAAAAAACTCAAAAAGCTAGGATTTTTAGCTTTTTTACTGCTCAATGAAAAATACCCAGATGCTTAAAACTAACTATTTCAAGCAATGCTTGCAAAATTTGCACTGTTTAAGGTCAGAAAGTGGTTCAAAATCAGAACCCACCAAAACACAACAAAGAGGATGAGCATAAAAATTTTGTGAGGAACGAGAATACTCTGAAATTCTGAGATCCTAGAGATCTGGGCAAACCCAAAAAATTTAAATGTAAAAATAAAACAAGATTTTATGATTTTTGCTCTGAGTATTTTGCTATCCAAAAAATTATTACTAATAACTGATCCCCACAAAATTCCATGTGAAATTGTGTTGTTTGGGATTTAGCTCAATGCCCTCATTCAATCTCATTGATTCCATTCTTCATCACTATTATGTATTATCTTCTCTCAAAACAACCCACACAAAAAGCAAGCAAATAAGATCAAAATCAGTGTGGTTTTTTTTTCCACTGATTCACAGAAACAACCAAACAAGCAAACCCCCCAAACATACTGCCAAATTGTGGGGGACATATGCATATAAAAAGTAGGAGAAAATGAGGTATTGTTGTTTTTATTGATTTAATAAAGTTATTATATAATATTATTAGTACTAAGTTCTTGTTGGTCAGGAGAATAATTTGTGCTAATATAAAGTTTTAGGGGAATATAACATTAAACTAAGGTGATTGGATTGAGGGGATGTATGGGTTTTTGTTCAGAAAAATTTCAGAGAGAACAATTGGATGTCTGGTTTAGAATATTTAAAAATAAAAAGCTTAATATTAATATTTTGGAGCTCCTTTTCGTAAAAATGAAAAGAAATTTTTTTTTGCAGAAAAAGTATTTTTGGCAGATCACGTGCCCGAGTTGTCTATCGGATTTGTTGGCTTTTGGTGCTAAATTCGTTTTTTTTTTTTTTTTTTTTTTACTTATTTCCTAGCTGTCCTGCATTTTTCTTTTCCGCAGCCATGGCCTGGTAAAAACTACTCCCTCCGTTTTATAATATAGTGTCTATTTCTCATTTTTTACGAGAATTATGGAAAGTAGAACACGAATGATAAACAATTAATGTTGTGGGAAAAAAAAATTGATTTTAGGAGAGAGAATGGTTAATAATGGGTGAAAGATCATTAAATATATGACTAATTCAACCCTTTGGTTCAATAAACAAAGGAAAAAAACTATTTCCAAGGAGTAAATAAACGATGGTTGCATGGTTTTTTAGGCAAATCAATGGGAATTGTGGAATTAAAAGATAGAAACAAGAACAACATTTTGGGACACCCAAAATGGAATGCAAGCACTATATTATGGGACGGAGGGAGTAAAAGGTAACCCAATTCGATTAAATTTTGGCCGAACTGATTAGGCAACTTCCCAGCCTAAATATTTCTGAATACAGTGAATAGTTTAAAAGAAAATACGACTAGATTGGTGCGAGAGTTGTAGGGATAATGTTGGGTTAAAGTAAGATGGAATGAGCTTGTTAGGATAATGTAACCTAAAGTAAGACCGCATATTCTAATAATTTTTGGTGAAGAAGGGATATATATATAGAGGCTTTAGCTATAGCATGTTTGTTCAATGTTGATGTTACTTTTTCTCATGTTTTAGGGAGTCAAATGTGGTGGCTACTGGCTTACTAGATGCCTCACCTAGTCACCTTAGCCCTTTACATTATTCTACTAGAGTATGGGTGGGGAGGGTATCCGAGTTCTATTGAAGATGTAATTGCTACTGATTTATGTTTAGTTGTTAAAAAAACTCGGCCTTTCTTATAGAAAAAAATAGAAATGATATTTATTTGCAAGTGACAATACGTGAGACGACATTTGAAATGTGGCATTACGTTATCCACCCTCTCAATGGAAAAAAAAAAACGCATAAAAATGAACCAAAACAAGGTATTTGTTGCACCTGCTTAAGTCGACATTTGACAATGGGTTCAATCTCAACTTTAGAATGTAGGAACGTAAACTGGAAACAACTAAAGTTAGGGAAAAACAGTAACTTAAGATTGATATAAACGGACTCACAGCAATAACCTCTAGGGATACACGATTTCTGCGTTTCTGGAGAGAAATTAGGGGAAAAACGGCATTTAAGAGAAAGATTAGGGAAAAATAGTAACTTAAGATTGATATAAACGACCATTAAATGCTGACAGATTTTTGACCCAAAAATATATTTAAGTTAAGTTTATTCCCCAAAACCCTTGGCCCAAAGCCCGAGCAGTGGGGCGCGTGTGGCAACACACACATCACCACATACTAGAGGTGATCAACTTCAGCCCGGCCCGGTCAATGGGCAAAATTTTTTTGGCCCGGCCCAGCCCATGATCACCTCTACCACATACCCACTAAAAACCTCACTGCTACTCAAATCAAAGGGTAGAGGAAGAGTAATGGTTATAAACCGTACTCTTCCCTTATAGTCTTTCAATATGGGACAAAAGATAAAAATGACTCCTCATATTCTTTTGAAGCAAACTTAAAGTTTCTACTATAAACTGCAACAGTTTTAACCACCTCACAATCTATAAGCCGTAGTCCATGGACCTCAGAATGCAACTTTAGCTCCATATTCTCTATCTCATACTTATTTTGTGCGAACAACCCACCATTAATTATTCCATTATCCCCTAATGCGCAGCTTATACTCTGATAAAAACCGAACATAATAAAGCATGTATAACATATATTCTCTTCAATATTATACTTCTATTTCCCTATTGTTTGACATAAAAACGTCTGACCAATGACCATATCATGATAACAAAGCATATCTGATTGTATCCCCTTTGACATTCTTCCAAACCACAGCAAGGAACATTACTTGTTGTTCTCATCATCTATTACTCTTTCATATCCCTATTTCCCACTTTTTTTAAATATTCAAAATTTTACAACTTTTTTAAAGCTAAACTTTGACTTTTTTATTTAATACCATTCCAAAAGTTCTGATAAATTATAATAATATAATTATAGAATATATTCTTTACAATTATAATTAATCATGCTTTCTTTTAATGATCGAATTATACAACATATACAACAAGGTGTACTTTTTGTTATGCGGCTCATATACAATGATACTTCGTAGTTATGCTTGTTTGGGAGTAACTTTAGATATGTCCCTCTTGGGAAAAATTACCCATTGTGTGCAAAAATAAGGACTTATGTTGGTCCATGGCACCAGTTATTGGTCATGAATACGCATTTGGTGACAACTCGTAGCCCATAAGGGGTATGGTTGTTACAAATGATATTAAAAAAGCAACCATGCGACAACGTGTTGGCTCTGTGGATTTGAGATTTCAAGTTAGTCACTTTGCAAGGGAAAAAATCATGTCTAGAACTGATGAGGTCATGCATGTGGCTGCATAAGTTCATCAATCTTGAAGCACAATGAAGACATTTCAATATTCTAGTGGGGTGCATGTAGTCATGTAGATAATCTAATACTCCCACAAAGACGAAGGTGGGAGGTCAATGACTTGAAATTCGACATTTTCGCTGTCCAACGACAAGATAGGTGTATTTTGGAAAAATTATCTTTATTACAATTGTTTTTGTTATAATGTCACGAACAATCAACATGTGAGTGTAAGTGTTGCTCCACATCAAACATGAATAGATGAATAAACAACTTAACAAGTTTGAGGAGTTACTCCTCCTATTGCCAATTAGCTTTATGATGGAACCTCCTTGTAGCTTGTAAATTCCACTAATGGATTCATGGAAATCAGGAAATTCCAACATCATTTAAAATGAAGCAGCCAAACCAATGAGCTCTTTGACTAATAAGAAACCATCATGAAAATCAAGGAAACCATTTGGGATCTTTGATCTCTTTCATCTATTCAACAAGGGAAGTGACCTTCAGAAGATGGAAATAAAGCCAAGTTTGCATTTTTCAACAGGAAGAGGAATATATATCTACCTATGCTAGCTTACTAAAAGGGGAAAAAAACATGGTTCATAAACCCAATGAATATTCTTGGATGTCTATGTGTATTGCACCGAAGGTGAACCCAAAAAAATGTGCACCATACACCTATTGCAGGGACTAGGGAGCCTAAGTAAAGCTTAGGGTCTAGTAAAATATAAATCAAGAAGTGGATTTCCCATAAAAAGAAGACACTGATCACTATGCAAGATAGTGATGATCAAAGACTAAAAAAGATTTGGACATCGAGGTTATGGCATCCATTAATCCCAATGGTTTGGTGATGAGCTTGTATGCAACTACCCATTTTGTTTTCTCAGCGACACAACGGATTCACATAATTGCAACAATTGTTAGTTATGTTGATTTCATTTCGAGCTATTACGTTTATGCAGAGAAGAAAAAGGATACATCGATAGAATATAAAATCAATCTTGGAGCTTAACCATTAGCTTAAACTTTTAATAGAGTTGGTCATTTGACATGGTATCGGAAGAGCGTGCGTGACTAGAAGGTCACATACCACAAGTTTTTCTCGTGTTTCAAACTAGGCGTGGCATGGATTTATTTGTTAATGTTCTTTATGGGATGATCAAAATCAACTTGTCATATGCCAAGAAAAAATCTGTTTATATAAAAACTTTGAATTTTTCAGGAACATCCAAGATCCAACAAAAGAACCAAGTAAATAGTGTACTTGAGTATTTTAATACCAGTGAAAAGAAAACTGATTTTAGAGTTGAATATAGAAAAAGATGCCTTGAAGCCGTAAAAGGAAAAAAAAGAGAGCCTTGAAGTGCTAAATTATGGAACCCTAACCCTATAAGGGTATATTTGTCGCATTGGGAAAGCTGATTTATTCCCAAAGTTACCATGGGAATTTCATCAAACAACTAAATAATACTACTTGGAACTCTCAAATCTCAATTTATATTTGGTAATATTGGCATTGGGAAGATTAAACTAATTTGCTAAGTCGTCATGCACTCATGTGCAAGAAACTGTAAGGTCAAAAAATTCAATTTGCCTTTTACACTATTTGCATATTTCACTTTAAAACTACTTTTTATTAATGTCAATATACCAAATACAAAAAGAATTAGTTAGATTTTCCCAATATAGCATCAATATTACATAACAACTTTTGAAATGTGATGACTATATACAAAATCTCATATGGACAAGTGCAAAAACAAGTATTAGTGCGGATGAAAAAAAACTTCGTCTACCAATTGTAATTTCCACTAGAGATAGATGTTAATAATTAATGGAATCCAACTCACAATTGTTAATAATTCTTTAATTGTTCATATTTGGTGGATAACTTATTCACTGGATAGATAAATCTTTTATGTATAGATCATTATTTTTGTCTGTGAAAGTCTGTATAATAATATCTAAACCTACTCATCTATTAGTGGTTACTTTAACATATAAAAAGACAACATCAATATACACACTTAGAGTCCGTTTGACATCACTATCATTTCAAATTTTTGGTTTTATGAATGTATTTAGTCATACAATTTAAGAAGTATAACGAAAATAAAATCAGTCATACTTATACTAAATATGATAATTTTCAAAACCGACAAATGTAAGACTACTTTTTATGGTTTTTATATTTTTGGTTTTACTTTCTAAAAAGAAAAACTGAAAATTGGGAAATTAAAAACGACAATAAACAAGTCCTTAGATATGATCATTTTATCTTATACTTCCTCTGTTTCCTTTTACTTGCAATAATTTGACTTTCACGCTTGTCAATGCATAACTTCAACCGTTAATATCTTTATTTACCGATAATTAAAAATTATAAAAAGTAGATATTTCAAAAATATACATGGAGACGAATTTAACAAGATCCCACATGAATATGTTTTTCCTTAACTATAAATCACCAAACATAAACTAAGTAGAGTTGGTGAATAAGTGCTCAAACCGTGTTGCAAGTAAAAAGTAAACGGGAAGTAAAATGTGACTTAAGTACGGGTTCATAGTAAATTTATTGTGATTGCCTTTATCCAAATTTAACTGTGAGTGTGAGGTGCGTGAGAGGTGACAGACATTGTGCCATTGTGGTTTCACTGGTTTCCGTTTTACAAATACGTAGCTTTTCTTCGCACTACTTCTTGGGCTGCATGCATGCCCTGCTTTATCAGCACAAAAGATATGGAGATTGGAGAAGAAGCCTAGCTAGTAGCTAATTACTTGTCTTTATGAGATTTCGTATGTAGCCCTTTTGGTATATGACTATATGGGCTTATGCCTTATCATAAGTCATAGTATTCATATATTTTTGTGGGTGGCTCACACAACCTATTCAATTCAGGTGGCTCACACAACCTACGGAGTTTAACAATTATGGTAAATCCTCTAATATTGTTGGGTCGACTTTTGCTAGCTATGGTCAACTGGCGAATGCAGCCAATGATTCGTTTAAAGGTTATGAAGGGTTTTGATATAGTAGGAAACTTCTCATCGCCATAGAACCTATTCTTCTTGCTTAGACATGAAATTTGGATCAGTGCTCCTAAGGCCCATTTGACCAATCTTGGATTTGGGACACTCATGATCTGACCCAATTTGATCCATCTACTAGATGACTAAGGATGAAGATCTCAATTACATTCAGCCAAAAGCCAAAAAGTCATAAATACCCTTTACATTATCAAAAGGAGGAGAGAGAGAAAAGCAAACCACACAAGTTTGTGATGAGGGCTTTTTGTCATTTTGTCACTTTCTTTTTTCCATTTAAGGTATGTTTCACTTATTTTGAAACGTTCTAAAATAATAAGTGTTTTACTTATTATGGAACGGAGGAAGTATGAAGTTAAGACTTCTATGTACATACTACACCATAATGCAACTTACAAGTTAAGATTATTTTTCGTATTTAGAGCTCTACAAATGAGGCACGAGTAAAATAACGGTCTTAGGTGTAAAGGCGGGTGTATAATATAAGTTGCATAGCCATAAATATCATGCATGACTTATTGAAAGAAAGTAAACGAGTAGAAAGCAAATAAAGATAGCCATCGAGACTAAAAAAAATGGTATTGACAATTAAAAACAGCTATTAGGAATAAAATTCTGCCTACAAAAAATTGGAAACCACGTTATTGGGGAGCAAACAGTATCTGAAGACGTGAAAATGATGTTTTTCTTTTCTTTTCTTTTCTTTTCATAATTGACTAAGAAATCAAGGTTAATTCCTAATAAAGAATTAACCTAACTAACTAGGAGTAGATGTTGACCTTAAGAACAAGATAAGCTACAAAATGTGCAATTGGATATTTTGAAATTGCGAACAAAAACCAACTAATTACACGTACAAAAAAATTACTATATTCTTGCTCCCTCTAATCACATTTAGATGGTACTCCCTCTGTTTTTTTTTTTTTTTTTTTTCATTTTCACTTTCCAGTGCGCGTCTCCCAATACACCTCTTTGAAATATCTTTCATTATATATTAATAAAATTATAACGATTGAATATTAATAATGTACTAATTGAGACGAATCCAACAAGACCCCACATGACTATATTTTTTCTTATAAATTGAAAAACATTGAGAAGAATCTCTTTAAATATAAATAGTGCCAAGATTCCAATTGAGAAAGATTAAAAAAACAGAGGGAGTACTTCGTTTGGTTATCTTATCATGTTCAACGCACACTGATGCCAAAAGTTGTTTTAGTGGTATTTGTTGCTGTCTCCTAGAGCTAAGATGCTGCAACTCAATTATTTTCATACAAATTGAGTTTAATAATAGTTCATCACTGACATACCTGGGACATTAGTTAATCACACAGATTTCAGTACCAAAATTTCACAAATTAAGGAAGATATTGGTGATAATACAATTACATAAACATCTAAATAAAAGTATTGCATCTACAGCATATTGTTGAATATCATACATAGGACTTTGGCACAAATTTGATGTTTTTACAATGCATTGCCATGTGCAAATTAGCAATTCCAACTCTACCACAGCTCATCACCATTCTTTCTCCGATTTTGGTGTCATCATTCTGCACCAAATTCTTCACACTCCTCCATTTGCATTCCCCTTCAACTAATTCACAGAAAATAATTTCTGCTGGATCTGAAGAGTTGTACAAGTAAATATAATCTTTAGTTGCTAATAATGTGATTGAAGATAGATAATAGGAATTTTCCCCCTTCAATTTCTCCAATAACTCAGCTGGGATTTCCCCAATCTCATTAAATTCCATCATTTCCAGGTTAATTTTCCAGAGTTTAAGGGTTTTTACATTTTCAGCATGACCAATTAATCCAGCGAGGATTAAATTGTCACCGGCAAATCCGACGGCTGAAAAATATATGCTTGGGTCGGGCCGTAGATCGTACGGCCCGAGCCAAGTCTTAGTTGCCGGGCTAAAAGAGTATGTAATGCCAGTTGCCTTTTCTGTTACATACAAATTGTGTTGATTGGATGCTAGGGAAAGCCACGTGGAGGCCGCGGAATCCTTTAGGATGGTAGGCATGGATTGACAGGTGGACCAATGAGAGGTCTCCATGTCATACATTTCGACAGTAAGAGGGTTGTCCCAGTAACCTGAGGCACCACCTGCCACAATAACATAAGACCCAACCAGAGCAACAATAGGATCCACGCGCCATGTACTTGGCGCGGGGATACAATGCCAAGTAAGATGAAGGGGGTCCACCGAAAAGAATAATCCTTCCAAGGAGAGTCCGTAAACAAGGGCGGACCCCGAGGATTGAAGAGATGAAATTTGTTTACTAGGATTAGATGATCGGCATATTTCAACCCATGAACCAGATCGCGGGTCATAGGCATGGGTTGTAATTTTCTTGGATAGAGATTTTGTGTTTTGTGTTTGAATTATAAGCCAAGGCTTAACTTTGTTAATATGGACTAAAGAAGAGGAAACAGCAAATTCCCATGACTTGGACGCACGAGAAGCACAAGCTAGATCGATCAAAGGCACACGTGCGAACACCTCCTCTAAGAGGTCACCATGGATAGGAGATCCTTGGTCGTTCATCTCTTCAACCTCAATGTCTTTTTTCTTCTTCTTAATTTGAATTTTCTCTCTCACTAGACTTTGTTCTTTCAACAAGTTTTTGTGATAAATGAAATGAAAAGGTATTCATAAATTTCTGGCTCAATAGCCAATTTATATTAGAAAAAGTTGGTCGTTCTTTTTTTTTCCCCCTCAAAAAAAAAAAAAAAAAGTTAGTGGTTTTTGCGTGTATTATGACCAAATGGAAATTTTGATTTCGTACTTCTTTAACTTTATCCTTCTCTGAATATTCAATGTTTATCCATCAATGGAAAAATATATTCAATGTTATTATCTGAAAAAATTGTGTAGCATAATCGATTTTGGATTAGATGGGCCCTTATGTGGATAGAGGTGTGAATGATACTATGATGGTCGATGGACCCACCAACCCACCTAAAATAAAATAAAAGTGTGAGTGATAGAATAAATGAAGCGTACATGACTTTCAAACCCGCGTAGCCACTTGCATAACCACTTTACAAGTTAGATCACATAATTAAGGGTTGGATCATCTCCCGATTAATTGTAATTATCCATAACATGTTAGATAATGTCTCTAAAATCCAAAACATTCGAGTTCAGTTTGATCTAATGGGTTGATTGTTTTAAAAAAAAAAAAAATCTTGTTTGTCGTTTCACTCCATTTCAGTGATTTATGTCCTCCATTTTTTTTGAAAATGACACACTTCTCTTATATGGAAATGTCACAATAAGTGACACTAAGCTTGAAATGACAAAAAAAAAAAAATCAATTTTATTACGAATACACCACTATAAAAGCAAGAGGGGGACCACTATTTTTTTTGGTTCAATCTGTTGATTATCTTACTCAGTTGTGGTTAGAGGTGGCAAACGGGTCAAACGGGTCGGGTACGGGTCGGGTCATTACGGGTCGGGTCATAATCGGGTCAACTTTGTGTTCGGGTTACGTTCGGGTCGGGTCGGGTCGGGTACGGGTACGGGTTAGTTTCGGGTCCATTAGATTTCGGGTCACATCGGGTCGGGTTAGATCGGGTCGGGTTAAAACGGGTCGGGTTAGGTCGGGTCGGGTTAACACGGGTCGGGTTAGGTCGGGTTTTTATTCTAGAAAATAAATAAAGCACATATAAGACTAATAAAACTAAGTTAAATAGTTAATGGGAAGTGGTTAAGTCATATATAGTATCTCACGATAATTTTTTTCCTTAAATTTGTTTTAAAAATAACTAATATGACAACTTTTCGGGTCGGGTCGGGTTCGGGTCATCATTATCGGGTCAATTCGGGTCGGGTCACTTTCGGGTCGGGTAGATTCGGGTTCGGGTTATATTCGGGTCTATTTGCTTTCGGGTCGGGTTTGGGTCGGGTCGGGTTATTTCGGGTTTCGGGTTCATTTCGGGTCATTATTTTCGGGTGAAAAACGGGTTTCGGGTCGGGTATTTCGGGTCGGGTCAACGGGTACGGGTTTGTTTTGCCGGCTATAGTTGTGGTCCTCGCTTTCTCTCTACTAGCCTTTATATGAACGCTATGTGTGAAACGTCGAAGGATGAGTGGTAACTGTAACTGGTTTGCAAGTTGTTGGATCGATTTTCCCGATTTTTATTTTTATTTTTAAACTAATAGAGTAGTAGGTGTTGTAGTTTTCTGTTCTAGTAAAGGGTGTATTGGTAAAAAGAGGGTGGACATCAAAGTCTTCAAGAGTTCCATATATGAAAAAAAATAGGTTTTTTGGTTTTTCCCCCTTTATGTTTCACTTATTGAGAAATGCAGGAAGTATACGCATATTTCTTATCTATTTAAACATTTCTTATCAATTTATACTAATTCGATATCAGATAATTTCATATCAATTACACAAATATCTTATCAATTTAACATATTTCATTTTACCCTAGTGAGGTCCACTAAATTAAATGAATTAACACTCTCAGTTAATGCATATTTTTTATCATTTTAGAGGCGTTATTGTATTCAGATTATGCATATTGTTTATCAATTTATAGATATTTGCTATCAGTTTATAGAATTTTCCATCATCAGTTTATATACTTTTTATATTAGTTTATATATAGTTTCCATCAATTTATAGAACTTCTCTATCATTGTTCAAGACATACCTCATTTTTCTCCAACTTCCCTTGATTCTTTTCTTATAATATATCATTCTTCCATACATCTTCCGAAGTGCATTCTAATGTGTATGGTATACCCAAGACTATATTTTGTTTATGAATAAAAGATTACTTTGACAGCATAATAATAACAATTTTCTAATCAAGTATGAACATGCTCATAGTTATTTTATATATATAAATGTGTTCATGCGGCCAAAAAAATAATAATAATAATAATAATAATAGATTTTTTAATGAACATGTTAAAAAAAGTGAAGGACCATTTTGGAAAAAAAAATCTAGAAGTTGGGACTGCTATAAGTTAGTAAAAAAAAAAAATTGCGAACTTTTAAAGAAAATCGACAATAGTTAAAACTAGTAACGTCAATTTACCCTTTCGGGAAAAGATATATTCACTATAAAAATTTACTTACATCAAAATCCTGGCAGTGGCCTACCTTCAAATTCAAATGTTGATTTGAACCACTAGATCTACAGATTCTAAGTTCATAGCTGAGGTTAAAACGGGCCCCCAGCAATAGCAATCAGTCATAGAGCCCAGGACCACTAGCTCTACATGTTAAGTCCTCAGCTGATGCTTGACAAAATAAAAAATGGGGCCCAACAATAGCAATTAGTACTCGGGCCCAGGATAAGTAAAACAAAGTGTAACAATTAAAATGAAACGGAGGGAGTAAGATCTTTTGTCAGCTTAAATGGTTCATAATTGATACCTTCATGGTACTAGACTACTAGCCTACAAATGCAGCTAGACATCAAGCTTCTTGGATTAATTGAATGTTTTGATCAGTGTAGAGAAAACAGAAACAATTGATTCATATCTAATACTTAGATATCTAGCTAATTACGTTGAAGCCCCAATATCCAATAACAGAAAGGCTAATCCATCCATCCATCCATCCATAAGCTATTAGTATACATTTGTTGTAAGTGATTAGTGCTTAATTTAACGAGTTGTTAAATTAGTAAAACTACAAAAGCAAATTAAAAGATCTTTTGACAAGATTTTTTTACTAGTGTAAACATTTATTTAGCCAAAAGAGCACCTTTCTTGTTCTATCATGGGTAGTGTTGTGATTATTCTGGAACCGAGGAAGTACATTAGAATTTTTTATAACATGGAGGGAGGAGGGAGGAGGGAGGAGGGAGGGGTATTTCGCCGTTGATATATAAGTACATTTCAAAGAACCCAAGTTAAGCAGAAGCGTCATAGCCTGGGTAACAGGTCAGTCGATTGCATTATTTCAGAGTCCCAGCAAGCAAATATATATATAATATATATGTACCTCAATAAAAGTTCCAATCTTCTCTCCTAGCATCCGCACATTCGCAAAACCCCTCTGGTAATCTGGAGTCTGGACCTCTTCTTCTCACATAAATGTGCATTCTTGTGGCATCAAGCTTCGATTCCTATTTACACAAAGATCAGCAGAATATAGATTTTTTTTTTCTGAAACTGTGCTCATTCAGAAAAATCAAGCAGAAGCAAAGGATAAACAAGTTCACCTCCTTCAGTGCTCGAATTAATCCATTGAAAGTAGCATCAAGGTCATTAGGTCAGTAAAAGAAACAGTACCTTCTTTTACAAAGGCTCTCTTGCGCCCATCAGGGTATCAAACACTGCAGACTGCAGAGTGCAGAGTCTATGAAAATCGTCTGATGGGGGTAAATAATGCATCAGGCCTCGACGACCCAGCCAAGCCCTACAGCATCCACAATCTGCATAAGAGATTTCTATTGCAGAAAATATTTCCAATATGAAGATTGAATTTCATTCTTGTACGGGGCCCGGGGAAATTAAAATGGACAGATTAGCTAAAGATTTAAAACAGCTAAAAGACTAAAATTACATCAATCACCTCTCTGGCATACTGTACGACCTCCGGTTCTTAGGAGCACTATATTCAGCATAGTTCCCATTTATTAGTGGTTTACTGGTTTTAGTTGCTATTCACAGCTAATTCAATAGAGGAGCCATCTCTCCATTAGCTTTTAAGGTAGTTGTTAGGGGTTTTACAAGTGGTTTAATTTATTTTGCGGATTATGTTGTTTTAGTGGCCGGCGATGTCTTAGATGTCTGAGAATATGAACATTTCGGATATAGTAAAGCTACACAGGATTTACTTCACTTAGCCATGTCTCCCAAATCAGAAAGCAATCATATCGAACTACCATCAGTCCATCACTATATTGAAAAACCTTTTAATTCTAAGAGTTCTATTAGGGCCTTGTGGTATCAAAGACGACAACAATACATATCAAATTCCTGAACCCAATTCAGGAAAATACTAAAGATATCACTTTGTGGTACCCCAAAACCGAGTAAAGAACAACTCTTGTAACACAATCCTACTGTGCGTGTGATAGTTATGCAGTTGATATAGCAACAAACAACATTAAACCAACCTCAGAGAACTACGATAGAAGATTCTCCGAGGCACTAGGTTAGATTTTGATATTATGATTCAGAAGATGCAGCGCTTCTTCAGTCGGCCACAACCAGCTTTGCTTCTACCTAATCCACCACCGCACCACTGCAAAGATGCCCAGCAGTTACAAATTAATCCCAAGAAATGCAACATTAAGAAGACAAAGATAACATGCAAAAGAGAGGAGAACCCTTACCTTTGACAGAAAGGGGTGGCATACAAGCAGTGAAATTGACCAGAAAAATTCCTTTAGGTGCTAGATTGCTCATCTCATCTTCTACCAATCATCATCAGTGCATTTTAAAATACATGAGACAGTGGAGGATCCGGTGAGAGCAATTGCGGGCTTTAAGGATCACAGAAGCGAGAAAGGTATAGCTAGCAGCTAGCAGGTGAAAAGAATAATTATACTTCCCTTTTTTTCTGTCTCTCTCTGTCTTTGTTGTCACTTTTCCATATCTCTCGTTTCAGTACTGTTCGTGTGAAGCCATCCATTTTATTGGTTTATTTCATCGTTATGATATTCAGCTGTATGAAGGACTTGAATACAATTAAAACACCAATCACAATAAGATTCTTAGGTTTATCTAGATTTAGGTATAGTTGGACTCGAGAACATCATCATTATACATAAACTCCAAGGCTTAAATTATGATAATCTCATCACCAAATCCAGAGTCCAGACTGCATCCTCCAAATGGCTGATGGACTGATCTTGTCATCTTCGCTACTAGTAGCACCAAAAGTATCAAAGGTTCATAGCAATCTCAGATAGAGATGTTACGATGATAACTGTTATTCAGTGGAAGTACAAAGCATATCAATCATGCTACTTGTTCGTGCTATAGATGGAGACAGACAACTGATGCGAGTAAAATTGGGCTTGTGACTTGCTTCCTGATAATCTATATCCCAAAATATTCCATTAACTAGCAAAGTTTCTGTTCTTATGCAACCCATCTATCAATCTGTTATAGGAGGCAATATCAGAAATATAGTCTTTGTCCAGCATCTCTTCAACCAGATGCTCACCTTCTTTCGTTTTACCTTCCCTCGTGTAACCAGCAATTAATATGTTATAGGTCACAACATCAGCATCTAAACCCTTGCTGAAAGCCAACAACCTCAATCTATCAGCTTCAGCAGTTCTTCTCGAATGACAAGCATCTTGAAGAAGACAATTAAAAGTCACACTATCCAATTGTATACCCTGTTTTAGCATCTTCTCCACTAACTTCAGTGCATCTTCTATATTTCCAGCTTTCCTCAAACCTTCCACCAAAGTACTACAAGCAATGATGCCAGGACTATTCCCTGTCTTCCACATCTCCTCCACAACCTCTAATGCTCGACCGGCATCTGATTCACTGCAAAGGCTCTCAACAAGGTTAGAACAATCAAACCCATCAGGTAAAACTCCTTTCTTTGAGAAATCAATCAACAGTTCATATGCCCTCAATGTTCTCCCCAACCTTGCAAAGCCCATTGACCAAAATCAAACAAGTTACTCTCGAAATTTGACACCCCAGCTTGATCATTTCATATGCCATGGAAACCCCTTCCTCAAAATTTCTCTCCTTAAAGAACCCTTTTATCAAAGTATTGAAACTAACTACATTAGGCTCGCAATTTTTTGCCCGCATTTCCTTGAACAAATTCAACGCCAAACCAAACTTTGAACTCTTACAGTAGCTACTAATCAATATATTAAAAGTAAACACATCAGGCTTAACTCTATCCAGAATAAGGTGATCATACAAGCACAATGCCTTATCATGTTGGCCATTCTTAACAAACCCATGAATCAAAATATTATAAACAGCAACACTAGGCTTCCCGTCAATCAATTTCCGCATAGTACTAAATATAATTGAGGCATCATCTAATCTCCGAGCTCTGCAATAAGAACTGATGGCGAATCTAAATATTGGTTCAATCCTTGGGCAACAAAAGATCCCATCAGAGCATGGGCATGGCTTTGAGGGCATGATATCAAGTAAAACGACTCGGAGAGCATCAAATCGATCAGAAATAGCAAGGGTTCTGACGATCCATTCATAAGTATGGTGATCATGACGATAAGAATCAATGGTACTGGCCCATTGAAAAATATGGAAGTCAAGGTGGGTGAATTTTGGGTGGTAATGCAGCTTGTTCTTGAGGAAGTGAAGGAGAATTTGTGGGGTGATTGGAGATTTGAGGTGGGTTTTGAGGAAGGCTAAGAGCTCGGATTGCGTGGTTGATGGGGTGAGAGAAAGCGTGGGTAACGGGGTGGGAAAGGTAGCTCCAAGCACAGGAACCTGGGCCAGGCTTGCAGCAGGTGTTGTTTTTTGCCAAAGGTGCTTCGATTGAGGTGCTATGAGCTTCCTTACAGAAGTTCCCATTGTTAACTAGATAATCCTTCCTCTATTTAACTTTCTCAACTTTTTTCCTCTTTTGATCTTCAGCAAGTTTTCTCCTTTTTTTTTCACATCTTAAAGCAAAACATCATTTCACTAAAAACCAATGCATGAAGACAGACAAGCATCCATCCAACGTGTAGGTAACATATTAAACCTACATCACCAAAAAAACATCTTATCAAATAACATTGCAAAGTAGGTTGTGTATCAAAAGACTAATTACTAAACCTATACATTTTCCAAGTTTAAAAATTCTCAAGTAACTAGATATTATTTCTTCGGTAGCCATCACAATGAGATCAAACTTCAAAGAATCGAACTACAAGTTTAAAGACATGGTAGCAGGATTCTCTAAAACAAGCTAAAGTTGTGAGTGAAGAAGAGGGCCAAATCAAAAATATGAATAGTAGGATGAAATTATAGAATAAGGTCATTAGTCTATGTTGAATCGGAATCTTTTGCTTTGGTCTGAGCCGTTTAAAGAAAGAAATGGCTGCTGAAGAAAACATCCAAAAAAATAGCTTATACAAAAATTCCAATCAAATTGCAATATCCAATAGAATCAAGTTCAAGTCAATTAGTTTGTTCTATGTCGTAAAAATGAAAAACAAACAATTTTTGCTGAAGTTTCATGAAAATGAAATTGATGTGAAGATAAAAAGCATCCTGAAACATACTGCATACAGAGAGAGAAGAATCACTGACATCACAGCTGCCACCATCAAGGGCGAAGGCAGGAATTAAAAATTAACGGGGCCAAGTATATGCCTAAGTTGAAAATTCTTCACTCTTTCATCTTCAAATCTTCAATAGTCAAAATCTGTTTTCGGTATGCCTAAGTTGAAATTTTCCCTCTCCTCTCTTTTGTTCCCCTTACGCCCCTTCTCATTTCCTCTATGATCGTCACATTAAGTAACCGCAATAGGGAGTGCCAGATTATTTTATCTACCATTTCTGACTTCTTGAGCTTAAGCATTCCAACAGATTGCTTAGCAAGTACAAATCATAACACAAGACAGTAGGAGAAAATGCCACCAAGATTTCAAAATGTGGGAAAAAGTAAGTGAGCCCATCAACTAATCAGAGAAGTAAAACAATCTATATATCCTTTTGCTCGAAGCTGCCAAACACAAAGTCCCTCCCATACTACGATGAATACCCATAACAAAGCAACTCATCCCCTTAATCTCTAGATATAACACTTAGAAACATCAATAACACACTAGACACTAAATCAATTCCTAAAACAACCCTGATTCACTGCATGATACAACAATATCAAAAGTCAAAACTAACACTTCCTTTATCAACTTCACTGCATAAATTGATCACTCACTAAATCTCCCTAATTCAACAATTTACATAACATGCAACAATAAAACCCAACCCTGGTCCCCAATCAAATGAAATCAAACATCTCCACATTAAATCATAAGATAAACGAAAACCTCAAACCCTAAACTCATACCAAATACACAAAAATTAAGTAATTAAACAAACAAAAAAAAAAACTCAAATGGAACTCACCTTACCTTTCTTAGATAATTTTCACTCCAACGACGACGGCGATTTAGACGTAAAAGCCAAAATGAAAAAGAAAATGTGAGGTGAATGCAGAAGATGAAAAGAATTTGGAAGGGAGGGAGTAAAGAATTGAAAAGGAGAACTGAGAAATGAAATTGAAAAAAAAAATAGATAAAAAAGGAGGGAGGCAAAGATGAGTGAGGAATGAGGATCTTTCACTTCTTTTTCTTTTGTGACTAACAAAACGTCTTGGTGGACCTATTTATTGTGCACTAAACTGACTTTATCACGTAAAAACTAATTATATTAAAAAAAACCAATTATATCATATGAAAATTGACCATATCATATAAAAACTGACTATGTAAAAAGTGATTATATCATACAAAAACGGTTTATATCAAACGAAATTTGACTATCTCAAATGAAAACTGACTATCATATGGGTTTCGACGCACAGTAAGTTATTGTGATCCCGGTCCATTCAAGTTTTTTTAATGACTACATTAATACTAACACTAACTACATAAGGGTGTTACAAGTTCATTACCAATGATAATCACGCATAGAAAGTCGGCTACTATAATATTAAAGTTGATTTGTTTGGTTTATATGTGTATGTTTGATAAACGAGTCAAGAAATAGGTTGTGACCGCCTTTAGTAAACAAGTCAATTTAGGGGTGTGGTAATCCAACAAGTTTATCTTTACGAACTTGTTTACTCCAAATAAGAATGCTCAAGAACCACGTTATGTATAAGAAACTAGTTTTTTGGCCCGGGCTATGCCATGGGTAAGGAAAATTTTCATTTATCAATATTATAATTTAAAATAATAACACTAAATACAACTTGGTCTAGTGGTTAAAACTTTCGTATATGAACTTGAGGTCACGGGGTCGAAACCTATACTATGCAATTTCTATTTTTTTATTGTACATGGATTACATGAACTAAAACTCACTTAGGGAGAGCGCCACTTGGCACCGTTTCTTGTTTAGGAACGCCTTTTAATATATGTATATAGATATAGATACCAAGGATGTCTTGGCCTAGTGGTTAAGATTGAGGTGTTGTGAACGATAGGTCACAGGTTCGAATCCCCCCTCCCCTTCTTTGTACAAGCATTGACCTGTGTAGTTGGGTTGGCTGACCTATGAGAGGTGCTGGTCCAGTATGGTCCTTCTTACCAAGGGGTTCCCAGTGGGGCCCTCAAAAAAAGTACGAAGAATTAAGCAGTATGTTTGTAATAAAATAAGGATTTTTTTCATTAACCGCCTTATAAAATTAACTTTTTTCACTTAACCACCTTATATCTAAATAACCACCGTATATGACTCCATTTTCTATAAAACACCACTAGCTAGCTGACAATTTACGTCTAAAATTCGTCAATTGGGGTGGCATACCATCTCTTTCTTTCCCATCTTCCCTCCATACTCCATAACAAAGAAGGCTAAAGCATCTTCAAATCCTCAACATATAACAATAATTCATCTTAAATTAGGTGAGGGTATTCACTTAAAAGGTGTAACTAAATAAAAAACATCATGCTAAAAGAATTGGGACAGCATGAAATAATAAAATTCAATAATTCAAATTAGATTTATCCAATTGGGAATTTTTTTTTGGTTGAGTTATGGTAAATTGCAACATTATTTCTTCAATTACTCTAATTGAGCTTAAACTAGTTTCATTCTTAATGTTTTACGTTTGACATTGACCAAAGTTTACAAATACAAGATCACCGTTATGCCTCCCAATTTTGGTGGTGTCCAAAAGCTAAAAGAGAGATGGTATACAAAATCTATACCAAATTATCTGAATATCTGATGATGAAATATTCCTTCCCAATCTCCCTAGGTTTTCTTTTGACACGTGGAATAGGTAAATTACAAAGGAGAAGCGAATCTTGAACAAGTTAGTTCTGGCACATTGTTTCACTATTTCATGTGTTGCTGAAACTTGTTGACGATTCGCTTTGAGAGTAGTACACCATTCAAAATTTCTAGCCAAACTCTTTATTTGTTGAAGAGTCCATTTAGGGTGGATATGTTGTTGAGGCTTGTCCTGTAACTAGATTAATTAGTAGAGTCTGTGTAATAAGTGACGTGTGAAATGGAGTTTTGGAGAGCCCATTTGATGCCATGTAAGCCTGCTAGAGCTTCTATGCGGAGAGCAGAAATGGCAATCCCGTATACCCCCTCCCCTCCTTGTATTCTTAACAAATTTGGTTGATTTAGCACCCAAGCAATGCCCATAAGCTTGGTTGATTTTATCCATGATCCATCAGTTTCGACAATGCTTTGAGGAGAACTTGCTTGATATCTCCCTATGTTAGCTACTAGGTAGCCCGAAGGAAAATTTGTCTCTTGCTCTGGTGGATGAAGAAAGTCATAAAAGCTAGAATGCCTTGTTGATTTTCCTTGATTATGTGGATTGCTCGTGTTACATTACGAAAAATAGGTTCATTTCTGTGTGTCCATAAACCCCAAAGTGTCCAGATAAAATTCTTGATAGGATCACTATATTGTCCGTCCTCGCTGTAAAAAAGCAGGATATGTTTGATGATCCACTCTTGACATGAAAGATGGCCATTCTAGTTTAAGTTCGAGGGAAGAAGATTTTATTGCCAAACATCAAAAGCGATAGGACAGAAGCGAAATAAGTGCCGTGAAGTTTCTGTTTCCATTTGGCAAATATCACAAAAGGGAGAAATTTGGATCCCATGTTTTTGAAGTTGTTCTTCAAAGATAATCTGTCATGTAGCAGTTTCTATAGAAAAAATTTCCACTTTGGAAGAATAATTATCAATCGAATATTCGGATTGCATTAAGCTTAATGAAATATGTAACTAATTATATATTGTTTAAGCGAGCTGCCAAATAGTGAAGGCTCTTCATTCTTTTGTGTTAAGAAATGAATCAGCTTTGGTATCACAGTTCTTATAATTCATTGAATTCCCTCTAATAACACACCTTACAGATCTACAAATACATCTTCTTCATCAAATTTGCGCTAAATCTAAATCAGCCGGAAACTGGCATGTCGAGGCAAGGATTGAATGAAATATCACGAATACGAGTGATGAGAGCACGAGGCAATGCATCCAGTTCTGCTCGGACCCAATTAAGCAGCTACCTCAATACATTCAATGGCCTGTTTGCATATTCCGGTCATGGTTGCCTCAGGTCCGTATACCTTCAAAGAAAGGAAATTTAAAGCATATGATCTTCAACTTTTGTTATTGATGGACTAAGATACAAACACAAGTTCCAATAACTAATAAGTTCCAAAAATAAGTTCAAATAAGTTGAGATCAGTTTAGATAAGCCTGTTCAGCAAAATCCAAGTGAAGAGAATGCACCCTAAGGCCCTGATTTCCCACATTATTTAGAAAAATTCAGAACTCAGATAAAATGGCGATTTACTTATGGTTTAGTCATATGTTTTCACTTTTCAGATTAGGATCTAGCATAGACTGCTACACTGTAATTGGAAAGTTTAGACTAACCGTGCAGGTATAGAAAGGAAATCTCGAAGAATTCAACAATAGAAGAAGCGTCGTCATGGGTTTAGTTCAAAACCTCAGGAGGCAAGCAGGATGTAATTACCTCAATAGGAATTCCAATCTCCTCTCCTAGCATCCGCATTTTAGCTAAACCTTTCTGGTAATTTGGACCTCCTCTCCTCACATAAATGTGCATTCTTGCAGCTTTTAGCTTTGATTCCTATTTAAGAAAAGACCAGTGATACATTTCAAAGACTATGCTGAGTCAAAGCACTAAACAAAAGCAGTGGATAGATGAGCTCACCTTCTCCTTCATAGCTCGGATTATTCCGTTAAAAGTAGCAGCAACATCAGTAAAATTGGCTATTCCTCCTCCAACTACAAGGGCTCTCTTGCGCCCATCAGGGTCAGCAGTTGCACACTGCAGATTTTGTAGAATACTGAGTAGATGTAAAAACTTGAAAGAAGTGTGATGTACATTAATTTTGCATCAGGACACCAAAGAACCTATCCCTCAGGATTTACACAGGTGATGATTATTGCAGTATATATATCCAAGATAAAGATATTTCATGCTAAAGAGATGGAGAGAAAAACTGACTTACATCAATCACAACTCTAGCATATTGTAAGACCTCCTCTTCATTGGGCGCACCACTATATTCAGCATAGTTCCCAAGCTCAGATGCAAAACCAAGATCCCCCACCTGAAGTAAGGAAGAAATTCAAGTCATGAACATAAAATTTCTGCTGAATAACTCATGGGTCAGGATATTCATGTGGCTGCACAAGTAAAACATACAGTATCTGCGTATATAACACTGGCTCCTCCTCCAGCCACCATGGTCCAAATCCTTCCCTTTGGATTCAAAACTGTGAATTTCAAAGACGCACTAGTCTGCAAAACAGGTAGCAGATAGCACAATAAGAGCGCCATGTAAGACCTCAACTTCTACAAGGCTTACTGAATGAAAGTGATAAGGAAGCTCATTACAGAAAGCATGCATTCCTCTATACCTTTTCATCTAGACCGTGAACAAAGCTCTCTGTTGGGCTCATAACTCTTCCAAATGGCAATGGGAACTCAACATTACCCCACCTGCAGAAGGATACACATAAGGTATATGTTGTTACAAACAGGTCTAGAACTTGGAAGTACTATGCTGAGGTTGCAAAAAACTTGCATACTAGCGAGAGAGAGAGCATACTTCTTGAAATTTTTGAAGGCAGCAGTATCATCTAGCTCGCCTCTCATGTCCAAAGGATAGGGGCTCCCATTGACTAATGTGAAAGGATTCATTTCTAGGAAGGTGAAGTCCAGATCTGCAATTATATTGTAAACTTATATCAGCTATTCAGCTCATACCAGAAAGATTAAAAACAGACCATATCACACTAGAAAAATTCAGAACAGACCAGAATGGTAACTATAATATTTTTAGACCAAAACACCTTACTTCGGGTAAAGAGGACATTTCAGAGCTTTTACTCTGAATTTATTTACTATTGAAATATAATTCTTTTTAGAAGTATTTTCTTATTTCAAACTATATTATGTTTATTGGGAAAGTATAAGGTCAACTTTTTTGTGGAAATAGGGTTCAAGCATCATCCGTCTATATGGGAATTGTTACTTCAAAAGGGAAAAAAAAGAAAAGAAAGAAACAGAGCACATTGGTCAATGCCTTTCTTTACAAGGCTGTTGACGAGACACGTGTCATCACACTAGAGGAAGAATATTGGATGTGCAGCATCGTTTGTTCATTCATTTGGATGCGTGTCGTCTGCTGTTACAGGGAGAAGGCACCCCACTTTTGTGACCCCTGAACACATGCACTCTCTCTGCCTTGTATCTGTTTGATACCTGCTCAAGCTGATTCTATTTCATTTTCTTTTATTTGGGGTTTTTATGCAACATAGAGCCTCATGCAGTTAAAGCAATTTGTCTCTGAGAGTAAGAGTTGTAATCAACATTTTTCCCCCACAAACCTCTAACATCATATTAACATCTTATTGTTATTGCCCTGACTTAAGTGTGGTTGTTTGACATAAAAGCAACTGTAGAAGAACACTTTTAGTTACCTAAGAACAGGGTGAAGATGACTTTGATAAACTCCTCAATCACACCTTTGACCTACAATGGAGAAGAAATTGTCACTGATACAAATATACTAATATAGGTTACACAGAAGAAGGTAATAGCATCAACAGATATTTTCCTGTGAAATGTAGGAACTTCTTCACTCAACAGTAAAACAAGGATAAAAGGAAAGACCAACTAAGAAATGGAAGTACCTCCAAAGGTAGAGTAGCGACTAAAGGAGCGCAGATTTCAGAAGTAAAAGAGATACCAGTGGGAACAAATATTGTTTTGACCTGGATACAGAAGAAACAATCTAATGAGATGCTGCTTAAATTTGTAATAAGGTTAAGTCCATCTTATGATATGAAAACGAGAGCATGAGATAGTTATTGTTCCGCAAAATCAATGAGTCGGGACTTCGGAGTACCTTATCCCAGTTTTCTTCAATCTCAATTCCACCACACTCTGAAAAGCTTATACTGTTCCCAAGTCTATCTGAAACAATGTTCAGATAGAACTCTTCATTGTGTGGAATAAAAGGCTCAACAATGAAAGTTGTAATAGGTCCTTTACATCCCCCCATCTCCACCTGTAATTGTAGCATAAACGAACACAGATTATAGCATGAACAATCAATAACTACTCACAATAAACTAACTTTTGCTAACAAAAGTAGCATTCATTATTATTCTGGGTTCCAATCTACTTGCCTCTTTGCCAAGACGCTCTTTTACAAAATCAGCAACCTGGGCGAAGTCCAAATTCAGGGCAACTAGGCCACTCTTCCCACGCTTCCCAAACAACATGTCGGGTTTCACAACCAACTTTTCAGATGAGAGCCATGGCTCATTTGCAACAAGTTCATTCAGGTCGGTTGACTCTGTAATCTAGTCAATAGAAGGGGAAAGATTCACTTCATATTCAAGGATAACATACAGCATCAGTGGCTTATAGAAAGTAACTTCTAAAGAAACACATGCCACATTGGAGACAAATAGTTACAGATGAGGCAACACAGAGCAAATATAGATAGTAAATTTTCATTGAACTAACATGCAAAAAAAAAAAAAAAAACAAATAGTTGCAAACATCGAATCCTAGAGATCACGAGCCTTGGAGGACGTCCATGTCCATGGAGTCGATGACAACATAGTCATATTTTTAAAAATGGTATTTTCAAAAAGAAAAAGAAGCAGCATCTGGCTAGGAACTCTTACATCAAGCTCAAAAACATGTAGGTGTATGCCGTAGGAAATAAAAATCAATGTTAAAACTTCAAGTGAATTTCTGCTTATAACATGCGAACACGGATTCGTATTACATTTGCACATCATATTGTGATATTGAAGATTTCCAAGTAGCAAAATAACAAGTCATAGCAATTTAAGGATCAATTGAGAAATAACCTCTAAATCATCCCAGGGGTAAGAATAAATCTGTATAAATGCAACCTCTCCTCACCTAACTAAGGCAGGAACCTCTTTAAATCAATTGGAATAATGGTATTGATTAAAGGTTTGTGGTTCACTGGTTCTATTAATTACATACACCCGAAATTTAGTCATAACCCCCCAAAATATCACTGTAAGCAATACCGCCTTCCACCATTCTTAAAAAACCAGCAATGTAAAAAGATCCCCCAGTACATCTTCATATCTCATGCTACTAACAATCATACTAGAACGTAAACCATCTCGAAATCAAATTCATTCAGTGTTTCGCGCTCGAAATCATCAAAAACCTAATCATTGTTAAGTAAAGTGCATAAAGAAAACAAATCAACAAGAGAAAATAACTTGAAGACAAGGATTAAATATGATCTTGCAGGTACATTGCCCATTGAAACCCAATATATCTAATAATTCCACAAATACAATTCAATGTCATGACAATGTAGTTCAACAACACAATACACACCATATTTGCATAATATATGATCAAATCACATAAAACCCCAAAAAAAAAAAAAAAAAAAAATCTTACTTGAGCTGATCTAATGGGAAGTTGAGAACCAGCAATTCTTTTATAATGCTCCTTCATCAACCTCTTTGAATCGTACTCTCTGATCTTCTTCCGTGCCATTTTTTAATATCTTTATACCTAATTTTCACCCAAAATCCAGCATTACTCATCTTAAAATAAAAACCCTAATTTCAATTTAACAAAAAAATTCCACATTCTAAACACAAATCTCGAAACAGAAATACAAAAATTGAAGCAACAATTGATTAAAAAAACATCAAATTGAATCAATGTAAAGTATGTGGAAATTACCGTAAAAGCAAGTAGCTGAAGAAGAGAGAGAAAATGTGAATCTGGTATGAAGTGGGAGATATCAGACAATGGCTGAAGCTTATTTATAGCTCCAGAAAATTAAATGTTGCTTTTTTTGTGGGAATTTTTTTTCTACTGTAGTAATTATTATTATGAATTCTTTTTAAAAATATTAAATTGAGTTGAACAGAAAAATGGAAATTCGCGGGAAGATGTATGTGGTTCTTCTGAAACACATGTCGCACCTACCACTCACCATATGACCAACAGCACTACCAAAAGCAATGCTGGCCGTTGATGTCATAGATCTAACGGCTGAAATATTTTACAGAGTATTTTGGGTTTTCTTTTTTATTTAAGAAATGTTGATTTAGGTGTTCTCTACATCATAAAAAAATAACTTTCAAGTCCAATAAGTTCATATCGGGTCTAATCAGGTTGGATCATGTCTAATACAAAACTCAAAAATAAGTTTCGATAAAAATCAATCGGACTTAATAAGTTCAATTCATATAAATTTAGATTTTTTTCATGTGAATAAAACGCACTCTTAATTGTTTTAATTAAGAAAGGTTGATTTAGTTGATCGCTCACCAACTTGGAATCTTACGTTATAGATACGCCATATCAGATTTACAATTGTCGCAATTATAGCATGTATTCATGTGATGCAATTTTGATTTATGAGATCTCGGGCTTGCACTTCAATAACGCAAAGGAAAATATGACAAATCATTATGATTTTCTTCTTTGTGACTAATTATTTTATTATGATATTGTAGAATGTAATCACTTAAGCTAGTTTTTTTTCTAGAGAGCGATTAAGCGTTGCGATGTACATATAATTTAATCTTAAGTTTTGGGTATCATTGTTATAAAACTTTATCAACAAAGTTAGATGAAAAAACATTCATGTACTGTTGAGATCTCACGAATAATCCACATGTGAGTGTAAGGGTCCGTTCTGTTCAACTTATTTTAACTTATATAAGATTTTATAAGACAAGATAAGATCGGATAAGATAAAATAAGATAAGATAGGATAAGATCAGATAAGATCGGATAAATAAGATGTTAGATACACACAATAAACTATCTTATAAGATAAGATAAGATAAGATCAGATAAGATTTTATAAGATCAGATAAGATTTTATAAGATCTTATAAGATAAGATAATATAAGATAAGACAAAACAAGTCGAATAGAACAGACCCTAAATGTTGTCCTACATTGAACATGAGGATAAAAATAAACAACTTTTATGACCTTGAGAAGTTACTACTTTTATTACAATTTGGTTTAATGATGGAACCTCATTTGGGTTTGTATGTTGTCCAAACTTTCATCCGTTAGTTGTAACTATGGATTGAGGAAGCTCCTCATGAGATCCTTAGAGCTGTAACTGATGATGGCCTGGTGTGAATAAAGCTACTCTTTTCTCGTAAAAAAAAAAAAAAGCTCAAGGGTTACATATAATATGCGATTAAAGCCTTGCCATTTTTTATCTGATTTTTAACTAGACTAAAAATTTATCTCTATTATATAAGCCAATGGGGGATCTATGGTGTCCCCCCTATAAAAAGACTTTTTACCCCTAATCCAACAAAAAATGTTACATATTAAGATTTTCCTCAATCATAGCCCTTCCTAATTTAGAATATGCATATCAAAGGAAGTTTAAAGTTGCTAAAATAAACTGTCATAAAAATATGTCTAGTGAAAGGAAAAGTTTATGATTGAAGAATAAATTAACATAACTATAACAATTTTCAAATCAATTACAAAACCAAAGACATAAAATTTTAATTTTATCTAAACTTTAAATGCAACAACAATACCAACATCCATTAACAAGTCATAAAAATACCGAGAAAACAAAGAGAATCTTATTTTTTTTTTTTAATTTTTGGGGGTCAATAATTGTCGTGGGTGCTAGTAAGTATAATTTATCCTTTTATTTTTCTGGGAATCATTTGTGTCCGTTAAGATAATCTTATCATTTTACTTTTTACGAGAAATATGTAATAATTATTAAAAAAAATAAGCTCAAATCTATTATATAAACCAAAACAAATTTATGTTGTGTTTACTAAAAATTACAGTAATATAACCTCCCTGTATATTCATTACTAATAAATGACAAGGTCAATTATGTTAATTCAATGTCATTGCATCTTATCACGTGTAATATTTTAAATCCATCACATAGTAATATGCAATCAAAACGGAAGTTACGGAAAATTTCTCAAAAATTAAGCAATGACAAAATAACTTGACATAAAAACTTTTAAAGAAATGTTGACATAAAGAACAAAATAATCAATAAAACAAAAGAGAAATCTTTCAGAAATTTGATTTGCCAATAGAACTTTATATCTAAATCCGCATCACAGTTCTACTAATTCTCTATTGTTTATAATTTATTAACTTTTAGGGAACTTCAATTAACTCATTATTACTACATATTTTTCAAGGTTATAAAACAAAAAAAAGCTAACTTAGAGGATCCTCGTGGGTCACACGAGTGAAGGCAATACTCAAAAGAGGATCCTCGCGCAAAACGTGTGACAAATTGGTTAGAGCAAACTGCCATCTTTTGAATTTTGTCGTGTACCCATCCCCTCCAGTCCTCGTGCTCAAGCGTTCTCCCAACGCCGGCCCCACCTCAAGGCCCAACCCAAAGCTCAAAATGCCCAAACCTAAAAGCCTAATCTCTGTCATAGAACTAGAAGTATATGAAACTCTTCACATGCTCACTAAACCTAAAGGCCCAGCCCACCCCGAAAATCAATCCTAACTCCTAAGTTTTTCTCTTTCACAAAAATCAAACATAACAAAAATCACACAGTTGAAGAAGGGGAATACCTCACTAACAACACAGTTGAAGGTGAAGACCTCACAAGCGAAAATAGTCAAGGGGAAAACCTCAAAAACGAGGCTTAGATCTTCAAAGGTTTACTCTTTTTTCATCTTCCTCTCTTTCTTTTTTTTTTTTTTTTTTGTTTTTTTAATGTAAATAAACTAAATCCATTAGACAAATTCAAACTAACTATGGAAGGAAATATACATATATTATTAGTTGTGTTTTAAATATGTAATAAATTGAAGGATGCAAAAAGTTAATCTGGATAATCTCTGTGAATAATTAAATAGGGGCATTTTTGCAAGTGGATGGACTATATATCTTTCATAAATAATTCTGGTATTGGATACATGTGCAAACTGCAATGCTAATAAATATGTTTATTTTAAATATGTTAGCTCTTTCTTTTCATGTAATTAAAGGATTTCTTTCCTTATCTGCTACACACAGCACATTGTACTCTAAAATAAATTCACATGGTCTCCCGCTGATCTAAGGTGATGAACATGCTGTATGTTTGATTTATGCAACTTGTAGTTACCTAAGCTTAACATGCTGTTGCCTGTTGGTGAGGATTCTCTAAATTCTCTCCTGTTTATATTCTAATTTTACGAAACTTTAGTGTTGATGCTAAGTGCTTTGTTGAAATTGTCTTTAAATTGGTAGAAACCCGATTTTGGTATAGCTTATACGAATCTATGCGTGGGATTCATTCATACCTTACCCCCACTAATTGAAACAAATTTAATGGCAGCATTGTCTTTTATTTTGTAGTTTCATACTTTCATTACATCAAACTTGAGTTCTACTAAGCTGAACTTGTGATTGTAGCTTCATGTAGCTTTAGTTTCATACTTTCATTACATCAAACTTGAGGTTTATTTACTTCTGCTAAGCTGAAATTGTGATTGTAGCTTCATGTAGCTTCATGGAGCTCCTGAACTTGTGATTGTAGTGTTAGCTTCATGGAGATGAGCATCAGCTGGGTGGATCTCAGGTTCAGGGTGGCCGATCTCAGGTGCAGGGTGGCCGATCTCAGGTGCTGGCTGGTCAAGCTCTGGTGCTGGCTGGTCAAGCCTCTGGTGCTGGCTGGTCAAGCTCTGGTACTGTCATTGTTCGTCAGATTTGGTAATTGTTCGTCAGATTTGGTAAGTAATCTAGCGATTTCTGTTTTTTTGTGCGCTTTTTGATTTTTTGTGCCATTATTTGTAAATAATCTATGCGAAAAGTAATCTGTGCAACTTTTTTTTGTGCGACTTTGACAAATAATTTATGCTATTTTTGTAAGTAAACTGTTCAAATTTGGTAAGTTATTTATGCCATTTTTGTTTTATTGTGCAATATTGTTTGCTTGTGCGATCTTGGACTTGGTACTGTGCAATTTTTGTTTAGGGTTATTTTATGCGATTTTTGTTTCTTTCTGCAATTTAGGCTTTCAATTTATTCTTCAAATCCTGTTGTTTTTTTGTGCGATTTAGGGTTTCGTATTTGTTCATCAGATCCTGATAATCAGATCCTGTTTTCTATGCAATTTTGGTAAAGTAAATTGTCGATATACCTGGTACAAATTGCTAGTTTCTTGATTACAATTCTTGATTTCCTATATTCAGCTAAATTACAGTTTCTTGATTTTCAGAAAATGAACTGCCAAACTAACCGCGCTTGCCACGAGGTTTTCGAAATAGAAATTCCCGACAAGAAGTATAAATTGATTTACACAAATTGAACAAAACAAATCGATTTAAACAAAGTGTATAAAATAAGTAAATTGCAAATTTACAGCTTCGACCAGCCCGCACCAGAGCTCGACCAGCCAGCACCAGGGCTCGACCAACCAGCACCAGAGCTTGGCCACCCTGAACCTGAGATCCACCCAGCTGATGCTCATCTCCATGAAGCTAACACTACAATCACAAGTTCAGGAGCTCCATGAAGCTACATGAAGCTACAATCACAATTACAGGGAGCAGCTAGTATGCTACTGACGTGGATCATATATGATTTCTTTGATAATGTTTTCATGGGTTTGAAGAGTAGAACACATTAATTTGGAGTTTACAACCTGTTTAAGAGGATAATACAGGTTACAGAAGCATTTTTAAGAGAAAAACTATTTTTCAGAATGTCTTATTTTGTGCAAAGGTTGAACTTCAACGTTTGCGTGGAATACTTTGAAGCTTGTCTAGTTCGAATCTTGTGTGTGTAGTTTGGAGTTTGTGTAGCCAATTTGGAGCTTCCCATTGTGTAGTTTCGAGTTGATAAATTGGTGATCAAATACACAATTTTTACCATTAATATCTTTAATTATGTATCATTAAAATTACAAAAATTGATATTATGAAAATACACTTTCAAACGAGTATAACAAGATTTTAAATGGTAAGTTTTATAATGTATAAATTAAAAAAACATGGTCAAATTCTATAAGTTTGACCACTCCGATAATAAATGTAGAACTAGGAAAATGGAGGGAATATTTGCTAACAAAATTCAGTTTTATTATATGACGAAAATAACTTATACAAGTGATACATCGAAGTATTATAATAAACAACATTTTTTTTTTTTGGGTAGATAAGTAAAAGATGGTAAGAATACTTCACCGCCAAAATATCCCTAATGGAATTTGATCATATGACCTTGAAATCATAAGATCAAACCTTTAATCTACCGCTAAACCAAGTCTTATTTGGTATTATAATAAACAACGTCAAAGAGCATGTATCATATACTTCTTCATATGAATGACATAACACCAGAACAAATGTTAAATATTTGCACCAAAAAAAAAAAATGTTAAATATGATTATTTGATACGTGATACCAAATTCAAACAAAGTGACACAAATGTTGAGCAAATAGCATAAATTGCTTCGTATGTGACATAAGTCTTCAAGAATGCACAACTTGCCCATCAGAGTAAGAGTTAAAATCTTGCATAAACTGATAAAAGTCAGAAAACCAGCAGGATTGCAGACGCTAATTCAGAATGTCATTTAGTTGACAAAGGAAAGCTCGACTTTGCTACGTGAAACACAGTCTACCATACAAAATCTTGTACGAGTACCAAAGTACTACTTTTTGGTGATTATCAGTATACTACTAACATAGTTCAAGTTAGTCCTGCAGCTTTTTTCAATTACCAGCAGATGCTGAAAATCGATTTCTGGACACTTGAAAATACTTACAAGACCTTGAGTTATCTACACAGAGTCCAGAGGGTGTTTGTTTTGTGGGTTTTATGGGTTGAGATTTATAGTACTAAAATCAACAATATACCATGTCATACTAAGGTGTGTTCATTTTAGTGATGTGGAAAATAAATCTAACTGTTCAGACGCAGTAATTCTACGGAGATTCCATCTCTGGTGAACCCATATCATTTCACACAAGATATGTGAAAGTTGGTGATGCTCGAATCAGATTCCAAGGTCGTATTATTTTCCACATATCACTAAAACTTCATACTTAAGTTACGCCAATGTTCGTTTTCCCAAAGGCAGAACGAGCAAAGCCCCATACTCCAAAAGGAGTTATTACTAGTAGGGGTCATCAAACCCACTCTAATCCTCATTTCCCACCCCTAAGAAAGCTCCTGATGCAAATCAACAGAGTTGCACTTCTGAGGTGCCCAGGAAAAGACAGGGTAAAAAAAACGAAGTTCCTCCTCTTGCTTAAGCAAGTAAAAATTTACTTGCTGTATTGGCTGCATTTATAATCACGAATGTCATGATACTTCATTGAAGTTATGGACTAATACATGTGGTCAGATTCAGATTACTCAGCTTCACATGAAGCGGAAAAATAAATGAATAATACTATCATCAATTAAAGCCTGTGAAGGATGAAGAAATCATATTCTGAGATTATGTATGTCAAGCTCACAGGCTAACTTAAGAAATATGTGTAGTCAATAAAACTACTCTCTACACAATGAATTTTCTTGCACAGGAAAAACATCAATTTCTTTTCACCTCGTACCCTGATAAGACTCTGAAAACGATCTTGAAAACCATATGTGCTTCAATTTGACTATCAGAGCAAAGACACCAAAGCACGGGATGTGCAGCAAGCCCACTGCCGCGTACCTGCACAAACAGAAAAGTAGCTTGTCAGCTCTACCCCAAACAATTCGATGAAGAAGAAATGAAATTAGCTAAAGGGTAAGATCATAGACAATTTAATAACCACCTTACACATCTGATTCAGCGTATTTAACTATATATTCCTTACCAAAAACCACTAATGAATACTCATCTGAACAATTGTCAAAATTCAAACTATTCACTTAACCAAACCAAAACAAAGACGGGCCTATTGTCTATTAATCTTACAAGCAAATAAGAATTGATATTAAAAAAAAAAAAAAAAAAAATACTAACTGCAAAACTGGAGAACTCAGAAACTTATTTGCAGGCATATTACTTGCACAATCACAGCTTCACACAACAAATAAAGGGAATGCCTTCACTTAGCAATCATTGCATAAAGAAAGTTTCCATAATGTTCATAAAGCAATGACATTATTGACGAGCATAACAAACACAGGTGGGGATGGGAACTGAATACCATATCGGAGCATATGGAGGTGACAAGTCCATGAATGGGTACGGCCACCTGCAGCAAATAAAGTGAATAAGGTAAGGGAGAAAACAGTGATTAGATACTCCTGGCATAAATTCTGGAAAACATCAAATAAAAGTGTACCACTTACCCTAGGGAAACGCAAGCATGAATTATCCATTGACAGATAACAAATGCTCCGGTCCACAAGATAAAATATGAAATCCGGAAGAAAGGAAATCTCTGAAAGAGAAGATAAATGAAGTAAACATAACTACATCAATATGAACCTGCTCTAACCCAAGAAAGTGCCCAATAATGAGGTAAATCTCACCAAGCAATTTAATATTGCATCACCAAGAATGAGAATGTTGACTGAATGCATGCTAACATCAAACTGCAAATAAATAAGAAAGGCAATTAGAAAACACAAGAAGAACTTGAATTTGTGAGACAACATATGCCTTTTGTACAATTAAGTTTGGTTAAATACCTAAGAATGTATGTATATCAGAAAACTCGTCGGTTATATTACCTTCAAAGAATAACCCAATGCTCATTTTCCCACCCAGGCCTCTTTCACGTGAAGTTATCCATTACCCAATAACAAAGAGCAGAGTAAAATTACCTTTAATAGTAAGTTAACACAGTTTAGCTATTCGACTTCTTACATGTTCTCACATTAAATATCGTAATTCTACCACCAAGGTATATCTCTCATTTGTAACCAAATGCAGGAAACATAGCATTAATTGTTGTGAAAACGTAAAACACACAAAAAGAATACGTTAGGGTCCAAAAGCTAGTTTTATGTTGATACCCTATCTCACTTTTATTTATATAACTCGGGACTCTTCTCAAATGTGGACTTGCTAAATAGATCCGGCAACTATATGATGATAAAATGCCAAGCTTGACTATAAACCTATGTTATTCAGACTTGAATAGAGCATCTACTCCTCAGGTGAGTGCGGGTGTCGCACTCATCCATTTCATAGAAAAATGTAGAGTTCTTGGTCTGAAATAAAGTATCCGAGTGCGATGTCGTGTCGGACACGATATTAGTTGACACACGACACTTGAGGTAAATGAAGGTGTCGAAGTAACTATTGTACAAAGCTAGTATTATGCAAGAATCATACCCAATTATCCAAAACCATTCAAGACCTAGATACGGGTCTTATGTAGGTACATCAAGATAAATTGGATACTAATAAGCCATATGTCTTCAATATATACAGCCCCAGAAAGGCACCAACATAAATTAGAAGCCAAACGTAGGTGGTGACTGTCTTTCAGTACTCTGAACACAAAAGTTGGAACATAATTGCATATCAATAACTGATGAAGGTAATAGTGGCAAATCCTGCACTTACAAATGCAAGTTTATGGTCTTTGGAAAATTCAAATGGGTAAAGTACGAGCCAAAATACGACATCGGTAAGAAGCACAGCACCAGCAGTTACCTGTTTATATGGTACACAAGGTCAAAAAGTTAGAGTCCTTCTCAGGCAAGGAGGTGACAAAGTTGAATTCAGGCATATTTAACTTTCATCCAGTGACAGGCTTACACTAGTTCACAATGTGAACTCACTAAGTGAAGAATATACTGTATCACATGAAAATCTTCTCAATAAACAACCACCATCTAGTACAAATCCTGCTTTAACAAAGGTTTTGGGGATGTGCATGTGACCAAGTCTTACCTCCAAGGCTACAAGTAATGCAAAATAGTAGATACCATCTTCCAAAGACAGAATAATAAACTATACAAAAGTAGCAAAGTAGGAGACAATAGTCTTTGTAAGAAGCCACTGCTCCTAGGTAAGAGGCAGCGTACTCGTACAAACTAACCTGGTACACAATTTGGAGGAGATAGACCATAGAACCTGCAATTGGGCGAACATGAACTTCTTGATTTTTCAAGCTTTTTAACAAAGACGTGTTTGGACTACCTCCTAATTTTGGAGCAACATACGATCCTTGTTCTGCATCAATGTTCTGGGAAGCCATCTTAAAGTGACAAGCTCCATCACGATCAGACCAGCATCCATAAACAGAGAACGCAGATGCAAGCTACAATGTCATGTCAAATACCAACAAAGGGTTTCTCACATGAATAGGAGATTTATGTAGCATAAAACGGAAGGTATAGACGCTAAACATATTGCATTAGGAAATCGAACAATAAAAGAGTATAAAAGACATAGAACTGCCTCTTATTGAAAATAAAATACAATACATTGTTGTGGGCTTCTATTTATTAGTTTTACGGAAATGCAGTATCCAGCTTGGTCTTTCATAAATCCCATAATTTCATACATTCATGATAGGTTTATCTAGTTCTCTTGGCTAATTATTTTTTTGGTTCACAACAGTGATCACTAGATGTGAAGATTGAAGAACATACCCCAAAGTATACGGTAGTTAGCAGAAAAGTCCACCTGTTCAACACCATGGAAACAAAAGAGCAATCAATAAGAGAGAAAATTCATTTCTCCACTCAAAATTCACGAGCTAATTGCAGCTTGGAACCATATCTAAAGATACCGAGAGAAAGAAACAGCAAAGACATCAACTTTGTTACATTAATAGAGGGAAGCCACATCTGGTTTATCACTCATAAGTCATAATAGCAGGAAGATCAAACTCCTAAAACTGATAACTTACTGAGTATAGAAGAAAAAGATGCCAGGTCCAGCAATAACAACGTTGCCAGTGATCAATGCCAGTAGCAGAAAGAAAGCAAATATCCTAAAAGCAAGCAGAAAGGTAGGATGAATGCTTTTCAGACATGTTTTCCAAACTTCATCCTTGTATAAGACACCACCTGGTATAACTCCACCTTCCCTCCTCTCATCGTCCACCTTTTTCCTGCCTTCATGTTTCCATATAAGATAAGAAGCAAACACAATGGTGCCAAAGACATATAATGCACTAACAAGAAACCTCCAGTTTAACCAATAACTAGGGTCTGTTGTATCGACGGCCATGGTTTGCTTACCTATCTGTTAACAAATGCCAGTGTTAGAACAACAAGTAGAGTTCATACAAAGATTACAGCACTAAACTAGCGCACATAAGAGTACAGTCCTATATGTATATCCAAACCTAGTAACCAGTACTAAACCCATATACAACACTTGATACTCCATCCTGCTTTGAGGTCAATATTCACATACTAGGGATTAGATAACTCAAAAAAAAAAAAAAAACTTAAATGGACCGGGTTCACAATAACTTATTGTGCCTGGAAACCAAATGATATAGTCAGTTTTCATTTGATATAGTCAGCTTTTGTATGATATAACATATAATCACCTTTTATATAGTCAAGTTTTGTATGTCAATTTTCTGATATAGTCAGTTTTCGTATGATACCGTCAATTTTTTTTTTCTAATATAGTCAGTTTTTGTGTGATAAAGTCTGTTTGGGTACACAATAAACTATTGTGAACCCAGTCCACCCAAGATGTTTTGTAGATAATTACGACAAATGTACACTTACGAGATCAACAATATCGCGAGTACATGCATAGGAATTCTAAACAACAAATTGTTGGAGAAGTTAGCAAACTAGAGACTGTTAGAATGCCAGTTTCCTCGCATTTACATTGAAGAATCTCATCCCACTAATGTGAAGAACTGCTTTCAGCATAACCCTTTAGTAACAGGATCTTATACTGTATGTGATAAACAATGAATTACTCACTTTCCCAACAAATTCATGAATGGGTAATCCTAATTTCTATAAAATAACCCTTTCTCCTTGTTTTCTTTGGAGAGTTTGTTCATTTCTAGAATTACAGCTATTTGTTGTGATCTCCAAATCATTTCTTTTTCCTCCCTGAAATTTCTTTTTCCCTTCAAATTCTACTGCAGATAATCTAAACTCATATTAAACCAACGCCCCAAAACCCCAGAAATCATGTCTTCTCTTCCTAAACAATCCCACAAACCAAACCAACCAAAAATAGAATAAAAAACGAAGACAAATATTCCGAAATCCTATTAATAGAATAATTAAATCAACATCAAAATTCCAAAACATAAAGCATTTTAAACATTGCGTAACACTACAATTACTAATTCTGAGCAAGAATCTAAAAAACATATAAGCAAATTTCTGGGTTTTTGGGTACTCCATAAATCATGAGGATTTATGTCAATCAACAAAATTAAAAAGCAGAAAGTTCAGATTTTGATAAAGATAAATAGGTAATGCTTAAGCAGGAATTCAGAAAGTACCTCCTTTGATGCTTGATCTGACTATACAAGTGCAAAAATACAGTAGTTGTTAGAGAATAAAAGGGAAGCAAATGATCCCTTAAAAAAAAAAAAAGGGGAAGCAAATGATAAATAAAAAAAGAAAGAGGTGAAGCAAATTTGCTTTTGTTTGATGTCTTAACAAATAACAATAGTGTAGTATTATAACTTAAAAGAGTAATATATTGAGTTTTGGTTTTGATATTCCGGGAAAGCGAAGGTACAGCAACCGGTCCATGGCAGAATCTAAAGGCTTCACGTAAATTCGTGGTTTTGTGAGTTCTAGAAGTCCACACAATTACACAATTACACAATTACACAATCTTCATAAAACACGTGGAATTATTATATGGGTTTGCAAATTGCAATATCTTGCATAATAATTTGGGTGCCTCAACTTCAATAAAATTTGACCAATTCCTGTTTTATAGGTATTTTGTTGGCTCTTTCAAAGCTTATTCGACAAAAGCAGTTATTATGGTAAATACGTATTAGTTACAACAATAGTTGTTAATAATATAAGCGGATTTATTAGTTATTAGAAGTTGTTTGTCACCCTTCAAAAAAAAAAAAAGAAGTTGTTTGTCAAAAGTGTTCCTAAAAGGTCAGGTTTAGTAAATTTTTTTTTAAGGAATAAGGAGCCGTACGTATATTAGATTAAGAAATGTCTTGATAAATTGATGTAAAGATATGTACTTTATGGTTAAAATTCAGCTAGACCACCAAACTATATCATTACGAATACAAAACTAGTTTTTGGTTTAAAAAAGACGCAAAAATGAACCATGAAAAGCCAAATAGCCAATCTTTTCGGCATTTTCAAAACACTACATCAATCATTAAAATCTAATTGGATTTTGACACTTAATTTCACCAAATACTAATTTTTACAATTAGTCGAGTTTTTACTTAGTCCAAACTATAAAAGTTACTCTAAAAATTGCTTCCGAACACGTTCAATTTTTTCTGTTAAATTTCATGAGGCACATTCTGGTTCACATAAGAGAGAAGGTTACCAACAAGCAAATTCTCGTAATGTTAATTAAACAGTAAAATGTACAAGACTATAGGGGGTTGGGGAGGGGGGGGTTGGGGGGGTGGGGTGGGGAGAGGGTGTAAACTGTAAATGGGAGGTGGAAGAAGATGGAGAAGGGTAGTTGGAGCCTTGGAGGATACAAAGTCGTTTCAAGTGGTTTCTAGTGCAAATTTGTGAAGGTATTCCCATGTCAACCTCCATGGTAATGTTACTTTATTCCCAAACACCTATTTTCTTCCTAAAATATATTTACCATCCATTACTACTTGGGAAGGTGGGATTGGGTGGTAATGGAAATTTGTGAAAGAAAACACATGTTTTGACATCAAGTTTCATTACCATGAATGTTAACATTGGAATGTCTTCACAAACTTACACTAAAAAGCATTACCATTACAACATTTTAGTACCACTAACCAAATACGTCGTTAGTGATCTCAAGCCTCAAGGCGCCCATATAACCAGTATTTAGGTTGCTATTTTCAGAAGTGCAAATTTGTTAGGCACTTTTTATAAATACTTCTTCTTAGTTATTACCATAATTAGTAAAATTTGTCATTCATATGCACATTATTTTTTTACAAGACAGTCGATTAACATACATGGGATAAGACAAACTCCCTACACCTGTAATTATCAATCAAAATGAAAATATCAATTTGGTGTAATCCTTAAATACAAAGTAGTTATTCCTTCTGTTTGTGCAGTCGCTCTACAATATGATCAATTGGTAATGAGCCTAGAGCGCCAGGTAATTCTGCCTTCTCAAACAGGTCTTCCCCATAATCTTCGAACTCTTCTGCTTCATCGATGGAATAATCATCAAATTCTTCATCATCGTTAAAGACTTCATCTTCTGCTTCTGCTTCTGCATTTGACATTTTATCCTCACCCGGATGCACCAGAGCAGGATACGAATGTTCAGTAGCTTGTGTCATCCTCTCGAATTCCTCCATCCTTTCCAGAAGAGCATCTGGACCGAGATCAGTCTCGTCTAGTAAAAAGGCCTTATTTGACTCTATTGCTCGTGTCCATAGTGACATCATTCTTGGGCTTGAGCTTACTGTTTTGGGTTCTCCTGATTCATCTAAACATGAAGACACCACAAAACTTAGTCTGTGTAAGTGTATCAACTATCAATACATGAACGACAACACTCAACTAGAGATAATCAAAACAGGTCTAAAGTCTTCCCAGAAAATGACTAGGACTTTGGTTGTAATTCAATTTTGTTGACTAGATGGAACATCCAAAGTTAACAATTAATTTGCATTAAAAGAAACGACAATAATCTTCACCATATATACCTGAATCATCAAAACCACTTATAGTAGGATCCAAAGTAAACAAAGCTGTTGGAGTGTCCGGGTACATGGACTTCCAGCCATGTCCTCTCCACATTAGTATCTGTTCGTCATCAAAGGAAAGCAGCACACAGGGAACCAATTCCTGTTGAACACACAGGATGAACATTAAGAACTGCCAGGCTGCCAGTGGATTACATGTACATTATCCGCAACACTATATGACCTTATATCCTCTACATAAAAAATAAGTGATGCTGTAGGTTGGCTTTATAAACATGCCACAATCCAGATCAAAGATATAATTATAGTAATAACAGTAAGAAATCAGATACAACACTGCCTAGTTCACCCATCTCAACAGATGAACCTATTGCACAACATTTAAGATCGTTCAGAGAAGCTTACATTTCCTACATATTATCTCGCTGTTATCTAATATCAAATAGCCAGCATCAGCACAATCACGTCATGTTTAAAAAATTTACGACATGTATCAATGTAAAGTACACTGTATGTGATTATAAAAAAGCAAAGGTTATAAGGCCTGAATAGACATAATCTACAGTAAGTGAGAAGCAATAGACCATTTGCAGAGTTTAAACTGAAAGAAGATTTTTCATGAAGAACTTTTCTCTCATAATGGTGCTAGTTTTTAAAAACTCCATCCCATTCTTTATCACAGAGTAAATGACAGAACTGCCAGGGGTAACCAGAAAGACCAGTCCCACAAGACTTCAGGCTATGTCCTTTGTGTAACCCAACTTTTCTCTCATAATGGTGCTAGTTTTTAATGAATGGATTAGCTCATTTCTCTTCTAGTCCAATAATGCCCCTTCCCATATACATTGTAGTTACTTAGCAGTGAGCGATACTACAAGTTTTTTTTTTTTTTTTTTTTTTTTTTTGAATCAGGAGTGACAATATAAGTTAGCCCTTTTCTGCATCATTTTCACACTAGAGACTGGCCTCCTTGTAACCTATCCCAAAACCCAAAATATCACTCTGCTACTTCTGCATAGTAAGCTATGAAGAGGCAGACGAATGCATTCACTTATTCCAGGACTGGCAAGCATAATCCTAGTGCCTTTAGCATATCCTTACCATAAAATAGAAGCAACTAAAGTAAACCCCTTCCCCAGGAAGCAGGGAAAAGAAGCAACGAGTTAAATCATTAACCTGTTAACTACTTTTAGAAGTGTGAAATCTAGATATGTAACTCTCTAAATGAGACCAAAACAGGATCAGAGTTCAGACTACAAGAATCTGTAGCAACGAGTTAGGATACAAACCTGCTTGCTAGTTTAAGGGTGAAATCTAAAAATGAATGTGAGAATAAAAACGGAACCAAACAGGATGGGACTAAATGAGGCCATATACACACCATTAGTTTTGCCCCAATCTTCTTGTAGTCACTGGGATCTAATCCTCGGCAATCAATCTTAACGAGTTCACTCCCTTCAAATGCTTGTCTCACTTCCTTTACTAGGTTGTCATAGACTCCGTTCTTTGCTGCAGGATAAGAAAGAATACATGTGTCACATTACACAAAACAAACTAAGATGATCCAAGGACATGGAATGTGAACTTGGCTATATGCCAAACGTAGAACTGCTCCAACCTTTTCCATTCTGCAGTGTCTCCAATCTTTTTCTAGTTAACCAGATAAACTATAGGCTACTACAGGATTGATAAAAATTACTGTGAACAGAGAGAATCAATGCCAGCACAAGCATTTGAGACATGAAACATGAGAGTAGAACAAACTAAGACAAACAGCATAGACCAAGAGGTGCAGGCATGCAGCACAGAGGAAATGGTTTTAGAATAAATGAATGCAAAGTTCACCAAGGGCATTAGATCTTATTAATCATTTTGGGGAGAGGCGCAAAAGGAAGAAGTCAGTCACAAATTATCAAGAGTGCAAAACTTGACATTAGAAGTGATCGAAATTCTGATGCATTAAATTGCTCTTGGGTGCTCTGCATCAGTACTTAGCATGCTGTCAGCTGCGCTCATCAACAAAGTATCCCTAAGAGATATGCTAATGGAGACAAGGACAAGTAAGCCACAAACAGGCACCACAAGCCTTCCAAGTAGTAAACCTAAAAAGCTACTAATGAATCTAGCAGAACCTTTTGTAATAAACCGTTATGCATGCAGCAACTCCAACAGCAAAACAATGTCAAAAAAAGAGGGAAAACTAAGAATATAAACTCAATGAAATTCAAGGGGCACTCTTAATACGTGGATCCACTAGTAGGTAGAAGAGCAATAGGAAGATGAAGAGTGAAGAAGTCATGTCTTCACAGTGCCATAAATTAATAGCAAGTTGATGGACATCAACAGAGCACAGGGGGCGCCAGGAACAATCTCATAACCTATGTTAGGAGGGGTAAGAAAGGGATCTCACCACTGCAGGACAAAAGCTGAAGAGAATGTCAGGCTGAGCAGAATATTCCTTGGGATTTACACCTGGCAATGATTGCACCATGATGAGGTGTTTCCTAGGAAATTACTGTAAGAATGAGGGAAGCTTCCTGCACTCTCACTCAGTATTATAAGTAGCAGACTTTGTAATAAGTTTAGGCATAGAAGAATTTGAATATTAATCTTGTAGTGGGAGAGTGCTCACATCTCGAAAGTTGAGCTATTTGTATTGAGTCCAGGGCTTAGTTCCCTTAATCAATCTTACTATCCTCTAGTTTTCCCTAAAAATTGTGTTTTTATTTTGGTTTTCATCACGCATTTGCATGAGGAAAGATGGAGGAAGTGTGAGGAGTCTACTATCCTTTACTTGGATAAAAGACGTGGAAAGAGAAAGGAAAACAATCAGGGGGGTCCACTATCCTTCCCCTTTCAAGAAACCAAATCCTTCCACTATTGAAAAGATTTTTTGAAGTACGCTCCTTCCCTCCCTTCACCTCAGGCTCTCTTTCCTCTCTGTCCCTTCCCTCCTCTTCCTTCTACAAGCTAACCAAACACATTGTAGATGCGTCAAGATAAGAAGAAAATATCAAGCAAAAAAATAAAAAGAATCCACTTTTACCTAGTTTACATATTGCCAGAAGAGTTTTTCCTTTTTGCCTTAACTCATCCGCTTCCTGTTTTGTCAAACCTTCAGGAGCATCTTGAATAAGTTTCGGATAAACTGGGGCAGCTGGCTTCCAAAGCATTATGGGATATTGTGGGCGAGTGCGGTAGTTGTAATTCCGGCCACGGAATAGGTAAACTACACCACCGGCACGATGAATAATCTTTCCCCCTGTTTTCTCCTAACATTATTTATAACAGTCTGAGTATCAAGAACATGAACTCATCTTAAACTGATTTCAATAAATTTGATACTCAAACAGTTCTGATTTTTATGGAAGCACAATCACAAAATGCCTAAGATATCACATGGCTTAGACCCAAGCACATTCAATTTATGGAATTTAGATTATAAAATGATCTTTATATCTCCCTTTTCTTTGTTTACTTTGAATGATGTTCATGTATGTATAATCCCACATTCACCTGTCATCCCAATTTACAAACTAGTAACATTTACTTAAAATCAACTATTTACAAAAACGTCTCACTTAAAATCGATTATAAGCCGCAACAAGGTATACTTATCAGTTAAAGACAGATACTTGGTTGCCGACAAGTTGTTCCCGGACTCAAAAGGTATATAGGTTACAATAGTGATCAGGATAAAAGAATTCAATGACCGTCTGGCAACAGCATATAGAACTACTAGATCAAAGGATACAACTCAAGTTCAACACGTTTGATAAAATCTGGCTGAGGATTGAAATAAAGGGGCATGAAAAATATTGATGAACAAACCTCAAGACATTTGCACACATTATTCATGTCAACAGTTGGAACACCCTTGCATTTCACTTTACAGACTTTCTGCCTCTTCCAATGAGAATGTACCAATTCCAACATATTGTGCGTCAACCCATCTCTTCCTAAAAAGAAAGATTATTTTTAAACAATCAGTCGATTATCCATTGATGAGCAAGAACTTGTCACAAACAACACAAAAAATTCAGCTTGAACTACACTAGAAACGACCCAAACAAACTGCAAACATCATGCCCTTTCCCGACAAACATATTCAAAATGCCATATCTTCTCTGTATTTGTCCCTTTATTTTTGTTAAACTGGATGAATATACCATATCTTATTCTCACACACCACAAAATATAAGATTCTTTTTCACTTAAACTGAGAAAATGAAAAAAATAGTCCAGTTTACCATCTTGATTCAATTACCAATAGAAAATTAGCAATCATCACAAATAAAACCTATGAACTACCCCAAAAAAAAAAAAAAAATCTAAAATCCAAATATTATCACAAAATTCCAAACTAACAAGCCAAAATAAGACCCTAAACATAATGACCCACATAAACTTTGAAAAATTCAGGTCAATCAAACAAATTTCCCATTGAACTAAAGAAAAAGGGCAATCAACCACTCAACAAAAGCATTGAATTAAATAACAAATGTACTAACATAAAAAAAATGAACATACCAAGATTAACCTGACGATTATCAGAAATAAGAGGCTTAACAAGAGCCTTAATCTCAGCTTTAGACAAGGGTTCCCCAAGAATCTCCTTTCTACTCCTACCATCTTTAGGAAACTCCCCAATTTTAAAAGGAGCACCCATTTGAAGGGTCTTAACACCATTAATTCCAGGAGGAGGAGGATTAAAAGATTGAAACAAAGGAATATTTTTCTTCATCAATTTCTGAGCTTTACTTTTCAAGGGTGCTTTACCAGTCCAAGGACGAGGCATTGAAGGGGGAGCAAAGGGTAAGAAAGGGGGTTCCCTAATTGCTAAAGGTTTGGCTTTTGGGGTTTCAGAGTAGCTGAATTTGAACTCAAATGGAGCTCCTGGGAGAAGGTAAGACACCCCAGAATCACCAATTACAATGGAGCGTTCTTCATCATTGTTTTTATTATTAGTTTCGGCATCCGAATCGGCTTCGGCATTGGTTGGGGAAGGAGAGATGGGTTTGAAGTATTTGGTTTTGTTGTGGGGGATTTTGGTGAAAGCAGGGTGCTTGGATTGGGGTTTTGGTTTTGGTTTTGAAAGATGGGATATTTTTTTGGGGGGATATTTGGGAGGGGGGATTGGAGGGGAGAAAGAAGGAGGTGATTGTGGGGTGGTTTGGGAGGTGGTTGGGAGAGAGGAGAAGAGGTTGTGGTTTGGAAGTGAAGCTAGAATTGCTGCCATTGAACAATCCAACAGTTAATCTGCTTCTTGCATTTGCATATTAGCATATGTATATCACTTATGAGTTATGAGGATATTTTTAGCGCCTTTTTCCGTAAATTTGTACATACGCACGCTCGTAAGATGAGAATCGTACGCACGATGAATATGAATGACCAGATTATGAACATAAAGGCCAATTTTTTTTTTGATGCAAAAGGAGGGTTAGACCCAATTTATTGAAAAAGACGAAACACAGCCCTAAGGAATTAGTCTTGGAAGAGCTACGCCAACCATATCCTCACGGAGTAGTGGAGCTATATCATGAGGTGGTGCTTCAAAAACCACACGCCTCTCAATTAACTCAACACCTAAGTTGGCTAGCTTATCCATAACACAAAGGCCAATATCAATGAACATGTACTAACAGAGATGTAGATATATTCATTTAGGCTTGTTGTCCATATACATGTGTTTATTTGGCTTGTTGTCCATGTACATGTGCACCATTTAAGCATTGGCCTTTTTCTTCATCTTGGGGGAGTGGATTGTTACATTTTATGTTTTGGGTTTTGAGCATTGGCCTTTTTCTTCATCTTGGGGGAGTGGATTGTTACATTTTATGTTTTGGGTTTTCAGCATTGGGCCTTTGGAAAGTTGGAGGTCCTAACTTATACTACTCGAGTACATGACTAGTTCATCCGTTTTTTGTAATTGTAACGTTTCTCTTATTTGGAAGTTTCAGATTAATTAAATCCGTTTTCTTATTTGGTAAGATTTTTTTTCTATCTCTCTCCTACCACATGGCCCCCACTTTTATCTGTCTTTATGTCTATACTCCTCAAAGGGGTTTCTTAAAAAATGTGCCAATATGGTATGTTAATAATTATAGAACGGAGGAAGTATTATTTAGCTTTTAAACAAAGCTATCAAAACTAGAGCTTTACAGAGTTTATAATTGTTCTCGACATATTGTGTTTATAACAGTTATGAATAAATTATGTTTATTATAGGGAGTTGTTGGGATTTATAGTGGAGAATAGGTAGTCTTTTGGGGAGTGTAACAAGTATGGAGATAATTTGGGGAAAGCTCTATTAGATATCTTTGTTTGTAGTTGTCATTATGAACATGGCATTTCTCATCACATGTTTGGAGTCTTTAAGTAAGTAGCACTTTCCCTAAAAAAATACGTAGAAGTTTAATATTCTTAGGAAGCTTTACTTTTCTTCATCAACTAAACAACTTTTACATCTTTATAGAGAATAGAACTGCATAAAAAATTTGTTTATGTTTGACCAATCGACTAAAAAACTATAACTAAATGTACAAATTTACACATATACGTTATTGAAACTTAATATGAGATGCAAAACGAGACCAAATAGTAGGAAAAACCACAAATCCCATGTTTCACTAGTTGGGCACGTGCAACTTAAACTAGGTTTTAATTAGTTTTACCTGGCAAAAATTGTAGGTAGTTGGGACTTAAATTTGGGGTAAAAAAATTAAAAATAGAATTAAACAGAAAGCAACACAAAGAACAAGACAGAATTGAAAGTAAAGAGATGGTAAAAAAATCTAACATTTTAAGTTTGATCTATTATAGACTATGGTCAATTATACAATAACATTTATCTCTTTCATGTAAAGACAAATACTAAGATACCTCCTTTCCTTTTTTATAAACATTTCTAGAAACTTCATCCCATCCCATTAAGGTAAATAATCATCCCATCTAAACCCAAATTTAGAAGTGATGACACAAAGATATAGGGAGGCAGAAAACAACACTTAACTAAAGAAGACATTGGTCCCCTTTCCTTTAATTTCCCACCATCAAACCAACAACATTTTGGAAATCTCTCTTTTCTATGTGATGCCTACCAAGTGTTGTCAATATATGGAAGAAAGTGTGACTTGACTTCAATGCATGTTTCAGAACTCAATTGAGGTCAAAATTTAACACTATAATATTTCTCAAATTTGCTTATGTTTCTTCTCAATCTAATTATGACTTTCAATATCACGTACAATTATTGGTATAACTCCTTCCTTTAAAATTAAACCCTTCTATATCCGTTTATTTGTTTTTTTAAGGTAAGATGAAGTTCCTTGCAAGGAGGGGGAATTAGGGATCTCTCTTTGCAAGGGATGAGACTCAATCCTAGAGGGATCGGAGGTCATGCCAACACCACTAGACTATCACTTGCTGCTCTCAGTTTCTTTATACATATGGTTACATAGATTAGAAAATGTAGATACTTCAGTTATACGTATAAATAAACAAAACTATATAAAGAAATGCTCCAAATCGTTAGGTATTAAGGATAAAGACGCCTAATAGAAAGATTAAGAGTGTGATTGCTATATGGCTTTTGCACCTCATTTCAAACCAGAAGATTTAATTAGAGAATAATTATTGCCAAAAGAATCAAACACAAGTTAAAATAATACAACTTCATAATATTAATTAGTCAAATCCAACCAATATATGAAATCTTTGTTGTTCCTATATCGTTAAGTACACAGAATTTCAGAATAGTTTATAATGTTTCAAGCATTTATATCCTAGGAATAATAAACTTGCATAAGCTAGGCACTAGTATAACACATGACTCATTCAAATGAACTCTGCTATTTCTATATATACTATGCATATTACTACTCAACTTAGAACCCCAAAACCTACAATAAAATAGTACCTTCTCAAGTACTCTCTTTCTCTCTCTCTAAAATTCTTGACCTACTTCAAAGGATAAAGGAAAAATAATGGCAACACTAAACCGTTTATTTGATGCTCAAGAACAAATATGCTACGTCCAATGCAATTTTTGCACTACTATCTTATTGGTAATCTTAGAGTTTTTTGATGGAATATCACTCACATCATTCTCGTGTGACTTACACATTTTTATGTATTTTTTTTTTATTTTAGAACGGATAAAGTATATAGTATATATATTCGTGCTTCGTTCTTCATATTCTTTTTTTTTTTTTTCTGTGAAGGTGAGTGTGCCTTATAATAGCATGTCAATGGTGGTGACAGTGAGGTGTGGTCATTGCACTGGTCTTCTCTCTGTCAACATGGTGAAAGCCTCCTTTGTCCCCTTGCATCTTTTTTCTGCTCTTAATCAAGATCAGGTATTTAATTTGACTAATTTTCTCCAAAATCTTTTATGTTTTTAAAAATTTCCGTCACTAAGTGCATACAATATTTAAGTGAAATATCATACCCACTAGCTAGCTAGCTTAATAATAATTGCTTCTAATAAGTATATATCACTAATTAGCAATATTATGATCGTTAACAAAATTAGTCACTACTAATATGAAAAGCAACTCTTCTTGACCATTTCTTATTAATAAACTTCCAATACTTTTTGAACAAAGAGAGAATAAAATTATGATATGGAGTTTCATTTTGTAAAATACTACCTCCGTTTCATATTAATCCACACATTTACATTTTTCACGTATGCCGATGCACTACTTTGAGCCTTTATATTTCTAATTTTGTATTTGTAAAAAATATAAAAAGTCGATATTCTAAAACTACATATCGAGACGAATCAAACAAGACCCCACATGACTATATTTTCTCTTAACCATAATTCACAAATGATAGTCAAAGGGAAATTTGTGAATAGTGTCAAAAGTGTAAGTGTGTAGATTAATATGAAACGGAGGTAGTATGTTTTAGGGAAATTTGTGATGGCTTCTTTTAAATGAAATCTGCTAATATATAGTTACACATCTCCTCACAAAGAAAGGAAAGCTATCCTAATTTACATAGGAATTAATACGAAACAATATAACTAACTCAAGACTCCTATACAAGGAAAACTCCTTAACACATAATATTCGCGAACACATTTTATAGCTAATTAAGCACCAAGAAGAAGCAGATACATCAAAGGTAATGGATAGGCATAGCACTACATTATCTATGCTACCCTCTTCTGAAGAAGATAACGACGATGAAGATGAAGATGAAGATGAAGAAGAAGAGGTTGATGAGGATATTATCGCACTTGAACATACCGTGAATAAACGTATTTACTTCTAATCTTCATGTCTAATTGAGATATAATCTTTTTAAGCTATCTTCATTTTGATTATTAATATCTTTTGATCAATTGGCAGCCCCGGAGAAGAAAAGAAGGGCACCATCAGCTTATAACCGATTTATCAAGTAAAATCAACATCATTATCTTATAATAGATATACATCAAAATTATTTGTTTACATTTGTGCATCAATAATATGTCTAACAGAGAAGAAATTAGGAGGCTGAAAGCTAGGTATCCCAACATGAGTCACAAGGAAGCCTTTAGCACTGCTGCAAAAAATGTAAGCTTAGTTCTCTCTCTTTTTTTTTTAAAAATCTTTTCGATTAGTTGAATTTCAAGAGATGATAATACTTGTTCCATTTTTAAAATACTTTCAACATTTTAATTTTTACGCCATATATATTGATATATTAACTTTGACCATGTTTCTTAATTGATATATTGGTAAATTAGTCTAGGAAACTTTTAACTTTATAGTTTTTCTGAAAATAATTAAAGACATACTCCCTCCGTTTCATTTTAATTGTTACACTTTGACATCTTACACTATTCACAAATTTCACTTTGACCATCATTTGTGATTTATACGCGGATGCAAATATAGTCATGTGGGATCTTATTAGATTCATCATAACATGTAATTTATTAATATGTACTTTTTATAATTTTTACAAACACAAAACTAAAGATATATGTCCTCAAAGTTTTGCATTGGCATGCGTGAAAAGTGTACGTGTGTAGATTAATATGAAACGGAGGGAGTATATATGACCAAAGTTTTGCTTTGATATGGTAACTCAGAAAGTCAAAGTGTTATAGGTATTTTGAAACTGATAATGTTCGTAATTAAGAGTTTAAAATTAGAAAGAAATAAACATATTTGCACACGATATGAAGGTTTTTTCTTTCTGATATTTCGGGGAATTTGTTAATTATTTTACAGTGGGCTCATTTTCCTTCGGTCCAACATGGGGAAGATGAAGAAAATGGTAGCCATGGGAACAGGCACATGACTCGTAACTTTGAAGAAGAAGCTAGTTGAGGTTAACTGTTGTTCTTCTCTCTTTTTTTTGGAACTAATTAAGTTATGAGTCGTGAGGTTAATTTTTCATTTTCGAATTACTTCTTTTAGGCTCCGTTTGGTTGGGCGTAAAACATTTTCAGTGTAAAATGATTTTCATGGAAAACAATTTACAATGGAAAACACAATTCCAAAATTAGTTTTCCGTTGTTTGGTTCCATGTAAGAAAAATGATGAAAAGAATGGAAAATGAATGGGAAAGTAAGGAGGTAGTGAGAGGAGTGTGCAAGAGAGATAAGGAAAAGGAAGGAAAATGATTTTCCATCCATTTTGAAGGAAAAATGGTTTTCCACTCCTTTGCACACCAAACAATGTAAAATTTGAAATAGAGGAAAACAATTTTCTAGGAAAATGTTTTACGCCCTACCAAACGGAGCCTTAGTACATTATCAAAAGAGACAGAAACAATGAGTTGTCTAAGGACTAAGATCAGGGACTTTCTTGCATGCATGCATGGGACTTGGGAGTGGTTTAGCCTCCCTGAGAGTACGTGCGTGTTCCATCAATTGTGTTTGATTTGATGAACGATCAATGCAATAACGATATGATAATAGTGTACGTACTTTTCCATGATAAAATCAGTGGTAGAACGAACAACTGAATAAAGAATAGATATGTTTGCAGAATAACCGAGAGAATTTCCCTTAATTCATTATAAGCATATATTCCTACATATTTCCAAAACTGTGCTTGAGCTGATTTCCATGTTAGAAAAATGGGACTATATAAGAAATGATATCACACTTTCCCTTGAGAATGTCCCTATTATAAATTATCCAGTAAACACACAAGATTGATGCCATAGACAATAAATTGCGTGTAAGTTCTTTAAGCACATATTACAATTAATTTGCAATATAGATCATTCCATTAATTATCTATTGTGAGTAGACCTAATAACAGAATATAGACATGGCGTGAAACTAGCTCGAAAACTAATCTAGTAAATTTGGGTTTCGAATTTGAGTTCATAACTCAAAACCCAAAAACAGACAAACTTGACAACCTGAAAAGAAACGGGGTCAAACCCGGTTGATCCTGTCTGACCATTTTTCCATGCTTGTAAGTGAACTTAAAAGAAATTTTGATTTGAACTTGGAGAAACATTATTTTTGATCGTGCAAGTTTAAATTATCGTCATTGTTACATTAATTTTTCCAATCAGAGTATTTCAAAGATTCTTAGTTGTCATAGCTGGTATTATCTGCATATTTGTATTATACTATGCACACATGCATATTGCATAATAACTATCCATGTACTTATGTAATGTTTACACATGGAGACAATAACTAATGACGAAAATGAAAATTGAAAAGATGCCGTTGATTCGTTGGGTCGACCTAAAACCGTATATCATGGCCTTGTGGGTCAAGCTCAAGGGGTTTGTTGACTTGATACTGACATTACCTCAAGATCAAGCACTTTGCATTATGGGATATTCAAAATGCCATATACTCCCTCCGTTTCATTTTAATTTACTCACTTTACTTTGGGGGAGAACCAAGGAATAAGTACAAAAGTATGATATAAACCGAAAAGGTGGAGAGAAGCGAAAAGTGAGAGAGAGAAAGTAAAAAGTAGAGGAGAAAATAGATGTGACATGTTACCTAAAATAGAAAAAGCAACAGCGTGTAGATTAAAAAGAAACAGACCAAAAAGGAAAGTGTGTAGATTAAAATGAAACGAAGGGAGTATAATTATACTACAGTAGTTTGAAATTGGAGTTACTTTTGTATGTTCTTGGATTCCTATCAAGTCATAATCCATCACATGTCAAAATTTATGACACTTGCTAGGATGAGTACACTAAATATATAAAGTGAAAAACTCGTCCAACTAGTACAACTTCAAAGGTAAAAGAAGCAAACTGACACATGGAAATGGCATTTCTGCTGTGAAGGTTTTGCAGGTCCATTTAGAAGGCAAAGGATTCAGTGAAAGAAAGCCCTCAAAGCTAAGCATTGAATGATCTAATGCAGAGACAACTTCATAACTGATCGAGACATCTGGTTTAATTTACAAGAACTACTACTTAAATAGCTAGCTAGCTATCTAAGATTATTGTAGAAAAGAGGAAACAATATTTTCATCTCAAAAGTTTTAGGAATTAAGAGTCTCAATCATTTTGACTTTTCTAGTTAGATGCTCTTGGAAATGGTTCTTGTAGCAAACACGATGACTTATCTATATATTTATATGCTATGAAGTTTTCTAATATTGATATATGAAGAGAATAACAGGTACATTTTGCCTAATTTGATGTGGGAGTTTTTATTATATTTCTATAAGGTTTACTATGTAATTTTAGGGTAAAAGAAAAGCTACTAACATGCATGTATCGCTTAAGGAAGAAGAGTACAAATCTTTTGTATTCTTGGAACACCATACGTTTACAAAAAAATTCTCTGTCTTATTTGTATTATTTATATTAAAAGTGTAACTCTCTCACATATTCAATATATGTTTTTTATTTAGAAAAATGTTTAAAATGTGAATAGCATTATTTGATGAAATTCTGTTAGATACTTTAAACTTTCAGTACGTATTACTAGGGAATACAGGGGTGGTTAACCGTCTCGAAACAGGGGTGGTTAACCGTCTCGAAACGCCATTTCGGTTCGGTGACCGAAAACTTCGGTTCGCCAATTTTGTAAACCATAACCGCATCGGTTAATAGATTTTATGGTACGATCTTTCGGTTAAACATTATATTAACCGTTACTTAAGGTGTAATAATCTATTTTACTTAATATTTATATATATAATTTTCACTTTTTCTCGACATTAATTTTGGAACATTACTACAAAAAATTAACTAAATAAAGGCACTAAACTCCTCTTGTAAAAAGGTTTTAATAAAATGGTGATTCTGTCAGTATGATTAAAGTAAAGTAAAATGTAATAGGCCTTGAGCCCTGGCCTTGAAATTAATAAAAATCCCAATTATAAAAAAAAAGGTTTTAATAAAATGATATATTAGAAATAGAACTAAAAACACAATTACAACAAGCGAGTTAAGGGCACAAAAAGGACCCAAACTATCAATTTTTTCACTATTCAGGACCTACAACTATTTTATGCACTATTTGGGACATGTGGACAAGAATCCGGCAAGTTAACTCATCGTTAACTCAACTGAGGTTAACTACACAAAAAAAAAAGCAAATTAAAATTCAAAAGTGACCGTTGGAATTTTTGGAACTTTCAGTTCCTGAATTACAGTTCCACAATATGAGCTATAAAAACAAACCCAAAAAAAGCAGGGGAATTTTCTTATGTCCCAAAATATATTAAGAAGCCCAAAAAACAGAAAATAAGCAAAACTCCATTGGCCAGCTTCTTCAATCAACAATCATCATCACCCATAAACTGAAAATAAGCAAAACTCCTTCTGCAAAGAACATGTATTTCAATGAGGTGCTCTGTGATTGTGGCAAAGTAGCAAATAAAAAAGTTTCTAAAACTATGAGAAATCCTTTCATGAGGTTTTATATTTGTGAAAATTATAGAACAAGAAGGGGTTACCAATTCGTTGAGTGGATTGACAGTCCTCATCCTCTTGAAATAAGGGATGAGATGGTGGCTTTCATTAGAAGCAAGATGGAACTAGAAGATGAAGTGGAAGACATCAGCAAGAAGCTAATGAAATGTAGGATTGTTGTGGCAGTGTTAGTGTTTGTAATTTTCTTTTTGCTAATGAAAATGTAATGTTATGTAATTAAGGGAAAGAAAATACTTACATTGTAATAGCCTTAGAATAATTGTGTTGCTCCATAGTACAATGATCCAATTGAAGGTATATTGGTTGTTCTAGTTGTGTTGCTTGAGCTTGACTGACTTTCATTGAACTGCAAGATATAAACACATTAGTTTCTAGAATTTGCAACTGTGATTGAATAAAAAATGTAGTTACAGAAATTGCATTACATTTGCTTGTCTTTGAAATCCATTTCGGTAAGTGTAAACACCAACACCTGTGTTGTGCATAGGGACTGTTGTATGTGATTGTTGGGTTGGTGGAGTAGCAGTTGCATTTAAAGTTTGGTTACTTGCCTGATTGGGTGCCTTAGGTGTTGTAGGAACAGGACACTTTCTCTTGTTGTGTCCCTCCTCTCTACAATTGTTGCACCTCATTGTAACCCCCTTCTTGGACAATCTTGTACCAAATACCTCCCCAACAGATGGCTTTCTCTTGACAGTAGGCCTGTTATGTAGCTTTTTCATAGCAGGTGCAAGTATTGGGTTAAAGGTTGATTGAGGCCACTCTTGTGGTCCATTCAATGGCTCTAATGGAAACAAATATGCCTTGAGATATGTGTCTTTTGAGAAGTAATGCGACACATAGTGCTCAAGTACTTCCTTTGCTTTCCATATTGCAGCTAATGCATGGTTGCAAGACACTCCACTGAGTTGCCAAGCATTGCAACTACATGTTTTATTAAGCAAACTTACCACATACCTAGTTTGTGTCAACCCCTCCCTAACCCCATATGAAAAGTGACCATTTCAAAAGGCTAGCCAACCCCTTGCATCCATCTTTGACTTCTCCAGCTTAGTTTTGATCCTAGGGCAAATCTGAATTTCTTTATTTAGATATGTAATCCCTTTTTTTGTGAAGCCTCTCCATCAACCCTTTTGTAATATCCTCAAGCATTGTGATTATTGGTTTATGCATAGATGACAAAATATATGAATTGAAAACCTCATTCATATTGTTGTCAATAGAGTCACAATGAGGAGTGGTTGTGAAGTAAGCTCTCACCCATTTCTTTTGGTTTCTCTTCCTTAAATCAGCTGCTGCCTCCTTGGAAATGTCAGCAAAGAGTGACATATTCTTCTCAAACTCAGCTTTAGTTGTGCTTTTGGCTATTTTCCAAAAGCCTCTTCTGTACTGTACACCACCACTAAATACCTGCCTAAAGTTGCAGTAGACATGCCTAGCACAACATCTAGTATCTGCTCTAGGCAATACAAGAGAAACAACTGTTAAAAGACCTTTTTGTTGATCAGACATAATAGTATAGCCTAAACCATCACTTGTTTCAAGATCATCAGCCAATAATTGCAAAAACCAGCTCCAACTTTCAGTGTCCTCCACTTCAACACAAGCCCAAGCTATTGGAAACATTTGATTGTTTCCATCCCTATCAACTGCAACAAGAAGTTGTCCACCAAAAGGTCCTTTTAAGAAGCAGCCATCAATACCAAATAAGGGCCTACATCCAGCCAGAAAACCCTTCTTAATGGCATCAAAGCAAATGTACAATCTCTCAAATACACCACTATTCATCTTAAACTTTATAGTGTTTCTAGGGTTGGACCTCTTAATCTCTACAGCATATCTGTAAAGTAAGCCATATTGTTCCTTGTACTCATCAAGTATTAGTGCTTGGGCCTTTCTCCTTGCCTTCAACGCAAGCCATAATGAAGCTTTAACTCCTTTTTCAGCCCATAGTGTGTCAACTATTTCATGGCACTTCATATAAGGGTTGATCTTGAACTTATGTTGGTATAGCTTAGCAATCTATGAAGCTCTAATTTTCTTTACAACTGCTAACCTGCCACAGTTATGTTGAGGGACCAATGTATTCACAACTAAATGACCCTTCCCTCTAACAACTGATGCATATACATAGAAAGGGCACTTATCTGCCTTTGATCTTGCTCCAATATTCTTTGCATCATTCTTTGGGAAATAAGTGTCCCTCCCAATGTTCATGCAGTAGTTAGTAATTGCACCCCTGAACTCAATTGCATTTTCAAACTCCTGTCCTAAGTAGAATGGGCACTCTTGCTCAAGCAAGTATCCTTCAGAAAGCACAGTTGCTTTCCTTTTCTTAATCTTCCTACCATGACTTGGTTGTGGTAAAAGGTAACCACAATCACCTTCACCATCTGAGTTTGGGGGGCTTTCAAAGTCAGAGCTCTCACCCTCATAATCTGAATCTCCTGTATCAACACTTTTCCTAGCAGCTAACCTAGTTAGTGAATCAACTTCTTCTTCATAGGATTTTTCTTTCCTTTTTTCTTCTTGCAACTGTTGTCTTGCTTCTCTAACTTCATCATCTTCATTATCAGAACCCTCTTCATCATAATCAATGTCATCACTGTCATTACTATAATGTGACATAGGCTCATGAACTGTATTGACAACAATTAGATCCTCAATGTCACTAGTGGAAAAAAATATAAGGGTTGCGGTGCAAGGGCTGCGGTTCATTGCAAAACGCAGCCTTTCACTATTAAGGGTTGCGATTAGCCCAGAACCGCAGCCCTTTAGTAATGAAGGGCTGCGGTTTTGGGTTAACCGTAGCTCTTTATCATTAATTTTCGCTGGGCTGGGAGGTTGGGCCACTTTTAAATGAACTGGTAGCCAGCAAAGTGAGCAAACCTCACGTTTATCACTCTCTCATTCGTGTCTCTCATTCATCTCTCTCCTCTCTCATTCGGTGGCTAGGGTTTCCAACCTCTCACAAATCTTCACACCACCACACTCCCTCTCCTCCTTCGTCTATCGTCTCTCCTCTCTGGGCTCTCGTATCACCACCACGAACATTCGTCGCTCACACCACCACACCCCCTCTTTCGTCTTTCACCATTCACCGCATCATCTCTCTCCTTTCATCCTTCTTCGCCGGTTGGTGGTTGGCTGGGGAGGGCTCGCGAGGGTTGGATGTTCGCAAGGGTTAGGCTTCGCAAGGGTGGTCGTGGTTGCTGCTCGCGTCTGCCGCTGGTTGTTGGTTCCGCCGCCGCGGTGCTGATGCTAGTGTTAGTGATTTGGTGCGTGCCTTCTTTTTCTTTGTCTCACTGCTGATGTAATTTGGTTATTTGGGTTTGGATTTCATCGAAATTGGTTGAATTTGCTGTTAAAGTTCCTACCTTTTTGTTCTATATTTTACCAATTAAGTTGTAGTATTTGTTCTTGGAGGGTGGGACAGTAGAATTATAAGACTGAAATATGAATAAAGACTTTGGCTTTGAGGAGGGTTTGTGACTAATTTGACTATATATTGTAGGTTATAAGTGTTAAAGTTTATAGTTCAACATTAAATTTGAGTATTTTTTTGCTAATTGCTTTAGCTGTACCTATTTATGTTGTAAATGTAAGAATGTTATGCATGAGCAAGGTTTATTTTTGTGGTATATGGTGGTAAAGTAAAATGCAATCTTGTAGTTTTAGATGAAATGATTAGAATGATGTCGGATATTAGTAGTTCTGGGTTGTATAGCCTACATTATATTTAGGTTGAAATGATTAGAATGATGTCGGACCATTGTATGTGCCTTTGAATTTTTTTGTGAATCTGATTTCTTCTTGGTGTTGGTAAATGTTTAAATAGTTTAATTTTGTTTCTAATTATTTGATAAATTAGTCTCTAATAGTTGTCAGTATTACATAACTGATAAGATGAGAAGGAATGCTATATTGTTCTCCCTATTGGTTACCTTCTTTTATCTTTCGCTCTAATATTCTTGTGCCTGATGGTGTTTTGATGGAAAACCATTGCTCTAGTTCTTTTCCTTTTATTCTCAGATGGCTCAGTATGAGTTGTATTGCTTCTTTTGCTGACATTAATTTGTTGCTGACTTTTAATTTGTTGGTGGTATTACTTAAGACTTTAATTTCTTTCGCTCTAATATATTGATTTGTATTAATCTTTGGAGTATGAGAAAAGGTATGTGTTATTCTTTCTCTTTTTTTGTGCTGCTTTTAATCGAATTATGTTTTAGAAATTGGACCCCTTTTATCCGAAGTTGATTGTTCGAGGATGAACCTTATTTTTCCCCTTTTCCCCTTAGTTGAAGATGATTGTTCGAGGAGTTAGTATGGGCATTGTTGGCCCCCTTTGGGATCATGGTGCTGGTCTTGTTTAATTGTTTTTTGCCATCATTGCTTACTTCATGCTTAAAGTTGGTGAATTTAGTTAGTTATTGATATTTTTGGGATTTCTTGGCCTAATATGCATCTAAGTGATTGTTTTTAGGGCTTTAATGGTTTGATCCATGGTCAAGTTGTTGTTTTTAAAACTTTAATTGTTTAATCTATCTATCTGAACTTTGTTCGCAACACTTATTTAGAGAGATATTTGAATGTCCACCAATATCCATTTATTGCATAACTTAATGGATACAACATCCTAGAATTATAGGTAAAACCAAAATACAAAGCCGACACAAACTGAATTATGAAAGCTATAGCATAGAAACATGTCAATTTAGTAGATGAAGTTCTTACCAAGTACCGATCCTGTAATAGCCCTATTTTTAAGAGCGTTAATTAAAGGCCAATTATATTCATTAAATTAATTATGTTCCTAAAAATATTATTTGGAATGCGAAGTATGAATTTTTATTTGTCGTGTTATAACATATTTATTTGTTTATTTTTATGAAGTTATTATTATTATATATTTCGGATTTTAAGTTTAAGTTGAATGGTATTTGGCCAAATACGGAAATTAGAGTCGGTTCCCTATTTTACCCTTGTCGGTTAAAGAGGAAATAAAACCCCCCAAATTCTCTCTCATGTCATTCTCACCCAAAAGGAAACCCCAACCCCATTTATTTCTTTCTCTCTCCCGTGGAAAAAAACCCCAAACCCCAAGTTTTCTCTCTCCTCCTTCCTCCCACTTCTCTCTGTTCGCTCTCCTCCTCCCGCACTGCGATGCTGCTGGCCTTGTTCGCCGCTCTTGGTCGCCGCCTTGACGCCGCTGATGTGGTTGTTTCGTCGTTGTTGGTTGCCATGTGATTGGCCCTATTTTCTTCCTCCCCTGCCCGCACCTCTCTCTCACTCCTCTCGCTTGATGCTGGTGCTCGACCAACGCCACCGCCGCGACACACCTCCGCCTGAGTTGCGCCGCTTCACCGCACCTGCGTCGGTGCTCAGTTACTTCGCCGGAGCTCGTCGGACCCCCCCTGTCTCCTCCGTTCGTCCCTGCTCTAAGAGGTAATTCATTCCTCTTGATTCAAGTTAGTTTGATGTTGGAGTTTATCAATTCAATCCCCAAACCCAAGAGTAACCCATGTTAATTAGTATAAAGTTGAGCCTAAAACTAATTTGTTAAGTGAGTCGCTTGGTTTGATTTATTTGTGGCTAATCTTGCTTAAGTTAAGAGGCTAAACTGATTTTGCTATGCATGCAAACTTGTTTTTGATCTGCAAAATGGAAATCAGATTTCACTAAGTTTACTTGTGGGGTTATTTGCCATAGTATTGAGATTAAATTCAGAATAGTTGTTATTATTATTGGAGTAATTTTGGCTAGTAATGGGTTTATAGATTCTAATGTGAGTTAATATAATTTGTTAGTGATTGTTAGTATTGGTAATAGGTTTGATTGAAGTTATTGCGAAGTGAAATTAGGAGTTATGGAATTGGTTCCATAAATACTTGTGGGATTTAATTCGATCATTATAGTAGGTTGTATTAAGAAAGGTTATTTAGATTAGTTTCTCATGTAGTGAGGAATTTATTAATTATTGTTATTGTTTTGTGGTCGTTGTTGGAGTATGTATATGGAGATAATTTCTGAAGTTCGAGCTATAGTTGGTGATCCAGAATGTCGAATTATTGGGAATCGTTTTAAGGTACACACATGTCCTTCCACCTTCGAACCTATATCCGTGTTTCATGTGATTTTATATGTTGAGCTTAATAAGCCTTTTATATAAATACAGAATTATTCAAAGTTATTTGTGTGTTTACAAGAGTTGTTGACTAAATATGTAATGAGTTTTATTGAGTGAAATCGTGATTATGAAGAACAGATTTGAGGTAGTTGAATCCTTCAAGAATATAAATGTGTGTTATTATTAAATCCACATGTTTTCCACATCGAATTTATAATAAATTTATGCCTAGTAAGTTGATTTTTTTTTTTATATGAAAGTGTAGCTATGAAAATTAAAGCAAGGATATGTATTATATCGAACTATATGAGTTGGTTTTACAAGTACTCCGTTTTACGAACTAAGCCGAAACATCGATTCGATATCTTTATGAACTCGCTTTCGATCTAAACTATAGTTATATTGGAAAGTTTCAGAGGGAAATAAAAGAATTTTGAGCAAAGATGTTGAGTTATAATTTCAGGTATAAGACAATTGTCAAATATTTGCGATATAAGTTTTATATGGAATTCTAAAAGTATAAAAGACTCTTTATTATAGTTTGAGATTTTGAATATATACGATCAAGAACTTTGAAACTTATGATTTTGAGTTATGAGCAACTATTGGATTCGTGAAATTATTAATCAAGTTTTTCTGGTTCTAATAATGACGAAGAGGGTATTTACTCCTATTTAATTTTTTTCTATGAAGAAGTTCTCATAGAAAAAGTCTCTCAATTTTGGGTCAATCTAATGAACATTATTTTCGGATTTAAGTTCGGAAACACGTAAGTATTGAGTCTTGTAAAACAAGTTATATCTTTATGGAATATCATAGATGAATTATGTTTTATGGAGTTGGAATCTAAGTTAGAATGAGTTTGGTGAGAGATGAGTACTTGTGAAGTTCTGTTTAAGAAATAGAATTGTCACTTTGAGGGTATTATTTGAAGTAGGCAACTATCCTAAGATTTTCATATGGCGTATAAACAAGGTTGATTGATATCACACAAAGGTATCTCCGAAAATACTATGGAGCTCGATTATATAAGAATGACGGTCTATGATGTCATAATTGAAGGACAAAGTAATTGTTGGGAGGTTCTAACTAAGAAATGAAGATGTTATGCGATGAACTTAGATTAGACAGTTAGAGAATAGTGACTTGTGTGTGAATTTCAAAGGTCAAATATTGATTTATGGGTTAATGGAGTTGTTACGAGAGGTTTATGAGTTCAGAGGGTGTGTAGCCAAAATAAGTATTAGAGATAGGAGATATTAAATATTGAGGAGTAGGAGTTGAGATAAGAATGTTGTATCAGTGAAATAAAGGATCCATATCTTGGTGGTCATGTAGAGGAGTATCGATTAGAGAGATATAATTTACAGTACTTATGTAATAATAGATCATATCCGCAAAGGGGTCAAGTAAAAGTGTTTGGAGCATAATTTCTTCTATTGGATGAGTAAGATTATATAAATGGAAATATGGAGTGAGATATTTTGACTTGCCATAGTAATTGTAGGTGAACTATGATAATGTAATAAGGTTATATTCTGGCAATGAGAGTTCATGTATTAGGGATAAGAAAACCTCTAAAGGGAATATCACGAGAATTTTGGAATACTATAGTTTAGATGCTATAAGTTAAAGACGAAAGTCCAAGTACAAAGAGAAACTGTCACGATGAAGGGAATTACCAAAACGTGTTGGAGGATATCTTATAGTCTTCAAGTAAAATATTACAGGTTAATTGTTCGAGCTTATAATAATTGGGTCTCGATAATAGTTAATTATCTTATAAGTCTTTGAGAAACATTTTTACATTTTGATTATGTTGTGGGTTCGACTGCGGAAAGACATTTGATTTCGAATATATTTTAAGTATATTACTTCCTTTTAAAAAGAAAATATTTGAGGTAAGTAAGATTATTTTGAGATTTGAGTTCGTATTATAATAAGATTATTGAGGTTCAGGTATTTTGGATATGTTAATTACATTTCAACTCTGTTTTATTTTATATTAATTTACGGATGAAATTTTAAGTTGTTGTTACACTTTGGAATTGAATATGCGATACGAATTGAGAACAAGAGTATAAGTTTGTGTTATTGAGAAATTAAGTATTATGATTTTAGTTATTGTTTTATGGGGCAAATTGATAAACATTATTTCCGGTTTTGGTATGACCTGTTACTGTAAATCACACTTTAGGCCCCCGAAACTTGATTTTTAGCCCTTTCCTGTTTCACGAGAAAATGTTCGTAACGAAAAATTCTTGAGGCTAGGCTTTGAAATTTCCCGATTTGGAGTACTGAGCAGAAAGTTATGCTCATTTTAAATTCATTGTTTGTGCTGGAATTTTTCTGACGAAAGTTTCACATGTTCAAGTTAACTCAACCATTTAATAAAGTTTAAATGAGTCCATGACATTTACAAGCAATAAATAATTGATTATTTCCTTATATCTTTATACCTAACTAATATGTGAAATTGATAACGTAAAACAAAAGATTTCGGAAGAAGATTCAAGTCTTGCAATGATTAGTGATACTATAGTAGATGTTATTCTTTTTCCTCTCCATGGATGAATATGTTTTCTTGGACTATGTGTGGTATTGATAAACTGTACATCTAAGCTATTTATGCAAATAAACTACGAATACAAGTGGTATCGATAAACTGTGCATTTAAACTATTTATGTAAATAAATTTTGGATACAAGTGGGTAAAGGCTGATACCAGATAAGGTACGGTATGAACAACAACCCTTGGAGGATGGGTGATCTCCTTCCGAACCCTCGCTGGGTGGGTGAAGTCCAGCAGATATTAAAAGTGGGACATGTCCTGGTTAAGGCTTGCAAGCATAATTATTCAAACGGTGGGGTGACGACCTCCATTAGTTTAGAGATAGTCGGTTTCTTAAGTAAGGAACCCCTCTCTATTCGTGTCCGCTTTACCCAAATAAATTAAATGCTATAGACCCAAAGGGTTTTTAATGATCTAAGTGGTGATCTTCATGATAAAAAAATCTTACTTTAATGCGATTGTGCAAGGATAGTAATCCTGAAATTTTAAGCAAGCACCTTAATTGTGAAGCATACTGAATTCTAACATGAATTGATCATGAATGGTCTTAAGCCACCAGAAATGAGGTTTTTGGATGAGCTTATGTATTCAACTGTTGTTGAACTTTGTCCTTATGGCAAGAAACTTATTATCTGTAGTAGATGTATGAGTACTCTTTATCTGACTTTCTAGTTAGGGATTTCTGGTGTCGTAATAAAAACATTTCTAACTATTTGATTTTAAGTATTTTGAATTTTGGAGTTGTTCCACTTGATGAGTAATAAACCGCACAACTATATTTTAAGCCACTAAAATGAATTTCTGGTTGGACAGTGTGTGTACTCAGTTTTTTTCTGATTTTGTTCTTGGAACCTGTCCTGGTGGGGGCAGAGTCCATTGTTAGTGATTTTGCAGGATTGATGTCGGGGACTTGGAATGTGATTATTGATCAAGAAGAAGATTTTTATGTTATAAAATGGTGGGCTGAGGTTATAGATAGATGCATTGTTTAGAAGTATTCGTAATTTGTTATTTGGATTTCAAGTTGTTCTGTTGTGGGCCCCTGACCCACAAATCCAGGAACGTTTTTATAGGTTTTGTTTCCGCTGCGAATAAATGTAAATTCGAGGTTTGTTAAGTGTTAATTATGTTTTGTGTATCTTAAGTGTGATTAGTTAGCAGCTCAGAAGTGCGGGCTGTTACAGATCCCCACCTAAATAATGGATTCTTCGAACAATGATAATGCATATGTTGATTGTTTGAAACATAATTATAACTACGTTTGTACTTCCTACACTCCCTCAGAACTATGACAAAAAGGAGTTGATTAGTTTACCTCAATCTTATGGAAAATGTTAATAAGATAGAGAATACGCTATTTTTATGGTGTTCGTAACTCCTTTAACTGGTCAGATTTCATCCAATTCAATGCTTCTCTTTTTTTTTTTTTAACATGAATTTCATACATCTATGTGGTGAACTGAATGTATGGTACATAAGTGTTGCAGTTTATGATTGGAGATTTCTTTTGTTATTTGAGTAAGCCTACTTTTGATGGGAGCCTTTGAATAAATTATAGGTTGTCGACTTCTGACAACTTGCTCATGACAATTCAAGAGAAGATAAAATGGGTTGATACCATGAGTGAGATGGACAAGAAACATAAAAAAGAAGTTGAAGGCATGTGATGGAGCGGTTACGAACTGCTGATTTTGGACAGTGGCAACCTGCACGGATATTTGCAATTGAATATGACTGGGCTTAGTTTTTGACCATTGTCGCTGATCTCCAACCTTTACAAACATGGCAAAAGTTAAAAGCCCCATGAACCTGTGTTTATTCATGTATGTTTATTCGTATTTTTCTTACTTTCTCTATATTTGTATAAAAAACATAATTCGTAATGAAAAATGATACTTTTATATATAAATAACTGTTTGGGAACATTAAGGATTAAAAATAAGCAAAAAAAAAAATTTTTTTTATTTTTTTTGGGTCACAAGGGCTGCGGGGCTGCGGCTTTTGTTTTGACCGCAACCCTTAACGTGCTAAGGGCTGCGGTTTCCTTAATGCCAGGGGCTGCTAGTCTAATGGCTGCGATAAAAAAACGCAGCCCTTGGGCCCCTTTTGACCGCAGCCCTTGGGGTTTTTTCCTCTAGTGTGTAGTGCTGACTAGTAGTGGTAACAGTTTCCTGAGTTATAGATTCTTCTTCACCCTCATCATGTTCTGTGAATATATCAAGCAGCTTGAACTCATATAACAAGCTTAGAAACATCCCAAATGTGGTGCCATCATAACCTAGGAACCTAATTCCTTTATGAAGTTTTAATGGATCACAGTAGTGCAGCTTCACAATGTTCTTATACCCTAATGAGTTAATCAAAGCCTTAAGGTAACTTGGATCAAAGTCATTAGGAAGATCATTAATCAACTTCACATTACCCCCTATATAACTGAAGCTTGGCTTGTCAACCCACTTTCCACCATGATGGATGACAATGCACATTGGTATATCCATATTTTCGTCATGGGTATTTCAAAATATGAGTATCAATACACATTGTAAAACATTTTAACAACTTAATATAAAAATACACCATCTGATTAAAGTGGAATCAGTCCATTTCATTAATATTAAACAACCAAGTTTTATACATAAGATTGTAGCACAGGAATGCTAAGTTAAACAACCTACATCACTGCCTAATGCATCTGTCAATAAAGGAATGGAATCACACATCTACAAAAGGATTCTCATTCCATTTTCAGTTGATGCCCCACATTAATTACCTACATATTCTAAGGGCTAACAACAAAAACAATCAAAGCCTTAATCACAACCAGAACCCCTACTACAATCACAACAGAAACCACCCTAAACAGAGACCCAAAAAACAGCAAAAGTGCATATCATCTTGTAGTAGGGGAGCCTAGTCCTTCACCCCTCAATTTCATCATCTGAGTCATGCAGCCACCACTTAAGATACCTACCATCATTGTGAATGATGTCCCATCATATCCAAGACTCGAAGCGGTTCTCCCATTCATACACTCTATCTGGAATCCACCATTTCCAGTGCCACATTTCCTTCCATCTTTTACAAACCAGAGAAACAACCCCTTTATCCCTCTTGGAAAGCTTGGGGAACGCATACATGCACATGATGTGCTCGTTGGAGAGAACATCCTCAGCAGATTTTGACATAGCCATGGTAAGCCTTCAACAACAAACCAAGGCTCAGTAAGATTTCCCAAATGAACAAAATTATAAAACTTAACCCAACCCCTGTTATAACTAGTTTTAAAAGGGCATAAAAACATAAAAGTTTGAATTTTTCAAAGAGATTTTATGATCAAAACATTCAACAACATCACAAACAAATAGGAAAGCATAATTTAAACAACTTAACATCAAATTCGCATAGATATATGATTTATAAAATTCGAAATTCAAACAAAACCCTAATTCATAACTTTATTTAAACATGAAGATTTAAGTGCATGAGATGAAAAAGTAAATTACCTTGAAGATTTTAATGTGTTTTACAGAAAAAAAATCTCCCCTAAAATCGCCTTCTTTCAATTTGACAGAGAGCTTGTACTGACAAGAATGGAAGATGAAGAGTGTTGGAGTGAAATGTTGAGTACAGAGGATGAGAGAGTGGAGGTTATGTTTTGTGACGCCAAGTTTATGGATACCAGTGCAAAGAGTCGCCAAACGCTGCGTTTTTCCTCTATTCCAAATACACCAAATCATTGTTTTTTGGGTTTTGATAATTTATTAATTTATTTGGGCCCTATGCTTAACCATAGTTACAATTTGGCAATGACAATTGACATTAGGTCCTGAACGGTGCATAAAAAAGTATCAGGTCCTGAACGGTGAAAATACTAATAGTTTGGGTCCTGAATGTACCCTTAACTCTACAACAAGCTTAAGATAACTGGTAATTTTTTTGACATAGGTAGTACAAATAGTCATTACTTACTAGAAAATGTAATGGAGTGTTACAACTTACAAGTAGTTACTAGTTAGTTTTAGAATGACGATCATATTTTGTGGCTTGGGTATAAGCTTATATCTTTCCCTTGCCTTGCGACTCGTGTAACAATTCCATATATATCTCATTTTCTTTCTACTCCCTCCGTCTTTTTTAGTTGCTACATTTTGTCATTTTCGGGTGTCTCAACTCACTTGCTACATATGCTAAACATTTCTACTATTATTATATACCTCTATACCCTTATTTTTGTCTTCATTGCACAAAAAGACAACTACTTTATGCATAATTATTGCTCTACTTTTCAATGGTTCCTACATGTTTCCTTGGCAATTGTGCAAAAGTGAATGTAGCAACAAAAAAAAGATGGAGGGAACAATTTTATTTAATACTTCTATTTTTATATTCGAGAAGAGAATTAGGCTAACTCCTTAAAAAGGAGCAACCCAACTCATGCTTTGGACAATAAATAAAAAATCACTATTGAAAGCATCAAAGTAACATGCATGTTAGCGACGAATCCTTTAGAATGACCTCCCATGTCCCTAGGAGGCACCTCTTGGCCTTCGATGCCTATGCCTGGGAACGTCCGAAATCGTGTATACCTTTAATATTGGCGGTTTTGGGGCATTGTCAAACTCCTTCGGGCCTTGCCATATTTTTCTCCTGGAACCTTCCTAGGGGAGCCGACATGAATGTATCATAGTTGCTTCGGACCCTTTGTGTTGCCTCGAAAAGCCTCTAAATAACCCATTTATACTTTTCTGTTGCAACCCCGGAATGGCTCCGAAATGGCCATGAAAGCAGTCATATGTCTGTTCCAAGCCATGAAAGTTCTTAAATTGACAATCCATGACCCCGGGAGGCATCAGATGGCCTCTGGTGCCCAGTTATTCGGAACGTCCAAAAGCGTGTATTAACCTTTAATTTTTACTGTTCTAGGGGAATTTTATTTCCCGGAATCCTAGGGGGTCCGGCATGACTCGAAACATATCCTTAGTGCTTTGTACCCTTTGCATTTCCTCATAATGCGTCTATATAACCCATTTATACTTTTTCTTGTTCAACCCCGTAATCATCCCGAAATGGTCGTGAAAACTGTCATATGTTCTTTCCAAGCCATGAGAGTTCTTAAATTGACCTCCCATGTCCCCAAGAGGCATCCCATGGCCTCCGATGCCCGTGCGGCGTTCGCCAAGATCGTCCGAAAGCGTGTATGAATCTTCAATCTTGGCTGTTTTGGGGGAATTTTGGACTCATCCAGGCTCGGTCATATTATACTCTTGAAACCTTCCTATGGGAGCCCGCATAACTTGTAACATATCCTGGGTGGTTGGGAACCTTTGTGTTGCCTCCTAAAGCATCTAAAAACTCCATTTATAATTTTCAAATGCAACCCTGAAATGGTCATGAAAGTCGTCATATTTCCGTTCCAAGCCATGACGGTTCTTAAATGGACCTACCATGTCCCCAGGAGGTGTCCCATGTCCTTCGGTGCCATGGCCCTGAGAACGCCAAAAAGCGTGTATTATAACCTTCAATTATGGTTGTTTTGGGGCTTTTTCAGACTTTTTCGGGCCCTGTCAATTGTCATATTTTTCTCCTCAAATCTTTTTTGGGGAACCGTTGATGTATCATATTTTTATATAGTTTTTAGGTGCATTTAGGTTGCATTTTAGGAGCATTTAGGTGCATTGTAGTTCATAATTGCATACTATTACTTAATTTGCGAAATATTACTCCTTTTGTGTATTTTCGGTGTTCTTTGATGAATTTCAGGTATTGAGAATATAACTGGAGTATTGTTGGACAACCTTGAGTATTTAGGAGCAATTGGAAGCAAGCTACGTTGATAAGGATCGTTACATATATATTTGAGTGCAATTTGGAGCCAAAATGAAGTTGGAATTTGACAAAAGATTTGTGGAAATTGAGTAATGTCTACTCTTTTATCTATAACTTTTGACTCGTCAGTGATAATTGGACAATTCCAGCGACATTGGAAAGTAGGCTTGAAGAGCTTTCCAACGATATGTTGCACGCGAGCTATATTCTAAGAGATATGGGCTTCGCAAGTTGGCCCAGTTTTGCTGAAGCTGCCTACGCGCGCGCGGATTGCTAAATTCCGCCTCTTTTAATGATTTAGTGGACCATTCTTATCTTGTAACTTAGAATTCTACTAGTATTAGGAGTTACAATTTTATATTAGGGGTTTTTCTAATTAGTATTATTTATTACTCATTATTCAAGTAGGACTTCTATTATTTTCTCTCTAGCGACATAACAAGGTGAAGCGTGAGTTTTGCTCTTAGTTTTGGAGAACTATTCAAGACTTCATCTTTTCATCATAAATTCAAGTATTTTATTTTATAATCTTGATTATTAGTTATGTTTCTCTTTATATTTTATTTAGTTCATTTAATTTATATGTGTGAGTAGTTTTCCAATCTAGGGTTAAGTAAACCCTAGCCATGATTGATGTTTGAATTATTCCTTTAAATCCCCAATTTAGTTGCTTAATTGTTGTTGCTTAATTGATTGTGCAATTTTCAATACTAGATTAGGGATAATTAGTATTGCTATCGTTCCATTGTCTTGATCACAACGGGAGTTGGGTTTTGACGGATTTTAGTATTTCAATTAAGGGCATTAAGTTCTCCATGGGAGTAGGTAGAATGGACTGTTAGGAAGTTAGAGTGTTGTGTTTAATGTCGTTAATTTGCATGATTCCACGGGAGTAGGTTTGATTGCATATTAGGGAAGCCACAGATACTCGGGAGAGGTTTATGGTATTATTTAGGGCGCATATTTCCTTGTGAACATTTACTTGACTAGTTTGGGGTAGGAATTTATCTTTACATTAATTATGCTAGTGGTGATGCTTATTCTAGGTGTTTTTAGCCCTTGAATTTATTCTCATATTATTAGTCGCATTACATTCATAGTAGTTAGTTGCTCATCGATCATAATAGTTTGTAACTAGTTTAGTTGAATTGAGTCAAGGATAACTAGTGCCTGATACTGTTCGTCTCTGTGGGATCGACTCTGACTTACCCTACTACATATTTAGGAGGATTAGTTAGGTTAATTATTTTTGTTAGGTGCGCGACACGCCTACTAACCATCATGACTTGTAACGTATCTCGGGTGATTGATACCCTTTGCATTGCCTTAGAAGACCCTGAACTGACCTCCCATGTCCCCAGGAGGCATCTCATGGCCTCTAGTACCCATATCCTGGAGAGACGTCCCATAGCATATATTATAACCTTGAATTTTGGCAGTTTTGGGGGCATTTTCTGACTTCTCCGGTCATGTCCATATTTTTCTCCTAAAACTTTCCTAGGAGCGTCAACATGACTTATAACGTTCCCGAGTGTTTAGGGATCTTTGTGTTGCCTCATAAAGCCACTAAACAGCCCATTTATACTTTTCCCCTACAACTCCTGAATGTCCACTAAATGGTCGTGAAAGCCATCATATGTCCGTTCAAGGCCGTCAGAGTTCTTAAATTTTACCTCCCAAGTCCCCATAAGGTGTTTCATGGCCACCGGTGTCGTGGCCCTGAGAACGTCCAAAAGCGTGTATTATAACCTTCAATTATGGCTGTTCAGGGACATTTTCGGCCTACTCCAGACCCGGTCATATTTATCTCCTGAAACCATCCTAGGGGGGCCGACATGCAAATCCAGGTGATTGCGAACCTTTGCGTTGCCTCAAAAAGTATTTAAATACCCCATTTATATTTTTCAGTGCAACCCCATAACGACCCTGGAATGGCCGTAAAAGCCGTCATATATATGTTTCAAGCCATGAGATTTCTTAAATGGACCTCCCATGTCCCCATGAGGCATCACATGGCTTCTGATGCCCAGTCCCCCGGAAAGTCCGAAAACATGTATTATAGCCTTCAATTTTGAATGTTTTGGGGGAATTTGTGGACTCCTCCAGGCTCGATCATATTTTTCTCTGAAACCTTCCTACGGGTGCCGGCATGACTTATAATGTATCCTAGGTGCTTGGGACCGTTTGTGTTGCCTCAGAAAGCCTTTAAATATCACCATTTATACTTTTTAGGTTCAACACTGGAATGGCCACAAAATGGCCGTGAAAGTCTTCCTATGTCTGTTCCAAGCCATGGCAGTTCTTAAACTGAGAACCCATATGACTCAAGGAGACATCCCATGGCCTTCGGTTCCTAGGCATCGGGAATGTCCGAAAGTGTGTATTAACCTTCAATTTTGGTTGGTGCTTGGGACCGTTTGTGTTGCCTTAGAAAGCCTTTAAATATCACCATTTGTACTTTTTAGGTTCAACACTGGAATGGCCACAAAATGGCCGTGAAAGTCTTCCTATGTCTGTTCCAAGCCATGGCAGTTCTTAAACTGAGAACCCATATGACTCAAGGAGACATCCCATGGCCTTCGGTTCCTAGGCATCGGGAATGTCCGAAAGTGTGTATTAACCTTCAATTTTGGTTGTTTCGGGGGGATTTTCGTACTCCTCCTTCATCGTCATATTTTTTCCCGAAAATTTCCTAGAGGCTCCGGCATGACTTGTAACGTATCCCGGGTGCTTGAGACCCTTTTCACTGCCACATAATGCCTCTAAATACCTAATATATACTTTTCGGCTGCAAACCCTGAAATGGCCCCAAAAATAGTCGTGAAATTCGTCATATCTCTGTTCCAAGCCATGGGAGTTCTTAAATTGACCTCCCATGTCCCCATGAGGCATCCTATGGCGTTTATTATAAACGTTCTATTTTGACGGTGTTGGTGGTATTTTGGGACTCCTCTGGCCCCATTCATATTTTTCTCTTTAAATCTTCCTACAAGCGTAGACATGGCTTGTAATAATGTATCCCCGGTGCTTTGAACCCTTTGCGTTGCCTCAAAAAGCCTCTAAATACCTCAATTATACTTCTTCGGTGCGACCCCGGAATGGTCGTGTAAGTTGTCATATGTCTGTTGCAAGCCATGAGAGTTATTAAGTTGACCTCCTGTGTCCCCAGGAGGCATCCCATGGCCTCCGATGACCAGGCCCTAGGAACGTCGGAAGACGTGTATTATAACTTTCATTTTGGCTGTTTTGGGGGAATTTTCGGACTGCTCTGGCCCCGATCATATTTTTCTCTTGAAAACTTTCTATAGGTTCCGGCATGACTTGTAACGTATCCCAATGCCTTTGTGTTACCTCATAAATTAAAGCCTCTAAATATACCTCATTTATACTTTTCCGGTGCAAACCCGTAATGGCCCTGAATAGCCGTGAAAGCCGTTTTATGTCCGTTCCAAGCCATGACAGATCTTAAATTAACCTCATATGTCCCTAAGAGGCATCCCATGGCTCCGGTTCCCAGACCTTAGGAACATCCGAAAGCGTATATTATATAACCTTCAATTTTGGCTGTTTTGAGGGCATTTTCGGACTCCTCCGGACCCGGACATATCTTTCTCCTAAAAAATTCCTAGGTGATCCGGCATAACTAGTAACGTATCCCCGATACTTGGGACCCTTTGCGTTGCCACATAATGCCTCTAAATACTCAATTTATACTTCTCCGCTACAAACCCCGGAATGTCCCCGACGTGACCATGAAAGTCGTCATATCGTTGTTCCAAGCCATGGGAGTCTTTCATAATGACCTCCCATGTCCCCGGAAGCATCTCATAGCCTCCGGTGTCCGGACCCCGGGGACGTTCAAAAATGTGTATTATAACCTTGAATTTTCGCGGTTTTGAGGGCATTTTTTGACTTCTTCGGTCACGGCCATATTTTTCTCCCGAAACTTTCCTAGGGGCGCCGCCATGACTTATAACGTATCCCGGGTGTTTTGGACCATTTGTGTTGCCTCATAAAGCCTCTAAATACCCCATTTATACTTTTTTGATGGAACCCCGGAATGGCCCCGAAATTGGCCATGAAATCCTATATATTGACTCTAAATAAGCCAACAATCATGTTCGCTTAGCTTCCCAAAAACAATGAACATCCTCCAAATTTGCATGTCATAATCTTGTCCATACAACAACACGGGATATTGCCAAGGCCAAAAATACTAGTTATTTAAACTTGCATCCACATAAAAATATAAGATTTAGGATTGGCCAAGTCGTCTTAACATTCCAGTGCAATTTTTTGTGGCTATATTCCCTGATTCCCACCACCTTATTACACCTAAAAGAGGCACAAATCAGTTGTCATATTCTGCTAAAACAAAATAATGTTCCCTCGCTTCATATTCACAAATTAGAACCTTAGCTTATTAATTATTGGGTTCATGGAAATTTTTTAAAATACTAAATCAATCAATGGACAAGTTCTACCCTCCTTTAATTATGAAATTTGAACCATATCTAATTGATGTTTGGTCTTTATCAATACACAATTGGCCAATTTAAATGAAGTTTCCTTTTCTTGTTTGTTTTTCGTATGTTGTCTAGGAGGCATCCCATCATAACTTTCACTCGGGCGACTTTAACTTAACATTGAATCTTCACTTTACTGTATACAGTACATGAGAACTTATTTGGCAACCAAGGTATTCATGATAAATCTACATGAGACTATAAGAGTATTGAATCCCTCCCCCGTTATAGTAATCAGCTAGGGTAGAATGTCTTCTTTCACAAATGGCATCATCCACAGATGACAAAGAAAATTCTTTAGTTGATATAGATATATGGTATTCAAAACCGTTCCGACCAAAATTCTCATAGAACATATTATGAAAACATATTATATTCCTAATATTATTGATATCCTCGCAATTTTAATAATGGTAACACAAAAAAATACGATTCAACTTTATTTAATCAATGCATAGAAGACCCTTAAGTCTATGCTAAGGTTCACATTGCCAACTGGCCATTACTCAAGTAGGGTAAAGGAGCCAAAAAAAAAAAAATCTCATTTGTGTATGAGATCATGTTTAACTTTACGGGGTCGTCAAACAACAGTTAAAGGAAATATCTTTCCTTTTTTAATCTCTTAGCATACATATATCAATAGAACAGGAACGTCATTATTGTTTCTGGATTCATGAAGTATCATTCAAGTGAGGGACGACATTTCTTTCTAACCTATTTGTTAAATATATCAATTGGATTTGGATATGGTTTCCTCACCTCGTGTAGGCTAGAAAGAAATGTCGTCCCTCACTTGAATGATACTTGATGAATCCTAGCCCTATTTGTTAAATATATCAATTGGATTTGGATATGGTTTCCTCACCTCGTGTAGGCGGCACATTCACAATGCAAGATGCCTAAAATTAGGCATAAACATATTAGGTGTATATACCCCAAAATCATCTAATAAAACATAGCAGGAAAGGTATACTCTTTGAAAAAGATGGAGCACAATAGTTAGGATATTTTTACGGATCTATACGTAATCATGTCAAAGATAAACTTGAGACTTTGAGAGAGATGATTTTCAAGTGTTACGAGATATAAAAGCTGTCAAAAGTCAAAACTCAAAAACATCTTGCGATATTTCATGCTTCATAGTTTGCAGGAAAAAGCTATATCTATATCTAAATTTATATATTATTATTATTATTATTATTATTATTATTATTATTATTATTATTATTATTACATGTGGGCAAATATTACACGCCAATATGTATCACCCCACCTTATACACTAATTCTTGACATATTACTTTGTAGTGCATGTCATGATCTTATCATTAAACTATGACTTCTGCTTGTGACAAGATGTCAAACCCAACATCCTTTTTATCTTATTAAATTACATAGGGCATCATCGCTCTTACCCAACAACTAGTTTTAACTAAAAAGTTGACACGTACTATTATATATGCAAAGAATCTCCATCATGTTCCTCCTTTCCATAATTTGTGTGTTAGAGTTTGGGGGTATTTGGTTGAGAGAATTTGGGTAAAATGAGAGGTTTGAGATGAATAGAGAGGTTTTACTTTGAGAGATGATTAAAAGAAAGGTTTGAGCCCAAAAACTAATTTTGAAAAAACTACTAGTAGAAGCTTTTTAGAAGAGAGGTATATGAATTTAATTGTGTGATGACTATACTTCATCCTAAAGTCGATCAATTTTACTACCCTTAATAAATAAAAAAAACTCCACTAATAAATTATCCTAATATCGTTATTGGTCATTTCACCAAATAAAGTATTATTCAACCAACAACTATCTATCATACACTTTCACAAATAGCTAATGCGACCAACTAGTCAAACCAACTAATACAACCAATTAATGCAAACAGCTTATTACCGCTAATTAACAACTAACCTTTAATTGCTTATTACTCATCCCAGGCCCCCCTTCACTTTCCACTTCTCCTGATCTGGTCTCTCACCCAGATCCAGGCCCAACTTCACCAAATAACTCGCCCAATCCCTTTTCCCTTCCTTCTCAGCCCAGTTCTTGTTCTGGTCCACTTTCGAACCCTTCTTCGGTCCATGATGTGCCATATTTTTATATAGGTTTAGGTGCATTTAGGTTGCATTATAGGAGCATTTAGATGCATTGTAGTTCATAATTGCATACTATTACTTAGTATGCGAAATATTACTCTTCTTGTGCGTTTTTGGTATTATTTGATGAATTTCAGGTATTGAGAACATAATTGGAGTATTATTGGACAAGCTTGAGTATTTAGGAGCAATTGGACCTAATTTGGAATTGGATTTCATTGAAGGAATTGTGGAAATTGAGTTATGTTCACTCTTTTATCCATAGCCTTTGACTCGATGCTGATATTGTGTTGATTCCAGCGGCATTGGAAAGTAGGCTTGAAGAGCTTTCCAACGGTAGGTCGCACGACCCAATGCGAGTTGTATTTTGAGAGATATAGGCTTCGCAAGTTGGCCCAGTCTGCCGAAAACTTCTTACGCGCACGCGGTTTTGATAATTTCGGCCATTTAATGATTTATTTGGTTTCCTTATCTTGTAATTTGGTTTCCTACTAGTATTAGGAGTTATAACTATATATTAGTGGTATTCTAATTAGAGAAGGACATCTATATTACTCACTTTTCAATATCACGTTATTTTTCCTCTGTAGTTTTCTCTCCAGTTTATGCCCTAGTTTGTTTCTATTGCTACTTTGGAGATTCAAGATTCAAGCTTTCATATTCATCTTCAGTACAATCAAGTTTTATTCTCTCCTCTTCTCTTTATTATTATTTTAATTATGTTTTCCATTATGTTTATTGCTTTTATTGCCATGATTAGTGAGTAGTCTTTTTATCTAGGATTAAGTTGAGCCCTAGTATGGATTGATCATGTAAATTATTCTCTAGTTCCCATGTTATTGAATTATATGTTTAGGGTTTGATAAGATTGTTGTAATTGTCAATTGTGCATCTTGATTTAGCCCTAGTTTTATATTATCAACGAAAGTTGGAGTTGAGATTAGGAATATTTATTTGATGTTAAATTAATAATTGAGTTCATCAACAAAAGTTGGTTCTTAATTTAGATAATCTTGTTATTGATTTGAATTCTCCCATGAAAATAGGTGAGAACTAGAATTGGGAATTATTTGACATTGGTTCTTAATGCTTCTAATTATGTGTGTAAGCCATGAAAATAGGAGACATGCATGTTAGTTAGGCCTTTTGTTATCACGAAAGTGAACTCTAGGTATTGAGGAATGACCGAGTATTTAGTTTCGGTTCGCAGCTGTGCTTTATTACTGAGTCATAAGGGAGTGTCAATCTCGCCTAAGCGATAATTGAATAACTGGGATGTGAGTCGTGTTTTAATCAATTCATATTAGTGGTGATACTTAATTCTAGTGTTTTAATCAACATATTCATATAGTTTTCCATAAATTGTCATTAGTTTAGCCTTTAGTTTATAGACTATTCTTCATATATTTGAATTGTGTAACTATTTCGTAATCTAAAATCAAGTAGTGTTTAATCTTGCACCTCCTTAAGTTCGACCGGTATGTGCTAGAACACCGTACACTTGCGGTATTAAAATAAAACCCTACTAACAGTCCACTCTCCTTCGGATCACTCATCTACTTCTCCCATAGGTCGTGGTCATCGTACCAAGGTTCCTTCTACTCGTCTCAAGGACTATGTCACTCATATTATCATTGCTCCGGGTGTTACTTCGTCCTCTCCTGCCTCCGGTTCTTCTACTCCTTCAGGTACTTGTTATCCCTTGGCACACTATATTCATTGTGACAATTTTTCTGCAAATTATCAAAAGTTTCTTGCAGCTCTTATTTCTCAACAGGAACCCCGTTCTTTTAAGGAGGCTATGAAAGATGCAGGTTGGCGAGCCTCTATGCAAACTGAAATTCAGGCTCTTGAGGATAATGGCACTTGGACTCTAGAACCCCTTCCTCCAGGAAAACATGCTTTGGGGTGCCAATGGGTGTATCGTATCAAGTATCATTCTGATGGTCATATTGAGCGATTAAAGTCTAGATTGGTTGTTTTTGGCAATCATCAACAGGCGAGGCTTGACTATAATGAGACTTTTGCTCCAGTTGCCAAAATGACCATTGTTCGTGCGTTTCTTGCCATTGCAGCTTCCAAGCATTGGGAGCTTCATCAGATGAATGTTCACAATGCATTCTTACATGGTAATCTTGAGGAAGAAGTTTATATGAAACTTCCTCCTGGTTTTGCTCGGTCTGATCCCAATCTTGTTTGTCGGTTACACAAATCTTTGTATGGGCTCAAACAGGCTCCAATGTGTTGGTTTGCAAAGCTTGTCACAACTTTGAAAGGGTATGGCTTCTCTCAATCCTACTCTGATTATTCCTTGTTCATCTTCACTCATGGCACTATTCAGCTCAATGTCTTGGTTTATGTCGAAGATCTCATCATATCTGGAAATAACTCTACTGCTATTTCATTGTTCAAAGCTTATCTCAGTGACTGTTTTAAAATGAAGGATTTAGGTCCTCTTAAGTATTTTTTGGGCATTGAAGTCGCTCGAAGTACTTCTGGTTTTTTTTTGTGTCAACGGAAGTACACCCTTGATATTATTTCTGAGATAGATTTGTTGGGAGCAAAGCCATGTAATTTCCCTATGGAGCAAAATCATCGCCTCAATCATGACACTAGTGCTTTGTTTGACGATCCGAAGCGGTATCGTCGTCTTGTTGGGCGGCTTATCTATCTTGCCGTCACTCGTCCGGACCTGGCTTATTCGGTCCATATTCTTTCCCAGATCCTTCAGGCTCCTCATGTGGCTCACTAGGATGCCGCGGTTCGTGTTGTCAGGTACCTAAAAGGTACTCGAGGTCACGGCATCTTACTTCGTACCGACAGTGATCTTACTCTTCAGGGTTGGTGTGACTCCGATTGGGCAGCTTGTCCTATTACTCGTCGTTCTTTGTCTGGTTGGTTGGTTTTCTTGGGTCATTCTCCCATTTCATGGAAGACGAAGAAGCAACATATTGTTTCTTTGTCTTCAGCGGAGGCTGAGTATCGTTCGATGAAAGCTATTACTTGTGAGCTTAAGTGGCTCAAGGGTTTATTGTTGAGTCTTGGTGTTCATCGTCCTAAGGCTATACCTCTTTTCTATGACAGTCAACAATAAACGGATGATGAGGCTGTGCAACCAGCCCCACCGCACAGGGCCCCCGTTAGGAGAAGGGCCTCCAATTTTTTTTACTAATATAGATTATATCTTGTACTAAAGTAGCAAAAATCTGTTGTGGCTCAGTGGTGATGATGCATCACGAAGGTGCTTGCTATGCTATCAAGTGTCAGGGGTTCGATTCCCTAAAGGCTTGTTTTTTGAATCCTTAAAAGCAACTACAAAAGATATACAGAGTATGTTTCAAAAGCTGCCATTTAATATGGGAGTGAATTTCCCTTTTGTGAGTTGATTTACTATGGGAGTTAATATTCCTTTTGTTCATTGAATCAACTCATAATATTTTTTCTATCCAATATTAATGCTAATCTCTATTCCATATTATATAAGAGAATTCATGGGGCACTTTAGTGTTCACGTGAATTCCTCTAAAAACCCATAATGAAATAATATAATAAACAAAAAAGCTTAGCTTGGACATAAAAGTGATTTTGTTAAAATTAGAAACCCATCTATTATAGAGGATGCTGATTATCAAATATACAATAAGAACAAAAGTGTGAAATTTTTACTAAAACTTATTTACGTATAACTTGAATCATTAAAAAATAATAATTAGAAAATTTTAAAATTCTATCAAAAAATTATTAGGGCCTAATTTTAAAATTAGCACAGGGCCTCCAAATTGTTTAGGACGACCCTGATTCTCCTAGATTTCCTCCTCTTTGAGGACTCTTGTAATATATATTCTACAGTTTAATGAGAAAACCCTAAGCATTGTTTTGTGCCTCTTATCACTTTGTCACTTTGTATAATCATGAAAGATACAGCGAGGGTATGTGGAAGGGGCCACCAATAAGTAAGTTCTATGTAAGGTAAAAAGACAAAAGGAGGAGATCAGGAAGTTTGATCCCTACTTAATTAATGCCTGAGTGATAGCTCGTCTTTGAACGTTTAGCGTGTTTGTGGTCTGTGGACCATGCTATATTTACTATTTAGTCAATAAATAATCTACAACAATTACTAAATTAAAAAATAATCTATGTAATTTTTTAAGGTTTAGAGTGTGTTCTATTGGATTAGACTTGTTCACAGGTTAACTTAGCCAATAAGTTAATTATACATGCAATTACGCAAAGCTTTTTTTTTTTTTTTTTTTTTTTTTTTTTTTAGGAGATTAGGTCGCCATTCAGCGACTAACCCCTTAGCTACTACCAGAGAAACACCAACACATTGGCTGGTAAGGCATGCATAGCATGCGAAAGAAACACCCCAGCATAATGCTGGGGGTAGGGCTGCACACCGGTCCAGAACCGGACCGGACCGGACCGGACCCGGCTGGACCGGTGGACCGGTTCAGTGCATTTGCGCGGACCTGGACCGGACCGGATACGATTCCGGTCTAGACCGGACCGGACCTGTTTTTTTCGGTCCGGTCCAGGTCTGGACCGGTTGGACCTGTTTTACTTTTTAGGTGTTTTTTTCCTAATTCAAAAAAAAAAAAAAATGATGCTCAAATAGAAAATATATAAAAACACGAAAACAGAAATTCGTCTACAAAAATTATGCAGATATTCAATACAAAATAAACATATATTCAAATAGAAAAAATAAAAAGAACAAATCAGATTAAATATTCAAGTTCGTCTCAATTCACAAAATAAAAACAGAAATTCAATACAAAAAATTTAAACACGAAATCAGATTAAACAAAAAAAAAAAAAGATACACATAAAACAACATAATTTTACTTACTTGAATGTTGTTTCCCCAATTTCATGCCACTGCTAATAGATGGACGTAACAAACTCAGCAACAAAGGTGTTGAAAGCCTCATTATCAAAAGTTGGTGCTACTTGATATCACTGGATTAGCTTGCTGGCGAATTGGCGAGAAGTGAAGAGAGAGAAGAGAAGGTGTTGGAGTCTTGGAGAAGAGAAGAGGAGAGAGAGATAGTTGTGCGGCTAGGGTTTAGTTTTAGGAATGAGTAGAGACTTACTGATCTTTAGGAAATGCAAAATTTTTTTAATTTTTTTTTAAAAAAACCGGGTCAACCGGTCCGGACCGGTTTCCACCGGTTTTTACCCGGACCGGACCGGTTACCCGGAATCCACTTTTTCCTTGGACCGAGGACCGGACCGGAATCCCAGGACCGGTCCGGTCCGGTCCAAATTCCGGTCCGGTCCGGTCCAAATTCCGGTCCGGACCGGTTTGTGTGCAGCCCTAGCTGGGGGTAAGGATCGAACCCCTGACCTCAGGGGCCAAGGGGGAGTGCTCTATCCACTTGAGCTAACTCCTAATAAAAAAAATAGAAATTGCATAGTATAGGTTTCAACCCCGTGACCTCAAGTTCATATACGAAAGTTTTAACCACTAGATCAAGTTGTATTTAGTGTTATCATTTTAAATTACAATATTGATAATGAAAATTTTCCTTACCTGTGGCATAGCCCGAGCCTAAAAACTAGTTATTTATGCAATTAAGTTGGAACGCTTTTTTTTTTCATACATATGAGTCTATTACTCTATAACTCTATTAGTGCTACATTAAACGGATTAATCCAATTGGGTAATGAGTAGATTTATGCTAAGGTATAATGCTACTAATATAAAGTGAACTTATTTTTTCTCGTCTAATATGAACTTTATTCTTTTGATAAAATCAGGTTTGGGTTTATAGTTTTTTTATATGACTTCACCTTAATTCTACTGCTGTTAATTTGACCATATCTATCTTTATAATTTCAATTAAGTTAATTTTTTTTTTATGGGAGAATTTCAAATAAGTTAAACATGTTTTATGTATGCTATTTCTTTACTAATATAGTAATATATGATATCAAATGTTATCATAGGTCAATCTTTTTAAATCTATTTCAATTTGTTTTTTAAATCAACTTTTGTGATTATTATTAATACATACTTCTAAAAATATTGATTGTCAAAAATTATGCAAAATAGATGTTAAGTTAAATAAGGGGGAGAGTGGGAGTACTCTGCATTGAGACAACCAAGATAAGTTACATATGCTAACTTAGTTGCTAAAAGAGGAATTATTAGTTACATATGAACTCCAGTATATTATATGCATATTCCTAATACCAATCTTTTAAGTACAGTGCAATTAAGCCATAAACTAGATAATTGAAAATAGGTAAAATTGGCCTCAACACTCTAAATTATAGAAAGAGTGCATCCAACACCACCAACTACGACTTATAGCTAAAACACCACTAAGTACGGACTTGGGTGCAGACTGTACCATAAATGAGGCCAAAGACCATAATTCTCCACCGGCGACGGTGGAATTTTAATATTTTAGTATTATTTTCCATTTTCCCCTAGGTCTCCGGCCTCATTTGTTTTATTATATGAGTTTTTTTGAGGTGAGAATTATGGTCTTTGGCCTCATTTATGGTACGGACTGCACCTAGGTCCGTACTTCGTGGTGTTCTGGCTATAATTCGTAGTTGGTGGTGTTGCGTGCACCTGCGCTATAGTTCAGAGTGTTGAGACCAATTTTGCCTTGAAAATATTGTTGTGATCAAATAATATCGAACTATTTAGCTAGCTAGCTACAAGAAGCCTAAGTTCGCATCTGTACGTGATCACCTCCAATATCGCCTTCTTGTGAATCTTGCTGAATTTTGGACATGTCTATCTGTAAAAAGATGAAACGATTTACCATCAAATAATTGTACACTCCTTAGAGATATATTAGGAGAATAGTATATTATCCTAATGTGTTTATAAGAATATTATTGTCTTTAATTAGAAAACATACTACTCTTATAAACACATTAGGAAAATATACAGTGTGTGAAAAATAACTATTTTAATTTCCTAATGACTCTAATTAAAATTCTTCTATCTGTTGAAGGCTAACTACGTCATTTGCAAGCGAATTTGACAGAATGGTAGATAAAGCTATTACATATGAGTGGAGATGTAATATTTTATAGCTAAATTCAAGCAGAGATACACAAAGCTTTTAAGTGCTTACTTATGAGTGGTCTTGGAGAGACACCATGAAAATATGCTTGAAAAAAGCCTCTATTTTCTTTCAAAAGCTCACCCCAAACTGCAAAAATAGAGCCACACAACAAATATTACATATATAGGCGCCTGTTGCTTCGTGACATGGCTCATACTGTACGTGCATGCCATGCAAATAGAGAAATGAGTATTTTTTTTAGGAAAAAAAAAAGTGTGTTACAAAAACTTATTGAATTAAAATTAGAACTAAGTTATATGATAACAAAAGAAGAACCTACCTGTGAGAGTGACTAAAGGCTTGATTTTTGCATGTTCTGCCAAAGCCTTGATACACTGGTCACGATCCATTTGAAGAAGCAAGCATCTTTCTATAAGATGTTGAACCTGTTGATATACATAGTTGTGTATTTCATTAACCATAAAAAAGTGCAAGTGATCATATAATATAACGCTAAAAAGATTTCTAAGAGGAATCTTTCCAAACCAAAAAAATTGTACAGATACTCTAGCAAGTGCTACATAAAAAGTAAAGATAAAAAGGCCACACATACACAGAGAGAAAAGGTTAATCGTCAAGAAGTGACCTAATCGTGAAGGTATACACCTCATCTAAGTACTTGTACACATAAAAGCCGAACGGAATCTAGTTGAACCCGACATACTCGAATTCCAATACTATTGGAAGGATTCCTCTTTGGATAATAGGTACTGTAGCTGGCATTCTTGTGATCGGTTTAATAGGTATTTTCTTTTATGGTTCATATTCTGGATTAGGCTCATCGCTGTAGTAATTGGATGAATCGAGGGATCTAGGTTACTAGACAGAGAATTAAATTCTATTATAAGCTAAGATTTCGCCTATTGTTAGCTCCATTATTCAACATGACTGGAAAGCTAACCTTCCTTAATAGAAAAGATAATTGTACAAGAGAGGCTTACCATTCTAATGTAGCTATGTGGGTGGCAATGCAAGCAAGGTTGGGATGAGTGATAGTGGTGATGATGGTAGGTTTGATACATATTTTCTCAACCTTTAGGAAATGGACAAGACACAATATTTTGATGAAGAATGATGTAATAGATCCTAAGAATGTTATATGTGATAAATGAATAGAAAAATAGAAGAAGAAATCCAAATATTCAAAAGCAAACAAAAGAGAAGAAAAAAGTGCAAGTATTATAATGGGAAGAGTGAGGTGTATAATATAGGTAGGAGAAGAAGAGATATTTGTTGTACTATATAGCTTATATATGTGAAACATAGAAGTTAGGTTAGGTAAAGTGTATAATGGCATACCCCAAAAAATGGGGGAAGAGTGGTGTGTTTTATCCACAGATATCTAAGTGAAGGGCCAAAAAAGCACTAGAAATCCAAACAAGAGATTCACCTCATCTTTTAGGAGATAAGAGAAAACAATTTGTATGTTGATGCTTCTTTCTCTTCCTTACGCCTTACCATGTTTTTTCATATAGAGATGATTGGAGATAAAGACAAGTTCTTTCGTGGCTTGCCATTCAACCACTGGACCAATCATATGGTGCACCTAGTTTTGCCTTAACATTTTATGGGCCCCACCCTCCTTAAATTTAAAGTCATTATGGTCCCCGGGCTTGGTCCGGCCCGGCCCAGCCCGTCTTTCGGGTTTATATCAAGTATCAACGGCCATAATTCAGTCATGCGTAGTACTCAGTAGGACTGTAGGCAGGTGAATTCATAATTTCTTTGTAGATTGAATTCTTAGTCTCTCATATATTATCATATAGAAAGTAGGTAGTACTCTTAACAAATTAGAGTACATTAAACTTGTTAGCTCACTTGTTCTGGTACTTAGTTGTTGTGATTAATTTTTAAATATGGTGATTATTGTTTTATGTATACTAGTAGCTTTTTGAAGTTCTTCATTTCTGCTTCCTTAATGAAACATTCAATAGTATTGTACTTCCTCCGTTTTTAAATATATGTAACACTTTAACTTTTACATTATTTATATAATAATTTTTAAAAAAATTAATATATAAAGAAAAAAATTTAGCATGTAAAATGTTGAATTTATCTTACTCTATCCGTTATTGATGTTCCTGGTTTGACTTGTACATCTTCGACTATAGATATTTATAATTACATATTATTAAAAATAATATAAATTTGATATTATCAAAGTACTAACTAAGACGAAGCAAACAAACCCACATGACTATGAGTATTTTTATATTTTGAGAGAAAATTTAGAAGATTTTATGATATTCCATATAGTGTCAAGATTCCAACTAGGATCATCAATAAAGATCGGTGGGAGTACTAATATTTTCATACTACACAACAAACATATATGGCTTATCGATGTCGCTTCAAATTCTAAATATGATGTTAGGATAATTACACAAAATAATTGCGACCGAAATATGGCATTATTGTTCACGAATCATGAAGAGTAATCTATCACTCCTCGTTAAGGTAGGTAGTACTAGTTCTCCTATTAGCCAAAGAAGCCAACAATCGAAGTTGTGATTCTTGATAAATTGGTCATCCTCGTCATACACGTGTCCTTGACATAGTAAAAAAGATAATTGTCATTTGCCACGTAACATGCATGGCGTACCTTGAAAGAGAATAAAAACCTCAACATGTGAATATGTGATTCTCCAGGATTAATGAGGATGCATGCGTTACACATAATATTGCACGGGCTATGATGAACGTATAATATGATCTAACTAAACGGCCACGAGCAACAATGATCAAATCGTGAGGCTCACTCTTCAAGCCAAAACTTTATTTAGCAACCATCTCTACCATATATACCTAGATTTCTTTGCTAACTTGCTTAAGAATATAATTCAATTCACTGATGAAGTTTAATGTCTTTACTCTTTACCACTTTGTTAGATGGCTAACACTTGGGCCAAATTTATTTGATGTCATGCATACTCCTGTAATTAGGTGTTCTTAAACACTTCAAATATGTATTATACTTCATCCGTTTCGTTTTAAATGCAATAGTTTCTATTTTTGGCAATTTCAAATTAAATGCAACAATTTCTTTCTTTCTATTTTTGGTATGATTTTTACCCCTGAAATTACCAAAATGTCCGTATTAAAGAACTTAAAACACATATTATACTACCCAAATCAAATTAATTACAAACCTAATCAAAATTAATCTATCTAAACATCAACCCTCTCTCTCTTTAATACCACCTTCACCCACCACTCACCACCATTTCTCTCTCTTCCATCCTCCCATCTCCATTTTCTCCATCCTCCACCACCATTTTTCTCTCCTCCATCACCATCATCATCATCACCATTCTTGTCGGCGTCCGTCCTCGGTCCTCCACCACCCACCACCCACCTTCGATCTCCTCCCCACCAGCCCAAAACCACTGACCACTGCGCTCCACCACCGACAACTTCGTTACAACCCAACACCACCTGCGCTCCACAGCTGTCACCTTCGCTCCAGCCCAAAACCGCCGACACCTTCGTTATCCTCTACCGCCGCCGACAACCACCCTACTACTCCATAAACCACCTCCACCAAATCTTAATTTGGGCTTGTTGTAGTTGCAGCAGCAGCTGTTGTTGTTGATCATGCTGCATCAGTGTCAAGTGTTAGCTCTTCTGGTTCTAATTCGGATGATTCTTCATTTCCTTCTAATCAACCCCAATATGGGGTTTTTAGGTTTGTGTTTAAAGGCTGTTAATTTTTTTGTTTTGGGATTTTTAGGGTTTTCAAAGTTAGGGTTTTTGTTGATGTTGTTGTTTGATATGTGTGAATGGTTTTGAGGATTGGTGATTTGATTGAGATTTGTTTGGTAAAGTATGAATTTTTGGGATTGTAGAATGTGGCAGTAGTGATGGTGGAGTGGTGGTGGGGCCAGCAGGTGGTTGTAATGGCAGCACGAGTTGTGGTTGTGGTATTTGAGTGGTTGTAGTGGTGGTGATGGTAGCAAGAGTGGTGGTCGTGGTTGTATGGTGGTTTGGTGGTGGTGATAGTAGTAGGAGTGATGGTGGTAGGTAATGACAATGGTGGTGATGGCCATATTTCTCACTACACTTAGACATAATCACATGCCCTCACTTTTTTTTAATCTCACCTTAAGAAATTTTTTACCTAGAAGAATGTGCAACCCAAATTGTTGCATTTAATTCAGAACGGATGAAGTATATATAATTATACTACACTTATAAGTTATTATTTGATGGTCTTAGATTTCTATCAAGTCGTATTCGTAGTTCCGAAAACATCACAGGTCAGAATTAATACTTCTTGTTTACCATGTGTTGTCAATAATTTCATCTCATTTGCGTTTTTTTAATTTTCGTAGCTCAACTTTTCTTCTCCTGCCATATTTTCCAACTTGTATCTCACCACGATCTGTAGTCAATAGTCGTCACTGCAGAAAGTTTATAGTTAGAATAACTTTTAAAAACTTCCAAAATATTATGTGAGCTAATTAATATATTCAACTTACCAAAAAATTTCATATCCCGATGGTTTGGTGAGTTTGATATGATGTTCCAGGCAGAATTGGTTCAATTGCATTTTCCTCTCAGTGTTAAGTTGAACATAGATTTCCTTACTTTTATCGGACAGTTTAGACCATGCATCAATTACTGCTTCTGGTTCAATATGTGGATGGCATTCTTGGAAAACTTCAATTGGTCCTTGGTTAGTTTATCCAAGATGAGGTTAATTTCCTGTGAAAATGATTGAACATAAGACATTAGAAATACAAATAAATTGAAATAAAACAAAGTTCAAAATAAATTGCAAATTTACCAATTTTTTTGGAACTAGATCATTGGGATTCTCACAGTTCTAGCAGGCTGATTTTAATTTCTGTTTTTTTTCTAGGGTTCCCATGAAATGATAAGAACCAAAAAAAAAAATAGGAGCTTGAATAAATTTAAATAAAATGAACTTCAAAATAAATTGCAATTTCACCTGTTTTTATCTGGATTCTCACTGCCAGATGACGTCAATTTCTTCTTTCTATTAGAGATCATGATAAAAACTAAAAAAAAAATTAGAAATACCAATGAATTGAATTCGAATGAATTTGAAATAAAGGCTAAATTTACCCGGCTTTTTGGAATTAAATCAGAATGCTCGGCATCTTGGCAAGCTACATTAACCGAGCATTCGTCAATCTCCTCCATGCGGCTATAAGTCTATAACCTTGTGACATGCAAATTGCAATTGACACATTTATGGAATCAAGCATGTAACAGTACGGTAAGGTAATTATCATGGTAAGGTCTAAGCATGTAACAGTAGCGCAACTCATACTTGGTTCCAGAATGGGTTAGAAAGTTGTCATAGCCTCATACAAAATGTGCTTTAGGCGTTACATATGTATGATTAGACAAAAATATACTACCATAAAGTCGGACTAAGTGTCTAGTGTTTGTTTAATTTTAGTAAGGGAATATCACACTTATATGATCTAACTTCTATTAATCATATACTTCAATGGCAGAATGTAATAGCAAGTAGATTTTATGTATACAATACGATAGCATAAAACAACCCATATATATATATATACTACTAAAACTCCCCATTTTCAGAAAAAAAAATTTCGAATAAGACCACACTATAATAATCTAGTCAAACACTAATCCTCAGCAAGAATCATTGTTTATAGAAGGACCGGATAGACCTAAATGCATGTTTCTAAAATAGGTAGATCCGGCCACCATCTGTGAAATATTTCTTTTTTTCTTCTTTTTTTGACATAGGTTATACCTATTTGTTTGCTAATAGAAAATTAGTCTGTAAATCCAATAGACCTTAAACTCGTAATCAACATCTTCAATTGTGAATTGAAGTGCACTAGCATTCATTAACAGCTAAAGATAAGGTATTTTACAGCTAGAGCAAATGAAAGATTTGCTCGCTTCCCACACATCACAACTCAAAACATTGTTAGTTGTAGCTAGCTATCGCATGTATCTAAGATTTCCCAGATGATTGAAAACGAAAATAAGGTGAAATTTGAAGGGTAGAAGAAAGAATTTGAGGAGTTTGTGAGTCAAATGACATGCCTAAAAAAGTGAAATCAATGTCAAAATCCGACAAGTGTTTCCATCTAGTAAAATATAGGTTATAAAAGGTGGTTTAATGTCAAAAGAGTTTTATGAGGTGGTTTATCACAAAAAAAGACATTTATAAGGTGTTTTGTCACAAATATCCCTATTAAGTATTATCACAACACTCAGATCTATTTAGAAATATTCTACTTAGACTCATTCACAAATAATACATCCTTAATCTGGGTCAAAAGTGGAATCTGATTTAAACTTGTGACATGCAACTATGATAAAATGTATACAAATATATTAAAAGGCGTGCATAAGGAAGTCGATGTGCCACGTGGCACTCTCCTCAAATTTCTAATGCAAATGCTTTTTATGTGCATGTGTAGCCCTCAATTTAAAAAATATAAATATTGTGTAACTGTAAGGAATCGAACACGTGACCTTTGAAATGAAAAATAAGAGCTTAACCATCAATACGTTATGGCTTTATCATTGTCTAATGTTTCAATTACATTATGATAAAGTCTTTTTAATAATTATACTTAACTAAAAAGACTTAAACAAGTATATACATCTCTAACACTCTTATTAATTAACTAAACAAGAGACTATTGATGACTTGATGTCATATTATCTTACCACAATTCTTATTAAGCTATTATTTCAATCTCAAACCTTTCATATTTTTTTACTTATCACGTCATGACATGAATATTTCAATTTCTTAATGGACAAAAAATAGGAAAAATATTTGTTTATTGTAACTGACCCGAGGCATCGCCCGGGCCAAAATACTAGTGTTATTTTAAAATGTTGCAATTGACACATTTATGGAATTAAGAACAATTGATATATTATGAAATGCTACAAAAAAAAAAGTGAAAATTGGGACCCTAATTGACATTTATTAATTCAAACTCAAATTACATTATTCAAAATTTGCAAGTATATTTTAACAATTCAAATAATAAAATTTCGCAATTACAAAATAATTACAATATGAAAATGTACTTCAAACTACTAAATAATCTAATGCAATCCTTAATTTCATGCTTCATTGATTGCTATTTGGCTCCCAAAATGATAACAAAGATAATATAAAATCCAAGAAAAAAAAACCCCAAATGTGCACAATTGACGTTGAAGATACACAAATGCGCAACCTTTCCGGCGAGCAAGGAACATTAGAAAAACTTATATATTTTAATTATCATATTAGTTTTTATGCCCAAGCTATATCCCGGTAATTATAATTTACATTTATTAATATTTTACTTTAAGATGGAACATCGTACCAAACATTACTTGGTTTAGTATTAAAGACTTTAATATATAAGTTCAAGGTCATGGGATCAAATCTTATAACATGCATTTTCTAATTTTTTTATTATATTTGGAGTATTGAACTAAACACTCTAAGGCAGAGCGCCACGTGGCACAGTTCCATGTTTAGGAACGCCTTTTAATATGTTACTATAGATTCTTTTTTCAAATACTAATTGTTACATAATCTAAAAACAATAATATTGAAACTAAAAAAGTTATTTTCATAGATCTTTGTTCGGATCGTGAACAACATTCACTTCTTCTACCACTTCCATCAACCATCAGAGTTTTGACTCCACTATCACAATCTTTGTCCAGCGACTCCCTCCTTAACATGCAACGCTCTTTCAGTTTTACTTGTATTTGGTTTTTATGGCGTGTAAGAGCTCATAAAGCTCCTTTAGGCTTGTTTACTTTGTTTTATGTTTGGTTGTATTAGTATTAGGCTGTACTTCCTTGTTTAATTAATGCAAGTTTTCTTGTTGTCAAAAAAAATCTTCTTTCTTCAACTTTCAGAATAAATGTAAGTAGTTAAAGTATAAACAATTTCAAGTTCATTAGACTTTCCAAAAGCTATTTCAAGTTCATAATACAACTCACTCTTCCTGTTCCCCAAAGCCTTTCCTGTAATCCTATTTGACCTATCATATTGGGCACAAGTGTTACTTCAAAAGCTTTGTGAATTGTGATGGGTGTTTGCCCAGTAAATAAGATATAAAGTACTCCATTATGCAAGTAGCATTTAAAATTACTGATGAAGAGAGATAAAAATGGTAGTATAAGAGTAATAAAAGAGGGAATGATCATAGTACTATTATTTTCATTACTGCATCTAGTGCATAAAAGAAAAAGGACTGTAATCAGGACAAACGTAGATATTAACATGGAAAAGACTTTGGGTGATAGAGGAAGTATAAAACTTCAAAATCATAAAATAATGATACACAAATTGTATTTTCTATCTTGATTTGGGTCATACTAGTCACCACATGCAATCACAACATCATATACTCCCTTCGTTTCATTTTAATTTACTCACTTCACTTTGGGGGAGAACCAAGGAGAAAGTGTAAAATTATGAGAGAGAAACTGAAAAGGTGGAGAGAAAAATTAAAAAGTAAGATAGATAAATTAAAAAGTGGGTTAAAATATCAAAAAGTAGATTACATTGGTGGAAAAAGAGGAGAAAGTAGATGTGGCATGTTACCAAAAATAGAAAAAACAACAGTGTATAGATTAAAAAGAAACAGACTAAAAAAGAAAGTGTGTAGATTAAAAAAAAACGGAGGGAGTACTATATTATAGAACATGTAATAAAATCACATGAAGTATTAAAATTCATTCGGTTTCCATCCTTATTCTTATTTATTTATAGCTTCCTTTTTCTATCTCAAATTATTATGATCCCTTGCTTACAATGTAATTAATTAATCTTTTTTTTTTTTTTTTTTGGGGGGGGTTAAGCCATGAAAAGTAATATTCCATTGATCCTAATTTAGTTGCTCCATTTTTTTTCAAGGTCATCTCACATATATAAAGCAAAAATAAAGTATCATATAGAATATTGTTAGATCTAGTCTGATGTGTATTTAAATAATCAAATTTATAGTCTTACTAATGAGCAATTAAAAATAACATGGTCAAATCAATAATTAAACTCATAAAAAAACAATTATAGCAACTAAAATAAGACATAGAAAATACTTTATTTAACTATATAAGGACAAATATTTCATTTAACTACTAAGGAATGACTTCCCATCACAAATTTAAAGGTAAACAAATACTCATCTGATGTCATCGTATTATATTTGTCCTTCAAATGACTAGTACTTCTAGTGCAAACAAAAAAAAAATTAAAAAAATGTACTATACAACATGAAACATACTAAAGGTCTAAGCAATAAATTTGGTTGCCTAAGATATTGTAAATGAACGATATGTCTTCTTAAGAGTTGTGTGTAAGAAGGAAATTATATTGAAGCGAAATTAATAATCTTAGTTTCAAACTTGCTTAATTAAAGATAAAAATAATAATATTAGGGTGGGTGAGTGGGTTACATTGGTTAATACTTAATAGTGTGAACTTTCAATTGTGACCAATTTTGTAGAGGCATAGATGTATTGCGTTTTTTATATAATTATTATGAAATATGATTATGATTATGATTATGTTTTATCGGTTCGCTTCCTAACCTTATTTTGGTTCGGTTCGGTTCAATTCGATTCGGTTTAATTCCTAAATGATAATCATTACTATTAATTAGTTATAATTCGCCGCTTGGTTCAATTCGATTCAATTGGCTCATTTCGGTTGGTTCGGTTCGATTCGGTTGATTCGTTTTTACGCCAAGAAAGCGCCAAGATTAATGTAAGAATAGTGTCAACGTCAAAAACATTGTAACGGAAGAAACGAAGACAGTATTATACAGTATTATGCATAGTGGTCACAGGCCCAAAAAATTAAAACTGAGAATTGAGATGGAAGCGGTATTGTCTATTGGGCTACAATTCTCGTCATTTCCACGTCTTGGTTTCTTAGTAGTTTGGGCTCAGCCCATCACTTGAGATGGATGGTGGGCGGTGCCTATTTCACAAAAATTGTCTATAATCATATTAAATTGTCAATGTGGTTCAACAGTCCAGTTATAGTTTTATCCAAACTATTCAATTCATATCAGTTCAGTTCAAACAGTAAAAAGTACCAACAGTTTAGTTAAATTTTCGTTCAGTTCAATTTGGTTCTGTTTTTTTTTTTCCTTACCGCTTGCAGTTCAATTCAGTTGCAATTAGCTCCGGATTGAACTAGATCAGCTTGACAGTTCAGCAATGTAATCCACAACAGTTAATTATGTAACCACAGTTATTTTCAAGTTCAGTTCAATTTAGTTACAGTTTAATATGGATAATATCCTGTCAGTTCAACGGTTCCATGACTTCCATCCATAACAGTTGATCAAGCACGTATCAATTTATTTTCGGTTTTCTATTCGATTATTTTCAACTTTTGACGAAAATCATATATGTTCAGTTATTCTACCCGATTAATTTCAGTTTTTGATGAAAATCAATTCATTCGGTTTAATCTCCGTTATGGACAAAAATGTGCCGGTTATTCCCGGAAAATGTTACCAAAGTTAAATCGATTGACGTGTACTTCATTAATATTGTACTTGATTGATATTCAAATCACATTGATTCTCAAAAAGTTATGTAATACTCTAATTTTTTCTAACTTCAAGTATTGGGCATGAAAGTTCTAATTTTTTCTAACTTCAAGTATTGGGGATGAAAGTTCTTTCAAAGGGAATATATTGTAATACTCCAAAATTTATAATTTTTTAAAGGAAAATTTGTCAAAAACAACCTTTTATAAGTAAAAAACTTTGTCAGAAGAAACCTGATGACGTCATTCCGGCGTTGACCAATATTTTCCAGCACTCAATTAATTTTTTTTTGTTAGAACTACCTTTTATAATTTTTTTTTGCAAGTTAAAACCTTATACTAATTTTTTTTTACCTTATACTAATTTTTTTTTGGCAAGATGAAACCTTAGCTTACTTAATTTTTCGGTGTTGACTAAGCTATTTTCGACATGGACATGCTTTTATATTGAGATAGGCAATACTTGAATCGGGTTGAATTGAGATAGGCAATACTTGAATTGCAAAACCAATAATTTTTTGGAGGATTTGAATAAGAGAAGCTAAAAAAAAAAGGTATATCACACATAGCAAAGAGAAAACGAAGCAGGTTACTTTGTATGGTGAATGGAAAAAATGGGTGGAAGTTAAAAAAAAAGAGGTCAAGTGCCACTCTCACCGGTCAATGATGGAAATGGCTTGGTCAACTTCGGGAAACTAGGTAAGGTCGATCTCACATAAAAAATTTAGTTAAGGTTTTAAGTTGCAAACAAATTTCTAAAAGTGTTAAATCTGACAAAAAAGGCATTGTAAAAGGTTGCCTTCTAGCAAATTTTCCGGATCATTAAGTGAGTCAATGGTGGAAAATATAGGTCAACGCCGGAACGACGTCATCAGGTTTCTTCTAAGATTAAGGTTTCTCTTGACCAAAAAAAATTTTAAAGGTTGTTTTTGACAAAAATTTGCTTATATAAGGTTGTTTCTGACAAATTTTCCTTTTATAAAATACATTTTATACACAAATCAAACGCTGGTTTATAATTTATTTTGTTTTATGAAAATAATGATTTGACGAACCTTATTTTGGAATAGCTGAGGTTGCGGCTGCACGTTATGGCCTTCAGTTGGTTCGACAATTAGGCTACACAAAAGTGTAGTTGGAGGGTGGCTCATTAGAGGTGATTAATGCGATTTCTCAGGAATATGTGGGTACTGCCCTCTTCTCTTTGATAGTTGATGATTCGATTAAGATTAGCAAGCTTTTTATTAATTTTAAAGGCAGTCATATTAGGAGAACGGGAAACACTGTTGCCCATCTTATGGCTCGGTGGAATTTAAGTTTTGTTTCTGAGATTGTTTGTATGAATTCGTTTCCCAAAAGTATTTCTGCTTTGGTGGAACTTGATCTTGCTTAATAATATAATTCCCGTTTCCTCTAAAAAAAAACCTTATTTTGGAAATAATAAATATTTTAAGAGTTACCTTTTATATATATAAGGAGTTCTAGGAAATTAATTAATTTTTATTACTTAATAGTTTAAGATAATTTGCAAATCCTATCTTATATTCAGTATAACTCTTATTATGAGAGCTAGTAAGTCCGTAACCCTAGTGTGGAGTTCTTCTCGACAACCCAAAGGTAGAATTTGATGAAACAAATTGGTTTTAAAGAGAAATTTCATTAATTGATTGTTTAACCTCTAATTATATATGTCGTTTGGTCTTCAATTGATGAAACAAATTGTAAATGTTGTTTGGCCTTCAATTGATAAACAAATTGTAGATGCCTTTTGACCTTTAATTGATGAAACAAATTGGTTGCTTAACCTCTAATGCTTGTCATGCGTAAGCCTTAAAAAAAAGTATTTCCATTAGCTTTTGCTGGCTTCCAGTGCCTTCCACCGTCATATAATCAACCTAATGTTGTTATTTATAACCTCTTATAGTCTCATCATCCTACCATAAGAATCAAGATCACCATAATCCAATATGTGATGCGTCTTTTTAGACCATTGACCTACATACATACCCTCACAATCAAGCTCTTGTTATTTATGATAATTAGTCCTCTCGAGATTAATATGAGTAACTATAAATCTCAATAACGATACGAACTACTGAACAATACTAATAATAGTAGTACAACAATATCTAAAACAGATCACAATAAATAATCAAATGGTGAAAGATTATAAATGAGATCATAAACATGTGTATTAGAATCTTGAGAAGAGTGTCAAGTAAATAATCAAATGAAGCACATTGGAGAGTGTTATGTGGCACCGTTCCTTTGATAAGGACGCCTTTTAATTTAGTTGTATAGATAGATATTAGTCATATATATGTTACCATTTATCTAAAAATTCACATTTTTATAGGTTGTAAATGCTCTTCAATGGTGTAAAATTATAATACTTCGACTTATATAGCAAAAGTTATACTTTTATATTATATCTGTAACCTCGGGTAAATAACGGGAATTTAATATATGATTAACTAACCTAAGCTCAGTGATTAGAATGTGATTATACGTGGTTAAAACGTATGATAAGTCGTGTGTGATAATGTGATGTGAATAATATATGTGCTTATGTATAATCGTTGCGTATGAAATGAAAGTAAAAATAACCAATTAATTATATTAGGTAAGTATTTAGGGGCAAGGTTGTTATAAGGACTCGTAGTCGTGTGAATTGTGAAATTATTAAAGGATGAGAAGTTAAGTAGCGACTATTAAAGCACACTAATGAGTACGTTTTATAGAATGAACTTTGGGATTTCTTTTAATTAAGGGGATCTAAATTAATCAAGGAGAATCATGCCAAGGGAGCTTACAATAAGATAAAAGCTTTGTGGGGTCCTTAGACCACTAATAGATGGTATACTATTAAATTAGGAATCATATTAAGACAAAAAGGAGAGCTGAAATTTGATGTATTGGACTAAGTGGAAGGAAGACCTCCTAATGTCTCTTAAAAAGGTCGACCAAGGGTAGATAAATGTATCCATACCTTCCTCACATGCATATAGCTCCTCATCCCACATAATTTTCATCACCAAATTCAGCCAAAAACTCTCAGCCCAAAACCCTTCTTCTCTCTCCCTCCTACACGCTAGTCCAGGCGTTGCAGAGTGCTCTGCACTCTAGCTTTCTTCTTCGAATTTTTCCTTCATAACTTCTGCATGCAAGGCCTAATTCTCACTCTCTACATATAGGTGCATACTGGGCAGGGAAGAAATCGAGCTTTCAAGGCAAAGAAGTTCAAGAAATAGAGCCATCTCCTACAGCTAGGAAAACAGTAAGTATATGTTGAATGTTTTGGGTTAATTGAGGTACTTCCTTTGGGTATTTTATTATGAAATTTTTTGTGGATGTAAATTTGTGTTTTAGGTTCCTAAGGAAACCAGAATCACAATATAAGGAGAAGAAGAAGTCGAGTCGCACCCATTTGAAGTTAAAGGTACATAAAATCACTTCACTTTGAGAACTACTTTTAGTATGGATTTTGGGAATTTCTCTAAGAACGAGTTTGAGGACTAAATTCTTGAGTTAGATGGTTATTAGCTACTGCATGTTGATAATAATTAGGACTAACCATTGTATGTTTAAGAAAGCAAGTGAAAGTTGTGTTTTTTTTTAACATTAGAAGCTAGTAGGTTTGTTTAATCGGTTTTTCGTAAAAAATTGTGTGTACTTGAGTTTTGTTTGATGTTGGCTTGATTGGGCAGTAGCTTATATGATGATAATGAGGTTGCATGTGTATGTTAATGGTTTAAAAGTTTTCTTGTTTTGGTAGTTTAATGTTTACCCTATGAAAGGTGCTAATTAAAACAACATCATTTATACTATTTTAACAAAAAGGATTACTCATTGAATTGTGGAAGAAATATTTTGGAACTTTTATAATGAAATCTTGGCAATAAGACACTGTATTTCACCTAGTGGGGATTTGCCAAATTTATTTCATAATTTATCCATAAACTAAATGTGGGGAAACCACTAAAAATCACGTTTTAAGGATGAACTATGCTTGATTTTTCAGGAGAGTTTCCAAAGAGAAGAATTTCCCTAAAATAATTAGAGATTTACAGTAGCTTGGTAACCAAATAATTTATCTTGTTAAGGATTAGTTTCAAAAGGATTGTTTCAAGAGAAACTTTCTTGTACAAACTCCGAAACATCATTTTCACTCTTGCTTCTCCCAATTTTCAATCTATAAGTTGAAATTGTATTGCTTGATTGAGCTCATGAGTTTTACTTGTACCTTAAAGTCATGTAGCTACTGTCCTAAGGCTCACAAATTATTTTTCCAAAGTCTTAAAATGGTTTTGCAACTCAATAATGCAAGCAATGCATTTCGAACCCATTATAGTGAAATTGTGAATATTATTTGTGAATTTGAATCCGTTACACTTCGGTGTACCTCAATGTGTGATCTCTTCTTCCTGCGCTAAACTTTATTCAACTAAACTTGTGTTCATGATATGTGATGTTGGCAAATAAGTGTGTTGAACACTTTGGTATTTGTAAACTCGTATTAGTAACGTTTTGACAAAACATTGATTTGCGTAGAAATATCGGAGTACAACTCCTTATTTTCCGCCACCATAAGTAGTTTTTGGAGTGGTTTGTGTACCAGCTTAAGCTGATTTTGTTATGTGAACATGTTCTGGTGGGGACAAACTCTTTTGTACAGGAATTAAAAAGGTAGGCTGCAGAGAAGCTCTAGGAATATGTAACTAGTGCATCCATAGCAAGCCAGACTTGAACATGATCATCTCATTTTACTAAATGACTTTTGTGAAGAATGCTTGAATGTATATTTGCGCCAGATTTACTCTATGTACTGTAATAACTGAACTATATTTTGTAAGATGTATGCTTTTATGAGCTACACTCGTAGAGTCAACCCAGCTATATTAATGGGTTTGACTCTAGCAGGTGACAGCTTCCATATCGTTTTATTCTGAATTGCTTCCGCTAATGCTATTTAGTTTAACTTAGAATGATTTATGAGGTGATATGACGGTGGGCTGTTGCAATATTGTCTAATATTTTTTAGGTTGTTTAGTCAAAATCAAACTCTAATTTTTCACTATCCGAAACAAACTCTATTTTCTCTTAATAATTCTAAAACTCCTATTCTTATCATAATTCATGTAGCATTTATTATTATATTATATTCATAGGTTAAAAATAGAATATTAGTCATATGTTACCATTCATATAAAAACTTACAATTATTATAGGTTGTAAGCACTCTTAACTCTCCAATGGTGTAGAAAGTATAAACTTGACAATTGACATAATGCTCAAAAGCTATGATCACATATAGTAGGTTGTTCTTATAGCTATTTTTATATCTTTCTAAGATAAAGAATAAATAATATGTTATTATTCATCTAAGTAAATATATTTTCATAAGTTGCAAAACTATATTGTAAATGGATCTTATTTTGAAGCATATTTTGAGCACTCTTCAATTGTATAAAAATTGTAATTTTCCGAATTATGTAGCAAAAGCTATATTCAATTTACATAGTATGATAATTTAGGTTGTTTATTCAAAACTAAATTCTAATTTTCCCTTATCCCGTATCCGGAGCTTCTGTAGGAACGTAAACTGGTAACAACTAAACAAACTTATCTGATAACCATGGCGTGAGAAGATCACTGCCCTAAAGTTGAATTTGCCCCGCAACAACACACGAACTCGCAGCAATCAACCTCCAGGGATACACGGTTTCTGCGTTTCCGGTGTTGACAGAAAAGCAGATTGAGAACGATCTTGAATATTGCCCAGAATAATAGAAGAGAAAGAAAGTTAGAAGAAGATGTAATTGTGTGTTTCTGTATCCCCCAAAGAATTGCAGAACACTAGTATATATAGGGAGAGGAAAACCAAACGAGATCAGAATATGGCTGAAATCGTGGGAAAAACGGTCAATGGCCTCAAATCAGGAGAGAGATTAGGGGAGAAAACGACATTAAGAGAGAGATTAGGGGAAAAACGGTAACATAAGATTGATAAAAACGGTCATAAAATGCTGACAGATTTCTGACCCAAAAATATAGTTAAGTTAAGTTTATTCCCCAAGGCCCTAGGCCCTGGCCCGGTCCGGGCGGGCGGCGGTGCGCGTGTGGCAACCACACATCACCACATACCCGCTAAAAGCCTCATTGCTACTCAACTCAAAGGGTAGAGGAAGAGTAATGGTTATAAACCTTACTCGTCCCTTATATTCTTTCAATGTGGGACAAAAGGTAAAAATGACTCTTCATATTCTTTTGAAGCAAACTTAGAGTTTCTACTATAAACTCCAACAATCCCCCATATGATTCAAAAGAAGAAAACAGAAAGAAATGGGGCTGAAAAAGATGATCTGGGCAGTAGATACTATGTTTTGAAGTATCAATGTCTTATGGACTTGAATTGACACTCAGTGCATACAAATATGTCTTATTGTCGTAATAGGTAGATTTCTCTTTGAACCTTTCACGAGGTTAGCAAACCATAGATGCGCACTCAACTTTTTTCATATCAAGAAACGTTCTCGCAATTATAATATCGGTGCCCCACAATTAACCTGGATTCTCATGAACGCTCTAGAGAGCCTAAGCCTTTTGACTCTCATAGGGGATTGGGCGTAACCCCCACATTCACATAGGTAGGTTCATCAAGTTTGTACTGTCACAAACCACGTTAAGTAAGGCTATGAACTTATTAAGAGCTATAAGCTCAACCTTACGCATATAACAATATAATGAAACAAAATACTACATCACTTTTATTAATAGGAATGGTAGTAGTATCAACAACTCGAGTTCTTTTGTGATTTCGTTTGACCCTTTGAACTTAGGAATTCCTAAGAAGGGTATCCATCACAATTCACTCCACAATAGGCTTTAAACCCATTCCTTATGCTGACTCCAACACCATTTTTCTACAAAGGCCTTTGGTGAGAGGATCAGCAATATTCCTCTCTGACTTTACATACTCGAGTGACAACACATTATTTTTAACTAAATTTCTAACTATGGCATGCCTTAAGAGAATATGCCTTCTCTTTCCATTATAGGCTTGATTATTCTCTACCCCAATTGCTGCTTGCGAGTCACACCGCATAGAAACAGATGGAGCTGGCTTCCCCCACAATGGAATATCAGCAAGCAAACTCCTTATCCATTCAGCTTCTTGACCTGCCAATTCTAAAGCAATAAACTCAGATTCCATTGTAGATTTGGCAATACATGTTTGCTTTGATGATTTCCATGACATAACTCCACCAGCAAGAGTAAAAACATAACCGCTAGTAGATTGAATTTCATCATTATCCGACACCCAATAGGCATCACAAAATCCTTCAAGGACACAAGGTGTCCTTTGATAAAGCAGACCCCAATTGATAGTGCCTTTCAGATACTTCAACAATCTAATCAAGGCAACCCAATGCTCTCGATTAGGACTGTGAGTATACCTGCTCAATCTACTAACCGCATAAGCTATATCAGGTCTAGTATAATTCATCAAGAACATTACACTACCAATTATTTTTGCATATTGTTCTTGGGAAATATTATCACCCTTATTCTTTTTCAAATGAATACTAGAATCATATGAGGTTTTCACAAGAATGTAATCAAATTGATCAAACTTCTTTAATATTTTCTCAACATAATGAGATTGATTTAAAGATATCCCATATGACGTTCTAGTAATCTTTATTCCAAGAATAACATCAGCCTCTCCTAAATCCTTCATCTCAAAACAAGAATTTAAGAAACTCTTAGTTGCATTTACTACGTCTATATTGGTCCCAAAGATTAACATATCATCCACACATAGACATATGAAAACACAACCAAGCTCATCAAATTTGGAATAAACACAAGCATCAGAATCATTTACCAAAAAACCATTTGAAGTAATAGTTTGATTAAATTTATCATACCATTGTTTTGGTGATTGTTTTAAACCATATAAAGATCTAATAAGCTTGCATACCTTCTCCACTTGACCAAGAACCTTACATCCTTCAGGTTGCTTCATATAGATCTCCTCGTTTAATTCACTATTCAAAAAAGCGGTTTTCACATCCATTTGATGCACAATCAAATCATGAATAGATGCAAGTGCAATTAATGCTCTAATGGTGGCTACCTTAGTCACAGGAGAATAAGTATCAAAAAAGTCTAAACCGTATATTTGGCGATGCCCTCCAACCACAAGTCTAGCCTTATACTTGTCTAAAGACCCATTAGGCTTGCATTTCTTTGTAAAGATCCATCTACTACTTAGGGCCTTACAACCTCTAGGAAGGTCTGACAAAATCCAAGTATTATTACTCATAATAGACTCGATTTCACTGTTAATAGCCTCTAACCAAAAACTTGAGTCTACAGATCTCATGGCCTCAGCATAGGTTCTTGGGTTCTCATCTAATACAAACACATTGACATCTTGCTCATCTAAACACTCTTTTTCAGCTAGAAAAGGTAGTAATAAAATCAGGTCCGAAACTAGACTCAAATCAGGTCCGAAACTAGATGATGCAATGTCATGATGCACTGAAGAAGAAGATGCAGCAGGCAAGCATGATGGTACACTAACTTTCATAGAAAAAATATGCTCAAAGAATTCAACATCTCTTGACTCTCTAATAGGACCAAAACCAGAAGCATCCTTAAGAATGACCTATATGCAGCACTGTTAGAAGCATAACCAATAAAAATACCATCTACAGTCTTAGGTCCAATCTTACTCCTTTGAAAGTCAGGAAGTCCAATCTTACCCAAACACCCCCACACTTTGAGGTAACCCAAATTAGGCTTGAAGCCTTTCCACAATTCATAGGGAGTCTTATCTAACTTCTTATGGGGAACTCGGTTAAGAACATAGCAAGTAGAAAGAATAGCCTCACCCCACATGTTAGTAGGCATACCTGAACTAATAAGCACTGCATTCATCATATCCTTAAGAGTCCTATTTTTCCGCTCAGCTATTCCATTTTGTTCGGGTGTATAGGGAGTTGTAACCTCGTGAATAATTCCATTAGACTCACAAAATTTCTTAAGGGAAACGCCATCATATTCTCCACCCCTATCTGATCTCACCCTCTTAATCTTAAGGTCCAATTGGTTCTCAACTTCGGCTTTATAAATTAAAAATTTCTCTTCAGCCTCATCCTTAGAACTCAATAAATAAACCTTAGTATAACGTGAGAAGTCATCAATAAATGTAATATAATACTTCTTTCCTCCCCTACTCATGGAATTCTTAAAGTCACCTAAGTCGCTATGGAGGACTAACTCTAATAAAGTAGAGGAACGGGACACATTTTTGTTGAATGCTTTCTTAGGGTGCTTAGCTTCTACACATACTTCACATTTCTCAAAAGATGTATTGCTAAAGTCAGGGATAAGACTAAGTTGTTTTAGCCTTTTAACAAATGTAACATTCACATGACCTAGTCTAGAATGCCATAAAGAAACAGACTCAGCAATATAAACGGAAGCATTAGAGTTCTTATTATCAATAACAACATCCAAAACAAAAAGTCCAGCATTACAAAAGCCTTTACCCACAAAAACACCATTTGTGGTTAATATAAGTTTATCAGATTCAAAAGCTAACTTAATCCCAACTTTGTTTAAAAGAGAACCAGAAATGAGGTTTATGCGGATGTCGGGAACATGCAAAACATGCATTCTGCAAAGCAATGGTTTTCCCGGAAGTTAATTTCAGGAAAACCTTTCCTTTGCCTAGAACACTCACAGTGCTTGAGTTGCCCATGAAGACGCATTCTCCTTCTGAAACTTTGTTGTAGTCCTGGAACATCTCCTTGTTGGCGCAGATGTGACGGGGTGCACTAGTATCCACGATCCATTCAGAAACATTGCTTACCAGACTGACCTCAGACACCACAGCAGCAATGATGTCGTCTTCAGCAAGGTTGGCTTGAGCTTTGTTGTCTTTTGCTTTGTTTGGAGCTTCATTTCTTTCGACGGCAATCCTTGGCAGCATGCCCATACTTACCACAAACGAAGCAACTTCCCTTAAATTGACCTTTTCCCTTGAAGTTGTTATAATTCTGCCTTGTACCATGAAACTGATTTGGACCCTTACCTTTTGGTCCTTTACCTGCAGCAGCTTTATTTTCCACAAGATTAGCAGAAGAGGAAGAATGATCAACTGATTTCCCTTTGATTTGGATACGGTTCTACTCCTCAATCTTAATGTGGGAAACTAATTCCTAAAGGGTAAAATCTTTTTGCCTATGTTTCAAGGAATGAACAAAATTTTCCCAGGAAGGAGGTAATTTCTCAAGTAAACAGTTGGCTTGGAACATATCAAGAATGGCCATACCCTCAGCCACAATATCAGCACACAAATGTTCATACTCATGAACTTGATCTAGTACAGGTATATCATCAGATATAGTAAACTTCAACCAACGACTACAATCATATTTCTTAGTCCCAAAATCATCAGTACCATACTTAGCATTCAAAGCATCCCAAATATCCTTAGCATTTTTCGACTTATTATAAATCATGTAAAGGGCAGAAGTCATATAATGTAGTAACATCCCACAACAAGTCTTATTATCTTTAATTTCACAAAATCCCTAACAGAATTCTCTAGAGCAGCAACAACAAACAAACAATAATCAACCCCAATTTGACCCAAGAAAAATTCCATCTTATCAGACCACATCTTATAATTTTTCCCATCAAACGGATCTAACTTAGACATATTAGGGACAAAGGGATTGGTAATAGACACAACATTAAGAATACGCACAGTATCATCAGGAATTTCACCAGCCATAGTTCCGTAAAACAGATAAAAAATTCAACTTTAGAATGTAGGAACGTAAACTGGTAACAACTAAACAAACTTATCTGATAACCGTGGCGTGAGAAGATCACTGCCCTAAAGTTGAATTTGGCCCGCAACAACACACGGGCTCGCAACAAAATTGTAGAACACTAGTATTTAAAGGGAGAGAACGAGATCAGAATATGGCTGAAATTGTGGGAAAAACAGTCACATAATGGGAAGTTTAATGGCCGCAAATCAGGAGAGAGATTAGGGGAGAAAACGGCATTAAGAGAGAGATTAGGGGAAAAACGGTCATAAAATGCTGACCCAAAACTATAGTTAAGTTAAGTTTATTCCCAACAGACCAAGGCCCAAGGCTTGGTCCAGGGGCGGCAGCACACGTGGCAACCACACATCACCACATACCCACTAAAAGCCTCATTGCTACTCAACTCAAAGGGTGGAGGAAGAGTAATGGTTATAAACCTTACTCTTCCCTTATATTCTTTCAATGTGGGACAAAAGGTAAAAATGACTCTTCATATTCTTTTGAAGCAAACTTAGAGTTTGTATTATAAACTCCAACAGCTTCTTCTATGTATTTATATCTATTTAAAACTCTATTTTTTTATATACAAAAATATTAATAAATAATGACATGACATGCTTACGTGACGCTCCTTATGCTCTCGAAATCTTGAAGCACTCTCTATGCTCTCGAAAAATTTCTCTCCTTTATACCTATATAGTTAGATTTAGATAGATTCTCTATGCTTTTGAAAAATTCATGCTTTATATATAGATTTAGATTTAGATTATAATACATAAAAAAAAAAAAAAAAGCAAAGTGAATAGGTAATTGGTATGAAATAGAAAACAAGATGTGATAAATCTTTACAAGGAAGAAAATCCAAGCCTAAGTCATCAAGAAGCACCTAAAAGATCTCCGATAAAGAATTTATTCTCTATTCTTGTAGTTGGATGCTATTGACTTCTATCATCATCATAATACAGTGTTCTTAGCCACTAATCCCCTTGGAGCCTTGCCATATTATTATCGTGCCAAGACGAATCAATTGCATTATGCCCAGTTGCCCACTTTCAAAACTAAAAAAAGCCCCTTGAGCAGCATGCCTTCATAGAAATTTCGCGAAGTGAAAACGACGATTGTACCCCTTATTTCGAGTCAAAAGAAAACCAAATCAAGAAATGGGATGAACTATGGATCATTGGATCCTCCTAAAAAAAAATATAGTAACGAATGAATGTGTGAGATACACGTAATGACGTAAAAAACTCTAGCTATTTGGATTAATTTTAGTGGGCTATAAATAAGAAATTGATAAATGTATAAGGGTTCGAACTTTAAGATACCGTATAAATCTTTTACAAATGCGTAGTAGTTGGTACGTCTAACACTATTTTTGCGCATTCTTTTATTTGGAGGATCTAAATGAGTAATGAGCAAAAAAAATAACCTTTAGTGTATCTCACGAAGTCACGGTACACCCGAGTGTATAGAAAAAGTTGTATTAAACTATTGGAATACTTTATTAAAAATTCAATTTTTTTTTGTGTTTGGAAAATGTTCATGATAGATCTTTCTAGTAGTACAAATTTGAACCAAGACTTGGCTAGACTCTAGAGTTTCTCTAATCTAGTAACTTGAAAGCCTATTGTTTTCATGTGCATTAACATTCTTTTTGGAAATGAATTAGATATCATACCTCTAGAGAATGGTATTTGGTTCAATCTTGAGTCATGCATGTCATTAAAACTTATTTGCCTCAACAAAAACATCGTCTTTAAGTTGTATATATTTTCCTTCTCAAAAAAAATTATTACTCACTTTGATTTTCATCAAAACTAAGAAAATGAGCGAAAAACTGGCGAGAATAATGAAAATGGTGGTGTAAGGAGAAGAAAAAAACAATTACTTCATTTGTTCTAATAAATGCTCTACTTTTACTTTTACACTATCCATAAGACATATTATCGCGTAGTGAGACATTACAAGAATTCGTCACCCCCTCATCACAAGTATATGACAAGCTCAACTAGTAAGGCATTACCTGAATTCCCCACCCGCTCATTGCCACCACTTGACACCCACCAGTCCTCCAACGTCACCACTAGATGCGCACCAACCAGCTATTGTTGCGCATTCCCACAACCATTTTCGCTTCACCATTAACCACCAACAACTCTACCCCCATGGGCCATGACTAGCCATCATCAACCAACAACCCTAACCCCACTTACTACCAATAAGACACCTTAACACCACAAACGCCAAGCCCAATAAAACCACCATCATGACCCCATAACACTATCATTACCCACCATTAGCCCAATTCCCAACCTTATTTTCCAAAAACAATCAACAACCAACCCTAACCTTACTAATACACACACGAAGAGAGAGAGAAATAAGGATAGAGAGATTTTAACTCCGCCAACAACCCAACCTCAGCACTCTACCACTCACTACCATCCACCCCATCATTGACCTCACCAAACAACAATAACCAACAAGGCAAACAACCCATATTAATCCTCAACCCTAAAAATGGTCAAACTCATCCCTAAAGGTGAGTTTAGCTCAATTGGTATTGCCCTCCACCTTCCTGTAAGGAGAATTCGGGTTCCATCTCAGACAAATCCAATTACAACTCATAGAAGCCAGGGACGCAACCCAAACCTATCTGTACCTATGCAAAAAAATGAAAATTTCTCCATTTTAATCCTAAGTTTTTCCTCAATTTCATATTTAGTTTCTTCCAACTACTATTGATCATTCTTCATCAATCATCATGTAGTTTGTACCTACTAACATTATTATTATAATAATGATTTTTCCAAGAGAAAAAAGATTTCTTCTTGCGTAAAATCCCTGCCATTACTCAAACAAACCCATATACACCAACACAACTGCATCACGAGCACGAGCACCTGCACCTCCCCCCACACACTCCAATTATTCTCTCTCCTCTCTTCTCCTTTCTATCTCTCTCCTCACCTTAAAATTCCCACAAATCTATTTCCCCCCTTTTTTCCTTTTTTTTTTCTCATTTGTTGTCTTCTTCTTCTTACCTTTTTTTTTTTTTTTTTTTTGCTTTCTTTCATTTCTGGGTACTTAATTTATGAGCTCCCCCAACTTATTTATGGCATTTCACGGATCTTGTTGATCAACTTTATTCTCCTCTTTCTCTGTAAATAATTTTCCCATTTTTTGTTCAGGTTTGTTCTTTATTAGCTCATCTACCTTCTTCTTCTCTAACTTCTTTTTTTGGTTTTTTTTTTCTGGGTAAAAAGATTAGACCTTTCTAGAAGAAAGTTCCTTTTTTTTATGGGTTATGATTTAACTTATTTTATATTGAATGGCAGGATCTGTAATTGGGTTTTTCTAGCTGAAGGTGAACAATTTTTGAAAGGTAAATTGCAAACTCTTAATTTTTTTTTTTTTTTTCTTGAAAAATAATTTTCTCCTTGATTTTTGATATATGTGGATGGTATTATTTTCCAGGGCTTGATTTTATTTCTTGCTTTGATTTGTCTATGTTACAGCTTAAAGGAATCTAGGGATCTTTTTTTTTATTGTGGGGGGTGTTTTTGGTATTTTCTAAGGTTGAATATGAACATTGAATTTGTTCATGCTGACTGACAAAAGTTTGAATTTTTATAAATCTTGTTTTAGTTTCATCTGACTATTTTCTTTCTTAATTTGGTATTTTCTTCATTTTCATACTTGATGAATATTATACTGGGTTGTTGGTTGATGGTGGAAAAACAAGGTTTTGTTTAGCTTTCTCATCTATACATATCTTAAGTTATGAGCATCTGCATTTTGTATTAATTGGTGCTTTTAATTCTAACACCATGATCAATTTGTTATCATCTAATGATGATCCACTATGTTGTCATTTTCTTTCCATCAAGTTGAAATGTTGAATCCATTACTTATTTTCCTTTTTTGTGCTTAATCTATAAGCTGCTGATGTAAATGTGTTGCTTGTTGTTTTTACCAATCCAAATGGTTGTATTAACATATCCGAAACATCATTCAACTGGATATCTACATATATTCGATCCGTAGGCTATGGATAAGATGGATAAGGTTGATGCCTTGTAGGAGAAACTAGATATGGTGTGAGTTGACAAAAAACGACCATCTTGATGTTGGGTGACACTGCTCGTGTTGAGCAGATTGAAATCTTGGTTGTGACTTAATTCCAGTTTCTGTCTAACATAGAAAGTCTAAGCTAGCTCGTTTAAATCTTGGTGATATGAAGTTCATGCTATAATTGTTTGCCGCTGACTTAATATTGAGGTATTTGTAGCTTCCTGATTGGTTAGTGCTGTTTTTGTGCCTTATTTGTGTGTGTGTGTGTGTGTGTGTGTGTGTGTGTGTGTGTCTCTGTGTGTGTGTGTGTGTGTGTGTGTGTTTTCAAGGGTTCAATGGTTCTCTTGAATGTGGAGGTTATGGATGGGCTTCTTGTCTCTACTAGTGACAACATATGTTGTAGCTGTAGATATGTTTGCATAAAAGTTTGAGGGAGCGAATAAGTCTAAATGATATTGCAAATCTTCAAGGAAATTGAGTTATGTTCTGTGTCGTCTCACCCTTTTCCCCAATAATCCATGCAAGTATCCTTGGGGATTGTGGGATTCTTTTAGTTATCTTTCTTTTGACTGATGACTCTTCAATTAGTGCTTTGGCCTAAAAAAGCCATGTTATGTTTATTCATATGATCTAGATCACTTTTATGAATGATGATATCTTATCAAGTCCACTGTACTCATCTGCTAGATATGGAGTATGAGTTAGATTGTGTCATATAATGCTTTGGTATTGTTTAGTGGTTGTGATTCTCTTGGAACGCTTCAGCTGTGTAAGTGTCAGAGGTTGAATTGTGATTCAGGCTTGAGACGCAACCATACGGAATTCAACTGAATTGCTTCAGACTAATGATATATGGCCATTGTAGTGACAGGAGAGAACATTAGAAGGTTGTTGGAATGGTTTTTATGGATAAATATACTCTAGATATGGAACTCATTGTATGCTTACGAGACCCTAAGTTTTGATGGGTTTGATGGCAGTAAAAAACATGAACCTCTTCCTCCATGATAATAATAATACGATTAGTTAGCTGTAAGTAAATCTGGAATTGTATCATATTTTTAATTTTATTACTTCAGGCGTCAATTTTACTTGGAACTTTTTTTTCCATTTATGATAAAGGGTAGCTGAAGGTCTTTTATGATTGACTGCTTAAGAGTTTCATTGCTGGACTATTTATGTGGTACTGTGAAATGTTATTAAGTAACCAAGAAAGTAAGGTACTTCATATCTTTGCTTAGATTCCCAAAATCTAGCTGGTTATATTTGCTTCTTCCCTGCATTGTTTTTTGAAATTACATGAGATCTCCTTTGTAAACAACAGACTAGGACAGGTCAGCTCTACCAGAAGCATTAGTGTTTGACTCCATATTTTGAGAGACAGTATCAGCTAGATTATGCATGCATTACGTGCTTTGCAAACTTGATTCGACCCACAAATGCCTGCCCTTGTTAGTCTCTTAATTAATCCGTCACATGGTAGATGTTCTATGATATACTTCCTTCATTCTCAAAGCTTTTTCTTGTTGGGTTTGGGCATACATATCAAGTGTTTTAGTAGGTTTGGGTAGGTTTTGTTCTAGATAGTGGCTAAAAGTAAGAATGTAAAAATTGATCTTAAGAGAGAGTAATCGAGTATTATTGACAGGTATCAGTGTCTCACATCACATGGATTATGCGAGAGCATATTATTTAAGTACTTATTTAGCAAAGGCATAGTTTTTCAATTCGATGACCTAACTTGTGATGCAAGTTATGTGTGCTCTGAAATGTGGTTACTAAACATACATGCAGAAACTTGTCATAAAATTATGAGAATGCAATACTTTTAGACAAATCTTTGATTCGTTTTTGGACCTTCTCTAGTGATTGGTGGATGTTGTACTTTTGGCATTTTCCAAAATGGCGTATAGAATATTTACGATATTCAGAAGCTTATTTGAATTGGTTATAAAACCAATCTTATTTCTATAATGACATGGAGGTTTGTACTTAAATTCTTCAGGTGTCGCTTGTTTGTAACATCATCAAGGGAGGCAGAATTCTGTATAATTAAACTGAAGCTTGTACTGTAATAATCAAAATGTTTGGAGGCAACAACAGCAATCATGCGCTTCCTATGTTTCTCGGCGAGAACCGTTATCAGCTAAATGCTAATGCACCAACCCATCAACTTCAGCTCTTTGGGAATTGTAAGTCTCGCTGATTCTTTTGAATCCCTTACTCCTGTATTCATCACGTTATAGTTTCTCTTTTCTTCTGCTATCCATTAGGTTTTTTTGGCTAGTTGCAGTTACTTTTCCTGACTATTCATGGGGATTCAGGATAAGATTTAAGAAGTAGGGTGATGAGATAAGGTCATAGACATTTATTTGTGGGAGTGGGAGCCTTGGAGGACATACACTATTCAGCCTCAAGTCCTATTATTTAGAGTTTGACTATACAAGTAGATATTAAATCATTTCCTCTTCAAACTAAGGTCCTTCAAAAATTGTAGGGTGATAAAATTCTTTTGCTGCTTGAACCTGTACGTTCTAGGTCGAGTGTTCTTTCTCTTGTGTCATCCTTAACTCTTGATGCATCAAATGGAGTATTCTGACAATTACAAGGATATGGTCAAGGTATATCGTATGGGCATCTTATGACATGTAGCAAACTTGAGCATGATTTCAGATTACCATTTTAGTTTTCTAGATAATGCTGCTAAGTTAAAGGAGACATAAATGGGCGAAGTAATAGCCTCATAGGCAGAGTTGGGGAAGGTTTTGTGATTTAGGAGGGCTACGGGCTACCTGTATGGGAAGAGGTGGGGTGTGAAGGGTGGTAGTTGAGGAGGGGAGCAAGCTGTGTGGTCATAGGGTTGGTGGTGGTACCATTTGTTGATTTGGTTTCATTTGTTTCTGTTTATTCTATTTTCTCTTGAAATTGGTTTGTCTAGTCAGTTCCTTGGTATAAAAGGGTCTGCACTTCTACAAATGGGTTCACCTTCCACTCCTCCCTTTCTTTTATCTCAACAAGCTAAAGTTATGGGAATGAGGGATCTTAAACCTTTTTCCTGGTTCCAGGAATCAGGGAATCAATTGCCTTCGCAGGAGAAGTTGTTACGACTTATTTCTGGTAGTGAATTTAGATATGCAGATGTGAGATTTATGGACTCCTGTCATTTTGAAGGTGTGCTTTGCGGTTTAGAAGATGACTCAGTTGGGTCAGTTCAACCAATGCAAACCTGTGTTGAATTCCTTGATGGGCTTCATCATTATCAATTTCTAGGACTTTTTAATTCTTGAAGAAAATTAAACTAGATAAATTGTGTTGTATTGAAATGAATATGCATTTCTTGCTGCAGTAATAGGGGAGTCAAAGCATCCCCTTCTAGTGAAGATGATAAGTTAAAGATTAGAGTTCAATTAGGTAATTTAAGGTTTGGGTTGATTACACTGATGTATTATTTGATAAACATATTTGGCCTATCTAGAAGCATAACTAAAAATATGTATATTCTTTTATGGACTCAAGAATTGATGGTAATGCCTCTAACCACAGGTAAGAATATGGTCAGGAAAAAAAATCCCATAGATCCATCCAGACTTCTTTTGTCTCCTCTTTCCACTCCTTCAACTCTAATTGTAATTTCTTCACCTTCCTTTCCAGGTTATCAGATTCTCATCTTCTTCCATACTCCATCTCTCTCCCCAGGGTAGCCACCACTAGACATCATTAGTTTATGTTTATTTGACTCGCAAGTGTTTTCGTATCATTAGTATTTATTTATTTAGGAGGAATGCTTTACTCAGTTAATCCTATTGTTACTTGGACCTTTAAGGTTAGTCAGTTTCCCAATAGTTGTATGTTTATTTGATTCGCAAGTGTTTGCCCTACCATTAGTATTACTTGTTTAGGAGGGTCGCTTTGGTCAGTTAATCCTATGGTTACTTGGGTCTTCAAGGTTAGTCAGTTGCCCAATACTTTTCCTTGGCTACCATATTGTTCTGTCATCAAAGCGTTCTTCCCCCTTTCTTTTTAGCGACTTACAGAACTTGAGTTGAGCGAAATGCTGCAATGTTTTCTTCCCTAACGATTTTCTTGTCACTGTTCTCAAATTTGCTCATGCTGACTTTTTCAGTGGTCAAATTGCGAATCTGATCAGAATTTAGACTTGTGTACATATTAATTATCTTATCTTGTGCTGATCAACCGCTTATTAGTCTTTGCACTTGAATTGGTTGCAGTACCTGTGGGATGTACAGTGGATCCAGTAAATTATTTCGGTAATGAGCAAACTTCATCTATTCTTCGGCCAAACAAACGAGGTAGAGAGGCTGAAGATCTTTCGAGGCAACAGAAGCTCCAGATTTCTCTGAATTATAACCTCTGTCAGGATGAAGTTGATCGTTCCGCAAGCATTCCAAACCATAACCCAGTATCAACTGGGCTAAGGCTTTCGTACGATGATGATGAACACAACTCATCCGTCACATCTGCTAGTGGAAGCATGACAGGGACACCCTCCATCCTCATGTCACTTGGTGACAATATCAGGAGTGAGCTTGAACGGCAGAAAGATGAATTTGATCAGTACGTCAAAATTCAGGTATATTTGCCACCAACCCGAATCATAGATCTATTCCTATTAGCCGAGTTTTGCTAAACATCTACAATTTTGTCATTTGAGCAGCAAGAGCAGTTAGCAAAGGGAGTTAGAGACATGAAGCAAAGACACATGGCTTCATTTTTAAACTCTATAGAGGACGGCATAAGCAAGAAGCTTCGAGAAAAGGAGACGGAGTTGGAGAATATGAACCGCAAGAACAGGGATCTTATGGATCGAATAAAGCAGGTAGCAACTGAAGCGCATAATTGGCATTACCGAGCGAAGTACAATGAGTCCATGGTTAATATCCTCAAAAGCAACCTTCAAAATGCGATATCTCAGGGTGTTGACCCAGGGAAGGAAGGTTTTGGAGACAGTGAGGTTGATGATGCAACTTCTTATATTGACCCGACAAACTACCTTACGGCGGTTGGAGGGCGGGGAAAATCCATTGCAGGGCCCAGTTCTGAGCATTTGACCTGCAGAGCTTGTCGGTTTCGAGAGGTGTCAATTTTGCTGATGCCGTGTAGGCACCTGTGTGTGTGTAAGGAATGTGATGGATTCTTAAGTGTCTGCCCAGTCTGCAATATCCCTAAAAGTGCTAGTGTGGAGGTATACCTGTCTTGACATTAGCTGCCTGCTGATATTACGGAGTTTTCCATGTATGTCTTACTGACTTGTAAACTTGGCTGAAATACCAAATGCTGGTGGAAATGAGCCTGTCACTCAGCTATCTGCATTTGTTATTGAGGTTGTTAATGAATGAAATTCAAACCCAAAATATGTGCACATAAATTCGCTTGTTTTTAACCCCTTCTGGCAAAAAGCCCCTTTAACAAGTGTATTTGTGATTTTGTGCTCATCAACTTTGCTGTACAAGGAATCGAGTGTCAAGTTTCTATCTTGTGAAAATATATGCATGTTCTACTAATTAATGTTCTATGACCCAGAATAAAGCTTCCAATTTTCAGTCTTCAGATTATTGCAAATTCCACACTTTAAATAGTTAGAAGTTGGAAACTTTCTAACAGCATAGTATAAGATTTATAAGGATCAAGTAGTAGTGTAAGTGACCACATGAGCTTTGCTCTAGTCGTATCTCATGCCTTCGAGGGGAGAGCCTCAGGTTTGATCGTTGGGAGCCACCGGATAGGGTGGGGGGTGAACTGGGGGGAAGATTACATGGTATAAAAAAAAACGCAAGTAGAATAATATAAGCTCAACGAGGATAACTAGGAGCTCAAGTGGTAAGAGCACTCACCTCAACTAATGTTCGCTTGTAAGGTCGACCCTTATCACTCCAACTAATGTTTTCGCTTGTGGGTAAAATTCATAGGTTTCCAGTCTACAGACTAGGCGTTACTTAAAGGTTGTGCTTGATCTAGCCAATAAATTTCGGTGTGGGGATATTTTGTTGCACGCGTTTGGAAGTGTGCGTAGACATGGGCGCATGGCACATCAATACAAACATTACCTTGATTGAATTGGGTTAAAGAAAGACGTTCTAAGTTAGAGCCAAAACATAGAAGACAAGGGAAAGCATAAACCTAACGTATGCTTCAAAGTTCAAATCTTATGGAAAGAAGCTAACTCAATATGAACCGTTTTCATCAAAAAGAAAGGGAGCAAAGTTTCATTACTGCAAACTAACTTCAAACAAGCTTCAATGAGATAAATGCAAATAACAACAGAACACCAGGCAATGATATGCTTACGAACATACTAAGAAAACATGTCATCAAAACCAAAAACAAGGACGCTACTGCTTGAAGCCAATTAAATCCATCCCAAAGACGGTATGCGGAGTTAGAGAAGGGCGAGACGAATCTTATGCGCTCCTTGAAGCTCAGAATCAAGGCCAATCCAGCCCAAAATACTTCTTCTCCTGAGGAGATGCATTATAAGCATATTTATCAATCACATAACTTGCTATTTCAGAAACCATATTCGTCATATCTGTGCTCATAAACTCTGTGTTTAAACAAGGGTATGTTCTGAAATCGTATATTTTCTTAGCTTCATCTTCACAATCAGCCATTAATGCGACAGTAAAAACACCAGCTTCTTCTCCAAACAACTCTGTGTTTTTCACTTCGATAAACCATTCTCGATTGAGGTAATCTTCGACAGTTTTCAGGATAACCAATAACCGAGGATTAATTGCAGAAAATGGAGTAACACAGAGACGGAATTTCCTAGTCACAACATCCTTGGTAAATCCAGACCAAAAACTATGATGGAACACACACCCAAGATTAACCTCTAGGTATCGAAACCCTCTCGACCATGCAAGTTCAAGTCCTTCAAGAAGGACAATGTAGAATGGAACAGTGCAGTCAGAATCAAAGTAGATATCTTTATGCAAGCACATGGAAATCCCAATAACCCATTCTCCATCTCTGTTACATATTAGTCCGCCACCAAATGAACGGAATGGCACATCAGGTCCATCAGGAAGATGATAGGATGCACTTACAGTAAGCTTGTGATAAACCTGCACATCATGTTCATCAGTAAGCTTGCGATATACTTCCTCCGTATTTTTTGTTTTTGGTCCTACTACGAGGAGTTTCCCACCGCCTTTGGCGAATGGACTAATCTCCCGCGGGAGTTTGCATGGGTACCTCGAAGGGTAGCATCCCTCCCAACTGGGTTTTTTTTCCATATCCAAGGCTCGAACCCGAGACCTTGGTTAAGGAGCGAGAGGCCCTTAACCACTCACGCCAACCCCAGTTGGTCCTCCGTTTCTTTTTATGTGACACACTTCTCACATAAAAGGAAGAAGTGTGTCACTTAAAAAGAAACGCAGGAAGTAATATAACCAGCCTTTAGATGGATACAAAGGAATAAGGAAATATCTGATTTGCTTACCATAGTAGTATTTCCATGGAGTTTCTTCTCATATTTCCACTTATCATCCTTATCTGAAGCATCACAATGCCTTATAGAAGGCTTCTTCCACTTTTTGCATGGAGCAATGTCCTCGCAAACGTAACAGTAACACTGTTGTGGTAAAGAAACAAAAGAAGAATGAGAAATTTTACTAAAGAAATGAGTTCCAAGAAATAAGCAATTAAGCCAAAGGGAAAGCAACAGTATTATGCTATGTTATGCTACAATACTCGAACATGGGTACGACACTTTAACACGTACACTTGTCCGACACTAGTACCCTAGTCCGAGTAACACAAGTGATATGTCACAATAATATGTACCTTAATGCAGTGTCTCTTAGGAGATGATTTTCCGAAAGGGTATCGAAAACAAAGGTGCCTTGGATGAGGGAGATCATCCTCTTGTTTGAGGCATATGGTAAGTGTAGTAATTATCTTGGTGATCACCTGCTTTTCATTGTCGACACTATTATTTTTAAGCTTCACTACTCCATTTGGTTTCATTGTGAGTTGATTGTAGTAAGCTTAGTATTTGTAGAGAATGTAGGAGTATATGTATATATAGTAAGGTTCATTCTGATCCTAGAAGATGAAGAGAATGATTCAGAGAAGTTGGAAGAAATTAGTTAAAACCTTGGGACTTGATGTTAGTATTAATTTGATTTAATTTAAAGAGGAAGAGACCTTTTCTCTTCTCAATGATAAATTTTTCAGGCTCTTGAAACATGTTCACGGTTCTTTTTGTTTGTATGTTTAGAGAACTAAATAAATAATAAATACCCCATCCGTCCCATAATATAGTGCTCACATTCCTTTTTAGGTGTCCCAAGATGTTGTGCTTGTTTTCTTTTATATTAATTTGCTTGGATTAAATTATCTTCAATTTCCACACAAACTTTCCAAAATACCTCTACTTTTCTTTCAAAATATGTGTCCCTATCTATTGTTTTACACTATTCCAAGAAACATTCATTGCTTTTTGATTTTTTTAAAAGGTAAAATAAATTAAAGAGCTAGTTCCAAGACAAAAATACCAAATAAACTCTTTCTTAAATATTTTTTTTTTGAGAAATCCTACTACTCCTTTTATTTTCCTTAAAAACCGTGAAGAATGAGAAGTGAGCACTATATTATGGGACGGAGGGAGTAGTTAATAGTTACACGGACCGTAGTTAAACTTCTTGTACGAGTTCTTCTCTCCCAATAAAAATAAGGGGGTTAATAACAACAACAATACTAATAAACTTCTTGTAAAGTACTCCATCTGTTTGAATTAATAAAAATGATTTTCTTATTTTTTAGGTAAATTTGTCATAAACAACCTTTTAAAAACTATTTTTTGCGAGAAACAACCTTTTAAAAATTTTCTTGCAACTTCAGACCTTAAACAAATTTTTTTTTTTGAAACCAACCTTGCTCCGGATTCCGACGTTGACTGTCCTTTTTTTCCTATTTTCTTCCCTTTCCCTCCAATTCCCCTAAAATCTTTCCCTCTCCTCCTACCCCAGTTCATGGCACTTTTGCACATTGAATTTTGGAAAACTCTTCTCCTTCATCTCTCACTCCACCACCACAAGACCACCTCCTCCAGCCACTAACCTCCCGAACCCTAGCCCCCCACTACCACCAGCCTCTAAAACACACTCGAAACCCCCACTACCCTCGCCCAGCCACCACCGTACCCTCTCCCAAACCTCGAAACCTCCAGTCTCCCACCACCCTCGCCCAATCCCCACTACCCTCTTCTCTGGAAGCCCACCGGTTCTTCTTCCTCAATCGACACCATTCCGCTGCAACTCCTTTCATGGGGTCGTGGCTCGTCGGGTCAACTCGGCATGGGAGCTGAACAAATTCGTCTTTACCCAACCCAGTTTTCTCTCTCCTCGTCCCTCCTTCGTTCCTTCTCTCCCTATCTCCCGACTCTCTCTCTCCTCCATCGCCGCAAAAATCAACGGTAGAGATCGGAATCTCATGCGGGTTGTTCCATTATGCGGTCCTGATTGATGGGCATTGTTGGTTAAAAGTGCAAAAGTGTCATAATTGAATAGAGAAGAGGAAGGAGTAAACTGGGGTAGGAGGAGAGAGAAAGATTTTAGGGGAAATTAGAGGGAAAGGGGAGAAAATAGGAAAAAACGACAGTCAACGTCGGAATCCGGCTGGTCAATGCCGGAATCAGGAGTAAAGTTGGTTCCAACAAAAAAATTTTTGTTTAAGGTTTGAAATTGCAAGAAATTTTTTAAAAGGTCTTTTCTCGTAAAAATTGATTTTTAAAAGATTGTTTCTGACAAATTTCTCTATTTTTTAAGTCTATTTTTGAAATGGTACTTTATTCTTTAAATTCCCTCATCAAACAATCTTTATTCCTCTTTTATCCTTCTTTGGATAAAATATTAATAAGTGATATTTGGTGTTTATGTCATTTTGAAGTAAAATATTAATAAATGAAATTTAATTAACCTGGAGCGTAATCCGAACCTAATAAATTACAATGTGAGTATGAGACTACTATAAAATGAATCTCTATTAGATAAGTGAAGAGGGGAGGACATAATGTCCACCCTTTTTTACAATTATACTCTTTAACTTTTTTTTTTTGAAATTAAAAATTAATTCATTGATTCAAAGTCATACGACATCTACAATAGAAGTCAAAACTAAAAAAATACATATCAAAATGAAATAAATACAATTCTAATATGACAAAACCACGATCGTTGAGTAGATCTAACACTTCTGAAAACCCTCGTCTTTCACATCGTCATTTGTCGATCGGCGCCTTTTGCAAGGGGGTCTATCGATCTTTTGTAGTTTTGAAGTAGAAATGGATCCAATTCAAGTGATTGTAAACAAAGTACTGACATCTGTTGCAACCCCGCACAAATTTCAATCAACAAATCAACTTCTTGAATTACACAAAAACCCAAAAACAAAGTCTCCAAACTCTCACATGAACAGAGATAAAACCCAATATATGGGTAGATATAACCCAATAAATGGGTAGAAAAACTCTCCATTAAAGAGAGACTGAAGTTTATTAGAAACATTAACAAAAAAAACTAGTAACAAAAGGAGAAAAGGGGCTTACCACCGCCCAAAAGGGTGGCGGTAGCCCCTAAGTTGAAAATTAGGATTTTGTGGGAGAGGAGAGAGAAGAGAGAAAAAAAAGGGAGAGGAGGCGTAACAAATGGAGTATTTTTTCTAGGAGTAGCACATTATACTCTTAACTAAAAAAAGCAATTACAACTTTATTGATATCAAGGGTTGGAAATGAGCTAACTCATGGGCTACTTTACTCCAACCAAACACTTTAAAAAGGCCAAAACAGAAACGGAAATCTAATGAGGGATGAATGTCGATTTTCTGTTGTCGTCGTAAATCTCCGATTCTCGCACAAAATCAGTTACTACTTACTACTAGGCACTCCATCAAATTAATTTCCCCCTTTTTTTCCTCCAAACTTATCATACTAATTTATAGTAATTGCGAACAAATTCCAGCTTCAGAAAAAAAGCTTAATTCAGTATGCCAAGATACAAGGATGAACCTCCTGCAGTTCGTGTATATACAGTCTGTGATGAATCAAAGTTTGTATCTTTTTTCTTTTTAATCTTTTCTGGGTCAGATTTAAATTTTACAGTGTTAGTTTTTACTTTTATGAATTTGTCCTTAATATTTGTGGGTTGACCCATTTGCTAAAGGTACTTGATTGTGAGGAATGTACCAGCACTGGGGTGTGGTGATGAACTAAGACAACTGTTTGCAACATATGGAGAAGTTGAAGAGTATGATTTCTTTTACCTTATATTATGTGATTTTTATGTTTTATCTATTGATTTGCAATCAATGTTATTATGTGAATTGCCTTGTTAATTGATGATTTTGTGGTTAATTAGAGTAGGGTGCCTTTTTATTTTTGGGTGTGAAATGTGATAGTACTTATTTGCAATCAATTATTAGTAGTTTTATAGCACAATAGGCATGTATAAATTATGATACTTGAATTCTGTGAACCTACAAATAGATTTGATATGGCCTTATGAGAGTGGTTCCTAGGTTGACATTGGAGATGGAGAGTCGAATTGCAGTATCTTCATGGAGTATTATGTTCTTTTTGCTAATTTATAAGTGCATAACATAACAGTGACATTGTGTTCTCGTCTTGAACGAGCTGAGCCCTATGGCCGCAGAAGGGAAACAGTTAGAGGTGGGTCAAAGACATAGCATATTTTACCTGGAGTCAAGCTCTAGCCTATCAACAGAAGCTAAGTTTGGCGTATTTATCTTCCATAGGAATCAAGATCATACTCTCCTTCCTATCTTCAAAAGATTATTTTAGGTTTCCGAAGCATTCAGTTGAAAATCAACTGTTGGATAATTTCTCTTTATCTCCAAGGGTCAAGAATGGGTACTTTGGATTGTGAACAGGTGTCATGTTACATAGTTGGGCTCTTATGGCCTTTTCATTACATAATATCATCAACTTTATAGGTATTGTTTGTATAGGTGCTCTAGAGAATTGGAGGACTTTATATTTCTTTATATTTCGTAATACTATAGCTTTTAAGACAACCTTTCAAAAAAAAAAAAAAAAAACTTTTTAGACAAGTTTTGTTCACCTTATCTTGACTTATATCATGAAAAATAAATTTAGATAATTCAAGTGGAGGGTTGAAAAGTTAGATTGGGGGACAGTTAACAAGGCTATTAGGTTCAATATACAAATACAATAAGTTCTAATAAGTATTGATGAGTTAAGTTGAGAGCTAAATACGTTGAGATTAAAGTTAAGTTCATGGCTAATAAATTCATATAAGATAAGACGAGTAAGATCAGGTGAAAATAATGTGTCCTTAAGCTTTAGTAGTCAAAAAAGCCCTTTTCTTGGTGTTCAAGTGTTTTTTAGCCAGCCTTGGACTTGCAACAATCGTAGGTGGGTTTTGGAGGCTGCCTAGTTTAAAGGATTCTACCAATGTCCTTGGAAATACCTTTTTTTTTTTATCTCTACCAAAGAAGAATAGAAAGAATTTGACACAATGGACTTGGCAAACTAAATTGAGTGCACAAGGAGCACATATATGCCAACATACTAAAGCTTTTAGTAGAATTTGAAATGCTTATGTAGGAGTTTTGATGGTTTTTCTTTGTTTCTTTCTTGTGTCTTGTTGTTTGTTCTTGGACCAAAACTTTGTCGATTCTTATTAGTACCATTGGGTTTGGAGGGTGTTTGTTTGATATATTGTTGATGTGCATCTATATATCTCTATAGACTATGATATGTATTAGATTCTGCTTGGAACATGATTGAAGCTTTTTGTATGGATTCAGATGCTATCTGAGTATGTACTTTTTAAATAGCCGACCTTTTTAGAGGATAAAGGTGTGTGGCCTCTTGGTTTAGTTAGCTCCTTCATAATTCTACTTTTGCAGGTGTAAACCTATGGATGCCGAAGAGTGTGAGGCATTTACTGATGTCTATTGGATCAAATTCCAGCTAATCAGCAATGCGAGGTGATTATAATTGGCTTCTCTTAGTGTTCTTAGCCACGAAAAGATTATCTACTTTCTATGCTAAGAAATAGCAGTTTAGGTGGGAAACCTTTCTAGTGCCTGATTCTGATTAGTGACTGGGTTGTCTTGGTAGAGATAATATGCAGCTATAATTGCTTGCATGATGATACTAAACTTTTTACGTCAAACATCACAAAAATGTAGGAAGAAATCTTTATGGAAAGAACATAGTGTAATTTGTCATGGTGGCTTGCTATATTCTTTTAGGTTCGCAAAAAGAAAATTAGATGAGTCTGTTTTCCTTGGGAATCGGCTGCAGGTGTCATACGCTACTCAATATGAGAGTCTGTCTGACACAAAAGAGAAGTTAGAAGGCAGGAGAAAGGAGGTTCTGGCACGATTGAAGCGTGAGTAATTTACACTTTTTGGTACTTTAGAATCTTGATCTTTTTCTCCTAACTCTTATTTATCTTTCATAATCACTTCTGAAATTTGTAAAGTATTGTGTGTGTGTGATCCCAGCTGGAAGATCCAGTGGTCATGAATTGCAATGTAAAGGTGCTAGTAATCATCCATTATCACTTGGAGCTCCATCACAGGTTTATCAGCAATTGGACATAAATCAAGGATGGTATACTACTCTACTCAATTATATTCTACCAATGTTGCAGTCATGGAGAGTATCAATGGAAGTTCTTTTCATGCAGGTACACCAAAGAAATGGACCAAATTTCTAAATTACACCATTCGTCGATGACCAGGGTGTCCTCTGATCAGGTAATCTACCTACTGCTTCAAACATCTCTTTGTGATATAAGAGTGAACTGAAGCCGGACAACCGTGACACCAATAATTCGTGTTTCACTTTCTGTACACATCCCAGTGTGTGAATTTCACCTTCCTATTGCTAACTCTGTGAAGTTCTAAACACTGGTTTTAGTATTTAAATAAAATTGTTAACAAACTAGTTTAACTCCTACAATCCCCCTCCCCCGCTGAACTTTTTTCTTTTAGGATCTATCGTATGCCATCTCTTTTTTTTTCTTGTGTTACATCTCTCTCTGTATACTAGGTCGTGCTACAAATTACACTTTCTTTAGCTACTTCGGTTTTCAAATATTCTTTTGACCCATTTAAGATCTTGCTACAAATACTTTTCTAGCTGCTTTTTTTGTGCACACAAGTTACTATAAATCACCTACACTTTTGTCTTTCAGATCATCAAACACGACTTGCTTAGTTCATTAATAATAGCATTAGAAACATCAAGATGGTTTTCTTCTGCTTTTTTAGATTTTCTAACACAAGATGTTTGCTTTCTTTTTCATGACTGTCAGGATTACTTCCCATCCCATTCAATGAATGAAACGGTTAAAAGAGTGAGAGAGAAGCTAGATAAGGTGAGGATTCTGCAATTTGTATTTATCTTGCACCATTTGCCCTGAGAGCTGGTTACGAGATCTTTCTTTCTACACCCTCCTTGTTTCAGATAGAATCAAGTTCTTCAAATATGCAATCTGGCCCTGCTTCAAAGAAAACACGAGTTGATAATAGGAGAAGGATATGAGACTGCTGTCTTCATACTGGTGCAAGCTGTTTGTCAGGTTTGGACATCGGGTTTTTAGAGAGTGGGGGAGTGATTGGTCTTTATTACTGTAAATAAGAGACACAATCCTCTTGTATGCTCAAGAGGCTAATCTTTTACTGCGTGGTAAATGTTTGATTTCTGCATGTAATGGGGCAATTCCGCAGCAATGAAATGAAATTTATCTTTTGTAAGTTGTAGATGAATTTCTCTAATGAGAGTTGTATTACATTGTTAGTTTTTATAAGGAAACTGTTCCATCTTGTCAATTCTAGAAATATAACATGGTCTTTATAATAAAGTATTCAATGTCAAAATGACATAAATTAAAATCAATAGAGCCACTTGTTGGATTGATACTCTAACTGTAAGTTAATTTATGAAACAATGAATAAATTCAAAGAAAAATTATGTTGAAGCTGCTCTACTTCTCATTGAAGACCTGACATAGTCCAAGACACGGTAGTACTCAAAGAAGAGCGAGGAGTGTTCTCCTTCAAGCCCGTCTCGGGTCCTTCTGTTGCCGCCAGCCAAGTTGTTGCACGGGCTTCCACCAATCACCAGATCAAATCCACCGAACTTATCAATCCATTGATCAATCATTAGATTGTCCACCTTCCTAACATCGTCAACATGGACCAGGTTACCCTTTTGCTCCGTTTCTTCCCACCAATCTCGAAGTATTTTCCGGCTCACAGGGGAGTTCTCTACTGATACAACATTCTTCAAAGTGATGCCAAGTCTGTGAAGGGCAACCTCTGCTCCACCAATGCCAGAGAAGAGCGACAGAATAACCATGCCATTAGGATACATTGGCTTCAGAACGGAAAGGTGGTAGGCAACTGTGTCGATCTGAACAAATATTATAAACGTGTTGGTCTAAGAACGAGACATTAAATGAAGTTATAAAAAGAATTCATTGGAAGCTTATTATGAGAGAAGGAAAAAATCAAGCAATTTTTTGAAGTTGCTAGTTAGCTGAAATTAAATGCAGCAGTTCCCCTTGATGTTATAAATATGACACACACATATATGGATTGCAAGAACGATGGGTATGTTGACAATGAGGGCATGATCGAGTGATAAATAAAAGGGTTTCATCATTATAGGGAGCAGCTAGTATGCTACTGACGTGGACCATACTATATGATTTCTTTGATAATGTTTTCATGGGTTTGAAGAGTGATGGATGCATTTTGGTTTCCCCAGAAGTTAAAACATGTTTACTTCTAACAAAGTGGATTTCAGCACTTAAATTACTGTGAAAGACAAGTACCCATAATTAATCAAGCATTTATCAAGATGTAGCTACTGATAAATTATTGTGAACTTGTAAAACCTTTTACTAACCTGAAAGGAGTTGCCCAGGGATTTGTATCTGTCAGTGCGGCCAATACCTCTTGTGTGGAATCTTGGGAATCCAAGCAAAAACTCCATGTCTTCAGGTTCAAGAACAGCGACTCTGTTCTTTCCGACCCACACCAAGTTCCACTTCTTGCATTGCTCGATGACAAACTTTTTATCAGATTCAGAAGGTTCGTCAGATAGGACCCTCTTCCTGATTCTTTCAGTCAATTGGGCACTTCCAATGCAAGTCAATAGACAATTTAACTTTGTCCTCCTATCCCATGCAGGCCACCACCTCTTTGTCTCTGGTAGTGCCTCATGAATCGTCTTTGGAGGAATCGGAAGTAAAGGTTGTCGGTTCTGGATGGGGAGGTTATGGATGTAACCCCTTTTCCTAGCAGCTGCAGAAAAGTAGATGGAATCCACAAACTCTGGTTCTATGTCATATAGGAACCGAGAAATATCTTCCCAAACCCCCTTTGGAGTAAGGGCCACATTCTCATAATAGAAGTACGGAGGACCCACAACATCTTCAGGTAGTTTTCTAGAACATACAGGAGAATTGCAGTCTGGAACCCCAAATCCAATCATCATTTTACGGCTGCTGAATTCTACCCTTCTTGCTGGTGGTCGCTTTTCAGGTCTTTTATGCCTCTCACTAATTTGGAAAGGTTTTCTTTTCTTGTCTGTCCGGGCAGTCCTATTCTGAGTATGTGCTCCGAAGTCTATCACATCAGCAACTTTCGCCATTTCAGCAGCACATATAAAATCTGTCAATTCTTCAATAGCAGCATCATAACCTGAAATGTCAGGTAGCTCTTAAAGGAGGAGATTATGCACATGCTGAGCCAAGTAGGCAAAAACAACTTTAACTACTGAACTTTTAATTTCTGAATAAGAAATGATAAGCACAACACATAATATACTTCAAAAACCAATCTCAGCCCAATAAAATGGTAGTTCACTAACCACATCTCTCAATAGCAATCAGAGCATCCTCAACTTTGTAGCCCATGTCAACCAATGCTGATATGGTCTTGTCTCTGCCACTTCCCTGCAAGATGAAATAAGTTATTGTACTAACAAATCATTATACCAGAAAATGAACATTCCAAAAACCGCGAATTATAGCTTGACTTGGAGGAACTAAGCAAAATTTTACAGAAATCGTGCCTCTTGCCTTCTCTTTGTTTCAGTACTGTTTTTTTATCCTGAACAAACCAAACACATATAGTTGTCCAAGATCACAGCACAAAAGTTTCCATAGACATCGACAAAAATCTTGCTGAAAAACATTTTCAGCATGGTGCTCAAAAAGCATAGAACAATGCTGAGTTTTGAAACTCTAAAATAACAAAAGATCTTAAAGTGTCTCCATATACATTATGATTTATGACACATTACATCATCATTTGAAAGGTATGGCATTATTAGGTTGTGAGATACAGAAAGAGCTAACAAAGATACTCTGAAGAATAATCTTGAAAATGGTAGCTAAATTTCATATATCTATCTACAGCACAAAAATACTCTACAACTGCATACCTCTGCGTCTCCATAAGCACTATCACAATCTGAAAAGTCATCTAGATAGTCCTCATCTATATCTACAGGCGTGTTCATCTTCAGCTCAGACGAACAAAGATTATCTCCAGGAGTGTTTTCAAGAACCTGTGTTTATGAATTTTAGAACTAGGTCCAATAAAAATTCAACAACCAAGCATCATATTATTATAATCAGGTATAATGCACCATCATGAGAACTTAAAAGAGCCTTTGAACCTCATTAACCAGATTTTATTTTAGATATAGGCCCGGTCAAATGTGAAAGTAACCTACAAGCAAATAGGCCCACTGATTCTGATTTCTGTATAAGTTTTAAGTCATATAACATACATGTCATTCACATTGAATGATTGAAACTTCATGATCAAGTAATTAGAAATTACCGAGTATGTTAGAAGACTGTTAAGTATTGCATCTTCGTTGTCCTCGCCTATGAAGTTATGAAACAAAGGTTAGCAAATCATGCCATAAGAGGTTGGAGGTTTCACCCTCATCCAGAAACAAACAAGCAAAATAAAAACAAGAGCAAAAACGACTGAAAAAGGCAAAATGAATCACACATTACCATTTTCCTTGATTGCTTGGACCACCATTTTTTTGGCAAAACCCATTGAAACAAAATGGTCAACTTTGTTGGTGATGTGATTAGAATAACCAGATGATGAGGCAGCTTCTATGGCGAAAACAGGAGAATCCCTCGTTTCAGCCATGTCCTTATTGATTGTTGGATAAGAAATGCATTAGTTAGTCACTAAGCATGTCGAAATAATAAAATCAGTTTGCTACACTACAGTGTTTCTTACACTGAACTGTGTTGTAGATACGAGTCATTTATAAGTCAAATGAAGTACGATCCCAGTAATCATAAAAATGTATGAAAGTTTGAAGCAACAAATTACCATCAAAAAGAAAGAAACAACTAATCAATTGAAGTCTAATGTGAAACAAGTCACCAATAAAAGTTTTATGGATGCTACTTACTTGATCATGAAGTGTAGCCTGCAAAAATTCCATTTCTAGCTCATCATCTGTATCCCAATCATCATCATCATCTATTGGTTTATAAATCTCAGGATCCTGCCAAAAGAAAAAATCATATTCACAAAAAAAAACAATGATTAGTTATGGAAATTTTATGTACGAGTTCAAGTTATTTACCACTTATGTAATTTCCTATTAACTTAATAGATTGAACTTTATTTTGTTTATCATGATTAATGAATCTCTATAATTTAGATTCCAATTGACATAAATTTATACCATGTATATGATTGATAGTTAGGCATACAAAAACATCAAGCATATAAATAGATTTTTCAAATAGAGAATCAGAAAAAAAAAATACATAACAACATAAACTATTCAACCTTAAATTGTAACACTTACAATACATATCTTTTAGATGTATGAACGAGGTACTCATCTGATATGAGTAACAATTGAGTAAAAGAGAACGCAGTGCAAGTTCCAGGAAAAATTATTTATACAACCAACCAAACGTAAAAAAATAACGAGGGAAACGCACCATTACAACAATTTCTTTCCCTTTAGTTGAGTATTGGTCTCGCGAGCTACTCCCGGGATACATATCAACTGTAAGTCAAAATATTAGGAAATTTAGACTTTGTTTTTATAAAAAGATACTAAAATGTACCTTGCTCATGACATAAACAATTATGTTTATACCAAAAGCAATAAAATTGTATAAATATCTATCTGGACATTTCTATACAATTACTCCATCCGTTTTTTTTTTTTTTATCTACTTTCTTTTTTTTTGTTTTTTTTTATCTACATACCTTTTTTTTTTTTTATTTTTTGTAACTATTTCACATTTTTTCTCCTCTTTTTCCACCCATCTCCTCAATTTTTTAATATTTTAACCCACTTTTAAGTGATATTTCTACTTTACAATTTTATTAATTAAAGACTCTTAAAGCCTACAAACACCATTGATATTTATCAGCTCATTGCCTCATTGCTATTTGATCTTGATTTGCAAAGATAAAAATGACAACCATGCTCATTCAGCAATAGCTCGTATATTGAAAAACAAATACATGTTATTAGAGGTCCATGTGTTATAAAATTGTGTGGCTAAACTAGCAAATTATTTTCCTATACTTGAATCTAGATAAACTCTATGCACAATGCCAAAGCAAAACAATATAAAAATTATAAACAACAACAATTCCATCAATGTCTTGAAGGAAGGAAAGCAGATTCCATAACATTATAAAAAGCCTAAACTATGGCATTAACATAAACCCAACCCAGCCAAAGATGCAAACTCTATTATACTCTAAAATGACCAAAAAAAATAGCTTTGTAGTACATAATGATACACCTGAATATATAATAATAACAATAATAAGGGTTTGTTCTCTTCATCTTATTTTTTCTTATTTCTTAGGGAAAATGAAAAAAGTTAAAGACATTTTCTATAAAACATAAGAAGAGTTCAAAAAAAATAAGAATAATTAGGAAAAATAACAAAATTTCAGAAAGTTCAGAAACAAAACAGAAAATGTTCTGAAAAGTAAAGAAAAAATATGAAAAATTCGGAAATATGAGGTGAATAGAACAGGCCATGAACGATCTCAGCCATAGAAGGTACTCCAAGAACTAAGAGTGCTACTTGTATTTTTAAAGGAAAAACAAACACAAGATTATAGGAGAAATAATCAAAAAGCTGATTACTCTTTTCAAGTAACCAAATGCCAACATTTCACAAGCAATGTATGACAAATTAGATATGAAACTAATTTTTTCTCTAAAACTAATTTTTTCTCTACTATCATGAACTAAACCCACCCACAAAATTCTTGGAGAAACCCAGTTTTCATTGTTACTGCAATTTCATCATCCTAATCACACAAAAGACTAATATCAAATATTAACGTCACAATTTTGCTACAATAAATTGCCAACAAAAAAAATAACAATTTCCAATTTTTTTGTTTAAAAAGACCCAAATGATCGTACTTCCATTTTTCTTCAGTCCCTAAGAAAGAGATTTTTAGTCGCCCAAAAAAATTTGCAAGAGTTTTTTAACTAAAGGAAGAAAATAAAAAAAGTTGAACACAGGAAAAAAAAAATGGAGTTTCTGGATTCCCACAACAGAGGTTGTGATTTTCAGGCAATATTTCAAAAACCCACCAAAAGAACAAAAGAAAAGTTCATACAAAACCTCATAATTATGGAGTTTATAATAAGAATACAAAAAAAAAAAAAAAAAAAGTGTGTAGTATGAAAAGTTGTGTACCTGAATCAGTTGAATGTGTTTGGTATTATTATGGGGGTAAGATGAAAATGTCAGGATATAGAAAAAAAAAAGATGAAGATTATAAAAATGTAAGTGATGCAACAGAGAAAAAAGATACTGTACCGCAACGTAGAGGAGAGAGAAGAGTATGTGAGCACTGAGCAGTACTGCAGTAGTGTAGAGAGCAGAGAAGATGAAGGTGAATAGCTTTGAACCCAAATGGTAGCAAATATGGGAAAAGGCGTAAGAGGGAGGGAAAGATCAAAACTGAATACTTTGTTTTCTTTGGTGCTACCTATAGGCTTTGACACGTTTGTCGATGCACAATTTTATATGATATTATCTTTAATTATGTTTGAGTACAAATTATAAAAACAAAGTATATGACGAGACGAATCTAATAAGATCTCATATGATTATATTAATTATTATGGATGAATAATTTAACAAGGTCAGTGAAATAAGTGAATAATGTTGAAAGTCAATATGGTACAACTAAAAGAAAATAGAGAAAATAGGAGTTAATTGGTCAAAATTCAAAGGAAATGGTTGTATTAGAATTTTAGGGCACTACGAGGACACGAGTAATGGAGGACTTTTAAGTAACTCTTAAAATAGAGAAATTTATAAGAGTTAGCTCTTAAGGGTGTAATGGGAAACTCTTAATAAGAGTTAGGTATGAATTTTTCTGGAATAAGAGTAAGAAGGTGCTCTTAATAAGAGTCACCAATTGAAACACTAAAAATTGACACTTGAGAAATGATTGGAGGAAGTAAAAATTGACACTTTTGCTAAAAGAGCAATAAAACATAGTGAGTAGAACTTTAAAAAATAGATGAAAAAGGAAAGCGATTAGAACTTTAAAAACGGAGGGAGTATGTATCGTATTTGTTCAATCAGGTCCATACTCATTTGACCTTTGGGTGTACTAAGAGCTATATATACCGAGCTGTACCTTTTACCGAATTATTTTACTTTGCTTTGCCTCATATCGCCCACTTTATATCCGATTATCTCGTATTCCAAATTTGATTATTTTCACTTCCTAATATGGTATTATTCCAAATTTGACAGTTTTTTAAAACTTATATATGAATATAAAAGCTATCACATGAAAGATTGCTTGTGTTTTTCTTAATGAATTTTTTTATAATATCAACTTTTTATATACTATTGAAAGTTTTTTTAAACTAATATATAATTAGATATGTTTTTTTTTGGTGCAGATACATAATTAGATATGTTAATGGTCAAAGTTTTACATTCGTAATGATGACGTCAAAGTGTAGTACTCCCTCTGTTTTTTTTATCCTTCTCACTTTCCTGTGCGCGTCTTCTAATGCACATCTTTGAACTTAAATATCTTTCATTATATATTAGTAAAAATTATAACGATTGAATATTAATAAAGTATTGATTGAGACGAATCAAACAAGACCCCACATGACTATATTTTTTCTTACAAATTGAAAAAAATTGAGAAGATCCTCTATAAGTATGAATAGTGTCAAGATTCCAAGTGAGAAAGATAAAAAAAAAAAAAAAACAGAGGGAGTACTTATCTAAAAACACACAAAGCATTTGTTTCTAGCATATCTAAATATCTCCACTATGATATTTTTTAGTTGTATCCACTATGATTAAGTACCTCAATAACTAATATATACAATTATATTAAAAGGTGTTCCTAAACCAAGTTTATGTACTAAAGTCTTAACCACTAAACCGGAGCATAGTCCGGGCCTAAAAACTAGTTTGCTCTCGAAAAAAGGGTGTTCTTTTTTTTTAAAAATCATTTAGGTATTTGAGCATCATTCGTATCTTCTAGCATATCCAAATGTCTTCATTATCATAAAATTAAGTACCATAAGGATAGGAGTTAGCTCAAGTGGATAGAGCACTCCCCCTTGGCCCCTGAGGTCAGGGGTTCGATCCTTACCCCAACATTATGCTTGGGTTTTTCTTTAGTATGCTATGCATGCCTTACCAGTCAATGTGTTGGTGTTTCCTGCAGAAGTAGCCTTGTAGGGGTTAGCCCTTGGGCCGACTTAATCTCCTAATCAAAAAAATAAATAAATAAATAAAATTAAGTACCATAAATATACTATTGTACGAGTTAAATAAAGCTAAATTGTTTTTTTTAAATAAATAATCATAGAAACTTTTTTTTGAAAGGAAATAATCATATAATCATAGAATCTAATATATGCATCTGTTTGGTTAACATACGATGGAAGATATTGAGATATATTTTGTTTTCTTTTACTACTCCCTCCGTCCCATAATATAGTCTTCTTTTTTATTTTGGTGGGCCAAACTTTAAAATATCTTGACAGTATTTTCTTTTTTATATATAAAAAAACATATTCATGTGGGATATTGTTAGATTCATCTCAATGTGTAGTTTCATAATATCAACTTTTTATATTTTTTATTAATACGGAATTGAAGTATTATTAAAGAAAAAAACTAAACCCGAAAACAAAAAAAAAAAAAAAAAACTATATTACGGGGGATTAGTATTAATTATACACTTAGTTACACTATTATACTTGGTGGTTGTTTGGTATAAAGTAAGTTAGGTAGGCAATGAAAATTCCCATGATTTTTTAAATTGAGTAGTTGTTCCTTGTTTGGTTGACTGAAAATGGTGGCAACAAAAATTCCTTGGAATTTGAAATTCCCACAAAACGTGGAAATTTATTCACCTTTCCCCTGGTCATTTAAAATTCCCACATCAATTCAAGGGAATTAAAAATTCGTTGATGTCAACCAAACATATTAATCATTTCTTAGAAAATAAAACTTACTGTGAAAATTAAATTCCCATGTATATCAAACGACAACTTAATGGCCGAAAAAGGTATACCCCATTACCATATACCACAACATAATTCTCTTGGCAATTCCTCATTAGAGCCTAACAAGCAATTTAAAAACTAGCTCTTGTACATTTAATTTATGTGCCAAATAAATGCAACATATAAAACGACTATCATATGCCACACAAATTGGGCGACTAAAATTCCCAAAGTACTGGAAAATATGTGCATTTTCCCGTTACTTGCATCTTGATTCGTACTATAACACTGATGCTTCTGAGCTAATCTTTTCGTACAATCGTACCATAGAAAATCACATCAAATCAGGGTCTTTAGCCTTTGCCCACCAACTGTTCGATGAAATGTCTCTTCGAGATGCCGTTTCTTGGAATTTACTAATTTCTGGGTACAAACGTTATAGAATTCCAGACAAAGCGTTAGAATTATATACTGAAATGGTATCTCAAGGTTTCAGAGAAAACCCATCAACGTTTTCCTCTGTTATGAGCATTTGTAGCAATGGTGGATTTCTTTTTGAGGGGATTCAAGTACATTGTAGAGTTATTTCACTTGGGTTTTGCCGAAATATGTATATTGGGTGTTCCATTGTGGATTTTTATATGCAAATGGGGTATGTTGATGATGGGTTGAAAGCTTTGGATGAAATGCCTGAAAGAAGTGTTGCTGTTTGGAACTCGGTTTTTCGTGGATTTTGTGTATTGGGTTTGTGGGATGAGATCATAAGACAGTTTCCTAGAGTGAAATGTGATGGAGTTGAATTGAATGAACTTATGGTTTGTTATATGCTTCAGGGTTGTTGTAATGGGAACTTTGTTAGTCAAGGAGAACAGCTGCATTGTCATGCTTTCAAGGCTGGATTGGTTGAATCGAATCGTTTCGTTGCTAATGCTTTGGTGGATTTTTACTCTGCTTGTGGAACTGTGAGTGATGCTCAGAAATCATTTGGAGTTATTCCTCTAGACGCCGTGATCTCATGGAATTCAATTGTTTCTGCATATGCTAATAATGGGTTGTTGTATGATGCACTTGAATGTTTTGAGGCGATGCAATATTGGAATATGAAACCATCTGTCCGTTCACTTGTTGCGTTGTTGAATTCATGCAGCAGAAGGGAGAATCTTTCATTGGGAAGACAGTTGCATTGTCTTGTTCTAAAACTGGGTTTTGGTTGTGGAAGCATCCATGTTGTTTCTGCTCTGATTGATATGTACGGAAAATGTTATGAGATGGGGAGTTCGTTTAATGTATATGAGGAGTGCCCTTATAAATGTATAGAGTGTTGCAACACTCTTTTGACGTCTATGTTACATTGTACTTATACTGAAGAGGTGGTTGAGTTGTTTAGATTCATGGTTGATGAGGGAATTGAATTTGATGAATTCTCCTTGTCCACTACACTGAAAGCATTATCAGGATCTTCTTTTGCGAGCTTAGCAAGCTGCCAATTGATTCATTCTCTTGCTATTAAATATGGATTCGAACCTCATGCCGTAGTCTCATGTTCACTAATTGATGTATATTCAAAATTGGGTCAGGTTGATGATTCAAACTGTGTTTTTGAAGGTTTACTTTCACACAGTGTTTTCTCCTTTACATCAATTATAAACGGGTATGCCCGGAATGGCTTAGGAAGAGAATGCCTGAAATTACTCGAAGTTATGTTTCAGAAGGGTTTGAAACCAGATAGAGTGACATTCTTGTGTGTCTTGACAGGGTGTAATCATTCGGGTTTAGTAGAGGAAGGAAGAAAAGTTTTTGAGTCCATGAACACAATTTATGATATCGAACCAGATCAGAGGCATTATTCATGCATGGTTGATCTCTTAGGTCGTGCAGGGTTGGTATATGAAGCTGAAGAGTTGTTGAAGCTATCATATGTAAAAGATAATTCTTTCATGTGGAGCTCACTGCTGAGAAGTTGCAGGATACACAAGAATGACGTTGTTGGACAAAGAGTAGCAAAACGCTTGGTAGAGCTTGAACCGGGAAATTCTGGAGTGTATCTGCAAGTTTCAAACTTTTATCTTGAAGTTGGAAATTCTGAGATGTCCATGCATTACAAAGAGATTGGGAAGGCAAGACAATTGGTTAGGGAGATGGGCCACAGCTTCATCGTTTGAATCGTGGTAATGTCACATAATCAGCCATGCCCATGAAAAGCCTAAAAGGCAATCTAATTGCAACATTGAATATAATTTGAATATAACAGGAATACAGGATTAAATGCTTTATTTTGAATTGCATTTCTATATAAAATGGTACCTGCATTTTCATAAGCTTGGACCAACTATCCATCTTAGAAAAAGAAAGGTTTCTGGAAAGTAGCACCACAGAATAGTTTGGTAGGGTATCAATTACTTAAGTGGTTGACCATAACTTATTTTTATTGTTTTATCCATTTCTGGTTCTCTATTGTGATTTATCCTTTTGCATCACACTCGTATCTTTACAGTTGGTGTTGAGATTGCCTGAAAATGATAAAAAGTAATATATATAATCAGGTGCTAGTGGAGAGCCCATGAACTTTTTGACTGGTGAATCTACAGTCTCTGTTTTAAGAGTAAAGCAAAGATATATAAAAGAATTTTCACTTATACTTCAAGTGTAGGCATGGAGAAAGTGTTGCATCTTCATCTACTTTCAAGTCAAGCCAATTTTTTACAAATCTCTTGATTTTGAATGCTAATCTATGCATATAAATGCAAACCCGGTATCGGCTCATAAATTATCCAAGTCTAATAATTTTCTAAATCATTCAAAACTCACAAAATATGGAAATATTCTTTGTTCTTTTCCTTAGCTTATTGATCACGGCTCATGGGACTGCGGAATATGAGCTACAGGACAACATTGCTATGTTTGGAGAACTCGAAAGCTTCGACATATATGAAGAAATAGAAGATGAAATAGAAGCTTTTGGAATGCCTTCATGGACTAGTTCAAATGCTGCACGTTTTCTCGTGAATGTTGATAGCTTTGGTGCTATTGGAGATGGAACTACTGATGATACTCAGGTGATCTTGAAGTGGCAAGGATATTCATTTAATGATGAATCTTATTCCTGCATGTTTAACTTCTGACAACCCTGTTATACTGTTTATCTTTTTCTGCAAAACTTTTCAGGCCTTTGTAAATGCATGGAAGCAGGCTTGTTCTACGCCAAAATCAGTCTTCTTAGTTCCTCAAGGGCGTCGTTATCTTGTTAATGCAACAAGGTTTGAAGGACCATGTTCTGCTAGATTAGTTGTCCAGGTAAGTTGATAGCCAGACATGTAAATATGTCGACGCTACAATCTGCTTATTATGTTTGCTAAGTTGATGTGATCCACTATAATGCATCTGTTGATCATGGGTATTATAACTCTGCTGCTGTTGTGTGCTTGGAGTGCAGGTTGATGGCACAATAGTTGCACCAGAAGAGCCCAAGGACTGGGATCCAAAACTACCCCGGACCTGGTTATATTTTCACAACTTGACCAGTGTCTTTTTCCAAGGCAAAGGGGGTTATTGATGGGTCAGGCAGTAAATGGTGGGCTGCATCCTGCAAAAAGAACAAGACCAATGTAATTTTTTGTCATCTTCTAAATTCCTTACTACTGACTGATGGAATTGATTGCATTGATCCATATGCTTGTACTAATTTATCTTTCCATTTTCTCAATTTTCCTTGATCTTACAGCCATGTAAAGGAGCACCTACGGTATGTATACCTTCCCTTGAATTTTTTTTTTTTTTGGCACAGAATGTGGTTCTTTTTACAGAAAAAATGAGGCATGGAGGTTGTTCTTGTGATTGTTTTAAACAATTTATTTGTACTTTTCGGACTATGAGAATGCATCAATCACTAACACATTTTTTTTTTTGCTGAAGGCACTAACGATAGATTCGAGCTCTGCTATAAGGGTCAAGGGTCTGACTATCCAGAATAGCCAACAGATGCATTTTGTTATTGCCCGTTCTGATTCTGTGCGAGTGTCCAATGTGCTAATTTCTTCCCCAGGAGACAGTCCTAACACTGATGGAATACACATTACTGAATCGACGAATGTTGTTCTCCTCGACTGTAAAATTGGAACAGGTATTTTCAACCTTGAACTACTCTATTCATATAAGTTGCTGCTACCATGATATTCACCTGTTATAAAAAATGCTTCATTTGAGAGGGGTAATGGTAAATTGTTTCCTTCTTTAGTTAAAGGCGTGAAGTAGTGCTAAAAAAGTTGTATGTTTGAAATATTAACACATGTTGGTCTGTGCTAGTAGCCTAGTACCACACTACCACTTTTACAACGTGTCTTGGAAAAGGAGTTTGCACTATGTATTATATATGCCTGAGAAGCTATTATATGGTTTAATAGCTGCTTATATGTTGACTTTTGTGCATACCAGGGGATGATTGTATTTCAATCGTCAATGCCAGTTCAACTATCAAAATGAAGAAAATTTATTGTGGTCCTGGACATGGAATTAGGTATGTCTTTCAATCACTATATTTCTAACTTGTAACAAGTCAACTATCTTGACTGTTCTTTATTACACTAATTGAGTTTACCACTGCAGCATAGGAAGCCTTGGTAAGGATAATTCAACTGGCATTGTCTCAAAAGTTGTCCTGAATGGTGCGTTTATAAGGAATGCGAGTAATGGGGTCAGGATTAAGACTTGGCAGGTAACTCATGTTTTGAGGAGATACATATATTGTGTCAAACTCACCCCCCCCCTGCCCACCCACCCTCCCCCAAAAGCGATGCCTTGAAAAGGACCAACTTACTGTCCTGGCTACTGGTATGAGGTGGAACTAAATGCATTCCCATTTTCTGCCTCCTTTTTTTTATCTCAATTATTTTAAAACCAATGTTTTACATTTTGAGTTTACTTTGGGACCTACTTTGAGCTTAGGTAACATTTTTTCAATTTACCATTTGAATCTCTATTTCAAGCATTATAACTTGAATGACATTTCTCCATTTATTCTTAATGCAGGGAGGATCTGGCTATGTGAAAGCTGTACGCTTTGAAAATGTGATGATGGAAGATGTTGAAAATCCTATTATCATTGATCAATTCTATTGTGATTCTCCCAATCCTTGCGGAAATGAGGTAGATGATATCTGTCTATTTGTCTCTTTTGCTATTATGTTAGATATATACTGTGTGGTTTCTGTTTGAGTAAACCAGCTTCGGGTGTCTTCGATGTAGCAGATAAAGTTCTCTCAATTATCTTGCGAATTGCAGATTTCATTTTCAGCAATAGGGCAAAGAACCTCCCTCTCTTGTTGAATAAATGAGAAAGGAAAAGTGAAATCATACTTATATTACGAAAACCATATGAAACTCTGGTAAGAGCCTAATTGGAGTAAACAGAAAATTAAATACATATCGATTTTGAAGATAAGTTAACCATTAGACTTCAATCTATCAATTAAAGCAAGCCGTCAGCTCGAGAAGGCAATCTCTTGAAAAAGTTGCTAGGAACAGAAGGCAACTTGCTTCTGAACTTTGGGTGCCTCAAAGTGTACAACCCTGCTACTAGAGCAACCACTCTGAATGGAGTCACGTACAGAAGCACTGCTGCAGAAAGGCAGAACATTACAAATAAGCTTGTCGCTCTTGGGTCCCGCCAGCTAAGCAGGGACTGGAATCTCTCCCCTTGAGTTGCTATGTCACCCACCACTGTTTGAATCCTTCCAGCCACACTTCTAAGCCGATCATATCTCATCCTCACGATTTCATGTGGCCTTGAAGTAGGAAACGTGTCAAATTCTTCATCAAGTTCATCTGGATGTACTGCCTCAGCCCATGAAAGTTTGATATTCATATGGGGTGGGTTGCGTGGGCGAAACCTATAGTTCCATAGGCCTATGAAGAACATGTAGAGGCACATAGTTGGTAGTATCAACTCTGGGTACCATATCAATATCAAAAAGAGAATGTGAACTAAGACTGAAGTAATAGGATTTTTCCAATGGCAAACATCACCGAACCATCGGCTTATTGATATTGTGCCTGACAGAATTGACATGATTCTGAAGAAATTAGCTTTGCTTCTTCGCATACTCCACAGGTGGGAATCCACATCTAACATGTATTCCACCACCTCCTTCCTCAATGGTGGTTCAGCTCTGCCTAGCCGTGCTGCTACTAAGTTCATGGCTTGGAATCTAAGACTGTCTATTTGGTTTACTGTGAAAGGGTGGATGTAATGCATTTTAGGGAGCAAGGGATGGCCATATATGTAAATCATGTTAGCTAGGGAGAGGCTGGTGAATCTAACTGCCAGCTGGAGTTCTCCCATCTTCTTCACCCCACCTGGATGCAGAACAAGGAGAGGATAGGAATTGGCATACACCCGATGAGACTCAAGCGTGGCTAGTCGAATTCTTACCTTTCCGATTCGTGAATCTCTGGCTGAACTAACAGCAGCACTCTGCTTTTCAGATCCCCCCAAATGGCAATTGTCGAACACTCCCAATGTAATTACTGTACACGGGTCGTAAACTTCCCATGTGTATTGCTCATTCCATTTAGGAGCAAAGGAATCCAGAATTGTTCTGCTCCGAACCCATTTCTGACCATATTTTGCCACACAGTACGCATCTGTGGTGCCTCTGCCGTCCTTTGTCTTCATGGGAAGAAGACCCTGAGCACCTAAAATACCCACCTCCAAAATCCCAACTGGCGGCTTCCAAAGTTGACGTGCTGTTGGGCGTGTATCACTGACATACATTGTTGATTCATCCAATACATGGTACCCACCCTCAAGGCAGACTCTAAGGTGCACCCTACTGGAGAATTTCTGCTCCATCCTCCTATCACCTTCCAAAACTCCAAAACCAAATCTCTCCAGGTTGAACCAGCGAGAAACAACTGGCCTGTGGTCTAACCGCTTCTCAAAGATGTTGACTGGTAGCATAATCTTGCCTAGCACATCATCTTTTGATGGGTGAACACGATCCTCAACAGTAAGGACTAGCTGCTCCTCAAAGGGTTCAGCAACTACAAAAATCAGATCCTCATTCCAAAGTGGATTCATGGTGTTAGGTGGACTTATCTTAGTCCTCAAGACTTGGTTCCCAACTTGTACTTTCACAAGAACTTCTGGAGCTCTGCTCCTGTCGTTTGGAATCAAATCCTGAGCTTCAATCACATTCACTCTCAGGTACCACAATTTCGGGGTCATGTAAACTTTCGATCGAATGCTAAATAACCCCTCTCCCTGAACAAAGGCTGTTTCCGTATGCCATGCTTCTGAAAAGGCTTCATCAGCCTGTGTGCCCATCCAAACAGCCAGCATTATTTCTCCCATCACCTTCCCCTGTCCTCGTCGATCCTCCAGCCTGTACCACTGAGGTGCCAATGGGCTATCCGGTGGGACCCTACTTGGAACCTCACTCAAGTCAAACACCACTCGTCCTATGTAATCATCCCTCCCCACCATCTCTCTCTCCTTTAAAAATACTTCCAGATTAGATGCTTGGATGCGATCCTTAGAGAAAGCGAAAACCTGGTTCCACTCTGGACTCCTTTTGTTCTCAAAATGCTTTGTCCTTCCTTTGTAGTTCCCTAGTTTGACTTCCACATAAGGATCACAGCTTCCAGTTACACCATTGTGGGGAAGATCTTTGGCTTTCACCACTCGAACATAAAGGTAGTGAGTTTGCTCAACAAGATCGTATGTGCTACTGAATTTCTCTCCACTATTCATCCATACTCTTCCACCATTGCCTCCTCCATTGGGCCCCCGCTCCCCCAGCTGAGGGTTAGCATCTTTCAGCTTGTAGTCATTGTCGTGACTGATACCACCTCGTTGTTTGATGCGGATCATAGTTGAAAAATTTTGCGACTTGCAGATGTTTTTCTTGGTGACGGATTAGTACTTTTTTGAAACAAAGGAAGTGCTGGATATTTTTTTGTGGTCATACAACAGGCAACAATCAGAAACAGGTTTGTTTCTATGGGGACCTGTGATGAATTTTGCTCTCTTTTCTTACTTTCACAATAGCATCATCATTATCTGCAATGGGTTTTCTCCCATTGTAAACAACTTCTTTAAATGGTATGCAGTGGACTCTGATTTTATGGAAATGTAAGAATAGCAACTGGCTGCTAGCGGGGTTGAGATATTCTGGGATGTTTTTGGTTTGGCTTCTGTGATAATAAAAAGCAACTTCCAGAAGTGGTCTAGTTGGTACTCGGGTTTGCTGTGTAAAGTAATGAGTGTGTATGATCCTTAGCTCCAGCTTCATGGTCCTTTTACTTTCAGTTGTTGCTCCTGAAAGAAGCTACGAGGAATCGCTTCTGCTTAAGAAATCTGAAACTCAATTCACAAGCAAGGAAGCTATCCCCTCAAGAAAAGGGGAGGATAAGCAAAGAATCTCAAAGGCTGTTGTTTTAACCTTCCCTCCCTACTAAGACAGCAGTTCTGGTCTGATGATTTGCCAAAAAAATGCTTTGTTCAAGAATCCATGTGCATCATACTATTTTAGGCTCCTGGATACTTTTTTAACCAGAGGTATAACCTCTTTTCAGAAAGCAAAGTAGCCATAAAACACAGCAAAGCCTTTTTTAGCAATTTCAGGGAAAGAGAAAGCTTGTTTTTCTATACTTGTGTGAAAACTGAAAAGGTTGCCATACAATGAATGGCAGTAGTAGTCTAATGATGTGACTTTCTTTTCTTTTTTGTTTCTTTTGTTGTGTTGCCTTTTCCCTTTTCCCATTATGATCACATGATTAGTTGCCTAATCTTTTCTTGTTTTCCTTTTCTCCCCTCTCCTCCATTTTTGGTTTTTCAGACAACTGCTGTGCAAATAAGTCAGGTGATGTACCGGAATATTACTGGAACCACAAAGAGCAAGGAAGCTATGAAGTTTGCTTGTAGTGACGCGTTTCCTTGCAGAAACATTGTCCTCACCAACATTGACTTGCATAAGAAGGATGGCACAGCAGAGACATATTGCAATTCCGTCACTGGTTTTGGGTTCGGAACAATCAATCCACCAGCTGATTGTCTGACCTCCAATGACAAAGATTATTCCGGTCCTGATGATATGAAAATTTCCCAGATTAGGGAATCAACAGAAGATCACCTTGTTCATACGGAACTGTGATTTTGCTTCTACAATACTATAGGTATAACATTTTAGTAATGGGTTTATTAAACTCAACTGGAATTATATTTCATGTAGAATACATACTATAGGGAAGGATGTTACTTTTGACTTGGTCATTTTCAGGTCTAAAATTTTAACCCTTTTATTTCCCATTTGGATTGTAATGATGCAATATATTAATTGGTAATTGATTGTTATTGTTGAGTAATATCGAAAAATTGTTTAATGGAGCCAAATGCTTCTGGCTTGATGATTAAAGGTCATAATGTTATAATTTCCATTTTTGTACAAAGAGGCTAGAAATCATGTAGTAATTGATTTTAGTTAATTAGAGCCAAAAGTGGGCTGTCTAACCGAAAGGAAGTGTGAATTGGGATGCCTTTGCTTAAAGAAGAGGCAAAGTGCTACTTGTATAGTTGTACTCAATATTGTTCTATTGAAAGTATGAAAAATTTATTAATATTCTTATGCTCTAGGATAAAAAGGGAGTAATCCACGTAAAGAAAAAAAGGGTGTAAAATTAAAACTAATAATAGTCTCTCAATTCCATACTAATGTAATCACCAAATGCTATTATTTGGCTATATGGTAAGTATCTAATCTCATCAGTGGCTATTTGAAAATAGAGTTTTTTTTTCTTCCTCTTACTTCTAAAGAGTCTAACATGTTAAGTTAGATTGGTTGACCTGCAAAAGATATTCAACTAATTATAGGTTTTTCTTTACTCAAAAGCGGGTGCACGCACATATTTTTCTAAGGTCGAATTTCGTCAAGCTTTTTTTATAAATTTATCAACATGTTGTTTAAAGTATTTATAATTACATGTGTATCTTGAATATAGTGTAAATGATAAATTCAAATGAGTCCATTACGTGAGACGAAGGATTGGTGTTGTTTAGTTGCATTTGAAAAGTTGCACTTTCCATGATTTTGCACTTCCTATATTTTTTTACCTCCTAGGAATTGGGTAAATATTGTTTGGTTGAGCATAGGAAGTTGAAATTCCCATGGGAAATTTTACTTAGACTATGATCATATCAACCAAACAATTTATCTAAATCTAACTTCCTAGGAAATTAGACTACCCCTTAATTAAAATGTCAACTAAACAACACCTAAGTCTATCTTTTATTAGGGTGACTGGGTGAGGTTGGGGCCTTGGGGTTTGAGGGACACAGAAATAATTCGTCACCTTTGTATAGTACATTTGAGTGCTCCGTATTCAACCATTTGACCAATTGACCATAATTGCGTGTCATCACATTATCCCAAATCACAGTTCTTGAATAAATAGGTAATTGTTTTTAGCACACAGGTAGATACAACTATACAAGTACTTCCTCCGTTTCATTTTACTTGCTACACTTCTCAATTCACGGACTCCTAGACAACTTTTGGAGAAGAGAGAGGTAGAGAGTAAAAAGAAAAGAGACCCATGTGAGAGGAGAAAGTTTATTGCCCAAAAAGGAAGTGTAGCAAGTAATGTGAAACTTCCCACGATGAAAAGTGTAGAAGTATTATGAAACGGAGGAAGTATAACTTAAATATGCAGGTAAAACGTTTGTACATAATAGTAAAACTTTCAAATAGGAGAAAACTTTCTATGAAAATGTTCAGAATTTTTTCTTTAATAATGGCTAGGATCGTTTCGTTGTTAAGGTGTTTCAATGAATTTTCTTGAGGTTTACATAAAAATCAAATTTCAATCCTTTCCAACGTGTTTTTAATTAACTTTTCTACGAGATGTTCAGGTTAAATTTCACAATTTGTTGTTGATGAGTTTTAATGAAGTTTTAGATATAACTCATATAAGTTCACATATCTATAGCACTACATGTATGCTTCTGTTTTTCTAAAGTTTATCTTTGACTTTTATAATCAAAGTTATAAAACAAATTTAACTATAAGAGTATGCACATTGCTAAACATGTAGCTTTGCCAATCATACTCTCTCTTATTTTCTTTAATTAGAAGCAATATTTTGTGATATGACATGATCAGAGAGGCACATTTTATACTCCCAAAAAGTTCCTCTCGATTTTTATAAATTTGAACTTTCTAGTTCTTTTCTTTTCAAGGAGAAAAAAAAAATTGTCATTCTGTCAAAGTAGTCGAAGAAAGATCATGGGCTTAGGACACCCACGTTGCAAGCTCTTTGTATATTCTAACAGAGCACCATACTAGTAAGCACACAGAAGCATGTTAAAACTTGGACCAACAACAAGAGCAAAAGAGCTCAGTTTGAGCACTTCATTTATTTCACTCTTATTTTGTATTAGAAATATAGAATCTACAATAACGTTAAACAAATTGCATAACATAATTTAAACAATAGAATAATGCGCTAAAAATCTATCATTACATAGCTTAAACCAAGAAAACTGGCAAAAAAAAAAGGGTACATTTTGGTGTTTTTAGGGTAGGGAATGATCACCCTGTAGAATCTCAACCACTTGACTCACAGTTGATCTTGCATCTTTGTCCTCCAAAACACACTGCAAGGCTACTAAAGTAAGAGTTTGCATTTGGACAAGATCGTAGTTACCTTCCATCACTGGGTCTGCGATTTCTTTAATCCATGCCTCTAATGTTGATAGCGCGCTCTTTTTCTCCCTTACCCATGTCACAACATCAACCATGCTTGGATTTTTACCTGTCACTATCTCAAGCAAAACAACCCCGAAGCTGTAAACATCGACCTTTGAAGTTATAGAAACGTTGGTAATCCACTCTGGAGCCATGTACCCTCTTGTTCCTCTAATCTTTGAGAAATTAGAATGACTAGCTCCTCTTCGGTTTATCAACTTTGACAAACCGAAATCAGCAATCTTTGGTTGAAAATTTTCATCAAGTAAGATGTTTTGGGGCTTCACATCACAATGTAGGATCCAATCCATGCATTCCTCGTGCAAATAAGCTAGGCCTCTTGCAGTTCCCAGAGCAATCTCATATCGCCTTTCCCAATTCAAAGAAGCCGATGATAGCTTCTCTGCTACTGAGTTGTTTTCCATGTACTCCAATACCAACAACCTTTGCCTTCCTTGAGCACAATATCCCCAAATTTTAATTAGGTTCATGTGGTTGAGTCTGCCTATAGTGCTTACCTCTGCTAAGAATTCTGCTTCTCCTTGATCACTAGCATCTACAAGCTTCTTGATTGCAACGACTCTACCATCTTCAAGCTTACCCTTGTAAACAACTCCATATGCTCCTCTTCCAATCTCTTCTCGAAAATTTCTTGTCGCCTTTTTCAACTCATCATGAGAAAACCTCTTGAAGCCAACCATGTCATAAAATTGTGTTACATTGCTTGAGCAACTTTGACCCCTAAAGAGGAAGCACCATACCAGTAGAACGCAAATTGTCTCCATTATCCCTATTCCAATGGCAAACCAAAGTAAGAATTTTAATGGCCCTCCTTTATCCTTTGTCCGATAATCTCTTTGCAGCTGAATCATCTTCATGTCACCTGCACTACAATACAGCTTTGATCGTTCTTCAGTTGTGTTGTTTGAAGATATAATAGACACCGTGATGTTCTTGGGAACTTTGACATATAGAGTGCCATTAAGATAAGGTGCTTGGTACCCATTGAGCAAACGCACTTTTGGGTAACAGTAAAACGTGTTGTAATAATACTTGAGCAAGAAAGCTTTGCAATTCTGTGACTGCAAACAGAAGTCTCGGCATCCTTCAAATGTATAATTCGGCAAGTAAACAAGGTCATAGCCATAAAAGTCTACATGAGGGAAACCAATGAAATCAACCTGACTAGTATTACTAGGGAGTTGGAATTCTGGCTCACACCCGCGCATCCAATTTGTATGATCTTTGAGCCTGAAACCTGGTAAGCAAGTGCATTTCCTTCCAAAGCTAGGTACATACTTGCATAAGTTGTTAGGTCCACATAAGCCATTCACAATGCATTGTTTGAGGAAAGCCTCCCATGTAACCCACCATTGACCATTGTCTAATAAACTGTACATCCTCAAATTACCATCAAAATCAAGAGTGAGCCTTCTTTGAGGCCCGATCCCAAAATCACTAGCGTTAAACTGCAGATTATCAGACGATTTAAATTCACCATTAGAATCAAAGCTAGCAACTCGACTATCATTAAATGTGTTCCTTCCTACGTCCCAGCTAACGAGGCCAATATCAGGCCAATAGACACCAGATATCTCCACACCATCATCAAAGAGTAACCTTAAAACATTATCATTATCAAAGTAAAGTTTGTAGAAACCAGAAGAATAGTTTGTTTGGCTTCTATAGGAGATCAAGCTGAGTTCGCGGGTAAGAAATTGGTTTGCAAGTAACGTGTTGGTTGGGAACTCAAAGCTTTGCCAAAGGATGGCATTTGATGAGCTCTTTAGAACAAGATTACCTGAGTCAAGAAGCTGTAAAGTTGAGCCACCTACTGTGTTGGATGACCAGACAGTGATTCGGTCAGCATCCATTAAGTAGAGACTGCCATCTTTCATAAACTTCAGCTTGGAGTGCTTGCCATTTACTGGTTGATCTCGATTTGCCATCCAAACAATTGTTTTGTCCACGGAATTTTCGAACCAAATGGCGAAGCAAAATGCATTGTTACCAACTCTGTGGAAACCTGCAGAGAAAACATTACTTGGAGAGGTCAAGATATCAGTTGGATTCTCTACAGAAAGAGCTGAACCCTTAGTTACATAGTTTTTATTCATGCAAAATGTAGGGATAGGTATGATCAGAAGAAGTAGGATTGCTAAGATTCTAATATAGAATGTTTCCATCATTGCTCTTTTTTAGGTTCATTACCTCATAGAAAGATATGGAGTTTATATCATAGACCAAATAAGAGGTAGTGTTTTGGTCATAGAAAGTTGACTGATGACTGGAAACTGAGAAATAACCCCCTTTGTTACGCAAAACTTTAAATATACGCGGAATGACTTTTATCATCATCATTATTATTATTATGGTAGGAAAATGACCCTACTGAATAGCAATAATGCTAAGATCGAACCTATATATGAAAATTCATAAGATGAGAAGTCCACCATTGAACGGAGCAATCTAGTCATCATAGTGGTGTACAACCACGATATTATTTATGATTGTAGCCACGTAAGATATGAGACACTATATATAAATCTTATTTTCACGCTATCTCTATTAATTATAATAGACACATCAATGTATACTATATTAGAACTCGAACAATACTAGTTAGTTTATAAAGTTTGACGACAAGTTTACATATTGATTTAGGCTATCTTAATACTTCCTTAGTTGAACCTTTGTATAGTATCCTGCACTCATGTCTTCTAAGCAAAAGATTTTTCATGTTTAGTTCTGTATGTGGTCCACTTATAGACTTTATGTTTAGTTGAATCTTGACTTCAAAATTCTTGTATATGGCTACGATTTGTATGTATTGTGGTAAATTAACCACACAAATTTAAGATCCATTATTGCTTGCCAAACCCTGACTATACGGCACACACTATTGCATAGATGTCCTCCACATCTTACTTTTTACTTTTCGACATCTTTCTTTGCTAATTGTTCTCATACTAGTTGAGCTTAATTGTTGACCAGTTCCTATGTGTCGTTCTGTTTAACCGTTTTTAGAGAGAGCAGCAACTCTTCGGAAGCTTCAGTTGGTTCTTATATTTATATATTCAAAATCACGAGTACCAAAGCAAATTTAGAGGTGATCATGGGCCGGGCCGGGCCGGGCAAAAAAAAGTTGCCCATTGTGCGGGCCGGGCCGGGCCAAAATTTTGTGCCCAAAGCCCGGTATTTCGGGCTTGGCCGAGCGGCTTTTGCGGGCCAAACGGGCCGGGCCCAAAATTTAGACTGAAAAGTGTTTTTTGGCTTGTCCAAAGCCCGCCCAAAAAAAAAATGGTCGGGCCGGGCCCAAAAAAACTGCCCAAGCCCGCCCAAAAACCGGACCAGGCCCGTGGGCCGGGCTGGAGTTGATCAGCTCTAAAAGCAATTAAAGTCCTTTCAGGTAAACCTTGTATGATCGCTGGCCCAAGTAATTTGTTAAGATACATTCCATAGATGATCGTGTTTGGATCCTCAAGAGTTGTTCTAAAAGAACTCTACAAGATAATCACTAGAGGTCCCAAAAAAAAAAATCAGCTCTCATCAGTTCGGTTCAGATCATATTCGAGTGGTAAGTTAATTAAATTATTTCGCATTAGTTTGAAACAATATCGAATTTTTTGGGCCAATTTCTATCTGGGCAACAAAGAATTTTGGACAGATAATCAAATACCACTTTTACTAGATTTAGTGTTCACATAGTTTTTTTTAACCTGTAATAGTGTCACAATTCACACAAATTATTAGAATAGGCGGTCTAATTTTAACATAAAATTAGACAAACCCAAGATTGAATTTTTCTAACAAGCCCATTCCATTTCACTCTAACCCAACACTATTTTAGTCAACCCTTCTCTTCTCCTTCCTTTTTTTTCTTGATTCTCGAACTACAACATATAATTTCAAAAAATAACTCGGTATTCTTACCGAACAGGTTAAACTAGTCACTAAATGGATTAAACTAGCCACTTTTTTTTTTGAGGGGAATTTAAACTGGTCACGAAATAGATTAAACTGATCCCTAAATAGATTAAACTAGTCAGTAGTCACTATATTAAAAAAGAGGGCACGTTCTCTTCTTAATATTGGACTTGGGCCGTGCCTAATTTTAAATTACAAGTAGGCGGTCTCTTACAAGACCAACTGCACAATTCATATGTAGTCTTTTCATAAACTATTAAGATATCCTTTGTAGCAATTTTTTATTTTTTTATTTTTTTATTTTTTTTAATTTTTTATTTTTTAATTTTTTTTTATTTTTAATTTTTTTTTTGTTGTATTTTTATTTTTTTATTATATTTTATATTTTTATTTTAATATTTTATTTATTTATTATTTAGTAATTATTTATTATTATTATTTTTTTTATTATTATTTTATTATTATTATTATTATTTATTTTTTATTATTTATTATTTATTATTTAGTATTTATTATTTATTATTTATTATTTATTATTTATTATTATCATTTATTTATTATTATTTATTTATTATTATTTTTATTATTTATTATTTATATTTATTATTATTTATTATTTATTATTATTTATTATTATTATTTATTATTTACTATTATTTATTATTATTATTTATTATTATTTATTATTTATTATTATTATTAATTATTATTTTTATTAATTATTTATTTTATTATTATTTATTTTATTATTATTTATTATTATAAAATAATAAAATAATAATAATAAGTATTGATAATATTATGTTAATATTTATTGATTATTATAATAATAAGTATTGATAATATTATGTTAATAGAGTTTAGTTCAGCAAAAATAAGTTCAGTTCAGCCAAAATAAGTTCAGTTCAGCCAAAATAAGTTCGGTTCGGCAAAAAATAAGTAAAAAATAAGTTCGGTTCAGCGAAATAAGTAAAAATAAGTTCAGTTCAGCCAAAATAAGTTCAGTTCAGCCAAAATAAAATAAGTTCAGTTCAGTTCAGCCAAAATAAGTTCAAAAGAACAGGGCCAAAGTAACTTTTTAACCAAACATGAGTAGCAAGTAACGTATAACTATGGGGGTGTTTAGCAATTTGCTTTTGAGTGTTTTTCAGTTGACTTTTGACTTTTCAACAGGTCAAATAGCCAAAAAACATGTTTAGTACATGACATTCAAGTTGGCTGGAAAACTGGCTTTTAGGCCCTGTTCTTTTGGACTTATTTTCAGCAAAAATAAGTAAAAATAAGTTCAGTTCAGCCAAAATAAGTTCAGTTCAGCCAAAATAAGTAAAAATAAGTTCAGTTCAGCCAAAATAAGTAAAAATAAGTTCAGTTCAGCCAAAATAAGTTCAGTATACATATAATGTTGTAATTAGTATATTTGTTCTCAATTAATATTGTTATTATTATTAATATTATAATTATAATAACGCTGAATTTGTAATTATTTTTAAATTTTAAATTTTTTTATTTTTATTTTTTTATTTTTTTATTTTTTTATTTTTTTTAATTTTTAATTTTTTAATTTTTTTAAATTTTTTATTTTTTAATATTTTTTTATTTTTTCTTATATTTTTTATTATTTTATTATTATTATTATTATTTATTTTTTATTATTTATTATTTAGTATTAATTATTTATTATTTATTATTATTATTTATAATTTATTATTTATTATTATTATTTATTATTTATTATTATTTATTATTATTATTATTTATTATTTATTTATTATTTATTATTATTTATTATTTATTATAATTATTTATTATTTATTATTATTATTTATTATTTATTATTATTATTATCTTATTATCTTTATTATTATTTATTTTATTATTATTTATTATTAATTATTATAAAATAATAAAATAATAATAATAAATATTGATAATATTATGTTAATATTTATTGATTATTATAATAATAAGTATTGATAATATTATGTTAATAGAGTTTAGTTCAGCAAAAATAAGTTCAGTTCAGCCAAAATAAGTTCAATTCAGCCAAAATAAGTTCAGTTCAGCCAAAATAAGTAAAAATAAGTCCAGTTCAGCAGAATAAGTAAAAATAAGTTCAGTTCAGCCAAAATAAGTTCAGTTCAGCCAAAATAAAATAAGTTCAGTTCAGTTCAGCCAAAATAAGTTCAAAAGAACAAGGCCTTAAACCAAAATCAAAAAGATGCTTGAAGCAACTTTTGGGACTTGGCTTTTTGACATAATTCGCATTTAATAATTGACAATAAGTAATTAATGATTCTAAAAAATATAAAATAAATAAAAACCAATTACGTTGAGGTTCAAGAATTCACATGCATTTGCATGAGGGCAAAAGAAGTAAGTTCTCAAAGCACAAGGTATAACAGATTTCTGAACCTCAATATTATTGGATCCGTGATTTCTAAGTAAATAACAAAACAGCCTATACTTGTAGGCCATTCAACACTGTAGATGTCTCTCGATCTTATATGTTTCAAAATATAGAAATTTTGGTAACAAACAAAAAGCTCTTGTTTCCACTACTACGTGCATCAATTGAAATCATACACATGAAAGAAATATTAGAAACACGGATAACTATAAGATGATGAAGAAAAGAGAGAAAACAAACCAACTCATTTTGTATTTATGAGCTACATATATCTTGGTACTAAATTTATTATTCACATGCTTGACAACTAAAATGTCAAATAATGTATTTATGAGCTACACTTCTCACTTGAAAGCTTTTTATTTGTGTTTTCTTTTCTAGCACACACTCTAAACTCCAACTTCAAAGATGATCCGTGAATCACTTCCTTTGTCCCTATTTGATTTTGTTTCTTTTCTTGTCTAGTTGTCTTTCTTGTGCTACTATTGGAACTGGGGTGTTAACTACTGTCACAAAAGAGCATTATATGTTGTTGTTCTTGTAATAAAGGAGGTAGTGATACATGATTAGTGGATGCCAAAACATATCCGTCGACATTGTATTTTGCTTATATAACTATTTATAGACCTAAAGAAAACTTTATATATGTGAATATGTGATTGGTTATTCTTTGTGAAGCAATTGTCTCATCTTTGTATTCCAACCTTTACATTGTAAAACCCGTATTAATTTTTCTTATAAGTACCGAAGTACTCCCTCCATCCCATAATATAGTGCTTACTTCTCATTTTTCACGGAAATTAAGGAAAATGAAATGAGTGGTAGGATTTCCAAAAAAATATATTTAATGAAATGCTTTGTTGATACTTTTGTATTGGAACTAGTTATTTATTTTATTTTTCCTTTAAATAAAATCAAAAGGCAATAAATATTCCTTGGAATGATGTAAAACAATAAATGGGGTCACATGTTTTGAGAGAAAAGTAGGGGTATTTTGGAAAGTTTGTGTAGAAATTAAGGATAATTTAGTCCAAATAAATTGACAAAAAAGAAAATAGGCATAACATTTTGGGACACCAACAAAGGAATGTAAGCACTATATTATGGGACGGAGGGAGTACGATATATATGGTACAATTAAAAAGCGTATATCGCATGCATATAATAAAATATAACATATCACGTATACTGGTTTCTTTTTTTTACATTAACAATTAGGGCTGCTTCAAGATACTAGATTATTGTGAACAATATATTGGTCCCTTGGAATTTGGGACAAAATTTTACTTAAAAGTTGAACATACAAGACACATGTTTAGATGCCTAGAATAAAGAATTCAATATGTTACTGCAAAAGACCGAGTATTTGAACGACCTTAACTCTTTGATATATGAATGACCTTAACTCTCTTCTAAACAATTATGCCTCCCAAACAAAGGTTTAAACAGTCTCCTAAACCTAGTAACCTAATAAAATTTTACCTTATCTCCCTGTCTATGAACTAGGCAACACATTGTTGATGAACCGTATAAACCTTGATATCGGTTTGTTGTAGTTTTGTTTCTTTGTTTTGCATACGTTACAACAACATAAGCATCTATGGTAGGACTGTGCAACTGATCTAAATAACATAACCCAACAATTTTCTTACTATTTTAAAGATCAAAATTGGTTACATTTGGAAGAAATGGACAACCTTTATACAAAATGCCAACTTACAAAATGTTGGCACTTTGTTTTCTCTTCTCTTAATTACCCAACGACCTACAACAGGCAGGGAAATCGGGAAATTGGCTTTTATCGTTATGTTACATGTCATATACATCACACTAGCCGCCGCGTGACTGGTTTTCTTTCTCTTTGCTATAATTATCTTGTTTAATTTCACTGATTCATATTTCAGGCAACCAAACAAGGCCTTGGGATGGCAAGTGAAGATCACAAGATGATGAAGACATCTCCAAAACCAACTTTATGTCAATATCCATTTGAAGAAGGTAAGAATGGTAGTGAGTACCACATGCATGTGAACAATCAGAAAATGGACTTGCAATGGGGTTATGATAACTACTCCCCCGTCCCAAAATATAGTTCCCATTTCCCTTTTTTCAGCTGAATCTATGCAGTTGGAATCTAAGAGGGATAAGAAAGATTTTTTTGTTTATTTAAATAAATGTTGTATGGGAAAAGATGATTTTAGGAGAGATAATGGAGAATAATTGGTGAAAGAAGCATTAATTGTAACACTTGGGTTGAATAAACAAAAAAAAAAAAAAAATTCAAGAAGCAAATAAATGATGGGACACGGTTTTTTAGACAAATTACGGAAAAATGTGGAACCAAATATGAAAATGAAAACTACATTTTGGGACACCCAAAATGGAAATGGGAACTATATTTTGGGACGGAGGGAGTACTAGTTAATTGACCACAAAGTCCGATAAAGAAGCATGACATTCAACATATAGGATATTGTTTGGATAATAACTAGTACTACCGATTTAAGTATACTTTTTTCGTTCGAAAAAAAATGAAACATTTATGATTTTATGCCGTTTCAAAATGAATAGAACGTTATTTTATTAAACATTTACTTTTGTCTATCTATCTCTTCATTACATGAGTCCTTTTTATTTCTCTCTATCTCTTTCCTCTCCTTAATCCCTGAGCCTCCCCCTAGGTTTCATCTATTTTAAACACATGGACGTATATTGTTATTCTTAGATACTACATGTCAAAATTTCGCCATATAGAGTAGTTGACATATACACCAAGCATTTGTCTTATAAGATAAGAGAATTAAGATTGAGAAACAAAGGTCAACTCCTCCACATATTTCATGTTTATTAAAACTAAAGAATAAACAATTCAACATCTTATCACCAAGAGTCTAGTAATAAAGATTGGGAATAGAGATGCATATGATCAAACAAACAAACACGATTAGGAATTATAACTCAATTCAAATCCTAGTCTCATTACCATGCTTTAATCCCTAAATTCTCATTTAACTATATAATCAATGAACCAACATCTAAGAAATTCTTCTTTTCAAATAATCAACCATAATTGAAAAACACAAGATACAAAATAGAAAATACAAAAAAAAAAAAAAACAATCCTAATTTTAGACCTCACATGCTAGAGTTGTGGATTAGCCATCCAAAGTTTTGCTAAGATTCATCATCTTCAACTACACCACCAAAATGAGAAGATATGAGGGGATTACATAAGAACCACATAAACTCCTAAGGGGTTGTTTGTCCCCATGAAAGAATGAAATAATTCCTTATGTGTCAAACGCATGCATGCCTTTGAAGGCATTTCATAATAAAGACATGACAACTTTAAAAGCTTTCATTCATCAACCTAATTCCCTAACCACAAGGAAATAAATGAGTAACACCTTTGTTCTTTCATATATGGGTTCACTAATTAATAAATTCTAAGAGTATAACACAGCAAAAAGGTCCTCCAATCATCTTTCTTTAATACTCCATTAAAGATCACGAGAAGGTCCCAAAAGTTCACGAGCATGTGATCCCACAAAAAGACGGCTCCTTAAGTCACATCCTCCACATAAAAACCATTATTTCCTTTTTGAATTTCCTCCCTACATTATTCTCTCATCATAGTTACATTCATATACTTCCTCCGTTCGTTCTAAATGAAACGTAGGAGGCGTTGGTACGGGGATTTAGAAGAGGAGAGAGATAGAGAGAAAAAAAAATCCGTGTGATGAGCGAGAGAGATAGAGAGAAGTGAATACCAAATAAGGTAATGTTTTCACTTATTTTAAAAGACCTAAAATAATAAGTGTTTCATTTATTTAAAATTCTCCCTTAGCCTTTGTTTGTTTGCCTTGTTGAGATTTGATGAACATAAAAAGAAATTAGACCAAGTATAATGAATGCGAGAGTAAAATGATGATTTAATTATCTCCGTCATCATTTTGAGTAAAAATCAATGTTTTGGAAACATTAAAAAAAAATGGCAGGGAATTAATATTCACGGTTTCACCCAATGGTTATACGTTATTGCTCCACTTGGCAAATATGTGCTGAATATATGGTTGTTTGCTCCTTGACTTAAGTCGAAATAATAATACACTCCCTCCATAGACATCAACAAAAAGAAAATTCCATTGGTCTTTTTCAAATCATACCTCATAATTCTGACCATAAATTCTAATTATTAATCAAAAAAAAAAAAATCTAACCATAAATTCTTAACAAAGATGAGAGATTGAGAGTAATAAGAAAAAACACTTAGCACGAGCTTTTGTAATATTCATCTCAATGTGTAAGTTCATATCCAATGAGCAAAATACCTATTAAAGTTGAACATTAATGCTTAGTGGAAACCAACTCAATAATACATATTCTTTCAAAAAAAATGTTTATCTACTATGAATAGATTACCCATAGTCCATAGATGTATTATTATCCAATTAAGCCTAGAAACTTTTATAATTTTTATGAGCACATAATTAAAGATATTAAAGTTTTAAGTTGTGTCCGAAAGATCGGGAAAAAGAACAATATCATAGAACGAAGAAAGTAGTAATCATGTGGATCTCACTTAGGAAGCAAAATTAAATTACATGTAACATGCGTACATACAGTACCACACAGGTGAGAGATTGTTGGCTGCTGTGTTACCTCACCTACCTGTGAATAACTCTTCAGCTCACAGTATTATATGCACCAACAATATTGTTACTATATGCCGTATATGGTCATTCTAAAATTTTCATCATGATCTCTCATTATCTCATTAGGAACATTGATGTCGAAGAGGCCCGATCCTAAGTCTTTATACACATCCTAATACTTCACCAACTAAGCTAGTTTGCGTTGATATTCTCTTACCTATTCTGCAATAAGATGTGAAGTTAATGTGTTACTTTCAGTGACATGTAAAGAGTGGGAGTATTAGTAGCATCTCCCAACCAAAGGGTAACAAGTTGCTTAATTTACCAGCTTTTAGTATATCTGCAAACATTTATGTCATACACCTATTTCTATGGTCCTAGGATTTCTAGTATATACAGAGCACTCAGATCCTTGTTTCTTTGACCATAAATACAGCAATAACTACCGATGAAAGCATGAAATCTTGTAACAATCACTTGATCAAGATTACACCAAATTAAATTTCCCAAAAATTCAAGATTACACCAAATCACCAGTCAAAAAGAATTCAGTCATCTAGAATACCCATTATCTAATTCACCTTAGAAATTCTGCCTCGAAACGTTTGATTGAAATTAGTAGATGTAAAGAAGAGAGGAGAATGTGCACCCGCGAATAGAGATGTGTGTCCAAACCATTTGGACCCCTTAGGGGTTCTAACTAGGGAGCGCGCAAATCCCAAAAATGCATATTTTTTCCCCCAAAAATCACAACACTGGTGCTCATACTATAAGAACTCATGTAATTACCCTTACAAACAAGAAATTACAAGAAAACAAGCTTGGCTAGGCAAATTATGTCAGCTAAAAATAGCATTTACTATTATATAAGAAGATACGTAAGATTATTAGATCTTAAATCCTTTGTCTACTAGTCAGATTTCCGAGGTAAAAAAAACTTCCATAAATTTGATCTCTGTCCTTTTGTAAGTTGTCGCATCTTATATAAACTACATTTTCTTGCTTGATACCAAAACTTAACATGCTTAATAGTTACAACTAACCACTTCTTTAAAATATGATTGAATCACATTTCATCAAATCCTGCACCGCAAGTCTGGACCTGACAATATATGCTGTGCTCCGAGCTAGTACCCTTATTAAAAATTCTTGTATAGAGTTTGTCATTCTTATTCATGTCTTCTCTATGGTAAATAGTATACTACAGTAATTTATACTCATGCAGTGCCTTTAAAGATACTAATCGACCGTAAAATCCCATAAAATACGCACTTAATGACAGAAGAGGCATTCTTTGAATTCATCACCTACATGTGACTGGCAGCTCTTCCATCGTACGGGCGACGTACGAAAGAAAAGGTGTCGATACGTCGTTGATCTACAGACTACTTATATTTGAGCTTACAATAATGTCCCCTACCATATGTTTGATATGTAATTCTGTACTCTACATAAGGGAGGCTAAGGTGAAATTTTGTTCTAGACTCTAGAGGGGTTCTACAAGTTGGTTTGGTAAAAGATTTTAAATGAGGCCTTAGTTTTGGTAGGGTATTGATGTTTTCTGGTATTTTCTGGAATTACTGTATTTAGTTTCTCTAAGTTTGCTATTGTTGATGCTCCAGTGAACTTTTTATTGTCTGGTTTTTCTGGCATCAAGGAACATTGATGCATAGTCTGTAACAGCAGCAATCGAGCAACTAGTACCAACACTTTGATCATTATGATGTAATCACATAAAAATAAAAGATACTAGTTTAAAATGACACTGACATTCTGAAAAGTAAAGTACTAGTACTATTTATTTTATTCAGTGCATTTTCCATGCAACAACAAAAATAGAGCATTCTCTGTCGTAACAAACCATGTAAAGTTCAAAACAATGGGCTATTTTAACATAATGTTACTGTTCTAATCTTAAGCACAGTAATTACTATGTATAGCAGAGGTTTCACCTGGATTAAACAACTTTGGCTGATGCTAATTGTGAAGTTTCAGTTAAATTTTTGTTCCTGCTTTATCCCTTTAGCATGTGGTTCCAATAAAAGTGATGTAACACCAGCTAATCAGCTATAGCTACCCACTCAACTATTTACTAAAAGTAGATAAGAAGATGAAGTACCTACAAGTTACTTCTGATTTTTTTTAATTAAACTCGTAATCCAACTTAATATATTACACTATATCGCACACACGTAATTTATTGAACCCAAATTTTCTATCAAACAATTTTTGTGCCACTTCATCTTAGTGGGCCATAGTGACAATAACCACGTATTAAAAAAAGCAATAGCACACAAGTGGAAGTGTTACTTGAATTGTGGGACAAAATATTTGGATTCGATGTAATTACGATATCAACTTGCCACGAAACTGCTTCTTTTAACGGTAACTAAGCTTTATATGCACGCTATGCGTGCGAAAGCATATACAATTTTTCATATATAGGAGTAATATAGATAGAGATAGAAATACGATTATCTTAGTTTTTTTTTAAAATTAAAGCCAGTAGTTGTTTTTTTTTTTTCTTTCTTTCCTTATTCTAATTTTTGGTGTCCACATATGTTCGCTTATATAATAGAGATATTTCTTTAAAACAATTTGAATAATTATTTATTATCCATTTGAGAGCATCAACTTACTTGAAAGTTCTTGGAGAGATTCCATAAGGGCTAATTATGAGAAATTTGTTACAAAATTATGCAAAATGTAAGGAAACACGAAAGCTTAAAAGGTAGAGGAGAGCATTAACTAATTGACTTACAGATACTGTGGCCTGTATTTGCTGTTGGTTGAGAAGACAAAGTACCAAAAACTCTTGCCCGTGAATGTTGCATGTGATACATAGAGAGCTGTTACAATCAGAGGCTTTGAAAACTTATAGCCATATATGATATACCCACTCACGTGCACTCTTTAGTTTTTCCAGTGCAAATAAAACCACTAAAACAGAAACCATGGAAAACAATTACAGGAGAGTTCAAGAATTGAGGGCATTGCCTTCTTAATTTATACGTATGTTATATATATGATGCATTAGTCTCTATATATGTACAATGAATAATCTTATACTTTGTGATGGAGCAAATGATAACACATGGAGAAACAAATAACGAAGCGAAACGAGCATACTTCATAAGAACAATAATTAAATGCAAATCAAAATAGTTAGAATTCATGTAGTAAATATCAAAGCAAAAACAGGGCATTTTCCATTCAATAATAGAATTGTGTATTAGTCACATCTTAATGATAAAACAGAACAACAAAGTCAATTTCTTAAACTGTGCACAATGTCATAGAAGAATTTCATAAACATTATGCTTACAGAGGCGAATTCACGAGAATGCTAATGCAGATTGCTTGCCTAGTTGAAATTTGTATATAATTAAGTAGGATTATGTAAGAAATAACTATTAACAACTGGATGACTCACATGCAAACAAGAAGGTGACAGATGTCAATATTATGAGGGTTTGAACAACTTATCCTAAATAAATAAAATTAAGAAATATGAATGATAAAGTATTGAAGAATTGAGGAGAGGAATAAAACAAATATCCCTTGCATTATGTAAAACTGGCTCGTGTTTGCATAGTCTTCTGTTGTTAGAAATTCCCCACTTATTTAAACCACAACCAACTCTTCTTCTAGTTATCAGAAGAAACACCTGCTCTGTGTCTCTCCTTCACTCTCTCTTCTCCTAAACAGCATTTCTCTCTTTCTCCCTACTCTTCAATCCCCTACTCTTTAAACTCCTTATACGATAAAAATGAGTAGTTTTGACTTCAAAAACATCACATTAATGCTTCTCATTGTTATACTCCTTTGGTGCACAAATTTTGACATGTGCAATGCTAGAAGAAGCAGACATTGGAGGCAAAGCAGACCGCTTTCGAGCTCATTGCTTAAGAAGAAAGGAAAAAGTCATGGAAGCCACAGCCACAATCAACACCATAGCAGTAAACCAAAAGCAAAGCCAAAACCTCTGTCTCCACCAAAACCGAGTCCGGTAGCAGCCACGCCGCCAGTTCAGAAAGCCCCACACTATAAAAGTTCACCTCCTAAAGCCAAGTCACCAATAAATCCCACACCAATAGTTGAAATTCCGACACCCGGACCAGAGAAAAGTAATAACATTTTCAGTGTACTAGATTATGGAGCAAAGGGTGATGGTAATAGTGATGATACTAAGGTAAGACTTTGAACTCCATTATAGTTGATCAATCACTTGTTTAGATTCTAGCCACCAAATATGAAAACATGGTCCATTTATATATACTTCCTCCGTTCCAAAATAAGTGAAACACTTCTCTCATTTATGTGAGAGCTTTTTGAGACAAGTGTTTCACTTATTTTGGAACGGAGGAAGTATAAAATTTAAATTACCAAGTGAGCTATAATTTTGGAGCAATAGCATATACAAATATACAATCACTTGGTTAGTTATAGAATAGAAAATGTGTGAATAATGCGGAATGGCCAATTGTCACATTAGTTCACGGAAACAGGGACTCCTGAAGGGCTGAACTGAAGTCAGTACTTCAGGGGGAATTATACTCAGTCTGTTCTATTTTCCTAGAGCTGTCCACACCATGAGTTTTACCACTTGTCTTAAATATGTCACTAATTTTTTTTTCCTCAAGAGTGTTTTTCTAGTGCAAATTTCCCTAGGCCCTTCCAGTATTGTTTAGTAGTACATGTTAGCAAAAATGCCACTACGTACATTATAGGATGCCTATTATAGAGAAAATTTATGTTATTTATTTTAACATATTACTTACTTCTATTCTAAATAAATGCAACACTTTAACATTTGCACTATGCATATACTAATTTCAACCATATCCTTCCTTAATATAAAATAACGAATGTTATTATGTAAATGTTGTTGGATTAGTCTCGTTATATAATTTCAAAATAAATAAGTTTTTATACAAAGCTTTACTAATTGAAAATAAATGACATTAACAGTTAAAGTTGTGTGGCAGCAAGCATGAAAGTCAACTTTTACATTTATTAAGAAAATGAGGAAGTACACTGATTATTGATATTTTAAGAGTAAAATAAAAGTTTGGTAACTTTCTAAAAGAGTGACAAAACTCAATGCCGCAAATGCATTTTACTCCATAGAAATCTTAGCACAGTACTATAGTTCTAATGCAGGCTAAATTTGGGACCATAGGCAATCAATTATGCAACCAGTTATCCCAGTACCTCCAATTAATATAGAGTGACGTATATAACTTCATTGCCAAAAAATATATATATAGATAAAAACATTACCAAATTAAAGTGTACACAAATTTACTTAAACAAATGCAAAGAGCTTCTTGTAACCTTTACCTCTGTCATAGGGCTGGGAAGAGGGGAAAAAAACCCTCTTTTCGTCAAAATTTGGGCATGAATTATGACCTATAAGCCTTTTCTAACCTACCTTATTTCTATTTCGCCATCATTACCTAATTATGATTTTGTTAAAGGGTAGATTGGTAGAATATATATCTATTTGATTATTGCATTAGGTGTTAGATATTAAAAATAGATTAGCTATTTAGCCTTACTTAAAAGAAATACTTGGTTTAGTGACACATTTAGTGAACTCTACTGTAAAATAGTCTCGTGTTGCTGAGTGAACAAAAGGTGCATTAACGTTTAATATAATTGGGCAGGGAGGGGAGTGGAGGGCCAAGTAAGAAGGACAGTAACTAAATAGGGTCTGGGACCAGTGACAAATTTTCTAGTTAGGGTAGTTTGGCTTCACACTCTAACAATAATTAATATACACAAATGCACAAACTGCCAAATTGAGGACCAACCATAAAGTTTGTGCTTAAAGCAAATTTTCACGGATACAACAATTGTGTTCACGCAGGCATTTGAATCTGCATGGGCAGCAGCTTGTAAAGTTCAGTCATCAACGATGTTGATTCCATCAGGATATCAGTTCCTTGTGGGACCCATTTCATTCTCTGGTCCTTACTGCCAACGAAACATTATTTTTCAGGTAATCACCAAAACCTCAGTTTATGTTTTTCTTTTTTATGATTTTGTTGGGCAAGGGATTGCACATTATGATTTAATACAGACACATAAACGGCATTATCGAACAGACAATTAACTTGTATTAAAAAGTTTAATCCATAGGAGTTGTTCTAACCTGGCTTGTTTGAAATGCTCCAGCTTGACGGAACTATCGTTGCTCCAACAAGTCCAAACGCTTGGAAAGCTAATCTAATGTGGTGGATGGATTTCACAAAACTGGTAGGAATCACCATACAGGGAAAGGGTGTCATTGATGGAAGTGGCTCCGTTTGGTGGACGAATGCTCCTTACGATCCAGAAGAAGATCATGAAATGAAACTGGTTGTACCATTAAATAACACTGTCTTGGAAAGGCCCCCAATGCCGGTAATTATATTCACTCTTCCATATACTGCACAGAAATGTTTACAGTTCACTGAAACTGATTATATGCCAACCGTGTCATAGGTGAGAAGTCAGCTAAACGGAAAAATGCCAAGTAACAAGCCAACGGTAATAAGAAAATTTTATCTGCTCATGATGATAATGATTATTTACTTCAAAATCATCAAATTTTCCTAACATCGGGTCTCTCATGTTGCACAGGCACTAAGGTTTTATGGCAGCATAAATGTGACGGTCACAGGAATAACAATTCAAAACAGTCCTCAATGCCATCTTAAGTTTGACAATTGCAATGGAGTCTTGGTTTACTCAATGAGTGTCTCATCACCTGGTGACAGTCCTAATACTGATGGAATCCACCTGCAAAATTCCAAAGATGTGCTCATTCATTCTAGCAACCTCGCCTGTGGTAAACACATATTTTATGCTCAAAAATTATAGCCATAACTATTCACTACAGTACTTAGTAGGAAAAACTGGAATAGATAAAATATGAAAGTTACCTCCATATTACCAGCCTGGCAAAAAAGTTCAACCATTTGTCCATTGTCACCTAGCTCACTCCATCATCCAAATAAAAGATGTTCTGGCCTTCTGGGGCAACAATCAGCTACGACCAAGTATCAAAAGATAACCATCTCTAAAGGGCACCACTAAAACATCAAGATGCTATATAGAGGACCACAGCACAAAATCCACACCAAAATGCCATCCGTCAGAACCTTGAAATGGTCCCTCTTCTCAAACAAAGTCCACGTAAAATTTTATTATGTTTTCTCTGAGAAAAAATATCTGCAATAAAGGTTCTAGATAAATTAAAACAGAGAAAAGTAATTACAGCAACGCGAAAACGGCATATAAAACAGGATCACATGGCATGGTGACAGTGTATATTAACGACGAACTACTGGATGCAGGTGATGACTGTATATCCATACAAACAGGATGCTCGAATGTATACATCCACGGCGTGAACTGTGGACCAGGACATGGCATCAGTATTGGAAGCCTGGGAAGGTATAACACTAAAGCCTGTGTCTCAAATGTCACCGTCAGAGACGTTAATATACAAGGCACGATGACTGGAGTTCGCATAAAGACATGGCAGGTATGCATGACAGTTATACCTTTTCATGTATATAATTAACTTAATCACTAGTTGACAGAGTAAATAGGTTTGATACGATCGCTAACAGACAAGAACCTCAGAGAGACTAGGCTCAGGGGTTTGTAGTTGAAAAAAAAATAATCAGAATTCTCAGAGCTTAAGAAGAATTTTAACTCAAGAACTAAGCAAAAAATACATTTTAGATCTTTTCTAAATAAAACATCACCGCAATCATATGCAAGAAAACTCACTTATATGCTTCTAACCATTTCATCCTGCAGGGTGGTTCGGGATCTGTGCAAGGCATAACATTTTCAAATATTCAAGTCAGTGAAGTTCAGCTTCCAATTGTAATCGACCAATATTATTGTGATAAAAGCACATGCAAGAATCAAACGACGGCAGTTGCTGTATCAGGTGTAACTTATCAAAATATAAAAGGCACATACACTGTAAAACCTGTACATTTGGCATGCAGCGATGGGCTACCATGCACAGACATAACATTAAATACCATACAACTAAAGCCACTGCAAGAACGGTATCGCTTATATGATCCCTACTGCTGGGAAACATTTGGAGAACTTATGGCTCCTATTGCCCCTCCACTTGGTTGTTTACAAATTGGAAAGCCGTTGAAGAACAAGGTTCAGACTGATGTTGATATATGTTGATGACATCATAACTACTCTTTCATGTACTCTTATTTTCCTTTTGCGGTCAGTTGATTGTTTTATCTGACCTTTTTCACACTATTGGCTTGATAGCTAGAGAGTATATAGATTAAGGCTAGTAGGTTAAACTCCCCTGTTTAGTAGGGTTATATCAGTTACCATCCAGCGTGATTATTGCTTACCAGGCATTGTCATTTTATCCGGGCATTGTCCCAGTGTAAGTTATTATATATAGCTTGATGTAGATATTTGATAAATAATATCTTGATTTATCAGAAGCATACCTTAGTATAAAGAGACAATAAAAGATCTATCGTACACTTTCTACGTTAGCTGAAAACCACAATGGCACAGATTCGAATGCCAGCAGTTACCAATGTCAAAAGATTTCATAAGTTATCAATAGAAATGTACTTTCAAGAGAAATGCAAGTCCAAATAGTGACATGCCACAAACTTCATGAACTTTAAGAGCACAAAAGCATATAAGATAACTTTTCAGTCTTCAACAGAAACAATTATATTAATTTACTACCCCTTACAAATCCACAGCTAAGCAAGCTACACAGCACAGAAGATAGTCAAACATCTAGTCTACATATTCTCGCATAAGACAAAACTGCTAATAATAGACAGTATCAGTGTATATCTTCTATCATTAGAATCTTCCACTGTGCTGCCTCCATGTCTGAAATTCCATGCCCAGCCAGGACTCCTGAATGCACAAGTTTGTCAGGGGTTACAGCTCAAGGCTACGTTGTCCAAACTGAAAAAAAAGAGAGCCCTTTTATTCTTATAAAATGATTCTATCAAGATGTTCCACAGCTACGTCTATGAAGTTGCGGAATCCACCTTGAACATGCTTTGAACAATATGTTGTCTTGAAAGCCTCTGACAGCTTTACTTATTCCATAGTAATTGCGCAGCTGCTCACTAAGTAACTTAATATCAGAAAATAAGAACCCCTCCAGAAATGAAGGTTTTCTACCTCTAATTTACTATCTCACAGAAATAAAGTTTTTCAAGGGACTTACAAAAAGTAAAGCTTCGTCCCTGCCTCCCGATGGGAACTACTGAATCCTCACAAAATTATGAACCCAAGCGTTAAACCAGAGTGATCCATGATTCTCTTTTGTGCTCCTTCACAAGCCATGTATTATAGATGCTCTTTAATACTTGCGTTTATAATATTATGACTTGTGAAGGAGGAGTGGTACATGACTCGTTAAGGAAGAGAGAAGCAGAGAGATCCATGCAGCTAATCTGGGTTCAGACCTGGATAAAAAAAACACTCAATTGTAGATGCTCTTACCCCAAGCATTAATAAGCTTCCAACCTGGTCGATCAATATGGAAAAGGAGCAAACACCTAACATTGTAGTAAAAAATGTCGATGATCAAACAAAAAGACATCACTGTTCTCTTCACACACTTATGCTTTCTTCCCACTATTAAACCACACAAATTAACCTCCAAGATCTTGAAATCTTCATGTGAGACTAACTAACCTAAGTAGAAAATAATAAATCTCCAAACGACAGCTACAAACTTCAAAGAGAATCTGATAAATTAACAAACAGAAGCGAGAGGTTGATTGCCCCCAACTACACTTTGTGTAACTTTCTAATTTAAGTAAAATCACCATAGAGGCTGCTCTATAGCTGGAGTCAACTGTCAAATTTCAACCAAGCTTCTCTTTTTATGAGCTCATAGATGATATTCTAAAACGTTAGCTTCTAACTATTCTTAGTCGAGGTGACTTCGAGTGTGGACATGGGAAAAGCTAAGCTAGGGCATGCAGTCGACACGTTGGGGCTGCTGTGGCTGCCGCTTAGCTAAGGTTTGATCATCCATATACAATGAGAAAAACCACAATGATAAACCTCTATAAAGCCACCATCAAACCATAGGATACGACCAACTTGTCGTAACAACAATCATAACTTCACTCCCACTACACTTCCATATTGCAATCACAAATCCACAACTAATTTCTCAACGATCAATCCACTGCTCACGTTAAAAGAAAAAATTAACTACCTTACAGTAAAATTGGGCACAAGATCAACCAATCAAGTCATAATTAGTTTATAATTACTATTAATTCATCCAATTAACTATACTAATTCCCAAAATAAGCTAGTAATCTCAAGCAATTACTAATTTTCAGAAATAAATTAAGAGAAAGAGGAATTAAACGCTTCAAAGTTCGAATCTATCAACAAATCAACCAAATAACTGAACCGATTAAGTAATTGTAACTACTCAATGCACTAATTCATTCAATTATCTCAAGTGATTCATACAAAGCCCTAACAACTCCATATCACGAGTTGTACAATTTTCAGAAGCTTTCAAACATCTTAAAAACAAAAACAAAACAAAACAAAACAAAAAAAAGGAGAATGTTTACTTACAGAAAGAGCCGTTGTTTGCTGTTGCTCAAATTGTCTATGGTTGTTGTTGATGATTTATTGCCCGTTGCATACTTGTGTTCAGGAAGTGTTTTGTGTGCGTGAAGACTGAAGAGGGGAGAGTGAGAGTGAGAGAGACGGACAACGGCGCGCGCAATGCATTTAATATTTTTAAAAATTGTTTCAAGTTTGGGATTCTATATTTGGCTATTTGCAAGGGATAAGAAGAGAATCGCAGATTTACAATTGAGAAGACTTTTTCTAGAAGTCGTGAGAGCAGAGAGATCAAAATGGATAGATAGGAATATAGGATAAACCCATTAATCGCCTTTGGTGTGTGCAATGGCTGATAAAAAGTTACCGGTTGCATCATGGGGTTTCAGAGGCATGGTGTGTGCGGTCAAGAGCGGTAGGGAAGGATTCATTAGGATGATTGGGAATGGATCAAGAACTCATATCATGAATGACAACTGGGTTAGCGGGAGTGCGTTGTAGCTGAAGCAAGGGGTCAATTTATCCCATCAGGGGGTCAATATGGTAAGTGATTTGATGTTGAATGGAAGGAAATAGTGGAATGCAAGCCTTGTGTGGAGATGTTTCGTAAGGGATTCAACCCAAAGGATTTTGGCAACTCATATTCCCCAAGCAGATGTGGAAGATTGTTATGCATGGGCCTTAGTGTCTACTGTCAATAATATTAAGATAAAAGATGTTTATACATTTCTGATGCATCAAGTGTATGGAGGGAAGGTACATCACAAGGAGCGTATGTTTTGGCGTAAGTTTTGGAAGTTGGAGATACCGCCTAAGTGGAAGATATTTCTATGGAGGTTGATCCAAAAGGCTTTAGCTACTTGTGTGAATTTGAATAAAAGAGGTATTGGGGTTGGTAATATATGTTACTTGTGTGATGGGAAGGAAGAGACGGATGCCCATTTATTTCGAGATTGTGAAGTTAGTAAGCACGTTTGGGTTGCATCTGTGTTAGGACTTAGGGTGGAAAATGATTCAATAATCCCGATTGCAGAATGGATAAAAAATATGTTCAACTATTTCTGGAAAATTGATGGTAAAGATGGCTATAGGAGGTGTGTGCTTGCAACTATTCTTTGGTCGATCTGGGCGCATCGAAATAAGGTGGTGTTTCGTTATCATAAAGTTGACCCGCTTGAGATTCTGAAAACAGTTGATAGAGAGTTAAATGATGTGCAGAGGAGGAGGTTGTTGAAGGAGAAATCGGTAAGTAGATGTAGTTGTAATGTGGGATTGGGAAGTGATTCGTATAGTTGTGGCCAGTTACAAGGCGCCCTATGTAAGGTTCAAGTTGGTGCCGTATGGAAAGCTAAGGGAAAGGTTCAGCGTCTAGCAGGTATTGCCTGGATTGGGTTGTTAGGTGGAAGTGTCCAGTTCCAAGGGAATGCCAAGGTTTTTGCCACGTCTTCGTTGCAGGCGGAGGGATATGCGTTTCTTAGAGGATTGCAGGAGGCAGAGACTAGAGGTTGGCGTCATATCAGGATGTTAACTGCCTCCAAGAAGCTCTTCCATGCCATAGTAGATGATAAGGTGTCGTGTGATATCGCTAGAATTGTATTAGATATTCAGGATTTATGTAAAAGTTTATTGTATTTTGAGTGTTGTAAGGTTCATAGAGGTCATGTGCAAGGAGCTGGTCGTCTTGCTGAGCAAGCAAGAGGCGGCAAGTTGTGCTAGTCATGTTTCTTGTATGTGTTTCCCTATTGCCAAAAAAATAAAAAATATATATATATATAGACTATAGTTCATGTAGTTCATGGATTTACTAATTCGTGCAAACTCAACCCCTCCACATTCATCAAGTTAAAATAAAAATATATATATATACATATATGTATATATATGTATACATATACATATATGTATATGTATATATATGTATACATATATATATAGGAATAGGATCACGTGAAAACCACTCGTTATCTTTGAAAACTGCAACATAAAATGAGCAAGAGGTTTATGAAAATGAGCAAAACGATTAAATGAACAAAAAGTTCTTAAATTGAGCAAAAAAAATAATGAGCAAAAAACATAAAATGAGCAAAAAATTGTAAAATGAGCAAAAGTTTCTTAAAATGAGCGAAAACGTAAAATGAACAAAAAAAATAAAATGAACAAAAGTTTGTAAAATGAGCAAAAACTTCTTAAAATGAGCGAAAGTTTGCTAAAATGAGCAAAAGTTTCTTAAAATGAGCAAAAATTTAAAATGAGCAAAAATCATAAAATGAGCAAAAATCTGCAAAATGAGCAAAAATGTCGGTTTTTAGTTTTCAGCTTAAGGTTAGTTTTCAGTGGATCCTACCTATATATATATATATATATATATATATGTATATATATGTATATATGTATATATATGTATACATATGTATACATATATGTATATATAGATATATAGATAGAATATAGTAATATTATAGTCTATAAATTGGAAATTATAGATTACTATGAATATGATAGATTATAGATTACGTAAAGGGATATGGAACTTGGTTTAAATACTAAGAATGAAAATTAGAGATTTTCCACTAATGGGATTGTTAATTAATGAAATAACGACTGACCTATTTTATAAAAATACTTATTCAAATCCTAATTATCGATGGCGAATCGACTTCCCACCAATCTATTTTCCTTCTACCGTGAAACTGAAAGTTGAAATGTTAACTCATGGTCAAAGATCATCTATCATTTCAAGTCTGCACTACCACAAACTAGATCAAGATATGCTAAGATATTTCTAAATCCTATATAGACCTAATTATCGTTAACACATAAACTAAGTTTATATCCAATATAACAAGAAAACACACTCTCTGATTAACAAATATTTCTCAAGACTTCATAATCACTATTAGTAAGCACATAGATAACTTCATATTCCTAGTTAAATTGGGGTTCCTAACTCCAAGGCCAAAGAATATCTCACAGATTTTCATATGAACATTAACAATAAAAATTAACATCATAAGATATGAACAGAGTAACTGGAAGGAATTAATACTAGAAGATTGTCTAACGTCGGATGAACTAAGAAAACTAGAGTTCCAAATAAGCTAAATTTACAAAAACCAAATTCCAAAATTACATAAACTAATTCTAATTTAAATGTTTTAGGGTAATTACTAATCTTAAGATAAAAAATATTTTTCTTTTCTTATATAAAACTAACGACATCTTTACAGGCACAAAACAAGGAAATGGAGTCGACCAAGGGCGGTTGCAGAAGTCGACAATATCATGATCTTGCACTAGTGTACCATGACCATGCTTTTGGTCGTGCAACCCGTTCATATCCTTGGCAGAAGGTAAGCACAGTTGACAAACTATGTTGCATGGTCGTGCAACCAAGACATCGAATCATGCATTGGCATTTTACTCTCCTTTATTCAGTGCTTTCTTCTTCATCTTTCGTCTTCTTTTGCTATTCTTCCTTTGAGCTTTTCTTCTATCTCTAAGCCTTGGTCGTGGGAGTTGAAGAAAGCCAAAGACGGGTTTGAAATTTTTGAAATTGTTTTATAAAATACCGTGTAATATAAATAGGATAAAAAAATATTTTTACCGTAAAATGATGTAATGCTCTATTCTTGAACTTTGAATCAAACCAAACTATAACTTGTAGTTTTGCTAAAACTCTAAAACCAAACCATAATTTTGACACCGCAAACTCCATAATATTAATCAATTTATAAATTTCCTTAATTATTAAGCCATCTCTCTGAATAAGCTGCATGTTCCAGCGATGTATACGAGAATGCATTGCTAGGTCTACTCAATGATTGTAGCTTTGATGAAGGAAACCTTTCTTTTTTTAATTTTTTTTTGAAAGGAAGGAAACCTTTATTTGATTCAATATGTTATGTATACGTTAGTTTCAGATTTTCATTGTAGATGCTGCATGACTTTTGATTAATCAATTAATTTGATTATTAAAGAGAGAGAATTTGAACCCCCCTTTGCTGAATATCGAGAAATGCTAAATCTCGAACTGATGTATTACAAGAACACAAATATCAATAGCATATTCCAATCGAAAAATTAAAAAATTAAATATCAATAGCATATATTGAGTTTATAAATGTTTATTTTTTCACATAAAAAAAGTTTATTTTGATATTTAGGATATAATTTTGTAATGCTAAATCTGAAACTGATATATTACAAGGACACAAATATCAATAGCATATTCTAATAAGAAAAATTTAAAAATAAATATCAATAACATATATTGAGTTTATAAATTTACTTCATATTTGTAGCAGTTATGATTTACCAAAAAGCCCCTTGTGTGTTTTTTTTGGGAAATTTCCATACGTACCTTTTCGAGGTTTGGCGTAATTTTCAAGATACCCCCCATATTTGGGGAATTCCTCAGATACCCCTGAGGTTTGTGTTTGGGCTCAAGATACCCTTACTATGGATGAAAACCTAACGCCGTTAGGTTTTCCTCTCCCTCTCCACACATCATCCTCCATTGATGAACATGTAAGCTTTCTCTCTCCTCCCACCCCACTCTAAAGCCCTAACCACCCAACCCCCACCACCTCCCCTTCCCCCAACCCCTCCCCCACCCTCGCATCCCCCTCCCCACACCCTCGCCCGCAACCCCCATTTTCGCAATATCTCTCTCTCCTCTGTTTTTCCCAAATCCCAAATCTCCAAATTGAACTAGGCATCGATTTGACTGAGTGGGGAAGGGGTGGGGCGTCAATTTCGACGTGGGGTTCGCGGCGGCGATTTGGACGGGGGGGGGGGGAGGGCGGGGGTGGGGGGCTGGCTGGGATGGTGGGAGTGTGGGGGAGGGGGACTGCAGGGGTAGGGGAGGGGTGGGGGGAAGTGGAGCTGGTGGAGGTTGGGTGGTTAGGGCTTTAGAGTGGGGTGGGAGGAGAGAGAAAGTTTCCATGTTTATCAATGGAGGATGATGGGTGGAGAGAGAGAAAATTGGGGAGAATGAGATGAAAACCTAACGGCGTTAGGTTTCCATCCATAGTAAGGGTATCTTGAGCCCAAATACAAACCTCCTCAGAGATATTTGAGGAATTCCCCAAATGTGGGGGTATCTTGGGAATTACGCCAAACCTCAGGGGTACCGAGGGAATTTCTTTTTTTTTTTTTGTTTGGGTGTGGGAGTAATACATATCAGTTGAACAGTTCGACATTGGGCAAATACCTGAATTACACTCAATATAAACTCTCGCATAATCTTCGAGTTCTACAATCTGAACTGTAGATTTCCGGCGATGCAACGGCAATAATCTTCGTTAGGGTTTTTGCTGTAAAATCAATTTCCTTCTCCTACCTTTTTCCTCAAAGACCAAATATAATTTCTCAGCGACAAATTGCGAAAATCGTCATTCATCACTTACACTGATCACAAGAATCAAAAATCAAAACTCAAAATTGTGTGTATAAAACCTAATTGAAGATAATCTCTTCACTTTATATGCTTCATCTTCTGTAAAATTTACTCAACAAAATTACCAAATATGAGCGGAAACGAGTTCAGATTCTTCTTATCTTGCGATATCAATCTTCCTCTTACCTTCCGAATTGATCGTTTGGAAGGTATTCTTCCCTCTCTCAAGTCCCCAATTTCAGGTAATTTCCCTCAATTTCTGTTTTTTTCGTTTGTTTCGTGTATTTTGGAGGTCAAAAATTTGAAATTTAGGAGATAATTTTGTAATTCTAGAGCAAATTCTATGATATGCATTATACTATCTATTTTCGTAAATTTTTAAATGCATAATTGTTCAATTTCAATAAAACGTGCTCAGTTTCTACTCTTGCGTGGAAATTTGCGTACCTTTTATCATCAACTAGTTTTTAGGCCTGAGCTATTCCCCGAGTACTTATATATTTCATTTATTAGTATTTTACATTGAAATTATAACACTAAATATTACTTGGTTTAGTGGTTAGGACATTAGTATATAAACTTGAGGTCCTGAGATCAAATCTTATACCATGCATAATCTATTTTTTTTTTTTTGTATGTGGAGTACATGAAATCAAAACTCTAAAGGATAGCGCCACGTGGCACAGTTTCTTGTTGAGAAACACCTTTTAATGTATTAGTATGGATATAGATTTGTTATTTATGATTGCATTTTTTTATTATGTTACGATTTTGAACTTATATTTGCTCGAAGATTAAGGTAATATATTGTTTGGTTAGTTTATGTTACTTTTGTTTACCCTAATTGTTGTGACTACTGGCTTTATGATGAAAGCTGGTGCAGACACTGGTTATGCAGCAGAGGAGAGGAGGGGAGAGCTCTATGTTGAATGTGCGTTGTTCGTCGATGGTGCTCCTTTTGGACTGCCTATGAGAACCAGGTTTGTTTGTCTTCTTGATGAACTAAAGTATAAGTGAATTTAGTTGTTTCCATATATTGTAAAATTTGGGTTGATTCTAGTTTAATTTGCATTGGCTTGTAAAGTTTTTCTTGATGTTGTATTGATACATTAATATGAAATATAATGTTACATTGATGAAGTAAAGGGTTATTAACGTTGACCAAGTTGAATGATCTGTATTGCTGCATTGATAAATGTAAATTGGTAATCACAGCTGGGCTTGCTGGCCCGATGCTTATTGTATAGAGAAAAGATGATGAATTTTTTAATCTGTGATTGATCATTCGACAAGTGTTTAAGGAGGAGGACTCCTTCAGCAATGATGTTAGTTGTTGTTGCTATTGATATTGGAGAACCTTTAATTCATACTCCTTTCGATTGCAAATAGTTGTTCCACTTGCTTTTTCACCGTCTCTGATACTCATCTTTGACCATTAAGATGTTTACCTAGTTGATAATTGTACTAATAAGAAAATGATATTCTAAAAATAAATATCTATACTAATCTAATAAGCTTGAAAAAAGATGTGGTCAAAGTTTACAAACTCTGATCTTGGAAAAAGAAGTGGAACAACTAATAAATGGAGGGAGTATGATGTAGTCCCATATATGGTTTTGTTGCTAGGTTGTCTGCTCTTGCGTACTGTTTGTCTCAGTATTTTTCAATTTAAGCTCATTTGCTTCTATAACGGTGAGAAGTTTTTTGGGTATGGACATACATACAAGATAGGAGATGGAAATGGTTGCTTTATGTAGGTTTATGTCAATTTAGGTCTTTGTTTATCTATATTGTGATTCTTTTTCCGCTTTCAACCCATTTCCAAACTTTTAACAACTTATTGCTAATTGGATGCAAATCACTAATGCACCTTGTCTGATGCTTATACATATCCTTGTATCTTTGTATCTTTGTGAGCTAGATTGTAAATCTTTACTATTGAGATTTGAAAAACTCTTGTAGGCTGGAATCTGGGCAGTCTTTTTGCTGGAGTGAGTTGATCACATTGAGTACCAAATACCGAGACCTCACTGCTCACTCACAACTTTCTTTTACGGTAATCAAGACCTTCTAATTGTACCTTTAAGTTTCTTCATTTCTTAAAAGAAGAATTTTATGTAGAGTCACTAGTTATACGCTCAAAGTGAATTAATTCGTTTTTCTTCTTTAAACACGTTTTGTACTGTGTATGCTTTGGCTTTAGATGGACCACAATTGAGAACTAAGTTTTATGCTCCTAGTTTGTACCTCTCTGCATTGTAAGTCAAAATTAATAATGGTCCTGTTTTTTTCGTGCTCTGGCTTAGTCTCCTATCTGATATGACCCTCCTGAATGTTTATCTGGTTAGTAAAGAGCATGAGTTTGCCTTGTAAAGCTACTAAGTTTCATCAGCCTTTTGCATGTCAATAGATATTGTTGCCGCTTGCTTGTTTCTTGATGGCTAAATGAATTGGTCCCCTGCATCTTGCTGCTTTCAGTTTTTGTTAGCTTGATTTTTCAAATATTTGAAATATATGTTGCACTTGCTCTTTTGTGGTCTCCCACATCTTCACTCTGTTAGTACCTTGTAGAATGATGGATGCCAATTATATTTTCCCTGGTTGGTTACCTTTCAGCATTTACATGTCTGGCTACTCCCTATATCTGAGTCTTGCTTGTGGGTTCCCATTTCCAAAAATTTTAGGTATGGGATGTTTCTTGTTGCAAAGATGAAGGGCTTATTGGTGGAGCAACCATTCTTCTTTTTAACAGCAAGAAGCAACTTAGAACTGGGAAACAAAAACTTAGGTTGTGGCTGGGAAAAGAAGCTGATGGAGCCTGCCCTTCTTCCACGCCTGGAAAGGTTATCAATTTCCTCCTGATTTGGATAGGTCGCAACTTATATGGTTCTTCATGTAAGAAGTTTACAAGCTACAGATTTTAAGTGTGTAGTGAAACATCCGATCTTGCTTTAGGTCCCAAGGCATGAACGAGGAGAGTTGGAGCGTCTGGAGAAGCTTATGAATAAATATGAAAGAGGGCAAATTCCACGCGTGGATTGGCTAGATCGACTCACATTCAAGGCAATGGAGAAGATCAAGGATCGTGAAAGTTGTGGAAGCAGGAGTTCCCAATTATATATTGTTGTCGATTTTTGCAGTTTCGAGCATCAAGTTGTATTCCAGGTAATTATCTGATTTTCCTTTCTTATACCCACGACTTATAATTTTCTCATGTTTGTCTGTCTCCTCCTCTTGTTATTACAACTTCTTATGATCTAAATGTTTGTACTTTGTAGTATTGCTCTTTTTTCTTTGAAGATGTTTTAGTGTTTAATATGTAGTTTTTTAACAAGGATGGTGTATTTTCTTCTTAATCTCGTGGATTTTACCCAACTGAAATGACACTGCATTCACTTGCCTATAAGTCTGCCCACCTAGATTTGTTTGGTTATGTTGCATTCCATTTTCATGGAAGTAGCAAATTTGTTGGTAGAAGATGTTGATTATAATATTGATATACTCCATTTTATGTTTCTTGTTACTTTTTTTTGTCTTGTCTCAAGGTCTACTGTGAAGGACATAATGTGTGGTCGTTGTTGTTCTAGCTAAAGCTTGTCTTTTACTGGTGAAAGATATACTCCCCCAGTTTATTTTGTATAGAAGGCACCTGTGTTTCTCAAGGTTGAATTTTGACTGTTAATCTCTCTCAAATCATATTGCAAATTTTTCTAGAAAAATAATAGTTTTTGGAAGTACTTTTCTATATGCATCTATTGGTATACTTTTTATGATTTTATTAATGGATTTTAAGAGAAATTTTGCAGTCAGAGTTTGACCTTAAAAATTCGAATTTATTTATTTTTTAATATTTAATGAAACGGAAGGAGTCCTACAATAGACCAGAATGGGGAAAAAAGAACAGCTATTTGCAGTTCAAAGATCTTTATTACGTCATTATTGCTCATCGGATCCTTCTCATAGGATTGTCCCATTGATGTTTTAAGTCTAGATGTCCAGGGAAAATCTGCTGTACCTCTGGAATACTACTAAAGGTGAACTAGTACACTACGTGTTGTAGGTTCTGTGTTCTGACACAACTATAGTTCTGATTCTTCTACTCCATAATCAGCTGCTAGAACCTTGTATATCTTTTGGCATCACTTGCGAGCACACATTGTTATCATATTCTATGATAGGTTAGTTGAGTTATTGTTATATGAGAAATATATGACCGCGTGCTTTTCAATTGCATTTGGCTTGTTATATTTCTATAATGTGTACTGTTTGTTTCCTCAGAAGACCTACTAAACTTATACAAGATGGCTGTTTTTTTATTTTTATGTAGGAAACTGGGCCAAATGTTTTCTTACCATCTCCAATAGGTGCAAATGAACTTGTTACTGTGTGGGATCCAGAAGTGGGAAAGATAAATCCTTCTGAGCACAAGCAGATAAAATTAGCTAGGAGCTTAACTCGTGGTATCATTGACCGGGATCTGAAACCAAGTTCCAATGAAAGGAAGTAAGTTCAGATTTATGACAATTAATATAGTAGTTTTCAATTATGGTGCTTCATAGCTTAAAGTGTCTGTCCCTCTTCCTCAAGGCTGGAGATCTTGTTTAACAGCCTCACTGTCGTAATCATTTACCACCTGATTGTTACGTGCTGCTGACGAACTCAAAATTTAGTTGGCATTGTAGCTAGCAAATTAAGGTTTTTGTAACTTCAAAACTTTATGGTACTTTCCGTGATTTAATTTCCGGTGTGCAATTGAAACAAAGGGTTTCAGTGTCTCTTGACGTTTGACATATCTTGTTTTACATATGCGGTTCAATAATAGCCTCATAGGCCTGAATTATCCATAAATTTGCTTGTTGGTTCTGCTCTTTTGTTTCTTATCAGTAGTTAATCTAGTATTTAGTATCATATTGATTGCTGTTTTCTTATCATCAAGAACAAAGTCTGAGGTTATGATTCCTATTTTCTTAATGTTAAGAGTGATACAAAGGATATTGAAATACCCACCAACAAGGACCTTGAGTGGAGAAGAAAAGCAGCTTCTATGGAAATTTCGGTTCTCATTGATGTCAGAGAAGAAAGCTCTCACAAAGTTTCTTCGATGTGTTGAATGGAGTGATGTGCAGGTCAGGACACTTGAATTTCTTGCCTTCTGTTACTCAGATTTTCCTTCTCTAGATTGCTACCTTCTACTACAGTATTGCAGGAAGGTTCTGTGTGAAGATGCTCTATTAGTTAATCTCAGTTGGTTTGATTGATGCATATACAGGAAGCAAAGCAAGCAGCTGAGTTGATGGGTAGATGGGAGATGATTGATGTTTGTGATGCGCTAGAGCTGCTATCTCCTGTATTTGAGAGCGAAGAGGTTAGTGTTGCCATTAGCTGGTCTGTTATTGAGTTATAGTCTCAGTTTTAACAATTATGTTTCCGGGTACACCTCTCTTTAGACCGATCTAGCTAATAATTTGCAGAAATACCCAAGTACAAAAATAGGTAGTAAAAGTTTTTTTTTTTCCTTTTTAAAGAAAATCTAAGCTACATCTTGGCTCTTGCATAAATCATGCCTTTCAACAGGTTCGTGCATATGCTGTGAGCGTCCTTGAGAGAGCTGATGATGATGAGTTGCAATGTTATCTTCTTCAGTTAGTCCAGGCCCTTCGTTTTGAGCGCTCAGATAGATCATGCCTATCTCATTTTCTTGTGCAACGCTGTACATTCTTGTCCTTGTCTTCCTATTATGGTTAATGTTTCTGGTATAGTGACAGTTAACATGCTTTAAATCTATTTGCAGCTTTACGAAATATTGAGTTGGCCAGTTTTCTTCGTTGGTATGTTGCTGTGGAACTTCATGATCCTGCTTATGCAAAGCGCTTTTACTGTACCTATGAAATGCTAGAAGAGAATTTGTTGAAGGTAAATAAAATTTTAACTTCCATGCAAGAGACAATTGCTTCTTAATCGTAAAACACATGCACAAATAGCTATACTGGACCTGTTTTTATATGATATTACATGAGAACATAAAAAAGGAAGACGGGAAAGAATACCTTGTGATTCTAACGAAAATTTCCCCTGTAAAGATCCTTTACATGAAAGTGATGTAATACCTTCTGCCAAGTGAAATGCAACCATCTAAAATTTGTGGCGTTGGTTGGGATCGACTCCTGCAGGTTAAGAAATACACATGTATGATTGTATAAATTGATGGTATATCGTGGTGTATTTTTAGGTGGAGGAATCTTTTTATTTTGTATAAATAAGTTTGTATCTCTATTTTCTAATCTGCATTCTGCAAGGCCTTTTTAAGGTCAAAATGTTGTTTTTCTTGTAAGAATTATATAGATTGTAGAAATCATGCTAAAGCTTAAAATCAGCTCGTCTTTTGTGTGATGTGTTGCACGCTCATTTAATGGTGCGACATCTTAGTAACCCTTTTATGACATGATTATCCCCTCCAAAAAAATTATTATTAAAATCGACGCATTAACAATTACCCCAATATAACCTTTATTAATATCAGTAGCCCTATATATTTTTCCAGTTTTTCCTTTTATACTTAGTCAGTAACCCATGTCACATCATTAACTAATCGCTTGGTCTGTCGCATATAAGAATTTTTAATTGAAGATATCACTGTTTTTTTGTGTGTGTGAGATCATGTGTGACTTTGATATGTAACTTTTGTAGGTCTGTGTTGCTATGTGGTAACTGGTAAGCTCGTCTGTTTATTCATCTTGCTGGTTGTAAATACCTTTATCATCTATGTTCTGGCAGCTATCAGCTGCTGAGACTGGAGGAGAAGATGGGTTCAAGTTATGGCAAAGTTTGGTTCGTGAAACCGAACTAACAGCCCAATTGTGTTCTATAATGAGGGATGTTCGTAATGTGCGTGGTGGAACGCAGAAGAAAATGCAAAAGCTTAGACAGCTTCTTTCAGGTCTTCTCAGTGAGCTTACCTATTTTGAGGAGGTATGACTTTTTCGTTCTCTGGAGAGTTTCAACTTTCAATCTTCTATTTTTAATATTCTTTAAAGTCACTTTTTTACGTGTCAAAGCAAGCAGTTACCTGTTTTATATTATACTGACATGGCTTTGGTTCTGACTTCTGATGAAGCCAATACGATCACCGTTGCATCCCAAAGTGCTCATTACTGGGATTTTGCCAAATGAGTGTGGATTATTCAAAAGCACGTTGCATCCTTTACGGCTGACTTTCAGAAATTCTAGTGGAGAAAGTTGTAAGATTATATTTAAGAAGGGAGATGATATGCGACAAGACCAATTGGTACGCTTCACTTTAATTCTCTTTATTCATTCATAAATCTTCAGCTGATATGTGAAGATGTTTATTTATTATTTATTATATTAAAGAAAGTGTTGTTTTGCTATTTTATTCTCCTCTAATATTGCGATACTTCTATTTTGTAGGTAATTCAAATGGTCTCTCTCATGGATCGGTTGCTTAAATTGGAGAATCTTGACCTCCACCTGACCCCATATAGAGTCTTAGCAACTGGGCAAGACGAAGGGATGATGGAATTTATACCATCCCGTTCTTTAGCTCAGGTATTGAATCCTTAATTATAGTTTTTCCTTTAACCCTTCATCCCTTGTGGCCAAGGTTCGAAGTATGCCTATACTTTATGTCTTTGTATCTGTTGGATGTTTTCTCCATCTCATGAGTTGCTGAGGTATCCTTGAAAGTTGAACTTTATCTAACAGTCTACTGTTTGATCTCCAGATTCTTTCAGAACATCGTAGTATCATCGGATTTCTCCAAAAATGCCATCCTGATGAGGACGGACCATTTGGAATAACTGCTACCTGTCTTGAAACATTTATTAAGAGCTGTGCTGGTTATTCTGTTATCACATATATTCTGGGCGTTGGAGATAGGTAATCTTTAAGCTTTAGAATATTATCATTTCAGCCTGGGCTTTTCTGCTTCTAGTTTATTTAAAGGATCATCACTGAAATTTTTGGTAATTCTTTTCGTCTTCGAGTACAATTTAATGATTTTTAGTCATTAGGAATAATTGAAAGGATTCTGATCAAGAGCATGTTAGGTGAATTATGCTTCCTTAGCTAATTCATACGGAGTATATAATTTTAAAATCTTAGTGTCTTTTCTGGTAACAAGTAACTTATGAAAAAGATAGCAAGTCTAATTTCCCATTTAGTTATTTTCACGAGCTTTTGGTTGGTTCGTATTTTCCTCCTTTTATCTACTTTTGTTGCAAAGTTTGGTTTTGGCTGGAAGTTGGTGAAGAATAGAAGATAAAATCCATCTTTTTTGAACTTTTCTTTGTTCCTATGACCATGTTGAGTATACTTCTTCTATTATTTTAGTTGTAACATGAGGGATAGGCATGGGGTTTTTAGGAGATTCATATGATGAGAAGTGCTGGATAGAAATGGTATCATACATGTGATGAGGAGAGAGAAAGAAGAAATTACACGCTAATAAGAGGTTTGTTGTAACTTGCAACTAATTCATACATCCAACATAAGGAAGTGTTATAAACTTGTAACTAAAAGAAAACAGAGGACTTTAAGTCTTAACTTTATGCTGTTGCGGCCCTGTAATCATTTAGGATGCCTGTGCATTTTTGTGCACTCAGTGAATAGTTGTGCCTTTTTTTTTGTTGATTGCTATCTTTGGTTTTCTTTCTTGGGTATTGGATTTTTTTGTTATGCCATGTGGATCTATGAATGGATAATAAATTCATTGATCTTTGTGCTCTGTAGGCATCTAGACAATCTTCTCTTGAGGGATGATGGACGACTGTTTCATGTAGATTTTGGCTTCATTTTGGGTCGAGATCCTAAACCATTTCCACCACCAATGAAACTATGTAAAGAAATGGTTGAGGCTATGGGTGGAGCTGAAAGGTATTGAGTACTTTTAGTTGTTTTGTGTTGTTGACCTCCTATATGGATTTATTCTCATATTAGCTTATAGACTTAATCATGCCCTCACTAATTTTCGTGTGGCGGTTTAGGTTGAACATGTCTATACATCCTTGTCATGTTATCTTTTACACTAAACACTTTTTTGTGGGTCTTGCAGCCTATACTACACAAGATTCAAGTCTTACTGTTGTGAAGCATTCAATATACTTCGCAAATCCAGCAACTTAATTTTGAATTTGTTCCATTTGATGGCGGGTTCTAACATTCCTGACATTGCTTCAGATCCTGAAAAAGGCATTTTAAAGGTAACTTTTGGTTTCCCCTTATCATATGTATTTTATGGTCTGTGTGGATATACCATTGCAAAACCTGATGGCTATTTACGTAACAAGTTCTGAAGATTCCATTGATGTTGTCTAGCTGCAAGAAAAGTTTCGGTTGGACCTAGATGATGAAGCCAGCATACACTTTTTCCAAGATCTCATCAATGACAGTGTTAGTGCGTTGTTCCCACAAATGGTTGAGACGATCCATAGATGGGCTCAGTATTGGCGTTGATCTGTATATTAGTCGTGGAGCTAACAACATCTATGCAGATGATTGGTAAGATATAACGAGCGCAACTCATTATTGTAAATGTTGGCAAGATTTCTTGAATTCAGTGCATTAGGATTGCGAGCCATATTAGGTCTAGCAACCCCCTCCTCCCCAAAAAATGAAGAATTGTATGTGCTCAGACTGGGCTTTTTATTTATTTATCTTTTTTTTTTGGGGGGGAGGGGGGTTTCAGCAGAACTGTTGTAGTGACTGGCCCCCAAATCATCTGGTTCAGACTGCTACTGAATGCGAATAGCTCTGTTAAAACAGTTCAGTTTAATAGTTCAACTGACCGAACTGAACAGTGCAACTTGCCTGCTTTTTGCCCGTTCCAACCATCAGAACTGGACAAACCCTTTCAAATTAACTGAACCGGATTGTTGGTTTTCTGAACTGACTGGAAATAGTCAACATAAACTTGTTCAACTGAACTGGATCTGATGGCCTTGTTTCACAAAAAGAGTTGACGGCCCCAAAAAATTGACCAGATTGTCCCATGGATGGACTCGATCTGCTGCATTTGATTGATTAGTAGGGGAAAAAGGAAAGAAAGAAGAATGTGAGACCTGTCCTATTTGATCTTTCCATCTTTGTGGTTTAAACTGTCTTAAACTTAACCTTACCAGGTAAGTCCAATCAAGCCTGCGAATATATATAGTTCTATGGGGCTGGGACCAGATAGGCCATTCATTGAACCATCTGTTTTTTGGTCTTAGGAAAATGATCCTATGTAGTTACATTTTTTGGTGCTGTGGCTAATTTTCTGTAAAAACTTAGGAGGAGTCCGTTGCTTTAAGCACACTTTCACGTAAACCTCCCATCTCCCATTTGTGATTAACATTGACAAACTATTCTGTAGCCGTCATCTCGTGCATTTCTTGTAGATTGGATCTTTCTAGCACGTATGTGTTCAACTGCGGGTCTGAGCTTTTGACGTGCACAAATCGCAAGACATCAGGATGATCAGATACACTGTCTCCGTCCAAAAAGAAAGATACATTATCGGTTTGACAAACTTTCTTAGCAAATGTTCTGATGGGGTGTGACTTTGGTGAAGGAGGGAAAGTTGTTCATAGTTGTACATCGCAGCAGATGTATTAATTCTAATTTGTTCATTTTTCAGTCTCTTTCTTCTCTCCTTTTGCTTGATACTTCAACATGTGTACAGTGTAGCAATGCCTGGTCTAGTTTGCTAATGTATAGATATTTGTAATATTTTCTCATACCAATTATTTACCTCATTCTAATGAGGTTCCATGTAAAGCTATGAAAGTTATATATACTAGTGTAATTATTTACTTGATTTATTTGGAGTTTTTTTTTTTTTGTTTCTAGGTGTTGTGGAAGCTATTAACTTGCCATACACGGGAAATTAAGAAATTAGAAAAAGAAAATCAATGAATTTGAAGTTTGAACCTTACAACGGAAAAATTTCAAAAAACTACCTTTTATAACCAACTTTTTTCAAGAAACTACCTTTTAAAAATTTTCTTTCAAAAAACTACCTTATATAACATATTCCTTTCAATATACTACCATGTCACGTTTATATTTAATACTAATCAATAAATGACAATCGCCCAGGTAGGTTCTTCGCCCAGTGGAGTAGCGATAAAAGAAGAGAGAAACGATAGGGGAGGAAAGAATAACAATTTACGGTGACTCAATTATTAGTGATTAAACCCCATTTATGGTAAAGTGGTAGTATATTGAAACAAATTTTTTATATATAGTAGTTTTCTAAAAGAAAATTTTTATAAGGTAGTTTTTAAAAAAAAATTGATTATAAAAGGTAGTTTTATGAAATATTCCCTATAACAAATAGTTAATAGGTCCCAAGTTTGGTTGATTTGCTCCTAATCGTTAAATATAAGGTGTCTTTTCACAATCGTCCAAGGTAGTGTAGTGATGTGTTAAATGTATAAAACAGTCTTTGCACTCTTTATTTTTAACACTACAAAAGCTTGATACCAGTCTCAAACCATGGGTTGGACTTGGGAGTAATGGCTAATAAGAAAAGTTAGCCTTAATAAAATACAATAGTTATCACAACAAATTCTTAAATGAGACGAGTGCGTAATAAATTATTATAAGATGGGGTAACTTTTTGCCTTAAACGAATTACTTCACTTTAATAGAAGTAACCTATTTAAGGTAAAAAACTTACTTTATTTCAAAGTGACTTCTTTTGGCTAAAAAAATGACCCAATTTGCCTAAAAGTAAATTATTTTCATCTCCCTATATTTATCATATTTGAAAAAAAAACTGAAAATGATTTTTCCTAAGAATGCAAAGAACATTTAATCAGTGGATGTCATTATACCTTTTGTTGATCATTTTTTTTGAACAACTTGTGCTTAGCATATTTGTAATTTGTGGTATTTGATGTGTTTAGTGAATTCGTCTCTATATTACTCACAACGACATACACTTCCTTTAATTGGCTTGTCCTTGCCATTTGCATATAATTCTTGGAGGATGAGTTGTCACCAGCCGAAGAAATCTTTGACTTAGGGTTTCTCGTTGGTTTGCCCATTAATTCAGGTTTTGTCTAAGTGAAAATCTCCCTGAAAATTATTGTGGAAAAAAAAGTGAGAGTGAAAGTGAAAGAGTTAGTGAGAGATGTTTATATCCGTTTTAATTTTACTTCTACTAATACCCCAAGATCACATCTCAGTCAAAATTCCCAAATCTCTATTATATAAGCCAAGGGGGGAGCAATGGTGTCCCCCTTGGAATTTACTTAAATGCCCATCCACAACATAGATATTACCCTTAATGAATTTAATTTTTCATATATATTAAATAATCTTTTCTTCTTCCTACTTGCCATATATATTGAAAAGTTAACAATGGAAATGATTTGAAATTTCAATTAAATATTAAATTAAGGAGAATGATTTCCTCTTCTTGCATGTGTGAAAAACTATGATCAAAATTTAAATTTATGATATAACTTGATTGACACAATCAGAAGAAAAAAAATAATAACTTGAATTTCATATTAATAATTATACTGATAATATTCTAAAACCTAGATGTTGATTATTATTCGGTAAACTCTATTATTATATATCAAACTCTTCCACTTTATTAATATTCAACGATTGAACCTGATACACAAATTATTCCACTTTATTTGAGCACAAGCTTTCCTTTGTTTTATATTTTCTTCTCTCAATACTATATTTGAATAATGATTAACAAATAACTAAAAAAACCAACGAAACATTGATTTAAGAAAAACATAAAAAAATAAAAAAATTTAGAAATGTCTGTTTGAATCAAAAAATTTGTAACACTGATGAATAACTAATTGAGAAAAAAAACGCTAATATTATTCGCACGCATAGCGTGCAAAATTTGCTAGTAATAATCATAAGAGAAAGGCGAGATATTTAATTGTTTCATATCTAAATTTTGGAATATGAGTGTGGTCCATTTTTATCATTACACTTGAAATAGGGCCTATCAGTTTTCCTATTTCACATTTAAATATCTAACAATTACATTTTTTTTTTTTTGAGGGGACTAACAATTACATATTTAGACTTTCTCTAATTGTAACTATTAACTTATTCCTTTTAGGAAAAAGAAAATGAAAATTAGTCATTTAGCCTTTTTCTTCCTTAAAAACGTTTATTCCACCAACACTAATAAAGTAACTTCTCACAATAGAACTTCTCATGGAATTTTGTTACCAATATGAATCAACCCACCACTAAGTTTTAGTCAGTTTGCATGTGAGATACATGTAAAAAAAATACAAGTCAAATAAAGGAAGCATCATTTTGATTCAATTCCAATACGAATCAAACTTCCATTGACCAAACTGAGCATCAATCTTAACCTGCCTTTCTCATTCCATCTCACAAATCCCACGTGGCAATTCCTGAATGGCCAAACCACTGCAATCTCAACACCCTCATGTTTTTCCAATTTTCCTTTCACGTCCACATACGTTGTTACTTGTTAATGGTTTCCCATTTCTTTATCGGCAAAAGTTAACCAGCGCCCCGAGGACGTTAGATAAGATGACTAAAAATACTTCCTCCGTTTTGAATTATTCGCTATACTTTTATGATATTTGACCATGTATTATTTACTATTAGATAAAATCAAATGTTATAATGTAATATGTTGTTGGAGTCGTCTCAATGTATATTTTTATTAAATCAATTTTTTATACTTTAAACCAGGAACGGTGCCACGTGGCGCTCTCCCTAGGGAGTTTTAGTTCATGTAATCCATGTACAATAAAAAAAATTTAAAAATTACATAGTATAGGTTTTGATTCCGTGACCTCAAGTTCATGTACTAAAGTTTTAACCACTAAACTAAGTTGTATTTAGTGTTATCATATCAAAGTACAATATTAATAAATGAAATTTTTTCTTACCCGGGGCATAGCCCGTGGCCTAATAACTTGTTAAAGATATTAAATAGTGCATCGGCGAGCGTAAAAGTCAAAGTGTAGCGAGTAAAAAAAAAACGAAGGAGGTAGATATAGTAGATGAATCTAACCATTAATTACATCGATTGATGCATGATTTTGACATGCAACCCAAAATTTATACTTCCTCCGTTCCATTTTAAATGAAACACTTACTATTTTAGGTCTTTCAAAATAAGTGAAACATTACCTTATTTGGTATTCACTTCTCTCTATCTCTCTCCTCATCACATGGGTCCCTTCTTTTTTTTCTCTCTATCTCTCTCCTATTCTAAATCCCCGTGCCAAGGCCCTACGTTTCATTTAAAATGGAACGGAGGAAGTAGTATTTCAGAAAATATATATAGTGCTTATCTAATATCCGGGGCATTCGTTAGCAATAACGTTCTTTATTTAAAATAAAAATCACATCTCAAAGGGTATTTCCGTAAAATCACATCTCAAAATTTGGGTAATCCCTGTTTTAAAGAAACTCTTCTCCTCTTTCTCTCTCGCACATTCAGATTCTACGCTATCTCTCTCTCCTCTTTCTCTCACCTCTTTCTCTCACTACTCTTCACAGGTGCGTTTCGAAACTGCAATCAGTAAATAATTTTACTTCTAATTTCGATCTCATTTTGCATTTTCGTGTGTTTTTAGTTTTTAGATGTAGTTTAGATTTAATTGAAGCATTGAATTTTCAGTTTTCTTACTGTTAATTGTTAGAGAATTAGGTTTTTATCTGTTTAAACTTAATAAGGTTTTGGTTGCTTTAATTTTTGTGAAATTTCGTCCTTATTTGATCTTAATTTCAGCATTTCAGTGACTCTACGAAATCATGCATTCGCATTTTGCATTTTGATTTTAGATTTTAGATTTTAGATGTTTGATTTTCATTGTTAAATTTAGGTTTAGCCTTGTGGATCTTCTTTCCAGAGATCTGATGATTTCTTGATGTGAATCGTGTAGATCTGCATAATTTTTAGCTGTAATTTGAATTGTAAAAATGACGATTTAGCTCATCGTATGCGAAAAGTGACTTTAGTATGATGCGTTGTGATGGTATTTGGTTGATGACTTTTCTTTTCGACAATTGAGATCTCTAATTACTGCGCATGTCTATTTATTGTTTTTTTATTTGAGTGTGGTGAAATTTAGATCAGGCTTTTAAGTTTATTGTTTGCGACTGGCGAAACTTTTTGTTGTTGAGATCTGTTGGATTCAGGAACATGTTGCTAAATTTTTGAATTTGAACTCAATTTTTATAGTCCGTGGCGGTGCGCCGAGAATTTTGGGTGATCTTTAGTGCCTCCTGCATTCAACTGATATTCATTTGTTAAATTTCAGTTTAATTACTCTCATCTTTTTGGAAATGAGCCTGATTTCATTACACTTTTGATGTCTGATGTTGGTGTATGGAATTTTACTGAATGCAGAGGTTAGTGAAATAGTCAACCGGGAAAATGGGGCTTACATTCACAAAGCTGTTTAGTCGCCTGTTTGCAAAGAAGGAAATGAGAATTCTTATGGTGGGTCTCGATGCGGCTGGTAAGACCACCATTCTCTACAAGCTCAAGCTTGGAGAGATCGTCACAACTATACCCACTATTGGTAAGTCATAATCCTCTTAATATCTTTCTGGCTTGATTTGTGTTTAATTCAATTGTTATAGCTGGTTGACAGAGGGTTGTGGTAATGAGTTCACGTAGCTTTTATCCACTTAGTTGCCTCGATTCTGGTAGTACTGAAAAGGCTGGGCTGGTTGCTCTTCTTCTTTCTGAATGGTGGATCTCATGCAATCTGCATCCATGAGTCATGAGTGACAATTTTGTGGAAGTGAGAGCATGTGGTTAAGCTGGTGGACAATTTACTCTGCTTGCTGCTATGATACTCAAACATTAGAGACGCAACTTGATTTTGATTTCATGTGGGGCAGTAACTTAATTGCATTGGGTGGTCTAATCATATTAAATGGTTGTTTCCACTTTCCAGGCAGTTTGACATTGTGATACCACGAGTGTAGTTTTTTGCATTTGGCCTATTCGTACACAAATTTTTTGATTCCACTGGGTATGAGTCTCTACGTGAGGCACAGTCTATATGAGGATTGAGGACTGAAAATATTCATAGGTAGACATTTTTGTAGTATAGATCTGTTTGCCTTTTCTTGTCATTCTACACGAACTTTTTCAAGTCTTGGCCCTCGCTGAAATTCTAATATGTAACTTGATCCATTGAGACTTTAGCTTGCATGATAGAAGATGTCATTCGAAGTTGGGGGACCATATTTGACGAAGTAGATACCGAGAAGCTCTTTTGAGGGTCTGATCCAAGTGGGGACAAGAAAGGTAGAAGGCTGCACACCTCCTTTAGAATTAGTATCATCAGGCCACTGTCTTCGTAGTCTGCTGCTTGTATTACAGATCTACAAGGATTTATTTGTAGCATAATTGATACGACTTGCTCTTGACGCTAATGATGTATACACAAAAGTGTGTTGTAGACTGTAGTATAATACTGTCCAGTGTCCAGTATGAGCAGTGAAATTAAGCTTTTGACACTTAAATAGGCAAGTGGGCATGCTATATCGATACCTGATTGGATGGAAAGATAATTGCACCAAGGTGAAGTCTGAATTTCTGATCTCATCTTTACATGGATAATAGTGTCATAAAACGCCTTGATTAATGGTATTTTTAAGTCTAATAGAATATGACCAGGGTAAGTAGGACGGTAGTCAATTAAATCGATCTTTTACAACATATGCTATGTTACAAATTTCATTGGTATATCTTGTATCTGCAGCCTGTACTGCTTTTTTGAATTCTTCAGCCTCTTGTATATGCTCAAAGAAGTTGTCTATTTTTTGCAGGTTTCAATGTGGAAACTGTTGAATACAAAAACATCAGCTTCACTGTCTGGGATGTTGGGGGTCAAGACAAGGTTTGCATACTGTCTTCTTTTTGGTTAATCAATATTGTTGAATACAGTATCAATTTGGATTAAATTCTGATCCTGTACTTTTCCGATTTATATTAAGTTGGTATTTCTATCCGAAAAGTTGGATGATAAGCACGCAATAGAGTGATGATTCAATAATGCCGCAATATAGATATTTTAATTGAATTTGTAAATATATAATTTGAATAATAAATGATGCATGAGAATAGGTGAGGAGTGAGACGAGGGATGAGTGAAATCACTGAAATGGGTGAGGGGAAAGACTATGCAAACTAGGGCAACACCTAATACTTTTTGTGCAGTGTTTGACAACAACATTAAAAAGTCACCTGAGTGAGATATGTGAGGACAAGTTGATATATATCACTTTTCTTTGGATAAAATAACGTTTAAGAGCTGTTACTGACAAAACTCATGTATGTGCAGATCCGTCCATTGTGGAGGCACTACTTCCAAAATACACAGGGGCTAATTTTTGTGGTTGACAGTAATGATAGAGACCGTGTTGTTGAGGCAAGGGATGAGTTGCACAGGATGTTGAATGAGGTATGCTGCATTGTTTTGGACTAATTACTTCAATAGTATTATTAGTTTATTACAGTGTTTATTGTAGGTGGTAGTTTTTATTCATGCTACAATTTCTTACATACTCGTAGACTTCAGGCAAAGTTTCTAGAAGGTGATTTTTCTATCTGAATTTTATATTGGATATGAATGTTCTCTAACTCTTTGCTGTTGGACAACTACCTCTTACATAAAACTTAGTTACCTGCGCTTTTTAGAAACTAGAGCTTATGTAGCAAACTTGCCATGGACCTGAGTTCTGACAATTATTTTTTTTTGCTTAGGACGAGCTGCGTGAAGCGGTGCTGCTTGTTTTTGCTAACAAGCAGGATCTTCCTAATGCGATGAATGCTGCTGAAATTACTGACAAACTTGGCCTGCACTCTCTCCGACAGCGTCACTGGTAAAAACTCTTCAGGATTTGTGGACTTACTCGAATGCCTTGTTCTGTAAACTCTTATTTAATTGTTTAAGTTGATTTTCTGTGCTCAGGTATATCCAGAGCACTTGTGCAACCTCTGGGGAGGGACTTTATGAAGGACTTGATTGGCTTTCTAACAACATTGCAAACAAGGTATATTCCATGCTGATTTCTATTAAATTGTATAGGCTTTTCTTAATATTTGCAATGGATGGTTTACTATAGTTAGTTGTTTATGATCAACGTGCTTTCTGATAGCGCATCTTTCATTCTTCGCAAAAGCGATGGAGATTAGCCTCAAAAATATAGTTTTAATTGCCCATGGTTTGGTTAACAATATCTAATTCTTCTAATGATTTACAGGCTTGATGAATTGGGCGTTTGTCATGCACAGTTTGTCCTGGATGCAGGGGTGAAGATTATCTAAGTCGCATTTGTTGTTTTTACCTAGAAAAATCAGTTTATGTTTGTAATTTTGTGAATGGAAGTGATAAGCTTTTTGCTTAGAGCTTTGGATATGGCTATATGTTACTAAATAGTGGTTGAGCGTTTCCTGCACTCCAAAATTCTTTGGGTTCCCATTTCTGTAATGCAATAGATGCAAGTGAAGTTAAATCCTGGCTCCTGGTAGTGATGATTCAGTTTAGTGAGGTTGTATTGCTATCCTTTAATATCGTACACACAATATTCATTTGCCTAGTAGTTTTGTTGGCCTTGTGCATTTGGATGATGCATTTTGTAGTAGCAGGACGATCCACGGACAGTGGCAGTTACATTGATTAAGAACAACCAAGAATTTTTCAAGTGCTAATGCTTTCATTACATTTACTGTCAGTGATATGGTGGATTGCTCATTTGATGTTTCTTCGCTGGTGAGTTGGCTGCCTGAATGTGCTATCAAGTAGTTTTCCCTTTTATGAAGCGATTCACATACTCATATATATGGTCATACCACACACTTAGGGTCTATTTTGTTTAACTTATTTTGTCTTATTTGATTTTATCTTAGGAAAAATTGATTTTATCAGTCCCAACTATGGGCGTCCTGACAAAAACAGTCCCAACTATCGTTTTTTATTGTTCAGTCCCAACTTTGAAGGGTGTTTTACAATTGTAGTCCCAAGCGGGTAAAAAAACTTTGTAGCGAGTAATTTGCCATTTTTTTTATTTTTTTTTTTTCAATCATCTTTCTCCCTCCTTCCTTCACTACTTCCTCCTCCTCTTCTCTGCCACCAGCCACCCCTCCCCAGCCAACCCCCCCCCACCCACCTCCCCGACCACCTCTCCCCCGCCCGGAACCCCTCCCCGCCTCGGAACCCCTTCCCCTCCACTTACCCTCCCTTTCCCCCTTGCCCGGCCCCCCCTGCCACCCTTCCCCGACCACCCCTCCCTTGCCACGAAACCACTCCCGCCTCGGAACCCCTTCCCTTCCCCTCCACTACCCTCCCCTTTCCCCTACCCCACCCAACCCCTCCCCGACCCACGAATCCCCGACCACCCCCCCCCCCCGGAACCCCTCCACTACCCTCCCATTTCCCTTGCCCCACCCACCCCTCCCCCGCCCTAAAACTCCCTACCCCAATCACGTATCCCCCGACCTCGTAATCCCTCCCCTTCCACTCCACTACCCTCCCCTCCCCTGCCACCCATCCCTCCCCTGTCCTAAAACATTCCCCCTGCCCCCTGACCTTCGAAACCCCTCCCCTTCCCCCCCACCTCCCTTGCACCTGAAAGACTTCCCCCTGCCCTTCAGACCAGTTTATGAGAAGAAGAAGAAAGAGGGACAAAGAAGCAGTGACTAAAGGAGAGAGAGAGAGAGACGCGAGAGAGGTGTGTGAGAAAGGTTGTCGGTTGGGTGGAAGGGAGAGGGAAGAGGAGGGGTGGTACAGGAAGGGGAGGCAGGAGGGAGGAGAGAGAAAGACTGAAGGAAGAGGTGGAAGAAACAGGTCAAAAAAAAAAAAAAAAAAGGAAAATAGGGGTTTTTTACCGGTTTAGCAAGTCATAAGTCGACTTGGACCACCAGTGTAAAGGAGGGGTTAAAGTTGGGACTGAACAATAAAAAACGATAGTTGGGACTGTTTTTATCAGGACGCCCATAGTTGGGACTGTTTAAATCAATTTCTCCTTTATCTTATCTTATTTTATTCTGAAATGAGTGAAGATAAGTTGAACAGAACATCTTATTTATCTTATCTGATCTTATCTTATCTGATCTTATAAATGCTTATATAAGTTAAAGTAAGTTGAACAGAACGAACCTTTAATAAATGAAATGCTAATTGATTCTATTTCCACATATGGTTTTTTCTCTCACGAACATGCTCTAAGCCTCTAAATAGTGTTTGAATAGGTGAATTTGGAGGGAAAATTCCTTTTTTTTTTTTTTTTTTTTGGACAACAGAGGGGAATTCCTTTGTTTGGATATGATATGGACTTATGGAGAGACAAAGGAAAGAGAATTGGAAAGTTCATTTATCGTCCCCTCTTTATAAACCAAGTCGTTCCAAATAAGGGAAAGATTTGGAAGAACATACAAGCGCATTCTTCCATCCTTCCTCTCCTTCCCTTCCTTTCCCCTTCTACATTTCATCAATTATTGCTGTTGAAACAAAGTGTAAAGTTGATACTGAAGAAAATAATGCACGGAAGCTGAAAGTTTTCCGATTTGGAATTTGGATGTAAAGGTGAGTGACGCCAAATTACTATTATATTTACGAAATATATTGAGATATATCAACCACACAGTTTGCTTGCAGTAAACAAAGGGAATATACACTTGCATTTCATCTAATCTAACAAAGATGGAAGTCTTCTCCTTCAACTCTTAGGCAAACTAGCTAATTATGAGGGAGTTATTTTTTCACACCATACACTAGGCAGAATAATTATAAATTTAAAGGTAATAGTAATGGATATGATTACAAATCCATCAACGTGCAGCTGTCTTCCTCACCTTCATCGTATTCAGCCAATATATATTCTGGCTCTTGTTGATAATCATCTTCAAAAAGAAATGGTGCGGCTCTGCATCTTGAGTTCGGAGGTTTCCTGTCATTCATGTCTATTGCAGAGATAATCTTGTCTTTTATGCAGTTCTCAATGGACTCTCCATCAGTGTTTCCCATCTGCATACCAAGGAGACTGAAACATTCACCTTGAAAGTTTGGATCGTCTGAAGACATAATCAGGCCAGTGATGCTTCTTGCAAGATCAGGGGCATGACCGTGAATCTGAAAACAGAAATAAAAGACAAAGTGAGATTGTGTACAAGTAGAGACATGGATTCAACATGCTACTTAGCTTTGCTTGTCCCCCAGGGACATCTGAGGTTTAAGTAATTTCATGTTTATGTCGTATCTTATCAGAATTTAGTCTCGCAATAATGTGTTTGGCTGCTGTCAGAAGAGGAAGTAAAAGCTATAGATAAAATGTTTATATACCTTGAGAGCATGGTCACTAAGAAGAGCTCCGGTGTATCTTTTCTTCAAATCATCCAGCGCAAGACTGATGGCTTCCTTCACTAGCTTTGTCTCGAGTTGATTTCTTTGCCTTACAGGTGGTACAGTTACCTTGGAAGCAAGTCAAGAAAAAACGGTATACAGCAGAATATAGCAGAAAAGATGCATGTCTTCTGATTGCTATTATTGCCTTTCATTAAAATGAAAGTGCAATGTATTAACTTGTAATGGATATTGTTTAGCGTAACAATGGACAGCAATGTCGATATGAGTATTTGGTGGCAAGTTCTCCCATTCAAGCAAAAGAGAGCTTTCTTCATTGGCAATACTTCGTGGAGTCAGCCCATAGTTATTCCACTTGACGCTTCTGAAGGCTTTGACAACTGACTGGTGGACTGAACAAAGCGAGAAGTCTCTACAATATAGAACCTGGAAAGTTGGGTGTTAAGTAGTCCATGTTAGATAAGTGTTGTTATAGACCCTCTGTCTCAAAATCTTAGACATAATTCTATACAAACCAACATCAGAAAAAGTTATTACAGAATTTTATTATTTTGGCAATATATGATTTTGTAAAATGAAGTATGCATCAGATTGAAATTTTTAGAAACAACTTCCAAAAGTCTTACCACTGAATACTTCTTTGTATTTATTTTCCAAAGAATTTTAAGCATACTTTCCTATGATGCTAGAAAGTAAATGAGTCCATGTTTTTTAGGTAGCTTTTTTTTTTTTTTTTTTTTTTGACGGGAATGTTTTTTAGGTAGCTGGACATGTCTAAAATTTGACTGAAGCATTATTTACTCGTATAATCTGGTACTACTAAAAAACAGGGAGAACTTTTAGAAACAACAGGAAAACTTCAAAGGCAAGCACATTAAACCAGAACAAGGCTTTAGCTTTTTACGATTTACACATAGGATCTTCCAGCAACTTCATAAACTCAGTTCATGGACTGAAAGCATATTTTATAGAATATCATCCACCACAGAGAACTGACCTCCGTTTTCGGCTCAAAAGCCTTCAAGCATAATGGATTTGGTGGACCCAAAAACTCATTGTTACTGATGATAATTACAACTTCCACAGCCAGTGCATCAATTCCATGCTTCTGTCCGCATGCTTGTCCATTTCCCACCTTCAGGTTGTCTCTAAGGAAAGAAGAAAAGCATTATTCATAATTATGAACAAAATATGAAGAACCATCTTGTCATAGCTTTCATTTTCTCTTTTGCTAAAAGGAGAGAAAACCGAGATCCTACTTCATCCTATAGAGCAATAGGCTAATGCATCCTGCTCGTATATTTGTTCACCTGCTCGAAAAGCAGGATTTGCACTTTTCACTTAAACCATTTCTATGTTTACACACGTAATCCTCAAGCCCTGACGCTAGCTGTTGTATGTTTGATGACTCTGAGGAAGGTAATGTCAACTCGGTAGCCAGAATAACGTTCTCATGTTGGATTCCATATTGATCACAACATTCAGCCACCAGCTCTATTGCAATGTTCTGGGAGAAAAACAGGAATAAACAATTACTTTTACGCCTAACTTACGATGCAATTGTATAAATTTCTAAGTGATAGAAGTTCTAATCTATTTCAATTAGCCTTTTGGATCAGAATGTCAGAGAATCTTAAAGAATTTGCAACAACTGCCATGCCTCTTCAGCATCTTACATACTTCCCACAAGGAAAGAGCAATACGTCTGAAATAGGATTATAGAATTTTAGTATAAATTATACAGAAGCAAAAATTAAGTAGCTGACAGCACTCAATGTAGCAATTACTGAAGGGTAGGCAAACAAGTAGCTATCGGGATAGAAGAAAGCCTAAGAGCTCAAGGTCTGAAATCATACATGTTATTACCTAGTTATATGTGCTTTTTTCCTGGTGGGAAAGGGGGGGGTGAGAGATATGTTATCTGGTTAACTAACACTATTTCTTGAATACAATAAAAAAGAAGAAGCTGAACTTACGTATATCTTCAGAAGAAGCATCTGCACAACCATATCAAAAATAAGTTTTTAGGTAAAGGTAAAAAGGGAAAGCAAATAATTGTGTGCTATAGTCAATTAGAGCGAAAGAGAAGCCAATTGCAGAAAAAATTTCCAGGATAGACAAACTAGAATTAAGGCATTAGTGTTTAAGGGCACTAGCTCAGATCCACTATGATATCAAAAATACTAGAAATACCTAGCCCTCTAACTTTGTAGGTTATCCCCATTATGATATCAGTGTTACTAGAGATGCCCAGCCAGCTAAAATTTTATGCTATCTGTGTGGAGATAATCAAAATCACATGAAGACCATGTACAAAAAATCAGAGTCTAGTGTACCTTTCCGAAAAAGGAACCCATATCTGCCAATAATACTTCCATGTTCGCACAAGTGGACATAGACACTTCAGTTCCACTGAGAAAAGGAAAACCTAAAGAAAAATGATTTGACCAATCATGTCATGAGCATGAGAATATCACACTTAATAGCTGATAACCAGACCTGAACATAGCATTTGCCTTTGGAGTTGAAGGGAGCTTATTTAATCTTCTGTTAGAAGCACTTTCTTTTACGTTCAATTTGTAATGGAAAAGCTCAGGATTGCCAAGGCCTGCAGACTCTGCTGTTAGTGACTACATAATACCAGCTGACAAACAGTAGAACATTTGATATAAGATAGTAATCTTGTATGTTAGGCCATATCTCAGTATCTCAAAGAAGATTAATGTCATCAATGATCACCAGCATGCACTATATGCAGCTGATAAAAAATTCACCCCCTCAATATCCTTACATTTCTGCAGGCCTTCAAACATCAGCCTTCTCAGAAATAATGCAAGAAAAAGGTAATGAGCCAAGAGTCAGAGCAGAGCTATGTAAAGCCAATAATTCATGTTGACAACAGTGCGAAGCACAGAAGAAAACAGTTACAAGTAATTGATACAAGTATACAACTATATCCACAAAGCTCGTGCTAGTATCTAGAAATTTTCATTTGAAGCACAACGAAACATGAGGAAAGCTACTTATATCAAGGAAAATGTTTAGCTGGTGATCCAAAGACCAATATAGCACTGAAAATATAAAATAGAAAGGATTCTAACTTACTCGTGGTTGTGATTGAAAGCACACCATCTGCATCATAACACAAATCCACACCAAACGAGCAAACATGAACAATTTCAACATCAATATGGATAAAGCTAGCACCCGGCCAGATAAATATTCAAATAATCACAAAGGCTCATGACACTAACCCCATTCGGCGAACACATTATAGCCAAATCTCAAGTCCTCAAATTCTTTCAAGCAACTTCCTGCCCCAGTATCAGAAACTGCCAATACAAACTCCAAATCAAACATATACTATATATTATAAAAAAGAAAGCTTACTGTCCACCAAAGTAGGTTAATCACACTCAAATTACAAGTAGTATCAATTATCAGAGAAAAATTAGATAATCAAATATTATTCTCATGACATCCAGTCAATCACAAATTGAGCATAGAAACAAACAATTGGAGTGCATAGCAATTGCACAAAAAACTCACTGTGATTAAATTTCTTAAAACTTCAAATACTACAGCTCACAAATTATAGTATCATACTACAATCACAAGTAGCATCAATAACTGTAAACAAAAAATCAATAAACAAATATTATTCTCATACTTTCACTTCCAGTTTATTACACTTCACTCTTAAAATAGCAATTACATATAATACATAGTTCTATTAAAATTTCTACCACATTTCACCAAATCAAATAGTACTAAAAATTATGAGGCAAAGAAAGAAAAAATAACTTGATATTTGTGTGAGGAGAGAATCAGAATGCGTGATTTTTCTGATGATGACGGAAAGTCGACAAGGATCTCCTGATAAACGACATCTTTGGACTGCGAGTGAAATTAACTGCCGAATTTTGAAATGGCAAATGTAAATTATGACTAATTTGAAGCGTATGATTTGATAAAACAAACAAGAATTCATGAGATGATGAAGTGAATTACTTCGATATTAGCAAAATGATTACCTGTTTGCAGAGATTCGTCACCTCCATTGTCGCAATCATCAAATTGGGGTTTCGCGCGGAAAGATATATGGCGAATCAGTATATGTATTACGTGGGAAAACTGTATTTCGCTCTTTTTTAGTTTTAAGGCTATATCTTCATTTGGACTCGATTAATGAAAATTCATGTCAGTTTATTTTAGTTGGTTTCCTTTTATAGTTTTAATTTTCGCATTTTCCAGTTCGTGTTTGAGAGGCGAGAGCACAATAGAGTTGCAGACGAAATGGCGAAAGATTGTAGTATTAATGCTAATGTGATGAATGAAACTAGAAACATTCCTTTTATTCTTAACTAGTTTTTAAGCCCGAGCTACGCCCTGAGTAATTATATCTTTCATTTATTAATATTTTACTTTGAAATAATATCATCAAGTATCACTTGGTTTAGTGGTTAAGACATTAGTATATATGTTTGTGATCTTGGGATTGAATCTTACCTAATGCATTTTCTATTTTTTTAGTGTATGTGGATAACATAGCATAAAATACTCATCGCGAAGGCGCCACGTGGCAGCGTTCCTTGCTTAGAAACGTCTTTTAATATATTAAAAAAAACCAAAATTTGGTGCTATTTAGTTTATTTTAATTAATTTTTTCTCACATTTTTAATTCAGTTCAGTTTTATATAATTAGTTTTCTCTCACAGTTTTAATTCGATTCGGTTCAGTTCAATTAGTTTCCTATCACAGTTTTAATTCAGTTCAAACAAATTAAGTTCAACTCAATTCAATTCACTTCAATCCAAAAGAACATAGCCTCGATGAGAAGATAGTGGCGAATTAAGGATTAGATCATGCCTAATGAAGTTACGGAAATGTTTTAGATATTTTGACTAATATGATAAATTTTAGCTAATTCTTACATACTTTATATCTTTATGGCAATGAATGTGAATTTATATGGAGTTCATTCATTGTAGACCTGTATGCTGAATGTACTATATGTATTGTACATTCAAGGCTATACTTTGATAGGTTAAGGTAACTTAGGTACAATTTGTAAAGCAAACTATCAATGTCTTATTCCAAGTTAATCAAAAGGAAGGATTCATATTATCATAGGAGAAGACCAAGCAAAACAAGGAATATTGATGAAAAATTTATCCAATAATATAAGTACAACTTGAAAATTTTAATATACTTCTACCCTACATACAAGACATATCTTTAATAATATTCTTTCAGTCATGCTTTGGATTTGATAAATGATTTTCTTAATTGCTATTCACATCTTCTTTTACATAAAATCTTACAATAAAAATCTTTTACAATGTTAATGTTTTATTATAAGACGAATAACTCTTTGCTCTAAAAAAGCCAGTTATCTTTATTCTATCGTGCCAACTTTAATTCCCATGACCCTTTGGTATCCACCCTCTTTGCCCAAATTACCCCTAACAACCAAACAAAATTACTAATTTCATTCTCTCATTTCTTTTAAGAAAAGAGAAAAAAAAAACCCCTACACCTACAAAGCACTTACATCTACACCAGTAAAAACAAAAAATAAAACAATAACTTGAACGACAATTAAATTAAAAACTTACCCAAAATCACTTACACACGATGTCACGCACGCATCGCGTACAAAAAGATACTAGTCCTTACCTAAAAGCAACTCCTTAAAACTTTAAAAACACATCTTTATTACGAAAGAGTTTATTCTCTATTTGGTCAAACATCATTTGTCCAAATAGTAAAGGCTAACGTTTTCCATATGAACTACGTCTGATAAATCAGATGAGATTAGTTGGACATCCACGTGGGCCACGAGACACACAAACTCTTCAAATCTATCAATATTCACCATCAAATTTTAGAACAACCATACTAAATCTCAGCAAAACTCAATCTCTTCAAAATTTCTTTTTCTCCTGATATTAGATAGCCGTTGATTTTTTTAGATATAAATACTCTTATCAACTTTTTCAATTTGGGCATTAAATTCTAGCTATTATATAGAATAGAAAAAATTCGATTTTTGGGGTTAGGTAAGAAATTAGATAGAAGTTAGAAAACCCCCAAAAATTTCTATAAATCCATCTTCTGCAATTCATCAATTTCATATTATCTTCTGCAGTAATTTCATCAATTTGATTGAGCTCGAGGAGAGAGAAAGAGAGAAATCTTCGAGCTCACATTTTACTCAATTATGGAGGATCAAAGTTGCAGCATCGTAGAAATCGAAGGAAATTCAACTTTTAATTGTGATTTTGATTTGTATGATCATAATTCTCCTTGGGCTCTTGATATTGGAGGTTTGCTAATTCATCTCTCACAATTAATTAGGGTTTTGTGGATTTAATTACTGTATTTTGTTATGTTGAGAAACTAAAATTGTTGCTGTATACTCCATTTTTTTGTTTTTTAGGAATTTAGTAGGTTAATTTTGATGTTTTAATTGTTGCTGCTGATTTTTTTTGGTCATTGTTGTAGCATTGTGGTATTAGATGTTACTGTGATGATTTTGGAACTCAGTTTTTAAGCTCGATTTCGGTTTTTGTTTTCGAAACAAGCATGAGTTTGGTAAGTTGATGATATTGAATATGGATCATGTTTAGGATTATGAAGGGTGCAAAAGATACAATTTAGCAGCATTTCTTATGAGGGGAGTGAAAGGATTGATTTGGTTTGTCATTATCCAAAGTTGGAATTATTGCTTATTATGATTGCATAACTATGTTGACTGGTATAATTCTTAGCTTAGGTCTAAGTGATTTTCCCTGTAAATTCTTTCTACCCATTCACAAATTTGTAACATTTTAAGTTTGGGTTATGAAGTACCTATGTTTTTTTTTTATCCTTCTCACCTGGAATCTTGACACTTTTTATACCTAGAGAGAATCTTCTCAAATTTTTTCAATTTATAAGAAAAAATATAGTCATGTGGGAGTCTTGTTTGATTCGTCTCAATTAGCTTTTTATTAATATTCAATCGTTATAATTTTTACTAATATATAATGGAAGATATTTAAATTTAAATATGTGCATTTGGAGACGCACACAGAAAAGTGAGAAGGATAAAGAAAAAACAGAGGGACTAAATTAAATGTCTCATTGAACTGTTCTTTACTTCCTTTTTTTGCTTTGAAATAGTTGGACAGTAAGTTGTTTTTCGGGCTAAGGGTGTAATAGACACGATCTCTTTGCAATCATAGGGATAAGGCCAAATGAGCTTTTTTTGTGTGTTACTTTTTCTCATAAAAGAATTGATTAATTATAGTTAGCAAATTGATAGATATTTGTTGTTAAGAAATTGAACCTATAGTTACTTACATTTTGTGTTATTTATTGTTTGAACATTGGTATATATTGTTCTGTTACATTGGATTGGCATTCGTTAGATGATATTATCGCATTTCTTTAAAAGGAATACGAGTTCCTTAAAATGCTTTAAAAAGAACAATTAATATGTTGCCTATAGTCCATGTTTAGTAAAAGGAACATTTATAGCTTTAATGTAGTTACATGCAATGCCCTGTTTGTTGTTGTAGGTTCTCTGATTAAGTTGGTATATTTCTGTGGAGAAGATAGCGGCTTGGAGAACAGTTCTGAAAAGAGTGTTGGAGTGGAGGGGGATGGACTTGTAACAAATTCCAAGAATTATCCTTTTCTCAACGGCAAGCTCCATTTTGCAAAGTTTGAGACCAGCAAAATAAATGAGTGCTTAGACTTCATTGAATCCAATCTTCATGGCAGCCGTATGATACTGTTTTCTCCTGACTTTTCTTTGCTTGTCATATATTTTTATTATGTGAGAGTGCTTGTACCTTGAGAAACATTTGGTAAAAGTTGGTGACTAGCTCAAAAATTCTTTGCTTTGATTGAATTAGATGTTTCATGATGTCTCATACACAAGCTCTATGATGGACATGGCTCTGCTTAACTGAGTTAAACGTCTTAAGATCCAGCTCATTTTGAGCTATAAACTTGAATTCAAGCTCATGATTATGAATTTCTGTGTCTCAATTGAGCTCAGAGTAGTTATATGATATTCCGTTCCCTCAAATTTACCCATTTTTAAAGCATCTCTATCTTTCCATAGTGTAGGATTCTTTATCCTAATTATTGTTCATTTCACCAAATTTTATTAGAAATAATTAGAATAAAAGTTTGTTTAAGCTTATGAACTTTCAAGCTGAACATAATTGAGTTCCAGGCTTCGATTATGGTTTGTAAAGAATAAGTAAAGTAGCTACTAATCTGAGTCAGAGGCAAGCCGAGCTTGTGGCCTGTGCCCCACCAAATATTAATGTAAAATATTTCCGTATCTCCCGTTATGCAGGTTCCTTTGGGTCAATCGTCATGGATTTCTCATTGCATCTAGTTAAGGTAAAGAGAATATGCAGAAATGAATCTATATATAGTTGAATAGTTCAATATCCCCAGAGTCTCTTTTTCCCTCAGACTCCAATCCCAAGTCTCAACTAGGGCAGGTGAAAGTTTGATGAACTAATTTCATCTTGTACATTTTCTGCACATTAATGAAATTGATATTTTTGTTGATGGTGAAGAATTATCGATTATAGTAGAGCTGGCATGTGCAGATCAATGTTTAACTTTGGCACCAAAAGCATGCTTTAATTTACTGTATACAGTGCAAGTGTTGGCAAGTAATTGTAACATCAGTTCCAACCATCTACTCCTTGTTATCCCAAATAGATGATGGTATCATATGTCCACTTCATGCTTTTGAATAATTCCTTTGACTATCTTTGCCTGCAGATTTTAGCAAAGGATATCTTGCTTTAAAGGATACTACTTTTCTCTATGATAAAAAAAAATAAAGAAAAATACTTGTTGTCCATCATCTAGTTCGCGAGTTTCTTTAGTGATCTGCTTTGGAATTACTCATTTGTGGTGTCTTCTCTAAACATACTTAGATTTATATGCCATTGACCGTTTCACCAACTCGTAGGACACATTATCTTCTGTAGACAATCTCAGGGCCTTCTTATGCATGCTGCAGACTACTTCTAGGGTTGAGCGTTTTTGCTCTTCATGATCGAAGTTCTAATGTTTTAAGATTTGTCTAGGTTGCAGGGACCAAGAGGTTTCAGACAAAAAAAAATTAATAATTAAGGTAGGAATGTTCTTCATTCTTTACTGGATCTCTCTTTCTCTCACTCTCTTTACACAAATACTCTTTCATGGTTTCTTCCCGAAGTTGGGTTCCTGGACAAAGGCTATAAACTATATTTTAACCCCTAAAATGACACACAACCAAATTATTTTATGAGCCTATCAAATATGTAAAAATTATTATTGTAGGGATGTGGCACTTAAGACTTAATTCTTCCATTTGTTTTCCCCCCTTTAAATAATTGCTTCTGTTTTTTTTTTCCTGTGGAAATCTACTAATAAATTATTTGTGGTTGCAGGCTACTGGGGGTGGGGCCTACAAATACGCTGATCTTTTTAAAGAGAAGTTTGGGGTTACGCTTGACAAGGAGGATGAGATGGATTGTCTCGTGGCTGGTTCTAATTTTTTGCTGAAGGTGAGGATTTGTGATTACATATGGCTTTTAGACAACTGGTGTCTGTTGTTGTTCTTCCTTTTTCTGTTTGTCCACGATAACATCTTAGATCTAGTTCATTTTGAATGATATTAAACTATTAAGGCTTTAAGGATTTGCCTTATAGAGAAATCAATGGGAAATATGAAGCCTCTACTTGAGTAAGAACCGGAAGTGAGTGTTCGCTGAAACTTGTATCTGGATTACAGCTGACCGAGCTAATACATGACACAATGAGAAGATACTCGTGTAATCCATGACTTCGTTGGCCGATATGCTGATTGCTCATGTAACCAATACAGATTTCTTAACTTGACATGAGAGCCTTGACGTGTAACATGACACTATGAGAAGATACGCTTGTAATCCATAAACTCTAGTGTGATCGGGACTGATTTCTAAGATTGTTCCATCTTCTGGTGTAGCCCACTAAATTGAGGTAGAATATTCTACAATACACATTAATCTGTAAATTCCCATTTCAGGGTATAGTTTAACAGATGCCAATGCAAAAGCAGGCTTCATTAAAAGCACAATTGTTCATTGTTTTCAAGGTTCTCTTCAGTTAAAACCATCGCGAACGAATCTTGATATTTGTGGATCAAATGTGCAACATAAGAAGGGGAGAAAAATTTCCAAACGTATATCCATGATGTTTGTTGCTTTAGCCTTACAGTTTATAATGGACATTACTTAGGAGCTCTAGTGGATCCTTGGTTCTTAGTTAAGATGTACACTTGCTCTCGAGTTATATGTATATTTTAATTTCGACCACTGTGCTAACAGCATTTTTACTTTGAGTAGGCAGTCCCTTGTGAAACTTTCACATACATAGAAGGTCAGAAAGAGTTTGTGAAGATTGACTCCAATGATTTATTTCCCTATCTCCTTGTCAACATTGGCTCTGGAGTCAGTATGATTAAGGTAATTAATGATATATTGAGTTTTGTGCTGAATCTTTTATTGTTGTATTTAGCATAAAGTGATAATGGATAACAATTGTGACATATTTACTTTCCTGTCAAATTCAGGGCTTCAGTTACTGTTTCTAACTTTGATTGTCAGTATCATTTTTCTTCTTCAGGTTGATGGAGATGGAAAGTTTGAGCGAGTTAGCGGAACAAGTGTAGGAGGTGGCACCTTTTGGGGTCTAGGACGGCTTCTAACAAAATGCCAAAGGTAATTTTGATATCGTTATGATTACCCTTTATAATATTTTCTTTTGGTAGTTCGTGTATACTGGGGATAGTTTTACAGGATCCTTATGTACTATGGAGAATGTGCACTGTGATATGTTAAAATCTATGGGTTTGTGGTGGCCAATTGAGATGTTTCGAGAATTTACTCGACGGATAGATATTTTGAGAATTTACTCGACAGATAGATAATGCTTTGTTTTGGTTCTATTCTACATGACTTGGTCTATATTCTTTTAGCTGAATTAATTTTCTGCAACTTCCAGCTTTGATGACTTGCTGAGGTTGAGCCATCAGGGAAATAATAGAGTTATTGACATGCTTGTCGGAGACATTTACGGTGGTTCAGACTATTCTAAGGTATATATCTGCTATTCCAATACTTGATGCATATGTTTTCAGTTCTTCAGCCAAGAGTTTCAGTTTCTTCACAATGTGATATATATTGTTCTGCCATATCCACCCATCACTTTGATATGGTAGTAGTTGTATGTACGTTCCAGGGACACTTGTTTAGCTCTTGCTTTGAAGAACTAATCAGAATAGCACCTCAGAACAATTGACATTCAGTATTTAGTACTTCTGCTTTTCATCATTATCTTCTACTGACTATTTGCTCTGATGTTGCATGGATCTGTGACTAGAACTTTTCTGATATTTGAATAATTCCACTTTGCAAGTTGTAATTGTCAGCACCAATGTAATACCTTCTTAGATGAGAGCTTTACTTTTTCAGGCAAGACTTCACCTCTTGTCCCCCCTCCCTCCAGTAACTAGTTTTTTAGTTCTAAAATCTTTTCCTATCATGTTTGGGAGGCTTGCCAATTTTAGTTATGTGCGAGTTGGGGCATTTTTCTTAGCATGCATTCTTTTTGTCCTCTTTTCTTTTATTTAGTTATATAGTTAGTGTTAGTTAATTTGTTGGCAGTGGTTACATACTGTGTATTGCAAAAATTATGCTTGTAGGTTCATTTTGTTTTGATGTGGTTATTCCTACATTATGTGAGACTTCCAGTACTTGACTGAAAACAGAGGTGGTACTGTAGCCACCCCCTATTACTTATGTCATAGACTGCCTGCTTGATGTGGTTTGGTTGGGTGTTATTAGTTAACACTTAGAAATGCAAAGTTCTTGGCTTCAATTTCTTGCTATATTTCCTCCATTTTTGGCTAAATGTTATGTGTACCTCCATGGCAGATTGGCCTGTCAGCAACAACTATAGCGTCTAGTTTTGGCAAGGCAATTTCTGAAAAGAAAGAGCTTGAGGATTACAAACCTGAGGATGTTGCCCGATCCCTATTGCGGCTTATTTCAAACAACATTGGGCAGGTAAGGTTTCTAGGAGAATGCAATTGTGTGTTTACTTATGGAGTTGCCTTTCTTCCTGAATTCATATAAATGGAGTTCAATAAGTTGAGACTAGCTTGTAATTTGCATAATGCAAGAACGAGCTGTCAAGAGCTGACTCAATCCGAAACAAGCATCACTTGGCCGTATGGGACTAGAAAAAGTTATTACTCGGACCAAACCTGGCCTATAATCAACTTCAAACCTGAATTGACTTGAAGATTCGAGATTTAAATCCGGACCACACTTCACCTGAAAATGACTGGACACTCAAGGTGACATGATAAGGAGAGATTCTAACTGAACCTGCACCTGCACTGGCACAGTCGCACCTGCCTGGTGATGACGAAAACCTGATTTAGTTAGATACGACCTGCATCTGTTCAGATCCAAATTCAAGCCAACTCGTTTTCAGCCAGAATTGTGTTTGACCAGAACCACTTTCAACCTGATCTGTTTATTAACTCGACCCATTTCAATCTGACTTGTTATTGACCTGACCCGATTTGAACCTTAATTTTTATTGACAGTTAGATGAGCTATTTTATTATGCTCCTGTTCTCATAAGACATAAATTTTTGTCTTGTTGAATAGCTATTAGGGAATATCGGCGCTTTATCATCAATGTAGTTGTAACATCATTGATCAACTCATTCCGAGAGCGGCAAACGTGAGCTTTCCTGTGTTGTAACTTGTAAGCTGTAGCAACTGAAGGGCACTCTATTACGGAGGTGTCAAATTGTTAACTGAACAGACCAGCTGTAGGACTTCCCTTCCAATGTGATCCCTGTACTTGCAAAATTTTGGTCATGGAATTGCACTGTGAAGTCATTTAAGATGCCTCGTCAGTGTTTGTAGACTGTATTGTGTATTGAAGATAGACATTGCTCACAAGGACAAAACAGTTGAGAATTAAGTGGGAGCTGAATGATAGAGCTCCCACTGGTAAACCAAGAGTTTGGGTGTTTGATTCTTTCCTTCCCAAATCTCAACATCTGATGCCATTCTGGTTTCAATCTGGGCAAATGCCCATATACCAGGTAGGCAGGGTTTCCTGTTGGTTGGATCTCCTTGTACCACCCCAATCGCACAGGGTTGTGCCCTCCAGAACCAGTAGATTATAGAACCACGAGAAAATGAGCAAGGGAAAATTAGTTTGTGCATGGCTTTGAAACAGTTGTTGTTCTATGGCTCTTTCTGAAGAGAGTATGCCGCCGTCAAAACATTGTTGTGGTTGTGGTGGTCATTGTATGGCATGTTCTGCTTGTCATGGTCTTGATATTGTTTATGTAATTTTCTTCTGAATTGCTTTGCTGGAGATGACCCTATTATAGTATCTCTTCCTCCTTGTTTGTTTTAAACATCATTATTTTACGCGGCAATGTTTGTTTTAGCCATCATGATTGGTAGAATTTTCTCATATATTGTTCCTTTCTTTTGCCTTCTAGATTGCCTACTTGAATGCGCTTCGGTATGGACTGAAACGGATTATCTTTGGAGGATTTTTCATCCGCAGTCATGAATATACTATGGACACAATATCTGTTGGAGTTCAATTCTGGTAATTGCGGGAATGTTTTTCACTCTTTCCATCTGCCTTTTGCTTATTTGACTGTTCAGCTGTGTTGATTTCCTTCATATTGTTGTATGAATCCTTTTTCATCAAGTTGGTGTATGTTGATGGCACTGGAATTATGTTTTTAAGTTTAAGATATCTATATAATCACTAGCCACATATCTTTTCTTTGGAAGCTGTCCCATGTTCTGCATATAATGGAAGGAAAGTTGCTATGCTCCTTTGCGAACTTTGTTGTTTTCTGGACCATGATATGAGAGACTGTAACTATCTCATGGCTGATGCTAAACTAGAATAATATTGAAGAAAGCTATTTGTAAATCTATACAATGTAAATAAATTGAAACAGCTGTCATAAAAAGCAATCTAGAATGCAAAAGGAAGTAGATTACGCCTCTAGGCATTAAGTGGCCAGACCATGAGACTTGCATTTTCGGGACTACGTAGTTACAAAACCAAAAAATGGGAGCTGCAACTCAGTAAATCTTCTTGATTTTCCACAACGTTGAAGTATGATTAACTGTGGATCTCCCTATACTTACTAGTATACTAGACTCAACCACTCAGAATAGACCTTCGAAGACAAAATATTGCTTCGGCATATCTGCTTGAAAGGCTGCAAAGCATTTATAGTTTTTTAAATTTGACGACCTACACCTCTGATCCTACTTTCAGATGTTTCCTCCACAACCTAAGCAATCCCTCCAGATGAGCAGATTCCGAGCCTCATCAATGTTTCTTCCCTAAGTACTGTTATATAGTGCTCCAGTTGATTGTGCAATTTGGTAGGCTTCTTTTAATTGCTGCAGTTGTTTTAAGATTTCAGAACTCTGTGCAGGTCAAAAGGTGAAGCAAAAGCCATGTTTCTGAGGCATGAAGGGTTTTTGGGGGCATTGGGTGCATTTAAGAGCTATGAAAAGCATGGCCTTGGTAACTTAATGGCCCACCATCTAACTGAACAATCGCCTGTAGCATCACCTCGCCCTCAGATCGAACAAAAGCTGAATGGTCCCATGATTCGGGAATCCACAGATGCTGAAAGCATTAATTACGGCGTATGTGGTAGCGATACCATGAGATTGACCTGAGACCTGAACCTGATTTTGAGGTACAATGTGGCAAATTTTCTGTTTGCCTTGTGATTTAATTAGCCGAGCCTTGTTCGTGTAATATACCGTTAGCATTATTCTTCATATCAACATTCAATATTTAAAGTTAGGTGGGGAGGGGGTTCTGCAGGGGAAGATTTGTAAGTTTTTATTTTCTTCTTTCTTGTTATTGAACAAAGAGGTAACACTTCATCATTTTGTACATAAGCAATTTATGTGAATTCTTGTTCTACAGTACAACACACCATTATAAACATACGCTTTTGAATTCTTCAAAGAACATCTGTTGGAAAAAAAATTTGTCTATTGTTAACGTTGCAGGATTCAATGGTTTTACTGTGGTAAACAGAAGACTATACAGCACATCGGATACTGCTGCAAAACGTATCGATGGAATAATTTCTCTTTTTCGGGATAGGCTAAAAGACGATGGGAAAATGTTATCAAAGTCGCGAAACCTCCGCTCAACTTCTTTCCAAATTCTTCATTAATATTGATGAATCTTTACATCTCACAGTGATTTGATGTATTAAATGCTATATTGTACAAACAAACAAGATTGTACAAAACTTTCATGCTAAGAAACATACATCTGCTATTTCTTTCGGTATTGCAAAGCGTTTTTCCTCCGCGAAGCCCATCTTTTCTTAATGTCACGCACTTCATCTACCTTCAATTCACGAGTGATTTCCTGAACAGACTTCTCATCTCCACCTGAACCCGTTGCTTGAGATATACCCTTAATCCGTGCAACCTCTTCAAGCAGATAGTTCATCAGCGCCTCCGAGGTCTTTGAAGTGATTCCCCTAAGATACCATGCAATGGGAGGGGGTGGAACGATAGCTGGTTGAAGCAGTTGCTCCAAGACAACTCTTGATCCGATCCTTCCTTTCCCTCCTGTACATGAGCGATAATCTGACATAGTTTTGGGTTTAAACGGGGAGCACATTTTCTCATCAACGAATACCGGATCCACTCTCCAGCAACCTTCAAACTTCTTCATAAATCCTGTGTTAATCTGCTTGAACTTCATCTACGAGAACATAAAGAACAGGGAATATTGGTCATACTTTTGAGTATTTTGAAATCAAAGAAAAACCACAATACCCTCTTGCTTTTGGCAAGACATTAAAGATGAAGTATGAAGTGGCCCATTTAGAGAGCATTGGGGTTAAAAAAATGGATGTGATTGGAAATATTGAGTAATGTTGTATCCTTAAGCAAAAAGAAAATGGGTCTAGTACAGAGAAGTAGATGTGGTGAGGGACAGTGTGTAATAGTATGTTAAGAAGAAAGAAATAGTAAACTTGAGGATATGTTCTCTTCAACTTATTTTTACTTATTTTCATAAAAGTTAAAAAAATTTAGAAAAAATAAGAAAATCTGAGAAAGTTCAGAAAAATACGTTAAAGTTGAGAAAAAAATAAGAGAAGTTTAGAAAGTCCAGAAAAATTTTAAAAAATCGGGAAAAGTTTAGGAAAAATAAGTTGAAGTAAACAGATCATGAGTTGAGATATGGTGCCAATCCAAAGAAAGAAATGTGTAAAATATTTTGAGACAGATAAAGTGTATGACAACAAAGAGTAAGATCAAAAGTCTATTCTTACAGAATGATCCTCCCTGTTTTGATCTACTAAGACATGGACTGCAATTGTTCCCGACAACCAAAGGAACTTCCATATAGCTGCTTGTTCCACTTCGACCACTTGTCTAAAGCCATCATCAACCAACACCTTCCTCGATACGACCTCCTGATACCGAAATCAATTCCATTAATCGGAGCACCTTTCAAGGTAAGCAAATATTGCTAATTGTTACAAATAGAAATCCGTTTCTGACATTGATATTTCACCACGATAATTAACACAAAAATGCAAAAGCAAAGATGTCTATTGTTTAACCAAACTAGCAAGTTGTTCTTATCACTTGTATACAGTTACCACTCATGACTCACCTTGATGTTTCGGAAGACCCTCTTACTATCAGGATCAATGACAATGTTGTACACTGCATCTGGTGGCAACCCAACATCGAATTTTACGTGCAAGTTGCAAAGTGATCCTGTAGGTATTGTAACCTGCAAGAAAATATAGCACTTGTTGTAGTTCACTTGTTTATTACCTCTTAACTCTTCGGAACTGGAAGATGAACATGTTTGTAACATTACTATAAGTACAATAACTCGAGGCCATATTGGCCTTATGTGCGACAAGTTAAAATAAAATGCATAATAAATCAGCAGCGTTTTCATGATAGATTCAGCAAACTCAAACGACAGGAACAAAATACATGGTCACAAACAGCAAGTTTTTGTTAATCGTTCATAATCTTGTCGTTGTTTGTTCATCTAAATACAGCGATTCTTGCCTCAGTGTCAGCACAAGAGTTCACAGCATCGAACTTATAGGAAAATCCATCATTAGAAAAGCATAAAAAGATGTTAAATTCTCTTTGTTAATTCTCACATTTATTTCAGGTGGTTGATCTTGATCACCCCAATAAGGATCTGCTCGCCAAAGTTGCAGCTGCTTCTGCAGATCAGCCTCCCAATCAGTTGAAGTTTTCTGCTCCTTCCTGACAATCTGCTGAGGTACATCCTTCCCCTCCCCTGCTTTCCCTGGTCCTCTAAGATGTGACTGTCAGAAAAACACAAAGCATTTCACATCAACCCAAATGAACGATCAAACCAACAAAATAAACAAGGAATGGTAAACAAAGCCCTAAGAGCTATGTATAAGAAACTACAGTGGCATTAATCACACACGAACGACACGAGGTTTTGTTACAAATTCTCAACTTAATACCATATTGCAGAACATATTTAATCCCCAATTCTACAAATTGCACCCATAAGACGAATCGCAACCCAAATTATAAATTTGAGGAGAATTACCACCAACCTTGAAAAAATTCTGCAGTCTTTGAGGGGCTTGTTTGAAGAACTTTGGAAATGCAGGATCAATCAGCTTAAGGGGTTGGATTCTATCAGTACCTTTGCTTGTTGAACTCACCTTTGTCTCTCCCATAATTCCCTGAATTTGATCAAACACATAGTTTTTAATATGCTGAGTTATCTTATCCAAATCTAAAAAGTACTTTATTTTCTCCTCCTCAATTTCACCCATTTTTTTTCTAGAGAATCACTTAATCATCAAGCAAAGGGTTTCTTGCTCCATCTCAATAGAATCTCCTATGCAGAAATTGATCACTTAACTAGGGAATTCCACCTAAATTTTTATTTGGGCACCAACAATTTTACCTCAAAAATCATCTAAAATTACATAAATTAGCAGAATTCAACTAAAAATCACAAATTGACGACTCATACAAAAAACCCAGTTTCCACAATTATAACAGCACTAAAAATTTCTTACCCAGATACTGAAATTTGGACTAGAACAGCTGTAAAGCTTCAATTATGTTATGAATTAATACATTATTAGTAATAACAAACAGAAAAATATGAAGTAAGTAGATAGGAGAGAGAAAATGAGATAAGGAGTTAAGAAGCCACTTACTGAATGGATCTTTCTGAATGGCAGGATATATATACTACTTGGAAATTGAAATGACTAGATTCTGGTCGATTCTAAAGCTAAAATATTTGAGCTTGAAAATGCAAATATGACGAGAAATGCGGTACTTTAATGAAATTTATGCTGTGTATATAAATTGATTTTCAGTCATGATTGAATTAGACAAAAACACCTGTTTTATTGGACTCGAAATTGGCACGTGCTCTGCTGTTGATTTCTTAATTTTGCCGGCAATTTCTCGTCAATTTTGCCTCCCTTCCTACAAGTTGGACGGTTCCTACAATTTTCTGCCACCAAAGGTCAATCCGTAGATTGTGCACACGTCCGTATGGTGAGGAAGGTGCGCACGGTAAACATCAAGCACTAGGTTATGAATATAAAGACCAATACCAATGAACATATATTGGTATTGGTCATTATGTTCATAACCTAGTGTTTGATGTTCATCGTGCGCACCTTCCTCACCATACGGACGTGTGCACCTACTAATTATCACCCAAAGGCCCCAAACCAACAATTGATTACTAGTATTATGAAAGCTGGAATAATTTAATTAAAAAAGGAAGTTAAAAGGCATTGTAATAGCTAAAACCAGTTAAATCAACCTTGAAATTACGACGACTTATAGGATCCTTTCAGTGGAATGTTAAAGTTCATCAAGTTGTTAGTTATTAATGGAATTCCTTGCCGGCTCTCTGTGAAATATTAATAACTCTCATAAGTTATGTTAAGGGATATTTATTAATTTAGTATTATTTGTTAGATTTTCACTTCTATATATAAAGTGCTCCTTAATTTATAATGTACAACACTACTACTCCATAGATATGAAAAAAATGTTCTTAAAAAGCATTTTCATAAAAGTAATTTTACAAAAATAATATTGATGATAAAAAGAGGTTTACTTAGGGCCTGTTCTCCCCATCTTATTTTCAGTTCAGTTCAGTTCAGTTCAGTTCCTAAATGATAATCATTACTATTAATTAGTTATAATTTAATTCAATTCGGTTGCCGATTCGCCTCAATTCGGTTTCGCCCGGTTCAATTCAACCCCTCGAACTCGCCTTCGGTTCGCTTCGGTTCAATTCGGTAGTTTTTACGTCCTTAAAAGCGCCCTTAGAGAATATGTTATCTATAGATGTTTGCATTTGTACCCCTAGAATAGTAGAATTATTATCAACATTGCCTTATAAAGTTACTAGTCTCATATGCACGATCCTTTAATATAGACTATAGCTCATAAAAAAATAGTGGTCAAAATTTGTTGCAGCAAGAGCTGAACCAGCAAGGAGGAACAGTGTGTCCTCTCTCATGTCACTTAAAACTATCATGCTGTTTGCTAATCACCCTTCTTTTTCCTTAGACAGGACGGACAGCAATGCTAATTGAATAACAACATACAAAATTACAAATCAAGAAAGTAATCTCAACAAATAGGCATAGCCAATCAACTTCAATCAGTCATTATTGGTAAAGCACCACAAGTTACAAATCGCCTCAAACATAGCGCGCTATAGCAGCATCCATACTGAGAGGAACTCGCAAGTCACAAGGACTGCACATCCAAATGATTTACAGAACTATAACAAGACATCACAAGAAACTTAACAGCCTGCTAATCCAAAGATCCACAGTTATTGAAGATTATATGTAGGTCTAGCATAGATGTACATTTCTAGGCTTTACGACAAACATCACCTTCACAGATATATCCTTCCTTAGTCTCGACTTTACCCTCTTCATCTTCTGCTTTTCCCTCAATTTTCTCTATTAATTTCTTCATGTGATCCTCAGTGAAGGGAAATGCAGCTGCCCCGTGGGCTCCTATGAGCTGTCTGGTTTCAGTAGTAATTGTCTTACCTTCAGGTCCAATAGCCACAAGACATGGGATGCCCTTAACTTTGAACTTGCGAGACAGATAGGCCTTCCTCTCATCGCCAAATGGGAGTGCTAACCAAGGCATGTCCGAATAGTATTCGTCAAATGACGATTGGTCGCGATCACTGGAGACAAATATGATCTCAAACGCACTCTCCTTCGCCTTAATTTCATGGTATGTTTCAATAAGCTTTGGTGTAAAAGCACGACATGGTGGGCACCAATGTGCAGAGAAATATATAAGCACATGTTTTCCAACAAGCTGAGACACAGGAACCTGACAAAACATAAAAAGAAGCATTATGAATGAAACTTGAGGAATTATGCACATCTCACAACGAGTAGTGATACATCAATCTCAAAGATGAACGAGATTTCCCATCTCAGCACTAAATGACAAATTACTTCAATGTCTCCTATTTGCATATGAGAGGAGATATGCAGAAATTCCCCATTTCAGAGATGAGGTTATCATAACCCTTTCACAAGTTAACAATCATGTGATTTCCTTAAAGAGGGGACAAAGAAAGAAAAGGAGCCATTACCTTAGAGCCACTTTTGTCAACTACATAGTCCTTTTCTCCATGAACCAGTATGGATTCAAGTGTTTGTGACTCAAGTTTGGCTTTCTCAATCTCAGCAAGCTCAACCAGCTTCTCTGGACTGAAAGGGTATGCCGCAGCACCGTGCTCTTGTATCAGTTCAGTAACATCTGGATTCAGCGTCTTCCCATCTGGTCCAATGATGACCAACCTGGGAATGCTTCTAAGCTCAAAATAACGAACAAGCTTTTCAATCTTTTTATCCTTGAAGGGCAAAGAAAGCCATGGCATATCTGCCAGATTTTCTTTGAATCCTCCTTCATCATCCTCATCCAAATAAATTAACACAATCTCAAAGTTCTCGCCTTCCTCTCTGAGTTTCTTATAAACCTCCACTAGTTTTTGTGTGAATACAGTGCAGGGCTCATAAGGGCCTACACAGAAATAGAGGCCAACCATCTTTCCTTCAAGCTCAGTTACAGAAACCTGATGAGAGATCACAATTATAAACCAGACAAAACAAGCAAATGTATATCTAAAAGACGGTAACGAACAGGTGAAAATATGCCAGCAGAGTCCAAATTGTAAGTTGAGCAAACATGACACATATCTAGACTTCTTCCAAATACAGGAAGCATGGAACTATTTGTCTAGCTGAAAAAATACATAATGTCAGGCTTCAATTTCCTTGGTGTATACGATATAAATCAACTTCCGGACAAAGTAACAATCCTCTTGGTTGATCTCTAAGACTATTTAAGAATCCAGCTCAAACGACATTCATTTTACGTTTATCAATTATCATGTCATAGAGGTTTACAAAACAAAGCACCAATCATCTTGGTTAATCTAGACTATTTGAAAATCTGACTCAAAAGACACTTACTGTTGGTTTATCAATCATATTATCGTAGGGTTTCCCATAGAAAAGAATAGATTTGAAAATGAAGTTGTCCAGAGTTACAAAAGCATATACCTACCACTCCTAAAAAACATCTCAGGTCTTAAACAACAAATTCAAGCAGATGCATAGAATCAAACATCACGAAAGAATGTTACCTTCGTTTCATCACTTGAAATCACATAATCTCGAGATCCATAAACCAAAAGATTTCTCAAGTTCTGGTTTCTCTTTGCGGCCTCTTCTTCCTCTTTCAATTGATCAATCCTTTCTGAGGTAAAGGGGTATGCTTCGGCTTCATGTTCCATGACTATTTCCACCCCTTCATTAGTCGAGATTTTCCCATCTTTATTAAGGAACACAAGATGAGGGATTCCCATCACACTGAATTTTTCCTTGAGGTTCTTGATTGTGGCATTATCAGAAAGTGGAATAGCAAGCCATGGCATCTTAGAGAAGTAACCTTGAAAAGACTCTTCATCTCTATCAGATGAGATGAAGACAATTTCAAAGTCCCCTTTCGAGGAGAGCTCTTTGTATACTTCGATCAAACTTGGGGTAAAACCACGGCATGGAGGGCACCATGAAGCAGAGAAATACAAACCCAATATTTTCCCACTCAGATCTTTGATGTTAACCTATCATCAGCAAGTTCAGAGAAATTAAATTCGAATGAAGTAATTCCAAATTCGACATAAGCAGACAAATTTTAAGCAGATCAAAGCAGGAGCTACAACATATCAAACCAAATTCTTGTATTTTAAAAGAGAGCATCACAGCACACAAAGTCAACAACTCCCAAACAAAAACATCCATAAACACTCAAACTGAACATCTTCAATCATTCATAAAAACGACGAAAATTAAGATTCCTCAGGCGGTCATGACAGCCAAAATAATCTTAAATTGGTATTTAAAAATGAAAAACAATTGACAATTTGGTCCAAATTGATTACAAACCGGAACAAGAACAACCACAACAAAGCCTCAGTCTCAAAATGATATGGGGTCGGCTAACATGAATCGTCATAAGAAATCAATTACAACCCAATAGCAATATATATATATATATATATATATATATATATATATATATATATATATATATATATATATATATATATATATATATATATATATCCTTCATTAATCACCAAGTAAAATCAACAAATAATACTACATACCCAAAATCAACAACAAAAAGATTATCATTAATATCATACAGTACCAGCAAATGAAACAAATCAAAGAATATCAATCATTTTAACAACACCCATAAACAAATTGACAAAGTTACATAAACCCCATCAAATTAAACAAACTATTAACAGGTGATAACTATAAAAATTAAAACTTCAATTAGTAAGAAAATAAAGGAAAGAAAGAAAGGTTACCTTTTCACCATTGTTACGAATGAGAAAATCTCTCTCCTCTGATGAGAAAAGAGAGCTCAGATCATAACATTCATTGTTGTTAATGGAGTTTTCTTCAGCCATTTGACTCTTATATTTCTAGTTTCGCAAGATTAAAACTTTTTTTTGGACCGTCAATCTGTGTTTAGAGTTGAAAATGGTATTTGAGCAAGCACATAACAGATGATTAAAGAGTATATATGGAGAAAATTAAATGGGGTTTTAGTAGAAGAAGTTTTCTTGATGACGAAGAAAAAAAAAAAATACGAATAAATAACGACTACCAGTCTACCCTTATAAGTCAATGCAGATTATTCCGAAAGTGATGCTCAATTTCCTGGAAAATATTACAAAGGCAAATTGCATCAATCTTTATTCTTTTTTTTCTGCCACATGGCCATTGGCTGGTGTGGAACAATAGCAAAGCCTAAAAGGTACACCATGTGTCCATGTCTATAACTCATCTGGCAAAGTCCAACTACTAAATCAAATTTTTTTTGATGTACATCATCTGGTTTTTTTTGGTGTTTGCACCCGGTTCACCCTTCGGGCTACATTCGGATCGAGGGCAAGTTCGGGGTGGTTAGGTTCCATTCCTCTCCCAAGGGTGTTGCGGGGATTCGAACACGGGTCCGTCCTACCAAAGCCAGTCCTCATCACCACTGGGCCAACACTTACTTGGTATGTACATCATCTAGTTTAATTGGTAAAATTTTATAAGGTGGTATTTGAAACTTGAGATCAAATCTTGTCTATATCACTGTACTTAATCACTCAGTTACTTCGCTTATTGGTATAATAAAGGTCTATTATCTTCAACTTATCTACTCTAATCTTATATGCACGCGATGTGTGCGAAAACATACTGGATTAAGATACGATTTGGGATAATAATGACAGTTTTTTCTGATGGAGGAGGTCTGTAGCTTGAGTGGGTGTAGTTTAGATTTTTGAGAGGATAGAGATATGGTTATCTTGCCTTTTTTTTTTATATTTGATTAAAGCAGGTAGTTAACCCTCCTTTTTTTCCATGTTGTTTTGTGTGTATTTGGTTTTCTTTTTGAGTAAATTAGTTAGTTTTCTTGTATGTGTGTTTCTCTTTTAATTTTTTTATGTTTTTCTCTTTTTTTTTCCCTTTATCTTTTCTATTGGATGTAATTTTCTTAATTTGTTGAGGGTAAAATAGGGGTTTTTATGTATTAGTGTCCTACCCCTCTTCACATATATAATAGAGATTAATCTAAAATTTTCTTAATTTGACTATTCTTAATTTTTTAAATTTTCTTAACTTCTCTCTACATTTTTAAACATTATTTTTTTTAACTTTTTAAACTTTTCTTAATCTTTTTTAACTAGTCAAAAATTTCGAAACTTGTCTTGATTCTGTGGAAGAAAAAATAAATTGAACATAATAGAAGCTAATAAATGTTATTGGTATGGATCCTCTATATTTCTTTTCATTTATTTTCTATCTTAAGATCATGATACCTAAACTACTAAAAAATAATTCTTAGGAACTCCCCCTATTTCCATCCTCCAAACAATTTCAACCATTGATTCAAGAACTGGACCATTTTTCCTTTTGGGAAATGAAGAGGATCCCAACTCATGTGAGACTCTATGGATTCGCATGATATAAGCAGCAATCCCAAACTTAATTAAAACACATGTAATTAGCGGCTTCTAGCAAAACATCACAAATATCTAATATATCATGAAGGTCCAGTTACTGGCACAAACTTAACCATAATGTAAGTTTTGTATGGTATTCAGCCAGACCTAGCCTTCCCCCTCTCTCTTTCTCTCTCAAACCCTAGCATCCCCTACCCCTTCTTCATCAGTTAGGGGATGCTATGGATGATTTCATCCATGGTAAGCCCCTTTTCCCCTTTTATTTTCAGTTATTAATTCATTTTCTTGTTTTGTTTAATAAATTAGTCTCTCTTTATGAGATCTTTTTCAACCCTGTTACGGGGTTTTTAGTTTGTGTTTTGGAAATCTCCTTCTCCTCTATGGGAGTAGTGAGTATGGTTTTTTTGTTTTTAGGTATGAGAAATTGTTCTCATTGGTTGAAGTTCGAGACTCAACAAGAAGGTATTAGAATCTTGGATGCAATCAACATGACTCGGTCAAGAATATTCTTCCCAAACTACGTCATAATGTTCTTCCCAAACTACGTCAGAATGATAGACTTCCTCATCAATAATTTGCTTGATTCAAAGAATACAAGGGGTTATTTGTATTGCTCGATCTGGTTCATTGTAGTTTCTTCGAAGATGAATTTGATTTAGACTTGTTTAATAGTATCTTGTTTTTCTTTAATACCTAGATGTCGTTTGGCCTTCAGTTAATGAATTTGCTCTTTAAAAAAAATGTAAGTTTTGTATTATTATTCTTAGGAATATACTCTAACAAGAATAGCTCGCGCACCACTTTCTAACTAAGTAATTATTAAGGGTGCTACATAAATTTAAAAATTCTGAATGGGCTTCTAATTTTGTGTTACTCCTCACTTTTATCTCTTATAAGTTGCTTCCTCTACTGTTTTATTTTTGGGAAATTCCCACTAGTAACCCTGTACTATGAAACATTTGTAATGGTAAACCGTTCAGTTTCAAAAATAACCCTAATATTATACAAAAGTAACCTTAATGATGGGAAAATCGTTAATTCAACAGTTAGTTTTATTGGTTTATCTAACTCAGGTTAACCCCAACCCCCAACCACCACCCAGCCCACTGAAATCCCACCCAACCACCACAATTTTTACCAATAAAACTAACGGTTGAATTAACGGTTTTACCATCATTAAGATTACTTTTGTATAATATTACTAAGTATAGGGTTATTTTTGAAACTGAAAAAAAAAGGTTTACCATTACAAATGTTCCATAGTATAGGGTTACCAGTGGGAATTTTCCTTTATTTTTCTCTTGTAATTATGGATCCCTAACATGAAGTCTACCAAATGACCAATCTCAAAGATTCATTGTCCAATTGTCCCCAAACTGTTTGGACTAATTCTAGGTTCAAAACAGCTCTCTCAATGACCAAACACCCTTTTTACAAATGCAATGTTCATTTTCCATATTGTTGCAGTAACTATTGCAGTCGCATAGAGAAATTATGTGTTATCTCTCTCAGGTCACAAGAAAATCATGTTGTTTGCAAACCACCTGTTTGGAGTACCCGAAAAACCGCCCTTGTATTTCCTTAAATAAAACGGGTGGTAATGCTAATTGAATTACAAAATACAAATTGAGAGTGAGGGATAGCTCAGTTGGTTAGAGCTTTCCTCCCGGTTCCAGATGATCTTGGGATCGATTCTCATCCCCGCCCTTGTGGCTCATTTGCACCAAAAAAAAAAAATTACAAAATACAAATTAAGAAAGTAATTTAATCAAATACCTGATGAACTTTAGATAAATCATATTCGTAAAGCACCACAAGTTGCAAATCACCACATACATCGAAACATCCATACTTTGCGAAACTCACAACTACTGTCCACACGCATCCAATGGTTTACATATCCCACAAGAAAGATAACAGCCTGATGATCCAAAGATCCACAGTTATTTGAAAAATTAAGTATGTGAATGTCTAGAATAGAGGTTTAGTGCATTTCTAGATTTTACGACAAACATCACCTTCGCAAACATATTCTTCCTTATTCTCGATCTTACTCTCTTCATCTTTTGCTTGTTCCTCGTTCTTTAAGGCACATTTAGGATCAAGATCAAAGTCACACTCCTTGCAGTAAAAAGACCAGCTATGCCCCGGATTGTTGCATCCATCACAGTAATAATCATCACGGCGCACCTTCAAAAGCTCGTGTTCATGAAGCTCATGTTTCAATTTCTCAGGCCACCCCTTTGCCATCTGCTCAATTTTTTCTTCTAAATTTTTCATGTGATCCTCAGTGAAGGGAAATGCATCTGCCCCGTGGGCTCCTACGAGCTCTCTGGCTTCAGTAGTAATTGTCTTACCTTGAGGTCCAATAGCCACAAGACATGGAATACCCTTAACTTTAAACTTGCGAGACAGATAAGCCTTCCTCTCATCGCCAAATGGGAGGGCTAACCAAGGCATGTCTGAATAGTATTCATCAAATGAGGACTGATCGCGATCACTAGAGACAAATATGATCTCAAATGCGCTCTCCTTCGCCTTGATTTCATGGTATGTCTCAATAAGCTTTGGTGTAAAAGCACGACATGGCGGGCACCAGTGTGCAGAGAAGTATATAAGCACATGTTTTCCAACAAGCTGAGACACAGAGACCTGAGCAACATAACATAAAAGGAATATCAGTACAATCGTGCACAGCAAAAAAACTTGAAGAATTTTGAACATTTTACAAATTAATAGTTCCATGATTCTCATAACAGAGGGAAGGGGGGGGGAGGGGGAGAACCATTGTTACCTTAGATCCACTTTTGTCAACAACATAGTCCTTTTCTCCAGAAACCAGTATCGATTCAAGGGTCTGCGAATCAAGTTTGGCTTTCTCGATCTCAGCAAGCTGAGCCAGCTTCTCTGGAGTGAAAGGATAAGCCACAGCTCCATGCTCATCTATCAGTTCCACAACATCTGGATTCAGAGTCTTCCCATCTGGCCCAATAATGACCAGCCTGGGAATGTTTCTTAACTCAAAATATCGAACAAGACGTGCAATCTTCTTATCTTTGAATGGTAAAGCAAACCATGGCATTTCTGCCAACCCTTCTTTGAATCCTCCTTCGTCATCCTCATCCAAATAGATTAACACAACCTCAAAGTTCTCGCCATTCTCTTTGAGTGACTTGTAAACCTCTACTAGTTTTCGAGTGAATTCAGTGCAGGGCTCATAAGAGCCTACGCAGAAATAGAGCCCAACTATCTTTCCTTCAAGCTCGGTTACCGAAACCTGCTGGGAGATCCAAGCTATAAATAAGATAAAACAAGCAGATGGGTATCATAAAATGGTAACAAACAGGTGGAATACGCTAGAGTCCACTGTATAAGTTGAGCATATGTAAGCATATCTGAACTTTCTCCTAACTCGGAAAGCACCGATCTATGTGTTTAGCTGAACCAAGGCATAATATATAACTCAATCACTCAAAAGACATGGATTGCTGCTTTTTATCAAGTATCCAGTCATAAGGTTTCCAATAAAACATATTAGATTTGAGGATAATGCTGGTCAGAGTTCCAAAAGACAGTGACACATATACAAGCAGAAACCCATCCCTCCTATAAAGCATCTAAGGTCTTCCACAGCAAATTCAAGCAGATGCATTGGATAGAACATACTGTAAGAAAGTTTACCTTCTTTTCATCGTTCGAGATCACATAATCCCGAGGTCCATGAGCCAAAAGATTTGTCAAGCTCTGGTTTCTCTTTGCGGCCTCTTCCTCCTCTTTCAATTGATTAATTCTTTCTGGGGTGAACGGGTATGCTTCAGCTTCATGTTCCTTGACCACTTTCACCCCTTCAACAGTCGAGACCTTCCCGTCTTTGTTAAGGATCACAAGACGAGGGATTCCCATCACACTGAATTTTTCCCCAAGGCTCTTGATTGTGGCTTCATCAGAAATTGGAATGGTAAGCCATGGCATCTTAGAGAAGTAATTCTGAAAAGACTCTTCATCAAAGTCAGATGAAACAAAGACAACTTCAAAGTCCCCTTTCGAAGAGAGTGCTTTGTATACTTCGATCAAAATTGGAGTGAAACCACGGCAAGGCAGGCACCATGAAGCAGAAAAATACAAAGCCACTATCTTCCCACTCAAATCTTTGATGTTAACCTATCATCAGAAATTCCAAGAAAAATCTAATGAACTCACTCTAAATTCGATATAAGCAGGCATAATATCAACAGATCAAAACAGAAGCATTTAACAATGGAATATCAAATATCCCTAATTCGCAACAAGTAAAAATAACAAAAAATTCTAAATACCCAACAACAACAACAATGAACATTGATCATAAATGTGAAATCCCCCAGAAAGGGGATGACGACGACGACCACGACAACAACAACAACAACAACGTCATCGTCGTCGTCGTCGTCATCATCATCATCATCATCATCATCATCAACATCATCATCAACATCATCATCATCATCATCATCATCATCATCATCATCATCAACAACAACAACAACAACAACAACAACAACAACCACAATAACAAAAATTTGATAACTAACAGCAAACAAGAAATGACTGACAATTTTGTCCAACTGCTATAACACATACCAGCAAATGAAACAAAAAACCCACCAAAAAATTAAAGAGTATCAATCATCTAACAAAACCCATAAACAAAATAGGCAAAAATTCATAATTCCCATGAAATTAAACAAATTGTTAAACTGTAGAAAGTAATCTGTAATTGTAAGAAAATAAGGAAAATATTAAAGAAGGTTACCTGATCACCATTGTTGCGAATGAGAAAATCTCTCTCCTCAGAAGAAAGAAGAGAGCTCAAATCATAACACTCATTGTTAATAGAGTTTTCCTCAGCCATTTCACTCTTCTATATTTTTTGCAAAATTAAAGTTTCTTTGAATTGTCTTTTTTTTTTCAGATTGGTATTTCAGCAAAACAGATAATTAAGAGTATATATAGGGAGAAAAGATGGGATTTTAGCAGCTTAATTAGTGATGAAGAAAGAAACAGAAAAAGGGACGACTCCAAGTCAATGCAGATTATCTTTAGTAATTTCTTACTAGTACTAGCTAAGGTGGGAATTAGACAATACTTTGTTGTAATTAGCCGTGGGCCGGTTATAGCGGTTGCAAATTAACAAGGGTGTTCATACTATGCGTGTGAATGTGATCATCAAAATGCTACTACAAATTGGGAAATCCTTTTTTTGGTTGCGAATGAGCCACAAGGGCGGGGATGAGAATCGATCCCAGGATCACCTAAAACCAGGAGGAAAGCTCTAACCAACTGAGCTATCCCTCACTCTCTTGGGAAATCCATTGATAACACGGATTTCTATTTCTCAACGATATCCCACGATCTACAATAATCTATACATTTAGACTTTTTTTTTTTTTGCTTATCTGAACTTGCTTGAGCTCATTAGACTTTATGTTTGAACTTATTAGACCTTATCTGAACTTGTTAGATTTTACTTTGAGTGTGTGAAACCTTAATTTTGTTGAACTGAACTTATTAGACTTTATCTGAACTTATTTTTTCGTATAAAGATTTAAAAATAAGGTGAACAGTTAAAGGCCGTTCATGTAATTTTGACTGTATATAAAGGAAATAGACCATGAACTTCAGAGGATTCTATCTAGCAATAGAATGCTTGTCAAGTTGTCACCTTTGAAAACGTGAGGAAGGGCCAAAGTGTAGACCTTGTGTTTGCTTATTTTTTCTTATAAAGATTGAAAATAAGGTGAACAGTTAAAGACCATTTATGATTATAAAGGAAATAGACCATGAACTTCAGAGGATCCTGTCTAGCAATAGAATGCTTGTCAAGTTTTCACCTTTGAAAACGTGAGGAAGGGCCGAAGTGTAGACCTTGTGTTTGTTTATGGTAGTCAATCGTGGAAAAAGTTTACCTCAGCTTCGTCCTTCCTATTTCTTTCTTTCTGTTTAGCTATCTTCTTCTTAGTACTATATTTCTGAAAGCTTTGTTAGTACTTATTTCAGTTTAAAAGAGCTTTAACCAGAAAAATGAATATGTAAAGAAGCAATTTATGCTATGAACAATTTGCAAAAAGGTGATTTTTTTCAGATCTGAATAACAATTTCACTTACAACAATGAACGATGAGTGTTTCATTTACCTGTGTTAATTGATTGTTACAGCAGAAGAATGAAATACAAGCAAAATGTCATTTACTAATTTTCAACACTAGGGACATTGGGAGGAGAAATGAGAGAGAAAATAAAACCTATCAAAAATGAGGAAAAAAATAAAAGAAACTTACAAGGTAATGTATAGGCTTCACTAAAATAGCTCCTGAGTATACCAAAAATTTTCCTCACTCTACACAGTAGAATTACAATGGTATGATTATATATACATCATGGTGCTCTATCACACTCGTGATCATTGCAAATCCACCCAGCATTCGAAGTTTCATGATCCTTCAAATTATTATCATCGTCATTGGTTCCATCTGCTTCTGCCAGAGCACATTTTGGGTGGAGATCAAAATCACACTCTTCACAGTTGAAGGACCATAATTGTCCATCTTCGTCACAACCATCACACCTATAAACATTGCGCCGTGTGAGCAAAAGTTCATGATCTTCATGAAGAGCATGGTTCACCTTCTCAGGCCATCCAAGAGTCATCTCCTCAAGTTCAGATTCAACTACCTTCAGCCGTTCACTGGTAAAAGGATAAGCTTTCGCCCCATGAACCATAATAAGTTTTCTGGCTTCTGTTGAGATGGTCTTCCCGTTAGGTCCAATTGCAACCAGTTTTGGGGTCCCAAAGACCTTGAATAAACGACTCAAATATGCGTTTCGCTGGTCATCATATGGAATAGCTAACCAGGGCATTGCAGAAAAAAATTCATCGAAGGAAATCTGGTCTTTATCACCAGAGATGAAGATCACTTCAAAGGCATCATCCTTTGCTTTTATCTGCTGGTAAGTTTCAATGAGTTTTGAAAGAAAGGCACGACATGGAGGGCACCAATGTGCTGAAAAATACAAGAGGATGTTCTTCCCTACAAGGTGAGAAATAGGGACCTGCAGAGAACAAACTAGAAGAATTAGTCAGCCGCAATAGTATGCCTCACAATTTAAGTAAAACAAGAAAGAAGCGATTTCTTGGATAATGCAAATCATAAAGGAATTAGGAACTCTTAGGGTTTTTTTCACTTCACCTTATAATTTCTAGACTAATCAATACTGAACTAGTCTGGACCGATCTGAACTAATTGGAACTTATAGGAGCTTATTTTGTAAGGTGTTAGAGCTTATTGGAGCAAATCTGAACTTATCTAAACTTATTAGACCTAAAACTTATTGTTTTAAGGTGAAGAGAGCGCACCCGTGAGATGACTTTCCAGAGATCCAACAATCACACAAGTCCATTAATGGTCACAGAAGCAACTTAAGCAGGATATTCTGTTTTCACTATAAACATGCAAACAATCCATAAATTGTATTATATCAACAAGGAAGAAAAAAAGAAGAAGAATGAAGGCAGCAGTCTAGTTAACGGATATGCGATATAGTGTGAGCTTTGACATTGTGATTATAAAATGAACTAAGCAGCATGCACAAAACTCCATACTAATACAGTATCTCACCTTTGTGCCACTTTTATCAATAACAAAATCCAGCTTTCCTGAAACGAGAATTGACTCAAGTGTCTGAGCCTCTTGCCTTGCTTTTTCTATTTGAGCAAGCTCCTTAAACCTCTCTGCTGTGAAAGGGTATGCCTCAACTCCATGATCTTCTATTGCCTCTCTTCCATTAGAATGAAGGGTTCTCCCATCTGGTCCTACTATCACCAAAGTGGGAAGCGTTGATAGATCGAAATAACGAGCCAGTTTGACACAGCTCTCGTCCTTAACAGGCAAAGAATACCAGGGCATGCTGGCAAATCCCTGTTTAAAAAGCTCTTCATCTTCATCAAGGGGAATCAAAACAATCTCGAAATTCTCCCCCTTTGCCTTTAATTTTTCATAAACGTCTATTAGTACTGGACTGAATTGCATGCATGATCTGTATGTCGACAGTGAGAAATATAGGCCAATAGTCCTGCCTTCAAGCTCAGAAACAAGCACCTGCATATCAGGCAAAACAAATAGCCTTCAACATATAGAGACTACAGAAATTTTGTATTCCAAACCCATATAATTCTAGCATATCTTACTCCGTAAGATCAATTACTATCTAAACAAGCATGCATAACACATTAACAACAATTACCACATGCCTAAATATTCACCTTTTTACCATTAGCTGAGAGAACAAAATCACGAGAATCGGATGCCAGTATAGACCTTAAGGTTTGTTCCTTCCTCGTTGCTTCCTCTTGCTCTTTCAGTATCTGGATTCTTTCTGGGGTAAACGGATACCCCTGAGCTTCATAATCCCGAATGATCGCAACACCATCATCAGTGAGAACCTCGCCACTTTCATCTAGAATAACAAAATGGGGAAGTCCATCGACCTTGAACATATCATCCAATTTATCACGAGTTTCCGAGTCAGAAAATGGTATGGCAAGCCAGGGCATCTTGGAGAAGTACTTATCAAAAGACTCATCATCATCATCATCAGCTGTAATAAAAACAACCTCAAAATCTTTTCCCTGGGAAATAAGCTCATTGTATACCTCAATAAGAATTGGGGTAAAACGACAACATAGGCCACACCAAGATGCTGAAAAGTACAACCCAACTTTCTTTCCTTTCAAAGTATCAACACTGACCTGCATAAAGATTACAACATATGGTTTCACTCAACAAAGAAAATGGCCGAGAAATCAGAACAATTAGCACAGTTCAATTCAAACAAGTAAGCAAAAATTCCTGTTTACCAAACAACAATACAAGGTCTAGTACTCTAGTATGTGGCCTTTCTAAGTGGGATTCATTAGTCCTACTCGTCTGTACCATTATGAATACATGATTTATGCAAAATTGTAGGTGGACTCAGGAGCACATAGATCCACATGCACCTGCGACAAAACGCAGCTTAAAACATACTAAACGCTGCACACGACTTTCGTTATTATAAAAATTAAAAATAAAAAATCTTCCCCACACCCCCAAAATGTCGCCCAGTATCCTGCCAATGTATATCACTTGATTTGGATCAATCAATATAACATCTAATGATCTTCCTTAAAATGGGTACGGGAACACAATACTCTCCATAATTTTGTTAAATTAGCCCTTAAGTTTACCAGTTGCAATTTAACAATTCGTCTTTTTTGGATCGCAGTTCGCGGTTAGTAAATTAGGTAACACTAGTGCTAAAAACTAGTATAATTTCTAAATGATCATAATAAATCCCCCAAACAAAATAGAGGTCCTGGAAGATCCAGTTTTACCCACTAATGTCATCTTTAAATCAGATCATGTCTGCTGGACAGAAATTCGCCACATTTATAAGTTTAGCCTAAGTAATGCTAGCATAAAATTGCTTAATTTTAAACCTTAACTAATAACAATAACAATTACACATAATCAAAAGTTACACAAATTATGGCAGTTAGTATTCTTGGAAGTTTATACTAAACTTTTCAAGCTTAATTAATAATTACTCCATGGTAATAATTCTCTTGTAAGTCAACGATAGGTGTAAATAAAACAGAAAATGCAGAATCCAAAAAAATTAACAAGAAGAAAAGATCATAATTGAAGAATTAGTTATATTAATGAAAGTAAAAGAACTAAAGAAATATTGTACGACAATAAATTACAGAAATAAACGCATGTAGAAGTGAAGAAAGAGAAAAAAGAGTAGAGAAGTAGGATAAATTTAAAACCTGGTGACCGTTGTTACGAAAAAGGAAGTTTCTGTTGGAGGAGCACAGAATTGAACCAAGATCATGTGTTGTGGTGGCCATGGCGGTTCACAAGAAAGAGAAAGAGAGTCAAATAATTGGGGGATATTCTTTTTCACACGGACTCTGATTTATACGCACTAGTTTAGGGAGGTATGATAAACATCTAACGCGTAAATAATATGGTCGTGTTTGGTAAAGAGAGGTTTAATGTAAAATTAAAGGTTTGAACTTATATTAGAGGATTTGATCGGTCAATTTTCTAATTTGAGTGTTTGGTGAAGAGAGGTTTAAATTAGGCTTATTGAGTCTAAAAAGCTCTTTTTGAAAAAGCTGGGGGTTGGAGTTTTTTGACATTAGAGGTTTGGGAATGAGTGGATCAATTATATATATGTCCTAAAATTGTTGAAAATTACATTAATAAATAATAAAAGGTACAACAATAAATTGTGCACATGTCCTTATTGGTCATTTTACACAATTATGTAGCAATCAGCTACTTACTAAACACCTTTATACAAACAGCTAATACAATCAGCTAGTTAAATCAGCTATCATCTATCAGCTAATACAATCAGCTATCATCTATCAGCTAATACAATCAGCTAACAGCTAATAGTTATCCGCTAATTGCCAAACAGGGTCTATGATTATTGTGTATACTGTTTGTGTATATGCAAATATTACTTGTGTTGTTTTTCCCTTATTTGTTACACGAAACATAAGCAATATTTGTTATATACATAAATAGTATTTATTACAAAAAAATGTGTTAGAAATATCTACCCGTTAGAGATTCATCAAACCTCCTTATTTAGGAGGTGAAAAAAAAACGACGTATACTCATTAGTCATTACTATGAACATGTACGTTTTTCTATAACTTTTATCATACACCGTTGTATAATGAACATGTACGTTTAAAACAATATTTTTGTTTGTTGATCATTTGAAAATGAGCAAAATTCGCACAATAAGGAAAGCTCCAAATGAGCAAATAAGAAAATGAGAAGAAAAAAAAAAGTTTTCGGTGTACCATGCACATGGTAAATCCATGTACAATGAATGCTCTCTACGTTTATCAATTATCACATATTTTCTCAGACTTTTTTGTGTGTTGATACTTGGAATCACTTCAAGCTAGTTTAGCTTTTATACTTTGTCTGTCATACTTGTTAGTTGTTATAAGTATCTATGACAATTCTATTGCATTTATAAAAACAAGTGACTTAATTTTATAAACGAGGATGTGAAAATTAAATTGTATACTAATTGATTTCAACAAACATATGACGTGGTCAGGATGATAAATTAGAATGATTGGAAACTTATTATTTTAGGGAAAACATTTAAGTAAAAAGAATAGTTATGATAAGTGATAATTTTGTGGACTAGATTGCAAAAAGTTCCTTGAGGATATATCAAATCTTGATTTTCTTCGGTCGTGATCTCCTTAGGGCTAATTAATTGTGATAGAGCCTACAATATTTGACTTGATCCACTAATTCAGACAATTTTTAATTTGAAGCTACTAGAAGGAAGGAACCTTACTTGATTGGACCAATAATATTAACTAAATCCATGATATGTCGGTCAGTGTTGGATCTATAATTTTCTTTAAAAATGATAATTAGATCATGCATAAATTCGTATATGTATGTATCTATATACTTCCTTCGTTCTAAAATAAATAAAGCATATGGGGAGACACGAAGATTAAGGGGAGGTTAGAGATTTAGAGAAATAGAAAGAGCAATGTAATGAAGAGAGATATATAAATAACTAAATGTCAAATAAAGTAATGTTTCTTTTATTTTGAAACATCCTAAAATAAAACCATTTATTTTAGCAATCGCATAGCACTCTCACTAACTAATCCATTGCTGATTTATGTCATAATATTTTGAAACGCGGTATTCATCTATTTTTGGATCATGGGATGGGCCATGTCCCGGGTAAACCAACCCTAGTTCCACCTATGACGTCGGTAATAGATTCACCGACATATTAATAAACATAATTGAGATTGCTTTCTAAATGAATCTTTTATTTGTTTGAACCTTTTTTAATGGTGCCAATATGTTGTTTAGTTGAAATAGTAGAAACTATAAAGTAATGCTCCTCCCGTCCCATTCTACAAAACATCAAGGAGGGATAGGACTTCGCAATGTAAGTAAATTAAATAAGGCGCTTGTATTTAAGCAAGCTTGGAGAATGCATAAAAATCCGGATCTCTTAGTTAGTAGGATACTAAATACGAGATATACACAATCTGCAATCATGTGGGGGGAAAAAGAACCTTAAGGCAAAAAATCCATCTTATGCTATGAGATCGGCCATAAAGGTAGCAACGGAGTTCGGGGATAATATGGGATACTAGATAGGAAGAGGGGATACTCGTAAAGGTAGGGGATAGATCTTGGGCCCATAATGAAGCAAAGTATGTGGAGTTAACCACTAAACCGGGCCAAGAAAGCTTGCTACAAAAACCTGTAAGTTAAGAGACTTAATGAATTTGGATAGATCTTGGGACAAAAATCAAATTTTCAAATCCTTCACTATCGACTCTGCAAAGGCCATACTATCAACGCATATCCCACCACCTGAAAATCAAGATGAGATTATTTGGATGCCGTCACAGGTTGGTGAATATTCAATTAAATCGGGTTATTGGAGTTTAATTCAACAAAATCTATGTTCACAGATTCGCATATGGAAGGTAATTTGGACAAGTAGCATGTTCCCAAAATGGAAATACTTCCTATGGCGAATAATGAGAGGAATAATTCCGTTAACATATGAACTCAATAAGCGAGGTATTAAAGTAGATATGTTATGCACACTATGTAAGAGGAAGATAGAAACACTAGAACATTTATTTAGGGATTGTGATATATCAAAGCATGTGTGGGCAATATCAAACCTAGGGCTAAGGGTCGAAATGAATCAATAAATCCCCTTGGCGTAATGGCTCGAAATAACATTGCTTACCTCAAGTCCTATAACCATGGTGATGAGGTGGGTTACGTGACACTCACGACAATTCTTTGGGCGATATGGTTCCACCGGAATGAGATTATCTTCCAGAGAGGTCAATGTAGGCCCTGTTCTTTTGGACTTATTTTCAAAGAAAAATAAGTAAAAATAAGTTCGGTTCAAGCAAAAATAAGTTCGGCCAAAGAAAAATAAGTAAAAATAAGTTCGGTCCAAGAAAAATAAGTTCGGTTCAAGCAAAAATAAGTAAAAATAAGTTCGGTTCAGGAAAAAATAAGTTCGGTTCAAAGAAAAATAAGTAAAAATAAGTTCGGTTCGGCAAAAATAAGTAAAAATAAGTTCGGTTCGGCAAAAAAATAAGTTCGGTTCCAAAAAAATAAGTACAGTCTTATCTAATGTTGTAATTATTATTTTTATTTTCAATATTACTATTAATATTGTTATTATTATTAATATTATAATTATAATAATGATGAATTTCTATTTTTTATTTTTTATTTTTTTTACTTTCTTTATTTTTTATTTTTTTTACTTTCTTTATTTTTTTTATTTTTTTTATTTTTTTATTTTTTTTATTTTTTTATTTTTTTTATTTTTTTTTTTTTTTTATTTTTTTATTTTTTATTTTTTATTTTTTATTTTTTTAATTCTTTTATTCTTTTATTTTTTTTATTTTTTTATTTTTTTATTTTTTATTTTTTATTTATTATTATTATTTATTATTTATTATTTATTATTTATTATTTATTATTTATTATTATTACTATTATTTATTATTATTATTATTATTATTATTATTTATTATTTATTATTATTTATTATTTATTATTTATTATTTATTATTTATTATTTATTATTTATTATTTATTATTTATTATTTATTATTTATTATTTATTATTTATTATTTATTATTTATTATTTATTATTTATTATTTATTATTTATTATTTATTATTTATTATTTATTATTTATTATTTATTATTTATTATTTATTATTTATTATTTATTATTTATTATTTATTATTATTACTATTATTTATTATTATTATTATTATTATTATTATTATTATTTATTATTTTTATTATTATTTATTATTTATTATTTATTATTATTTATTATTATTAAATAAAAAAATAATAATAATAATAAGTATTGATAATATTATGTTAATATTTATTGACTATTATAATAATGAGTATTGATAATATTATGTTAATACGCTTTAGTTCAAAGAAAAATAAGTTCGGTTCGGCCAAAATAAGTTCGGTTCAGCAAAAATAAGTAAAAATAAGTTCGGTTCAAAGAAAATAAGTAAAAATAAGTTCGGTTCAAAAAAAATAAGTTCGGTTCAAGCAAAAATAAGTAAAAATAAGTTCGGTCAAAGAAAATAAGTTCGGTTCAAAGAAAAATAAGTTCGGTTCGAAAAAAAATAAGTTCGGTTCAAAAAAAATAAAATAAGTTCGGTTCGGGTCACCCAAAATAAGTTCAAAAGAACAGGCCGTAATCCAACAAGAATTTTGAATCTCGGCATCCGAATACCTATTGCGATGGCAACAAGCAAAACAACATGGAGGACTCGGTAAATGTAAATAATCCAAATAATCGCTCCACGAATGATCGTTAACGAGAGGACAAGTACATAGATCATGAAGCTGTGGAAGTTCAGGTTGATGGAGCATGGAAACCGAATCAAAGAAATAATCTAGAAAGACAGGCGGGAGCAGCTATTGGGTGGGTTGTGCAGTACAAAGGACGAAACATGCAGGGAGGACAAAGCGTGTACTCGAATTCGGCCATACAGACGGAGTTACTGGCCATTCTTCAAGGATTGAAGGAGGCATGCGAGTGGGGTTCGAGCATACATATTTTAACGGATTCAAGATTGGCTATTTCTTACTTGCGGGGAACAAGTACAAGCACATACGCAGTGACGGGCATTTTGAAGGACATATATTTTTGGATGACATTATGCAAAGGAGTCAAAATACGTAAGGTCGACAGTGTTACGGGTTCAACAGACACACAACATAGCAGTTCACTTTAGAAATGGAAGTCACCTTATGTAACTATATTGTAAATATAGTGTTTGTTATATGGTTTCACTCAATGTCAAAAAAACAAAAATGCTCCTCCCGTCCCAAAATAGTATGAACACGTTAATATTTTGTTTGTTCCAAATTAGTTTATAACACTTCCATTTTTGGTATGGTACCACTGTCATTATACTTTCTGCGTTCTTAATACTTGCAACATATAGAAATGACATAACAACCAAGGAAGAGTAGATAGAGTGAAACATAGAGAGATAATAAAACACTAAAGGTAGTGGTTAACCTGGGATAATCTTATAATTTCAGCATATTAGCACACACAAGTAAGTATTGGTTTATAAATAACAAGTGTCTCAAAATGGTTGATTTATAAATAATTAGTGTCTTAAACACACAAACAGGGGTTCTTATAAATATCGAGTTGCACTTTTTTGGGGAAAACTTGGCAAAATACGCTAATCGATGCACCTTTTATTTTTTGTCAGAGATCACATTTTTACTTGTTGACAAAAGTAATATCTAACACAAAACATGGGTTGATTTATAAATAAAAAGTGTCTTAAACACATGTACATGGGTTGTTTGACAACAAAGGTCTCTAACACAAACAGGGGGTTTATAAATTACAAGATTATTCATTATAGAGGCAAACTGACCACTAACTGATTGTATTTTATCACTTCTTGTAAACACATGAGCCATGTGATTTATAATAAAGCGATGCTCTATTTGTATAAGAATTTACCGAAAAGAGAAATGTTGCAAGTATTGTGGAGCATCCAAAAAAGAAATTTGTTGCAAGTAATAAGAAATGGATGAAGTATTTAGTTTTCTTGCACTATCCCTTTGGATCCAACTTTCTTTCCCCTGCAATTAAAAAGTACTCCACCAATTCTTACCGCCTTAAACTACATATAAAAAGTATGTAGATATTTTTGGGATGAAGCAAGTAGTAATTTTAGATAGGTGATTTCATTTTAACTTCTTGATGTGAGATGTCAGTCATTTTTACGGTTCTACCTCCCTCACTTTGTTCATCTTCCACAAGCCCTCTTTTTCAACTAGCAACGATATTTTATACTGTATGAGGTAAATTGTCCGCTTTTCTCCGACTTTTGTGTTGTTATTGTCCTTTATTTTCTCCAGTTATCCAATTTCTAGATTTTCGAGGATAAGATGAATATAGTGGCGAATTTGGAATATTGTAATATTTGTTACCACATACTGGAATTTGCTCTATAACTTCATAATTAATCTCATCCAAGAGACCATGACTAATTTATTGTAACCTTCAATTAATCTCATCCAAGAGACCATGGCTAAGATCAAGTGTAGTATCTGTTCTTATCAGTTTAATATCTGATACGTGGGTCATCGACCCACAACGATATTAAATTTATTTTTTAGGAAAAATTGACAAGAATAATCCAAACTATCACCGTTCCGCTCAAAATAATCCCAACTATGGGTTATTCTAGAATAATCCAAACTATTGGGAGTACTTTCTCAAAATAATCCAAACTTTTAATTATCCTATATATAATAAGCCAAAAGGGATCGTTGAAGGCAAGAAAAATAAAAGTTTGGATTATTTTGGGAAGGCATCCCAAATAGTTTGGATTATTCCGTAACAACCCAGTTGGGATTATTTTGAAATGACCTGGCCATAATGGGATTATTTCTGTCAATTTTTCCTTTTTTTTAAGGGGGAGTATCCATCACAGTAGCTTGCTACTGGGATCCTCAAGCGTCGCCCATGTGTTGCACTATTACTTGGGCCCAGGCGTATCCCACCAAAGAATAGTTTAGAAAATTATGTTACTAGTACTTAAGACTTAAGAGTACTAATGTTGAATACATATATGTCAAATTAACTTTGGTATAACATAGTAAGTGTTTAAACTTTACTATTTTCTGAACAAGTTAATGTGATATGTGCCCAAAATTAATGTGATTTATGTCTGAGTAACATAGCATAAATTATCTTATACAAGTTATAGCAATCATGTTAAGGCGGTACAATGACACCATGAGGGTCGACAAAACTTTTAGGCATTTTTGAAAGCTATATCTTATTACAAATGATAACAATTCATTTACAATAAATTCTCAGCTGCAAATGACAGCACTTTAATTCCAAAAAAGTACGGAAGTTCTGAAAAAAAATTCAGCTGCTGAAGGAGATAAATGAAGAGTGGGATAAATTTTTTTTTTCACTGTGGGTCTTTGATATTTGTTGGTTTTATGAGTGCTTGCTTGTTGGTCCAATTGGCTGTTTCTGTTGGTTCTACAAGTGTTTGGTTTTATGAGTGATTGATTGTTTTGGTATCTATTGTCCATAGCATTGGGTACATTTGGACCAGTATACCTTGGCAATATGTTAAAACTTCAATATAGAGTTCTCTTCGGAGACATCTGATAAAATTGGAACAATACAGAGAATATTAGCATTGCCCCTGCTCTAGGATGACACGCACAAATTGAGAAATGGTCCAGAGTTTTTTGGACCACTGCTACAGGAATTTACTCATCAATCTAACTTTAGGGCAAAGATGACACTTGCCTGTTCATCTTCTAAAACAGACTTGAATACTCTTGCATAAAGAGTTGACAAACTTATGATTTGGTTTTTAAACAGAGCATGTATCATTTCGTTGAGCAAGCTCAGCTCTCGCCTTCCATTTTGGTGGACTGTCTATGAGTAGATTGTATACAATCTGAGTTGCGGAGTTATGCGTACTTCTCAAAATAATTGTTATGAGAACCTTGGAGCTTTGATGTGACATGATTCACTTAATTAGTTTATTGTATTTTAATGTTTGGAGATAGAATTGATTTGGGGTTGCGCGAACGCAGACCCCCACTAACACAAATTATGACATACACTCTTCCTCTTTGGGAAGATGTTAAGCAGGCATCCCTCCAAAAGTGCAATGGAGGCTACCTGCCTAGGCCATGGGCCTTTTTGATGGCCCATTGACCCCGCCCAGGTAAGTAAGTTTGCCAATGTTCCATACCTTCAATTTATATCTATGTTGTACTTGCCATTACTGTCTGTCATTGATGTGGGATGGGTACGTGGAATGTAGAGGTCAAACCATAAGCATCAAAGTCTCCGATGGTGCGGTGCCAATGAAGTAGCTTGCATCTAAAGTTCTCCCCATGTGATAGAGTCATAGATTTTCATAATGTGAGCAGAAGCATATCCTAACTTGGCATATCGTGCTGTTTTGCTCTCTTTCCAGGACACTGTCAGTTTGGTCCTGCACTTGGGAAAAATTCTAAGAACATATGAATTACGTAATGAAGTCAACAAGGTCTTTTGGAGTTGAATCAAGGTAACATGGTCATCTAATATATCTCTGTAGCTTCTATAAGATTTCATCATTTGATCTTAACCAGATAAAGACATGGTACATTAGGAACAGCCTCTTTGATTCCGGGGTTATGATTGTGCATTTTGTAATTTGGCAAGAGTTTATGTAACTCAGTTGCTCCATCTTCCTAGGTATATTTTGCTTTCGGGCGCTTCATCGTGCTTATAATTTAAGGCTTTGTGGAATTTGTTGATTTGTACAAATGTTCACAAACTGAGTTTTTTAAAGCTAAATTAGTTTGATATTATGCTCTGCGTTTTTAACAAAGGATGTATCATTTCATTTAGTGAGTTCATCTCTTGCCTTCCCTTCTGGCGACCATTCCGCAATTAGAAAGACTGTGCACGAGGATCAATATATGTAAAAGAAAGGAGTTGTGATTGTATTATTACCATCTAAGTTTTGCATATCTTGTACATCATGTAGTTCAAAATGGTAATCATTGGAACCTTAGTTTAGATACTCTCAAGGTTTTGGCTTCTGCGATGGAGAACTTGTTGCGTGTTCTAAGGCCATTGCAGACTGGCATATCTGATGCCTAGTGTAGTATCATTCTTTACCATTGGCGACATTGTTGAAGAGTAATAATACATCCTAACTCGTTTGAGAATGCTCTTCTTCTTACCTTTAGATCTCACTTCATCTTGGGGTCTCTTGCCTGTTTTCTTAGTCCTTTAATTCCGCGATGTCTATTGCCTGTTTTCTTGGGGACTAATTTGAGGGTTTCTTGGGAATCATTGGGTTTACAATTTACATGTCTTGTGGATATTGGATAGGAAATTCAAGCCTTCTAGATTCGTCTTGTATTCCTCTGTTGAAAATGAAACAAGCTCTCTATTTCCCCCACATGTAGACTAAAACCGTGTAAATCCTTGTTTTCATGTTTCACTTCTCTTTGCTTTCTGAATAAATATTTATATGTTGTCTTTGTCCTGCACAAATCAAATACAAACCACACACTTTATCATAACAGTTTTGTGCATTTTGTTAAAGATGATGCTGGTCTGGGTTAACTGACCTTGTGCTAGTGCTTGTCGATTGATTCTTTATTTTGGCTGATGCTCATTCGCGATTTGTTATATGTCACTTGCTTTTGTTCCATCCAACTGCTTTGATATTTTACTTCATGAAAGATTCTAATGGATCCTTACTTTTTTGTCGTTGTCATTTTTACAAGTACAGAGGAATTTTTACTTTGTTGAAGCTGTCTGTTGCATAACGCTAATTGCTATTGTTCGAAATGCATGTGATTAGAAATATATCTGCCTGATGTACATGTCACTGTTTATTTGTAGACTCTCAGTGATTGATGCCATTGGAACATGTTTTCCCCTGACCCACTTCTGCTGTACTCTGATTTTACTTACTGCTGAATGCTTATGTCTAGTCACAGGCTTTATATTTCTTCTGAAATTCTTTAGAAAATTTTCCTTTCTAAATTGATCATTCCATGCGTCTTATGTTGACTCTATCTCAGGCGGGAAACCCACAAATGAGGCTGGAATGACCACAAAAATAGGGGTATGTAAGATTACAAAGCATACTTGTACCTTTTTGTCTTGTTGCCTAATATCGAGTATAATATTCGTTTTACTAGTTAAAAATATTTGAACGTGAGTCATTAACCGACAGTAACATGAAATTCCACTATTGGAGGCTTGGAGCTTGTAATACAATCTTTTAGGGGCTACGCAGTTAAAAATTAAAACTTACTCCGTCACTTTTGAATTTTGATGTCACAGGTGTGGAGTTGCATAGTCTTAAGTCACCCATAACAGGTTAGTGTGGAGTTGTAAATCAAAGCTATTTGAGATATTAGGCTTCTTTCCAGTGGTGTTTTGTTTTCAAGGTTGGCTGCCGACAGGTGCATCAAGCCCATGTTCATGCTATATCATGCCGGAAGAGACCAATTATTTAGGTCTTATGTTTACAGTCTGAGGTTTGAAACCTATCAGTCCCACATTGAAAGTTATAGAAGTTAGTTGTTTGTTTATAATGCAAAGGCTGCAGCATAAGACTGTCTCTTCGGAGACATCTGATAAAATTGGAACGATACAGAGAAGATTAGCATGGCCCCTGCGCAAGGATGACACGCACAAATCGAGAAATGGTCCAAATTTTTTTGGCAAATTTTGCTCCATCCAGCAGATTTTCTCCTTCTCCAACCTTCTCTCTACTAATATGGAGGATTCTGAAGTGAGGGGAGAACATGACAGATATATCCAACCTTAAGAGTAAGTCTGTCATCTCTAATCAAGTTATCCGTTTCAAATCTGATACCAAAACTGTTGACCCAGAGTGATCTAAATTATATTGCAAAGAGGAAGGGTCAATCACACTGGTTTATTACATCCCCTCATTAATGAACAAGGCCACATCACGTTAGTTCTTTTTTTTTTTATATATATAAATATATAAAGTTAATGAACTGGATTTGTGGATTGGTTGATTAAAAATTGAAGAAGATGATATTCATTCATTAAGCTAAAATTGCAGAAAATGAGAGTATAAATATCAAGTATTCGAGTGACTTGACACACTCCCAAGCTAAACCCTAAATTGAACTCTCAAATATTTTCTTCACTTCTATTTTTCGCTAGTCTCACTCTCATCTATTTATAGTCTTCATGATTCTCTTTCCCCTTTAACTTATCTGCCATTTAACTGATTTATTGTGCAATTCCTATCATACCCCTAAATAGCTGATTCATTTGTTAGAGTTCTTCAAGTGCTATCTTAATTGAAGGCTTTCCTCAATTTCAAAAAGTTATCGGAGTAGCTAGTGTAAGTTAGCACTAGAAAAGGACTTTAATGTTTTTACAATTAGATGCTTATGTTGTGAAGGTAGTGAAAATAGGTTTTAAATGACGAAAAAAAGTTTCCCAATATGGAAAATATTATCCCTTATGTAACAAAGAAAACCTTATTTTCCTCCTAATTCCATCATTGTAAAAATGATTTTACATGAAAAAATATTTTCGAAGGGAAAAATCATTTGTAAATTAGTTTTTCTTTGAGAGGTAGATGCATGTGAGTATGTGACTTTTGGCAATCCTTCCTTCAAATTGGAAAATAATCATCCTGAGGTTTTCGGGGATGGTTTACGTGGACATTAAATTGGCCAAAACACATACTTTACATTAAAAATTAAATTGAACACAAACACATTATACTATTATCATAACAATCTGCTGAAATCTTATTCTGAGATTAATGGAAGCTCCTAATAGGAACTCCCTCCAAAAATAAACGTATGCCACTTAATGCAGCGAGCACACGGTATTCTTTAGTAAAAGGCGAAAGAATAGTTCGCTCTGTGCTCAATGCATGGCTGCGTGAGGATTACAATGCAAGGCACAGGAATTTATTAGCAGTTCTAGCTTGGTCTTTATACCTGACTGATGTGGGATTACTTAATAGGACTATGGGGAAATTATTTATCCAGCATAAGACTACAGCACAGAAATGCGTGTTGTTTCTGTTGCCTCGATGAATAAATTCTCTGCTGTAAGTATGGCTTATACGGTTACTTATACCTGCCTGAGCTTATCTATGATTATAATAAATCCTCCAAATAGAATACAGATCCTGGAAGATCCGGTTTACCCACTAATCTCATCTTTAAATCAAATCATGTCTGCTGGACAGAAATGGTGCCATTTTACTTACAAGCTGGTACCAATCACGCGGCTGGTGAGATTGCGCATGTTTGACGCCAATAACAGCTAGTAGCTGATATGCTTTCACATATGAATGGTGTGTGTCTGACATTTTATTTGGAACTTGACATAATTTTGTTCACTTGATGACCTCAGTTCATTCCTTTCATTTAGGCTGTGTTCTAAGTAGTAGGAACACTTCGTTTGAGGATATTCTAATCTGAGCAAAAGTGTGAGATAACTGAAGCAGTGCAAACCAGGAACTTGGAGAATATCCTAAATCTTCTAGCTTCAACGTTCACGAAAGGCTTTCTTAGTGAAAGGCTGAGGTAACTGAATTCGGAAGAGCAGATATGTTATTTAACCTGAAGCAGCAAATCTGCAATGCTGAAAACATCAGCTCAGGCAAATATTCTCCTTGTACAAGCTAACTTCTATTACAAAACATAGCACAAAAGCTTGTCTTTAAACCAAAGAATGAATACAACATAAAAGAATTTCCTAATGAAGGTACTTAATTGTTGGGTATGTGGAGTGGCAGACTGGCAGAGTGGGACATTGTAGGGAGGTTAGTGGCGAAGTAGGGATTGTGGAGTTAAGGTAGGAGGATTAGATATTTTTGAGCTACCATCGCTCTTGACTTGAGTCAACAACATTCCAGCCTTTCATTTTCTCTTGTGAAATACTAAACATTGTTTCTTTAATGTATGAAATTAAGAAATGCAGGATGAAATTCAAAGTGTGAATTTTTAGAGAATTTGCCTATTCAAGCCATGAGACTTACCCTCTTAAGAATGAGTTTGAGTTGCTAGATTAGCTCTATTTAACTGGGTTTATAGGTTGTGCAAATGGATGTAAGAGTAAGACACCTCCTTATATATGTATTATCCCAAAAATCAACATCCTTTTTTATGCTGATTCAAAGTTTGTATGGCACTTGTGTTATGCTAGTACTTAAATTTGTCATGCTACCTTGTTTCTCCCATTTGATACATTCATATTTATCTTCTATTTTTTAATGAGCCGTTTTGCTTCTTTGCTCTAGCTATCTGACATACATCTAGTGAAAGCTTAAAAGGAGCAGGAGGAGAGGGTTGACACATCAAGTCAAATGCCGAAGAGAAGACTGTTGGCTGGAGTGGAGACATTACTGATAAATAATCATATGATACTATGCAAGAAATCACTGATCGACATGATCTCATGATAATTTCTGCTGCCTTGAAGCAGGTATTCTTTTGCCTACGTTTATTTGTATAATTCCAGACTAATTTTCTTATTTCTATTTTCGCTCATGCTGTATGTAACTTATATGTTGTGAATTATTTTGCAAAATACTGCAAGTCTGAGCTTCATAACTAAAAATTGTGAGAGTTTCATGAAGGTGTCCCTTGCTAATTTGGGACATAACAGGGGATCATCATAGAATATTCGGGTAGTATTAGGGGTGTAAGTTCGGTTTTTGGTTTGGTTTTTGGGCAAAACCAAACCAAACCAAAATAAATTCGGTTTTCATATTTCAAGTCCAAATCCAAACCAAAATTCGTCCCAAACCAAACCAAACCAAACCGAAATTACAAAACCAAAACCAAACCAAACCAAAAAACCGAAATTCTTTTATGATGCAATTTTTTTTTTCCAAATCTTACAAATAATATGAAAATTATCAAGTTTCAAATCATCAAACATAGAAGAATTACTTCAAATTTCAACTAAAGCTTAAAATTGAAGTACTAGAACTAAAGATAATTGATAAAAACATCAAAACCCATATAGGTAGGCAAACTTCGGTTTGGTTTGGTTTTTTTCGGTTTTTTAAAATTAAAACCGAACCAAACCAAAAACCGAAAAAATGGAAATATTCCAATCCAAACCAAACCGAATTTTGAAAAAAACCAAACCAAATTATTAATTCGGTTTGGTTTGGTTTGGTTTTCGGTTTTTAACCAAATAACTTACACCCCTAGGTAGTATCTTTTAGTCGGTAGCGTACTCAATTTAATAAGAATATAGATGAAAGAGAGGATGATAGGACGAGATGTTTGGACTTGGTAACCCTGGGATACTTTGAGCTTTTGCAAATTATCAGGTCACTGGCGACTGATATAGCTGTAAGTTGTACGTTTGGAGCAGTAACAAATTACCAACGATCTTAAAAAGCAAAAACTACCAATAAGCTGTTCATGTTTTCTCTATGAATACAGACTTCAATTTCCTGTTCATGTTTATATTTTGCTACAGCAAAAGATCAATATCAGTATCTTGTGGTTCCACTGGTTCTCCTGTCTCTCTGTTGTTGTGAAGTGCGAATGACCCAAGTACCCAACCAACTGACTGCCCTTGAAAGTGTATCTTCCTCTGTGATGTATATCCTCAAAAGCTTAATATTCTGAATTTTTTTTTTACTTTAGAGTTGAACTCAAAGTAGCAGTTGAAACTAGTTGAAAGTGATTCTTCCTCTGTGTTGTATATCCTTAGAAGCTTACTATTCTGGGTTTGGTTACATTAGAGTTTTTCTATGTAAAGTTCCAGTTTGTCTTGTCCCACATCAATTGGAAAACGATGTTCCCACGGCAAGTCAGGAGATAAAATTAGGTTTCTAAATTATGAATACTCATACCTTTCTCGGCCTTTTGGCTAAGATCAAGTGTAGTATCTGTTCTTATCAGTTTAATATCTGATACGTGGGTCATCGACCCGCAATGATATTAAATTTATTTTTTAAGGGGGAGTATCCATCACAGTAGCTTGCTACTGGGATCCTCAAGCGTCGCCCATGCGTTGCACTATTGCTTGGGCCCAGGCGCATCCCACTAATCAATAATGTATAAAAATTATGTTACTTGGACTTGGTACTAATGTTGAATACAGATATGTCATATTAATGTGATTTAACTTTGGTATAACAGTGTAAGTGTTTAAACTTTACTATTTTCTGAACAAGTTAATGTGATGTCTCCAAAATTAATGTGATTTATGCTCAGTCTGAATAACATAGCCTTAAATATCTTACTATTTCTGAACAAGTTAATGTGATATGTGCCCAAAATTAATGTGATTTATGCTCAGTCTGAATAACATAGCCTAAAATATCTTACTATTTTCTGAACAAGTTAATGTGATGTGCCCAAAATTAATGTGATTTATGCTCAGTCTGAGTAACATAGCCTAAAATATCTTATACAAGTTACAGCGATCATGTTAAGGCGGTATAATGACACCAAAAAAATAGGGTCAGATTGCTGACAAATTTTTTTTAGGCATTTTAGAAAGCTATATCTTATTACAAATGATAACAATTAGTTTACAATAAATTCTCAGCTGCAAGTGACAGCACTTTAAGTCCAAAAGTATGGAAGTTTTGAAAAAATTCTCAGCTGCTAAAGGAGATAAATGAAGAGTGGGATAAAATATTCTCATTGTGGATCTTTGATACTTATTGGCTTTATGAGTGCTTGTTTGTTGGTCTAATTGGCTGTTTCTGTTGGTTTTACAAGTGTTTGTTTGTTGGTTTGATTGGTTGTTTTGGTATCTATTGTCCATAGCATTGGGTACATTTGGATCAGTATACTTTGGCAATATGTTAAAACTGTAATATAGAGTTGTCTCTTTGGAGACATCTGATAAAATTGGAAATTTGGAACGATACAGAGAAGATTAGCATGGCTCCTGCTCAAGGATGACAAGCACAAATCGAGAAATGTTTCAGAGTTTTTTGGACCATTGCTACAGGAATTTACTCGCCAATCTAACTTAAGGGAAAAGATAACACTTGCCTGTTCATATTGTAAAACAGACTTGAACTTATTGCTTTTTTACTCTTGCATAAGAGTTGACAATCTTATGATTTGGTTTTTGAACAGAGCATGTATCATTTCGTTAAGCACAGCTCTCGCCTTCCATTTCGGTGGCCTGTCTATGAGAAGATTGTATTATTACAATCTGAGTCGTTGTTTTGCGTACTGTAGTTCTCAAAATAATAGTTTTCAGAACCTTGGAGCTTTAACGTGGCATGACTCACATAATGGATGCCTGTTTTGATTAGCTTATTGTAGTTTAATGTTTGGAGATAGAATTGATTAGGGGTTGCGCGAACGCAGACCCCCACTAACACAAATTATGACGTACACTCTTCCTCTTTGGGAAGATGTTAAGCAGGCATCCCTCCAAAAGTGCAATGGAGGCTACCCGCCTAGGCCATGGGCCTTTTTGATGGCCCATTGACCCCGCCCAGGTAAGTAAGTTTGCCAATGTTCCATACCTTCAATTTATATCTATGTTGTACTTGCCGTTACTGTCTGTCATTGATGTGGGACGGGTACGTGGAATGTAGAGGTCGAACCATAAGTATCATAGTCTCTAATGGTGCCAATGAAGTAGCTTGCATCTAAAGTTCTCCCCATGTGATATAGATTCATAGATTTTCATATTGTGAGCAGAAGCATATCCTAACTTGTCATATCGTGCTGTCTTGCTCTCTTTCCAGGACACTGTCAGTTTGGTCCTACACTTGGGAAAAGTTCTAAGAACATATGAATTACGTAACGAAGTCAACAAGGTGGTGTGGAGTTGAATCCAGGTAACATGGTCATCTATATATCTCTGTAGCTTCTATAAGACTTCACCATTTGATCTGAACCAGATGAAGACATGGTACATCAGGAAAAGCCTCTTTGATATACCGGGGTTATGGCTGTGCATTTATTAACTTGGCAAGAGTTTATGTAACTCAGTTGCTCCATCTTCCTAGGTATGTTTGCTCTCGGGCCGCTTCATCGTGCTATAATTTAAGGCTTTGTTGAGTTTGTTGATTTGTACAAATGTTCACAGACTGAGCTTTTTCAAGCTACATATTAGTTTGATTTTATGCTTTGCGTTTTAAAAAAGGATGTATCATTTCATTTAGTGAGCTCATCTCTTGCCTTTCCTTCTGGCGACCATTCCGCAACGTAGAAAGACTTTGCACGAGGATCAATTTATGTAAAGGAAAGGAGTAGTGATTGTATAATTACGATCTAAGTTGCAGACTTGCATATCTTGCACATCATGTAGTTCGAAATGATAGTCACTGGAACCTCTTAGTTTAGATACTCTCAAGGTTTTGGCTTCTGTGATGGAGAACACGTTGCGGCCTTGCAGGTTCTAAGCTTATGCCTAGTGTAGTATCATTCTTTACCATTGGTGACATTGTTGAAGAGTAACAATACAATTTAACTCGTTTTAGAATGCTTTTCTTTTTAGCTTTAGATCTCATTTCATCTTTGGGTCTCTTGACCAACTTATTTAATTATAATTTGAAAAGACCAAGATATTTGGTGGAGAAAGAACGAGACTGGTTTTGCCTTCCAGGTTTTATCTGTATGCTTAAGAAGTTGTAAGGCTTATATGGCTGTAGGAACATTAAGCATTTTACAGTTGTTTTATGAGTTCAGTTTAGTATTTACATGTGTTACTCTTCTATATAAATGAATGTATTCTTCGTTATGGTTACGTTTGCCTTAAATTAAACAAGAAACTGTGTTTTCTGGGCAACCAACACCTAATATCCCGGAAGAGCGACTGAAGACCAAAACTGGAAGCTGGGCCTGGACAGGCTCTTTCGTCAGTTTTGTGCTTCAGTTTTGTTAGTCCTTTAATTCCGCCATGTCTATTGCCTGTTTTCTTGGGGAATAATTTGAGGGTTTCTTGGGGACTATTAGGTTTACAATTTACATGTCTTGTAGATATTGGATAGGAAATTCAAGCCTTCTAGATTCGTCTTGTGTTCCTCCATTGAAAATGAAACAAGCTCTCTATTTCCTCCCACATGTAGACTAAAACCATGTAAATTATTGTGTTCGTGTTTCACTTTTCTTTTCTTTCTCAGTAAATATTTATATGTTGTCTTTGTTCTGCACAAATCAAATACAAACCACACTTTAGCTCATAACAGTTTTGTGCATTTTGTTAAAGATGATGCTGGTCTAGGTTAACTGACCTTGTACTAGTGCTTGACGATTGTCGATTGATTCTTTATTTTGGCTGATGCTCACTCGCGATATGTGATATGTGATATGTCACTTGCTTTTGTTCCATCCAACTGCTTTGATATTTTACTTCATGAAAGAAACTAAAGGATCCTTACTTTTTCGTCGTTTGTCTTTTTTACAAGTATAGAGGATGTTTACTTTGTTGAAGCTGTGTATGTGTTGCATTACACTAATTGCTATTGTGGGTTTATTTGTAGACTCTCGGTGATTGATGTCGTTGGAGCGTGTTTTTCCCTGACCCACTTCTCCTGTGCTCTGATTTTACTTGTCGCTGATTGCTTATGCCTAGTCACAGGCTTTATATTTCTTCGGAAATTCTATAGAAAAATTTCCTTTCTAAAGTGATCATTCCATGTGTCTTATGTTGACTCTTTCTCTCATAGGAAACCCACAATTGAGGCTGGAATGACCACAAAAATAGAGGTATATAAGATTACAAAGCATACTTAGTACTTATTTTGGTCTTGTTGCCTAATATCGAGTATAATATCCGTTTTACTAGTTAAAAATATTTGAATGTGAGTCATTAACCGACAGTGACATGAATTTCCACTATTGGAGGCTTGGAGCCAAGGAAAAAAATCACGGATGCGGTCTCATTCGCGATATGTTATATGTCACTTGCTTTTGTTCCATCCAACTGCTTTGATATTTTACTTCATGAAAGATTCTAATGGATCCTTACTTTTTTGTCGTTGTCATTTTTACAAGTATAGAGGAATTTTTACTTTGTTGAAGCTGTCTGTTGCATAACGCTAATTGCTATTGTTCGAAATGTATGTGATTAGAAATACATCTGCCTGATGTACATGTCACTGTTTATTTGTAGACTCTCAGTGATTGATGCCATTGGAACATGTTTTCCCGTGACCCACTTCTGCTGTACTCTGATTTTACTTGCTGCTGAATGCTTATGTCTAGTCAGGGGCTTTATATTTCTTCTGAAATTCTTTAGAAAATTTTCCTTTCTAAATTGATCATTCCATGCGTCTTATGTTGACTCTATCTCAGACGGGAAACCCACAAATGAGGCTGGAATGACCACAAAAATAGGGGTATGTAAGATTACAAAGCATACTTGTACTTTTTTGTCTTGTTGCCTAATATCGAGTATAATATTCGTTTTACTAGTTAAAAATATTTGAACGTGAGTCATTAACCGACAGTGACATGAAATTCCACTATTGGAGGCTTGGAGCTTGTAATACAATCTTTTAGGGGCTATGCAGTTAAAAATTAAAACTTACCCTGTCACTTTTGAATTTTGATGTCACAGGTGTGGAGTTGCATAGTCTTAAGTCACCCATAACAGGTTAGTGTGGAGTTGTAAATCAAAGCTATTTGAGATACATCAAGCCCATGTTCATGCTATATCATGCCGGAAGAGACCAATTATTTAGGTCTTATGTTTACAGTCTGAGGTTTGAAACCTATCAGTCCGACATTGAAAGTTTTCGAAGTTAGTTGTTTGTTTATAATGCAGAGGCTGCAGCATAAGATTGTCTCTTCGGAGACATCTGATAAAATTGGAACGATACAGAGAAGATTAGCATGGCCCCTGCGCAAGGATGAGACGCACAAATCGAGAAATGGTCCAAATATTTTTGGCAAATTTTGCTCCATCCAGCAGATTTCTTCCTTCTCCAACCTTCTCTCTTCTAATATGGAGGATGCTGAAGTGAGGGGAGAACATGACAGATATATCCAATCTTAAGAGTAAGTCTGTCATCTCTAATCAAGTTATCCGTTTCAAATCTGATACCAAAACTGTTGACCCAGAGTGATCTAAATTATATTGCAAAGGGGAAGGGTCAATCACACTGGTTTATTGCATCCCCTCATTAATGAACAAGGCCACATCACGTTAGTTCAAAAAGTTAATGAACTGGATTTGTGGACAGGTTGATTAAAAATTGAAGAAGATGATATTCATTCATTAAGCTAAAATTGCAGAAAATGAGAGGTTAAATATCAAGTATTCGAGTGACTTGACACTCTCCCAAGTCCCAAACTAAACACTAAATTGAACTCTCAAATATTTTCTTCATACTTCTATTTTTCGCTAGTCTCACTCTCATCTATTTATAGTCTTCATGATTCTCTTTCCCCTCTAACTTATCTGCCATTTCACTGATTATTGTGCAATTCCTATCATACCCCTAAATAGCTGATTCATTTGTTAGAGTTCTTCAAGTGCTATCTTTATTGAAGGCTTTCCTCAATTTCAAAAAGTTATCGGAGTAGCTAGTGTAAGTTAGCACTAGAAAAGGACTTTAATGTTTTTACAATTAGATGCTTATGTTGTGCTTTGTTGGGAATAAGTGTTTTTCCACTTTCACCAAGTTTGTGAAGGTGGTGAAAATAGGTTTTAAATTATAAAAAATAGTTTCCCAATATGGAAAATATTATCCCTTATGTAACAAACAAAACCTTATTTTCCTCCTAATTCCATCATTGTAAAAATGATTTTACATGAAAAAATATTTTCGAAGGGAAAAATCATTTGTAAATTAGTTTTTCTTTGAGAGGTAGATGCATGTGAGTATGTGACTTTTGGCAATCCTTCCTTCAAATTGGAAAATAATCATCTTGAGGTTTTCCGGGATGGTTTACGTGGACATTAAATTGGCCAAAACACATACTTTACATTAAAAATTAAATTGAACACAAACACATTATACTATTATCATAACAATCTGCTGAAATCTTATTCTGAGATTAATGGAAGCTCCTAATAGGAACTCCCTCCAAAAATAAACGTATGCCACTTAATGCAGCGAGCACACGGTATTCTTTAGTAAAAGGCGAAAGAATAGTTCGCTCTGTGCTCAATGCATGGCTGCGTGAGGATTACAATGCAAGGCACAGGAATTTATTAGCAGTTCTAGCTTGGTCTTTATACCTGACTGATGTGGGATTACTTAATAGGACTATGGGGAAATTATTTATCCAGCATAAGACTACAGCACAGAAATGCGTGTTGTTTCTGTTGCCTCGATGAATAAATTCTCTGCTGTAAGTATGGCTTATACGGTTACTTATACCTGCCTGAGCTTATCTATGATCATAATAAATCCTCCAAATAGAATACAGATCCTGGAAGATCCGGTTTACCCACTAATCTCATCTTTAAATCAAATTATGTCTGCTGGACAGAAATGGTGCCAATCTCTTTTACAAATGGTGCCATTTTACTTACAAGCTGGTACCAATCACGCGGCTGACGCCAATAACAGCTAGTAGCTGATATGCTTTCACATATGAATGGTGTGTGTCTGACATTTTATTTGGAACTTGACATAATTTTGTTCACTTGATGACCTCAGTTCATTCCTTTCATTCAGGCTGTGTTCTAAGTAGTAGGAACACTTCGTTTGAGGATATTCTAATCTGAGCAAAAGTGTGAGATAACTGAAGCAGTGCAAACCAGGAACTTGGAGAATATCCTAAATCTTCTAGCTTCAACGTTCACGAAAGGCTTTCTTAGTGAAAGGCTGAGGTAACTGAATTCGGAAGAGCAGATATGTTGTTTAACCTGAAGCAGCAAATCTGCAATGCTGAAAACATCAGCTCAGGCAAATATTCTCCTTGTACAAGATAACTTCTATTACAAAACGGGTAAAGTGATGATTAGGCCCCTTAGGTTTGCTCAAAAGTGAGATTAGGCCCCTCAAGTTTCACTTGTGGTGATTAACCCCCACATCTTTACCCAAATGTGAGATTACACACTTATTAGTATATATAACCATTTTTTTCTTTACAAATGTATTTTTTTTAGGAAAAATACCCGGGAAAAAAAAATTAAAAAATCATTTATGATGATATAAAATATCTTAAATACATAAATTATACATATTAAGTACACACATACATAAAGAAAAAAAACAATTTCTTCACTGAACGTGCATCTCTTCCTCATAGCCTTGCCAGATTTGGCCCTATCACTATGCAATTATTCTCATCTTCCTCATAGCGTTGCCAGGAAGAATAAGTTGTATAAAAATACGTATAATCTAATATCTTAGTATTAAAAAAACTATTTACGAATGAGAAAATGGCTGAATATTATAATAAGTGTGTAATCTCGCATTTGGGTAAAGTTGTGGGGGTTAATCACCACAAGTGAAACTTGAGGGGCTTAATCTCACTTTTGAGCGAACTTAGGGGGCTTAATCACCACTTCGCGGATTACAAAACATAGCACAAAAGCTTGTCTTTAAACCAAAGAATGAATTCAACATAAAAGAACTTCCTAATGAAGGTACTTAATTGTTGGGTATGTGGAGTGGCAGAGTGGGACGTTGTAGGGAGGTTAGTGGCGATGTAGGGATTGTGGAGTTAAGGTAGGAGGATTAGATATTTTTGAGCTACCATCGCTCTTGACTTGAGTCAACAACATTCCAGCCTTTCATTTTCTCTTGTGAAAATGTATTTTTATACTAAACATTGTTTCTTTAATGTATGAAATTAAGAAATGCAGGATGAAATTAAAATTGTGAATTTTAGAGAATTTGCCTATTCAAGCCATGAGACTTACCCTCTTAAGAATGAGTTTGAGTTGCTAGATTAGCTCTATTTAAATGGGTTTATAGGTTGTCCAAATGGATGTAAGAGTAAGACACCTCCTTACATATGTATTATCCCAAAAATCAACACCCTTTTTTATGCCGATTCAAAGTTTGTATGGCACTTGTGTTATGCTAGTGCTTAAATTTGTCATGCTACCTTGTTTCTCCCATTTGATATATTCATATTTATCTTCTATTTTTTAATGAGCCGTTTTGCTTCTTTGCTCTAGCTATCTGACATACATCTAGTGAAAGCTTTAAAGGAGCAGGAGGAGAGGGTTGACACATCAAGTCAAATGCCGAAGAGAAGACTGTTGGCTGGAGTGGAGACATTACTGATAAATAATCATATGATACTATGCAAGAAATCACTGATCGACATGATCTCATGATAATTTCTGCTGCCTTGAAGCAGGTATTCTTTTGCCTACGTTTATTTGTATAATTCCAGACTAATTTTCTTATTCCTATTTTTGCTCATGCTGTATGTAACTTATATGTTGTGAATTATTTTGCAAAATACTGCAAGTCTGAGCTTCATAACTAAAAATTGTGAGAGTTTCATGAAGGTGTCCCTTGCTAATTAGGGACATAACAGGGGATCATCGTAGAATATTCGGGTAGTATCTTTTAGTCGGTAGTGTACTCAATTTAATAAGAATATAAATGAAAGAGAGGATGATAGGATGAGATGTTTGGACTTGGTAACCTTGGGATAGTTTGAGCTTTTGCAAATTATCAGGTCACTGGAGACTGATATAGCTGTAAGTTGTACGTTTGGAGCAGTAACAAATTACCAACGATCCTAAAAAGCAAAAACTACCAATAAGCTAATCCCACATCAAAAGCTTATGGAGGTATAGTGCTCCTTATATTATTTGGCTTCAGTGTAATGTTTGTCTCTTCGGAGACATCTGATAAAATTGGAACGATACAGAGAAGATTAGCATGGCCCCTGCGCAAGGATGACACGCACAAATCGAGAAATGGTCCAAATTTTTTTGGCAAAATTTTCTCTATGAATGCAGACTTCAATTTCCTGTTCATATTTATATTTTGCTACAGCAAAAGATCAATATCAGTATCTTGTGGTTCCACTGGTTCTCCTGTCTCTCTGTTGTTGTGAAGTGCGAATGACCCAAGTACCCAACTGACTGCCCTTGAAAGTGCATCTTCCTCTGTGATGTGTATCCTCAAAAGCTTAATATTCTTTTTTTTTTTTTTTTTTTTTACATTAGAGTTGAACTCAAAGTAGCAGTTGAAACTAGTTGAAAGTGATTCTTCCTCTCGTGTTGTATATCCTTAGAAGCTTACTATTCCGGGTTTGGTTACATTAGAGTTTTTCTATGTAAAGTTCCAGTTTGTCTTGTCCCACATCAATTGGGAAACGATGTTCCCACGGCAAGTCAGGAGATAAACATAGGTTTCTAAATTATGAATACTCATACCTTTCTCGGCCTTTTGGCTAAGATCAAGTGTAGTATCTGTTCTTATCAGTTTAATATCTGATACGTGGGTCATCGACTCGCAATGATATTAAATTTATTTTTTAAGGGGGAGTATCCATCACAGTAGCTTGCTACTGGGATCCTCAAGCGTCGCCCATGCGTTGCACTATTGCTTGGGCCCAGGCGCATCCCACTAATGAATAATGTATAAAAATTATGTTACTTGGACTTAGTACTAATGTTGAATACAGATATGTCATATTAATGTGATTTAACTTTGGTATAACAGTGTAAGTGTTTAAACTTTACTATTTTCTGAACAAGTTAATGTGATATGTCTCCAAAACTAATGTGATTTATGCTCAGTCTGAATAACATAGCCTTAAATATCTTACTATTTTCTGAACAAGTTAATGTGATATGTGCCCAAAATTAATGTGATTTATGCTCAGTCTGAATAACATAGCCTAAAATATCTTACTATTTTCTGAACAAGTTAATGTGATGTGCCCAAAATTAATGTGATTTATGCTCAGTCTAACATAGCCTAAAATATCTTATACAAGTTACAGCGATCATGTTAAGGCGGTATAATGACACCAAAAAAATAGGGTCAGATTGCTGACAAATTTTTTTTTAGGCATTTTAGAAAGCTATATCTTATTACAAATGATAACAATTAGTTTACAATAAATTCTCAGCTGCAAGTGACAGCACTTTAAGTCCAAAAGTACGGAAGTTTTGAAAAAATTCTCAGCTGCTAAAGGAGATAAATGAAGAGTGGGATAAAATATTCTCATTGTGGATCTTTTGATACTTATTGGCTTTATGAGTGCTTGTTTGTTGGTCTAATTGGCTGTTTCTGTTGGTTTTACAAGTGTTTGTTTGTTGGTTTGATTGGTTGTTTTGGTATCTATTGTCCATAGCATTGGGTACATTTGGATCAGTATACTTTGGCAATATGTAGAAACTTCAATATAGAGTTGTCTCTTTGGAGACATCTGATAAAATTGGAAATTTGGAACGATACAGAGAAGATTAGCATGGCTCCTGCTCAAGGATGACACGCACAAATCGAGAAATGTTTCAGAGTTTTTTGGACCATTGCTACAGGAATTTACTCGTCAATCTAACTTAAGGGAAAAGATAACACTTGCCTGTTCATATTGTAAAACAGACTTGAACTTATTGCTTTTACTCTTGCATAAGAGGTGACAATCTTATGATTTGGTTTTTGAACAGAGCATGTATCATTTCGTTAAGCACAGCTCTCGCCTTCCATTTCGGTGGCCTGTCTATGAGAAGATTGTATTATTACAATCTGAGTCACGTTTTTTTGCGTACTGTAGTTCTCAAAATAATAGTTTTCAGAACCTTGGAGCTTTAACGTGGCATGACACACATAATGGATGCCTGTTTTGATTAGCTATTGTAGTTTAATGTTTGTAGAATTGACTAGGGGTTGCGCGAACGCAGACCCCCACTAACACAAATTATGACGTACACTCTTTCTCTTTGGGAAGATGTTAAGCAGGCATCCCTCCAAAAGTGCAATGGAGGCTACCCGCCTAGGCCATGGGCCTTTTTGATGGCCCATTGACCCCGCCCAGGTAAGTAAGTTTGCTGATGTTCCATACCTTCAATTTATATCTATGTTTTACTTGCCGTTACTGTCTGTGATTGATGTGGGACGGGTACGTGGAATGTAGAGGTCGAACCATATGTATCATAGTCTCTAATGGTGCCAATGAAGTAGCTTGCATCTAAAGTTCTCCCCATGTGATATAGATTCATAGAATTTCATATTGTGAGCAGAAGCATATCCTAACTTGTCATATCGTGCTGTCTTGCTCTCTTTCCAGGACACTGTCAGTTTGGTCCTGCACTTGGGAAAAATACTAAGAACATATGAATTACGTAACGAAGTCAACAAGGTCTTTTGGAGTTGAATCAAGGTAACATGGTCATCTATATATCTCTGTAGCTTCTATAAGACTTCACCATTTGATCTGAACCAGATGAAGACATGGTACATCAGGAACAGCCTCTTTGATATACCGGGGTTATGGCTGTGCATTTTATTAACTTGGCAAGAGTTTATGTAACTCAGTTGCTCCATCTTCCTAGGTATGTTTGCTCTCGGGCCGCTTCATCGTGCTATAATTTAAGGCTTTGTTGAGTTTGTTGATTTGTACAAATGTTCACAGACTGAGCTTTTTCAAGCTACATATTAGTTTGATTTTATGCTTTGCGTTTTAAAAAAGGATGTATCATTTCATTTAGTGAGCTCATCTCTTGCCTTTCCTTCTGGCGACCATTCCTCAACGTAGAAAGACTTTGCACGAGGATCAATTTATGTAAAGGAAAGGAGTAGTGATTGTATTATTACGATCTAAGTTGCAGACTTGCATATCTTGTACATCATGTAGTTCAAAATGATAGTCACTGGAACCTCTTAGTTTAGATACTCTCAAGGTTTTGGCTTCTGTGATGGAGAATACGTTGCGGCCTTGCAGGTTCTAAGGCTATTGCAGACTGGCATATTTTATGCCTAGTGTAGTATCATTCTTTACCATTGGTGACATTGTTGAAGAGTAACAATACATCCTAACTCGTTTTAGAATGCTTTTCTTTTTAGCTTTAGATCTCATATCATCTTTGGGTCTCTTGACCAACTTATTTAATTATAATTTGAAAAGACCAAGATATTTGGTGGAGAAAGAACGAGACTGGTTTTGCCTTCCAGGTTTTATCTGTATGCTTAAGAAGTTGTAAGGCTTATATGGCTGTAGGAACATTAAGCATTTTACAGTTGTTTTATGAGTTCAGTTTAGTATTTACATGTGTTACTCTTCTATATAAATGAATGAATTCTTCGTTATGGTTACGTTTGCCTTAAATTAAACAAGAAACTGTGTTTTCTGGGCAAGCAACACCTAATATCCCGGAGGAGCGACTGAAGACCAAAGCTGGAAGCTGGGCCTGGACAGGCTCTTTCGTCAGTTTTGCGCTTCAGTTTTGTTAGTCCTTTAATTCCGCCATGTCTATTGTCTGTTTTCTTGGGGAATAATTTGAGGGTTTCTTGGGGACTATTGGGTTTACAATTTACATGTCTTGTAGATATTGGATAGGAAATTCAAGCCTTCTAGATTCGTCTTGTGTTCCTCCATTGAAAGTGAAACAAGCTCTCTATTTCCCCCACATGTAGACGAAAACCATGTAAATTCTTGTGTTCATGTTTCACTTTTCTTTTCTTTCTCAATAAATATTTATATGTTGTCTTTGTTCTGCACAAATCTAATACAAACCACACGTTAGCTCATAACAGTTTTGTGCATTTTGTTAAAGATGATGCTGGTCTAGGTTAACTGACCTTGTACTAGTGCTTGACGATTGTCGATTGATTCTTTATTTTGGCTGATGCTCACTCGCGATATGTGATATGTGATATGTCACTTGCTTATGTTCCATCCAACTGCTTTGATATTTTACTTCATGAAAGAAACTAAAGGATCCTTACTTTTTTGTCGTTTGTCTTTTTTACAAGTATAGAGGATGTTTACTTTGTTGAAGCTGTGTGTGTGTTGCATTACGCTAATTGCTATTGTGGGTTTATTTGTAGACTCTCGGTGATTGATGTCGTTGGAGCATGTTTTTCCCTGACCCACTTCTCCTGTGCTCTGATTTTACTTGTTGCTGATTGCTTATGTCTAGTCACAGGCTTTATATTTCTTTGGAAATTCTATAGGAAAATTTCCTTTCTAAAGTGATCATTCCATGTGTTTTATGTTGACTCTTTCTCTCATAGGAAACCCACAATTGAGGCTGGAATGACCACAAAAATAGAGGTATATAAGATTACAAAGCATACTTAGTACTTTTTTTGGTCTTGTTGCCTAATATCGAGTATAATATCCGTTTTACTAGTTAAAAATATTTGAATGTGAGTCATTAACCGACAGTGACATGAATTTCCACTATTGGAGGCTTGGAGCCAAGGAAAAACATCACGGATGCGGTCTCGATCGCGGTAACGTTTGCGTTGTCGCGGAAGTGGCTTGTAACTGATGAATGGAATGGATCGCGGACGACACGGCTTGAATTTTTTGAAAAAATTCACATTATTATGTTCTAACCTTATTTGGATTGTTTTAGTTTATGAAGCATTATTATAACATAATATAATCAAATCTATTAGAATATCATGTTTCATCGCCTATATAATTAATTCATAAATTATTTTTGGCCAATGTTTGAAAAGAATGGATGTAACGGGGATAAAAACGTTCTGACGCGGCGAGTTCGCGTTACGGAAGGGTGAAGTATGTGATTTTTATTATGATGTTCTGTAACGGGATTTCGCGGAACGACAAATTCATCCATTACAGAACGGGAGAGTTATAATTCCATGCTTGGAGCTTGTAATACAATCTATGCGGTTAAAACTTACCCCGTCACTTTTGAATTTTGATGTCACGGGTGTGGAGTTGCATAGTTTTAAGTCACCCATAACAGGTTAGTGTGGAGTTGTAAATCAAAGCTATTTGAGATATTAGGCTTCTTTCCGGGTCAGGTGCATCAAGCCCATGTTCATGCTATATCATGCCGGAACGGACCAATTATTTACAGTCCGAGGTTTGAAACCTATCAGTCCCACATTGAAAGTTTTCGAAGTTAGTTGTTTGTTTATAATGCAGAGGCTGCAGCGTAAGACTGTCTCTTCGGAGACATCTGATAAAATTGGAACGATACAGAGAAGATTAGCATGGCCCCTGCGCAAGGATGACACGCACAAATCGAGAAATGGTCCAAATTTTTTTGGCAAATTTTTCTCCATCCAGCAGATTTTCTCCTTCTCCAACCTTCTCTCTTCTAATATGGAGGATGCTGAAGTGAGGGGAGAACATGACAGATATATCCAACCTTAAGAGTAAGTCCGTCATCTCTAATCAAGTATTTGAGTGACTTGACACACTCCCAAGCTAAACACTAAGATGAACTCTCAAATATTTTCTTCATAGTTCGATTTTTCTCTAGTCTCACTCTCATCTATTTATAGTGTTCATGATTCTCTTTCCCCTCTAACTTATCTGCCTTTTCACTGATTTATTGTGCAATTCCTATCATACCCCTGAATAGCTGGTTCATTACATAAAAAGTAGTACTAGATAGCCTTGGTGATTTTTTTTTTTGACACATTACTGAAATTTTGTTTTCCTCTCACACATACGTAGCCTAAGTTTACACTTCTTTTCTAGAGAAATTGAGATAATTCATAATTTTCTGCACATATAGAAGCTTATAATTTTATTGATGGAAGTTCCTTTTAAGGATCTTAAAAAGAGCTTCCTGCAAAGATATACAAAGGTGGTATGTAGACAATTTAGACACTTGAAAATTGTCTCATTGCTTTACCCCAAAATGGACTCACTTGTTAGAGTTCTTCAAGAGCTATCTTAATTGAAGGCTTTCCTCAATTTCAAAAAGTTATCAAGAGTAGCTAGTGTAAGTTAGCACTAGAAAAGGACTTTAGTGTTTTTCCAATTAGGTGCTTATGTTGGGAAAAAGTGTTTTTTCACTTTCACCAAGCTGTTTGTGAAGCGGGGTGAAAATATGTTTCAAATGACAAAACATAGGTTTCCCAATATGGAAAATATTATCCCTCATGTAACAAAGAAAACCTTGTTTTCCTCCTAATTCTATCAATGTAAAATGATTTTACTTGAAAAACATTTTCGAAGGGAGAAATAATTTGTAAATTAGTTTTCTTTGAGAGGTAGATGCATGTGAGTATGTGACTTTTGGCAATCCTTTTAAAATGAAAAATAATAATCCTGTGGTTTTCGGGGATGGTTTACATTAGGACATCAAATTGAATAAAACACCTACTTTACATTAAAAATTAAATTAAATACAAACAAATAGTATTATCATAACAATCTGCTGAAATCTTATTCTGAGATTAATGGAAGCTCCAATAGGAACTCCCTCCAAAAATAAACGTATGCCACTGAATGCAGCGAGCACACGGTATTCTTTAGTAAAAGGCGAAAGAATAGTTCGCTCTGTGCTCAATGCATGGCTGCGTGAGGATTACAATGTTAGGCAGAGGAATTTATTATTGCAGTTCGAGCTTGGTCTTATACCTGACTGATGTGGGATTACTTAATAGGTCTATGGGGAAATCATTTATCCAGCATAAGACTACAGCACAGAAATGCGTGTTGTTTCTTTTGCCTCGATGAATAAATTCTCTGCTGGAAGTATATGGCTTATACGGTTATACCTGCCTGAGCTTATCTATGATCATAATAAATCCTCCATATAGAATACAGGTCCTGGAAGATCCAGTTTACCCACTAATGTCATCTTTAAATTAAATCATGTCTGCTGGACAGAAATTTGCTACATTTATAAGTTCACCCTAAGTAATGCTAGCATAAAGTTGCTTAATTTTAAACCTTAACTAATAATAATGTTCTGTTAATATGTTTGAGGTTAGATACGATGCTATGATTAATTGAAATGGAAATAATTCTAGGGTGTTTTTGTGGTTGGGTGTATGGGGTTGAGGTCCGCTTATAGTGTTGACATGTGATATATTCTTGTATCGAAATTGTAAAGCAAGTCAATGATCGATTTGTCTAGGGCCTGTTCGGCATGATTGTCGGTCAAAAATCATATGATTTATGTTGTATAATGAACTTGAAATTAGTCATATGCTTATTCTAATCATGTTTATTGAAAACTCGACTATAAAAAATTGGTAATTACTTTTTCTTGTTTCTCGTATTTATGTTTCTTATTTCTAAAACACGAAAAACCGGGAAGAAAAAACAACGATAATCTGGAGGTCCCTGGGCTCGCATCATTTCATTATTTTGTTCGACTTTAGCCTTATGTTACATGGACTTGGCGATAAGGACAACTCAAAAGTCAATAAATTATCTTATTAACAATGTTCTAGAATTTTACTACCAGCGCCTTCAAAATCATTTTTGACATACTTACTTTATCCTTGTGACTTTCCCTCATAAAAAAAAAAATACCTCCGTTCTGAATTAAACGCAACAATTCATTTGGCACGGACTCCTAGTTGAGATTTCTTAAGGGGTGATTAGAAAAAGGGAGGGGCATGTGATTAAGTTTAAGAGGAGAGAGAAAGTGGGTCCAAAAAGGAAAAAAAAAAGGAGGGGAATGTGGCCATCGCCACCACCGTCATCACCCTACCGCCACATCCTACCACCACCAAACCACCCTACTACCACGACCATCACTTCGCCGACATCACCACCACCACAACCACTCTACTACCACGACCGCCACTCCCGCCGCCATTATCACCACCTTCCCCGCTGTCCCCACCACCACCCAACCACTACTATCGCCACATCCTACCACCACCACCGTCAAAAGTACCGCCATAAACCACCATCAAAAGCACCACCACCATCTAAACCCTAAATCCACTTCATAAACCACCGTCAAAGCACCACCACCACTCCACCTCCACAAGAACAGATCGAGAAGAGAGAGAAATCGAGCACAACCCAACCCACTCCACCTCCACAAGTACAGATCGAGAAGAAAGAGAAATCGAGGAGAGAGAACGAAGGAAGATGGAAAAATCGAGGCGAGCGAAAGTGGTTACGAAGGACAGAGGACGGACGCCGGCGGTGGAGCGAAGGTGGTTTTGGGTTGGAACGAGGTTGTGGGCTGGGCGGGGGAGGAGATCGAAGGTGGAACGAAGGTGATGATGATGGTGGTGGGTGGCGGAGGACGGAGGACGAGTAATGACGCCGGCGATAATGGTGATGATGATGGTGGTGGTGGAGGAGAGAAAAATGGTGATGGCGGATGGAGGAGAGAGTAATGGTGGTGGGTGGTGGGTGAAGGTGGTATTGAAGAGAGAGGGGGTTGATGTTTAAGTAGATTAATTTTGATTAGGTTTGTACTTAATTTGATATGGGTAGTATAATAAGTGTTTTAAGTTTTTTAATAAGGACATTTTGGTAATTTCAGGGGTAAAAATCATACCAAAAATAGAAAGAATGAAATTGTCGCATTTAATTTGAAACTGCCAAAAATAGAAACTGTTGCGTTTAAAACGAAACGGAGGTAGTATGATTTTTGCAAAGAGAACTTTTTGTGTTATTTTCATCCTTTTTCTATATAAAACAAATTTTAGCATGTAAGGCAATGTATTTATTTGATGTATATCTATAAATTATCAATATTCTATAATTTTCACTAATAGATTATCAAAGATATTTGATCGAAATTGTGCGTTGACAACTTTTCTCAACGGATGCTCTTTTTGTTGTTGGGGAAAATAACGGTACTTTTTGTTGAATGAAAGGATGTTCTTTTGCAGTACAAAATTTCCCATAGGATTCTATAAGAATGAGTTGTTGCTTTCAAAAATTCATGATAAATGCAAGGCTTGTATTCCCTTGTCTGAAGCTTAAGAGGTTAAAAGAAAGTGTTTAATTAGACTAGGTTAAGTGCCAAACATACATATAGCAACACCATTATATATCCAAATGGTGCTACTCTCTTTTGCAAATGCTACCATTTTACTTACAAACTGGTACTAATCACACGCCTGTTGAGACTGCGCCTGCTTGACGCATAACAGCTAGTAGCTGATATGCTTTCACATATGAATGGTGTGTGTCTGACGTTTTGTTTGGAACTTGACATAATTTTGTTCACTTGATGACCTCAGTTCATTCCTTTCATTCAGGCTGTGTTCTAAGTAGTAGGAATACTTTTGTTTGAGGATATTCTAATATGAGCAAAAGTGTGAGATAACTGAAGCAGTGCAAACCAGGAACTTGGAGAATATCCTAAATCTTCTCGCTTCAAATGTTCATGAAAGACTTTCTGAGTGAAAGGCTGAGGTAACTGAATTTGGAAGAGCAGAATGATATGTTGTTTAACCTGAACCAGCAAATCTGCAATGCTGAAAACATCAGCTCAGGCATATACTCTCCGTCCGTGTTTAATACGATGTCTGAAGAAAGTACAATCTAACTTCTATTACAAAACATAGCACAGTTGCTTGTCTTTAAACCAAAGAATGAATTCAACATATAAGAACTTCCTAACAAAGGTACTTAATTGTTGGGTATGTGGAGTGGGACCTTGTAGGGAGGTTAGTGACGATGTAGGGATTGTGGAGCTAAGGTATGAGGATTAGATATTTTTGAGCTACCATTGTTCTTGACTTGGGTGAAAAACATTCCATTCATTTTCTCTTGAGAAAATGTATTTTTTATACTAACCATTGTTTCTTTAATGTATGAAATTAAGAATGTATTTTTTATACTAACCATTGTTTCTTTAATGTATGAAATTAAGAAATACAGGATGAAATTAATTGAGTGCCTTTTAGAGAATTTGCCTGTTCAAGCCATGAGACTTACCCTCTTAAGGATGAGTTTGAGTTGCTAGATTAACTCTATTTAAATGTGTTTATTGGTTGTCGAAATGGATGTAAGAGTAAGGCACCTCCTTATCTTTATATTATCCTAGAGATCACCGCCGTTCTTTATGCTGATTCAAAGATCGTATGGCAAATAATCTTGTGTTATGCTAGTGCTTAAATTTGGCATGCTACTTTGATTCTTCCATTTGATAACATTGTCCTAGGAGCATAATTATCTAGGAGCATAATTATCTTTTTTTTTTTTTAAAAATGAGCCGTTGTGCTTCTTTGCTCTTGCTATCTGACATACATCTAGTGAAAGCTTAAAAGGAACAGGAGGAGAGAAATGACCCATCAGGTCAAATGCTGAAGAGAAGACTGTTGGTTGGAGTGGAGACATTACTGATATATAATCATATGATACTATGCAAGAAATCACTGATCGACATGATCTCATGATAAGTTCTTCTGCCTTGAAGCAGGTATTCTTTTGCCTATGTTTATTTATATAATTCCAGACTAATTTTCTTATTTCTATTTTAGCTCATGCTGTATGTAGCTTATATGTTGTGAAATAGTTTGCAAACTACTGCGAGTCTGAGCTGCATAACTATAATTTGTGAGAGTTTCATGAAGGTGTCCCTTGCTAACTAATGACATATCAGGGTATTATCATAGAATTTTCTGCTAGTATCTTTGAGTCGGTAGTGTACTCAATTTAATAAGAATAGAAATGAAAGAAAGGATGATAGGACGAGATGTTTGGTGACCCTGAGATTGTTTGAGCTTTTGCAAATTATCAGTTCACTGTAGACTGATATAGCTGTGAGTTGTACGTTTGGAGCAGTAACGAATTACCAATGATCCTAAAAAGCAAAAACTACCAATAAGCTAATCCCACATCAAAAGTTTATAGAGGTATAGTGCTCCTTATATTGTTTGGCTTCAGTGCAATGTTTGTCTCTTCGGAGACATCTGATAAAATTGGAACGATACAGAGAAGATTAGCATGGCCCCTGCGCAAGGATGACACGCACAAATCGAGAAATGGTCCAAATTTTTTTTGCCTTTTTTGCCACTTACTGCAGGTTCTCTTCTTATCCCTCTTCAATCTGTTTTTATCTTTGAATCTGGGGGGATGTTGAACTGAGGAGAGAGTTGTATGAGCCTTTTGGCCCGTGGCCCCCGCACAAGGATGTCACTCAAATTTGGCAATATGAAGGAAATATAGTACTAGTGGCAGAGCCTCTGAACACGGCCAATTGACCAAATTGGTAAAAAAAAAGTGACCCTCAATGACAATTTGGTAAAAAAAAACTTGTTCTGACGACAAATTGGTAAAAACAATTGATCTCCAGCGACATTTAGGCCAATTTTTTTTGTATAATTTTTCGATTTGATCAAAACGTCCACTTTACAAGATCTTATTTCAGATTGGGTAAATAGTATGTAGGGACAATAGAAGTTAATTAGATAAAAACACGAAAAATCTTTATAAAAGACATGTAAATGCACGCATTGAATATTTGAATTTGATCAAGCTAAAAATTTTTAAAAAATATGGCCTAAATGTCGCTAGGAATCCATTTTTTCACCAAATTGTCGTCAAAACTCATTTTATTTACCGAAATGTCGTCTGAGCTCAATTTTTTTTTACCAACTTGTCACTGGAGCCTAATTTTTTTTACCAACTTGTCGCTAGAGCAATTTTTTTTATCAAATTGTCGTTGAGGGTCTATTTTTTTTTACCAATTTGGTCAATTGGCCCCTCTGAACAACACAGTATGTGCAAACTAGACCTTAAGCTTTTACTGAAATTCCCTTATCATAAATCGTAAACATGTCTGATATGAGGGAAATTTGCTGCATGAATACAGACCTCAACTTGCTGTTCATGTTTATATTTTGCTACAGCAAAAGATCAATATCAGTATCTTGTGGTTCTACTGGTTGTCCTGTCTCTCTGTTGTTGTGAAATGTGAATGACCCAAGTACCCAATTGACTGCCCTTGAAAGTTTTTCTTTCTTCTGTGATGTATATCCTCAAAAGCTTAATATTCTGGATTTCTTTTACATTAGAGTTGAACTCAAAGTTGCAGTTGAAACTAGTTGAAAGTGATTCTTCCTTAATGTTGTATATTATTAGAAGCTTAATATTCTGGCCATTTCTGGGTTTTGTTACATTAGAGTTTTTCTATGTGAAGTTCCAGTTTGTCTTGTCCCACATCAATTGGGAAACGATGTTCCCACAGCAAGTCAAGAGATAAATATAGGTTTCTAAATTATGAATACTCATACCTTTCTCGGCCTTTTGGCTAAGATCAAGTGTAGTATCTGTTCTTATCAGTTTAATATCTGATACGTGGGTCATCGACCCACAATGATATTAAATTTATTTTTTAAGGGGGAGTATCCATCGAAGTAGCTTGCTACTGGGATCCTCAAGCGTCGCCCATGCGTTGCACTATTGCTTGGGCCTAGGCGCATCCCACTAATGAATAATTTAGAAAATTATGTTACTTGGACTTAGAAACGTTGGTATAACAGTGTAAGTGTTTAAACTTTACTATTATCTGAACAAGTTAATGTGATATGTGCCAAAAATTAATGTGATTTATGCTCAGTCTGAGTGACATTGCCTAAAATATTGTATACAAGTTACAGCGACCATATTAAGGCGGTACAATGACACCAAAAAAAATAGGGCTGCTTCATCGTGCTATAATTTAATTCTTTGTTGAGTTTGTTGATTTGTACAAATGTTCACAGACTGATCTTTTTCAAGCTACATTAGTTTAAATATATGCTTTGCCTTTTAACAAAGGATGTATCATTTCATTTAGTGAGCTCATCTCTTGCCTTTCCTTCTGGCGACCATCCCGCAATGTAGAAAGACTTTGCACGAGCATCAATTTGTGTAAAGGAAAGGAGTTGTGATTGTATTTTTACGATCTAAGTTGCGGACTTGCATATCTTCTACATCAAGTAGTTCGAAATGATAGTCATTGGAACCTCTTAGTTTAGATACTCTCAAGGTTTTGGCTTCTGTGATGGAGAACATGTTGCGGCCTTGCGGGTTCTAAGGCTATTGCAGACTGGCATATCTTATGCATAGAGTAGTATCATTATTTACCATTGGTGACATTGTTGAACTAACAATACATCCTAACTCGTTTGAGAATGCTTTTTTTTTTAGCTTTAGATCTCATTTCATCTTGGGGTCTCTCTTAACCAATTTATTTAGGCCAAGCAACACCTAATATCCCGGAAGAGCGACTGAAGACACTAGAAGCTGGGCCTGGACGGGCTCTTTCGTCAGTTTTGCGCTTCAGTTTTCTTAGTCCTTTAATTCCACTATGTCTATTGCCTGTTGTCTTGGGGAATAATTTGAGGGTTTATTGGGTTTTAGAATTTACATGTCTTGTAGATACTAGATAGGAAATTCAAGCCTTCTAGATTCGTCTTGTGTTCCTCTGCTGAAAATAAAACAAGCTCTCTATTTCCCCCCACATGTAGACTAAAACTATGTAAATCCTTGTGTTCATGTTTCACTTTTCATTGCTTTCTAAATAAATATTTATATGTTGTCTTTGTTCTGCACAAATGAAATACAAACCACACTTTAGCTCATTAACAGTTTTGTGCATTTTGTTAAATATGATGTTGGTCTAGGTTAACTGACCTGTGCTGGTGCTTGACGATTGATTCTTTATTTTGGCTGATGCTCATTTGCGATATGTGATCTCACTTGCTTTTGTTCCATCCAACTGCTTTGATATTTTACTTCATAAAAGAAACTAAAGGATCCTTACTTTTTTTTCGTTTGTCTTTTTTTACAAGTGTAGAGGATCTTTACTTTGTTGAAGCTGTCTGTGTTGCATTATGCTAATTGTTATTGTTCGAAATGTATGTGATTAGAAATATATATCTGTCTAAAGTACACGTGACTGTTTGTAGACTCTCAGTGATTGATGCCATTGGAATTTGGAACATGTTTTTTCCTGACCCACTTCTGCTGTGCTCTGATTTTACTTGCTGCTGAATGCTTATGCTAGTCACAGGCTTTATATTTCTTCTGAAATTCTATAGAAAAATTTCCTTTCTAAAGTGATCATTCCATGTGTCTTATGTTGACACTATCTCATATAGGAAACCCACACTTGAGACTGGAATGACCACAAAATTAGAGGTATGTAAGATTACAAAACATACTTGTACTATTTTTTGGTCTTGTTGCCTAATATTGGGTATAGTATCTGTTTTATTAGTTAAAAATATTTGAGTGTGAGCCATTAACCGACAGTGACATGAAATTCCACTATTGGAAGCTTGGAGCTTGTAATACAATCTTTTAGGGGCTATGCAGTTGAAACTTACACTTCTGAATTTTGATGTCACAGGTGTGGAGTTGCATAGTTTTAAGTCACCCATAACAGGTTAGTGTGGAGTAGTAACCAAAGCTATTGAGATTTGAGATATTAGGCTTCTTTCCAGTGTTTGTTTTGTTTGCAAGGTTGGCTGCCGGCAGGTGAATGAAGGCCATGTTCATGCTATATCATGCCGGAAGAGGACCAGTTTAGGTCTTATGTTTACAGTCTGAGGTTTGAAACCTATCAGTCCCACATTAAACGTTTAAGAAGTTAGTTGTTTGTTTATAATGCAGAGGCTGCAGCATAAGATTGTCTCTTCGGAGACATCTGATAAAATTGGAACGATACAGAGAAGATTAGCATGGCCCCTGCGCAAGGATGACACGCACAAATCGAGAAATGGTCCAAATTTTTTTGGCAAATTTTGCTCCATCCAGCAAGGTTTCCTTTTTCTCCAACCTTGTGCAAAATGACGAATATTTGGTACAATTTAGTCTGTCAAAATTGATTAGATATCTTGGCTTGGTTCAGATGAAACTAGATATTCTAGCAATTTCATCGTATATATCCAACCTTAAGAGTAAGTGTGTCATCTCTAATCAAGTTATCCGTTTCAAATCTGATACCAAAACTGTTGATCCACAGTGATATTTACACTATATTGTAAAGGGGAAGGGCCTGCCAATCATACTTGTTGGCAACATAATATTACTTTTATTTTATATGACGTAATGAACTAGATTTTTGGACAGGTTGATTGCAAAATGAAGAAGAAGATTTTCATTAATAAAGCTGAAAGTACGGAAAATGAGAGGATAAAGATAAAGTATTCGAGTCACTTGACGCACTCCAAGCTAACCACTGAAATTAACTTTGAAATATTTTCTTTAGAGTTCTAACTTCTATTTCTCTCTAGTATCATCAATTTATAGTCTTCATGATTTCCTTTTCCCTCCAACTTATCTGCCTTTTCCCTAAAGCTTTCTAACTGGTTTATTGTGCAATTCCTATCATACCGCTAAATAGCTGGTTCATTACATAAAATTAGTACTAGATAGCCTTGGTGATGTATTAATTTTTTTTCTTTTTTGACACGTACATTACTCAAATTTGTAAGCATGTTCTGTAAGACTGTAAGTGAAGGATGAAAAACGTTTCACCAATTAGAAAATGGAAATTTGATTCTAATATTCCAACCTTTTGACCATTTGTTCAAATTAATCCCACCTTTTGATTATTTTTTGATAATCCAACCTTTTATCACTATCCGCTCATATTGAACAGGGAAACCGGTAACCTGCTGAGATGGTAAAATTAAATATTTTTTTCCATTTTCCTCGTTTTCATTTCTAATATCTCTCTCTCCCTATCCCCTATCTCACCATTCACCAAAAATCCCTACCCCCTGCCAAGAATTCCCCACCCCGTTCGACCACCGCCTCCCCCACCCCACCCCTCGAGAGCAACCCTACCCCGTGCGACCACACCTTCTCCCTTTCCCGCCGTCCCCGCGAACAATCCCACCCTCTCGCAAACAACCCTTCCCTCACCCCCCACCCCCACCCCCCGACGAATTAGCTTCCCCCCACCCTTGCGAATTCCGCCATTGTTAATGGATTTTAGATGGTGGTGATGATTCTTATTAATGGTTTGCGATTTAATGTTTTTATTTTGTTTTGAATTTGGTTGAATTTTTAGTCAAATGATTTAAATTTATTAGCAAAGCTATGAGCATCATGAACAGCTTCATCAACGACATTTTTGAGAAGCTTGCTCAGGAATCTGCCAGGCTGGCACGTTACAACAAAAAGCCGACGATTACTTCTCGGGAGATTCAAACTGCTGTCAAACTTGTGTCTTCCTGGTGAATTAGCCAAACGCGCAAGGAAGGAACTAAGTCTGTTACTAGATTTACTAGCTCTTAAATGTTTTGAATTTATTGATTTAAGGTTTTGTAAACAGTTTGTGATGGAAAATTTTAAAGAAATTGGAGTAGTTGGTGGTTTTTTTCTGTGTAAAATTTTATGAAGTTTCGTGTTTAGGTTAGTAAGTGTTAGAAATTAGTTTGATCTTTGTGGGAATCGTAGGTGTTTTGTTTGCATAATTGAATGATCTGAATAATCTGTTTATATCGACTCTTTTTTTTCTTCTGTTTCTATTTACATTTTTACAAAATTATTTGTTTATAACTCCGTAATTGAGTTTGATGATAGATAGTTGGCAGTGTTGATGGTTGGCAGTGGTGTCTTGATAGTGGTGGTTTTGGCAGTGGTGCGTTAACGGTGATGTTGGTGGTTATTTGTTATAGTAAGTTAATTAAACTTAAATTGATTTATTGAAATTGAACGAATAAGAACAAGACAAGTGTGCACTTGACCCATTCTACTGGTCATCAACCTGTTTTAATAGGTCAGGGTTCAATATGAGCGAATAGTGATAAAATGTCGGATTATTAAAAAATAATCAAAAGGTGGGATTAATTTGAGCAAACGACCTCTCACCCATAAATAGCCTAGGTTTACACTTCTTTTCTAGAAAAATCGAGAATATCCATAATTTTCGCACATCATAGGAGCTTATAATTTTATCTTAAAGGGAGCTTCCTCCAAAAATAAGCACAGGTGGTATTTAAATAGTTCGGACACTCGAAAAATTGTCTCATTGCTTTACCCAAGTTTATGGTTTCACTTGTTAGGATTCTTTAATATTCTATAGAAGCTATCTTAATCGAATGTTTTCCTCAATTTCAAAGAGTTATTGGAGTAGCTAGTGTGAGTTAGCACTAGAAAAGAATTAACTTTAATGTTTTTACAATTAGGTGCTTATGTTGTGCTTTGTTTGGATATGTGTTTATTTGTCATATTCCACCAAGTTGTTGTGAAGGGGGTGAAAATAGGTTTCAAATGGCAATAAATAATTTTCCCAAGATGATAAATATTTTACATAGCCTTCGGTGCTTGGCCCGGGGAACATCCGAAAGTGTGTATTATAACCTTTACTTTTAGCGGTTTAGGGACCATTTTCGGACTTCTCAGGGCCCAGCCATATTTTTCTCCTAAAACCTTCCTAGGGGATCCAGCATGACTTGTAATGTATCACAAGTTCTTGGGACCTTTGCATTGCCTTAGAATAGCTCTAAGCACCCCATTTATACTTTTCCGATGCAACCCCAAAATGGCCACGAAATGGCCCTAAATGTCATCATATGTCCGTTCCAAGCCATGGGAGACCTATGAAATGACCTCCCATGTCTTCAGGAGGCAACCCATGGCCTCCGGTGCCCGGGCCCCGGGACGTCCGAAAGCGTGTATTACAACCTTCAATTTTGGCCTTTTTGGGACCATTTTCGTACTTCACTGAGCCCAACCATATTTTTCTCCTGAAACATTCCTAGAGAATCCAACATGACATGTAATGTATCACAAGTGCTTGGGACCCTTTGCATTGCCTTAGAATAACTATAAACACCCATTTATACTTTTCAGGTGCAACCTCAAAATGGCTCCGAAATGGGAGTGAATTTCATCATATGTCAGTTTCAAGCGATGTGAGTCCTATGAAATGACCTTCCATGTCACCGGGAGGCATCCCATAGACTCTAGTGCTCGGGTCCTATTTTGGCAGTTTTAGGACCATTTTCGAACTTCTGGATGCCCATCCATATTTTTCTCCTGAAACCTTCCTAGGGTATCCACATGACTTGTAATGATTAACAAGTGCTTGACACCGTTTACATTGCCTTAGAATAGCTATAAACACCCCATTTATACTTTTTTCGTACAACCCAAAATGGCCATGAAAAGGCCGTGAATGTCATCATATGTCCATTTCAAGCCATGAGAGTCTTGTGGAATGACCTACCATATCCCATGGAGGCATCCCTAAGCCTCCAGTACCCGGGCACCGAGAACGCCCGAAAGCGTGTATTATAACCTTTAATTTTGTTTGTTTTGGGACCATATTCGGACTTATCCGGACCAAGCCATATTTTTCTCCTAAAACCTTCCTAGGGGTTCCATCAAGATATGTAGTGTAACACAAGTGTTTGGGCCCCTTTGCATTGCCTAAGAATAACTCTAAACTCCCCATTTGTACTTTTCCGATGCAACCCCAAAATGGCCACGAAATGGCCTTGAATGTCATCATATGTCTGTTTCAAGCCATGAAAGTCCTTTGGAATGACCTCCCATATCCCCGGGAGGTATCCCATGGCTACTGGTGCTTGAGTCCTCGAAAAGTCCGAAAGCGTGTATTATAACCTTCTATCTTAGCTTGACGATTTTGTGACCATTTACGAACCAACCTTATGAGTAAGTGTGTCATCTATAATCAAGTTATCCGTTTCAAATTTGATACCAAAATTGTTGATCCACAGTGATATTTACACTATATTGTAAAGGGGAAGGGCATGTCAATCATACTTACATTACTTTTATTTTATATGAAGTAATAATGAACTGGATTTCTGGACAGGTTGATTGCAAAATGAAGAAGAAGATTTTCATTTATAAAGCTGAAAGTACGGAAAATGAGAGGATAAAGATAAAGTATTCGAGTCACTTGACGCACTTCAAGCTTGCCACTGAAATTAACTCTGAAATATTTTCTTTAGACTTCTAACTTCTATTTCTCTTTAGTATCATCAATGTATAGTCTTCATGATTCCCTTTTCCCTCTAACTTATTTGCCTTTTTCCTAAAGCTTTCTAACCGGTTTATTGTGCAATTCCTATCATACCCCTAAATAGCTGGTTCATTACATAAAAGTAGTACTAGATAGCCTTGGTGATGTATTAATTTTTTTCTTTTTTGACACGTACATTACTAAAATTTGTAAGCATGTTCTGTAAGACTGTAAGTGAAGGATGAAAAACGTTTCACCAATTAGAAAATGGAAATTTGATTCTAATATTTCAACCTTTTGACCATTTGCTCAAATTAATCCCACCTTTTGATTATTTTTTGATAATCCAACCTTTTATCACTATCCGCTCATATTGAACCGGGAAACCGGTAACCTGCTGAGATGGTAAAAGTAAATATTTTTTTCCATTTTCCTCGTTTTCATTTCTAATATCTCTCTCTCCCTATCCCCTATCTCACCATTCACCAAAAATCCCTACCCCCGCCAAGAATTCCCCACCCCGTGCGACCACCGCTTCCCCCACCCCCACCCCGGGAACAACCCTACCCCGTGCGACCACACCTTATCCCTTCCCCGCCGTCCCGCGAACAACCCTTCCCCTCACCCCCCCGATGAATTAACTTCCCCCACCCGTGCGAATTCCGCCATTGTTAATGGATTCTAGATGGTGGTGATGATTCTTATTAATGGTTTGCGATTTAATGTTTTTATTTTGTTTTGAATTTGGTTGAATTTTTAGTCAAGTTGAGGTTTTCAATTGAATGATTTAAATTTACTAGCAAAGCTATGAGCATCATGAACAACTTCATCAACGACATTTTTGAGAAGCTTGCTCAGGAATCTGCCAGGCTGGCACGTTACAACAAAAAGCCGACGATTACTTCTCAGAAGATTCAAACTGCTGTCAAACTTGTTCTTCCTGGTGACTTAGCCAAACGCGCAAGGAAGGAACTAAGTCTGTTACTAGATTTACTAGCTCTTAAATGTTTTGAATTTCTTGATTTAAGGTTTTGTAAACAGTTTGTGATGGAAAATTTTAAAGAAATTGGAGTAGTTGGTGGTTTTTTTCTGTGTAAAATTTTATGAAGTTTCGTGTTTAGGTTAGTAAGTGTTAGGAATTAGTTTGATCTTTGTGGGAATCACTTCAAGCTAGTTTAGCTTTTATACTTTGTCTGTCATACTTGTTAGTTGTTAAAGTATCTATGACAATTCTATTGCATTTATAAAAACAAGTGACTTAATTTTATAAACGAGGATGTGAAAATTAAATTGTATACTAATTGATTTCAACAAACATATGACGTGGTCAGGATGATAAATTAGAATGATTGGAAACTTATTATTTTAGGGAAAATATTTAAGTAAAAAGAATAGTTATGATAAGTGATAATTTTGTGGACTAAATTGCAAAAAGTTCCTTGAGCAAATCTTGATTTTCTTCGGTCGTGATCTCCTTAGGGCTAATTAATTGTGAATTTGTGATAGAGCCTACAATATTTGACTTGATCCACTAATTCAAACAATTTTTAATTTGAAGCTACTAGAAGGAAGGAACCTTAATTGATTGGACCAATAATATTAACTAAATCCATGATACGTCGGTCAGTGTTGGATCTATAATTTTCTTTAAAAATGATAATTAGATCATGCATAAATTCGTATATGTATGTATCTATATACTTCCTCCGTTCTAAAATAAATAAAACATATGGGGAGACACGAAGATTAAGGGGAGGTTAAAGATTTAGAAAAATAGAAAGAGCAATGTGATGAAGAGAGATATATAGATAACTAAATGTCAAATAAAGTAATGTTTCATTTATTTTGAAACATCCTAAAATGAAACCATTTATTTTAGCAATCACATAACACTCTCACTAACTAATCCATTGCTGATTTATGTCGTAATATTTTGAAACGCGGTATTCATCTATTTTTGGATCATGGGATGGGCCATGTCTCGGGTAAACCAACCCAGTTCCACCTATGGCGTCGGTAATAGATTCACCGACATATTAATAAACATAATTGAGATTGCTTTCTAAATGAATCTTTTATTTGTTTGAACCTTTTTTTAATGGTGTCATTATGTTGTTTAGTTGAAATAGTACAACTACTCTCCCTTTTTTCTCTCTTCTATCTCCTCTTTCCTCTCCCACAAAACCCTAATTTTCAACCTAGGGGCTACCACCACCCTTGTGGGCGGTGGTAAGCCCCTTTTCTCCTTTTGTTACTAGTTTTTTATGTTAATGTTTCTAATAAACTTCAGTCTCTCTTTAATGGAGAGTTTTTCTACCCATTTATTGGGTTATATCTACCCATATATTGGGTTTTATCTCTCTCCATGTGAGAGTTTAGAGACTTTGTTTTTGGGTTTTTGTGTAATTCAAGAGGTTGATTTGTTGATTGAAATTTGTGCGGGGTTGCAACAGATGTCAGTACTTCGTTTACAATCACTTGAATTGGATCCAGTTCTACTTCAAAACTACAAAAGATCGATAGACCCCCTTGCAGAAGGCTGCATTAGACAGCGATGTGAAAGACGAGGGTTTTCAGAAGTGTTAGATCTACTCAACGATCGTGGTTTTGTCATATTAGAATTGTATTTATTTCATTTTGATATGTATTTGTTTAGTTTTAACTTCTATTGTACATGTCATATGACTTTGAATCAATGAATTAAAATAGTAGAAACTATAAAGTAATGCTCCTCCCGTCCCATTCTACAAAGCATCAAGGAGGGATAGGACTTCGCAATGTAAGTAGATTAAATAAGGCGCTTGTATTTAAGCAAGCTTGGAGAATGCATAAAAATCTGGATCTCTTAGTCAGTAGGATACTAAATACGAGATATACACAATCTGCAATCATGTGGGGGGAAAAAGAACCTTACGGCAAAAAATCCATCTTATGCTATGAGATCGGCCATAAAGGTAGCAACGGAGTTCAGGGATAATATGGGATACCAGATAGGAAGAGGGGATACTGTAAAGGTAGGGGATAGATATTGAGCCCATAATGAAGCAAAGTATGTGGAGTTAACCACTAAACCGGGCCAAGAAAGCTTGCTACAAAAACCTGTAAGAGACTTAATGCATGAATTTGGATAGATCTTGGGACAAAAATCAAATTTTCAAAGCCTTCACTATCGACTCTGCAAAGGCCATATTATCAACGCATATCCCACCACCTGAAATCAAGATGAGATTATTTGGATGCTGTCACAGGTTGGTGAATATTCAATTAAATCGGGTTACTGGAGTTTAATTCAACAAAATCTATGTTCACAGATTGGCATATGAAACGTAATTTGGACAAGTAGCATGTTCCCAAAATGGAAATACTTCCTATGGCGAATAATGAGAGGAAAAATTCCGGTAACATATGAACTTAATGAGCGAGGTATTAAAGTAGATATGTTATGCACACTATGTAAGAGGAAGATAGAAACACTAGAACATTAATTTAGGGATTGTGATATATCAAAGCATGTGTGGGCAATATCAAACATAGGGCTAAGGGTCGAAATGAACCAACAAATCCCCTTGGCAGAATGGCTCAGAAATAACATGGCTTACCTCAAGTCCTATAACCATGGTGATGAGGTGGGTTACGTGACACTCATGACAATTCTTTGGGCGATATGGCCTGGTTCCACCGGAATGAGAATGTCTTCCAGAGAGGTCAATGTAATCCAACAAGAATTTTGAAGCTGGCATCCGAATACCTATTGCGATGGCAACAAGCTAAACAACAGGGAGGACTGGTAAATGTAAATAATCCAAATAATCGCTCCATGAATGACTGCGTTAAAAGAGGACAGCACATGGATCATGAAGCTGTGGAAGTTCAGGTTGATGGAGCATGGAAGCGGAATCAAAGAAATAATCTAAAAAGACAGGCAGGAGCAGCTATTGGGTGGGTTGTGCAGTACAAAGGACGAAACATGCAGGGAGGACAAAGCGTGTACTCGAATTCGGCCATACAGACGGAGTTACCGGCCATTCTTCAAGGATTGAAGGAGGCATGCAGGTGGGGTTCGAGCATACATATTTTAACGGATTCAAGATTGGCTATTTCTTACTTGCAGGAACAAGTACAAGCACATACGCAGGTGACAGGCATTTTGAAGGACATATATTTTTGGATGACATTATGCAAAGGAGTCAAAATACAGAAGGTCGACAGGTTACAGATTCAACAGACACACAACATAGCAGTTCACTTTAGAAATGGAAGTCACCTTATGTAACTATATTGTAAATATAGTTTCACTCAATGTCAAAAAAAAAAAAAAAAAAAATGCTCCTCCCATCCCAAAATAGTATGAACACGTTAATATTTTGTTGTTCCAAATTAGTTTATAACACTTCCATTTTTGGTATGGTACCACTATCATTATACTTTCTACGTTCTTAATACTTGCAACATATAGAAATGACATAACAACCAAGGAAGAGTACATAGAGTGAAACATAGAGAGATAATAAAACACTAAAGGTAGTGGTTAACCTGGGATAATCTTATAATTTCAGCATATTAGCACACACAAATAAATATTGATTTATAAATAACAAGGGTCTCAAAATGGTTGATTTATAAATAACTAGTGTCTTAAACACACAAACAGGGATTCTTATAAATATCGAGTTGCACTTTTTTGGGGAAAAACTTGGCAAAATACGCTAATCGATGCACCTTTTATTTTTTGTCAGAGATCACAATTTTACTTGTTGACAAAAAGTAATATTTAACACAAAACATGGGTTGATTAATAAATAAAAAGTGTCTTAAACACATGTACATGGGTTGTTTGACAACAAAGGCCTCTAACACGAGCATGCTATGCATGCCTTACCAGCTAATGTGTTGGTGTTTCCTACAGGCTAGTAGCCTTGTAGGGGTTAGCCCTTGGGCTGACTTAATCTCCTAATCAAAAAAAAAAAAAAAAACAAAGGCCTCTAACACAAACATGGGGTTTATAAATTACAAGATTATTCGTTATAGAGGCAAACTGACCACTAACTAATAGTATTTTAGCACTTCTTGTGAACACATGAGCCAAGTGATTTATAATAAAGCGATGCTCTCTTTGTATAAGAATTTACCGAAAAGAGAATTATTGCAAGTATTGTGGAGCATCCCAAAAAAAATGTTGCAAGTAAATAAGAAATGGATGAAGTATTTAGTTTTATTACACTATCCCTTTGCCCTACGCTCCATCTCAATCTATAAAAGAAAATTCAACTTTCTTTCCCCTGCAATTAAAAAGTACTCCGCCAATTCTTACCGCCTTAAACTACATATTAAGGAATAATTAGAGAATATCCATATTCTCTATTATGGTTATGTAAATCTAGGTAGTTAGTTTCATTCAAATGTAATCTATCCTAGTCTATCTTAGTCTATATTGTTATTCTGTATTCCTTAATACTACATACTTCCTCCGTTTCATTTTACTTTCTACACTTCTCAATTCACTGAATTCTAAGCAATTTTTTAAGAAGAGAGAGGTAGAGAGTAAAAGAAAAAAGACCCATGTGAGAGGAGAGAGATAGAGAGAGTTTATTGCCTAAAAAGGAAGTGTAGCAAGTAATGTGAAACTTCCCATAAAGGTGTAGCGAGTATTATGATACGGAGAAAGTATAAAAAGTATGTAGATATTTTTGGGACGAAGCAAGTAGTAATTTTAGATAGGTGATTTCATTTCAACTTCTTGATCTGAGATGTCAGTAATTTTTACGGTTCTACCTCCCTCACTTTGTTCATCTTCCACAAGCCCTCCTTTTCAATTAGCAACGATATTTTATATGAGGTAAATTATCTGCTTTTCTCCGACTTTTGTGTTGTTATTGTCTTTTGTGTTGTATTTGTTACCACATACTGGAATTTGCTCTATAACTTCATAATTAATCTCATCCAAGAAACCATGACTAATTTATTGTAACCATGACTTTTGTGTTGTTATTGTCTTTTTCAATTAATTTACGAGGCATTTCATCTTCCCATGTCGAATAATTACCTTGATAAATTATTTCCGCAGGATCTCCAATTTGAGGTTCATATGTTTCTTTATTTGTTCAATAATTAATTTTCTCATACCAATTGGCTAAAGGAAACAGATTTTTTGGATAAAGTAATTGAAATAAATTTTTATTTGTTTGTTTACTTAAAGATTATATCCTTTCCTTCCTGGATGACTAATAATGTTATGTGGTTAGTAAGAAATTTTAGGGCGGTGAATAGCAAAATCCTATATTTAAGCTTAGATACGATGCTTATGTCTAACTGAAATGGAAATAATTTTAGAACTCTTTGTTGAAAAAAACCTATTAAAATAGCCATTTTGTTGGGAAAAACCTAATAATTTTTTTTTGTTTAAAAAGACCTATTATAATACTTTCCTTTGTTACTTAAAACCACCTCAACCTTTTCCGGCCAAAAAGTCAATTTTCTGGTATTGGCTTTTCTTCCCATCCCTTCCTCATTAAATGGGACCAACTTAATTTTTCCTATCGTAATCCCTTAACTCTACCAAACCGTTTCCTCTTGCTTCCCATTTTAAGGGACTAGGATAGAAAAAAAAAAGATGTTCGTCCCATTTAATGACAAAGGGAGGGGAAGAAAGGTCAATGTCGGGAAATTGACTTTTTGGCCGGAAAACGTTGAGATGATCTTAAGTAACAAATGTAAGTATTATAATAGGTCTTTTTCAACAAAATTTTTTTATTAGGTCTTTTCCAACAAATTATCTATTTTAATAGGTCTTTCCCATCAAAAAGTTCATAATTTTTAAGGTGTTTGAGTGTGGGTGGATGTATGGGGTTGAGGTCGGCTTAAAGTGTTGACATGTGATTCTTGTATCGAAATTGTAAAGCAAGTCAATAATCGACTTTTCTAGGGCTTGTTCGACATGATTTTCGGTCAAAAGTCATATGATTTATGTTGCATAATGAACTTAAAATTAGTCATGCTTCATGTTCATTGAAAACTGACTACAAAAAATTGGTAATTACTTTTTCTTGTTTATGTGTTGATGTTTTTAGTTTCTGAAGCACTAAAAAACTAAAAACAAAAAACGATAATGTGGAGGTTCTGACTTCTGACCTCTGCGGTATTTCGTAATTTTTGTTCAGCTTTGGCCTTATGTTACATAGACTTGGCGATAAGTACAACTCAAAAGTTAATACATTATCTTATTAGCCATTTTCTAGAATTTCACTACCACCGCCTTTCAAAATCATTTTTGACATACTTACTTTATCCTTGTGACTTTCCCTCATAAAAATATATGATTTTGCTAAAAGAATTTTTTGTGTCATTTTCATCCTTTTCCTATATAAATCAAATTTTAGCATGTAAGGCAATGTATTTATTTGATGTATGTTTATTAATTATCATTGTTCTATACTTTTCAGTTTTTCACTAATAGATTATCAAAGATATTAGTGATGGAAGTTGTGCGTTGGCAACTTTTTTCTAGGCATCCTCTTTTTGTTGCCGGGGAAAACCACGTTACTTTTCTTTTAAAGAAAGGACGTTCTTTTGCAGTACTAAATTTCCCATAGGATTCTATAAGAATGAGTCGTTGCTTTCAAAAAACATGATAAATGCAAGGTATGTATCCCATTGTCTGAAGCTTTAGGGGTTAAAAGGAAGTGTTACACGATCTTACCATTTTAGATTGTGAAAGAATCCTTGATTTGGGATCAGTTGTATTGCAATATCTATAGGCAAATTGACAGAGTACAATATGAAATAAAACAAAACTCTTATACCAAAAGATATACAAGGAAATGAACTATATACGAATAAATAATCTACGTATATGTTTATCTACTATTAATTTAAAAGGAGTCCATGCGACATTTTGTTAGAGTTGGGCTAGTTATATTTTGCTTATTAGGAAATAGGAAATCTGTGGCTGATAGAGAAAGTTTTGGCGTCAAACAGGTGTGGTACCAATTTGTGGCTCTATTGCAAAAATGGTACCTTTTTTTTCTAAAATGTTGTATTATTTTAAGAAGTGTTGTTTAGTTGGAACTAGAAAGTAATACAATGGTATCAAAATGTGTTTAATAAGACTAGGTTTGAGTGCCAAACATACATATAGCAACACCATTATATATCCAAATGGTGCCAATCTCTTTTGCAAATGCTACCATTTTACTTACAAGCTGGTACCAATCACACGCCTGTTGAGAGTTGAGACTGAGCCTGTTTGACGCCAATAACAGCTAGTAGCTGATATGCTTTCACATATGAATGGTGTGTGTCTGACATTATATTTGGAACTTGACATAATTTTGTTCACTTGATGACCTGAGTTCATTGCTTTCATTCAGGCTGTGTTCTAAGTAGTAGGAACAATTTGTTTGAGGATATTCTAATATGAGCAAAAGTGTGAGATAACTGACGCAGTGCAAACCAGGAACTTGGAGAATATCCTAAATCTTCTAGCTTCAAACGTTCATGAAGGGCTGAGGTAACTGAATTTGGAAGAGCAGAAGAATATGCCGTTTAACCTGAATCAGCAAATCTGCAATGCTGAAAACATCAGCTCAGGCAAATATTCTCCTTCTGTGTTTAATACAGTGTCTGAAGAAGTATAATCTAACTTCTATTACAAAATAGCACAAATGCTTGTCTTTAAACCAAAGAATGAATTCAACATAAGAGAACCTCCTAAAGAAGGTAGTTAATTGTTGGGTATGTGGAGTGGGACGTTGTAGGGAGGTTAGTGACGATGTTGGGCTTGTGGAGCTAAGGTATGAGGATTACATATACCATTGTTCTTGACTTGAATCAAAATCATTATATTCATTTTCTCTAGAGAAAATGTATTTGTGTACTAACCATTGTTTCTTTAATGTATGAAATTAAGAAATACAGGATGAAATTAAAAGTGTGCCTTATAGAGAATTTGCCTGTTCAAGCCATGAGACTTACCTTCTTAAGGATGAGTTTGTGTTGCTAGATTAGCTCTATTTAAATGGGTTTATAGGTTGTCGAAATGGATGTAATAGTAAGACACCTCCTTATCTATGTACCATCCCAAAGATCACCGCCCTTCTTTATGTTGATTCAAAGTTTGTATGGCAAATAATCTTGTGTTATGCAAGTGCTTAAATTTTTCATGCTACTTTGTTTCTTCCATTTGGTAACATTGTCCTAGGAGCATATTTATCTTCTATTTTCTAATGAGCCGTTGTTCTTCTTTGCTCTAGCTATCTGACAAAAGGAACAGTAGAGAATCGACCCATCAAGTCAAATGCCGAAGAGAAGACTGTTGACTGGAGTGGAGACATTACTGATATATAATCATATGATACTATGCAAGAAATCACTGATCGACATGATCTCATGATAATTTTACTCCTTGAAGCAGGTATTCTTTTGCTTTATTTTATAATTCTAGGCTAATTTGCATATATTTTTATTTTCACTCATGCTGTATGTAACTTATATGTTGTGAATAAGTTTGCAAAATACTGCAAGTCTGAGCTTCATAACTGAAAATTGTGAGAGTTTCATGAAGGTGTCCCTTGCTAATTAGTGACATATCAGGGGATTATCATAGAATATTCGGGTAGTATCGTTTAGTCGGTAGTGTACTCATTTAATTAGAATATAAATGAAAGAAAGGATGATAGGACGAGATGTTTGGTGACCCTGAGATTGTTTGAGCTTTTGCAAATTATCAGGTCACTGGAGACTGATATAGTTGTAAGTTGTACGTTTGGAGCAGTAACATATTACCAATGATCCTAAAAAGCAAAAACTACCAATAAGCTAATCCCACATCAACAGTTTATATAGATATAGTGCTCCTTATATTATATGGCTTCAGTGTAATGTTTGTCTCTTCGGAGACATCTGATAAAATTGGAACGATACAGAGAAGATTAGCATGGCCCCTGCGCAAGGATGACACGCACAAATCGAGAAATGGTCCAAATTTTTTTGGCAAAATTTGCTGCAGGAATACAGACTTCAATTTCCTGTTCATGTATATATTTTGCTACAGCAAAAGATCAATATCAGTATCTTGTGTTTCAACTAATTCTCTTGTCTCTCTGTTGTTATGAAATGTGAATGACCCAAGTACCCAACTGACTTCCCTTGAAAGTTGAAAACGTAGCACTTGAAAGTGTTTCTTCCTCTACGATGTATACTCTCAAAAGCTTAAAATTGTGGATTTTTTTTACATTAGAGTTGAACTCAAAGTAGCACTTGAAACTAGTTGAATGTGATTCTTCCTCTATGCTTTATATCCTCAGAAGCTTACTATTCTGGGTTTTGATACACTGGAGTTTTTCTATGTAAAGTTTTAGTTCCTTTCCGAAATAAGAAATAAAAAATGTAAAGTTTCAGTTTGTCTTGTCCCACATCAATTGGAAAATGATGCTCCCATGGCAAGTCAAGAGATAAATATAGGTTTCTAAATTATGAAAAATCATACCTTTCTCGGCCTTTTGGCTAAGATCAAGTGTAGTATCTGTTCTTATCAGTTTAATATCTGATACGTGGGTCATTGACCCACAATGATATTAAATTTATTTTTTAAGGGGGAGTATCCATCACAGTAGCTTGCTACTGGGATCCTCAAGCGTCGCCCATGTGTTGCACTATTGCTTGGGCCCAGGCGCATCCCACCAAAGAATAGTTTAGAAAATTATGTTACTAGTACTTAAGAGTACTAATGTTGAATGCATATATGTCATATAAATGTTATTTAACTTTGGTATAACATAGTAAGTGTTTAAACTTTACTATTTTCTGAACAAGTTAATGTGATATGTGCCCAAAATTAATGTGATTTATGTCTGAGTAACATAGCATAAATTATCTTGTACAAGTTATAGCGATCATGTTAAAGGCGGTACAATGACACTCATAGGGTCGACAAAACTTTAGGCATTTTTGAAAGCTATATCTTATTACAAATTATAACAATTCATTTACTATAAATTCTCAGCTGCAAATGACAGCACTTTAAGTCCAAAAAAGTACGGAAGTTCTGAAAAAAAATTCAGCTGCTGAAGGAGATAAATGAAGAGTGGGTTAATTTTTTTTCATTGTGGGTCTTTGATATTGGTTGGTTTTATGGGTGCTTGTTTGTCGGTCTAATTGGCTGTTTCCGTTGGTTCTAAAAGTGTTTGGTTTTATTAGTGATTGGTTGTTTTGGTATCTATTGTCCATAGCATTGGGTACATTTTGACCAGTATACCTTGGCAATATGTTAAAACTTCAATATAGAGTTGTCTCTTCGGAGACATCTGATAAAATTGGAATAATACAGAGAATATTAGCATGGCCCCTGCTCTAGGATGACACGCACAAATTAAGAAATGGTCCAGAGTTTTTTGGACCACTGCTACAGGAATTTACTCATCAATCTAACTTTAGGGCAAAGATGACACTTGCCTGTTCATCTTGTAAAACAGACTTGAACTTGTTGCTTTTACTCTTGCATAAAGAGTTGACAAACTTATGATTTGGTTTTTGAACAGAGCATGTATCGTTTCGTTGAGCAAGCTCAGCTCTCGCCTTCCATTTTGGTGGCCTGTCTATTAGTAGATTGTATACAATCTGAGTCGTGGAGTTATGCGTGTAGTTCTCAAAATAATTATTATGAGAACCTTGGAGCTTTGATGTGATGCCTGTTTTGATTATTTTATTGTATTTTAATGTTTGGAGATAGAATTGATTAGGGGTTGCGCGAACGCAGACCCCCACTAACACAAATTATGACGTACACTCTTCCTCTTTGGGAAGATGTTAAGCAGGCATCCCTCCAAAAGTGCAATGGAGGCTACCTGCCTAGGCCATGGGACTTTTTGATGGCCCATTGACCCCGCCCAGGTAAGTAAGTTTGCTAATGTTCCATACCTTCAATTTATATCTACGTTGTACTTGCCATTGCTGTCTGTCATTGATGTGGGACGGGTATGTGGAATGTAGAGGTCAAACCATAAGTATCGAAGTCTCCGATGGTGCGGTGCCAATGAAGTAGCTTGCATCTAAAGTTCTCCCCATGTGATAGAGTCATAGATTTTCATAATGTGAGCAGAAGCATATCCTAACGTGTCATATCGTGCTGTCTTGCTCTCTTTCCAGGACACTGTTAGTTTGGTCCTGCACTTGGGAAAAATTCTAAGAACATATGAATTACGTAACGAAGTCAACAAGTCTTTTGGAGTTGAATCAAGGTAACATGGTCATCTAATATATCTCTGTAGCTTCTATAAGATTTCATCATTTGATCTGAACCAGATAAAGACATGGTACATTAGGAACAACCTCTTTGATTCCGGGGTTATGATTGTGCATTTTGTAACTTGGCAAGAGTTTATGTAACTCAGTTGCTCCATCTTCCTAGGTATATTTTGCTTTCGGGCCGCTTCATCGTGGTTATAATTTAAGGCTTTGTGGAATTTGTTGATTTGTACAAAATGTTCACAGACTGAGTTTTTTAAAGCTAAATTAGTTTGATATTATGCTTTGCGTTTTTAACAAAGGATGTATCATTTTATTTAGTGAGCTCATCTCTTGCCTTCCCTTCTGGCGACCATTCCGCAATTAGAAAGACTGTGCACGAAGATCAATATATGTAAAAGAAAGGAGTTGTGATTGTATTATTACAATCTAAGTTGCAGACTTGCATATCTTGTACATCTTGTAGTTCAAAATGATAATTATTGGAACCTCTTGGTTTAGATACTCTCAAGGTTTTGGCTTCTGCGATGGAGAACTTGTTGCGTGTTCTAAGGCTATGCAGACTGGCATATCTTATGCCTAGTGTAGTATCATTCTTTACCATTGGCGACATTGTTGAAGAGTAATAATACATCCTAACTCGTTTGAGAATGCTTTTCTTCTTACCTTTAGATCTCACTTCATCTTGGGGTCTCTCTTGGCCACTTTATTTAATTACAATTTGAAAAGACCAAGATATTTGGTGGAGAAAGAACAAGGCTGGTTTTGCCTTCTAGGTTTTATTGGTATGCATAAGAAGTTGTAAGGCTTAAATGGCTGTAGGAACACTAAGCATTTTGCAGTTGTTTTGTGAGTTCAGTTTAGTATTTACATGTGTTACTCTTCTAAATAAATGAATGCAATTCTTCGTTATGGTTACGTTTGCCTTAAATTCAACAAGAACTGTGTTTTCTGGGCAATCAACAATTAATATCCCAGAAGGGCGACTGAAGACCAAAACTGGAAGCTGGGTCTGGACGGGCTCTTTCGTCAGTTTTGCGCTTCAGTTTTCTTAGTCCTTTAATTCCACGATGTCTAGTGCCTGTTTTCTTGGGGACTAATTTGAGGGTTTCTTGGGAATCATTGGGTTTACAATTTACATGTCTTGTGGATATTGGATAGGAAATTCAAGCCTTCTAGATTCGTCTTGTATTCCTCTGTTGAAAATGAAACAAGCTCTCTATTTCCCCCACATGTAGACTAAAACCGTGTAAATCATTGTGTTCATGTTTCACTTCTCTTTGCTTTCTGAATAAATATTTATATGTTGTCTTTGTCCTGCACAAATCAAATACAAACCACACACTTTATCATAACAGTTTTGTGCATTTTTTTAAAGATGATGCTGGTCTGGGTTAACTGACCTTGTGCTAGTGCTTGTCGATTGATTCTTTATTTTGGCCGATGCTCATTCGCGATATGTTATATGTCACTTGCTTTTGTTCCATCCAACTGCTTTGATATTTTACTTCATGAAAGATTCTAATGGATCCTTACTTTTTTGTCGTTGTCATTTTTACAAGTATAGAGGAATTTTTACTTTGTTGAAGTTGTCTGTTGCATAACGCTAATTGCTATTGTTCGAAATGTATGTGATTAGAAATATATCTGCCTGATGTACATGTCACTGTTTATTTGTAGACTCTCAGTGATTGATGCCATTGGAACATGTTTTCCCCTGACCCACTTCTGCTGTACTCTGATTTTACTTGCTGCTGGATGCTTATGTCTAGTCAGAGGCTTTATATTTCTTCTGAAATTCTTTTTTCCTTTCTAAATTGATCATTCCATGCGTCTTATGTTGACTCTATCTCAGACGGGAAACGCACAAATGAGGCTGGAATGACCACAAAAATAGGGCTATGTAAGATTACAAAGCATACTTGTACTTTTTTGTCTTGTTGCCTAATATCGAGTGTAATATCCGTTTTACTAGTTAAAAATATTTGAACGTGAGTCATTAACCGACAGTGACATGAAATTCCACTATTGGAGGCTTGGAGCTTGTAATACAATCTTTTAGGGGCTATGCAGTTAAAACTTACGCTGCCACTTTTGAATTTTGATACACATGTGTGGAGTTGCATAGTCTTAAGTTACCCATAACAGGTTAGTGTGGAGTTGTAATCAGAGCTATTTGAGATATTAGGCTTTTTTCCAGTGGTGTTGTGTTAGCAAGGTTGGCTGTCGACAGGTGCGTCAAGCCCACGTTCATGCCATATCATGCCGGAAGAGGACCGGTTTAGGTCTTATGTTTACAGTCTGAGGTTTGAAACCTATCAGTCCCACATTGAAAGTTTAAGGAGTTAGTTCTTTGTTTATAATGCAGAGGCTGGAGCTTGCTGAAGTGAGGGGAGAACATGACAGATATATCCAACCTTAAGAGTAAGTTTGTCATCTCTAATCAAGTTATCCGTTTCAAATCTGATACCAAAACTGTTGAGCCAGAGTGATCTAAATTATATTGCAAAGGGGAAGGGTCAATCACAGTGGTTTATTACATCCCCTCATTAATGAACAAGGCCACATCACATTAGTTCTTTATATATATATATATATATATATATATATATATATAATTATATATAAAGTTAATGAACTGGATTTGTGGACAGTTTGATTAAAAATTGAAGAAGATGATATTTTTTATTAAGCTAAAATTGCAGAAAATGAGAGGATAAATATCAAGTATTCGAGTGACTTGACACTCTCCCAAGCTAAACACTAAATTGAACTCTCAAATATTTTCTTCATACTTCTATTTTTCGCTAGTCTCACTCTCATCTATTTATAGTCTTCATGATTCTCTTTCCCCTCTAACTTATCTGCCATTTCACTGATTTATTGTGCAATTCCTATCATACCCCTAAATAGCTGATTCATTTGTTAGAGTTCTTCAAGTGCTATCTTTATTGAAGGCTTTCCTCAATTTCAAAAAGTTATCGGAGTAGCTAGTGTAAGTTAGCACTAGAAAAGGACTTTAATGTTTTTACAATTAGATGCTTATGTTGTGAAGGTGGTGAAAATAGGTTTTAAATGACGAAAAATAGTTTCCCAATATGGAAAATATTATCCCTTATGTAACAAAGAAAACCTTATTTTCCTCCTAATTCCATCAATTGTAAAAATGATTTTACATGAAAAAAATATTTTCGAAGGGAAAAATCATTGGTAAATTAGTTTTTCTTTGAGAGGTAGATGCATGTGAGTATGTGACTTTTGGCAATCCTTCCTTCAAATTGGAAAATAATCATCCTGAGGTTTTCGGGGATGGTTTACGTGGACATTAAATTGGCCAAAACACATACTTTACATTAAAAATTAAATTGAACAAAAACACATTATACTATTATCATAACAATCTGCTGAAATCTTATTATGAGATTAATGGAAGCTCCTAATAGGAACTCCCTCCAAAAATAAACGTATGCCACTTAATGCAGCGAGCACACGGTATTCTTTAGTAAAAGGCGAAAGAATAGTTCGCTCTGTGCTCAATGCATGGCTGCGTGAGGATTACAATGCAAGGCACAGGAATTTATTAGCAGTTCTAGCTTGGTCTTTATACCTGACTGATGTGGGATTACTTAATAGGACTATGGGGAAGTTATTTATGCAGCATAAGACTACTGCACAGAAATGCGTGTTGTTTCTGTTGCCTCGATGAATAAATTATCTGCTGTAAGTATATGGCTTATACGGTTACTTATACCTGCCTGAGCTTATCTATGATCATAATAAATCCTCCAAATAGAATACAGATCCTGGAAGATCCAATGTCATCTTTAAATCAAATCATGTCTGCTGGACAGAAATGGTGCCAATCTCTTTTACAAATGGTGCCATTTTACTTACAAGCTGGTACCAATCACGCGGCTGGTGAGATTGCGCATGTTTGACGCCAGTAACAGCTAGTAGCTGATATGCTTTCACATATGAATTGTGTGTGTCTGACATTTTAGTTGGAACTTGACATAATTTTGTTCACTTGATGACCTCAGTTCATTCCTTTCATTCAGGCTGTGTTCTAATTAGTAGGAACACTTCATTTGAGGATATTCTAATATGAGCAAAAGTGTGAGATAACTGAAGCAGTGTAAACCAGGAACTTGGAGAATATCCTAAATCTTCTAGCTTCAACGTTCACGAAAGGCTTTCTTAGTGAAAGGCTGAGGTTACTGAATTCGGAAGAGCAGATATGCTGTTTAACCTGAAGCAGCAAATCTGCAATGCTGAAAACATTAGCTCAGGCAAATATTCTCCTTGTTCAAGCTAACTTCTATTACAAAACATAGCACAAAAGCTTGTCTTTAAACCAAAGAATGAATTCAACATAAAAGAACTTCCTAGTGAAGGTACTTAATTGTTGGGTATGTGGAGTGGCAGAGTGGGACGTTGTAGGGAGGTTAGTGGCGATGTAGGGATTGTGGAGTTAAGGTAGGAGGATTAGATATTTTTGAGCTACCATCGCTCTTGACTTGAGTCAACAACATTCCAGCCTTTCATTTTCTCTTGTGAAAATGTATTTTTATACTAAACATTGTTTCTTTAATGTATGAAATTAAGAAATGCAGGATGAAATTCAAAGTGTGAATTTTTAGAGAATTTGCCTATTCAAGCCATGAGACGTACCCTCTTAAGAATGAGTTTGAGTTGCTAGATTAGCTCTATTTAACTGGGTTTATAGGTTGTCTAAATGGATGTAAGAGTACGACACCTCCTTATATATGTATTATCACAAAAATCAACACCCTTTTTTATGCTGTTTTAAAGTTTGTATGGCACTTGTGTTATGCTAGTACTTAAATTTGTCATGCTACCTTGTTTCTCCCATTCGATACATTCATATTTATCTTCTATTTTTTAATGAGCCGTTTTGCTTCTTTGCTCTAGCTATCTGACATACATCTTAAAAGGAGCAGGAGGAAAGGGTTGACACATCAAGTCAAATGCCGAAGAGAAGACTGTTGGCTGGAGTGGAGACATTACTGATAAATAATCATATGATACTATGCAAGAAATCAATGATCGACATGATCTCATGATAATTTCTACTGCCTTGAAGCAGGTATTCTTTTACCTACGTTTATTTGTATAATTCCAGACTAATTTTCTTATTTCTATTTTCGCTCATGCTGTATGTAACTTAAATGTTGTGAATTATTTTGCAAAATACTGCAAGTCTGAGCTTCATAACTAAAAATTGTGAGAGTTTCATGAAGGTGTCCCTTGCTAATTAGGGACATAACAGGGGATCATCGTAGAATATTCGGGTAGTATCTTTTAGTCGGTAGTGTACTCAATTTAATAAGAATATAAATGAAAGAGAGGATGATAGGATGAGATGTTTGGACTTGGTAACCCTGGGATAGTTTGAGCTTTTGCAAATTATCAGGTCACTGGAGACTGATATAGCTGTAAGTTGTACGTTTGGAGCAGTAACAAATTACCAACGATCCTAAAAAGCAAAAACTACCAATAAGCTAATCCCACATCAAAAGCTTATGGAGGTATAGTGCTCCTTATATTATTTGGCTTCAGTGTAATGTTTGTCTCTTCGGAGACATCTGATAAAATTGGAACGATACAGAGAAGATTAGCATGGCCCCTGCGCAAGGATGACACGCACAAATCGAGAAATGGTCCAAATTTTTTTGGCAAAATTTTCTCTATGAATGCAGACTTCAATTTCCTGTTCATATTTATATTTTGCTACAGCAAAAGATCAATATCAGTATCTTGTGGTTCCACTGGTTCTCCTGTCTCTCTGTTGTTGTGAAGTGCGAATGACCCAAGTACCCAACTGACTGCCCTTGAAAGTGCATCTTCCTCTGTGATGTGTATCCTCAAAAGCTTAATATTCTTTTTTTTTTTTTTTTTACATTAGAGTTGAACTCAAAGTAGCAGTTGAAACTAGTTGAAAGTGATTCTTCCTCTGTGTTGTATATCCTTAGAAGCTTACTATTCCGGGTTTGGTTACATTAGAGTTTTTCTATGTAAAGTTCCAGTTTGTCTTGTCCCACATCAATTGGGAAACGATGTTCCCACGGCAAGTCAGGAGATAAACATAGGTTTCTAAATTATGAATACTCATACCTTTCTCGGCCTTTTGGCTAAGATCAAGTGTAGTATCTGTTCTTATCAGTTTAATATCTGATACGTGGGTCATCGACTCGCAATGATATTAAATTTATTTTTTAAGGGGGAGTATCCATCACAGTAGCTTGCTACTGGGATCCTCAAGCGTCGCCCATGCGTTGCACTATTGCTTGGGCCCAGGCGCATCCCACTAATGAATAATGTATAAAAATTATGTTACTTGGACTTAGTACTAATGTTGAATACAGATATGTCATTAATGTGATTTAACTTTGGTATAACAGTGTAAGTGTTTAAACTTTACTATTTTCTGAACAAGTTAATGTGATATGTCTCCAAAACTAATGTGATTTATGCTCAGTCTGAATAACATAGCCTTAAATATCTTACTATTTTCTGAACAAGTTAATGTGATATGTGCCCAAAATTAATGTGATTTATGCTCAGTCTGAATAACATAGCCTAAAATATCTTACTATTTTCTGAACAAGTTAATGTGATGTGCCCAAAATTAATGTGATTTATGCTCAGTCTAACATAGCCTAAAATATCTTATACAAGTTACAGCGATCATGTTAAGGCGGTATAATGACACCAAAAAAATAGGGTCAGATTGCTGACAAATTTTTTTTTAGGCATTTTAGAAAGCTATATCTTATTACAAATGATAACAATTAGTTTACAATAAATTCTCAGCTGCAAGTGACAGCACTTTAAGTCCAAAAGTACGGAAGTTTTGAAAAAATTCTCAGCTGCTAAAGGAGATAAATGAAGAGTGGGATAAAATATTCTCATTGTGGATCTTTTGATACTTATTGGCTTTATGAGTGCTTGTTTGTTGGTCTAATTGGCTGTTTCTGTTGGTTTTACAAGTGTTTGTTTGTTGGTTTGATTGGTTGTTTTGGTATCTATTGTCCATAGCATTGGGTACATTTGGATCAGTATACTTTGGCAATATGTGGAAACTTCAATATAGAGTTGTCTCTTTGGAGACATCTGATAAAATTGGAAATTTGGAACGATACAGAGAAGATTAGCATGGCTCCTGCTCAAGGATGACACGCACAAATCGAGAAATGTTTCAGAGTTTTTTGGACCATTGCTACAGGAATTTACTCGTCAATCTAACTTAAGGGAAAAGATAACACTTGCCTGTTCATATTGTAAAACAGACTTGAACTTATTGCTTTTACTCTTGCATAAGAGGTGACAATCTTATGATTTGGTTTTTGAACAGAGCATGTATCATTTCGTTAAGCACAGCTCTCGCCTTCCATTTCGGTGGCCTGTCTATGAGAAGATTGTATTATTACAATCTGAGTCACGTTTTTTTGCGTACTGTAGTTCTCAAAATAATAGTTTTCAGAACCTTGGAGCTTTAACGTGGCATGACACACATAATGGATGCCTGTTTTGATTAGCTATTGTAGTTTAATGTTTGTAGAATTGACTAGGGGTTGCGCGAACGCAGACCCCCACTAACACAAATTATGACGTACACTCTTCCTCTTTGGGAAGATGTTAAGCAGGCATCCCTCCAAAAGTGCAATGGAGGCTACCCGCCTAGGCCATGGGCCTTTTTGATGGCCCATTGACCCCGCCCAGGTAAGTAAGTTTGCTGATGTTCCATACCTTCAATTTATATCTATGTTGTACTTGCCGTTACTGTCTGTAATTGATGTGGGACGGGTACGTGGAATGTAGAGGTCGAACCATAAGTATCATAGTCTCTAATGGTGCCAATGAAGTAGCTTGCATCTAAAGTTCTCCCCATGTGATATAGATTCATAGAATTTCATATTGTGAGCAGAAGCATATCCTAACTTGTCATATCGTGCTGTCTTGCTCTCTTTCCAGGACACTGTCAGTTTGGTCCTGCACTTGGGAAAAATACTAAGAACATATGAATTACGTAACGAAGTCAACAAGGTCTTTTGGAGTTGAATCAAGGTAACATGGTCATCTATATATCTCTGTAGCTTCTATAAGACTTCACCATTTGATCTGAACCAGATGAAGACATGGTACATCAGGAACAGCCTCTTTGATATACCGGGGTTATGGCTGTGCATTTTATTAACTTGGCAAGAGTTTATGTAACTCAGTTGCTCCATCTTCCTAGGTATGTTTGCTCTCGGGCCGCTTCATCGTGCTATAATTTAAGGCTTTGTTGAGTTTGTTGATTTGTACAAATGTTCACAGACTGAGCTTTTTCAAGCTACATATTAGTTTGATTTTATGCTTTGCGTTTTAAAAAAGGATGTATCATTTCATTTAGTGAGCTCATCTCTTGCCTTTCCTTCTGGCGACCATTCCTCAACGTAGAAAGACTTTGCACGAGGATCAATTTATGTAAAGGAAAGGAGTAGTGATTGTATTATTACGATCTAAGTTGCAGACTTGCATATCTTGTACATCATGTAGTTCAAAATGATAGTCACTGGAACCTCTTAGTTTAGATACTCTCAAGGTTTTGGCTTCTGTGATGGAGAATACGTTGCGGCCTTGCAGGTTCTAAGGCTATTGCAGACTGGCATATTTTATGCCTAGTGTAGTATCATTCTTTACTATTGGTGACATTGTTGAAGAGTAACAATACATCCTAACTCGTTTTAGAATGCTTTTCTTTTTAGCTTTAGATCTCATATCATCTTTGGGTCTCTTGACCAACTTATTTAATTATAATTTGAAAAGACCAAGATATTTGGTGGAGAAAGAACGAGACTGGTTTTGCCTTCCAGGTTTTATCTGTATGCTTAAGAAGTTGTAAGGCTTATATGGCTGTAGGAACATTAAGCATTTTACAGTTGTTTTATGAGTTCAGTTTAGTATTTACATGTGTTACTCTTCTATATAAATGAATGAATTCTTCGTTATGGTTACGTTTGCCTTAAATTAAACAAGAAACTGTGTTTTCTGGGCAAGCAACACCTAATATCCCGGAGGAGCGACTGAAGACCAAAGCTGGAAGCTGGGCCTGGACAGGCTCTTTCGTCAGTTTTGCGCTTCAGTTTTGTTAGTCCTTTAATTCCGCCATGTCTATTGTCTGTTTTCTTGGGGAATAATTTGAGGGTTTCTTGGGGACTATTGGGTTTACAATTTACATGTCTTGTAGATATTGGATAGGAAATTCAAGCCTTCTAGATTCGTCTTGTGTTCCTCCATTGAAAGTGAAACAAGCTCTCTATTTCCCCCCACATGTAGACGAAAACCATGTAAATTCTTGTGTTCATGTTTCACTTTTCTTTTCTTTCTCAATAAATATTTATATGTTGTCTTTGTTCTGCACAAATCTAATACAAACCACACGTTAGCTCATAACAGTTTTGTGCATTTTGTTAAAGATGATGCTGGTCTAGGTTAACTGACCTTGTACTAGTGCTTGACGATTGTCGATTGATTCTTTATTTTGGCTGATGCTCACTCGCGATATGTGATATGTGATATGTCACTTGCTTATGTTCCATCCAACTGCTTTGATATTTTACTTCATGAAAGAAACTAAAGGATCCTTACTTTTTTGTTGTTTGTCTTTTTTACAAGTATAGAGGATGTTTACTTTGTTGAAGCTGTGTGTGTGTTGCATTACGCTAATTGCTATTGTGGGTTTATTTGTAGACTCTCGGTGATTGATGTCGTTGGAGCATGTTTTTCCCTGACCCACTTCTCCTGTGCTCTGATTTTACTTGTCGCTGATTGCTTATGTCTAGTCACAGGCTTTATATTTCTTTGGAAATTCTATAGGAAAATTTCCTTTCTAAAGTGATCATTCCATGTGTTTTATGTTGACTCTTTCTCTCATAGGAAACCCACAATTGAGGCTGGAATGACCACAAAAATAGAGGTATATAAGATTACAAAGCATACTTAGTACTATATTGGTCTTGTTGCCTAATATCGAGTATAATATCCGTTTTACTAGTTAAAAATATTTGAATGTGAGTCATTAACCGACAGTGACATGAATTTCCACTATTGGAGGCTTGGAGCCAAGGAAAAACATCACGGATGCGGTCTCGATCGCGGTAACGTTTGCGTTGTCGCGGAAGTGGCTTGTAACTGATGAATGGAATGGATCGCGGACGACACGGCTTGAATTTTTTGAAAAAATTCACATTATTATGTTCTAACCTTATTTGGATTGTTTTAGTTTATGAAGCATTATTATAACATAATATAATCAAATCTATTAGAATATCATGTTTCATCAGCTATATAATTAATTCATAAATTATTTTTGGCCAATGTTTGAAAAGAATGGATGTAACGGGGATAAAAACGTTCTGACGCGGCGAGTTCGCGTTACGGAAGGGTGAAGTATGTGATTTTTATTATGATGTTCTGTAACGGGATTTCGCGGAACGACAAATTCATCCATTACAGAACGGGAGAGTTATAATTCCATGCTTGGAGCTTGTAATACAATCTATGCAGTTAAAACTTACCCCGTCACTTTTGAATTTTGATGTCACAGGTGTGGAGTTGCATAGTTTTAAGTCACCCATAACAGGTTAGTGTGGAGTTGTAAATCAAAGCTATTTGAGATATTAGGCTTCTTTCCAGTCAGGTGCACCAAGCCCATGTTCATGCTATATCATGCCGGAAGAGACCAATTATTTACAGTCTGAGGTTTGAAACCTATCAGTCCCACATTGAAAGTTTTCGAAGTTAGTTGTTTGTTTATAATGCAGAGGCTGCAGCGTAAGACTGTCTCTTCGGAGACATCTGATAAAATTGGAACGATACAGAGAAGATTAGCATGGCCCCTGCGCAAGGATGACACGCACAAATCGAGAAATGGTCCAAATTTTTTTGGCAAATTTTTCTCCATCCAGCAGATTTTCTCCTTCTCCAACCTTCTCTCTTCTAATATGGAGGATGCTGAAGTGAGGGGAGAACATGACAGATATATCCAACCTTAAGAGTAAGTCTGTCATCTCTAATCAAGTATTTGAGTGACTTGACACACTCCCAAGCTAAACACTAAGATGAACTCTCAAATATTTTCTTCATAGTTCGATTTTTCTCTAGTCTCACTCTCATCTATTTATAGTGTTCATGATTCTCTTTCCCCTCTAACTTATCTGCCTTTTCACTGATTTATTGTGCAATTCCTATCATACCCCTGAATAGCTGGTTCATTACATAAAAAGTAGTACTAGATAGCCTTGGTGATTTTTTTTTTGACACATTACTGAAATTTTGTTTTCCTCTCACACATACGTAGCCTAAGTTTACACTTCTTTTCTAGAGAAATTGAGATAATTCATAATTTTCTGCACATATAGAAGCTTATAATTTTATTGATGGAAGTTCCTTTTAAGGATCTTAAAAAGAGCTTCCTGCAAAGATATACAAAGGTGGTATGTAGACAATTTAGACACTTGAAAATTGTCTCATTGCTTTACCCCAAAATGGACTCACTTGTTAGAGTTCTTCAAGAGCTATCTTAATTGAAGGCTTTCCTCAATTTCAAAAAGTTATCAAGAGTAGCTAGTGTAAGTTAGCACTAGAAAAGGACTTTAGTGTTTTTCCAATTAGGTGCTTATGTTGGGAAAAAGTGTTTTTTCACTTTCACCAAGCTGTTTGTGAAGCGGGGTGAAAATATGTTTCAAATGACAAAACATAGGTTTCCCAATATGGAAAATATTATCCCTCATGTAACAAAGAAAACCTTGTTTTCCTCCTAATTCTATCAATGTAAACTGATTTTACTTGAAAAACATTTTCGAAGGGAGAAATAATTTGTAAATTAGTTTTCTTTGAGAGGTAGATGCATGTGAGTATGTGACTTTTGGCAATCCTTTTAAAATGAAAAATAATAATCCTGTGGTTTTCGGGGATGGTTTACATTAGGACATCAAATTGAATAAAACACCTACTTTACATTAAAAATTAAATTAAATACAAACAAATAGTATTATCATAACAATCTGCTGAAATCTTATTCTGAGATTAATGGAAGCTCCAATAGGAACTCCCTCCAAAAATAAACGTATGCCACTGAATGCAGCGAGCACACGGTATTCTTTAGTAAAAGGCGAAAGAATAGTTCGCTCTGTGCTCAATGCATGGCTGCGTGAGGATTACAATGTTAGGCAGAGGAATTTATTATTGCAGTTCGAGCTTGGTCTTATACCTGACTGATGTGGGATTACTTAATAGGTCTATGGGGAAATCATTTATCCAGCATAAGACTACAGCACAGAAATGCGTGTTGTTTCTTTTGCCTCGATGAATAAATTCTCTGCTGGAAGTATATGGCTTATACGGTTATACCTGCCTGAGCTTATCTATGATCATAATAAATCCTCCATATAGAATACAGGTCCTGGAAGATCCAGTTTACCCACTAATGTCATCTTTAAATTAAATCATGTCTGCTGGACAGAAATTTGCTACATTTATAAGTTCACCCTAAGTAATGCTAGCATAAAGTTGCTTAATTTTAAACCTTAATTAATAATAATGTTCTGTTAATATGTTTGAGGTTAGATACGATGCTATGATTAATTGAAATGGAAATAATTCTAGGGTGTTTTTGTGGTTGGATGTATGGGGTTGAGGTCCGCTTATAGTGTTGACATGTGATATATTCTTGTATCGAAATTGTAAAGCAAGTCAATGATCGATTTGTCTAGGGCCTGTTCGGCATGATTGTCGGTCAAAAATCATATGATTTATGTTGTATAATGAACTTGAAATTAGTCATATGCTTATTCTAATCATGTTTATTGAAAACTGACTATAAAAAATTGGTAATTACTTTTTCTTGTTTCTGTATTTATGTTTCTTATTTCTAAAACACGAAAAAACTGGAAGAAAAAACAACGATAATCTGGAGGTCCTGGGCTCTGGGCTCTGCATCATTTCATTATTTTGTTCAGCTTTAGCCTTATGTTACATGGACTTGGCGATAAGGACAACTCAAAAGTCAATAAATTATCTTATTAACAATGTTCTAGAATTTTACTACCAGCGCCTTCAAAATCATTTTTGACATACTTACTTTATCCTTGTGACTTTCCCTCATAAAAAAATACTACCTCCGTTCTGAATTAAACGCAACAATTCATTTGGCACGGACTCCTAGTTGAGATTTCTTAAGGGGTGATTAGAAAAAGGGAGGGGCATGTGATTAAGTTTAAGAGGAGAGAGAAAGTGGGTCCAAAAAGAAAAAAAAAAGGAGGGGAATGTGGCCATCGCCACCACTGTCATCACCCTACCGCCACATCCTACCACCACCAAACCACCCTACTACCACGACCATCACTTCTGCTGACATCACCACCACCACAACCACTCTACTACCACGACCGCCACTCCTGCTGCCATTATCACCACCTTCCTGCTGTCCCCACCACCACCCAACCACTACTACTGCCACATCCTACCACCACCACCGTCAAAAGTACCGCCATAAACCACCATCAAAAGCACCACCACCATCTAAACCCTAAATCCACTTCATAAATCACCGTCAAAAGCACCACCACCACTCCACCTCCACAAGAACAGATCGAGAAGAGAGAGAAATCGAGCACAACCCAACCCACTCCACCTCCACAAGTACAGATCGAGAAGAGAGAGAAATCGAGGAGAGAACGAAGGAAGATGGAAAAATCGAGGCGAGCGAAAGTGGTTACGAAGGACAGAGGACGGACGCCGGCGGTGGAGCGAAGGTGGTTTTGGGTTGGAACGAGGTTGTGGGCTGGTGGGGGAGGAGATCGAAGGTGGAACGAAGGTGATGATGATGGTGGTGGGTGGCGGAGGACGGAGGACAGAGTAATGACGCCGGCGATAATGGTGATGATGATGGTGGTGGTGGAGGAGAGAAAAATGGTGATGGCGGATGGAGGAGAGAGTAATGGTGGTGGGTGGTGGGTGGTGGGTGAAGGTGGTATTGAAGAGAGAGGGGGTTGATGTTTAAGTAGATTAATTTTGATTAGGTTTGTACTTAATTTGATATGGGTAGTATAATAAGTGTTTTAAGTTTTTTAATAAGGACATTTTGGTAATTTCAGGGGTAAAAATCATACCAAAAATAGAAAGAATGAAATTGTCGCATTTAATTTGAAACTGCCAAAAATAGAAACTGTTGCGTTTAAAACGAAACGGAGGTAGTATGATTTTTGCAAAGAGAACTTTTTGTGTTATTTTCATCCTTTTTCTATATAAAACAAATTTTAGCATGTAAGGCAATGTATTTATTTGATGTATATCTATAAATTATCAATATTCTATAATTTTCACTAATAGATTATCAAAGATATTTGATCGAAATTGTGCGTTGACAACTTTTCTCAACGGATGCTCTTTTTGTTGTTGGGGAAAATAACGGTACTTTTTGTTGAATGAAAGGATGTTCTTTTGCAGTACAAAATTTCCCATAGGATTCTATAAGAATGAGTTGTTGCTTTCAAAAATTCATGATAAATGCAAGGCTTGTATCCCCTTGTCTGAAGCTTAAGAGGTTAAAAGAAAGTGTTTAATTAGACTAGGTTAAGTGCCAAACATACATATAGCAACACCATTATATATCCAAATGGTGCTACTCTCTTTTGCAAATGCTACCATTTTACTTACAAACTGGTACTAATCACACGCCTGTTGAGACTGCGCCTGCTTGACGCATAACAGCTAGTAGCTGATATGCTTTCACATATGAATGGTGTGTGTCTGATGTTTTGTTTGGAACTTGACATAATTTTGTTCACTTGATGACCTCAGTTCATTCCTTTCATTCAGGCTGTGTTCTAAGTAGTAGGAATACTTTTGTTTGAGGATATTCTAATATGAGCAAAAGTGTGAGATAACTGAAGCAGTGCAAACCAGGAACTTGGAGAATATCCTAAATCTTCTCGCTTCAAATGTTCATGAAAGACTTTCTGAGTGAAAGGCTGAGGTAACTGAATTTGGAAGAGCAGAATGATATGTTGTTTAACCTGAACCAGCAAATCTGCAATGCTGAAAACATCAGCTCAGGCATATACTCTCCGTCCGTGTTTAATACGATGTCTGAAGAAAGTACAATCTAACTTCTATTACAAAACATAGCACAGTTGCTTGTCTTTAAACCAAAGAATGAATTCAACATATAAGAACTTCCTAACAAAGGTACTTAATTGTTGGGTATGTGGAGTGGGACCTTGTAGGGAGGTTAGTGACGATGTAGGGATTGTGGAGCTAAGGTATGAGGATTAGATATTTTTGAGCTACCATTGTTCTTGACTTGGGTGAAAAACATTCCATTCATTTTCTCTTGAGAAAATGTATTTTTTATACTAACCATTGTTTCTTTAATGTATGAAATTAAGAATGTATTTTTTATACTAACCATTGTTTCTTTAATGTATGAAATTAAGAAATACAGGATGAAATTAAATGAGTGCCTTTTAGAGAATTTGCCTGTTCAAGCCATGAGACTTACCCTCTTAAGGATGAGTTTGAGTTGCTAGATTAACTCTATTTAAATGTGTTTATTGGTTGTCGAAATGGATGTAAGAGTAAGGCACCTCCTTATCTTTATATTATCCTAGAGATCACCGCCGTTCTTTATGCTGATTCAAAGATCGTATGGCAAATAATCTTGTGTTATGCTAGTGCTTAAATTTGGCATGCTACTTTGATTCTTCCATTTGATAACATTGTCCTAGGAGCATAATTATCTAGGAGCATAATTATCTTTTTTTTTTTTAAAAAATGAGCCGTTGTGCTTCTTTGCTCTTGCTATCTGACATACATCTAGTGAAAGCTTAAAAGGAACAGGAGGAGAGAAATGACCCATCAGGTCAAATGCTGAAGAGAAGACTGTTGGTTGGAGTGGAGACATTACTGATATATAATCATATGATACTATGCAAGAAATCACTGATCGACATGATCTCATGATAAGTTCTTCTGCCTTGAAGCAGGTATTCTTTTGCCTATGTTTATTTATATAATTCCAGACTAATTTTCTTATTTCTATTTTAGCTCATGCTGTATGTAGCTTATATGTTGTGAAATAGTTTGCAAACTACTGCGAGTCTGAGCTGCATAACTATAATTTGTGAGAGTTTCATGAAGGTGTCCCTTGCTAACTAATGACATATCAGGGTATTATCATAGAATTTTCTGCTAGTATCTTTGAGTCGGTAGTGTACTCAATTTAATAAGAATAGAAATGAAAGAAAGGATGATAGGACGAGATGTTTGGTGACCCTGAGATTGTTTGAGCTTTTGCAAATTATCAGGTCACTGTAGACTGATATAGCTGTAAGTTGTACGTTTGGAGCAGTAACAAATTACCAATGATCCTAAAAAGCAAAAACTACCAATAAGCTAATCCCACATCAAAAGTTTATAGAGTTGTAGTGCTCCTTATATTGTTTGGCTTCAGTGCAATGTTTGTCTCTTCGGAGACATCTGATAAAATTGGAACGATACAGAGAAGATTAGCATGGCCCCTGCGCAAGGATGACACGCACAAATCGAGAAATGGTCCAAATTTTTTTGCCTGTTTTGCCACTTACTGCAGTTTCTCTTCTTATCCCTCTTCAATATGTTTTTATCTTTGAATCTGGGGGGGGATGTTGAACTGAGGAGAGAGTTGTATCAGCCTTTCGGCCCGTGGCCCCTGCACAAGGATGTCACTCAAATTTGGCAATATGAGGGAAATATAGTACTAGTGGCAGAGCCTCTGAACACAGTATACGCAAACTAGACCTTAAGCTTTTACTGAAATTCCCTTATCATAAATCGCAAACACGTCGGATATGAGGGAAATTTGCTTCTTAAATAGAGACTTCAATTTGCTGTTCATGTTTATATTTTGCTACAGCAAAAGATCAATATCAGTATCTTGTGGTTCCACTGGTTGTCCTGTCTCTCTGTTGTTGTGAAATGTGAATGACCCAAGTACCCAACTGACTGCCCTTGAAAGTAAAAAACGTAGCACTTGAAAGTTTTTCTTTCTTCTGTGATGTATATTCTCAAAAGCTTAATATTCTGGATTTTTTTACATTAGAGTTGAACTCAAAGTAGCACTTGAAACTAGTTGAAAGTGATTCTTCCTTAATGTTGTATATTATTAGAAGCTTACTATTCTGGCCATTTCTGGGTTTTGTTACATTAGAGTTTTTCTATGTGAAGTTCCAGTTTGTCTTGTCCCACATCAATTGGGAAACGATGTTCCCACAGCAAGTCAAGAGATAAATATAGGTTTCTAAATTATGAATACTCATACCTTTCTCGGCCTTTTGGCTAAGATCAAGTGTAGTATCTGTTCTTATCAGTTTAATATCTGATACGTGGGTCATTGACCCACAACGATATTAAATTTATTTTTTAAGGGGGAGTATCCATCACAGTAGCTTGCTACTGGGATCCTCAAGCGTTGCCCATGCGTTGCACTATTGCTTGGGCCCAGGCGCATCCCACTAATGAATAATTTAGAAAATTATGTTACTTGGACTTAGAGTACTAATGTTGAATGCATATATGTCATATTAATGTGATTTAACGGTTGTATAACAGTGTAAGTGTTTAAACTTTACTATTATCTGAACAAGTTGATGTGATATGTGCCCAAAATTAATGTGATTTATGCTCAGTCTGAGTAACATAGCGTAAAATATCGTATACAAGTTACAGAGATCATGTTAAGGCGGTACAATGACACCAAAAAATATAGGGCCGCTTCATCGTGCTATAATTTAATTCTTTGTTGAGTTTGTTGATTTGTACAAATGTTCACAGACTGAGCTTTTTCAAGCTACATTAGTTTAAATATATGCTTTGCCTTTTAACAAATGATGTATCATTTCATTTAGTGAGCTCATCTCTTGCCTTTCCTTCTGGCGACCATTCCGCAACGTAGAAAGACTTTGCCCAAGCATCAATTTGTGTAAAGCAAAGGAGTTGTGATTGTATTATTACTGTTGGGCATATGGGGTCATATGGGGCTCAATGTGTGTGTATGGTGTGGAGATGAGGTTGCGAGAAGCTAGTTCGTCGTCAAACAGCTCATTTACAGGCTCGCCCGATCGAGTCGGGCAGTGCCGCCCGATCGGGCGAGGTCGATCGTCTTGGCAGAGGCTGGATGCAAAGGCGCCCGATTGGGCGGGAGTACCGATCTACCGGGCGTACGACCGGGCGAAGGTCGCCCGATCGGGCCCGAGAGCAGAACCTGTTTGGCAATATTGGCCGCTCGATCGGGTGGAGGTTTATTTCACGCGGAGGGGCGATTTTTCGTGTTATGTTATAATTAGGTCTAACCTAATGCGATAATTAGACAATTACTCATCATTATTCACAGATTCAAGAGAGGAAAAGCTAGAGAGAGATTTTGGAGAGCTTTTATAACCTTATTTTGAACATTCATCGATTCCTAGTGCATATTCGTGGTTTTTCTCCCAGTTTTTGGGTTTCCACGTTAAAAGTTCTCTTGTGTCTTTTATTGCTTTCGTTCTTTCGTTGTTCTAGTATTGTTTGCTATTACCCGCTAGATTGCTATTCAATAGGACCTACAATTACGATCTAAGTTGTAGACTTGCATATCTTGTACATCATGTAGTTCGAAATGATGTCATTGGAACCTCTTAGTTTAGATACTCTCAAGGTTTTGGCTTCTGTGATGGAGAACATGTTGCGGCCATGCGGGTTCTAAGGCTATTGCAGACTGGCATATCTTATGCCTAGTGTAGTATCATTATTTACCATTGGTGACATTGTTGGACAGTAACAATACATCCTAACTCGTTTGAGAATGCTTTTCTTTTTAGCTTTATATCTCATTTCGTATTGGGGTCTCTCTTGACCAATTTATTTAGGCCAAGCAACACCTAATATCCCGGAAGAGCGACTGAAGACCAGAACTAGAAGCTGGGCCTGGACGGGCTCTTTCGTCAGTTTTGCGCTTCAGTTTTCTTAATCCTTTAATTCCACTATGTCTATCGCCTGTTGTCTTGGGGAATAATTTGAGGGTTTATTGGGTTTACAATTCACATGTCTTGTAGATACTAGATAGGAAATTCAAGCCTTCTAGATTCGTCTTGTGTTCCCCTGCTGAAAATGAAACAAGCTCTCTATTTCCCCCACATGTAGACTAAAACTATGTAAATCCTTGTGTTCATGTTTCACTTTTCATTGCTTTCTAAATAAATATTTATATGTTGTCTTTGTTCTGCACAAATGAAATACAAACCACACTTTAGCTCATTAACAGTTTTGTGCATTTTGTTAAAGATGATGCTGGTCTAGGTTAACTGACCTGTGCTAGTGCTTGACGATTGATTCTTTATTTTGGCTGATGCTCATTTGCGATATGTGATCTCACTTGCTTTTGTTCCATCCAACTGCTTTGATATTTTACTTCATAAAAGAAACTAAAGGATCCTGACTTTTTTTTCGTTTGTCTTTTTTTACTAGTGTAGAGGATCTTTACTTTGTTGAAGCTGTCTGTGTTGCATTATGCTAATTGTTATTGTTCGAAATGTATGTGATTAGAAATATATATCTTTCTAAAGTACACGTGACTGTGTATTTGTAGACTCTCAGTGATTGAGGCCATTGGAATTTGGAACATGTTTTTCCTGACCCACTTCTGCTGTGCTCTGATTTTACTTGCTGCTGAATGCTTATGCTAGTCACAGGCTTTATATTTCTTCTGAAATTCTATAGAAAAATTTCCTTTTTAAAGTGATCATTCCATGTGTCTTATGTTGACTCTATCTCATATAGGAAACCCACACTTGAGACTGGAATGACCACAAAATTAGAGGTATGTAAGATTACAAAGCATACTTGTACTTTTTTTTGGTCTTGTTGCCAAATATTGGGTATAGTATCTGTTTTATTAGTTAAAAATATTTGAATGTGAGCCATTAACCGACAGTGACATGAAATGCCACTATTGGAAGCTTGGAGCTTGTAATACAATCTTTTAGGGGCTATGTAGTTGAAACTTACACTTTTGAATTTTGATGTCACAGGTGTGGAGTTGCATAGTTTTAAGTCACCCATAACAGGTTAGTGTGGAGTTGTAATCAAAGCTATTGAGATTTGAGATATTAGGCTTCTTTCCAGTGTTTGTTTTGTTTGCAAGGTTGGCTGCCGGCAGGTGAATGAAGGCCGTGTTCATGCTATATCATGCCGGAAGAGGACCAGTTTAGGTCTTATGTTTACAGTCTGAGGTTTGAAACCTATCAGTCCGACATTAAACGTTTAAGAAGTTAGTTGTTTGTTTGTAATGCAGAGGCTGCAGCATAAGATTTGTCTCTTCGGAGACATCTGATAAAATTGGAACGATACAGAGAAGATTAGCATGGCCCCTGCGCAAGGATGACACGCACAAATCGAGAAATGGTCCAAATTTTTTTGGCAAATTTTGCTCCATCCAGCAAGGTTTCCTTTTTCTCCAACCTTGTGCAAAATGACGAATATTTGGTACAATTTAGTCTGTCAAAATTGATTAGATATCTTGGCTTGGTTCAGATGAAACTAGATATTCTAGCAATTTCATCTTATATATCCAACCTTAAGAGTAAGTGTGTCATCTCTAATCAAGTTATCCGTTTCAAATCTGATACCAAAACTGTTGATCCACAGTGATATTTACACTATATTGTAAAGGGGAAGGGCCTGTCAATCATACTTGTTGGCAACATAATATTACTTTTATTTTATATGACGTAATGAACTAGATTTTTGGACAGGTTGATTGCAAAATGAAGAAGATTTTCATTAATAAAGCTGAAAGTACGGAAAATGAGAGGATAAAGATAAAGTATTCGAGTCACTTGACGCACTCCAAGCTAACCACTGAAATTAACCTTGAAATATTTTCTTTAGAGTTCTAACTTCTATTTCTCTCTAGTATCATCAATTTATAGTCTTCATGATTTCCTTTTCCCTCCAACTTATCTGCCTTTTCCCTAAAGCTTTCTAACTGGTTTATTGTGCAATTCCTATCATACCCCTAAATAGCTGGTTCATTACATAAAATTAGTACTAGATAGCCTTGGTGATGTATTAATTTTTTTTCTTTTTTGACACGTACATTACTCAAATTTGTAAGCATGTTCTGTAAGACTGTAAGTGAAGGATGAAAAACGTTTCACCAATTAGAAAATGAAAATTTGATTCTAATATTCCAACCTTTTGACCATTTGCTCAAATTAATCCCACCTTTTGATTATTTTTTGATAATCCAACCTTTTATCACTATCCGCTCATATTGAACCGGGAAACCGGTAACCTGCTGAGATGGTAAAATTAAATATTTTTTTCCATTTTCCTCGTTTTCATTTCTAATATCTCTCTCTCCCTATCCCCTATCTCACCATTCACCAAAAATCCCTACCCCCGCCAAGAATTCCCCACCCCGTTCGACCACCGCCTCCCCACCCCACCCCTCGGGAACAACCCTACCCCGTGCGACCACACCTTCTCCCTTTCCCGCCGTCCCCGCGAACAATCCCACCCCTCTCGCAAACAACCCTTCCTCTCACCCCCACCCCCCCCCCCCGACGATTAACTTCCCCCACCCTTGCTAATTCCGCCATTGTTAATGGATTTTAGATGGTGGTGATGATTCTTATTAATGGTTTGCGATTTAATGTTTTTATTTTGTTTTGAATTTGGTTGAATTTTTAGTCAAGTTGAATTTTTAGTCAAATGATTTAAATTTATTAGCAAAGCTATGAGCATCATGAACAGCTTCATCAACGACATTTTTGAGAAGCTTGCTCAGGAATCTGCCAGGCTGGCACGTTACAACAAAAAGCCGACGATTACTTCTCGGGAGATTCAAACTGCTGTCAAACTTGTGTCTTCCTGGTGAATTAGCCAAACGCGCAAGGAAGGAACTAAGTCTGTTACTAGATTTACTAGCTCTTAAATGTTTTGAATTTCTTGATTTAAGGTTTTGTAAACAGTTTGTGATGGAAAATTTTAAAGAAATTGGAGTAGTTGGTGGTTTTTTTCTGTGTAAAATTTTATGAAGTTTCGTGTTTAGGTTAGTAAGTGTTAGAAATTAGTTTGATCTTTGTGGGAATCGTAGGTGTTTTGTTTGCATAATTGAATGATCTGAATAATCTGTTTATATCGACTCTTTTTTTTCTTCTGTTTCTATTTACATTTTTACAAAATTATTTGTTTATAACTCCGTAATTGAGTTTGATGATAGATAGTTGGCAGTGTTGATGGTTGGCAGTGGTGTCTTGATAGTGGTGGTTTTGGCAGTGGTGCGTTAACGGTGATGTTGGTGGTTATTTGTTATAGTAAGTTAATTAAACTTAAATTGATTTATTGAAATTGAACGAATAAGAACAAGACAAGTGTGCACTTGTCCCATTCTACTGGTCATCAACCTGTTTTAACAAGTTAGGGTTCAATATGAGCGAATAGTGATAAAATGTCGGATTATTAAAAAATAATCAAAAGGTGAGATTAATTTGAGCAAACGACCTCTCACCCATAAATAGCCTAGGTTTACACTTCTTTTCTAGAAAAATCTGAGATTATCCATAATTTTCTGCACATCATAGGAGCTTATAATTTTATCTTAAAGGGAGCTTCCTCCAAAAATAAGCACAGGTGGTATTTAAATAGTTCAGACACTCGAAAAATTGTCTCATTGCTTTACCCAAGTTTATGGTTTCACTTGTTAGGATTCTTTAATATTCTATAGAAGCTATCTTAATCGAATGTTTTCCTCAATTTCAAAGAGTTATTGGAGTAGCTAGTGTGAGTTAGCACTAGAAAAGAATTAACTTTAATGTTTTTACAATTAGGTGCTTATGTTGTGCTTTGTTTGGATATGTGTTTATTTGTCATATTCCACCAAGTTGTTGTGAAGGGGTTGAAAATAGGTTTCAAATGGCAATAAATAATTTTCCCAAGATGATAAATATTTTACATAGCCTTCGGTGCTTGGCCCGGGGAACATCCGAAAGTGTGTATTATAACCTTTACTTTTAGCGGTTTAGGGACCATTTTCGGACTTCTCAGGGCCCAGCCATATTTTTCTCCTGAAACCTTCCTAGGGGATCCAGCATGACTTGTAATGTATCACAAGTTCTTGGGACCTTTGCATTGCCTTAGAATAGCTCTAAGCACCCCATTTATACTTTTCCGATGCAACCCCAAAATGGCCGCGAAATGGCCCTAAATGTCATCATATATCCGTTCCAAGCCATGGGAGACCTATGAAATGACCTCCCATGTCTTCAGGAGGCAACCCATGGCCTCCGGTGCCCGGGCCCCGGGACGTCCGAAAGCGTGTATTACAACCTTCAATTTTGGCCTTTTTGGGACCATTTTCGTACTTCACTTAGCCCAACCATATTTTTCTCCTGAAACATTCCTAGAGAATCCAACATGACCTGTAATGTATCACAAGTGCTTGGGACCCTTTGCATTGCCTTAGAATAACTATAAACACCCCATTTATACTTTTCAGGTGCAACCCCAAAATGGCTCCGAAATGGGCGTGAATTTCATCATATGTCAGTTTCAAGCGATGTGAGTCCTATGAAATGACCTTCCATGTCACCGGGAGGCATCCCATAGACTCTAGTGCTCGGGTCCTATTTTGGCAGTTTTAGGACCATTTTCGAACTTCTGGAGGCCCATCCATATTTTTCTCCTGAAACCTTCCTAGGGTATCCAGCATGACTTGTAATGATTAACAAGTGCTTGACACCGTTTACATTGCCTTAGAATAGCTATAAACACCCCATTTATACTTTTTTCGTACAACCCAAAATGGCCATGAAAAGGTCGTGAATGTCATCGTATGTCCATTTCAAGCCATGAGAGTCTTGTGGAATGACCTACCATATCCCATGGAGGCATCCCTAAGCCTCCAGTACCCGGGCACCGAGAACGCCCGAAAGCGTGTATTATAACCTTTAATTTTGGTTGTTTTGGGACCATATTCGGACTTATCCGGACCAAGCCATATTTTTCTCCTAAAACCTTCCTAGGGGTTCCATCAAGATATGTAGTGTAACACAAGTGTTTGGGCCCCTTTGCATTGCCTAAGAATAACTCTAAACTCCCCATTTGTACTAATCCGATGCAACCCCAAAATGGCCACGAAATGGCCTTGAATGTCATCATATGTCTGTTTCAAGCCATGAAAGTCCTTTGGAATGACCTCCCATATCCCCGGGAGGTATCCCATGGCTACTGGTGCTTGAGTCCTCGAAAAGTCCGAAAGCGTGTATTATAACCTTCTATCTTGACGATTTTGTGACCATTTACGAACCATGCCCAGCCATATTTTTCTCCTGAAATCTTCTTAGGGGATCTAGATGGACTTGTAATGTATCACAAGTACTTGGGACCCTTTGTATAGCCTTAGAATAGTTATAAACACCCCATTTATACTTTTCCGGTGCAACCCCAAAATAGCCCCGAAATGGCCGCCGTGAATGTCATCATATATCTTTTTCAAGCCATGGCAGTGCTATGGAATGACCTCATATGTTCCCGGGAGGCATCCTATAGCCTCTGGCGCTCGGCTCCTGGGAAAGTCCGAAAGCGTGTATTATAACCTTCAAATTTGGCGGTTTTGGGACTGTTTTCGGACTTCTCCGAGCCCAACCATATTTTTCTCCTGAAACCTTCTTAGGGGATCCTGCATGACTTGTCACTAGTAGAATAATTGCGTATTGCTGTGGTTTTTAAGTGACGTATTGCTGCGGATTTCGCACCGCCGCAAATCAAGGCGCAGTTTTAAAACCGGAGTAATAGGGTTATCTATTGACGTGGTTTTACCGTAAACCGCAACAATATGGTGCACATAATAAGCGTAAATAGTTCAATCTATTGTTGCGGTTGTTGCCCAAACCAGCAGCAATAGACACTAGTAATTCTTTTTTTTTTTTAAAATTTAGCAAAATCCTGGCAAGTTTAAACAACTCCAATAGGTAAAATATTATTGAAATCAAATTTAAAGAATAAAGAATCATCTAATACTAATATACAACCAAATTCAAATCAAAGAATCACATTATTTATCAACACAACAAGTTTATACAAAATAAAAAAGAGAACAATCCTCCACCATTAACTAGATAAATAGAAAGATAATACAATAATATGCACATCCAATAGCTAATCTTCAAACAAAAATATCATCTTAAACCTATTTTTCTAGACACAAAAGAGGAAAAAATCGAAATATTGTTGTTTATCTGTAGGAAACTCGCTTGAAACATTGTCGCACAAGTTGAAGGATCTTGATAAACTAAACATGGATCTGAAAATAAAAATAAAAATTCAGATCTGTAAATGAAAACTCATAAAATATAAAAAACGAAATCTGTTATTAAACTCAAGCCGGAAAACCAACCTTTGGAAAATTGTCATTTGAAAAAGCAATGCAGATCTGAATTCTCACTTTGTGCGAGTGAGTTGAACTTTTGCCTTTCATTTTGCCTTCGTTTTTGACGGTCGAATAACAGAACAAGCGAGGTCGACGAGGATTGCAAAAAATAAACTTCAAAAAGTGATTCAGTTTTACTCTGGACATCCTCCTACATAACAATAAACCGCAAATTGCAAAAAATATGATTCAGTTTTGTGATAGAAACTTCAAACCCTAAGTCAAAATTCCGCCAATTTTTGAGCTGTGAACATGATATAAAGAAAGAAAGTGAACCTTAAGAATGCGAATCTCGTTATCGAGGATACGAGAAGCCCTAACGATGTCTTCTGTGCTGAGATTCGCGAGCTGGTCTTCCTGTGGATCTTCCACTATGGCGGAAGCCATTAAAGCTAAGCAAGTAGAGCAGCGTTGAGGAGGAGAGAGGAAGCTTGAAGGAGATATTGAGGGAGACACGACCTCGCGATCTGCCATGAGTGAGAGAAAGGAGTAGAAATGAGAGGGAGGAGTAGAAGTGAAAGGGAGAAGTGAGAGGGAGATCCGCTGAGAGAGTCACAGAGGGAGGAGTGAGAGGGAGAAGGGACAAGTGAGGAGATCTTCCATGAAAGAGAGGCGCAGTTTGGTTCTGTTTTAGGGTTTTGTTTTTATTGTTGCGGTTTTTTTAAGAAACCACAACAATAGATTAAAATATTAATAATTTAATATATTGCAGCAGTTTCTTTAGATCTGGTCAAAGCGGTCAATTTTTTTTGAAAATCTCCCGTTGACATCTATTGCTGCGGTTTTTGCCCAGAACCGCAACAATAGGTTGATTTTCGATTTTTACTTTTCTTTTGACGTGGTTTATTGCTGCGTATGGGTAAAACCGCAGCAATTCCGCCGCAGCAATAAGCAATTATCCTACTAGTGTGTAATGTATCACAAGTGCTTGGGGCCCTTTGCATTGCCTTAGAATAGCTATAAACACCTCATTTATACTTTTTCGGTGCAACCCCAAAATGGCCGTGAATGTCATCATATGTCTGTTTCATGCCTTGGGAGTCATGTGGAATGACCTCCCATATCCCTGGGAGGCATCCCATAGCCTCCGGTTCCCGAGCATCGGGAATGTGCGGAAGCGTGTATCGGGAACCCCCACCCTAGCCCCACCAACCACCCTTCCCCTACCTCACACTTGCATCCCCCACCCCCCCCCCCCCACCAACGGCCCTCCACCCCCAGTCGGCCCCCACGACCACCCACCCCTACCCCTACTTTTTTTAAGGGAAGGTGTTGGTGGTTAAACATTGGTGGTTAGGGAGAGAACTATAGTTAATTAGGGATTTTTAGGGTTAATTAGGGTTAATGCCTACCGGAGTTAACTATCGTTAGTCATTAAGAGAATTCTAATGTATTTTCAAGAAACTCATGGGTATATGGTGAATTCTGAAAAAAGTAGGGGTATCTGGTGAATATTTTTTTTTTGGCAGTTCAGGGACCATTTTCAAGGCCCTGCCATATTTAAACCTTCCTAGGGGATCCAGCATGACTTGTAATGTATCACAAGTGTTTGGGACCCTTTGCATTGCCTTAAAATAGCTATAAACACCCCATTTATACTCTTCCAATGCAACCCCAAAATGTCCCCGAAATGGCCGGGATTGTCATCATATATCTGTTTCAAGCCATGAAAGTCATATGGAATGACCTCCCATGTCCCCAGGAGGCATCCCATAGCTTCTGGTGCTCGGGTCCTCGGAAAGTCCGAAAGCGTGTATTATAACCTTCTATTTTAACGATTTTGGGAACATTTTCGAAGTTCTCCAGGCCCAGCCATATTTTTCTCCTGAAACCTTCCTGGGGTATCCAGCATGAGTTGTGATGTATCACAAGTGCTTGGCACCCTTTGCATTGCTTTAGAATAAATATAAACACCCCAATTATACTTTTCCGGTGCAACCCCAAAATAGCCCTGAAATGGCCGTGAATATCATCACATGTCAGTTTCAAGCCATGGGATTCATGTGGAATGACCTCCCATATCCCCGAGAGGCATCACATAGCCACTGGTGCCCGGGCAACTGGAACGTCCCAAAGCGTGTATTATAACCTTCAATTTTGGCGGTTATGGACAATTATCATATTTTTCTCCTGAAACCTTCCCTAGGGATCCAACATGACTTGTAATGTATCATAAGTGCTTGGGATCCTTTGCATTGCCTTAGAATAGCTATAAACACTTCATTTATACTTTTCCGATGCAACCCCAAAATGTCCCCGAAATTGCGGGGAATTCATCATATGTCTGTTTCAAGCCATGGGAGTCTTATGGAATGACCTCACATATCCCCATGAGGCATCCCATAGCTTCTGGTGCTCGGATCCTCGGAAAGTCCGAAAGCGTGTATTATAACCTTCTATTTTAACGATTTTGGGACCATTTTCGAAATTCTCCAGGCCCAACCATATTTTTCTCCTGAAACCTTCCTGGGGTATGCAGCATGAGTTGTGATGTATCACAAGTGATTAGCACCCTTTGCATTGCCTTATAATAGCTATAAACACCCCATTTATACTTTTCGATGCAACCCCAAAACGTCCCCGAAATGGCCGGGAATTCATCATATGTTTGTTTCAAGCCACGGGAGTACTATGGAATGACCTCTCATATCCCCGGGAGGCGTCCCATAGCTTCTGGTGCTCGGGTCCTCAGAAAGTCCGAAAGCGTGTATTATAACCTTCTTTTTTGGCCTTTTTGGGACCATTTTCGATCTTCTCCAGACCCAGCCATATTTTTCTCCTGAAACCTTCCTAGGGTATTCAGCATGAGTTGTGATGTATCAAAAGTGCTTGGCACCCTTTGCATTGCCATAGAATAGCTATAAACATCCCATTTATACTTTTCCGGTGCAATCCCTAAATGGCCACAAAATGTTGTGGATGTCTTCATATGTCCGTTTCAAGCCATGGAAATCTTATGGAATGAACTCCCATGTTCCCGGGAGGCATCCCATAGCGTCTGCTGGCCAAGCCCTTGGAAAGTCCGAAAACGTGTATTATAACCTTCAATTTTGGCGGTTTTGGAACTATTTTCGAACTTATCCGGGCCTAGCCAAAATTTTCTCCTAAAACATTTCTAGGCGATCCAGCATGGCTTATAATGTATTACAAATGCTTAGGACCATTTGCATTGCCTTAGAATAGCTATAAACACCCCATTTATACTTTTCCGGTGCAACCCCAAAATGTCCCCGAAATGGTCGTGAATGTCATCCTATGTCCATTTCAAGCCATGGAAGTCCTACGGAATGACCTTCCATGTTCCCGGGACGCATCCCATAGCCTCTGCTGCCCGGGCCTTAGGAAAGTCCGAAAGCGTGTATTATAACCTTCAATTTTAGCGGTTTTGGGACCATTTTCGGCTTCTCCGGTCCCAACCATATTTTTCTCCTAAAATCTTCCTAAGGGATCCAGCATGACCTGTAGTGTATCACAAGTGCTTAAAACCCTTTGCATTTCCTTAGAATAACTATAAACACCCGATTTATACTTTTCCGATGCAACCCAAAAATGGCCATGAAATGGCCGTGAATGTCATCATACGTCCGTTTCAGACCTTGGGATTCATATGGAATGACCTCCCATATCTCCGGGATGCATCCCATGGCCTCTGGTGCCCGGGCATAGGAACATTCGAAAGCGTGTATTAACCTTCAATTTTGGCGATTTTAGGACCATTTTTGCACTTCTCCAGGACCACTATATTTTTTTTTCCTGAAACCTTCCTAGGGGATCCAACATGACCTATAATGTATCAGAAGTGCTTGGGACACTTTGATTTCCTTAGAATAGCTATTAATACCCCATTTATACTTTTCTGGTGCATCCCCAAAATAGGCATGAAATAGCCGTGAATGTCATCATATGTCCGTTTTAAGCCATGAGAGTCCTGTGGAATGACCTCCCATATCTCCAAGAGGCATCCCATAGCCTCCGGTGCCCAAGCACCAGGAACGTCCGAAAGTGTGTATTAACCTTTTATTTTGGCGGTTTTGGGACCATTTTCGAACTTCTCCGAGCCCAACTTTATTTTTCTCCTGAAGCCTTCCTAGGGGATCCAACATCACCTGTAGTGTATCAAAAGTGCTTGGGACCCTTTACTTTACCTTAGAATAGCTATAAACACACCATTTACATTTTTCCGGTGCAACCCCAAAATGGTCACGAAATGGCCGTGAATGTCATCATATGTTCGTTCCAAGCCATGAGAGTCCTATGGATTGACCTCCCATGTCCGCGGGAGGCATCCCATGGCCTTCCATTCTCGGGCCCCGGGAACGTCATAAAGTGTGTATTATAACCTTTAATTTTGGCGATTTTGAGGGACTTTTCGGACTTTTTGGGCCCAATCATATATTTATCCCAAAACCTACCTAGAGGGATCGTAATGATTTGTCACGTATCCCTAGTGCTCTGGACCTTTTGCATTGCCTCACAATGCCTCTAAATACCACATTTATACTTTTCCGGTGCAATGCCGAAATGGCCATGAAAACCGTTATATGCCCATTCTAAACCATGGGAGTAGTTGAATTGACCTCCCATGTCCCGAGGTAAATCTCATCCTGTGCCCGCTCTATGGGAACCTCCTAAAACGTGTATTATAACCTTGAATTTTGGCGGTATTGGGGGGGCATTTTTGATTTCCTCCGGAGCCAGCCGTACATTCCTGTTGAAACCTTCATAGGGGACCGACATGACTTGTAACGTATGTCGGGTGTTTGGTACCCTTTGCATTAAGTTAGAAAGCCTCTAAATACCCATTTATACTTTTTTCTGGTGCAACCCCAAAATGTCCCCTAAATGGGTTGGAAAGACGTCATATGTCCATTCCAAGTCTTGAGAGTTTTTAAATTGACCTCCCGTGGCCACCAGTGCCTGGGCCCCGGTAACGTTTGAAAGCATGTATTATAATCTTAAATTTTGGTTGTTTTGGGGGCATTTTCATACTCTTTCGATTGCGGTCATATTTTTCTCCAGAAACTTTCTTAGTGGCTCCATCATAACTTGTAAAGTATCTTGGGTGCTTGGGAACCTTTGCATTGCCGCGGAATGCCTCTAAATATCGCATTTATACTTTTCCGGTGCAACCCCAGAATGGCCCGAAAATGGCCGTCAAAGTTGTCATATGTCATTTTCAAGCCATGAGATTCCTTTGGAATGACCTCCTATGTCCTCAGGAGTGGAGCCCGGGCACGTTTGAAAACGTGTATACCTTCAATTTTGACGGTTTGAGGGAATTTTCGGACTTTATAGGGCCCGATCATATTTATATCCCAAAACCTACCTAGAGGCTTCAGAATGACTAGTAACGAATCCCGGTTGATTGAGACCATTTGCATTGCCTCAGAATGCCTCTAAATAACAATATTTATACTTTTCTAGTGGAATGCCAAAATGACCATGAAAGCCGTTATATGGCCGTTCTAAGCCATGATAGTTCTTAGATTGACCTCCCATGTCTCCAGAAGGAATCTCATGGCCTTCGGTGTCCGAGTTCCGAGAATGTCCTAAAACGTGTATTATAACCTTTAATTTTGGCGGTTTTGGGGAAATTTTGGAACTTCTTCGGAGCCGGCCGTAAATTTCTCCTGAAACCATTCTAGCGCTGCCAACATGACTTGTAATGTATGTCGGTTGCTTGAGTCCCTTTGCATTAACTCAGAAATCCTCTAAATACCCCATTAATATTTTTTTTGTGCAACCCCATAATGGCTTTGAAAGACGTCATATGTCAGTTTGACCTCCCATGTCCCTAGGAGGTATCCACTGGCCATCGGTGCCTGGGTCCTGGTCATGTTTGAAATCGTGTAGTATAAGTGTAACCTTCAATTTTGGTTGTTTTGGGGGCATTTTCGCTCTCGTCCGAGCCCGATCAAATTTTTCTCCCGAAACCTTTATAGGGGCTCCGACATAAGTTGTAACATATCCTGAGTACTTGGGACTCTTAGCACTGCTACATAATGCCTTTAAGTACCCCATTTATAGTTTTTTAGTGTAACCCAAAATGGACGTGAAATGATCGTGAAAGTCGTCGTATGTCCGTTCCAAGCCATGAGAGTCCTTTGCAATGACCTCCCATGTCTCCAGGAAGCATCCTATGGCCTCCGGTGCCCAGGCCCCGTAAACATCCGAAAGCGTGTATTACTTCCACCGGACCCAGTCATATTTTTCTCCCAAAACCTTATTAGGGGCTCTCGCATGACTTGTAACGTATCCCGTATGCTTGGGACCCTTTGCATTGCCTCAAAATGCCTCTAAATAGCCCATTTATACTTTTGCGGTGCAACACCGGAATGACCCTGAAATGGCTATGAAAGTCGTCATATGTCCGTACCAAGCCATAATAGTCTTGCTTCGTCTCAATGTGTATTATCCAAATATCAATTTTTTGTAATCTTTGCTTATTGATAATTAGAGATATTAAGGTTTAAATTGGTGTCTCGCCAATGTGCCCCAAAGAAATGGGTAAAATAATTAAAAACGAAGGGAGTATGTGAGAAGGAAATTAAATATGAATTGAAAGTTTTAACCAGTATAATTCCAATTCCAGTTAATTGTGATTCTTGCATTTTAGTTATTTTCGTATGTGCTCTTCAAATTTCTGAATGGTAGATATATTTATAGAACTAACAAAAAACAAGCATCTCAACCGATCAAGCCATACGATACCTCACTTTTCTTGATAAAATTGAAGCCATCAAAATGCCGAAAATATGGGTGGGCGGTGGGCCAATTGCTCTCCAAGTATGTAAAATATTTTTCTTTCTAAAGGAAGGCATGTCATATTTTCCTCTTTATTCCTTACCGTCCTTTTTCTTTTTTCTTCCCATGTATCCTCTTTTTTCCATTTTCTTTTTCTCTCTTACCTTTTTCTTCTGAAAATTCGAAGAGAGAAATTTAATTTACAATTGCATCGTTCATTGAAAAATGTTTGTTTCCAACCAAACATATAGTAAAAGATAAGATAATTGTTTAATAAGAAGGGAGGAGTTGTACCTAATTAAGGCTGATGGAGCGGCAGATGATAGCCTATTATTGGCATCACCTCCGATCTCGGAGATCCTGGGATCGAGTCTCATCCCTTGCAAGGAATGATTTTCAATTTCCCCCCTACTTGCAAGGGATTTCATCTTACCTTATAAAAAAAAAATTAAGGCTAATGTCTCTTTTGTCTTTCTCTATTTAGCTTATGGAGACTTTGCTTTTCTTTATTAAAAGGGACAATGGTGATTCGACTTCCTGTACATGGATGGTAACTATAATTCAGTCCCAAATTCTTTACCCTCAGTTTTGCACTAGCATGTGGATTCCACCATTTCCCCTGTTTTATGTAGCGCTAATCTTGGTCTATGTGCAATGGGTTCTTCTTTCAAGTGCTGTTTCGTTTGCAAGGTGCATCAAGACCATGTTCATGCTGTAGCATGCCAGAAAAAGGACTATTTGCTACTAATGAAACCTAGAAGTACCACATTGAAAGCTTAACCCACTATTTCTCTGTTTATCATGAAGTGGTTGAAGTGTATACTTGTCTCTTTGGAGACATCTGATAAAATTGGAACGATACAGAGAAGATTAGCATGGCCCCTGCGCAAGGATGACACGCACAAATCGAGAAATGGTCCAAATTTTTTTTGGCCCACTTGTACCCCTGAATGCAAACTTCTCTAGACACCCCCCCTTTCGGCCCTAATAACATACTGTGTATTACTCCCTCCGTTTCATTTTAATCTACACACCTTCCTTTTTAGTCTGTTTCTTTTTAATCTACACACTGTTGTTTTTTCTATTTTAGGTAATATGTCACATCTACTTTCTCCTCTTTTTCCACCCCATGTCATCCACTTTTTAATATTTTAATCCACTTTTTACTTTCTCTCTCTCACTTTTAAGTTTCTCTCTCCACCTTTTCAGTTTCTTTCTCATACTTTTGTATTTATTCCTTGGTTCTCCCCCAAAGTGAAGTGAGTAAATTAAAATGAAACAGAGGGAATACATTGGAGGAATTCATGACATATGAACCAATACAAGTATATTAACACATGATACTATTACATCATTGATGCTACTACCTTGCTGAGTACAACGACGAAGACAAAAGTTCTTCATTGATCATCATGTTACAGTTAATACGTAAGCCTTGCACTCATGTTCAATTTTACTATGTCAATAGTGAAAAATCCAAAATCATTCACACTAGCTAAAGTTTACATCATAAGCCTTAATACCATTAAGTGCAAAAACACCAAAATGCTTCTCATATTCTTCCCCATCCTTCTCATCCTCATCAAACAAATCAAACAAGAAAACCTCTACTCCAGCACTAGGCCTCATTGGAGTTCCAAAGTCTCCTAGTGCCCTCTTAACAACATTACCATTATAAGCCCTTGCATTTTCGAGGCTCGCCGCCTCACCACCAGCCGTAGGCCACCCAGTCTCCGTCACAACAAGCCGGATCCCACGGAACCCTTCCCTCTCCATCGCCGCCACGAACGAGTCCAATGTGGCGTCGAACAAATTATTGTAGAACAACCCATTATCCAACAACACACCTTGGGTGTTAAAAAGAGCATAATCTAGTCCAATATCCTTTTTGTTATTAATGTAACTAAAAAAAGGGTACACATTGATCATTAAAGGAGAATCATGATCTTTCAAGAAGTGTAACAAAGGAATCATTTGTGGTAAAAGATCAGGGTTAAAACTCCCATTTGAAGGAGGGAAAGAAGTGCTAAGAACAGAAGCAGCAAGTGGGGTTGAAAGCTTGATAAATTCATCCAAACTTAGTGATTTTAATGCTTGATGAAGATTATAAACTGATGGGACAACAAATGGGGTGTAATATGGATCTTTCATAAACACTTCATTTCCAATGGCTAAATATTTGATTTGTGTTGGTGGTAAAAAGTTAAAAATATTGTCTTGGAGCCATTGAAGAGAGAATTCAACAGGGTTACTTGCTAATAAAGGCAACATTTCATTTGGGACTCCAATCATCAGCTTAATTTCTGAGTCTGAGAAAGAATTCAACACTTCTGGCTCCGGTTTGAAGATTCGAACTGTCGTAACTTCGTTCGATTGGAGGAGAGAGACTATGGTGGATGGTGGTGGAAGGTTGTTTCCTATTCTTCCATAGCATATTCCAACAGATGCAGCTGCAAACACAGGGGAGAACTTGTTAGTATAGGATTTATTACTACTTCTTTACGTAATACTTCCTCTGTTTTTTTAAGATGCAACATTTGCCTTTTTGGTAAGTGTATTAAAATAATCAAATGTTGCCTCTAAAAAAACAGAGGTGGTATTATTCAATTGATTTATGAATTAAACGATTAGATGATATTTTATTTTTTCCCTTTTCAATAGATTTTTTAGGGTATATGGCAAAATCAATACTATGATTTTTCGGTTGCATTGAACAGAGGAACCATAATATCTATTATTTATTTCTTTATCTTGTCACACTTTTGGCATCATCACATTGAATTATATAAATTTGAAATTATGGATAGCTAAATCATATAGTTTAATGAATTTGGATTATATTACTCTATCTATTTTTATTTACTTTTTACAATTGCTTTTTTATACAATTTTCAAGATCAACTTTTGACCACTAATATCTTTATTTATGTATTAAAAAAAATAATAAAAAGTTGATATCCGAAAACACATTAAAAAAATCTAATAAAATCACACATATAATATTTTCAATACTTTGGAAAAATTAAAACATAATTTTCTTAATAAGTGTATTTCTATTACTATTCCATTTTTGTTTGGATAGGTACGACTAGGACCAACCCACCAATACTATAACTAATAGTAATAGAAGTAAATAGATATATGGAACTATGGAAGTATATATTTCATCATCAAATATAAAAGTTACACAAACCTACCACTTGAAGGTGAGAAAAGGAAGAAGAAAAATAGAAAGGAAACAAATGAAGAAAGGGAAAAGTGAGTTATCATATTTGGAACAATGAATTGTAAATGATATGCAAGCTAAAATGAAGGATACAACATACAAGAGAATTTTTTTTAAAGATGGGATGGGATTAGAGAAAAACAGGATGAAATTAGTTTGAGGAGTTTTAAAAATTGCTATTTTAGGTTAAGAGTTTGGTGTGAACAGTCAGCTTTTGTTTAAAAAGGATCATGTATGATTAGTGTTTGTACCTTGGGATCTGTTCCCACTTCCTACCAATGCACAAACTGTTTGTAGTTTCACTTCGTACATGCTGCCTACTACATTTAGGTTTTTTCTAAAAGATGGTGAGCTTCTTTCTATCAACATATGGGAGAAATAACTTTTGCATTGGTGCATGATAATGGGCTGGTCAAATTATTTTTTCAAGATAAGATAGAGATCTACCTAAATCTTCACTACCATCTTTCTTTTTTTTTTGCTATTTTTTTACACTTTCTCTTACTTTCATGAGGATACCTGCCAATAATGCTGTATACTAAGTTATGTGTTCCTAATTGTAGTTTCTTTTTCTACATCTAGGCCTCGATAGTGCATGTAGCCTGTAGGTGTGGAGAGCGTGTGTTAGTTTGCAAGGTTTCACAAGTTCACAAAGTAAACCTAAACTAATGTTGGTTTAGTTTTAATTATTGGATGTAGTATGAGAATTGTATATGTATATACTAAATGTTTTTATTTTGTTGGTTATGTGATTAAGTTACAGTCTCTTGTAAGGAGGGGAGTAGAGTTGTAGAGGAGAGGGGATTGGGGAGGGAGGGGGGGATTGAGGGTCCCTCTTGCAAGAGGTGAAACTCGATCCTAGGATTTATAGAATCGGATGTGATGTCAATACCACTACGCCATCATCTGCTACTCATTAGAAATGTCTACGTAGGAAGTATAAATATAGTGCAACTCAAATATGTAATGAGCAATATGAGATATACTTTTTCTAAAGTAAGATCAAGTCCTTAGCTTACAAGTAGAGCACTGAAATTAGAGTACTCTTTTGTAAGGGATGAAAACGAAGCCTATCATACAGGATGGAAAGAGGATGTCCAACCATTAAGCCAACTTGAAGAAACATATGAGTCATATGATTCATCTTCACACTTGTACATATGTGGTACATTAGAAATTATGTATGAGATCGACTAATATGGTAATACTGTGTCAAAGAACTCTTGGTGCCGAAATGTAACACCTTTACAACTTTATAAACTAAATGCTAAAACTCCAACAACATCAATATTTTTCTTGTATTTGGAAAAATATCTATGTAGTTAACTACTCCTTCCCTTTTAGTCTTCTTGTCTATCCCATATTCTATTTGAGATTATTCTTGAAATATTGTTCCATTTTTTATTTTGGTATATTAAGATCACATTAATTTTATATTAGCATGTGTAAAAGGACAAATCCTCTACCAATACAATAGAATTTTTTAAAAAAGTAACAAAAACAATATGAGGCAAACTTCAAGGGACATAAAGAGTATCATTGAGGCCTTAACAGAATTATTTATTGGGGGTGAGACTATAAGAAGTTAGGTATTTTGGTGATACACCCCAAATGATCAAATTGAATAACATAAAATTAATTGTTGGAAGATGGTTGCACTTGACAAATTATATCATCTGGGTTTCATAGAATTGTTGTGCACGGTGCACCTATATATTGCTGTAAACATTGCATGCATTTAGCACAGGAGGTGTACGTGCTAGTGGGTGCATACGTCCCACACCACACACTCAAATATGAGCATTGACTTTATTTATAATCTTAAGAGACTTTTTCTACTCTATTTTACATTAGATAGATAGGAACTTGGCATTTTTTATAATCAGCAAAACTTCCAAAATACCATTAAGGCTCTGTTCTTTTTGGACTGATTAAACTTTAACTGAATTGAACTGAACTGAATAAAACCGAATTGAACTGAACTAATTTGAACTGAACTACATAAAATGAAAACTATGAGAGAAAACGGCGAACGATTTGAATAAACTCGAACTAAACCGAATTTTCATTAATTCGGTCAAAAGAAAACAAGCCTAAATCAGTTCTAAAAAAGAGCAAAAGAATCATTCTCATGTAGGTTTCTTACATTGGAACAAAAAATCTTTTACCGTAAACTTGGACCATTTCGTCTTTTTTAGCATAGTGACGATCAAATTAAATCATGAAATGTGGACCAACATCACAAAGGGCTGGTAGCAGATGAAGCAATGAGGCATCAAGGCATGTCATATAATCAGAGTAGTTCTTATATCAATGTTCTGTTACGAGTACTATACTGTCTGTTTGTCACCATGTTTCTTATTGCTCGCATACTCAGATCGACTAAGATAGATAAACTTTATCTCAGAAAATTACAAAATTTCCTGTAAGGGGGTTAGATTAGGTTGGATGAGAGGAAATTAAAGAGGTCCCTCACTAATGCTCAAAGGGTAGCCTTAGTATCTCAAATAATGTTTTTGCCTAAGAATTGAAACAGAACTTGCTTTAGGCTTGATAATATAGTGTTAAGATCAGTAGTAAAAAATAGAAGGTGTGAATTTATCAGATCGGATATCCGATTTACACAACTTTTAACATAATTAAAAAAACTGAAGCAAAATATGTTAAATGTATCCTTTATTTCGGCTATCCAATATTCAATATTCGATCATATTTCGAATATCTCAAATTGTATATGAACTGGTATCTAATATGTGCTTGTGAATAATAAATAACGGCTTACCCTTGTGGGGTGCCCTGGTGGCTGGTACTATATTTATAAAAATATAATAGTTACACATATTACAATAATACCCTTAGGTATTCACTATTACACCCTCTCAATCTGTGCAGAGGAACCACATGCAGATTGGACTTAAGAAACTCAAAACGCTGACTAGACAGACTTTTTGTGAATATATCTGCAATATGTAGCTGAGTGGGGACATAACGAACAACTAAGTCACCATGAGCCACACGCTCACGAACAGCGAGGCTCCACGACCGTGGTGGCTACGAAACAGAGAAAGACGGCGCGCCAATAGTGGTGATGGCAGCAGAGGAAGATAACCCATTGGTAGCCATGAGAGAGATGCGTGGAGGAAAAAAAAATGAATCTTGGAAAAAGTCGGCTGTATGAGGGATTAAAAGAAGAGAGAGACTTTGGCTCTTGATACCATGTGAATAATAAATGACGACTTACCCTTGTAGGGTGCCCTGGTACTATATTTATATAGAAAAATATATAGTTACACATATTACAATAATACCCTTAGGTATCCACTATTAGTGCTGAACTTCAGATTGGATATATGATACTAAACTTCCCGAATCCAATTAGTCGAATCAAATTCATATCGATTATCAGATATTTAGATTTGCCGATAGTTTCGCTTAATCCTAACATTATCTACCAAATAGTATTCAATCAATCTTCCTTGTAAATCCATACACCAAGCTGGAAAAGAGCAAGTGGAAATTGTTGCTAGTTCACCTAACACTCTACAAGGCAACATCACTATAAATACTACCTCCGGTTTTTATTATTTGCTACGATTTGACATAAAGTAGAGAGGGAAAATGTCTAATCGTTGCAAATAATAGAAACCGGAGGTAGTATATTTTTTGACACACAAATAATTTAGGTTCAGTTTTGGAAGCTGAAAGGCCACTCATATAATTTGGATGCATTTATAGGGTATATATTCGATTTGCCTACTTTCTAATAGGGATAGGCTGCCTTTGTTACTATACGCTATTCTTTACACCAAGCTTCATTCCGTACCCTTTTTAAGATGCTCACTCAAACTAACAATGGAGCAACATGTACTCCATCACTTTGCTTTCTTGTGACTTTTGGCATTGCTGGACCAAAACATGGTCTAGCCAAGTAACATCCAGGATTCTACTAGCTTATTACTGCATAAAAAGGTTAATAAATTTTAGTCCCTGCATGCAAACATGTGTAGGTGGAGAATACGAGTACACACAATCTTTTATGTGATTCTTTCTTCAAACCTATTTTTTTTTTTTTTTTTTTTATTTATTTTATGTTCAGGAAAGATAATTGGTCCGAAGACCAACCCTAGCTAAAGCTACTAGCGCACAGCCATGCTCGTTAATTTGGGTAGAGGGGATTTATACCCACAAGCAAACATTTTTATACAAACTCCCCAAATTAGGGAGTGATGAGAGTCGAACACTCGACCTTGCGGTTGGGAGGTGGGAGCACCAACCATTGGGCTCCCACAAGGACCTCTTCTTCAAACCTATGTTAATCAACAGTTGGTCGAGTAATTTTTACACTATCAATCTAAAGTTCAATTTCGGGTGTCTTTTACATTAATTTCAAATATGATTTATTAAATAACTCTGAGTTTAGAATATCTATCTCATATTTATCTCAATATAAAGTTGATCAATCAAAAAAGGATATATACGTCATACATGTGATAATTTAATTAGCCATAACGTATTGGTGGGTATAGAGGAGACTGAAGAACGATAATTTGGGTCCAAAAGATTAGCTCATTATTTGCTTATGGGAATAGTAAGCAATCATGACTTCAAATATGATTCTTGTTATAAACAAATTAAGTTCTAAATTAATCAATTAATTATCAGTACTATAACAAATGGTTTCAAATTGTTACGAGATCTAATTCTTAATTGATCCATGAATTATTTAGCGATTATAAGAAGTCAATTTATGTAGGTGAATACTGATCTTTAGAGACAGTTTCATCCAATTGATATCATATATTCTAAAAAAATATTTTATCATCTGCAATTATAGTAGTGCGCTTTTAAAAGAAGATACTATCAATTATCAAAGGATAATAAAGATAATTAATCTTGTCAAAAAAAATAAAGATAATTAATACTACTCTCATCCTGTAGTAAACCCAAGATAACTCTTGATAATTTGCATAACTTTATATTTGACCTAAATTAATTGCAAACCCAAATTTCTTCTACCTCTTTCTAGCATATTGTAGGAAGATGATAGTTTAGGAAGGATGATTGTCTCTATTGATATTTTTTCTACCAAAAGCTCAACTCTTTAAAAGAGGATGACAAATGAATAATTCAAATCGAATTTCATTTGCATCAAATTAATGTAAAATATATATACAAGTTATGAGTCATTTAAATCTGTTTCAGCTCTCTTTTCATATTTTGGTTTAAGTGGTATTAATTGAGATCTTTTTTCAATTAGCTTATAATCATTATTAGTTATGTTAATTTATCGGTCACGTAAATTGTGAAAGATGTTTATCTTCCCTTCCCGATTATATTTTGTTTAACATTGTTCACATTTAGGTCAAATATTTATCAAGTAAGGCCCTGTTTGGCACTAGCGTTTTAGGTAGCGGGTAGCAGTTGGACAAGATCAAAACGCTACTTACGATAATTATGAGTGTTTGGTAAGGTAGTGGTTGTAGTAACGGGTAGCGGTTAGAGTAGATTATGGGTAGCTTTTATAGAACGTTACTACAAGTAACGTTTGAGATTTATAGGTAGCGGTCTAGCGAATAAATATATAATAGTATAAGATAGAATTGTTAGCCAATGTTTTTAGTTTATTTTTTCTTTTTCTGTTTATTAATTTCTTTTTTTATGGCAATCCATTATTTTTTCTTTACAACAGTAAAGATGTGATTTAAATATTTATTTTAAAGAGAAGATATAACTAATATTTCACAATATTTTATACTCCAAAGTCCACAAGCATTTTAGTTGAAATAGGTAATATATTAATTTTTTTAGAGTTGAATATTATCTTAAATTTATACGTTTCTTTGAGTAGTTAAAAAGTGGTATACTCCTTATCTCTATAAGATGTTTGAAAAATAAATATTGAATTTAACTATTGAACTAACTAATGAAATTGTTGTAGTTCATTTCATATTTGAATAAATGTCATTTATTGTCTTTTACAATTTCAACAGCTAATTTTGCCAAACACTTCTAATTAAACAACTACTTTAAACACTAATCGCTAACAGCTACTAGTAGACAGCTAGCAGCTACCCTCAACCGCTACAGCTACTGCAACAACCAACAGCTACTGGAACCGCTAGTTTTGCCAAACAGAGCCTAATCCTAAAGTCTAATTCCAACTAGTAATATTTGTTTTTACCTCTAATTTTTGCATGCATGCCTTTGAGGATGGAGTTGGCTAGATTCTTTTCTCATTATTGGAGCCTGTGATGATAATAATGATTAACTGATCGAGCAACTAATCCTAGTTATCAAGTAATCATGCTAAGACAGATAAAAATCACACCACATTCTGTCAGAATCATACTCTATGAAAAGCAAAGAATAAAGATTATTGATTACTCCTTATTGTTCGGCGTGTTGAGTGTTCCCTTTTGCTAGGCAAAAGCAAATCTCTCAAAAGAATATTGTCACACTACTGCTTCAACTCAATTTTAAGATTTCTTTAGCCAATTATTTTTTCAGATCAATGTTTTTTTTCAATTATTCCGCATTTTCGAAGTATATATACTTTTTAGTCAAGGTGCAGTCTGTCTAATTCAAGCTTGATAGTAATTGAATTAACCAATACTGTTACGATTCTCTTAATGTTTTTGTTAAAATGAAAGTTATCAAATTCAAATACTTGAAAATATCTGACCATCTTTTGTTTGGCATCGGAATATTTAGCCATATTTTTTTTTATTTTGAAGAAAGGAGATTTAAGCATTTTTAGTCATGGATATAACTTAAATCTCCCCTTTTTTGTTTGGTTCAAAATTACCACTTCATCACTCATTATACAGTATGTAGCAATTTATTGCAACATGATTGATATGAAAATGTCATCTTTTTTTTTTTTTGCTATTTAAAGGTATCATTTATTCATTTTAGATCTTTATGGTAAAATCTTTAACATTTAGGCTCCGCTGGTAGGGCGTAAAACATTTTCCTAGAAAACAGTTTTCCTCTATTTTCAATTTTACATTGTTTGGTTTGCAAAAGAGTGTAAAACCATTTTCCCTTGGAGTAAAATTGTTCTCCCAATGATGGAAAACCATTTTCCCTTCAAAATGAAGGTAAAACCATTTTCCTTCCTTTTCCTTATCTCTCTTGTACACTCCTTCACTACCTCCTTACTTTCCCTTTTATTTCATCATTTTTTTTACATGGAACCAAACAACGAAAAACTAATTTTGAAATTGTGTTTTCCATTGTAAATTGTTTTCCATGAAAATCATTTTACACTGAAAATATTTTACACCCTACCAACCGGAGCCATAAAGTAGTAATTTGTTAATTGATGAGCAATATAAATATCATTAATATTTGGTTCAAAACTAGAGTTGCGTGGTTTATGGTCTAACTGTTTACTCATGAAACAACTCTAAGATGCGCATATTATAATGCATGACTTTATTCTCAGTTACCTATTTTCTTTCCTCCTTTTTAGTTCTTTAAAATAACAAAATAAGTTTTAATCAGTAAATCTATAAAAGTAATTCCGACTCAGTAAAAAAAACAAGTGAAATGGGCTAGCATCAACCAAGTATTTTCCAAATTCTAATATGGATTTCCATTAATAATCCCAAATCAGCTTATCTCCCCACTTTAACTAATTAAACTCTTTCCGACTTTAGTTGTTTACATTATTACCATTATAGTGACTACTAACTACTAAGTAGTGACAAAATCATTTTGAGTGGAGGGAGTGAGTGCTAAATTGTCAATATTAAGCCCCTTATCATTATCAAATTTAATCCTTAATTAACATATGAAAGGCCCCCAATTGAGAAGCACTAATTCTAAAAAGCAAAAGTTGATGATCAATATGTTTTAAACAACACTTTCTTGGGGACACACTGTGAATGTGGGTGGAAGCCCAAAAATGATTGCTTTCTCTTCATACAAAGCAGAAATATCAGGAAAATTGGCCTCAGTATTCCTTCTATTCCGCAGCAAAGAAACAGTAAGGAATAATCTTTTACTTAAGCTTCTACTTTCTTTTCTTTATTAAAGAAACAAATTAAAGTAAATCCCCTTAAACTCCTACTTTTTGAATTCAAAAAAATAACACCAAAAAAAACCCTCCTTCATATCCACTTCTACATAAACCACATCTTCTTGCAAAAACTAATGCTAGCTTCTTACTTTAGCTTTAGCTTCTTCACATCACATTCCATCATTTCTCTTTACTCTTTTAGTCTTCTCCACCCCTTAAAAACCTCCAAATTCACCCTTCTTTCGACATAATTAAGCTCGAAAAACTCGAAATTTTATTCAAAATGTCAGCCTCCTTTCAAGCTCTTCCAAACCAAGGACCACCCCAACAAGGTATGATCTACCCAACAACACCAGCAACAACAACAACAACAAACCCTTCTACGAGCAATGTCCGAAACACCTCAGACGATCACTCGAGTGGATCATTTGGGATGGTTTTCGTTGTCCTAGCAATCATACTAATAGTTTCTGCTGTTGCTTGTGTTCTAGGACGTTTTTGTAGTAAGAAATCTCAAAAGTCATCCAAAAATCACCATGGTGGTAAGGCACATAAGCAAAGCCATGGCGATAAACATAACCGCAACAACAACAACAACAACCATCCTGTTGATTATAATCACAACCACATGAAACACCATCAAGCACCTAACAATAAGAACAATAATGCTAAGCATGGTGGTGGCCGCCCTAAGGATCAAGACCTCGAGTTTGGGTACCGGTCTAGAGAAGGCGATATCACACTCGGGTTTGAGCCTAAAACAAGACTGAATCCTACTGCTAAAGTTGCTAATAACAATGGAGATTTTAGAGTTGATAGCATGGGAAGAGGTCATCATGGTGATGTCAGAATTGATAGCATGGGAAGAGGTAATCATGGAGATTTTAGAGTTGATAGCATGGGAAGAGGTATGGACTCTCATCATCATGGAAATCATAGAGATTTTCCTTAAATATGGACTATAAACATTGAAGATCTCCTTCATAAAACATCTTAATTATCTCTGTTTTTTTTTTTTTTTTTTTACTTTTGATTAGCTAGATTATGGTGCTTGGGAGTGAAAATGTGTAATGGTATATTTTTATATGACAAAGATTGTCATTTGGAGTAAGTGATAGTAATTAATTTATTGGGTTTGTAAGCAAATTTGCAAGATCTTTGCAAGATCAGCTAGCTGATCTGTTTCTTTTTGCATAGTTGGTTGATGATTTTTCCTGCTCAAGCCCAAAAAAATGTTTAAGTAGGAATACAAAATTTTACATCCTGTAATAAGTAAAAATGGCAGCTTACTATATTTAATGATCTCCAATTTGTAACACATACTGTCAGTCTGTCACTGATGTAATTTTAAATATTGACAATCTTGAAAATGTTCGATCTGAAATAATCTGATTCTATCATTGTAGAATTAATTATCTCTGTTTTTTGGCTAGATAGCAAAACCATTTATATTTATCCCTTCTCGCGAGAGGAATGTCTGATGAGAGTATGAGACTAATTATACAAAGATGGACCGCAAAAGAGAGTTATTATGTTTATATGATCCGTAACCAAATGTACAACATTACCTATTGAAGCTGTTGCGAGATTAGCTTCTCTAAATATATGTTGTATCTCACAACTGTCAAAAAATGTTGAAGATGTACTTGTGTCAATGATGTGTGGCCCAATTGGCAAGGAGGGCATCAATTCTTTTGAAGCAACAGGTACTACTATAAACTCTCACCTTCTATGTATAGATCTTTTGCTAGAAGAATACCCCAAGGTTTCTGCTATCAAAGAATGGGTGTTGCCCAAGAATTAAGCAAATACTTGAAGAAATGGTCCAGTTGAGGTTGCTATCACAAATTCACAATCCCTCTTTCCTCTCAGCTTGTGTCTCACTTTTTCTACGTAGTGCTCTGTATTTTATGAAATTCTACGTTATACTCGATCTTTTTGAAATTTACATGTTGTACCCTTAAACTTTCTAAAAATTACACAGAATATCCTTGTACAAGATATGAAACAAAAGATTTTGGAACTTTCTTACCCTGTGGGCTTTTTTAGCCTTTTTAGTTGATTAAGGTAAGAGATATGATCTAAGAAACTGAAGGCTAAGTAAGGTTTGGGGCAAAATTTTCTATTAGTAAGGGTAGTTTGTGTGACGTTTAGAAAGTTTAGGGGTACAATGTGAAAAATTCAAAAAGGTCGGGTACAACGTAGAGTTTCGTAAAACACAGGGGTACCACATAGAAAAACCCTAAAATTAACTACCTTATGAAGTACTCCCTCCAGTCTATATTAGTTTACCCGTTTATTTTGCACAAAGTTTGAGGAGAAACAATGTTGTAGGATATAGAAATAAAGAGAAACTATTATTTTATATTAAAGTTGAATATATATGTGATGGAAAGTTAGTGGTCCCATTCCAAAAATAGAAACAAAAGAAATGGATAAACTAATAAGGGACATCCTAAAAAGGAATACGGGTAAACTAATAAAGACCGGAGGTATTATTAGTAATGAGGGTGGGTAATGGATGTCATCAATTCGCCTAATCGCTCTCTAACACAAAAATAAAATTACGAGTGGGCGAGTGGTCGAGATGAGAAATACTTGAAACCCACGAAATGGGATAGAGGATCTCAATTGGTCCATTCGAGTACCTAAGGATTACTCTAGCTGATCAGGATGAGTTAGATTCGACTGATCCACTGAAATTAAGGTTAACGAAGTTTTGTTTCGTAGGCTTCCAAGCAACTAAATTGGTGGATTTGAGAGGGAAGAGAATGGATGATGGGCCATTTGTTGAAAGAGAATAAGGCCCTATGGATAATCAGGGGGGGTCTAACGTTCATGTCTTAACTACCACCAACCAAAGTCTTTTTTTACTATTACTCCCTCCGTTTCAGTTTAATTTACTCACTTCACTTTGGGGGAGAATCAAGGAGAAAGTACAAAAGTATAAGAGATAAACTGAAAAGGTAGAGAGATAAACTGAAAAGTGAGAGAGGGAAAGTAAAAAGTGGGTTAAAATATTAAAAAGTGGATGACATTGGTGGAAAAAGAGGAGAAAGTAGATGTGACATGTTACCTAAAATAGAAAAAGCAACAGTGTGTAGATTAAAAAAAAAACAGACCAAAAAGAAAAGTATGTAGATTAAAAAGAAACGGAGGGAGTATAAGATAGTGTCCATGTTAAAATGCAAATAAGCAAATGACACCGTCATTTAGGATCCAGAGTGCTTTGAGGGATATATCCTTTTACTAGTCCTTGTAAGTTAGAGTCTCTAATTAACGTACAAGTAATCTAATAATGGATCAATTACCAACAAACCCAAAAGAGAAAACTAACTACTTTAGAAAAAGGGAAAGTAAATCAACCAAACTAAGAATGTATTCACAAGCTTAAAGAAAAGAACAAGTGCTAAAAGCCAAGTATTAAATATCCTTTCAAAGAAGAATGATACCTCCACAATGGTGGGATAGTTTGATGAACAACACTTGTAACCGAATCTATGCTAACTTGCACTAAAATATGCTAACTCAAAGCTAAAACTAGGATAACCACTAAGGAAAAACCTAGAAGATAGAACTACCTATTTGTTGTTATTTTGTGTTTTTCAGATGAGAAACCTTCTATTTATAGATCTTTCATGGCAGTTATGGCTCTCCATGTTCTATTCTTCAACTTCCTTTTGGCGCCATATTTGAAAATCACATCAATGAACCGATTTCCTTTGGATTCAGGATGAAAAACCACTTCTAGGATAACGTCTTTCTTGCTTCTTTTGGGCTCACAAAGTCTTCATCTGGTCGATGAGGCGTGCATAACCTTGCTTAGAAGTCGTGGAAGGATTAATCTTGACAAAATGAATATATTAAGCTCCTTAGTCTTGACTTCTATTGTTAAGATATGAGTTTAGGAGAAATAATTAATCTTGTGTATTTCACAATTACGATTATAAGGCTTAAATAATAACCTACAAGACTCCTAAACCAACACACTTTCCTAAAACAAAATAGGAAAAGATATACACAATATACCATATCTTCCAAAAAGATAATGACAGCTGAGAAAAGATAATAGAAACTGAACATATAGGAAAATATCTACATATATTTCCTTAACACCCCTCCTCAAGTTGGCGCATGAAGATCTCTAATGCCCAACTTGCGAAGAAGAAAACTGAACTGCTGACGACCAAGAGATTATGTAAGTATATATATCAGCTAATTGATGACCTGCAGGAACGTAGGCAGTAGACAAATTTCCAGCCAACAACTCGTCCCGTACAAAGTGACAATCAGTCTCAATATGCTTTGTACGATCATGAAACATCGGGTTTTTGTCGATATGCAAAGCAGACTGACTATCGCAAAACAATCGCATAGGAGTGGAATGAATCACCCCAAGAGAAGACAAAATAGACTTTAACCATTTGAGCTCACAAGTAGTGACGACCATAGAACGATATTCGACCTCCGCCGAAGAACGTGACATTGTGGGTTGTTTCTTAGTTTTCCAAGAAACGAGAGAACACCCTAAAAACACAAGATAACCAGATAAGGAACGTCGAGTTATAGGACAAGCCGTCCAATCACTATCACAATAGGCCGTCAAACGCAGATCATTATTTGTCCGAAGTAAAATGCCTTGACCTGGGCTTCCTTTAATGTAACGCAAGACCCTGACAGCGGCCTCCCAATGAGACTCTTGAGGAGCACTAAGAAACTGAGCAAGAGTATGGACGACATAACTAAGCTCAGGTCGTGTAACCGACAAATAAACCAAATGACCAACAAGCCTCCGATATCGATCCGGATCAACCATAAGCGCACCATCCGCCAGTGCCAGACGATGATTTTGCTCCATAGGTGTGTCGATGGGTTTACACCCTAACATTCCCGACTCAGACAAAACATCAAGAGCATACTTGCGTTGAGATAAGAAAATACCATCGGGGCTACGAGCCACCTCAATTCCCAAAAAATACTTCAACACACCCAAATCCTTCATATGAAAACATGAGCTCAAGTAATTTTTAAATCGGGAAACAACAGATGCAGAAGAACCAGCAATAATGAGGTCGTCCACATAAACCAACACATGAAGGGAGACATCTCCCTTGTTATAACTAAACAACGAGTAGTCGGAGTACGACTGAGAAAAACCATAAGTCTTTAATGCAGCAGATAATTTAGCAAACCATTGCCGAGGAGCCTGCTTCAGACCATACAAAGACTTTTGTAATTTACAAACTTTACCAGGAGATGAACAAGAATAACCAGGAGATAACTTCATATATACTTCCTCCTCTAAATCACCATGAAGAAACGCATTATGGACGTCCATCTGATGGAGTTCCCAATTACGACATGCTGCAACGGCTAACAAAAGACGAACAGTACTGCCCATTTTAGCAACAAGAGCAAAAGTTTCATTATAATCGATACCTGTAGCTTGTCGATTACCATGAACCACCAAACGACCCTTCAACCGCTCAATCGAACCGTATGCAGAATATTTGATTTTATAAATCCAACCGCTACTAATAGCACGCTTGCCAGGTGGCAAATCAACCAAATGCCATGTTCAAGGGCGTCAATCTCCTCACGTATAGCCTTACGCCAACCCGGATCTAACATAGCATCCCGGAAAGATTGGGGCTCAACCCCCTTAGTCACAGCTGCTAAGAAGCACCGATGTTTAACAGAAAATTTATTATAATCAACACAACAAGGTATATCAAAAGGAGTACCTAACGAACGTGGAGAAGAAGGAAGAGCAGTCGAAGGAGGAGGGTCTATATTATTGAGAACAATTGTATTCGTAACATAGTCACGAATCTTGACGGAAGGAGTCTTGGTACGACGACCACGACCCAAATCTGTCGTACCCACAACATCCGAAGGCACACGAGCATTCTCTGGAGAACTTGGAACATCCGAAGTATCACAGTGGAAGTCACCAATACGAACCGTAGTAGGCGACAAAGGAACAACAGAGGGCAACACCCGATCAGTAGATTGCCCATCAAGCACACCATCACTTGATGCGTGTGTAGACGGCTCAGCAGGGGCGCTGGGCCCAGAAGTGTGCTGCCCAGCAGGAGGCGTGTGCTGCCCAGCAGCAACTGGCGACACTTCAGGCCAATCCAAGGCCTCCGAAACAGCATAATCATCCCAAACAGTAGGAAGAACAAGGTAGGAATCCCATTGTTGCCGAGCATGCTCAGAAAGAGAATCCACATACGGAAAACAAGTCTTAAAAAATTGCACATCCCGACTAACAAAAAATTCATGAGTTTCCAAATCAAAAAGACGCCAACCTTTTTTTCCAAACGGGTAGCCAACAAAAATACAACGACGAGACTTAGAATCCAACTTATCTTTACGGCCTCGATTAACAGCATAACTCAAACACCCAAATATTCTAATACCAGCATAAGAGGGTGAAACACCATAAAGGCACTCATAAGGAGATTTACCGTTTAAAACAGGAGTGGGGGTAATATTAATAAGATGTGCAGCAGTCATAGCACACTCTCCCCAAAAAGATTTAGGCAACCGTGCCTGAAACCGTAAAGCACACGACACATTAAGAAGGTGACGATGCTTACGCTCAACTCTACCATTTTGTTGGGCTGTATCTACACAACTAGTTTGGTGCAAAATTCCTTTCCGAGCAAAGAAACTATGTAAACTTAAAAACTCTTGACCATTGTCACTCCTTAACACCTTAATTTTTTTATTAAATTGAGTTTTAACCATAGCATAAAAATTGTGAATAAGTTGAGAAAAGATAATAAAAACTAAACATATAGGAAAGGAAAAATTGACAACAGAGGTCTCAACTTTGGGTGATAATTTTTAAAAGGTCTGAACTATTGATTAACCTGTGTAGGTCCCAACTTTAGAGGGTCTTAACTTTTAGCGGGCCTTAGTGACTTGAAAGTGGCTTAATAGGTCATCACTTGTAAAACTTAGGTCACACCAGAAGGGTTAATTGAGCGAGGGGTGTAGAAACTATGTGAGATTTTTAAAAAAATCGTCAATTTTAAGTCACCGAGGCCCGCTAAAAGTTAAGACCCCCTAAAGTTGGGACCTACACAGGTTAAACAATAGTTCAGACCTTTTAAAAATTATCACCCAAAGTTGAGACCTCTGTTGTCATTGTCGGTACATATTTTTGTTTTTGTTTCAATTCGATTGTTAACTCAACAACATTGACCTCTGTTGGCATTTAAATTAAACAATAGGTCAAAGAAAATTAAATGCCATCACTTGAATAAGTTACGTATCGTTAACATATTTTTGTTTCAATTCGATTGTTAACTCAACAACATTGACCTAAACAATAACTAATCTTATTCGATACCCAACTCAACCAAATTAAAAACCCCAGGCTCGAACTTTATCCAAGCCCGAATGTATTTGACCAAGGCGCGATTCGTAAACCATATGAAGACGAATAAACCCGACCATCTTAAAAGTACGACAGGCTTCAAATGACCCAACTTAAAAATCCCAATCTGAATGACTTGATTGCCACATATTCATTACATATACATCAAATGTAGCCATGTAATAGTTGATAATTATCTTGATAACAAACATTAGCTTGCTCCATACTATAAATTAGCTCATCAACTTTAGATGGAAACTTTTGACGTTGGATTTACTGAATTGGCCTTTAAGTATTTTAATAAGATAACGACTCATTTTCTTGATCGGTTGCTGGTCGATCGATTTTAAGTTTCTATTTCGTATCAAATGTTTAGTGAATTAGGTCGATTTGAATAACAAATTGGGGCTTCATATCAACCCTAATCCTCAAGTCATATATCAAATTGGATAAATAAATTCAAATATTTATGTTCGAATCAACTTTACCACCCCTTTCCCAATTCCAAAATCCATAATCCCCGCTACTAGTTTTTTGTGTGTGTAAATGAGCGATTAAGCACAGTGACGTAGACGAGATTCGATCATAAGTCTTGAAAAGTGCAGTTACGTAGACGGAATTCGATCCCAGGTCTTAAACACCCCCACAAGACTTTACCAACTAAAAGCGAGAGGAGATCCACATAAATATACAATTCCCACCACTAGTATATAAACACAAAAAATCAATCAAAAACTTGCTCAAAATAGAAACTTTCTCAAAGCCATGCAAAAGATTCCACACACCACAGTCCACAGTCCTCCCTTTTCCTGCCATACTTGTACTAGCAAGAAAATGGTCCCCAAAACTCTCCATTTTCAGAAGGGTAAATGTAAACTCACCATTGTTCCGCATGCTACGATCACCACCTTCTTAAAATCACATGAAGACAAACACCATTTGATCTTCATCTGTCCAACAAATCACACAAATCTCTCTTTCTCTCTCTATAACGTTATCAGTAGCTTTCCCGCTTTTTTGAACCGTTCTTTAGGCCGTTAAACCTCTCACTCCTTTTAGTCAAAAAAAATTAAGAAAGAGGAGAGAGAATATGTCAGATGTATCTGACACACCAATGATTTGTTACACATTTTTCACTATACTATAAAAACTGGGTACCCTTTATTTTTTCTGGGTAGTAAGGAAATCAACTAAAGTTTTAATTTTTTGTTAGGGAAGAAGAAGGTTTAGTTGAGAGGAGAAAGTGCAGACAAAGTGTTTGATAAAATGGGTCACTTAAACAGAGCATTAGAGTGTTTAAGACCATTAATTTCAGATTCTAATACTTGGGATTATTGTGTTCTTTGGAAACTTGGTGATGATCCTTCTAGGTAAAATTTGAATCATTTTTGTCTTTTGAAATCTGCAAATTTAAGTGGGTTTTTTTTTTTTTTATGATTGAATTTGATGGGATTTTTGTGTGTTTTAATAGGTTCATTGAGTGGATGGGTTGTTGTTGTAATGGAGGTGGGAAACAAGAAATTGGGTTGAAAAAGAGGAATAAGGATAAGAATAACTCAATTCAAGTTTGCAGGGATGTGAATTTTGTTCATTTGGCAAACACAAAGTCATGTGAAGCTCTTGCAAAATTGCCACTATTTCTGTCTGTTTATTCTGGGTAATCTTTTTATTTTTATTATAATGATATTTATATAGTGAGTTGATTGATGTTGCAATGGTTTAATTGAGGGACTGAATTTGCATTTTCAGGCTTCATGGAGAAGTTGCTATTTCATGTCTACCTCGGTGGCTTACTATTGATTCGACGAAATCGACTCAGGTCTCTTAAAAATTTCTGTTCTCTTTATCTTAAAATTAGCTGATGGATCATTGATGATGTTTTTAATTAGCTATATCTTTGATGAAATTCTTGGTTATTTTTTAAGTGATTCTTGTAGCTTGAATATATAGTATCATTGATGATGTTTGTAGCTATGTGTTGTCTAGACGAAATGATTTAGCTTGAATTTCGCCTGGAGAACTCATGCAGCCGACCTCATTTTAATGGAATTAACGCTATTTCATTGTTGTTGTTGTAACTGATAGAGTATAAAAACTATTCTTGGGGCCTCAACCATCAGCTTAAGCTTTTGGTTGAGTTGGTCCTTTGACAGTAACTTGTAAGGTTGTATACATTTGTTCTTTATATTCTTTTTCTGTTCATTTCGTTTTTGTTTTTGTTTTTGTTTTTGTTTTAATATAATACTCCTAATATAAAAGTGACTTATTTGGTTGCAAGGAAATTTCTTTTTTCTAATCAGAATTACTAGAATTGATTCAAACAAAATTTTGATTTGTTTTTCTTTTCACCAGGAATCCTGTGGAACCCATGTTTTAATCCCTGTGTTTGGTGGTCTGGTAGAGCTGTACTCATCAAAGCTTGTAAGAGACAATCTTTGCTTTTTCTTGGATTACAGCATCCTACATGATATCAAAATTGCATGCTTAATTAGATTTATACTAATATATCTGCATTTTCTTTCAATGGTTATATGATTTATTAGATAGAAGAAGATGAAAGCATAATAGAATATGTGAAGTCTCAATTTACAATCAAGTCAGAGCTAGAAACCTTGTCCACTTCTACTATAAGTTTCGATGAGCAGTCCATTGATCCGGTTTTTGATAGAAGCACAAATATTTGTCTATCTTCTCTAAATCAAACCAACATCCTAGCTTGGCCTCAACAACCCCTGATCCAGATAGCCCCTCACTACAGCGATTCCACGTTAGATGTATCTTCCACTGGCTCGTTTCCTTCAGATGAACGTCCTTCTCCTGATTCCAACTGGTCCTCTGTGTCTCATGATATACCCTTACAGCCGGTTACTGCTTGTCATGAAGATTCCATCATTCCGAAGGACAAAATGAGCAGTAGACTCAAGCCAGAGCGAGGACATTGCAAATCAAAGAATCTTTTAACTGAGAGGAATAGGAGACAGAGGATTCATGATGGCATTCTCTCCCTTCGTGCTCTGGTCCCAAAGATCACCAAGGTATATTGAAGTATTACTGTGTTGATAGAAGTAATACTGAAGATAATGATGTATGTTGCTGATAAACTGATATGATTTCCCTCCTTCCTGCATGGATATGTGGTTTCTTCTCTCTTGAAAGTTCATATACTTTATTTTCTGTTAATGTAGATGCACAAAGCAGCAACTCTAGCAGATGCAATTGATTATATTTTAGAGCTAAATAATGAGATCAAGGAACTCCAGAGTGAGCTTAGAAGTTTGACTGAAGAAGAAGACACTGACAAAAACAATAAACCGAAGCAGAAAACTTCCCATTTGGATGCAAAAGTCAGCAAGCCTAAAGAAGCTAACTCCTCTCTCACAGAAAGGCCAAAACTGGAGGTATATAATTAAGAAGCTGTGTTTATGTTACAATTATATATTCAGAGGTCAGATTATTTGATTCTAACAATATGTAGTCTTGAACCTTTTCGACTGATGACTAGGTTCATGTACAAGTGAATCAGCTTGGTATGGAGAACTTCTTGCTGAAAATTGTATGCCAGCAACAACCTGGTGTGTTTACAAAGTTGGTTGAAGCTTTAGGTTCTTTAGGTTTGCCCATAGAAGATGCTAATCTTACGACGTGTGATGGCAAAGTATCAGCCATTTTCACAGTACAGGTAACAGCAAATTCTGGAACTAATACATAAAACTTTCTAATACAGTCAGTGAACTCTTCGACAAATGTATGCATGCTTAATTCAACGAGTATGATTTATTGTAGTACTTGTCCAGTAACCATTGTCTTGCTGTTGCATCTTTTGTAGTCGAACAAGAAAGATATTCAAGAGAAAGACTTGAAGGACTCACTGGCAAGATTGATACCTTAAAACTACGCTCGCACGAGAAGATTAGAGCATGTACTCAGCCAACTTTTGATCCTTGATGCTTCTTGTTAAAAGTTAATGTTACTTGGTTATCCTTTTGCTCTTCTCTGCCTTTAGTAGCTAGTTCTTCGTTGGACTTATCGCGCCCTTTAGCTTTGTTGCCTTTGTATATACTGGTTGTTACTCTGATTGGAATTTACAGAATAACATTCCCAAGAGTTTAATCACTTGTTATGAATGTACTTAAAATTATAACCTTACTAACCTGCTACGAGTAATCCGGTCTATAAGGCTAAACTCTGAAGATGTTCTTGTTCAGCAACTTGCAATTTAAGGCTCAACTTGCAAGTTAACCTTAAACTTTGATTTGTTTGGCAACTTGCAATTTAAGGCTCCACTAAACCTTGATTTGTCTCGCAACTTGCAATTTAACCCTACACCTTGATTTGTTTCTGACTTGTAAGACAAAAAGTGTTTGATAAATTAGCTATGAATTTGGTTGATCTAAAGTGAGTCAAGAAGATTATTTTATGCACTTTTTCTTTTAACATATATTCCATCTGTTGATATAAATTTATTTTGTTCTTCCCACTTTTTCTTTTTTGGTAAATTTTTTTCTTCCCATTTTACTTTCTTCCTCCCTCAACTTATCATTTTTGTGCAATGACCCACCATTAATACTTGACAAGGGTAAAAGTAAAAATGAGCATGAACATAAACATAAACTAAGAACAACTCTAATGGCGAAAAAAAGAAATTGCTAGCAATTTTGCAAAATGCTTAGCTAGTTGCTAAACCATTGGATTACAAGAATGGAGTTTTGCTTTGCAAAGCAAATTTGATCTACAAAGCAGTTGACTTAGCCAAAATTTTGGGTTGTACACAACAAATAGCTCTTTAATAAGTGATAATTTAAACATATAAAAAAAGGTGATTGTGGGACCTATCCAAGCAACAAATGGTTTTGCTAAACCATTAAAGAGAAGTTAGTTTAAAGATGGAATTAGGTAAGGAAAATGATGTGGCATCTTTAGTAAGATATTATTTTAGCTAGCAATAATTAGCTTTCTTAAACCTAGTCCTATGAAAAGGGGGAAAATACAATCTTAAAATTGAATTTAACTGAGGGATTTTAAAATCTCTAGAAATACGAATTTGAAATTTTTTTCCACATAATTTTATTTTGTATCAATCGTCTTAAAACTTCGAGCTTTTAAAGTTGTAGTTCTAGCTAGTAAGAGTAGAACCGGAATATTCTATTATACAATTGATCTATAATTTGTATGTCATTTTCCCTTATTCAATAATATATCTAGATTTTTAATTTTAAAAAATGGGGACATAATATGAAAACAATTAATGAAAATAAGTGGTGCAGAATGGGTAAATAGATTGTGGGACATGATGTTTCTAATTCATGCGAGCCATACTAATGTGATGATTTTTATTTTGTCTTTGAGAGGAACTTGAGAGGGGGAAGGGAATAATGTAGTACCATACTACCATTGTCCAGAGGAATGATAAACCTCTATTTGCTAGATGTTTACAAACATCTATTAGGGGTAAAACTGTCAATATATATGGGATTCAGTTGTCAGTCAAACAAAAAAGTTATCTCGAAAATTGCAAAGTGTCAGTCAAACCAAAAAAGTAGTCTCGAAAATTCGATCTTTAAAAAATAGTGTTAAATACTACTACTAGTAGTATTCGTGAACCTAAAAAATAGTGTTCATGCAACTTACAAATAATGTTCATGAAATATAAATAGTATTTTATTCCTCTTTTATTCCATGGGACCCATATCACCACCTTTTCAGTCTTTTATTATTGTTTATTGCCTGATAGATGTTTGCAAACATCTAGCAAATAGAGGTTTATCATTCCTCGTCCAGAGTCCATTGGTACTGATTCGACCGAAACTTCTCAGTTCTCACATATACTCATTCCATTTTATATTATATAATATGTTGCACATGTTAATACTACTATATGTTAGGAAGAATGTAGGAGAGGCAAAAGAAGAGTCAACGAGCATAATAACCACTTCTTATTGGTCCGATGATGCTGCTTGAATGGTCAACATAATAGTTTAGTCAATGTTGACTAGTAAACGCCATTGACCGTTGATAAATGATAATCATCAGGCATATCTTTGCCTCTTTAATTAATTGTAGTTCAGTAGTAAACATGCCTTCCTACCCAAGTTATACTACATGAGACAAGGGAGGACGTCAGTCCGATCCATAATCTTACTACTAATTTTAAAAAACATGAACTTAATGAGACTAGAAAGAGATCAGTCCATGTAATGTAAAAATATGATGGTAAGTAAGACACTTGTTTTGCCATTTTTTTTAAAATTATCTCAGTTTCTACTTTTGGATTATTCACATACTCCTCTTTGATCATCATTATCGTTTTATATATAAGATAAAAAAAATCATTTGTAATCTTATTACGTTCATCTTAAAAAGTAAGTGAACATAAATAGTTTCAACATTAACAGGTTTCTTTTTGGTAACCTAGTTTGTATACCCCTTTTTTGAGGGGAAAAATGACGAGGAATATATTTTAGAGAAATTCTTAAGTTACGCAATAGTAACAATAAGAATACATATATGGAAGATGCAAATGTTTTCAACAATAAGATGCACCTTCCAAATAACTTCAAGCTTCTTTTGATTCTTCATCTGGTTTTTAAGAGCTAGTAAAGCTTGGTGCAACAAATTTTTTTTTTTTTTTTTTACCATTTATCAAGTACTAGAACTTGATTGAGTGTTTTACATTAATCCAAATGTCGTGAAATATCCAACATATGCTACTACCAACTGAAAACGAACAATAAAGCCTTCACCGAAATAGAATAAGTTTTATATAAATATATTATGGATCGATTTCCATTTGTATTACTTCCATATGACCTTCTTTTGTAAAGTGCCTTCTCTGAAAGCATGCCTTTTAAGATCATAAGAGCAAGTTAATATCTTACTTAATTAGCTTATTACTAATTTTTAATTTAAGTTAATATAATTAGTGTCGCATCGCGTCCGACACGACACTTTACTTGGATACTTGATTTCAAACTTAAAACTTGGCTTTTTTTTTCTACACGATAGTTGTGTCGGACGTTTGGATACCCGTATCCAAATAGACACTCTATTTGTGTCTGGTCTGGGTAACATAGATTAATAAGTTGAATTCAACAAAGACTAAGACATGACAGGAGCGATTTTTTTTTTTTTTTTTTTTTTTTTTTTGGTAAACAAAGCACTTCATTCCTTACTTAATAATGTTGAAAATATTACAATCCGGGGTTAGTTGTTCCATACAATAACTAAGGGGGGTGGGGAAAATCCTAGTTACAACACATTCATCATCCATGATTCTCATTGCCTTGGCCATGTCTTTATGCGCTACTTGGTTAATGGTTATCTTTATGCGCTACAATGTCTAATCGAGTCTCCGATTGCTTCTTGAGCCACGCCTGCAAGAGTTTAACATATTGGAATATAGATCGAGTGGTCCTTGGTGAGGATTTCAAGTGCATTCTTACAATATGAGTATATGATTGCTTTGGGGAGGTTGTGTGACTCCACAAAATGAAGGGCCTCCAAAATTGCTAGGATTTCCGTTGCAAGAGAATTATTAGTGTATATTCTTTTCCCGAATCCGACAACCCACTGACAATTCCCATCGCGGACCACCCCGCTCAGCCCCACCACATCAAGAGAACCAACAAAGGAAGCATCAACATGAATCATAAGAAATTCCTGAGGATGGGCAAAACACAAAGGTTGACCAGGTACACAACTGCTAAGACCTAGGGTAGTCATATATTCTCGTACCCTCCCCGTTGCCCGAGCGCATATAACCTGAGAGGGGGAGGACTCCCGAGGATGAAAGACACAGTTATTCATATCCTTCCAAATCTCATAGCAAAGGTAAGGAAAGACACTTAACCAGGGGAGATCTCTAAATGACTCTTTGGAAGTCATGTTAACTCTAATCCAAGATTTAAAATCATCACAAGAATTCATAGACATACCAGGGTAAATTCACACCCCTTGACTCTTAACACAGTCACGAATAATATGAGAGCTATTCTCCGAATGACTCCGACATCTAGGACATGAAGGATCCTGGACTATGCCTCTAACGACAAGGAGATGCCTATGAGGAATACGGTCATGCCATAAGAGCCACATAAAAAACTTGATCTTAGGTTCACACTGACCTTTCCAGATCCAAGATAGATCCAATTCGACAACCTGTTGGGGGTAAGAGAGCAGCGTATGCATCTTTAAGGACAAAGCCATTATGACTAATATCAATCAGTGAGTAAACAAAAACAGAAGAAAAATGAGATGAGTGCCAAAAGTTGTTTACCATGTGAAATCCTATTTCAATTAGAGAACTTTATAACCAAAAAAAAATTCAAAATTTTGGACATTACCTAATTATGCTCCTTCCACGAAAACACTAATCATCTTTTAGGAAAAAAAAACCAAACTTTTACCGTAACAAAACCCAGGTACATCTAACTGACCAAAAAATAAAGCTAATTGTCATAGTCATGTTTAGCACTAATAATTGACCAAGGTAACTTAAAACGAAATTTCCACCAAACAATTAAAAATTTGAAAAGAACAAGAATCAAAGATAATTTGGGTTGAAAATTCTCACTTTCACACCCCTTACGTGGGCCCATCTTCTGGAACCCACGTGTAGGGCCCATGACGTGGACTGTTAGAATTTCCTTACCTTCTTTTTTATATAAAATCCCACCATCTAGATATCGTCATTACCTCTTTCTTCTTCAAAATTCCCTTAATTTTTATTTTCTCTCTCCTCTGAAAAATCAATTTTAAGACATACTTTGATAAATTCTAGTGATTTTTTTCAGCAAAATCATGGAGGAAAATCAAAATCAAAATCATAATCATAATGATTCTCATACTGAAGCTGAAAACGTTGAGGTGTCGGAAATCGCCGATAAATTTGACGAAACCCTAACCCTAGAAAACGAAGAAGAAGAAGAAACAGAAGATGAAAATGAAGGATTTGAGTTTTGTTTTCTTGGAGGAGATTTAAGTTCGCCGATTTCAGCAGAAGAAGTCTTCGAAGACGGTCAGATCCGTATAATTTCGCCGTTTTCCGGCGAGAATTCCGGCGATATAGAATCACCGGCGACGACGTCGTACGGACCACCTCCGGTGAAGAAATTCTACGTAGTTTCAAACTCGCCGGAAAACGATGACGTGGCAGAAGGACCGTACTGCGTGTGGAAATCTCCGACGCCGGAGATGAGTCAGAAGAGCAACTCAACGGGGTTTTCGAAGCTATGGAGAGTCCGAGAGTTGTTATCGAGGAGTAACAGTGACGGGAAAGATGCGTTCGTGTTCTTAAAATCCGACAACGCGGCCGAAGCCGCGTCGTCGAATAAGGAGAAGGAGAAGAAGAAGAAGAAGAAGAAGGAGATGGTGAAATTGGAGAAGATAGAAGTAGGGAGAAAGGGTGGTGAAACGACGGCGTATGGAGGAGAGAGAAAAGGGAAGAAGAATAAAAAGTCGGCGTATGAGGTGTTTTATGGTGGAGGGAAAGACAAAAAGAAAGGAGGTGGGAATAATAGTAAATCATATTTGCCATATAGGCAAGATTTGGTGGGGTTTTTTACGAATGGTAGTGGTATGAGTAGGAATGTTCATCCTTATTAGAGTAATAATAATAATCAAGGAATTTAATTCAGTTTAAAACAATATTATTTTGTTATTTTCTTGTATAAAGATAATGTGAGTTTTGAGTTTAATCAATGACTAATTGCTTGCATTTTTTGTTAATACTATTAGCATATTTTTTTTTTTTTTTTTTTTGTTGTTTGCACCTGGTTCACCCTTCGGCACATTCGGATCGAGGCCAAGTTCGGGGTGGTTAGGTTCCATTCCTCTCTTAAGGGTGTTGCGGGGATTCGAACATGGATCCGTCCTACCAAAGTCAGTCCCCATCACCACTGGGCCAACACTTACTTGGTTAATACTATTAGCATATGATATTAGGAGATGTAATGTAATGTAATGTGATGTAATGGTCTGCTAAAATGTTGTCCATTTCTTGGAATTTGATATGACGTTTTGATTTTTCTTTGGAGGGGCGGCTGTTAGTAACTCTATTTATTAATGATATCTTGGGGATTATCACATGTAAGTTTGGTGGTGGTTGGAAATTAGAGATTAATCTTGTGATTATGGGCACGTGTGACAAAAATAAATGCAAACCCTTTTGTAATTATTTCCAGATTTATGTTCTTTATAAGGAATAAAGATAAGGAATAAAAATAAGGATTTGGAGTGGTTTTTACTATCTACCATATACTTTGTCCCGTTTTTTAGTTGATTTCTTTCTTTATGCACACTTGTAAGTTGTAATGCAATACTGGCGTTTTAGAAATATGTATGTGAGATAAATCTAATAAGAGTTTATATTGATAATTAAAGCAGAGTGTGTAAATAATGGTAAAATTAAAAAAAAATGCAGGAATTATGACTTTAGGAATGAGTTGTTCTATATATTTAAATAGGAGAGTTTGTGGTTGTGCGATTAAGCAGGAATTAGGCTTATGAGATTCCAACAAATGTGTTCAGAGCTCGATATTTTGATAATATAATGTCATTTTCACTAAATGCTCCAGTGGAAAGCCATCTCAGGACTTCCAAGTTACAAGTTAAGTCTTAGCATGTGCAGATGTTACATATTGTACTTCTCATATCCTATTTTATATCTGTTATCCTTTTCGTGATTACTGATTAGGCAGGTTAAATTCCCTTGTAAGTATAAACAATTAGAAATTGCTAGTAATCTCTTATAAGAGAAGAGACTCGATTTCACGTTCTCTCATCACTATTAGTAGGTCATCATATGTTATACTATTTTATATTAGTTGCTTAACCTACATACTAACTACTACTCCGATAAAGTGGTACATTAAAAAAGGCATATATACATATTAAACAATTTGAATTCAGGTTTATATTTTTTTTGTTATTATTGACCAAGATTAGTAGTGCTTACTGATTAATAAGTAATATCTATTTAGAAGCTCATTGGTACTTATCGAGTAAGGACCATATGTATGGTCTTTCCTTGATTTGGGTTTTGTATATTGTTCACAATTAGTATGTTCACATCGACAGTATAACAAATTTATTATCTTCCCAATTCATTTATAGTCAAAATAGGTCAATTTAAGTCAAAATGAGTCGACTTTTTTAAGACAAATAGTCCTTTTTAATCTTAAATGGGTCCTTTTTTTATATAAGTAGAAGCTATTACCCTCACTGAGCAAGTATATTATTTCCCTCATGTTAGTTATGACGCGATTTTTAGTTTTTGAAAGATTCGCTTTGCAAATTTCTAGATTTGAATGTATGTTTCTTGGTTTAAGACTGCAAATTTGAAAGATTTGTCTTACAAATTTGCCGGTCATGTCTTACCACTTTGACTACTATACTTCAATGGAGCTCCATCAACAAAGATGCAAAGACATGCATCTAAAACTATGCAGAAAGACCTGATCAAAAGCGATGCTATTAATTAGTACATGGATGCTTAATACTTATACTGAAATTTAAGATCCTTTAAGAAATGATTGTAAATGCTGAACAACTTTCATTTAATGAAATCACCCCTTCTCTATTCATTTTTTTAAAAAAAATTGATTGGATCTCATTAGTATTTGCTTTGAAACATTTTACTGAAAATTAATATAAAAGCCAGTTTCAACTAGTATCAAATCTATACACACAATTATTTTCCCCTTTAGTTTCTTTGTTTACTCCTACATACTATGCATTAGTGTGTGTGCCTCTCCAATCTCTATGCAAATCTAAAATTCCCCAATCATAGGGATACAGACATACAGTTGTAATTTCATCTCCTATAAAAAGAAAAAAAAAACTTCACGTGGGATTTAAATTAGTTCACATTATTGTTTCAGTGTTCCTACCTCTAACAATGCTAAAGGAGACTAATTTTGGAATTCGTCAATATCCTCTAATTTCATACTTACATCGATAATCATCTTTATTTAATCCAATGAATAATGTAAGCTTGACTTAAAATGACCACAAAAGTCTTGCTAAACCACCCAAGTAATGCACATTGTTTTGTTAAACCAACCAAGTAAAATTTTAACTTGTTAAATCACTAATGTGAAAAGAAAACTCTTTCTACATAACCCAAATGAGAAATAAACTTGCTAAGCGATTCTGAATGGAGAGTGGCACTCTATCTCACTTTATTTTTTTGCTATCTATTTTATTTCTGTCTCTAAATAATATTCCCTCTGTTTTTTTTTTCTCACTTTCCTGTGTGCGCGTATTCTAATGCACATCTTTGAACTTAAATATCTTTTATTATATATTAGTAAAATTATAACGATTGAATATTAATAATGTACTAATTGAGACTAATCAAACAAGACCCCACATCACTATATTTTTTCTTATAAATTGAAAAAAATTGAGAAGATTCTCACTAAGTATGAATAGTGTCAAGATTCTAAGTGAGAACGATAAAAAAAAGAAACACATGGAGTATATAAATAAGTATTATGATAATTTTTTTTTTCTTTTGAATAAATTCAATAAAATATCATAATATGTATTGAAATGTTGTTTAGAGGAAAAAATAAAATAGATGAAAAAAAATAAAGACTCAAGAGAGTGTCACTTGCTAATCACTACTCAAAATGTCTTTTTTTTTTTTTTTTTTTTTTTAACAATAAGTACACACAGGCAAAGAGCCAACACAAATCCGAAACAAAAGACAACCAAACAAGACACCCGAACCTTAGCTAGCTGCAGAAGGTAGTAAGGATTCATGACTCTTGACACAGTCATTATTCTGACAAACTAAAACATTACAACAAGAACATAAACCTAAAGACCAACCACGTTTTTTCTTTACATGATACTCTGGGTAGTGTAACAACTAACAAGTCAGATTTATTTAAATGACATAGCAAAATAATGTGTGTCATTTGGGTGCCCCAGCAAAATAACACAAATATCTCTACAAATTACAAATAATCAATTATGCATGCTTAAGAACAGTATGGTCCCAATCCCATAGTGAGTACCAAAGTCCAAATGGTACAAATATCAGAGTAGGTTGACACTTGACTTGACAGTTCACAAACAGCTGCCTGCTAACAATGCAAGTAGTGCTGTAGTGGTACTAAACAATTCCTAACCATTAAAATTTAAAACTAAGATTTAATATCAAACATAACACTCAGAAGTGGATAGTGTTGTGTTCCTTATTTATTATCCTATTACTCCACTATATGAATATGTCAATAGAGTAGGAATATTGCAGCAATGTCAATATCCAATATTCCATTTACTCTGATGTTAACCTCAACACCTTTAACATCTCAGATACGGTAGTTTTGTTTAGAGGTGGCTAACCTTTTTTTTTGGGTAAGAAGCAGTGGCCCAGGCCTCGCCGGATCTAATAAGGTAGAGACACTGGAGTAAGGGGGAAGGATAAGGGGAATCCTCTACCCTTAAAGTCTTTCTAGTGGGGATTAAACCCCCAACCTTGAGGTTGGAAGGGTGCTCTCCTTACCAGTAGACCAAGTACTACTTGGTGTAGAGGTGGCTAACTGGCTAGTCACATTGTGCATTTGTAATTTGTTGGACTGTCACTTTGCAGTTGCTAGTTATCTAGTAAAAAAGAGTTAATTGTCCTCATCTTTTGTACTAAAACTAGTTATTAGGCCCGGGCGATGCCTCGGGTTATTAATATTTTCATGTTAAAAATAAGCATCTAATGTTTCATAGTTCATTGGTTAGAACTTTACTATATTAACTTGAGGTCACCTGGTCGAATCTTGTACGAAACATGTTTCTAATTTTTTATTGTATGTTGATGACATGGAATGAAACAACTAAAGGGGCAGTGCCATGTGACGTGTAGACTTGCTTCAGAACGTCCTTTAATATATTTGTATAGATTTCTTTACAAAATGTAAGGATAAAATTGTCAATATGAATTTGCATTGGACTTAGAATCCATGTACTCAAACTTTTATTTTTAATTGGATTAAACTTGGACAGAATCCAAACCACAACCCAAATTTTCATCGCTAGTGAAGGCTTGCTAGTTGCTAGTTACTATATACTTCTACTCAGATCACTAAATACTTGACCACAATTGTCTTTTAAATGTTATCGTTGCCCTTGCATACATGTTGAGTTCCAATTCTTAATGGACAATTCTACATGGTGACCTCGTGTTTTGCAAGATTATGGTAGGAAGAAAATGTTTGACCATATAAAGTGCCCCGTATAATTGATTAATTAACTTATACAGTGACCTTATTTTTCATATTAATTAAAAAAAAACCGTTAACTAATTAAAAGAAAAAATTTCTTAACCTTCCTCTACCTCCTCCCATGGCAACTATCAAGCTTTTCAAGTGCCTCTTCCTTGTCTGCTCTAGGACTAGTAATTACTAATTTTAGAAATTATTTTTCCAAGTTTGGTCTGGTCGATTTTAGAATGTTGAAGAACCCTATTAATAGACATACATACAGCATACTCTAGCTGAATAATGTTTTTCTTTAACCATATCAGAATACAAACTCATGCAAAAGAAAAAAGACATCAAATTTTATCTATTCCTTTAAGTTAATCCTATATATCTCTATTATATAAGTCAAGGGGGGAGCAATGGTGTCCCCCTTGGAATTTACTTAATTGTCCCTCCACGACATAAATATATTAGATTCCAAATTTCCATACATAAACTTGCCAAAAAAAAATCAATCAAATCTCTATTAAACTCAATCAACTCATATAAAAGCTCAATCACATAAACTTGCCAATAAAAAAGATTTAATCAAAAAGTTTCATGAACTTACCAAACATTAATACCACAGATAATAAAAAAAAAATACACGACATTTTCATTACATAGACAACTCAAATTCAAACTCAAAATAATTTTTTCATAACACAAACACAATTAGGCCCTGTTCTTTTGGACTTATTTTCAGTAAAAATAAGTAAAAATAAGTTTAGTTCAGCAAAAATAAGTTTAGTTCAGCAAAAATAAGTAAAAATAAGTTCAGTTCAATAAAAATAAGTAAAAATAAGTTCAGTTCAGCAAAAATAAGTCAAGTTCAGCAAAAATAAGTAAAAAAAAGTTCAGTTCAGCAAAAATAAGTTCAGTTCAGCAAAAATAAGTTCAGTCTTATCTAATGTTGTAATTATTATTTTTGCTTTCAATATTACTATTAATATTGTTATTATTATTAATATTATAATTATAATAACGAAAAATTTTCTAATTTTTTATATTTTTTTATTTATTAATTTTTTTATTTTTTTATTTATTTTATTTTATTTTATTTTTTATTTTAATATTTTTATTTATTATTGTTATTATTATTATTATTATTATTATAATTTATTATTTATTATTATTGTTTCTTATTTATTATTATTATTTATTATTTCTTATTTATTATTTATTATTATTATTATTATTTTTTATTTTTTATTATTTATTATATTTTTATTATTATCATTTATTATTTATTATTTATTATTTATTATTTATAATTTTTTATTTTTATTTACTATTTATTATTTATTATTTATTTTTATTATTTATTATTTATTATTTATTATTTATTATTTATTATTTATTATTTATTATTATTTATATTTTATTTATTATTATTATTATTTATTATTATTATTTATATTTTATTATTTATATTTTATTATTTATTATTATTATTTATATTTTATTATTTATATTTTATTATTTATTATTATTATTTATTATTTTATTTATATTTTATTTATTATTATTATCATTTATTATTATTATTTATATTTTCTTTATTAATATTATTATTTATTATTGTTATTATTATTTATTATTATTTATTATTTCTTATTATTATTATTATTTATTATTCATTATTTATTATTATTATTTATATTTTATTTATTATTATTATTAATTATTATTTGTTATTATTATTTATTATTATTATCATTATTATTTATTATTATTTATTATTATTATTTATTTTTATTATTTAATATTATTATTATTATCATTATTATTATTATTATTATTTATTATTATTTATATTTATTATTTATTATTTATTATTATTATTTATTATTTATTATTATTATTTAGCAAAAATAAGTTCAGATCAGCAAAAATAAGTTCAGTTCAGCAAAAATAAGTAATAATAAGTTCAATTCAGCAAAAATAAGTTCAGTTCAGCAAAAATAAAATAAGTTCAGTTTAGTTCAGCCAAAATAAGTTCAAAAGAACAAGGCCTTACAAACACAAACTCCAAACCAAAAAAAATCAATTCCCTTCATAGATTGGAGCTTTACGACATTCACACATTTGTGGATACTTTACTTTTAATCAGGTATGCAGTTCATTATTGAACATAAAAGTGTGTGTAATGTTCTACGTTCAGTAAATCGTAAGAATTAATATATTTAAATTCATTTACAAAAAATTAATATTAAAAATCACTCACAATCTTTGTTAGTTTTTTACATTAATGAATTAATATATCTAAATTCATCTAACTATTAATCATTCATATTTTAAGAGTAAACATAACTACAATACGGATGAAGTATATAATAACAAGTTTTGAAATTAACGCACGCATCGCGTGCATATAAGACTAGTCTATACTAATATATTAAACGGCGTGCCTAAAACGTGCCACGTGGCGCTCTTCCTAGGGACTTTTTACTCCATGTAATCCTCAACAATAAAAAAATATAGAAATAGCATAGTATAGTGTTTGATCCCGGGACCTCAAGAACATATACTAAAGTCTTAACCACTTAAAGTATAATATTAATAAATGAAAAGTTTCCTTACCCGGGGTGTAGCCCTGGCCTAATAACTAGTTCCTATTGAGAAAGTGGACAATTAGAAACATTTACACTTTAACAGCCTACAAGAGATGGATCTATGTAACCTTATGCACAACAAGAGTTTGTACTGCATTTGGAAGTTGGAACTGACTACTGATGCTAAGCCGTACTGAGCTTTACATGCATGATTGCAAAGAAATGTACCTCAATTGTCTACACATGTGGAAACAAAGCAGTATAGTTCAGTCATATCAACGTAGATCAAAGATCTCAAATCTTAGGTTTGGGTTGATATAAACATGTGAACATTGTTCATACAACGGCCGACCGTCGGTGGAATCCCGGTGAGGGTGGAACCCGTTCTCTTCGCATTCCTTAACGATGTTCATTCCACTAGGATCCGTCAGCCGGAATATACCACAATTCCTGGAGGACATCAATTATCAGAGTTACAGGTCAGTGAATACTATTTTGGTACCTAGTACACAAGGAAAAAACAACAAAGTAACGCCATTCCACTCTTCCACAAAATCAATAATTCATACTCCACTCTTGTCTCAATCTTTCAGTTCCTTTTCATCTTTCAAATTTTGGACAAAGTACCTAATTGGCTAAGATAGTCATAGCATCCGACATAATTAAGAGTTTTTTTGGCTGAACTGATGAGAGTTCTTTTGCATTTAGAGTTTACCAGGATGAGAATTATGAGAAAATAAAAGATGAAGGGAGCAAATTATTGAACCTCCACAAGATCAGAACGAATGACCAACGTGACTACGCTTGTCGTATTATATATACAATCTGTTTCAAAAAGCTCCAATGACTAAGGTAGCACACTGATCAACTTATTTTGACTTATTACTAAAAAAAATAATATAAGTTAATAAGTTATAATATAAGCTCCAACAAATTATAAAATAAGTCCCAATAAATTCTAAAAAGTTTAGGTAAGTTCAAATAAGTTATAATGGTAACTTCCAATAATTTTAAAAAAGTTCACATAAGTCAAAATCAGTTAAATCGAGCATATCCAATAAAAGTGAATTAACAATCACAAAGGAAACGTATAGCTCCCTATTAGACATTCCCTTCCAAAATGCTAAAGACATAAAAAAATAAGCAAGCATGGGCACATATCTGTTGCACATTTGACATGTCAAGGTGATGGATGCTAGGAACTTGAAGTGATAAGTTAGACTGAAGAGTGCAGACCTTGTCTTATCAGTGGGAGCCACGACAATGGCGATAGCCTCCGGCACCATTACCTGCATAACAACAGCTAACTAGGAAGTAATGGCGCATTAAATTCAACATTACCCCAATGTCTCTAAAGAGGCTCCTGTTTTGATGGTGCAAGGAAGGGTTGAATATACACTGGTTTTACCCTTGTGATAACAAAAAAATTGTTTTCAAATTACCCCTAATACATACGCAATGGCGCAATGCCTATAATAGTTCATAATCACTACGAACTCTGATTTATTGATAAGTAGAGCCATTTTTAAGTTGGTCATCACATATTAAGAGTCAAAGAACATTAATCTGACTCAATCAGAGTACGAAAATCAGTTAAATGTCCCATGTAAAACAAAAAAAGAGCTCAATTAGTGTAGAGATTTCACTCAGAGAATGAATTACAGGACAATAACTGAACCTGCATTACGTCATCGAAGGAGATGAAGGTTGAGAAAGAAGACACATGCTTTGGTTTGAAAGTTTTTTAAGACTTCAGTAAACAGAGAGAGAAAATATTGTGGGTTCCATATTTTAAAGGGAACTATCTCAACTGGTTACCTGATACGGATATTGCGTGTGCAGATCTATAGATGACATGAAACAACTTTGAGACGGATGTGTCTGGAAAATAGAAGAGAGCACCTTGGTCAGATTAGTCTATTTTTCATATAAAACTAAACTTCATCTTTCATGTCTCAGAAGAAAAATAATAGGAGTAAATGCTAAAAATTTGCCAGATGATTAAAGATGTTAAAGAACATGGTATTTGTATCCATTCTTTGGTTGTTGATAGACAGTGCTTTCATTCAACATATCATGGTCAAGCAAAATTGACAGAAAATTCATGTTAAACATGTCAAGGAAAATGACTGAAGAATACTTTAAAGTTTACGAGAATACGAATATACTAAGAGCATGTTGGGCATGAAATTTTGGAGTGTTGGACATAGAAACAAGAAACCATTTCTTTTAGAGATTGTTTGGTATCATGGGTGGGGTAATGGTTTCCTTGTCTTGAAGATAACTATTCCCACCTAATTATTACCCTCCTCAATCCCACACTCATAAGTGAATCCTTTTCATAATACTGCAACTAAACATATAATAAAGGTAACAATCTATTTGGTTCCCTTCCCTTTCCATTCTGTAACTTGAACCAAACATACACTAGAAGTTACCAAAAAGGAAACAAGAGAGATGAGGCGCATACATGGATCCATCCTACAGGAAATAGGGACCGATCATTCTGTATGTTAAAGATCTCCTCTTCCCTTAATGCCTGACACTAACAATAAGAATGATTAGGTAAATGCAAGGTACTAAACAAATGATCATATTGAAGATAGAGAAAGGTAACTTATCAGTGACTCACTGAGCTGGAAGTTGATTTCTGCTTCGGTATTATTAACGTCGTAGCATAGAATGTCTCTTCTTTCTAAATGCCAGAATCAGAAAACTAGAATTAGTTCAAGGAACAGACAGCTCTTATCAGCTAAGCACCAAAATTAACTAAGTCTGAAAGGTTTACGCCAGCTAGAATAGGCAACAAGACTAAATCATATAATAAAGGAGTCAAACCAGAAAAATCTACAATTTTCACTGATATACAAATATGTCAAAACTAGACTTATGACCGGTGTCATACACGGGTTAGAAGAGTAAATAATAGGGTATATTTTTTTTCTTATTAAGTATATTAAATCTTATAAAGTATACCAAAACATTACTCTAAATAATCCGTTAATTATTTCTCAATCAATTGTTTATTATTTAATTGTCAATTTCTGAGTGAATTTATTAGGCTTTATATTTGCTAGGAATCAGACAAACAGAGCAAGAACTTAACAGAAAAATAGACCAAAATTAGGGATAGAAGTTGTATGATAGATGCAGAGTAAAGCTACCAATTACAACCCTCACTATCCGAGAGGTGAGGTCTCTCCAATGCAGAAAAAAATCATTTGCTCATAACTAAATGTGATGTGGCGATCCTTCAAAAAACTGTGAGGTGGCATATTGTTGTTTCCCCTTCTCACATAAGAAGCTAGAGGTCTAGCAGCCCCATTCCCCATTTTAATTTTTTGCATATATATAGACAGATTATATGTCAACATGTACTACTCACTCACCACATTTGATAAATGAGCTAAATTAGGAGCTTCATAAAAATTCGACCAAATGCTTCCAACCATTTTCGTCTCAGATCGGCAATTTCTTCATTATGAAATAAGTACGTGTTTAGAGACCCTCTCATCTCACTGTAAATCAGATGAACAAGCATCAAGTTAATGCAGCAGCCAAACGCAGGCATTAGTTCTTCATTTATGGCCCGACTATAGCACAAGTCACTATCAACAACAAGCCCATGTTTGTGTAATTGTTAACTATCTTGAATCATACAGATTCGCTTAACACATTCACAAGCTAAAAAGGAGCTGTAAAAGTAGAACTCTAATTGAGAGTTTTTCGTATTCGTCCCTGGTCCCATCCCCTTATCTGTCTTATATCTTGGTGCTACTTAGGTGGTGGACAGACTCACCAAGTATTCTCATTTCTAGGTTTGAAGCATCCCTTTACAACATAGACAGTGGCGATGGCCTTTGTTAAGGAGATGGTGAGAGTGCATGGTTTATAAACATTATGTGGAGGTAATTATTCAAGTTACAGGGTACAGCCGAAACAGGAGCACTGCCTATGCCTATCACCCACAAACTGTTGGGTAGACTTAAGTAGTGAACAACAGCCTTGAGACCTATCTTAGATGTTTTATTCATGGCCAACCTAAAACCTGGCTACGTGGCTTCCATCGGCTATATATTGGTACAACACTTGCTCACATGTGTTGAATGCTTGCACCCCATTTAAGGCCTTACAAGGGAGACACCCCCTCAACTACTGAAGCCAATGCAGGCACGACTTGTATCATCTTTAGAAGACATGCTACTGGATAGGGATGCATCCTGATTGACCTAAAGAATCACTTGTTTCTAGCCCAACAGAGGATGTGAGAACAAAAGAAGACTCTAAGAAGAGAGAACTAGAGTTTGAAGTAAGTGACTGAGTCCATCCGAAACTTCCATAGCCACGAGACCTTTTGATAAATTGGCTGCCAGATTTTTAAGGTCCCCTTTAACTGTTGCAAAGAATTGCCACACTGGGTCGCTGACCTATTAACTAAATATTTCTCCCTCGGCAAAAGCACACCCAGTCTTTCACATCACTCAACTGAAGAAAGAAATAGGAACTACTTATGTCTCCCTGTAACAAACTGACATGGCTGGAACAATCTGATGAAAACGACTAAGGACTAAAAATGGACTTTGAATTGATAGCTGGAAAGTTACAGGAAAAAAAAAATCAAGCTTTCAAGAGGCTTGAATCTCTCACAAGAAACTACTAAAACTCTTAACGATATTTTCCATGCCTTCCCTTCTCTCAATTCCTCTATGTATAAATTCTTTATCCTAGCTAACATACTCTCCAAGCCGCTAATTACTAATGTATTCTCCATGCCTTCCCTCTCCCCTATATCAATTTACTGCACTCCCGCCATTCCACCAGCCACTCTGCTGAATTGGTGCTGGAAGCAGAACCTGACAGAGTGCTAGGAGTTAGAAATGTTGGTCAGGCAATTTGGGTAAGGCTGAAGTATTGATAGCTTAGCAAGGCCTCCTGGATCTCAAGGCTACTTGGGAAGATTACACAGCAATCAACCAAATGTTCCCCTAGTTATACCTTGAGGACAAGGTGGCTGTTTGGGTGGGGGGTAGGGTAATGCAAGGAATCAGTTGTGCAACTAAATCATCCTCCCTCTGCAAAAGCACACCCAGCCCAACCTGTTCACCGCTTCACTTGTGCTAGAAGACAGCCAAGGGGAACTTAGTTATTGGGCAACGAATTAGTATGGATAGTGACAAAGAAGCTCAAGTAGCAAAACTTTCATAAGTTAGTTAGAAGGAGCTCAGGAGAGCAAGGAAGGATTAAGTGGGTAACAAAAAGGAGGTGTGTAGGAAGAGAAAAATATTCAAAAAAAGGTTTTAAGGAAGCAAATAGAGGAGATTCTCACATCTCTATTAGTGAAAGATTGTAATTGCTTTAGATCACACTGATCTTCATTACAACCTGGTTAAATGAGTTAATTAAGCTTCAATTTTTTTTTTCTTTTATGCTTAAAGTTGCTATAATTAATCTGATTCCTAGCACAACTCAATCAAAATTAGACAGCAGTAGAGAAAGGAAAGACTCACAAGGGAAGCACCAAGAACCCCACATGTCTCGAGATCCTTGTTGGTGTTGTTGCGGGCAAGTTCAAGAAAATCATCTGTTAATTGAGCTGACTGACGAGTAAAAACACAACAATATAACAAAATCTTAGCATTAACATTAAACTGTACAAGTGACAAGAGGTAAATAATTCTGAGACCTGTAAGAACCCATATAGAGTAACCACACATGAGAATAATTTTGTAGTATATACAAGCAGATACCGTTCTCGTTTCTCACTTACAATATGTACATTTTTAAGAACATGAATCGCAGAGTCTGAATATGCATATCGTGAATCTGCAGCTGTTACTTGTGAAACTTGTGCAGCATTAGGTAGAACCTCCGTGCAAGAGATTGGCGCAGAAGGGTAATGAGTGACCATATTTCTATTCCCTATGAAATATGTATAAGCAAGTGGTTGGTAACTTATTCTGAGAGCAAAATGTTTTAGAAGGAAATTTTGACCACAAAGTAAGAAGTCCAACAGCACCCAATATATTCGAGACACACAACTTACACGGAGAAGAAGCTTTACGTTAAATGCTTTCTAATAGTGAACATCTCATGTGAGGGCGATATACAATGGTTATACTCATTTATGCACTGACTATATTTACCTAAGAGCAGCTATCGAAATTATTCACAATTCACAGGGTAAAACCTTGATCTGCTAGAATCTTGACATTAATCTCAGGTACACCAGTCCCTCACAGTGCTCAAGATTTTCCACTCCAGATCAATATTGAGAATACAACCTCAGGAAGCTAACTAGTAATCACACAGTACTAAGATGTCATTTGAAAATCTAGCTTAGAATCTCCAAGAGCCATTTAAAGCTAAATGCATAAAAAATTGTTCTTTCTAAAGTATAGGAAAATGTCTAACGTGTGCATATAATCTTGCAAGTGGCTTTAACTTACAAGATTCAATCATGGCCCATGCAACTCTCCCGCAACTCCAGAGCTGAAAGATTTAGTGATACACTAATCTTTGGTTTTGGATTATAGTGAAAATATAAATTATTAAACTACAATACTGGTGTGACTTCTACAGTGAAGTAGCAAATGGTCATAAGGATTGAGTCAAGGATCTAACAAAAAAACCTTAATGCTATACTAGGCATAAGGGTGCACAAATCAGAACCTCCTCATCCCAATACACCCTAAGTCCCAACGTACCTAAATGTACATTAACAGCCAGTGATGAGCATAAGATCTTGCTCGAGAGCCTCTACTACAAATTCTTTGAACTCCCTTCCTCCAAATTAGAGGTTCAGTTTTAACTTTAGAACTCAAGTCACCTTAACTTGGACTTCTTATGTGACAAATATGATTAAGATTCCATACCTACTTACGGCATTATTGAGATATATAGTTTCTGAAGAAAAAATAGTTTTAGTACTTCCTCTATTTCACATTATAACTAGTATAAGTAAAATAAGATCTTTCCATAAAACAAGTTATTTTAATACATTGATGTAAGCTCTCCAGTTTTCCCTTCTATTTCACCGTATAAGTATTTAATGCTTATGTTTAATAAGGAAATTTTAGTCAATTTCAGCTAAACTCACTTCTATAACGACCCCATGTGGCCATGTACTCCACTCCATCTAGCATGTCGAGTATTGCATTTGCTTGGTCTAACTTCTCTTAAGGTAGCCTTTACAAAGTGCCAACTCTCAAGATGCGTGTGATACATCATTGGCCATTTGAAAAGCTCATGATTTATTAAATTTTAACTTATCTCCGGAGGGAAGAAAAAGAAAATATTTTGAAATTCAAACATCTCTATCACTAATATGAATGAAAAAAGAACTTATTTTGATGTCGGAGAGGCCTAATTTTTCGTTTTTTAAGTGGTTTGGTGGTATGAAATTCCATATTCAACATCACGTCTATTTTTATTAGCATCGCTAATACTACCTCCGTTCTTTTTCTATTGCAACAATGGGTTTGGGCACGTTTTTAAGGAAATGGAAAAAGTGGGTAGTTTAGCATAAAGGAACCCCTTTAATTAACTAGAGTAGAGAGAGAAATCAATTTTTAATAAAGTAAAAGCAACTTTATGAGGGAAAGTGAGTAATTAATGATGGTTTAAGTAAGATAAAGTAAGGGTAATAATGTCAACTAAAGTCCAAAAGTGGAATTGTAGCAATAGATTTGAAAGCTACAAAAGTGGTAATTGTTGCAACAAAAAAGAACGGAGTTAGTAGTTTCGTAATTTAGTCTTTCCTCTATACGATCCCTTAGTTCATTCTATTTTGTTTGATGACCTATAGTTTAGTCTATTTAGTCAATTTGAAAAAAAAATTAAAGGTAGAACATCTATAATTGTGTATTTGTGTCCAAATGTGTCAATGCCCAAGTAATGGACATAAGATAAGCTCCCAATTTCAATTTGAAAGTAAAGGTTTTATGTTATCTAATTTGTTCAGCCATATAGTACACAAAAAAACAAAAACATAGTCATATGAGATTTTGTTCGATTCAGTCTTATACACTTGTCTTGTTATGCTTTATTACATGATTAAAGGTATTAATAATCAAAGTTGTGCATCAGAAACCATGCCGCGAACACTACAAGCAAACCACTAACATTTTAAATTTACCAAACACTACAATTCCAATTGATCAAACCCACTAATGGGGTGTTGATCACTTGCCATATAAGAACAATTATCCATGTAGCTGCTAACTGGGCCGGCTCAAATGGGCCTCCCAAATAAAAAGGGGACCAATTCATGAACTTAACCAAGACAATTACAAATTTACAATATGATCTCATCAAACAAGAAATTGAAGATAATTAAAAAGGAAGACGAAGAAGATACCCAGAAAAAGAAAAGCAACGTGGTGCGTACCCACCTCATGAAATGAAATCAAAACAGTACAAATTGAAAGTTTACGAAATTATGTTAATGTTTATGATCCTCCAATTTTGTCTTTAAATTGACCGTTTATATTTTGATTAGGAGAATTAATTAGATAAATGAAGAAAGAAAGATGAATTGATATGGAAAAAGGTAATTTTGGATGAGTAGAATTTGCTTACCTTTGAGGTATAATTATGTATAGCTCCTCTGATGTTCGTAGTTCTTATGCCTGCATGTTTGAGAAGAAAGAGAGAAAAAAGAGGTGAAATTTCTTAAAAATAAGTGACCATATGGTAATTCCTGTTTGTTTGTGAACAAATAAATTGCAATTTTGAAGGAGAGGGAAGAAGTGGAGAATGAGTACGCCAGTAATTGGCGTTGGCGATCCCTGTTTCTGATGATACTTTGGGTAAATTCGGTAATACCGTATGTTGATAGGAAAGATTGTGCGGTTGTGCCCCAACAAATCAACAATGCACCTTGGGAGAGGGATTTCCCTAAGCAGTTAGCACCACCCATTCTCAAAGTGTTTGTCCGCAAATTCAGTTCGGGTTAACCTGTGAGAGGTTTCGATCTGGCAGGGAAAAAAAAAACAAATCAACAATGATATCAAGCAAACACTTCGCTTTGTGGTAATGGTTTGGCTTCATAACTTAGAGTTATAGGATCAAACCTTATTTATTAACAAACACTAGGTATAGGTTTTGCTTATTCTAAACCAATACTTCATACCAGAATCATATGAACCAAATGCCCCCTTAAGGGTATGCCTCTATAGAAAGGATGTTCCTTTATCTTTCTCCCTCATTTCTAATGAGTTTGACGTGTAAAGTTGGCATAATATATTTATGAGAGGTGTAAGTTTAGTAAGGTCAAATCTTACCAGCCTAAAAAAAACAAATCAACAATGATAAATTTAAAAGGATGTATATCGGAGAGTGGTATCTTCTTGCATAAAAAATGTCATAAAACATAGTTTGTGGAGGCCTAACTAAGGATAACCCTTTATTTCAATGGACTACAACCAATGTTGTTAAAATCGATATTCTAGTTTGAATCGGAAATGACCTTTAGAATCAAATCGTAAAACCGAATCGTAGAATCGTAAAATTCTACAAACACGTATAATCAAGATATTGCACTCAATCTTTATTGAATATGCTAAAATTATAAGTTAAAAGACCTAAAAATTAGAAAAAATAGTTGTTTACCCACTATATTGGCAATAACTAACAATATATATCTATTATTTTCTTTGTTAGCATGATTTAAATTTGAAAGGTTTTCGCTAGTCAACAGAAATGTATAGAATCGTCTAGAATCGTGAATCGAATCGTCTACCATATTTTGAATCGTAATACATCAAGTTGTTTCCTCTTCGGAATGATCTTAGATTAACTAAGGGTCTGTTCTCCCCAACTTATTTCCAGTTCAGTTTAATTCAGTTCAGTTCAGTTCAGTTCAATTCCTAAATTATTATCATTACTATTAATTAGTTATAATTTAATTCAGTTCAGTTCAGTTCAGTTGTTTTATGACGAAGAGAACGACCCCTAAGATAGCTCGTCTAGCTAGGATGAGATATCACAAATGATATTATATTGGTGGACGAGCCTAAAGATGTGGTTAATACTACATTGAAGTGTTAACGCAAAAGTTAAAATCTCGAGGATTTAGACCAATTTAAAATAAATCATTGAGCATTATTTATTAGTTGCACACTAAATGCCTTTTAACGATGGATTAACAACTGAGTTTTTCGTCACAATAAATTGAGAGGCAGATTTGTATTGGTCACAATTTTGCGAGATTTGTAATTGTTTGATCTCTTCCCTTTCTTCTTCTTCAATCATTGATAAGAAGTCAAAAATAACTCAAATAGCAAGCAACCAGGCGCCAACTCCCAGTTCTTTCTCTTCTTATTTTTTTTAGTTTATTTAGACAGTTCATCAAAACAATTGTCCAAGATTGCTAGATCGATGGGGAAAGATCCTTTGTACATTAAGAAGGAAAGAAAAATGGAGTCTTCATTCTTTATTACAAAGAGTCTAACAACGCATATATGAAAAATTCAACGTGAAAGTGTGTATTGTACAAGAAGCAAATTCCATTTGAGCATGTACTTCCTACAAGCATATGGAATTCTATAGAAGAATAATCGCAATTTTTTGCGACCTATCAAATTTATGTTAAATTAAAGACTACTTCTCAGTCCCTAATTATATGCTTATTTGTTTTTTAAGAGTCAAAATTTACGAACTTTGACTGCATAATCCCACTAAAACATAGGGAAAAAAAACATTATTATGTTAAATTTTGTTAGATTGGTCATGACGGATAAATTACATAAATTCAACCTTTTAAATTTTTACTAATGTGATTGAAGATATTAATTATCAAATATAAACCTTGAAGACCATGATGCATGTCATTTGAAGATCCAACTTAAAGGATTCAATAGTTGGAACTGGAACTTGGAAGTTGAAGATCCAATAGTTGGAATTTGAATCGGGAAACTTATTAGAAATGTAGCTTGGTTGAAAGATCTCAACATTCAGAGTAAGAGAGCAGGAGTTCTAGACCTATTATGCAAATATTTTAATCATTTTGTAGGATAACCGATGATGCATGTCATTTCAGAGATGATGCATGTCAGAGACGAAACAGGTCCGCGTCAGCATATGAGTTGGGGAGACACATGGCGGTCTAAAATGCTTGCCCACACCTTGTGGTGATATATATATTGATTGATTGATATTAATTTTTGATGTTGTAATGTTTGAATAATGCAAATGTAGATAAAATTGTGGTAATTTGATAGCTAATATAGGTCGATTTATCTAGATTTAGTGATTCGGCTATAAGTTTCTTGCACTCTTCAGCTTTAGGCTCGGTTCTAATCCAATTAGTTTTGTTTTTGACGGGACTAATCCATTTAGTTAATTGACTATTCCCAATATATCTGGTGTTCTGGTATGCCAACTTTGCATTTTTATTTTGCACAGATAAGACTCATGACCATGATATGAGTTGGAGTGGTGACACATTATTTCATACATGAGTTGGTTTATATTATCAGATAATAAGAAAGGCCAATATATTATTGCATGAGATTAACATTCCACTAATTTTTTAAGTAGATATATGATAGCAAATTACTCGACTGTATTGCATCTATCGGTCTTCTATATTTTATATAGGAGCTTATTTTATACTTCCTTTGTCTCTTTTTACTTGCAATCGTTTGACTTTCACGCTTGTCAATGCATAACTTCAGCCATTAATATCTTTAATTACCGATAATTAAAAACTATGAAAAGAAGATATTCGAAAATATACATTGAGATGAATCTAACAAGATCCCACATGAATATGTAAAGAAATCACCAAAGATAAATTAAGTAGAATTGGTGAATAGTGTAAAAGTCAAACCGTTGCAAGTAAAAAAAAATTGATAAAGTATTTTGATGTGGTAACAAACCAGTTTAGCGCAAGGTTCTATTGTAGATATCAACCTTTGTCATTTTCCCGTAAGTCTTGCTACCAATCGAGATATCATTGCCACCACAAATTTAAACAATTGCAAATAGTGATCAAACTAAAAATGTGTCACTGTTGTACACCAGACGGTCTTAGATTTTTTTTTTTTTGGAGATTGACCTTGTACATATTGAATAAAATGAGAATGAACCCATTAATTTTTAGAAAACTTCTAAATTATGGAAAGTTGAACAATATGTTTAAAACAAACAATAATTTTCTTATTTTGGCAACACACACAATAATTTTCGCTTAAGATATAAAATTTCTTATACTGTGTCTGTGAGTCACTTTACACACCTTATTAGACGACGCCTATGTACAACATTCATCTTGCCATCGGACCATGTATGTCACAATTTGGTGGTTGCTTTTTGTTGGGTGCATCATCTTCCCCAAAGTGAAATTTGGGTATGGGATTTGCAAGGTTTTGGAAAACAAATGTGGACCATGGGAATGAGATTAGACCAATCTTGTAGCGTGACATTCTAATCTACGGAACTAACCCTTTAGAAGTCCATGTTGCCTCTCCATTCGCTTTCCTTATCCTATTAACTCTACACGTCAACAATTGTCTTTCTATCTCTCCCATTTTTTGGGTGTTTGTCATAAAATAAAGAGTTTTTGTCTCAAATAAATATTGTATTACTTGTGTTTCATACTTTCATTTTATGTTGTCCACTAAAACCTAAAATTTGTAAGCAGGCATTTGGATTTTGGAGTTGAAATCTCTCGATCTCACTTGTATCACCTATTTTCAGCTACACTTGCTCCTCTCCATTGGTAATTTCTCTTTCTTTCTTCCCTCTTATGTGTGCATGCATATTAACTTACTACTCCCTACGTTTCTTTTTAATCTACACACTTTCCTTTTTGGTCTGTTTCTTTTTAATCTACACACTGTTGCTTTTTCTATTTTTGGTAACATGTCACATCTACTTTATCATCTTTTTCCACCCATCTCATTCACTTTTTGATATTTTAAACCCATCTTTAGTTTCTCTCTCTCACTTTTCAATTTCTCTCTCCACCTTTTCAGTTTTTCTCTCATACTTTTGCACTTTCTCCTTGATTTTCCCCCAAAGTGAAGTGAGTAAATTAAAATGAAACGGAGGGAGTATTAAGCTGGGTTTTGGTCTTTTTATCTAAAACTTTTTTGTCATATGAACATATTCTAGTTGTAAATTATACTATAATACATATTTTTATCTGAACTTGTTGGTCTTAATGTAAACTTATTTCTCCCAACTCAAATATATTAGATTATTTACTAAATTGTAGAGAAAAAACCATTATCCTCTTTATTTAACAAAGTTTTCTTATATCATAATATATGTCTAAGGAGTGTCTAAGAGGGGCTCTAAAAAAGTTTCAGTAGTTGTTATATATATGTACAACAACTATATTCCTTCTTAAGAAGCGCAATTAATACGCTAAGAAAAACCACCATATGACATTATACGAGTAACGTTCTACATATATGATTCATCATAAAAAAAAAAACTTAGTAATTTTTTTTCTACATCAGCAGCACTATTTGCCAACATTTCCTTTAACAGCTACCTAAAAGTAGGAATTATGGAAATTAGAATTCGTTCATTCCTATTTCTTCATTTATGTATACTACTAAAAACATTTGTATTCCAATATATCCTCATTTTTTTTTCGTTCACACATTCTCAACTATTGATCAAGAGCTTGGACCACTCATGTTACTTATGTTGGAAAACATTTGGCTAATAAAGTGATGTTGAGTATTACTTAAAGCGTTACATGTACACATTGAATTTTTGTTACTAGACTAGGAAATATTGAATCTGACAAAGGCTTTCATTGTTAGGTAAGTTATTAGTACATATGTTTTCAGTCAGAATTTTGGTTCCATAAGATTAAGGTTGAGTTTTTAGTATACGTAACGTGTGCGAAACAATTAAATGGTGTAATGAAATAGCTTTTTTGAAAGGAGGTGTAATGAAATAAATGATGTTATACCAAGTAAGTGTTGGCCCAGTGGTGATAGGGACTGGCTTTGGTAGGACAGACCCGTATTCGAATCCCCGCAACACCATTGGGAGAGGAATGAAACCTAACCACCCCGAACTTGGCCTCGATCCGGATGTAGCCCGAAGGGTGAACCGGGTGCAAACACCAAAAAAAATAAAAATAAATGATGTTATGAAAATGAATTGTCGAAGAGTGATATGTGGTTTGTTGGCGTTTGCCTTGTTTTAATTTGCATGGACAATACAAGGCCACGAACCGCTGATGGATCAGTCTCAACTAATTCCGGTGAACGTCATTTAGTAGCATCATACATACGGGCCGTGTATTGTAGTTGGGCCAGACACAAATATACACTATAAACGGCCCGGAATCTTCGAGGCCCACTTACCTTTTATACTGATAGAGAATATACGCAAAATATTTTTTTCCTAGATTTAGGATTTATTTTTATAAAATATTATCTTTACAAATTTATCATATATTATTATTACCTCTTTGTTATGTTTGAATCATCAAAAGAGACAATTATTTGATACTATTATGTTTTTAAATGGAGAGTAACAAAAGTGTAGACGGAATTTGATCCAGAATTTAAATACCCCCATAACTAGTAATTAGTATAACTTTTACTTCTCTTTTGTTGTCCCTTCAAAAATAAATTTTCGAAATTATAGTTACATACTCTTGCTGTTTAAAATTAGAATTTTAATGGCGCATATGCTCCTTATTTGTAGCTAAACAAAATCAAATAACTTTAAAATTGTGTAGAGAGCCACAATGATAGTGATGTAAATACTAATGGTGCGTTCTCTTAACCTGAATTCTCTTGAATATATCTACTTATTTGAACTGAACTTATCTAAACTTAACTGAAGTTATCTCAACTTATTTATACTTATTTAAGTTTATTTTATAAAGTATGAGAATTTATCTGAACTTTTATGATCTAGTTAAAATTTTCTCTGACCTTTCGCCTGCTTCACGCGAATATGCCATGCTGAGTGAGATGCATGCAATTGTTTTTCCCTCAATTACTGCATGTTCCACGTTGAGAGAAAAGATTGATGACGAGTTAACGAGAAGGCAAATAAAATCTCCTTAATCAATAGTGACTTTCATGCAATCAACTTTTGAAATAATTGTACATAAATATGTTATACAAGTCTGAGGTGTTAGCTGTGAATCAAAATACTCTTTTGGTCTTAGTTTATCCTTTTGCTGCTTTAAGGTCTAAAAAAACAACTTTAACCATTATATCTAAGTATTAATAAGAATTAAAGAAAGTTTGATGACTTAAATCTAACAAAAATACCAATAATAATGTTTAGGCTTATATCTTAGTGCAAATATATATATGTTAAAGCTGATAAATTTTGACTCTGAAAAAGAAAAGGGGTAAATTAATAAAGACGAATGAAGTATATAGTCCTTTTTTATTAAAAAAAGGTGGACTCATAGTGCATTTATTAAGAGACAGGTCGGTGTCCATATAAGTACATGCGGTTTTAACCAAAAAAAAAATATATATAAGTACATACGGAGGAGAGTGAGGGATAATCTAGTGGTTAGAGCTTCCATCCCTGTTCCAAGAGGTCTTGGGATCGATTCTCACCCTAGGCAAGTTGGCATCCCCTTTATTCCCCCTAACTTGTCAAGGTTTCTCCTTACCTTATTATTAAAAAAAAAAATACACGCGGAGCTACTTGTGAAGGGCAACAACACTCCCAACATTACTCAATACTGAAAAGCAACCTGACAAGATGATGAGCCACACAATTGTCATCCCTATGTACACGAGGCCACAACACTAGAAAAAACTACCTTTGTATTTTTTAGTTGACCCGTTTCCCTTGGGCACACATGCCAATGCACTATTTTAAACCTTTATATCTCTAATTATCAATAAGCAAAAATTACAAAAAGTTGATATTATGAAAATATACATTGAGATCTCACATGACTATATTTTTCCTTAAGTACAAATCACAAAAGATAGTTAGAGTTACACATGTAAATAGTATCAAAAGTCAAAACAGATCAGGATGAAGTAATATTTACTAAGTGCTAAGACATATTCCACGATAAAAATGCAAGATGGAGAAAAACTTCGCTCCTTTCAAAACGTGATACACTAATCCGTTTCGAATATCACATTAAGGGTGTGTTCTTTTCATCTGAACTTATCTGACCTGAACTTATTAAACCTGATTGACCCTTATTGGAACTTATTCATGAGTGTTGTGTTAGACCTGATCAAACCTGATCAGACCTGATCAGAATTTATTAGACCTGAAACTTATTTTTTTAAGGTGGAGAGAACACAAAGAAGTTGTGCACCCGAGCAAGTTTCACCGCAAAGCAAAGAGCCTTCCCCTCCGCCATTTTTGGAAGACATCTTCCATAATGAGCAAGTTTTTAATAAATTTTTAAATTACCAGTCAAAGCCATTCCAAAAATCTATTTCTACTTGTTTTTCTTGTTAAAAAAGCCCTTTGCAAAGATATTTGAATTAAAAGTCAAAAGCAAAAATAAAAGATAAAAAAAACACTACAAAACATTCCTTTGTATGTAGTATGTACCTAATCTTCTTGACATTAATGCTCTAATTTGTCTTTTTTAATACTTACTTTCTTGACAGAATTGATGAAGGAGACACCTATAGTATAAATTGTGGATATGGCAGGAAGCTTTAAGAAATGCATGGGGCTTTGTTATGGAAGACAACTTCCGGTAATACTTCCTTCATCTTGAATAAGATGCATGATAACCAATATCATTGCATTGGTTAATAAATTTTATATTAATTTTGACGAGTGATCTCTATTAATCTCACTGTAAAAACATTAAATATTTTAGACGTGATTTCTCTACTTAATTTAATTTTATCTAGACAACTTATTTTGGTAGGACTCAATATCTCATTTCACCTCTATGTTCTCATTCAAAATTTAATTAATTAATAGGACAAGTACTCCGTAATTAATTTCATTACACGTCTACTACTCTTTACGATCAAAGTAACCATTGATGATCCGATAACAAGTTAAAGTAACTATTAATAACAAGTGAAGCTCACCTTAGTGTTTGTTTGCTTTCTGTTTCATGTTTAATTAATAGCTTTAGGTATTAATTTCGTTTCTTAATTAATGAATTTTTTTTTTTTTAAAAGAAGTCCTAAAGGACACTATATTTCATTAATTAAAGCCATACGGCATTTACAATTGACAATTAACGATATTGAAAACAGATTGAACAAAATAAAACAAGAATTAACTGGTGAAGGGTTGAGAATCCAAATACATAGATATAACAATTCGGCATATTCTCGTTTGTTGTCTCATACAACTTTTTGAGTGGATCCGTCGTCGCTTCATAATTTTGTGGGGAAGAAAATTCTAGTGTTGATTTCGTAATCCGACTCCGATCAATAAACATCAATCGTAGCTCCGCATAACTGGAGACCTTATTAAACTCAAATAAAACCTTGTCTTTCGAAGGAGAATAACTCTTTCTTTCGAGGGAGACATTATTATAACCTAAGAAACAAAAAAACTTCAAAGAAACAAAGATTTGGGGCTTTCCACCGGTAAGATCCGATGGAAGCCCCTTCAAAATTGACAATGGAGGCTAGGATTTAGGAGAGAAGAGAGGAAGAGCTAGGAGGCTAGGGTTTTGCCTTATAGCTTTGTTGTGTACTTGCTGATGAATGTTATTAATGAAAATTTTCTCGATGTAAAAATAAAAAGTACATCAAGTAAATAGGATTGAACCATGGATAAAGTAGTATTGGTTAGACCACTTCAAACAAATATAATCCAAGTCAACATATCCAATTTAGTGGGATGTTGCCATGATGAGAGTAATTTATTGTATAGACCAATTCCAAAAAAATAATTTAAAGTCAATACATATTTGATTAGCCGGCTTAACCCTTCCTATAATAGTATAAACGGGTTTATTTATCTAAGTATTTGCTTCCTTCAATTTCTTTTTCCTTACGTAAAATAAATATCTCCGCAAATGAAGCCCAAATGAAGGGGGTATACTTAGATTAGTCAACGTTGTCCCATGGCCCCCACCTCAGGCCATTACTCAAAAAAGTTCCATACAGTCTCTTTGTTGACTCCTCCTCACCGAGAAGGTCACTTATAACGTCTCCAACTCAATGCCAAGGGAAACTCTACAACTCTAAATTAGGTGAGACATTTGCATTATGTAACAATAGCCCATGATTAAAAACCAAAGGAAAGTGTTATATGTAGTCCTTAAATGCATTTCCTGATATAATATTATTTGAAGAATTAATGATATAATTACATGTCAATTGATATAATTAATGCTTATTTATTGCTTAATATTTTCATTTTTAACTTCTTATATGTAGCCCTAAGGGCTACCTATAAAAAAAAATAAAGAAGTAGAGTTTTTATTTTTGGAGGGGATAGAGAAGTAGGGTGAAACACCGGAACTTATGGTTTATACTTTCTATTAGCTCTTTAATTATTCACTTGAATTAATTGTGTAATAGTTTTTTTTTTTAAAAAGAATCGATTTTTTTTCTATATCTTTGTAATAATTAATTGTGCAATAGTTTTTTTCTTCATGGCGTAAGATGTAAGTAAGACACATTCAAGGATACCGGCGGGTTTCATGAAATAAAGGGGAGGGGGGGAGTAATTATAGATGAAATGCTAAACCTGATAGACTTGTTCAGCAAATTAAAGTAGTTCTTGTGATAATTGTTAGCTATTGTACTAGCTATTAAATGTATTATTAGACGTTGAAGATAGTTACCAAACAAAAATGTCTTAGAACAAGTCGATAAAACTAAAGTTATTTTGAATTAATAAAAGAACAAAATATAAACTAAACTCTGCTTCTTAAAGCTACCTCTAAATCTCTAATCTACTCCTCAAAAGCTAGTTTATTTAGCTTTTCCAAAACACTTTCCTCGCTATTAACTTTCAGACTTTCAGTAAAGTATCGAGTTCATCAAACTTATGAAACTACTTAAAAAGCTATTGAGGAACAAACTCTACACCCTATAATTTCTTTTGAGATCAATCTTTTTCAATAAGAGAAGGAAAAATGAAAACAAAAAAAAAGATTTATTAAAAAGAAGAAGTTAGTGGTTCTTGTCAATTTGCCCACTTTTCCACATTAGAAAACCACAAAACACATAACACCTCATGTCCTCATCAATATACATACATGTAATGTAACCCCCCAAAAAATTAATAATTATTCTCTTTCTCCTCCCTTTTTTTTATATATATTTCACAAAAAAGAGTGGAAGATTCATCACATCACATTGACATTTAGACAATTAATAGTAAAAACTTTGTTAATCCACACTATATACTTTCCTGACCTTTTGGGATCATCTGCTTAATTACCCTTTAACCATAGTTAGTGGATACTTTATATCATATAATTCCTTTCTATATATATACATATCAAAGTGTGGACACCCTACCCATTACAAAACGAGTAAATCACTCTCATTTTCTCTCTCCTCATCTCAATATTCATCCTAATTCTCTTTCTCATCCAATTTATACATCACCCAAATCAAAATAAACAAAATCCCAGGTAATTTTTTGTATTTTCCTCTAAGTTTATTGTTTCATTTTATGTACAATAATCAAAGAAATTAATCTCTAATTTTTTTCTTAATTCTTATTGGGTGGTTGTAGAAAGAGAAAATGGCAAACAAAGTGTACGAGGAAGCCATAGCAGGTCTCACGAAGCTTCTAAGGTAAAAAAAGGTGTTATGATTTCCGTGTTATGTTTGTTTTTTTACTGTTTTTGATCGCTGTAAAAATTTGTCCTTAGAATTTGACTCTTGGGTTGAATTTTTTTACCCAAGAATCCCGTGATATGAGGTGGACGGTGGTGATTGGTCAATTCTCACATGCGGGACCAATTTGACGGCCGTATTAGCCGCCCGATTCAGCTACCCCCGGCACAACTCACCTCAGCCTATTTTTTATTTTTATTATTCACTTTTACTTTAATTTGCAATATTTTTTTATCGGATTTTGATTTATCTACTCAATTTTTTTACAAGGATTTTATTATAATTCCTCCGTAACATAATAACTACAATAAATGGATATTATTTGTGGTGTAAAATATTCATTTATTGTGCTTATTTTATTACAGAGGAAGTATATGTTGTAAAAGGATGAACTTAACTAAACTTTTAAGCTGATAGTTGAAGTTTTAAGAATAATTTTATATTCTATCACATACTCTTATTATCACTTTTTTTTAAAAATTTATCACTCTAATTTTTTTTTTTTGAGGGGATTAATAGTCTTCAAGTTTGAAAGGTACTTTTTAGTTGTAGAATTTATAGAAGCAAATATTTTAGTAACACTTGGAAATCTTTTCATTTTACACTCCATTTGCTTATCTAAGCTTTTGACCTCAATTTATTTGAAATAATTTTATGTGTAAAATTTAATTTTTTAGTTATCATCTAGAACTCAATGTCAATATTTGACTTAATTTGGTGGAACTTATTTGAATATGAAAAGTATTAACTCAGAACCCCTTAAATTTGACATTTTATACTTAAAATTTCCATTGTGGAAATGTACTATCAATCTATCACGTTGATAAAATCATGATTTCCACAGTAATCGTTAGTATTAACATATATGATCTTTTAAAGTTTCCAACAAACAATTTTGACCATCTAGAATTTTACATGCATATTAAAACAAGACTGATACATATATAAGATTTATTTTTAAAGAAATTGACACCACCAATCCTATTATGGTCGATTTTCTTTTAAAGCTCACAATTATTTATTATCTCACAATAATTCTAACTTTATGAGGGAGATCTCTTTCCAAATTAGTCTTTTACCTTAATTAACATGTTAATTTGGTTAATTATGGAGTAATTTATAATATAACATACTCGTCCATTGACTTAAGCTAACTAAATAAATATAGGACTATCATAATTAACTGATTAAGAAGTTTAAATAAGGTGATAGGTACATTTTGAAGCAGACGTTCTTCAAAGTTGAGACCGCTTAAAGATAATAATAAAGTTGTGACCTTTGAACACAAATCCATCATAATTAAGAGTGATCGTACTGATTTTTTTTTATCGGTAGAAATAGTACATGAATTTAAGAAAGGATGGATTTTTTTTTGTGTATGACGAATGACATACTATTAAAAGCTAGAGATAATATGGAACAAATAACGAGATTTTCGTTACATTGGGATTGAAAACAGTGAGAAAGAAGGATTGGATGACGTAGCAGCCACAAAAATAAAGCAGATAACAGCCGAGTTGCAGGGACAGACAACCCAAAATGGCGTAGCCAACGGCAAAGCTGATCTTAAGTTTGATCCGGATGAGCGCATCAAATCCGGTTTTATCCGCTTTAAAACAGAAAAATACGAGTACGTTTCATTCTCTCTCTTCTCTCATTCATTTATTTCTGGACCCCCCCTTTTTTTAATTCTTTTTTCAATTTTACTTTATGGCAATTAGGATAATTCTCTTCAACACCTCATCCCCAATATATTTTGGGTAAACACATGGAGTAAATTACTACTCTTACACGTTGCCAAAAAAAATTTACTATTCTAAATACTTCCTCTGACAATAAATAAATTTTACATTTATATTAAAGACATAAAATGCTACATCTACCTAGGTGTTCGGATTTTCTAGAGTTTAAAAAAACTCTACTGTCAGTGAATAATCTATTAATTGGAGTTAGATAAATAACTTTTATTGCTTAGTTGAATTTCATGAAACATTAATATCTATATAGAGTGGGTATTCTATCCACTAGTAGATTGAGTTTTTTTTTTCTTTCTTTTTAATCAATTTCATTGCTTGACGTTCATTTGGAGTTAATGTGCCCAATATTTTAATTTTTACCACTAGACTAAAACCATGAAACAATAATGGCCTAATATGCATGTTTCATTTTGTTTTATGCCTTGATGATTTATCGTGAAGTATATTAAAATTCGTTAGCATTGATATAATGCAACCACCTCCATAAACAGTTAAGAACTCATTTTAGTAATATTTAGTTTTGACATTATTCCGAATTAGGACTATAGATGCAAGTAACCTAGACATAATATGGAATATAGATTGATTATTTATATCACTATATAAAAAAAGTGTCCAAAAGTATAAAGAAAAAAATTGAAGGTTCAAGTTTTTTCAACTAAGAATCTCTAAAATAATTGACGTATATTAATCATTTGTGAGGAATATAAAAAGGTCCCATTAATATATCCTATATTCCTATGCATGTTACAAGAATTATGGAGTGTTATCTGTTGTGATAGTAGTTAGTACTTTCACCTTCAAGGACTGAAATGTACTTCATATATAGTGCTAGAGAATCAAGAATCTGCCACATTTGCAGAATTGCAGCTACCTAAAAGAGGGCATCATGCATTAAAGTGTAAATTGTTATTTTCCACTTTATAGTATATCACTAATTCGCAACATTATTCCTTAAATATGATAACAGTATGATATTAGTAGTAGTTAATACGTTATTGTTCCTTAAATATGTGTAAAGTTTAGTCAAACTCATTTATTTGTCTCCTTTTTTTCCATCTTATCAGGAAGAATCCTGCTTTGTACGGTGAACTTGCCCAGGGTCAAAGTCCTAAGGTAAGAAATTCAGTTTATTACTCTCTTTTAATTACCCCAAAATTAACTTATACTCCCCCTTTAATTCTTTTAATTTTTCCCTTTTTTATTTTTACTTAAACACACTAATTCTACCTTAAATATCTTTCATTACATATTAGTAAAAATTATAATAATTGAATATTAATAAACTACTCATTTAGACGAATCAAACAAGACCCCACATGACTATATTTTTTCTTATATATTGAGAAAATTTTCAAAGATTCTCTCTAGTTGTGAATAGTGTCAAGATTCTAAGTGAGAAAGATAAAAAAATACAGAGGGAGTACTTAATTATTTTAAAAAAAAAAATGGCTGAAGTTAAACTTAACTCCACTAATGTCATCCTCGGGATAGTTTTTTTTTTTCTAAATTTTTTTAGGAAATCCTCGGGATAGTACTTTAAATGACAATTCTATCGTACAAAGTACTATGTAACTTTATCCATTTTTAGTTGTTTTACTTGCCTTTTTATGATTTTCAATGTATACTTTTAAGTTTTAACCATTAACAATTTAACATCTTTATTTATTAAAAAGTTGAATCTAAAAATACATATTAACAAATATAACAAAATTACCTATAATATATTATTATTTTATATATTACCTAGATTTAATTAGGGGTACTAATGAAAATGCTCCCAATTAGTGGGAAATTAATGGGAAGTAGCCCGTGATTATGATGCCCTTTGCTGTCAAGAGGATGTGGCAGTGGCACCACCCATATTATTGCTTACCATGTGCTGTCTGGACTTTAAAGTGCCAGTTTACACATAACAAAGTCAATGAGATGAATAAAAATAAGTGTGTTCTGAATTCAATATTCAATTTCCGGGCATTGTGGAAAAATGTGATGCTATGCACAAATCTTAACTCTCAATAAGTGATGACAGAAAAATATTGTGGCAAAATTTAATAGAAAGTGCACATTTCAATGCTTCCATATTAGTTGTCACACAGAAATTTATACAAAAACCGTATTTGATAATAGTAATGATATTTCATCTCGAAAATACTTTATTTATCCGGTGGTAATTCACGCATTAGAGATATACATCAATAATTAGTGGAGTCCAACTCGGCAGAATTTATAATTTTCTATTTCTAGTGGGTTGCTTACCCGGAGATTCCGGTCCGGTCCCCGGTCCGTGGAAAGTGACGATTCCGGGTTTCCGGTCCGGTCCGGTCCAAACCCGGAAAAAGCAGTCCCGGACCGGAAACCCGGAATTTTAGTATTTTTTTTTTTTAAACTGTCGCCCAAGTCATTTTTACGGTCCAAACGGTCCAACGAGTCCAACAAGTCCAAATAGAATATTTAAAATCAAAAAAAAAAAAAAAAAAATCAAAAATCGGGTCCAACGAGTCGGGCCGGGGGGACATTTTTCGGTCCAGGCCCGGACCGGATCGGAAAAATCAGGTCCGGTCCCCGTTCCACCAAATCCGGTCCACCGGTCCAAGCAGGTCCGGTCCGGTCCGGTCCGGTCTTGGACCGGTGAACAGCCCTAGGTAGGTGTATTAATCTCATCCTATAATTGCCTCATACTTCCTATTCATATGGTTAAACTTTGTAAACTTTGACCATATTTATTATTCATTCATAACACAAATAAGACACATGGGAACTTGTTAGAAAAGTTTCAATATATATATATATATATACATATATATATATATATATATACATATATATATATATATATATATATATAAATCTTTTTATATATTTTAATATTGTCAACAAAAAAACAAATGGGAAAGAAAGTACATGATGAAGGAAGTACTATTATAAAAAAATGACCCCTTTTCATACATCTTAGGGCCCGTTCTGTTCAACTTATCTTAACTTATATAAGATTTTATAAGATCAGATAAGATCATATAAGATAAGATAAGATAAAATAAGATGTTAGACACACTCAATAAACTATCTTATAAGATAAGATAAGATAAGATAAGATTTTATAAGATCTTATAAGATAAAATAAGTTGAACAGACTAGACCTAAAGATCAATATATTAACTTTTTTTTTCAACGGTAAGTAAAAATACCTTAACTAGACCTCAACTCTACATTACATTTTACTGTTCGAGTATTTGCGAGCCAGCTACTTGTGAATAGGAGAGAAAGGTAAAGGGTTCCCCACCCCTAAATACTCTTACTTGGCAAAATTCAAATTTTACAAAAGTTGATGTCAGAGTCTTATCAAGTAAATCAAGTCTTTCTTAGTATCCTAAATCGATATATGGAGCTTCTAATTTAGAATAGATGCGGTATCATAAAAAGCCACTTCTATAGTAACAATCATCATCAAGAGTTAGTTGGAAATCTTAACCATGAAGCAATATGTTAATAAAGACATGCAATATGCTTTTGTACAATCTTTACAGCGTTCAAATGTTTCAGTCAAATATAGATGTATGACATGTATTGGATCTTTCTGCCATCTTCTTTGTCTCTAAACCAACCTATTAATTTACCTATAATCTAATCATCTCCAACTTGTCTTTAGAATAGAAGTTTCAGATTCTAAATTACTTTTTTTGGTTGCAAAGTTTCAGATTCTTAATGGACAAATTATAACTGACTAAACATATACTCCCTCCTTTTCATTTTAATCTACACATTTACACTTTTCACGCATGCCAATGCAAAACTTTGAGGACATATATATCTAATTTTGTATTTGTAAAAATTATAAAAAATACATATTAATAAAATACATGTTATTATTAATTTACTGTAATCTAATCATCTCCAACTTGTCTTTAGAATAGAAGTTTCAGATTCTTAATTACTTATTTTGGTTGCAAAGTTTCAGATTCTTAATGGACAACTTATAACAAACTAAACATATACTCCCTCCGTTTCATTTTAATCTACACACTTATACTTTTCACGCATGCCAATGCAAAACTTTGAGGACATATATCTTTAGTTTTGTATTTGTAAAAATTATAAAAAGTACATATTAATAAAATACATGTTATGATGAATCTAACAAGATCCCACATTACTATATTTTCATCCGCGTATAAATTACAAATGATGGTCAAAGTGAAATTTATAAATAGTGTAAAATGTCAAAGTATGTAGATTAAAATGAAACGGTTGGAGTATATGTAATTAATCTTTGGTGTTTAATTGGTTGCACTTGCACATGCAGTTTCTTGTATTTTCCTGCTCAGATTCCCGCGTTTGTCCTTCGCATATCCTTGATTTTCAACCTGGAGAGGCCTTTTCAGTCAGAAATATTGCCAACATGGTCCCACCATATGATAAGGTTCATTTCCCCAACATTTTCTTAGAAATTTCCACAAAAAATAAATGAAAATGTACTAACTTATCTGATAAGTGAAGTACATAGTACATTATGATTATCTAGATAAATGATTATTGTTAAAAGGGTTTTAATTTCAGTTTTCATGATATATATATTTTTTGGTATAATGCAGACAAAATTTTCTGGCACAGGAGCAGCTATTGAATATGCTGTTTTGTTTCTCAAGGTAATTAATAGATTAATAGTAATCCATAATATTTTATATTTCATTATTTGTCTTCTTTGGAAAAAAATATATTATCTGATTTAATAATATTTTTGTTTGCTAAAAGTAATGCTTTATTTATGTCCTTTTTATGACAAATGTCCTAGTGGAAATGTGGTTAGGTCATTTTCTATTATTTACTCCACTTACAGTGGGTTTGATAAATGGTAATGCTATGCCTTTTGTTTGTTCACACTATGCAATTGACACTCAACTTTTTTTTTTCAACTGCAAGAGTTAAACCATAATCATATCAAATTACACAATAATCCTAGCTATTCACTGAATCAATTAAGGAGCGTCATTTCTATAATATGATTAAATTTTTAAGCTAATATGATGGATAAAGTAAACTGATGAACCTAATTTTAGCCCTGATTTTACTTTATGTTCAAACCTGATCAACTCTACTTAGCCCTGATATTTTTTTAAAGTGGAGAGAATGCATCCAAAATCTTCTAAAAATTTGTACTAGAAGTATTCAGTGGACATCTTTTGACCTGATATATTTTTCAAAGTGGAGAGAATGCATCCAAAATCTTCTAAAAATTTGTACTAGAACTATTCAGTGAACATTTTTTGGGCTTTTGCATGAGTAAAAAGGGAAAATTTTATAATATGAAACCTTAATTAAACAAGTAGCTAAAAAAAGATATAAACAGGAAGGTATATTATTTTTCTGTTTGTTAATGTATTAAACAATGTTAAACCTCCAAAACAAGGCACTGATTACCACAATTGTTGGTCAAACAAGGGGAAAGAGAAGGTTGATGAGAGTTGTCAGAGGACCAACTCAACCAAAAGCTTAAACTGATAGGTTGAGGCCCCAGGAATAGTTTTATACTCTATCACGCCCCCTCACCCAAGAGCCCATTGGGCTTGAAGTGTGGATGCATCACAAGCCTCCCTCATACCCGGCGCTAAATATTCCACTTAGAAAGGAGTGGTGGATGAGATTTGAACCCGTGACCTTTATGTCACACTGTCTCTGATACCATGTCAGAGGACCAACTCAACCAAAAGCTTAAGCTGATAGGTTGAGGTCCCAGGAATAGTTTTACACTCTATCAAGAGTATTGTCATCTTATATTATCTTATCAGTACAAAGTTAAGGGATTGAAGCTGAAAAGTGTTTTGATATGTGGGTTTTTAGGTGGAGAATATCGTTGTGATTGGACATAGCTGTTGTGGAGGAATAAAGGGGCTTATGTCCATCCCTGATGATGGTTCCACTTCTACGTAAGTTTTTACTCTAATCTTACTTACATTATTTGCATAATATTAATTGGACTCCATGCTATCTTAGACCTTGTGTATCTTTGTTACAACACAGGAATATATAATATTGTATAGTATTAATTTTATGAAAGTAAGTTCAAAGCTTTTAGATAAGTCTCTTTTGTCATTGATCCTTCCGTGTATGGGTACATGCAAGTTGAGTCTCTATTATTAATGATGCTTCTTATCCCATGGAATATCTCATAAATGGATGGAATAAAAAAAGAGCATCTTTTAACAAACTCGCGGTATACAGTTACAATGCCTCTTTTGATTGGTACTTTGCTCTAAAAGTATCTAAACTTAATGGGTGTTTCTACTACGAGTTCTTCTACAATGCTGAATTAGTTTTTGGATTTTTTTTTATCAAAAACTACTTATTAATTGCAACTTTTTGAAAACAACTACCTAATAAGTCTAATTTTTAAAACAACTACATTTTATCATGTTTTTTTTGTTAGCACTACCAATACAAGGTAAACGTTAATAATTCCATCTGGTGGGCGCCACTTGACAATTCCCTCTATTTTAAAAGATATAAATTTATGGATTTTTTTGTCAAAAACTACTTATTAATTGCAACTTTTTGAAAACAACTACCTTTTATCAATTTTTTTTTGTTAGCACTACTCATACACAGTAAACGTTAGAAAATACCGTGTATTGGTAGTGCTAACAAAAAAAAATGATAAAAGGTAGTTGTTTTAAAAATTAGACTTATTAGGTAGTTATTTTCAAAAAGTTACAATTAATAGGTAGTTTTTGACAAAAAAATCCTTAGTTTTTAGAGGGTGTCATGATACTCTTTTAGTTTTGTTTGTGCATTTTGATTTCAAATTTAGAGTTAGAAATTGATTCAACTAATGCAAACTTTTTGTTATAAAGTGATTAATTATGTGGTTTAACTCAATTCCCACTTTATAACAAGAAGTTCAGCTAAGGAATTCATTTTCAAAACCAAAGAAAAGAGTGTAGAACTCATCATCCAAATTACAATTTATTTACTTAGAGACAAAGATATGTACATCATTACATTATTGAAAGGAAATATTGACAATAGAGGTCTCAACTTTGGGTGATAATTTTTAAAAGGTCTAAACTATTGATTAACTTGTGTAGGTCCCAATTTTAGGGGGTTTTAACTTTTAGCGGGCCTTAGTGACTTGAAACTGGCTTAATAGGTCATAACTTGTAAAACTTGGGTCACACCAGAAGGATTAATTGAGGGAGGGAAGTAAGAACTAGGTGAGATTTTAAAAAAAATCGTCAATTTTAAGTCATCGAGGCCCGCTAAAAGTTAAGACCCCCCTAAAGTTGGGACCTACACAGGTTAATCAATAGTTCAAACCTTTTAAAAATTATCGCTCAAAGTTCAGACCTCTATTGTCAATTTTTCCTTATTGAAATCCTTCTTAAACTATAAATCTGAAATTTAAAAGGTGGTACTATGATGTAAATTTTCAACAAATACAAAGACACGACGTGGAAGATTAGAATTGTTTGTTATTGTGACGAATTGTTGAGTTTGAGTCAGAGATTGAAAACAATTTTTTGGAAAATAGGAGATTTTTTCATTCTACAGGTTGAGATCCCAGATTTTATATATAAATAAAAATTGTACGATGGTACTGTTATCAAAAAGTGAAAATATGTTACGTGGAGGAAGTTCTACATCAACTAAATGTTTCAAGCAAGATAGAGTAGTATATTGATTAAATGTTTTTAACTTTTATGAGGGACAAACAAATTTGTAAATCTACTAAACTTTTGTTTCCCTGTTTGTTCTTGGATATTAGTGATTTCATAGAAGAATGGGTACAGATTTGCAATCCTGCTAAGTCCAAGGTGAAATCAGATCTCAATTGTGGAGAGTTTTTGGACCAATGCAAGAACTGTGAGAAGGTGAGTTCTAACTTAAGAAGATCTAACAACTAGTTCTACCAAACAGCTTATGCATAGCTAGAATTGTTGTGAAGTCCTATAAACAGGCAAGTGGGCGCTTGTCGTTCTCCTATACATCCACACACTTGTGAAGCATTCTTCCTAGAAAACGCTCTATTTTCCTACAATCACTTAGGTCCTGTTCTTTTGGACCGCGAGAAACTAAACTGAACTGAATCGAACTGAACTTAAATGCAGAGAGTAACTTAACTGAACTAAATTGCGAGAAACTGAACTGAACATAAGTCCAAAAGAACAGGGCCTTAATCTCTCTTTTTGTCTTGCTCATCACTACCTTTTATCCCACACACAAACACCAAGACAACACGTTACACCCAGTTTTGTGAAACGATGTTGCTTATATGATCCTTTTCAGATCTTGTGAATCCACATTTTTATTGAAATCATCGTCACAAGTCCATAATTAAACTTTGTTTACTTATCCCCACTCACAACGCACACAAATCCAAAATTATGTTCATCTGATTCCAATTTCACAAGTAATTATACATAATAAAAGATCAAACTAAGGTTATTTCTTTAATCCTAGGGGTAAGATTCTTACCTCGTATATTACCCCTAGGTTCCACTTCCCTTGTCTTTTACGCTATGAGGTCATATGACTCGTATCCAAAAAATCCAACTATCTAAAAAGTATGGCATAAACATACGCAAGCAATATTGTGCTTATGAAGTTAGCATCACATTTGCATGAATTCTGCATAACTACTAGACTTTGTTTAATTCTATGGTTGTAAACTTGTACGTTATGTTGTGTTCAACTTATTTTGCCTAATCTTAGATTAAATAAGTTCTAATAAGTTCACATAACTTCTAATTGATTAAGATAAGTCTATAAAGTTCAAATAAGTTGAATATAATGCACTTGTAAGTTGTAATCTAACGAATATTGCTTAATATCTAAATCTATTACAGGAAGCTGTGAATGTTTCCCTTGGAAACCTCTTAACATACCCATTTGTAAGAGAAGCAGTATTGAAGAAAGCTTTAGCTCTGAAGGGCGCACACTATGATTTTGTCAAGGGATGTTTTGAGCTGTGGGATCTCGACTTTACTCTATCGCCTTCTATCTCCCTATGAAAAAAAACATGCCGTTATCAATAACCATGTTTTGGTTTCATGTTCTTCAGTTTTTGAAAAGTTTATCTTGCTTCTTTTTTAAATTTGTCTAGTTTACTTCTATGTTTGTTGTATATCTATATATATATGTATGTCGAAAATCACAATAATAATCAATTTCGATCCTTTTTCTCAATGATACTCTTATATTTGTAAATTTATTAGTATGACCATTTCTATCACTATTCAATATATTTTTCCAATGCTCAAGCTTATTCCCTCCCTAAAGCTTGCGCGAAAATTGATTATTGTGCCTATACTGTTCGAAATATCTACTTCTATGTGAATTCCCTAGCGGCTAATTTAAAGCAACATTAGTATTTATATTATTCGTGGTGCGGCTGACTCCCTTTGAGATAACTGTATGGTTCTCCGGCCAATATAAAGGAGCCCCTAACCAATTAGAAACAAAAATAACAGAATTATAGTCTTAATAAAGAAGGGAACCCAAGTATGATATTCTTCTTCAAATTTAACTTGTCTGAATAAGGGGCCTTTTTTCCCTTTATTTTGCGGAGAGCTAATTGCCAAGAAGGAAGAACTAATTCTTCTTCTTGTTCGCCACTAGTCTAGTCTGCATCTTACTACTCTAATATGATTTGGTGACTAATCACATGGTCTGACTGAATTTTGAACATATTTGGACACTAATTTGTAAGGAAGATACTTGTTCATGTAGGATCTTGTCATCAATGTGTATTTTTAAAAAATCTAATTTTCATAATTTACCAATACATAATTACATATATACAGTATGAGAATGAGGGAGTAGAAGGGTGGTAAGCCCTTTCATCTTCCACCCACATGTTGTGGGTTCGATTCTCATCAGGAGGGTTTGGGGGCTTTGGGGTAGGTTGTATTTAGGTGCCCTGTGAGAGGGCGTTAATGTAATTTATCTTACTAATTTTTTTTAAAAAAAAATTACATATATACAGTATTAAATAGACATAACTAAAAAGAATAAGTAACAAGTGAGATTTGATTCTAAAAAGAATATAACAAGTTCTTGAAATAAGGCGAAAGAACACAACCTTGATGTCAATAAAATCGTGTAAACAGAAGTTCCTTGTGATGGGAGTAATGAACAAAAAAGACGTACATACTCCCATGAGTCTCACTTTCTAATAGTGAAACTAATACTTTCATAAGGGTCATTTGAACCCACTAAAATAATTGATCTTAGTGTTTTATTTTACAAAAAAGTTAAAATTTGTAATTTTTTGTATAAAACATTTACCATTTTGCATCCACTAATATAATAAAAATAATATTTTACACCCATTAATTTATTATTCTAGATCCATGGCATGCACTAAACGAATTTCATTGTGAGCCAAACTTGCAGACTAGTGGACCACTGGTCCAACACGACTGATTAGCATGGCAATTGGCAGATCTTTAGCTGTTTTCTAAAAGCAGAGAAAAAACGAATCACAAAAGAGTAGCCCACCTTATAGTTTGGCCTTATCCTGTGGGCCAATTCAGCCCATGCATTTTACAAGCCCGTCAAAGTTCCCCACCCGCAACCAGACCGGCCCATTCGCCTTCTCTACAAGTACAACCCCTTATATATTATTGGATGTGGTCCATTGGTCCCGACTATAATTCTTTTCATGATATGTGCATGTTCTTTTATCAAATTGCTAATACTCTTTATTTTATTTTTGTGTCTTTTAGATTAACCATTTGTCGTTTTCTATCTTTAATATAATAAAACTTTTAATGTGAGTGTATTTAGAAAATTAGGTTTTAGATTAACATTGTGTATTAAAAGTCGGGTTGTACGTCAAATTGGGTCAGTTTGGGTTAATAATAAACGAGTTGAACATGTCCCAACCTAAACCTAACCCGTTTATTAAACGGGTTGAAAAACTCAACCTTGACCCGACCTATTTATTAAACGGGTAACCCATATAACCCGTTTAATCCATTTACATATTTATTATTATTAAATTTTTATTAAAACTCATTAGTTTTCAACAATAAATTCACATGAAGTATGCATGATTAGATTTTCTTTTCAGTATTTGTGTTATACAATTAGTATTTTTAAAATTTTCACCAACTTTAACATAAATATTTTAGGAAATTTATATTTTAATGAGTTAAATAGGTCAAAGCAGGTTAATTACAGGTTGAAAATGTCAACATTAACCTAACCCATTTAATTAATTGGGTAAGTCATGTCAACCCATTTACTTAAATGGATCAAAAATCTCTACCCAAACCCGCTTATTTCAGGTCGGGTTCGGTAAACGGTTTGAGTTAGTTTTTCACAACTCTAATTAAAATAATCAAATGTTGCAAAAAAAAAACCGAGGTGGTATGTTTGTTATTCTAAGGTGTATGTTCTTTTCATCATATTCTCGAGTGTAAGATTTACTATGAGTTTATAGACGGGTTGGGCAAATTAATATGAATAGATTTGATTCTTTGCCATACAAGTGTCACATCTCTAGCCAGAAAACCAAAACTAGCAGCAAATACTCTTAACTCTATCATGAACACATGAACAAATACAATCTATGACCATAAAAACAGATAACTTCGCAAATTCAGAGCAAAAATGGAAGCCATTCTTACCACCAAAGTTCCTCTTCCTCTTTCAACTTCCTCATCCTATCCAAACACACCTTCACTTTCTCTATCCTCACTCTCAATTCTAAGCAAAACCACCAGAAAACTGTCTTCTCAAAGCATCACTAACAAAAACAACCAACATTGTTCGTCTCTTAGAATTAGTGCAATGTCTCAAACTGCCCCTGCTTCTGTAGAACCCGCAACCGTGCCGACAGTAATGAAAGCATGGGTGTACGAGGAATATGGAGGTGTTGATGTTCTTAAAGTTGATACTAATGTTAAAGTTCCTGAATTAAAGGATGATCAAGTGTTGATTAAGGTTGTTGCTGCTGCTATTAATCCTGTTGATGCTAAGAGAAGACTTGGCAAATTTAAGGCCTCTGACTCACCTCTTCCTGTAATCACACTTTCCCTCTCTAATTTTATTGTTGTTATAGTAATTCACTACTTCTTATGGTGTTAGGAGTTGAACTGCATTATTGAATTCTGATACTTTTCTTAGTAATAAGGTTCATACTGGTATTTCTGTTGCTAGTTTTGGAATTAATAATCGCATATCCCAAATTAGTACATACATACGTCCGTATGAAGAGGACCATACGCACGATGCATATGAAGCACTAGACTATGTACACACAGACCTATTACCAATGAACATGTACCAACAGAGATGTACATATGTTCATTTGGCTTGTTATCCATGTACATGTGCTCATTTGGCTTGTTATCCAAGTACATGTGTTCATTTGACTGGTTATCTAATGTACATTTAGCTTGTTATCCATATACATGTGCGTACCATGTTCTATGTACTAGCGTGTGCACCATCTAAGCTTTGTCGCATATAAGTTAGAATTATTTCTAGTAATAAGGTTCATACTGTTATATCATGGTTCATACATAATTATAGGTTGTGTTTGTTCTACTGAATTATGAGTTATCTATATTTATTATTGTAGTTGTGAATTGAACTTCTCTAATAAGTTGGATTAGGTGCAATATACGATTAAACGTCCATTTGGTAACGGGTAGTAAATGATGGTTAATATGAATGAATATATATGTAACTTTGTAAAGGAAGTCTTATACCAATGCTCATGGTAATGGAAATCCCCAAACATGTGTTTTTCTCACTAACATTCAGTATGGCCGCTAAAGTGGTAATGGATGGTAATAGAAATTCGGGAAAAACTGAGGTATTCAAGAATAGGCAAACATTATGGTAACCACTGGTATGAGACTCATTTTATAAGGGCTCAAGACTGTACATGGAACTATGGAAGTTACACATTCTCATAACGAATTAATCAGTTTTGTAATATTTCAACATTCCAATGAGGTCAAAGGTTATATATATTCTCAATATGAGTCAGTTAATGAACTTTCTTAAGCACAGGGATAAGAACTATCTGCCATTTACTGCATACTCAGTTTCCATTCTGATGCATATGTGTGTACTTATGAGACATATATTGATCCAATTGTCGATTCAACCAGCGGGACTTGTTCTATAGTTAGGCGATGTTAGCAATTCCAGTTACATGTCCTAAAAGTTTTCTTAGGAAGGATTTCTGTCCTAGCTGGTAACATAAGATCCTTATTGATTACATTAGCTTCTAGTACATTTTATGTCATATCTGAATTCTGAATTATGCATCTTAGGAAGAATGGGATTTTAAGTGCAGACTGTCCCAGGCTATGATGTTGCTGGTGTGGTAGTTAAGGTTGGTAGTCAAGTGAAAGAATTGAAGGTAGGGGATGAAGTTTATGGCGACATCAACGAGAAAGCACTTGAAGGTCCCAAGCAATTTGGGTCATTGGCAGAATATACAGCAGTGGAGGAAAAATTGTTGGCTCTGAAACCTAAAAATCTTGACTTCGTACAAGCTGCTGGTCTCCCTTTAGTTATTGAGACTGCCTATGAAGGTCTCGAAAGGGCCGGGTTCTCTGCTGGAAAATCAATCCTTGTTCTGGGTGGGGCTGGTGGTGTTGGATCCCTGGTGATCCAGGTATGTCATTTTTATCTCGACATAAACTGTTTCAGTTGGTTATTCTGCAGTCTTAGAGAGTAAACTTTAACTTTTCTTGCATACTGCCATAGCTGGAACTATTTGATGAAGATAATAAAGGACTAAAAATGGACTTTGATTGATTAAAATGAGAAAAATACAGAATATTAAAGGATAGATTATCAAGCTCTCTAGTGGGCTGATTCACTCCCCAAGAGCTAAACAAAACTAAGATAACAACTCAGTAAGTCAATATTATGCCTTTCTCTTTGCCTGGAGCATGGACTTTGTCTTTGTGATACGTGGTGGTCTTGAGTAATCTTATTTCCAATGTCTCTCAAACCTTGATAAGGAGATGATTTGGTTTTCCCTTTTTGGATTGATTTCGACGCAGCTTGCAAAAGAAGTATTTGGTGCCTCAAAAGTTGCAGCTACTGCTAGCACCGGGAAACTCGATTTTCTGAAAAGTCTTGGTGTTGATCTGGCTATTGACTACACTAAAGAGAAGTTTGAGGACCTGCCAGAAAAGTTTGATGTTGTGTATGATGCAGTTGGTAAGTTTATGCTTTGACAAGAAGCTCTACAGTTTCTGTTGATAAATTTGATGACAGGAAATGATAAAACTTATACTGTATTCACATTAAAGAGTTTCCTTATCAGGGTTGGATCATAAATGTTTTGGTTTAAGTTTATTTAACAAATGCAACCAATTATTATCAGCCAGGTTAGTCAGCACTCAGCATAATTCACAGGATTATAGCCAAATCATGTGCTTAGTTAAGAGTGATGCTATTTGACTAAATTTTAGTTAGCTATAATTCAGTTTCATGAATCTAGTAGGGACCTTTTTGTAACCCTTCTCTGTATAGGGCATACATCTTTCCTATCTCGTGTTTAGCTAGCTAAAATTTAGCCATATAGGTATTTCCTTAGTTAATAATGAGGTTCAATCTGCTTGCTCAAAACATTTTCGCCATTAAAAGACTTCCTGATTCCACTTTTTATAGACTTTTTAGTAAAGTAGAAATTCTATCAGTCCAATCTGTACTAGAAGTGGCTATATCCATAGTAATGAAGAACAGTTCTGCACTTTTAGTAGTCAGTCCTTTAACTTTGATTTTCCTCATTGACTAGAAATTTGCATTCCCTCATAAAACATTTTCAACTTTCATGGATAACAGGCGAAGGTGAGAGGAACGTAAAGGCTGTGAAAGAAGGGGGAAGTGTGGTGGTCTTAACAGGCGCGGTCACACCACCAGGTTTCAGATTTGTGGTGACATCCAATGGAGAAGTACTCAAGATGCTGAACCCCTATCTTGAAAGTGGGAAGGTGAAGTCGATAGTCGATCCTAAAGGCCCCTTCCCATTTGACAAGGTTGATGAAGCCTTCAGTTACCTTGAAACTAATCGCGCTACTGGCAAAGTAGTCATCTACCCCATTCCCTGAGTTCAGTTTACCATGTTCTAACAGTATTTAAAGTTAGCTCAGGTGAATTCCCTTGATCAATAAAACAGTGAATATTATTGTAACTTATATATAATAGCTATATGAGGATACAAATTTTATTTCTTAATTGATGTCTTTTTCAACTTTCTTGGATGTGTATATGGAAAAATTTCTCTATTCTACCTCCCACTTCAGTAATTTGAATATTGGTGGCTCTACACCTCACCTCAAGATCGGAGTCTCCCGATACTATCCTTCTTTAGTTGTAACAAGTTGACTTTCACATTTGTCAATGCAATACAGTTACCATTAATATCTTTACATATCTTAAAACAAAAATTATCAAAAGTTTATCATCTTGAAAAAGCATATCAATTAAAATGAATCTAACAAGATATTATATGATTATGTTTTTCCACAAATTGGTAAATAGAGTAAAAGTCAACCTTTTTCATGATCCGAAACACAGTATAATCCAACCTTCGATAAAATAAAGCATCTTGCAAACACAGTGGACTAGTATTAGGCTATTCGCATAACAAAGTCAATGCTGAATCGGCCAACAGCGAACTGATTCGTTTACTTCACGTTGTCGCTGCTTTCGCGTGCAAAGGGGAGTGGGGAGTGGGCTTGGAGTGGGGACTTGTAAAAAGATCATTAGCTTTTAGGGGATCATAATAACAATTTAATTTAATCTAGAAAATGGCCAAAAATGATGGTCAACGGGATTCCGAAGTGGTGGCAACAACAAAAAAAAAAAAAAGGTGGTTAATTACCAAAAAAGTGTTTAAAAAAATAACAATTTAATTAATATGACCATGAATTTTCTTAAAAAAAAAGTCATATTGCACTAGTAGATTTTACCATGAACATATTTGATATAACCATCTAAGAGTTTTCTCTTGTGAATCATGAGTCTATTTTATATTGGTACAAAAGAAAGATCGTATAATATCCTTGAAATAAGATCATTTGACTAGGATATCATTTAATTTAGTTGGCAAAGTCTTAAGACTTTAGACTTTAGACTTATCTGAACTTATTTTTTATAAGGACTGGAAATAAAGTTAACAGAACAAGCCCATAGTATCAAATTTTACGGAAAAAAAATTTATGCATTTTGCACAAGATATAGAATAAAAACTAGTTTATTTAAGATAAAGATAAAAAGTTTATGCTCACTTTTTTGAAGAATCTATTTCACTTGTGGCTTGTATGGATGTTGTTGCCTTTTAACCTGTGAAAAATAGTATAAGATTCATTTATACACATATATTCCCTCCGTCTTTAAAATAGAGTTTTCCCATTTATTTTCGATCTAATTCCACCATAATCTGATTTGAGTCGCCCCAAGTACACCCGAATCTCAATCTCAATTGAGCCGACCCAAGTACACCCGAACACAACCTGAGCCGACCCAAGTTCACCTGAATCCAACTTGATCCGCGCAAACCCATTCAAAATCCGACCCAAGGCAACCCAAAGCCGATCAAGCCAAGCCGGAATGGTCCGACTCATACCCAACCCGTACCCGAGTATACTTTGGCCAGGCTGGATCCGACCTAAGTAGCCCCGACCCAACCCAAACCAGGTCTGAGAAAAAGGTTGATTCGATACGATCTAACCCAAGGACATCCGACCCAGTGCGGGCCAACCCAAACCCACCCGATGACCCAGATTGACATCTACTAAAATATAATTATTAATGTTTATTCAGATTCCACCCTATTATAAATTGGGTCAACCAAGTTTTATCCGACTTTGGAGTATGAAAAGCTTGCAAAAGAGAATTTTGCTCAAAGTGATTAAGTGAGGGCATTGTAGGAAAATCAGAAAGTTTCATCCCACGACACGACTTTATCTCTCTCTCCTCAGTTTCTATTAAAAGCGCAAAGACTTGAGAGTTAAGACCCCGAAACACTGACGCTCGACGGCTACTTTTCGAGATCTCATCGTAACGCATCTTTCTTCGTTATTCGCAAATTCTAGGTGAGTGTTGAATATGTGAATGCCATCTTTTTTTTTTTTTTTTTCATTGTGTTTTGATCTTTACTTTTGAGTTTTATTTTTGTCCTATTGTAATTTGATTTGAAAATTCTGCATGTTCATGGTTTTTATTCTGTTTGTTAGTAATTCATCTTGGATTTAACGAAGATTTTTGCTTCTGGGTTTTGTTCTAAGATCAGAATTATGATTACCCTTGTTACTTTTTCTGAATTAAAAGCTTTAGATTTGGCTAATTTCTTGGGTTTCTGATTGTGATGCCAATTTCCTTTTTTTTTTTTTTTGAGAAAATATGGAGAAAGATGCTAAATTTATATAAAAATTTACGGGTTTTTTTTTTTTTTTTTGATCCATATGAGCCACGAAGGCAGTACAAAGTACAAAGAAGGGGAAGGGGGCTTAATTTTTTTGGGTTTTTGATTGTGATGCCAATATCTGTGTGTATCTGAGAAAAATATGGAGAAAGATGCTAAATTTATATATATATTTACGGTTTTTTTATTTATATGACTCAAATTTGTATTTTGTTTTGTTAGGTTTGTTCTTCTTTCTGGAGTTTGTATGAATTTAGTTGTAAAACTAGCTAGGTTGTTGTATTTGATTGTTTAGGTTAAGACTTTGGAGTCAATGTTGGAGATTTCAATTTGATATTAGAACTTCATATGTTAAGTGTATGGAAGAGTGATTTTTGTCACTAGCATATGCTGAAAAATGTCAACTTGGCTATACCCGAATTTTCGAAGCTTAGAAGGTTATCAAATTATTGAAATTTTAGTGTATGGTTTTCTTTTTTTGGTTTGCAATTACTTCTTTCATGGAGAGATTGTAAGAGAATAAGAATGAAATAGGATTTTGATTTAAGAAAGATGTTCCTATCAACACAGGGAGGAGGAGGGGCTTTTTGTGCTTGTTGATTTTTTTGACAAGATGTTTTCTGTTTGGTTTTCGTGAAGGTGTCTACGAAATGGCTGAACAGAAACAAGGAATGAGGAAGCCAGTTTTCACTAAAGTTGACCAACTTCGACCTGGTACCAGTGGTCACAACCTCACTGTCAAGGTTGTTGATTCGAAGTTAGTTATGCAGAGAGGCAGGTCCGATGGACCTCAAGTACGCCCAATGAAAATTGCAGAATGTTTAGTTGGAGATGAGACTGGAATGATAATTTTTACTGCTAGAAATGATCAAGGTAAGATTTTATTTAGATGCGAAATGTGCCTGATTTCCTACAAGTATATGAATATGAATCATGTTTAGTCCATGGTATTTTTGATTTTTGCTTGCATAAGATTTGGCTGTTTGGTTGATTTTGTTTGAATGATGTGTTCTTATTTACACTGTGTGGCATATCATCTAAAGTGTTCTTGTTATCCCTCTGCATTTTTCTTTTCAATCTTGCATGTTCCTGAGTTTTAATTGAGTGTACAATAGCATGTTGGGGTGATCCTCTTCTTCTTCTAAAGTGCTTTGTTGTTCTGTGACCAGGGTCTATATATATACTTATATTTATGAAATTATATTTTATCTTGACTCAAGAAATACTGGTTTTGGCACATAATCATCCTCTCTGTACAATTGACCTTCTGCCATCCACCTCTTATGATAAAATAATGGATCACCAGCTTAACAACTAGTCAAATGTGGCAAGGCTTTGTGAACCTATCTACACTTGCAGCAATATTACCATTCTTTCCAGAATTATCAGGTGCTTTTGTGGCAATGGAAATTTGGGCATTTACTATAGACCTAACTAAGTTTAGGTTGCATTTTAGACTTTCCGCTGTGTGATGGGGTTGACTTTTGGCCTTTTGCCTTTTTTTTTTTTTGGAGGGGGGGCGGAGGAGAGGGGGTTTACATAGTGGCTGAGTCTAGTTATCATATACTGAAGATTGTTTCCGGTGTTTGGTCGGGGTTGTTTAAAATTTTTGTGCTTTTGTAATCTTTCACTGCTTTGGTTTGGTCGGGGTTGTTTAAAATTTTTGTGCTTTTGTAATCTTTCACTGCTCTGGTTTCCTTTAGATGATTACAAAAAAAATTAAAACATAGGAAGGAAGGGAAGCACGAGGCAAAACTCATTGCTTATGTTGAGTCTTGATCTGTGTATAAGATTTGGATAGAAATGGGGGCTTAATAGGAAAGGCCCTTTTATAGATATCAATTTGGGGAAATTTGGAAGTGTAAGAAAATTGATAGTATGAATTGATTTTGTTCCCTTGTATCCATTTTCTTAAAGCTTAACCAAAATTGCTACTTAATCAAAGTAGTTAACATGATCTTTCACATAACAAAAAAAAATAGATTTCTGCATGGCTAAAGCCGAATCAACGATAGAAGATAAATTCTTATAACAAGCCTCTTCAGTAGTCTTTGACTTTTGTGTAATAAGCAGACTCTGATTTGTTTTGATGAATTAATCTTATTTCTGAAATGAATCACCTTGAGAAATATTTTTGTATGGTAACAACAATGTGGTGCTCCCTCTTCATTTTTTTCTTATTTGTTTGGTTTTGGCTTTCTCCCCTTCCCAGCGCTCTTGCTTCTCTTTAAAACATCACCCCTTGAAAAGAACATACAGCATTTTCTAAAATAAATGAAATATTATCAATAAATGATGGTTTTGCAAAAGAAAAACGGTGCGCCTGATGTGATGGTAACACACCTTTGTCTTGTATCTTGGCTTCACAAAAGCTTTTGTGTGTCAGAGCACCTTTCCCTTTCTAAAACCAAGAATAAAAAGCAGTTTATAGCAGAACCCAATTATTTAGACAGGGAATTCTGTAGTAAATTTGTATCCCTATTGTCAATTTCATCCTGGCTCCTTGCACAATGTACTTTGTGTCCTAAGATTCTATTAATAAGTCTAGTAGTTTTGTATATGGTTTGGTTTCAGAAAATGTTTTAGGTTAAGTTAAGATAAAGTTCTTTACGAAAATGAAAGAAAAGGGATATAGAACTTTATCTTAACTTACACTAAAACAACTTTTGAAACCAAACCTGTATCCATGCAAGAATATGTGGAAATTATTGGTGGTTTTATTGGCTATACGCCTATACGGTTATCTTGATGTGAGGGTGGTTGGGTGGCAAAGGATATTTCGCGTTCAAAAAACCTACTAGGCTTAATCCTAGTCCAGTGAGGATAAGTTGCATCTTTTGATGTTTTAGTAGGAGACTAGGAGGTAGGAGCCCACAATTACCTTTCGGATTGAAATTTACTTGTGGAAATAAAGATGTATTTAAATTTTGTTAGGACTCCTAGTCTAACCAAGAGTTTATTGCTATATGGTTTAGGAACTTTTTTAAATCTATTCTATAATTGATATGGCCTATATAAAAGGGATTTAGGTTGTTATTTTATGAACATGTGATTGATATTAAGAGTTTAAAGTTTTGTGATAAAACTCATTGGAGTTCATGAGATGCTTATCTGCCAATCTACCGTTTCTAGTTTGGTTTATTATTTGGTTCATTTGATGTTTTGTGAAGTCCGTTGACCTAGCAAAATCATATCATTCAGAACTATAAATGACCAGAATTAAGTGTAGATAAGTTCAGAAAGATGCCAATAAGTTCACATTAGAGATATTCAGCCAAAAAGAACAAAGCCTTAAAAAAGTTCACAATGTAGATAAAACTGCTTTTTTTCTTTGATGTCATGAACTGTGTAGTTTTGGGTTATATTTCAGCCAGTTAGGAAGAAATTCTCATGTATGACTTAAGACTTTTTTTTGGTTATAAAGATTGAGAATCAATGCAGTCTGGCTAACTCTTCACAACCTTCTGCCCTGCTCAGCTAGAAGGCTTTACCACTTAGACTTCACTGAATGGGATTATGTACATATAATGTGGCTTATAAAGTACTTACCCAAAGTCTTAGAAGAGTAACTGTACCCACACAAATATACAAGCTGAAGTACATCAACCAACCTCGGGCTAAGTCTTGGTTTTGGTCCATGGTGGTAGTGTCCTGACAAGCTTAAGTACAAGCCAAGCCATCTTTTATTAGCAAAATCTGAAAAAAAAATATATAGGGATACAAGTAATATCTACACATGTACTTGGAGGCCAAGTAATAGCTTTAAAAGACTCCTAACAAGCTTAAAATAAGTAATATCTTAATCTTTCCCAAGTAGGAAAGTAAAACCTTGTAAGCAAAAGACTTCTACTAGGAGTACTAGGACTATGACTCTTAAGAGTTCCGTCACAAGTTGGACTCTTCACAAAAGACGTAATTACATTAGAACTTTAAAATATGTAGAATTTTAACAAGACTAGGACTCCACTGGAAGTGCTACCGCCCTACCGGAGCAGAGTCCTAACCGAACTAGAACTCTTCCAAGAAGTTGGAATCATGCTTAATTTCACATCACTGACCCACATTCTTCTCTTTTGGGTCATGCTTGGATGAGGTTCAATTAAGGAATTGGCGGGTAATAATCTACCCTGGTATGGGGGGTAAGGGGATTCTCTACAAGCTGCAACAACTACCCTCATTACCTCCACTGATCTACCGCACCCTTTATACTCCCTAAATAAGATTTGCTCCTAAAGCTTTGATCCACCTTGTTGCATGAAAAATTGGAATGGATGCGGTGTGGAAATTAGGAACCTGCTTTCCAGCTAAGAATTTTCTTTTAAATCTTTGTCGAAAAAGGCTCTTGTAAGTTGCTTCCAGAAGCTGGTGTGCTAAGGCCTTTACAAATGACTAGCTTTGGACAGAGATGTGCACTTAAATTTATTCTGTTCCAGAAAGAATGAATTTTGGGAATGAATGAGGGTGCTGCAAAACTGAGTGAATGAGACCAGCCAAATTTGGCTCGTAGAGATGGCTGCTTGCATTTTGATTTCCCTGTCAAGCGCGTGATTTTTGGTCTGGTGACTTGGAAGTTTAATTAATAATACGAAAAACATACAGTTCCACTATAGCTATATTTATGATTCTATCAGTTTTCTTCTGTTAAGTCACATGCCATTATTGAAATGCATGGCCATAACAGACCTGTATCTCGTACTTCTGTTAAGTTCTCTTTTGTCTCCAGATTAATCTTGGAAAGCTTTTACTCTGTATTTGTCGTCACAAGTGGCTTTTATTCTCTATGTTTCTTATATCATATTCCCTATTATTTGGTGGATTTTACTTATGATGGAATGTGATGTTCTCATTCATAGTTGAAAAGATGCAAGCGGGCACTACAGTAACCTTGCGCAATGCAAAGATCGACATGTTCAAGGGATCAATGAGGCTTGCAGTTGATAGGTGGGGTCTTGTTGAGGTGGCAGAGGACCCCGCAGATTTTACTGTCAAGGAAGATAACAACCTATCACTAATTGAGTATGAACTTGTGAATGTTGTCGACGGGTGAACGGGAACTTAAGCCAACTATAGTTCCAGCCTTCCAGAAAGTTGGAACTTGAGAAATAAAAGAAGGAATCAAACAAAAAAAAGAAAAGGCCAAATTTATGTAGTTTTGTCTCCTGGGCTTATAATACTCCAAGTTGCTCGTGAAACCTTGCCTTCGTGAAGGAGGAATTTGAGGCTTCTAATCACTACCAAAATTGAAGAGGTGAAAAGAAACCATTTTGCTGCACGTGAAGGCAGCTTGTTGGATTTTGGACCCCTCTTTACTCTTAAAATATGGTATTGGTTTTGTTTTTCTTAAGTCTCTTTCAGTAGTATATTTGGAGACAGATTTTACTTGGTTTCATGTCATATATAAGATGGATGATATTTGAGAATTGAGATGAACTCCCATATATTGCTCTAGTCTATATTGTCCGTCTATTCTCTTTGCTCTAATTATTTCACGATCGATGGCCCTCGGGGGAGTTCTTGTGCTTTTAAGAGTCGTTATACGAGTCGAGACATAGGAATTACGGAGTATGCTACATGCAAATAATGCAAATGTTGCATAAAATGCTTGTGCAAACATGTATGTGCAACTCAGGTTCGGGCTTGATGACTGTGGTAATGCTCGTTGTTTGCGATATAGTGGATTGTAATAGTTCTACATCTGGGAGTGCAAATAGCAATAGACTATGGTAAAGCTCATTATCAATCCTTGGTAATGGTAATGGCCTTGTTCTATATTAATCATAACAAAATATAAGTTTATAATGAAATGTAGTTTTTGAAAAAGAATAATTTACTCTTCTAATGTTGATGTAGAAGGTATGATCTATGGTGGAGACAATAGATCGTTACTTTGTTCCCAAAAAAGAAAAGACAGTAGATCAAATAATTGTGAAGGTAGACTATATAATAAAGGCATATGTATTAGGAGGGTTTACAAAAATGTTAGAAAGCAAACATACGAGCAGCAAAGAACAATATTGTGACTACTATTTTTTCTTTCCTTCTCCATAGACTAAGGGTACTTGTGGGTTATGAACATTGATTTTATATTTAGGACTTTGAAGCACCATTTCACCAACTAGTACTAGTAGTTAAAACACTTTATGAGCACGTTTGGTTCGTGATTTTTGGGCTCCAAGAAACGAAATTAATTACCGATTCCCTTTTTTTGTTTGATTCAACCCCTCATCAATCCATTACCGCAGTCTTGGTTCATTCTTAGTAACAAAATTTATTTGGTGGTAATGGTACTCACCTAATCTACATTTTGTTACCATTCCTTCCCCTTCCTCCTTCAAGTAACAAAATACATTAAGAAGGTTTTTTTTTGGTGAAAGAGTAATGGTTCATTAATTAAGCCAATAATAAAGAAAAAGTCCAATCAAACAAGATCGAATCAACTTCGTAACCAATGAAACCTAATATTTAAGCTAACCTTATATTTGTTGTAACTATTAATCCTCTATCTCTTGCTAGTTTGCTTTTTATATTTCGAACTTTTCATGTTGATAGTTTTTTCCATACCTACCAAATAAAAAAACGATCCCTATATGTATTGAGAAGGTTAAGGTAGAAGGATTGATAGCTCAATTTTTTTTGAAGGGTAGATAAGCATGACAAATTAATTATGTGTATGAAGTAATGTCACAGCCCATGTCATCGCCAATATAGATTATAGAGGGTTCACTGCCGAATCTTTGTGGAAGACAGCGTCTTTTATGTAGACAACGCTTTTTAATCTACAAGCTTACCATACATGGTATTGTATTTTCACGTTATACTTTACTTTGACCATCATTTGTGGTTTATACATAAAGAAAAATATTGTCACGTGAGATCTTGTTAGATTTCTGAACTCTCAACATATATTTTTGGAAATATGAACTTTTTTATAAGTTCTACTTATTCATAAATCAAATGTTTTAATCGTCAAAATTGTGCTTTGGCAAGCGTACAAAACAAACCGGAATAAATTAGAAACGAAGAAAGATAGTACTACTTACTAGAAATGGCAGTCATTCATGTCTTTGAGTCGTTTGATTATATAGGTTAGTGATGAGCTCATTTTGTGTATCAGTGGCCTTTGTCGTATAAGGGACATAAAACCCCTCAATTACAAACTACTACTACTAGCATAGTAGCACAGAGTACATTTAACGAGATTAGAGAGGACTATGACTTTTCTTTGTACACTATTTATAAAGCAATTCATCCTTACTGGAAATCCGAATATGCCTCCACTTCACCGGAGATTGTCCTTCGTCCTTGCTAGTGTCAACTGAAAATCTAACCACTGATAATCGCATACAGCTGATAAAAATGGAAAAGGTTCCATATAATGTACCGGAAGAATAAATACTTATTAGAAATAATTGTTTGTTTGAAAGTTTGCACCAATTGTTCGTCACGATGTTTTAATTGGTTGAGAAAGATTTGGTTGTACCACATACGATTTACAATGGTCGTAAGAGATATTTGTTGGAAGTAAAGATGGAAAAACGGGCAAAATTAAAGGCGCCCGATCAAGCGGTCGTCTCGTTGTTCGCTGTTTCTGCCCGATCGGGCGGGGTTCGCCCGGTCGGGCGTCCTGTGAAGTTTCAGCGTGTTTCGTCTCGGGCCCGATCGGGCGGGGTTCGCCCGGTCAAGCGTCCTGTGTTGCTTCTGCTTCTTGTCTCGGGCCCGATCGGGCGGATGCCTAAAGTCACGATTTTTCCGGACTTTAATTTCTTCCTTGGATACTTTGTGTAACCCCCTTTTAATTACGTGATTAAGGATGGTTTTCATCCTTATGATGGTAATTTATGTTCTCCATTATTCCTCTTGATTATGGGAGTTTCATTTCTTCATCTCCATAAGCTTTAAAGTGGATTTATTTTATCATTGGATTCCTTGGAGTCTTTTGATTGCTTTTGGGAGGTTACTTCTTTTCCTTCTCTCCTTTAAATATAATCATTTTTCTGATTTTATGAGATATACTACTTATCTTTCTCTTCTTCTTTTCTTCATCTTTTTGGGCATAAGTTCTAGTAACTCCATCTCACACCCAAGAGTGCCATTGTGTGGTGAGAGTTGTGTAAACCTTAGAGAACGAATCGGTGAGTACAATTGTGCGCCCCGGTTGCACCGAATCTCGTTTTCAAGGCAGTGGTTTGTTTACCACTGCACAACAAGTTCTAATTTCTTGTTCATTTCTTGTTCTTCATTCTAGCCTTGAAAACATTTTATTATACCAATATTTTCTGCGTATCGACATTGTCTAGTAAACCTAGGGCGATGGCTGCTTACTATATCAAACATACAATATTGACCGAATATAGAGACAGCGGAAAAATCATTTATCAAATATAAGTCATGCTTCAATTCTCCCTAAGTTGTTGCTTGTAAGGCCATTTTTTCAATTTCGTTTTGATGAATAACTATCTATTTTGATTAGTAGTATGAATAAAATTAAATTATAAAATTCAGTAAACAACTCACATCACTGTATGTTGTTATGGTAGTTGATATGACTTTCCAAGGCATAATCAATATGCATGCCACAAGAATTTTTCATATATGTCAATGTGCATAACCACACTTGCACCAAAAAAAAAAAAAATTGTGCATAACCACATACATAAATTATCCTCCACTAAGATAAATATTAGTCAGTTGGGTCAAGATTGGTGGTTCAAAATAGTAACAGTTGAGTATGTCGGTTTTTTGGAATATGTTCTGAGGGACAAGATGACTCACGAAGATAGTGAGCAAGGACGAGGTGGTGATCGGCTTTCATGGTTGGGACGTCTATTTTCCGGTTTTAAAACCCGGAGGTGTGTTCGAGGGCTAAATTTGTTTGGCTCTCCTTTAAGCTTGGCATTGATCTTAATGGTCTTTGCCTTAAAAACTTCAAATCTGCAGGCGGCACCCCAGTTGCATCTGGGGGTTTATAGCACGCCCACTTATTAGCGTTTCTCCTACATCATAGAGAACCCTGCAATACTCTCGATGGAGAGTAGTGAGTCACAATGGAACGTGACTCCTCACATGGTTATGAGCTCAGAATCCCAAGCGATGACAGATCGTTGGGATTGCTCATACGGCGAGACGCGACGCTCGCCGTTCGTTGTTCGTTGTCCGGATCGTGATCGTCAACCGCTTCTTCTACCACTTCCATCAGCCATCCGAGGTTTACATCCATCATCATCGGCACTGACTAGCGACGCGCCCCTTTCTATGCGACTTTGTATCTTTTTTATTTATTTCTGTATTAGGTGGAATGTACAAGCTCCTAAAGCTCCTTTAGGTTTATTTGGCTGTTTTAGTGTGGGTTGTATTAGCGTTATGATGTACTTCCTCTTTTAATTAATGCACGATTTCTCGATGTCAAAAAAAAAAAAAAAAAAAAATAAGACAGATAGAAAACCAACAATACAATATGCTACATCAATCTTAATTATTGTCCTAGCATTATAAAATGTAAAATGGAAGATCAATGAGTGAAGATATTATATGTTTATTGGAGATTTGTTTTAATGAAGTAGTGAATTTAAATGTTGTGAGGTTTTATGTTGGTGTCGGTGCTGTTCTCTTCATTCTGCTCATCTCACCCCTTTTCTTCTTGTAATCGTTAATGCATCATATCCGTTATGAACTTATGATTATTGTAGCACAATAAAAGTAGTAATATATTATTCTAACAACCATTAGTCCAAGTGCTCATGAAACTAATTCTGTGTGTGGGATAGGTGGCCCCAAATATATAGTTGTTAACTCTTTTGAGTTTTCATAATGCTTAATTTTCTTGACATACATTATTTATAACTACACCAAATGAAGATCAAGATTCATGATCAAGTGATCAACAGTAGTAGTATAAATAATGTAATTATTAGAAAAGGAAAGCATTCACTTATTCATATAATTATTTATCTATGAACTTTTTATAATTATATATGAATAAGTGAATGCTTTCTTTTTCTAATATGTCTCGTATATCGAAGTTATGATTAATGTGGCTATGATTTTGGAGCTTCTAAGGGTTATTCTATGATGATTATCATACTTAATTAATTCCAAGTTAATGTAGGAGTCATCCAACATCCATCACTATTCCAAAAGAATTGATAAATAAATCATATCCAATTGCCAAACTGTTGAAGCTATGATGTATAGCGCACAACACAGGTAAGTGTCCCACATTGATAAAAGAAGAGAGATGAGTTTACTTTATATGGCAAAGGGGTTATTACTCTATTTTTGTCATATGGTTTTTAAGATGGAACCTCTTTAGTCTTATAAAGTGGATTATCTCTTCTTATGATAAGTGCGGCCTAAGCCCATATTAAACACAAACACATATGAAATAGGCTGTAAAAGTAATACTAGTCACTAGACACTAGACTAGAGAGATATAAAATAGTATGACTATTTTTTTTATGAGGACAAAAAAACTTAGGCTAACCTCCCTAATCAGGAGGCCAACCTAAAGCATCCTTACGAATGATGCGGAAATAAATCTATACTATAAAGGGGGAACCAATGCGACAGCGAGGAGTAGTGATGATCCCCTTATGGACCATGAAATTCGCCGCTCTATTCGCCTCCCGAAAACAGTGTGAAGCCTTCTAAACCGCCACCTTAGAAAGCTCGAAACCTGCATCAACAATAATATTATCAATCTCCCACGGAATACGCTAACTAGAATCGAGAGAGTTAATAACCGCCAGATTATCTCCCTCTATCCAAAGATGAGTATCACTATATGCTAGGAGAGGAAAAGAGTATATATTGCCAATAATATCAACATTATAAGTAATAGATAATTTTCTAAATTGAAACACATCTATACTAATAAATTAAAAGGCGCTCATAAACCAATAACGATGCTACATGGCGTTTTCCCTTGAAGTGTTATACTCCATGTAATATACGTACAATAAAAAAATAGAAAATGCGTTGTATAAGATTCAACCCCATGATCACAAGCATATATACTAAAGTTTTAACCACTAAACTAAGTGATGCCTAATGTTATCATTTTAAATTAAAATATTAATAAATGAAATATATAATTACTCGGGGCGTAACCCGAGCTTAAAAACTATTTGAGTATTAAAAATTGAAGGCAGTGTTTATTATGAGTTCGAAATTGTGTGCCCACAAGGCCCCAACAATTCCATCACCCTTCAACTTTCAACTCCCGATATTGCTTTCGCTATAACAATGATCTCTTCCTCCAATGGGCATGCCACGCTTAGTTTCTATCTAGTATCATTTTCCAGTTGTTAGGACTTAGCCCATCTTTTCCACCAAGAAAACGATATAATGCTCTCTTCCACCAATGGAGGAAAAGAAATAAAGAGAACACCATCTAGCAAGTGGATGCAAAAAAATATATTTTTCCTAAATTAATCACATATTAAAAGATCATGTATAGATCTCATTATCTCAAGTAACCTCTAGGTGTATTTATCTTTGTATGTATAATTCAGATTCAACAAATTATACGCGTGCATGTTCATGATTCAAAACGTTGAAGCATCACATTATTCATGCATAGTTGCCTCTTCTAAACTAATGAGTAGACATTCTTTCTTTTTACCCGCGCTCATTCACTATACACTTGGGTGTACTTAGCGCGTAAAATACACCCTCACATTCCTCTGCATATGGAGAATGTGAGAGTCAGATAGTGATGGTGTATGCATGCATACACTTAGTATCGTGTAGGATACAACTTGTATTTTTGCATTGCTTTGGCCCTGCTTGTTCAACTTATTCTCAATCCTCATAAGAAAAAATAAATTCAAATAACTTCATATAAGTCTAGATAAGAACTAATAAGTTCAGATTAGTTCAATTTAGCAAAGATAAGGTTTAACATACTCACAAAATAAGGCCTAATCAATTTAGATAAGGTTTTATAAGGTCTAATAAGTTCATATAAGTTTAAAAAAGTTTAGTTAAGTTCTAATAAGCAAAAATAAGTTGAGACTTTATCCCAAAAGCAACCAAATTAATAAAAATAGCACTTAATTTCAGCTGGTTATGCATTCTTACATCAAGTTGTTAATGCACTTACATCATCTTAATAATAACGGTAAAAAGCCCTTATGATTTACTACTATAATCTACGTAAATAGGACAGTTTGATGAAAAATCTTACCAACTCTTTTTTTGCACATATACGTTGACATGCTTCATCCACTATAAAGTTATACATTATCCATTTCCCATGATTATCATTGGTCCTCTAATGACCCTAATACTTCCCCACCCAAAAAAGATGAAATAAATGTCTATTAAGAGATCTTATTCTATAAATTTATCTTTTCTGTTTTCAAATTAGCTTTGCTGACAACACAGTGACATATGTCTTACATTTATATCATCAATGAAATAAATTTGGGTAGGTAAAGCTTCATTATTGCGAAAATCAGTTCATTTATAAATACTACGTTTAAAAGTTGCATTGCGCATGGGCCAGTGGCCACAAAGAAACACCAAGGATCCTTGGGTTCAATGGTATGGTTTCCTATTTCCTACATGGGAGACCCAGGTTCAAATCTTGGTGGAAGTTAAATTTTAATATTATTTGGGGGGAGGGAGGTTTGGGGATTGTTCGGCCTCTGAGTGAGTGGTCCCGTGCGAGGGCAGCTCAGAGGAAATTCATCTTACCACGAGTTTTCAAAAAAGGGTCCAAAAAAAAGTGACCACGAGGAAACGGGATAATGTCCTAATACACAAAGAAAGCTGGATTAAATGAATTGAACTCGTGTCAATCATAACCTCAATTAAAACTTTAGTTTCAAGGGGATTATTCTCCAAAAGTAATAATGATTGGTGCAATATAGTTATTTGCAATATGCGATAGATGGTCACTAAGAAAAGAAAAGTTAGCTAGCTAGCTAGCAACGTAGCACCCCTATCGATCACAAAAGACTGATAACAAGTATTTTCATATATTTATCATAAGTCATTTTTTTAAAAAAAAAAAAACAGTTCCGGAAGTGGTTAAATCGATAATATTGAATATGGTTTAATTGATATTAAAAATTCACAACCAATTTGACCATCTTCAATATCAATTTTTAGCCGAAATGACTAAACATCGCTTGTAGGATTCCAAATTGAACTCACATAATTAGATGTTAGGACTGATGTCCATCTTTGTGCATCCCAAGCACCCAAAGAGGAGGGGAGGGAGAGGGAAAGTATCTATGCGGATAGAATAGATGTTTTCTTAGGGAAAGACTAAATAAAATATTTTTCCGTCTAAAAGACCTAATATACATACTTTCTTTGTTACTTAAAATCAAGTTGCTAAAGTCCGGCAAATTGTCAACTTTACTGTGTTAATAAATTATTTTCCTTCAATTTCCCTTCTAATTTGTCGTCTTATCAGTAATTCCCCCCTTTATAACTCTATTGCCTCTTAATTTGTCAAATTTCTGCGATTGTTGTGTGTTGACTATTGAGTAAATGAGCAGTAAATAGGGAGGAAGCATGGGGAAAGGGAGGGGAAAGAGTTTCTTGAGGGGCGGATTAATGTTATAAGAGAAAAAAACGACAAAAAGAGGTTGCAATTGGGATCGAGAATTGGAAGAATATTATATATTTGTAAATGTCGAAAAATTAACTTTAGCTGGAATGTAGTTATTGGCCTTAAGGAACAAACGAAGTATAAATATCAAGTCTTTACATTCAAAATAACTATAATTGAATCTTTTTTTCTAGAAAACACCTATTTTATTAGGTCTTATCTCATAAGTCGCAAATAATAATCATATACTACATCCGTTTCTTAATAAGTGCAACACTTTTCTTATTTGGAATAGTCACGATAATAAGTGTAACCAAGCTCAAAATGGCAAAAAAAGTTCAATATTATTACAAATATGCCACCAAAAAAGTAAGAGGGGACCACAACTTTTTTGTTTCATCACTTGAATTACTTTACTTTATTGGCTCTGTTTGGCAATACTACCTGAAATGTAGCTGAAACTGATAAGGTAGCTGAAACTGATAAGGTATAGCTGAAATTGATAAGGTGCTGAAACTAATAAGGTGTCTGATTAGTTTAATGGTTTGGCAGAGCTAGTTGCATAAGTTGATTAATTATTTAAATTTTGTAATTTTTTTATTATATATATTTCAACACTAATTTATTTCAATGTACTTATATAATAAAATAACAATATAAATATTTGAAATTATAGCTCACTTGAACAAAAATATTCTCCATAAGCAATTATGAAACGAATTTCTCTAAATTTATTCTGAGTTGCTAATTGACGCCCTATTTTTTTCCTATTAACGCCCTAAATACACTAAAATACATACATATGCCACCTCTTATGTATTTATACAACCAACCAAGAAATTTCAGCCCAAAGCTTAAAAGAAAAGGAAAAATAAATTATGTTCCAACACTAAATTCTCTTTTAATGTACCAGTACTATAATCAATGGAATACCAATATATAGACTTTTTATGTTTGCTTCTACCTTACCGTCAAGAAAGAAGAAGGACCTGTAGCAAAAACAAAACATGGCTAAAGTTATAAATGGTGGACCAAAAATTCTATTTAATAAAGTCCATAAAAATCCAATCAAAAAGAACAGTGCAGCCATTCGCTATTAATACACTTTCTGGAAATCATCATCATCACAATCTTCTTAATTGAAAAGACTTTGATTTCCATCATCATCTTCTTGGTTATAAACTTATAATCCTGATAATAGACTGACATATTAAGTTCAGTGTTGGATAAATTTAGGGGAGGTATTCTTAATTGCTGCAGTGAGGAGTTTTGTTTTTCGAGAGAGATAACGTGAGGTGATAGAAAAAATAGGAGAGTATATAGAAATTTCAGGTTGACTGATTGTTAAACGTTAAAAAAATTACCTTATCATTTCAGTCATTTAAAACACCTGAAATTTCATCTAAGCAACTTCCCAAACACTCCTAATCATTTAAGTACCTGAAATATTTCAGCACCTTATCACTTTAGGTGCCTAAAATCCTTCCCCAAACAGAGCCATTGTGGTCCCAACTTTCTCTACTTATATTCCTTGGTATTCCCCCGCTTTCTCTATGTTGCACTTATTAAGAAACGGAGGAAGTAGTACTCCCTCCATTTCATTTTAGTTTACTCACTTTACTTTGGGAGAGAACCAAGGAGGAAGTACAAAAGTATGAGAGAGAAACTGAACAGGTGAAGAGAGAAACTGAAAAGTAAGAGAAAGAGAGAGAGTAAAAAGTGGGTTAAAATATTAAAAAGTGGATGACATGGGTGGAAAAAGAGGAGAAAGTAGATGTGACATGTTACTTAAAATAGAAAAAGCAACAGTGTGTAGATTAAAAAGAAACGGAGGGAGTATATACTAATGGCTAATGCGTATATTATATATGGTTATTTTTTTTTTTTTTATTAGGAGATTAAGTTCCAAGCGCTAACCCCTATAGGTTACTAACAGAGAAACACCAACACATTCCTGGTAAAGCATGGATAGCATGCTGAAAGAAACACCCCATCATAACCTTGGGATAAGGATCGAACCCCCCCGCCAGAGAGCTCATCCATCGCAAAAAAATGGTTATAACCTTATATTATTTAGGGGTTTCTTGTGGGTGACCGGAGACATATACAAGAAAACTTCCCATGCGTCTGTTGCTGATGATGCCGAGTGCCGAGTCTGCCGACTGGGAGGCCGGTCTTCCTTCCTGCAGAAGATAAACTTCCATTGGAACGAAAAACTCCTAATTATTAATTAACTCATGCAATATTTGCTTTTACCTGTTACCTCTTCTCAAAGAAATAATAATAAAAAAAAAAAACAAATCACACGCACTACCTTTTATGATTACTAGACAAATACTGTATTAGACATTAGTAATTAAGTACTGCGTAGAATGATGATATATAAGAACATAGAGGTGAAAGAAACCTGTATGGCAATGCACTATGCAGCCAATTATATAAACTATAATAGTAGTAATAGAAAAGCATACAGCAATACAATTATATTCATCATTGTTTTCTTATGTTGTCACTTGTGACGCTATTAGCCAATTGTAAGTCCTGTTATTTTGTTTTTCTCTCGTAAATTTTTCGCATTATTAAGGATGGTTAATCAAACGCTAATTATCCATCCATAGACAGTGACAAGACTCGTGATTATATTATGCCTCCTTTTTGTCTCACTTTAGTTGAATAAACCTTCTTTTTTTTTTTAAGTGAGTTTACCTCTCGTTTTAGAAAAAAAACTAGTGTGTTGGTCCGGGCATTGTCCCGGGTGTTACCTTTTTTCTTCTTCACAATTGATATGTAGTTTTTAATTTCCACTCTTGTAAAAATTAGTTTTAAAAAAAAATCTAACATTTAATTTACTATATGTTTGCAATGAATATAAAACATTATGTGGATTTATGAAGCACTGAGATGGTAAGGACAAACTTCTCTTTGCAAGAGGTCGCATGTTCAAATCTAGTTGCAAACAATATTTATTTTGTAAGATGACATAACGATCTACATGGCACATAAAGATGACGTGGTGAAGCTAGGTGGCGCATATATAGTGAATAGTACCACGTGGCACCGTTCCTTTGATAGAACACCTTTTAATATATAGTATATATATTAAATTAATTAAAGATAAGTTCAATTCTGTTTCAAATGAGTTCCAATAAATTTCGATAAGTACTGAAATATGTATTACGCACACTTTGAATTATTAAAGTCCAGGTTTGTTATAAATTTAATCCAAGAAGTCAAAGTCAACAAAAACCAACAAGATCAGTCGGTAAGTCAATAACTCTAGTGCCAGAATATGAAATGAGGAATTGTAATTCAAAATGGTTTCAGGTTGAATATGATCCAAGAAGAGTATTTCAAATATGTGGCTACAAAAGACTTGAGCCAAAGAACCTAGGAGGGACAACAACTGCCATGAAGGTCTATATTTACATGACTAATCAACAACAGAAAACAACAACAAATCCATTTGCAAACTGCTCCTGTTTTCTAAGTCTTTCTTAGTTTATCTGGAGCTTTTAGCCTAGAGCCAACATATTTTAGTTTAATCTATTGTAGTTTAGCATTTAGGCTTTGTTTGGCAATATATTTAAGTCAACTTAAGTGAGTAGGCGTTAAAAGTTTAAGTCACCTAATATAAATAGTCGTATTTGGGGTAAGAGTTTAAATAAAATTTAAGCTAAAAAATTTACTGAAATTGAGTTCCTATCATATATAGCATCTCAATTTCAAGTGCTGAAATTTTCAGCTACCTTATCAATTCAGCTCCTTTCAACTATCTTATCAGTTTTAGCTTTATTTCAACTTATGTTCCAAACAATAGCCTGAGTGTTATTACAATATATATTCCAACAATTACAGTGGAGGTATCATTAGCTTCTTATCTACAAGACTATGTGACATTTTAAGTGCTTAATCTACTGTAGTTTAGCATTATTAAAAACAGTGTCGTTTATGAGGTCCTCGTGGGAGCCCAATGGTTGGTGCTCCCACCTCCCATTTAACCCTGAAATTTTCGGGTTTGCTCCATCACTCCCTCATTTTGGGAGTTTGTATAAAATATTTACTTTTGCTTGTAGGGTATAAATCTCCTCTACCCAACCAAGCAATATATTCCAACAATTACAGTGGAGGTATCATTAGCTTCTTCTCTACAAGACTTTGTGACATCCTAAGTGCTTAATCTACTGTAGTTTAGCATTATTAAAAAAAGTGTCGTTTATTACATGAAATTGATTTTAATTAAAATATAATACACAAAGCATGTGAAAATCATTATTATCTTGTGGTTGGCATGTGAAAGAAGCATCGATGTACACATTGTCCAAAATACATACTCCTGTACTATCTCGTGCAGTAATTATTTTCAAACGAAAGGAAAGCTATTACATATTTCATGAGAATTACAATGTTAGACAATATATATATAAACTATTATATTAGTATAAAAAAGATGAAAATAAGTATAAACATCAAGAAGCGGTGAGGAACTATCCTATGTAATGGGTATTATTATCTACCGTCCCAGAAAGATCTGAACACTTGTTGGGACACGTAGTTTAAGGTGATAAGTTGTGGCGTGGTTATCAAATGTTATTTTATTTAAAAAGTAGATGTGATAGGAGTTGGTGGGTATATTTTTTATTAGAGGAGAGAGAAAATTAGGTAACTTTTTATTGATAAAAGGTTGAGTGTGGGCTGTGTAAAAGAAATAATATATTAATGGTGGGACCATGCCAATAATAGAAGTGTTCAAACTAATTTGGGACAAACATAAAAGGAAAGTGTTCAGACTATTTTAGGACGGAGGTAGTAATATATAAATGATGAAAATAAGTATAAACATCAAAAGGTGGGTGGAGTTGAATGGGCTAAGATAAACCCGGCCAATTTTTACCCATTGACCATATTTTCCAGGTGAAGTTAGTTACATATTAAGTCTTCGTTGAAGGCTTGAAGCCTTGGAGGGAGTAATATAATAAGTTTGTTGGGCTTTGAGCATGGTTCTTGAAAGAGGAAGTGAAATAATTTATTTGTATATTTTAGTCTGTAAACTTATGTATGTCACCATTAAGCTTTTGCCTAAAGTTTCTTTGCTGGACGATTATGTATGTTTATTTTAATATTATTAGATTATATAAATTGGTACACCAAACATATATACTTCCTCCATTTTTTTTACATGTGACATTTTCCTTAAATGGAATGGTGCAAAATACATGTGATACTTTTTTTTCTTTCCCAAATTGATAAGTTTTAACCTATTAAATTACCAACTTACCTTTATTTATAACAATTAATTAAAATTAAACCTACTTAATTTAACCTAATTATATACTAATCTAAATTAATTAAACCTCCTCTCTATCTTCCACCACCCCTCCCCCACCCACCCACCCACCCACTCAGCAGCCCAACCCCTTCCCTCTCCCCTCAACCTCAGCCCAGCCCCCACCCCGCCTTCTCCACTCCCCTCCACCGCCCCTTCCCCGCCGATTTCCCCCTCCCCTTCCACCGCCGATTTTCTTCACTTGTTTCTACTGCTTCTCAGCTTCTTCCACCACCAATTCGAGGTCAGATCTGAGCAAGCTTTCTCTTCGCCATTGATGAGCAAAGTAAATTTTTCGTGGTCCATACACAGATCTGCGCACAAGCACCTCGAGGTCTGATTCGTTTTTCTTTTCGTTTCAATCGTCGACGGCGAAAGATTCTCGAGGTTGGCAGAACCGTCCGAGTTAGCTTGCGATTTCGGCCACGTTTTCCGGCAAAGATTTTAGCGCACTTGAGGTCGAAGGGGATGGGTGGGGTTGGGGAATTCGAAGGAGAGGGGTTGCGGCAGTGGAAAGGGGAGGGGGATATCGACGGGGAAAGGGCAGGGCTGGGGTGGAGGGGTGGGGGAAGGGGCAGTGCTGGGGTGGAGAGGAGGGGGGCTGGGGGAAGGGTTGTCCCCACTTTCTTTAATCCCTACAATTACTTTTACTTAATCCCCATCCAAATTTTTTTTAGGTAACCGTGTTTTTCAAAAATGTCACATGTAAAAAAAATGGAGGAAGTATATGAGTTTCTTATCATATATTGAAATTTTTTTAATCTGATAATCAAAGTTTAAATCATTTATTCAAAGTTTCTATCAGATATTCAAAGTTTTCTATCAAATAATTACATTTTTATATCAGATATTGAAAGTTAAAATCAAATATTCAATATTGATTACCAGACATTAGATGTAGAATATAAGAGATTACAAATTGATGATCTAATATCAAATATTGGATTATCTGACATTAGATATAGAATATAAGAGATTAGAAATTGATGATCTAATATCAAATATTGGATTATCTGACATTAGATGTTGCATGCCTGAGATTATAAATTGATTATCTGAGATGACCATAATGAGTTTATAATGCCAGATCTAATATTCAATAATAATATAAGACATTCAATTTCTGATATCATACATTCATTATCAGATATAAGACATTGAATATATGAATTAGACATTGAATATCTGATATGAGATACTCAATTGCATTAGTCAGATAATCAAAAATTATGTCAGATATTCAAAGTCTAATATCAGCTAATCAAAAATATCAAATTAGATATTCAATTTTTTTTTTTTCAGATAATCAATATATACTTGTCTCAGCATAAGTTACGGTCAGACTATTCTAGGGATGGCAGTTGGGCGGGGCGGGTGCGGAGGATGGTACCTCCACACCCCCACCCGCATAAAATTCTCATCCCCATCCCCGCCCCACCACCCTCATGACCTGGGTACCCGCACCCGCTTCGTATCCACTTCATCCCCGCCCACCACCCACATGGGTACCCGCACCCGCGACATACCTACAAATTTATATTTTGCTAGATAAAATTATTAATAATATAAGTATATAAATAGAATTTTAATAATAAATATGCGGGGCGGTCAGGGGTGGGGTGGGGCGGGGATGGGGCTGGTATAACATAAAATCCACACTCGCTCCACCACTCATTGCGGGTACGATTTTAATACCCATCCCCGCCAAACCTAGACCCATCCCCGCCCCACTTGGGAGGGGATGGGGCGCGTCTCCTACTTGACCCGCTCCACTGTCATCCCTTCACTCTGACCCAATACCTTCTCAATATAAATATAACCTCGTGTAATGTAAAATGTAACATCGTGCATTGTATGGGCTTCATAACGTTTAACTTATTGAAGAAAAAGAAAGTTCCTATACAAAATGAAATAATCTCTTGCCATCACTTCTTGGTCACCACCCCTAAGATTTGCGTAAAATGTAATAAAAAGGTATTTATTTCAAGAAAATGATAATGAAAATGCATGAAACAAAAAAATCACAAAACTATTACTTCTCAAACTCAATCAAAACGAACTATCTGTTAAGGGATAATAAATAGTGGAATGATAATGAAATTATATGTAATTTTGTGAGAAAATCTCATGTCCGTATTCATGATAATGAAATTCATCCCAAAGCATAGGGTTTTTCTTCATAAGTTTTCATTAACACTTATCAATACCCCATTTCTAAGTGGTAAGTGGTAATGGATAATGAATTTCTACTAAAAGGATAGAAATTTTAGAATAAAGTAGCATTCTCATGGATATTAATATGAAAATCCCTCTACAAATATACACTATAATGTATCACAATTTCCACCAATTATAACTAGTAAGTAGTAACCAAACGAACCATAAAACATGTGACTTCATATAATCAACCACAATGATAATAATCTTGCACATCTTTTGTTCAATCTTACTTCTATATCACAATCCCTTTTACTTATAAGTTAGTTCACAAGATGAGACACAAAATGTCCTAATCTGTTTAACTTATTATCAATCCTAATAAAAAAATAAGTTCAAATAATATCTAATAAAGATTAATAAATTCAGATGAGTTTAAATAAGGTTTGATAAGAACTAATAAGTTCAGATAAATCCACTTCAGCTAAGATAAAGTTTGATACACGTACAAAATAAGTTGTAATAAGTTCAGATAAATAAAATAAGTTCAAATAAGATTTAACCAAGACTAATAGGTTCAGTTCAGATAAGTTCAGTTCAATACACACTCACAAAATAAGGTACTTCCTCCGTTTTTCTTTTACATATTACACTTTGACATTTTACACTATTTACAAATTTCACTTTGACCATCGTTTGTGATTTATATGTGAATAAAAATATAGTCATGTGGGATCTCGTTAGATTCGTCTTAATATGTATTTTTCTAATATGTACTTTTTATAATTTTTTCACATACAAAATTAGAAATATATGTCCTCAAAATTTTGCATTGACATGCGTGAAAAGTGAAAGTGTAACATGTAAAAAAAAAACTAGAGGAAGGCTATGTTTAGTTCACCTGAAAATTTCTGATCTGAACTTATCTGATCTGATCTGAACTTATTTTTTCTGATCTGATCTAAACTAATCTGATCTGATCTGAACTTATCTTTTACAAAACATATTATTACTAATATTATTATTACTTTGTATTTCATTACTAGTATTACTATTATTATCATTTTATTACTATGCACAACTTTCAATAATAATAATAATAATAATAATAATAATAGTAATAATAATATTATAATAATAACAACAATAATAATATAGATAACATCATAATTATAATAATAATAATTATTATTATAGCATAATTAGTTTTTTTTTTTTTTAAAAAAAAGAACACATTAGTATATGAACATACAAATAAAAATAAAAGACTAAGGACTCTTGAGTCCAATGGTATGGCTTCTTACCTCCTACATGGGAGACCAAGGTTCAAATCTTGGTGGAAGCATATATTTCAATATTGTTGTGGGTGGGGGAAGGGGGTTGGGGCTTGTTGGGTCTCTAAGTGAGTGACCATGTGCAAGGGCAGCCCAGAGGAAATTCATCTTACCACGGGGTTCCCGAAAGGGGCCCAAAAAAAATTAAAAATAAAAGAACGCACATTTTAGGTAAAAAAGAAAACATATTGTTCATTGTAAATAAAACACATTGTTCATGTTCAAAGTCCGCTAATAATAAGAATTTAGGTAGTAATGAAAAGAACATATAATGATATTAAACATATACTGAAAGAGCATACAAGATCTATTTAAAGAACACATTTTAAAAATAAAAGATAAATGTTATTTTTATATTGATGACATGTTTGGATTTAACTAACAACATGTTCTTTGTTATATCAATAAATTGTTCTTTTTTATTATAAATAAACCTATAAATATATATAATTATATGATCTTGAACAAAATGGTTAAATATTCTTCTTATATCGTTGTCTTGTTCTATATAAACTTTGTTTTTAAAGATAAGTTGAAATCCTTTGTAGGGAAAATTTTGAACGTGATGACAACACCATTAGGTTATCCCATGCTACTCATGTTTTAGATAAACTAGTAATGTATAATTTATATTATTCTACCAAAATTGTTTTAAAAAATAAACATCATATACTATTGTCATGTTCGTTACATGTACAACATCAAAAAGAAAATCACACATCAAAATTATTAATTAGAACAAATATAAAAATGAACACGTACAAATGCCAAAAGAACATTATTCTTCTTAAACACAAATAACTTCAAATAGTGATATCAATGACATTTATAATAATAGCAACAACATTAATAATAATTACAAATATTAATAATTAATAAGTACAACAACGACAATAATAATAATAATAATCTGTTTGAACAATTGTACTACTCCGTACTCCCTCCGGTTCCTAAAGATCTTCACTCTTTCCGTTTTAGTGCGTTTCCAAAAGATCTTCCCTCTTTTACTTTATTCCTTATTTGGCAAATTTTTTCCCCTTCTTACCCTCTCATGTCACTATCATATGGTCCACCATTACACTATTAAATCAATTTTACTCCTTTTCTCTCTCCTACTTTACACCTTTTTATTTGTTTATTTTCCTTAACCCTCTCTCTCTCTCCTACTTTACCCACCCAAGACCCCACACAAATTGATCCTCCTTGGTATCTATAGTAACAGTAACAAGGAAGATCTTTCGGAACCGGAGGGAGTAAATAGCAATATTAATAGTAATAGTAATTGTATAAAGTAGTAATAATAATAATAATAATAATAATAATAATAATAATAACAACAACAACAACAACAACAACAACAACAACAATAATAATAATTATTACAATAACAATAATACCATTAGTAATACTAATAATCATAATAATCATGATAATAATACCAATAATAATAAGTTTTTAAATATAAGCATAATCTGAACTGATCTAATCTGAACTTATTTTTTCTGATCTGATTTAAACTTATTTTTTCTGATCTAATCTGAACTGAAATAAGTAAAAATAAGGTGAACTGAATATAGCCGAAGTATGAGATAAACAAAAATAAGTTGACAAAAAACGCGGCCAAAATGCGGATTTAATATCTCAAATTCTCAACTGCCGAACCACAGATGACAGACCACAGTAACAAAGAGTAAAAAATTGACATTATAGTCCACTACTTCCTCCACTCTCACAATCTCACTCCTTCACTCCCAAAATCCCTCTACCAAAACAGCTCTCTCACTCCTCAAATTTCTTCCTCTATAAATACCTCGATTCCATCCAAACCCACCATCTCCAACATTCCCCTCTCTCTCTCTCTCCTCTTTTCTCCCCTCCAATTAAACTCACAATACAACACTCCATTTTTTTATCCCCAATTTTCAAAAACCCCAAAAAAAAAAAAAAAAAAAAAAAAATGAAAGAACATGAACACAAACATAAACATATCATCACCTCACTCTTCTCCCTCCACTTATTACTTCTCCTCTTATCCTCCTTTGTAAGCTCCCTTCAAAATGCACTTCTATAATTATTTATTTACTTTCTTAACTCCACACTACTACTAATATAGTAGTAGTATGTACATCCTCCGTTTTTTTTTTTTTATATTAATTGCAACGTTTCCCTTATTTGGAAGTTAAAGTACTAATTTAATTATCGAAAAATGTAGGTGGAAGCATCGGAAGCGGCCCGTGGATCCTCCGGAGAAAACCCATTTACGCCGAAAGCATACGCGATCCGATACTGGAACAACAAGATCTACAAAGTTCCTCGACCTCAATTCCTCCTTCAAAAAGCCTCCCCACTTTCCTCTTCCGACTCAGCCCGATTCACTCAACTCGCTTCCACCAACTCACTCTCAACTCACTTACCCTCTTTCTGTAAACTCGCTAATCTCCTCTGTTTCCCTGACCCCACCACATTTTCTCTCTCCTCCACGTCATCATCATCATCAAAACACCCAGCAGACGCCAAATTCTCCGCTTACTCCGACAACAACTTCACCAACTACGCCACCGGCGCAGCCGGTGGCCTCAACTCGTTCACCGCTTACTCAGCCGAGGAAAACGAGCCACTCGACTCGTTCCGCCGGTACAGCCGCGACTCAGCCGGTCACAACGACGAGTTCACCAACTACGCCAAAGACGGAAACGTAATCTCCCAAACATTCAATACCTACGCCGCCGGTGCTACCGGCGGCGCCGGTACTTTTACCTCCTACGCCGACAATGTCAACGTCCCAGGCCTACAGTTCACCTCGTACTTAGACGAGGCGAATGGCCGAGACAATTCGTTTAAGTCTTACTCGAAGGAGGCGAACGCTGGCGACCAAGGTTTCGCCAACTATGGTAAAAATGGTAATGGGTTGAGTAATATTTTTGGTAGTTATGGTGAAAACACGAATGTTGTTGGATCAACTTTCTCTAGCTATTCACAGACTGCAAATAGTGGGAATGATAGTTTTACATCGTATGGATTTAACGGTAATGTTCCTGAGAATAAGTTTAATAGTTATGCTGATGGTGGAAATGCTGGTGTTGATAGTTTCTCTAGTTATAGAGATCAATCTAATGTTGGTGATGATGTGTTCAAATCTTATGGTAAAAGTTCGAATATTCAGAAGGTTGAGTTTGGTAATTATGCGGAGAGTTTTAATCAAGGGTCTGATAATTTTACTGGGTATGGTGAAGGTGCTAAAGGGGAAGAAATTGGGTTTACGACTTATGGGCAAGGAAGTAATTTCAAGGCGTATGCTAAAAAAGGGGTTAATTTTGCTGATTATAGGAATACTACTAGTGGTGGCGGTGTTGGTGGTGTTGTTGGTGTTTCGATGGCGAGTAAGGGTAAAATGGTAAATAAATGGGTGGAGCCAGGGAAGTTTTTTAGGGAGAGAATGTTGAAAGAAGGGAATATAATGCCTATGCCGGATGTAAAGGATAAGATGCCACGGAGGTCGTTTTTACCGAGGTCGATTTTGTCGAAAATACCCTTTAAGAGTTCGAGAATTACGGAATTGAGGGAGATTTTTCATGCTTTTGATAATTCTACTATGGAGGGGATGTTAAATGCTGCTTTGAGGGAGTGTGAGCGGGCGCCTAGTACGGGTGAGACCAAGAAGTGTGTTGGGTCGGTTGAAGATATGATTGATTTCGCGATTTCGGTTTTGGGTCGATCCGTGGAGGCCCGGACTATTGATAATGTAAACGGGTCGAAAACGGATATTTTGATAGGGAAGGTTAGAGGGATAAATGGTGGGAATGTTACCAAGTCTGTTTCTTGTCATCAAAGTTTGTACCCGTACTTGTTGTATTATTGTCATTCGGTTCCAAAGGTTCGGGTTTACGAGGCGGATATATTGGATTCGAACACCAAGGCTAAGATCAACCACGGTGTCGCTATTTGTCATATTGATACCTCGGCTTGGAGCCCCACCCATGGAGCGTTCATCGCTCTTGGGCCGGGTCCGGGTAAGATTGAGGTTTGCCATTGGATATTTGAGAATGATTTAACTTGGGCTGTTGCTGATTACTAAAACAAATGTACTTGAACAAAAAAAATGGGGCAAGCATTCCAATTGATATTTGGTACTCTACTTGAGAACCATTTTTTGGGAATGGACCATAACATTTATAAATTCGGGTAGTTTTTTTTTTCTATTTTATTATTTTAAAATTAGTTTAGTGGCTTTGCAAAGGCCGAGCCACAACCGTGCCAGCAAAAAATTGTAATTTGTTGTTTCTAAATGTTGGTTACTACCTTGTCATTGTTCTTAGAGTTCGGGTAAATTTTACTATAGAGGACAAAATAATGGATATATATATTTATATATTATATAGTAAGTACTATATATGTACCATTAAATGATATGAAATGGATACAACCACTAATTTAATGCACATTTTTTTTCTAATTTCATTCAAATATATTCACATTTTTATCTATCTTTTTTTTTTTTGTTTTTTTTTTTTTTTTTATCCACATGAGCACGAAGGCAGTACAAAGTACAAAGAAGGGGAGGGGGGATTCGAATATGTGATCTATCGTTCATAGCACCTCAATCTTAACCAATAAGCTAAGACATCCTTGGTTTTTTTTTTCCTTTTTTGTAAATTACGAACATAAATTGAATCAATAGTGGTTGGTGATAAGGACTTGGGAAGTGTTGGCCATCATCTTACCTTCTAACGCGTTATTTGATTAATTCTACTTTGTAGTTTCTATGGTCCCTATTATAAGTATTCAAAAAAAATTCACATGTATGGATATGATAAAAGGTGGCGGATGATTGAGATATATTGTACTGGATTCACCATTTTTAGATTCAAGGCTTTGTCGATTTTTAGCAAATTATCAGATAGTCAACAGCAGAAATTAAATAACTCGTTTGGTAGGTGGAAATAATGTTGGTAGCAATAGCATTACATTGATGATGATTTAATTGCACCGAAAAAAGAACATTGATGATGATTTATTTGCAACAAAAAAAAGAACATTGATGATGATTTATGTGCAAATTTAAGTAAATAGGCTTAAGAATTCCATCAAAAAAGAATTATAGAGACCTAAAGAAAATGACGCCGAACTTAAGAAAAGTGACAAGTTGAGTGTGAAATGTGGTCGTGACTCATAAGAAGCCTAAATTGAGACGAAATATTGAGTAGAGAAATTTGTAATGGATGATAGGAAATTATGTTAAAACTTTTAAAAAACAATTATGTTTTTATAATTTTTAAAAATGCAATTTTATATGAACTTTTTGTTTTAGTGTAGCTCTTGCTAGAAAATTTCAGAAAAATATGTTATTTTTTTTTAGAATTTTGAGGTATGATTGAGAAATGAAACAAAAAATTTAATAAGAGGAAATCAGTTATTTTGGGCCCCGTTGTACATATATATCTACCTGCAGAAGATAGTGGAACTAATTAAACTATATAATTAGCTCATATAAGATGGTTATTTTTTAAAAGTAATTATCAATAGTTGTAATAAAAATAAAGTAATACATATATGGAAGTTACTAGTACGATTTCCAAATAAGTGTTCACTTAAATTTAGGACCACGAGATTGATATGCTAACTGAGAATTAGGATTGAGAAAGTATTTAGTTATTATATGGTTCATCCATTGTGTGATTACATTTTATAATAAAATTTGATTACACAATCCATTTGATTATTACATGTAATCCATGTTGATAGGATTTAGAGATATACATGCGTAATTTCATATTTGTCAATTGTCATGATTCATTCCAACTTGCCGAAACAAAGAATGAGTGCAAATAGCATGAAAAACTTGGTAGTTATTAACAACAAAGGGACAATGGTGTTACGTGTTTTTGTTTGGTTGCGACTGTTGAGTCACGCATTGTTGTTTACTTGCAAATTTACGACTGGTAGCTGCCTGTGAGTGAGAGAAATTGAAAGATTCACTCACATAGTCACATTCACAGAGTTAGTAGGCTTCAAATTTCAAAGCTCTAAGCCAAAACAAACAACACTTTGATTTGAAATAAATATCTTTACATGTTTTAATCGACTATTTATAATTGCCACCAATGCTCCCTTCACTTCCTTACAAATTACAATAGATGGTTATACGTACGAAAAAGGTGACATACAAGTCATTTGGATTGTTTTTGGTTCAAGTTAATTTAGTTTAATCAGAGTAATTAACACGATATTTGGTTTAGTGTAGATTGATTGGGGGTCGTGTACTATTTGAATATATCTATTAATCAATACTTAATGTGAAATAAAACCAATCTATTTCGGGGTTGTAAGTGTTTAGATCAGATCGAGCCTAGTTATATCGAGTAGTGTCAAAATTAAGTGAAACATCAAGTGCCAAAAAAGTTCATCAATAACACCATGATTTACGCATGTATTGCCATTTCATGTGATGTTGGATTGATGGCCACCTTCAACATTAGGCCTTGTCTTGTGATCTTAATTAATCTTAGTTGAGTTTGGCTCAAAACTCAAAAGTATAGAGTGTTAGTAGCATCTCTCACTATTGTTTCAAATACTTATTTTAACCTTATTATTGTTACACCTAAGAATCCATTATATCAAAGGTGAAAATAAGATAAAAGATCTAGTTCAAAAAGACTAAATGAGTTTAAGTTCAATGAAGTACAGCTAAATGCTCCACAAACTCATTTTACTTTTACTATCGAAAAAAGAGACTCTTGAAATAACATCTCCAAAGGAATATTCACAAATGTCAAATATCACATTATGTCGTATCAATGACTCAATTCTCACGAACAAATACTACGCGTTTGTTGGAAAGTAGTCTAGTTTGTCATGAATGTGTATGAACAAGCCAAACATTCATTTATGTACATATGTATTCTTATTTCTTATAGCCCTAGCTCTTATATCATAGTATAATGTGGGACTTATTGCTTATTGTAACTAAAATTTAGTTTGGATTTCAATGATGGAGGAAAAGGTAGAGGAGACAAGGGGAGGAAAAGAGTTAACTTGCAAATTTCTTCCAAAATTTTCCAACATTAGAAGGATTTGGTTTATTAACAAAGGAAGAAGACTGAAACCTTCCATTCCCTTTAATTCCTTCCTCTCCGTTTTCTGCCCTTGCTTATATTGTGTCCAAACAAGCTAAGGGAAATTGAATCTCTCGCTTTCCGTTCTCAAAATCTCTACCATTCTCACCAAATTCTCCTATCCAAACAAATTATAATTCTCGTGACAATAAACACAATAATGACACTGCAATAACAATATACTCCTAATACAATACAACTATGCCAAAATAGCCTTATCTTATCTCTATCTTATTAAAACCAGTACCAAAAAACAAGAATTCAAATCTAAAGCATGTAAAAGTGTTCATAGAATCATATTCCTTTTTCTTTACATGCACTTTAGTTGATAATATTCCAAAACCAAATTTAGTGCTTTAATTAATTAAAGTGTATATGAGATAACTCCTTTTGGTATTGCAGATTTAGGTCCATTCCGTGTGGACCTGTTTATCTCAAATAAAAGCCAAGTGCCCTCAAAACTATCCCTATATCTCTAGCAATGTTGAATATATACAAAACCATGTGATTTTTAGAGTTGAAGGAAAGGTCCAAGTGGTCCTTAGAACTTAGAACTTAGAACTTAGAACTTAGAACCAACCCAAACTTAGATGATTTCTGGCCTCTTGCCTCTTACTGATGTGTAAGTAACTCCAAAGCTGCCAGCTATGATTACGTGGTCACTTCTTTTACCACCCCGTTTTTGTTTTATCTAATACTATATATTCACTTGGTTTTACTTCAAACTGGTGGCTGGATAAATTCTTTATTTAGTACTCCCTCCGTTCTAAAACATAGTTCTCATTTCCCTTTTTTCACGGTAATTTATGCAAGTAGAATCTAAGAGGGATAGTAAATTTTTTTTTTATACTATATTTCACTTGTTTTTTCAAACTAGTTATAAATTCTTTTTTGTTCTAAAATTTTTTAAAGATTTTCTGTCTAAGAGGGATAGTAAAGATTTTTTGTTTATTTAAATAAATATTGTATGGGAAAAAATGATTTTAGGAGAGAGAATGGAGAATAATTGGTGAAAGAGCATTAATTGTAACACTTGGTTTGAATAAACAAAGTAAAAAACAAAATTCAAGAAGCAAATAAATGATGGGACACGGTTTTTCTAGACAAATTACGGAAAAATGTGGAACTAAATATGGAAATGGAAACTATATTTTGGGACGCCCAAAATGAAAATGAAAACTATATTTTGGGACGGAGGGAGTATATTACAACTTGCAAGAGATTTTAATTTGATCAACTATTAGTCCAATGAGTTTCATTAATCCTAAAACCAATTACATACTAATGTGCAAATAATTAGGATTAATTGTGGTTGACCTTTTGAATGGTTATTATTAATGCTGACCCTATATATATAAGAATATATATATGAAAAGTCCGTCCCTTCTATAATTTATATAATATTACTAATAACTACTCATCCTTATCGAACTCATTCGATGTAGGATGAATGTGTAACACATTCCACCTCATATGTAATGTGATTATTTGACTAAGCAAGCTAAAGTTTTTCTTACAATATCAGAACAATCAGTTTCGTGCTCCAAAGAAATTTATAGCCTTTTTATCTTGAATTTTTCAAATTAATAAATGCAAGGGCTGATCTCCCTATTTGAGATTAATGATATGGCAAATCTTCCACTCTAATATCATGTGGAAATTCTTCAATGAGCTTGTACCAAAGGCTTTAGTGAGAGGTGTTTAATCACAAATAAGCTTAGTGAGGTTTTAATTAGCTAAAACTAACTGGTAATAGGTGAAGTAGTCCATCATTATATGTACATGCTTATAATTTTATTTTATTTCGAATAAGAGATATAATTTTCTCTCTTCCTTCATTGTGGACCAACTAACACAATTTGGCTTCCTCTTAACATGGGAGATATAATCTACGACAACCTTGTACTAGAGAAAGTTCTTCAAAAATAATAAAATTACGCAATAGGAATATCTCTTTAGGGTTATGAGAGATGCCGATTTTCTAGAGTATTTCTCGAAATTTATGGTTATTTATGAGATATCTAATAAGTAAAAGTCTCTTTAGAAATCAAAAAGGAAGTATTAAGTAAAGGATTCCAGGCCCCTACTTAATTTTTTATCTTAACACATGCATATCATATGGTAATTATAATATAGGGGACATTGGATATTATGGAACGTGAAAACGCTTATACTATGGTATCACCATTCACCAATGTTAAAAAAAAAATTTAGTTCACATCTCGCAGTTACAAATTAAAATTTTCACGTACAATGTATGATGCTATGAGCTCATAAATTGGCAGCATATAAACGTACATAAAATTGGATTATTGATAGAATAGTTACATTCCATCGCATACGTATAGAAGAAGTTACAAAATGGAAATTTTGGACAGCTTTTTACTTTAATGAGCTTGCACTGAAGGCAATGAATCTTGAAGCCAGTAATAAATTCAAAAAAGGACTTAATTTGATCTATAGACTACGTACATATAAAGTGGATGTTGACTCATATAAGAGGTAGTGGGTGTTGGCATTAGAGAAAGTTACATTGTTGATTTTCTGTGAATAATATAGACCTAAGTCTAACTGCAGCTTGATTATACATGGTTTTTGGTTGTTCATTTACAGAAATTCACTAAATGGTGATGATAATATTTCATATCTTGGATCCTAGAAAAATCGAATTGAGTATGATTGTATGTGTGATAGCATCTACTATACCAGGAATATCAATGAACCCGATTATTACAATTGCTCGGGATACCCTTTTTTAGCTTCTAGAGTCTATTTCTTAGTTCAATATACCTCTTACTAACTGGAATCAAAGAATTAGTAGATCTGTTCCGCCAAAGAAAGAGAAACAAGCATTATGCATGCTTTGTTTTGTTGCACGGGAAACAATTTCAAATTAAATTTTTTTAATGGGGAAATAACAAAATGGATGCGAGGAAAGAAAGAGGAAAGTAAGGGAGAAAAAATGTGACATTCCTTCTCAATGCAATAATTATTTTCCATGCATGCACGCGTACACTCGTTATAAATAAAACAAAGACAAAATTAAAATTAAGTGTTTTTTATTGACAAAAGCACTCATACTATGGAGACTACAAAAGTGAGCAATCAATTATCCTATTTTAAGGGAAGAGAAAAAATAAAAAAAAAAAAAAAAAACCCCCCTCCCTCCCTCTCCTGTTTTTCTTTTAACCCCCCCCCCCCACTTTATTTTTTTTTTATTTTTTTTTTCCTCTTTCCCTTCCATAAAAATTTTTTTTTTTTAAATTTTTTAAAAAAAAAAAAAAAAAAAAAAAAAAATATAATTATCCAATTGAAATATGAAAGGCTGAAAGGGAAAAAACAGTAATAGAAAAAGCACATAATTAAGAAAGATAAGATAACTAAGCAGTAAGCACAAACAATCATGTCCCCCTCCCAAAAAGCACCTTGTCTAGCCATTTTAGGGGTGTTTGATATAATCAATGTAAACGGAATGGAAAGGATTTGGATACGGAGGGGAAATGGAAATAGTTTTGTTACCTTTAATAATTGTTTGGTATCTTAGTGGAATGAAAACAATTGTGAGGTTTATGATTGAGGAAGGAAACGTAATTTGTTTCTACTAGTTTGATAAGGGAAACAAATGGGCGGATTATGTTTTCCTCCGGAAATGGTATTTGTTACTTAACACTCATACCAAACAATTGGAAATGAAAACGCTTATTTGATTCCATTTCCTACATCAACTTTTTCCATACCAAACACCTAATTGTGAATGAACTTTTTATTAATTTCTAATTGACATGTGATCATGCATCTCGGATCACTTTTAATTTATGTCATTCGTTTAGGAGGATAGGCTCAATTAATAGAGATAATAGATAATTGTGATTTTTTTTTAAAATTCTAGTCTCGTAATTAATTTTTAAAATTTATTTACTTGATAATATAGCACGAAGATTAAAAAAATTTTTTGCTCTTTTTTTGTCTTTTAATAATTTTTGAATCACTAATAAGTGTTTAGTTAGGAAGTAAGCATTTTTCCAAAAAATGCATTTTTTTTAATTTTCTTTTGTTTAGTTTGTTAGGTTGGCATAATATATACTTTTTACTACTTGGATGCGTGGAAGATTGGTCCTCCAAAAAAAGGAAAATATTTTTCTTTTGTAAGGAAGTGATGTCATATTTTTCTCCCTAAGTCTTACATCTGTGATTCTCATCTCATACATTCTCTCTTCTCTTTCCATGTTTATTTTCCTCTCAAGAAATTAAAATTTCTTTTTTAAGTACTCCAAACAAAAAAAAAAGCTAAACGACAATTGTGTTTTCCCGAATAATTTAAAACAAAAACCCGTAACCTAATTCTCTCAACTCTCCCCAAACACAAAAGAACCCTAGAAGGCCGCGCGCCGTCACCGTGATAGGCGTGTCGCACACCTAACAAAAATAAATAACCTAACTAATTAACCTCCTAACTATGTAGTAGGAATCATCGTCCAGAAAGTTTTTTAGCCTTAAATAATGGTAAGACTAAAGGAGACTAATATAAAGAATAATGGTGGAATAAACTATACTAATCAATATCAAAATAAAAGACTCTAGAGTTAAGTATCCCCACTAGCATGAATTAATACAATAATAATTCCAACCCCAAACTAATCATTTAAATGTTCACAAGGAAAAGTATACCCTATAAAATACCATAAACCTTTCCCGAGTATATATGACTTCTCTAATATGCACTCAAGCCTACTCCCGTGGAATCATGCAAATTAAAGATATTAAATGCGGCACTCTAACTTCTTAACAATCCATTCTACCTACTCCCGTGGAGAATTTTATATCCTTAATTGAAATACCCAAATCCGTCAAAACCCAACTCCCGTTGTGATCAAGTCAATGGAATAATAACAATACTAATTATCCTTAATCTAGTATTGAAATATGCACAATTAATTAAGCAAGAACAATTAAACAATTAATTTGGGAGTTTAAAGAAATAATCATGAATTAATTCATACTAGGGTTCAACTTAACAATAAATAGAAGAACTACTCAAGCATAATTGAAAATAATTAAAGAAACTAGAGAACAATAGTTAAAATTCAGAATAATAAACAAAGAGAAAAGAAGAAGAAAATAAATACTTGAATTAATAGAAGAAAGGTAGAGTCTTGGAGAACAATGAAGATCTACAAGTTTCTCTCTCTAACTTCTCTCTAGAAACCCTAAAAAGTGTATACAATCCACTATCTCCCATCATTAAACAAATAAAATAGTATTTATAGCTTCCTAAAATAATAAAACCGACTAAACAAACTGCGTCAGGAAGCAGATCAACACGGACGTGTTGACCTGTAATAGTCAGATTCTCCAGCTCAACTTTGAACAGCTATAACTTTTGATCCAGAGCTTTGTTTGGTGCATGTAATATATCGTTGGAAAGCTCTTCAAGTCTAGTTTCCAATACAGTTGGAATCACCTTATTATAATTTTTTTATCAAAAGTTATGAGTAAAATGGTGCAGAGGTGTCATATTTCGCACAAGTACACAAAGTTGTGGGTATCTTCTTCACTTTCAATCTTTTTTGGGCACATGATATATCGTTTAGAAGGTCATCCAAGTGACTTAATTATCATATCCTCAAATAGGAGTCCAAAGTACTTGAGATTACATCAAAAGACCAAACAACCCGTGAAAGCATCGTAGCTTATAAAAAGTGACCTAAATATGCATAAATGCAATGTAAATGCTCTAATACTACATGAAAATGCACCCTAATATGCAACTAAATTATGTTAGAATATGCACTTATCACACCGCAGACTCGCTAGTGGCTGGCCTGAGCGCGCCGCTCCACCGGTCGTCGGCGAGCCTGCCTCCGCCTCCTGTGTCCTTTTGTTGCAGTGCTCGTAGCGTAGGTTCCCCCTTCCCCAGTCTTCCCACCCCGTCCCCCGCCGCGTGTCTCCCCTTCCCCCAGCTTTCGCGCGTCCCTCCACCTGTTCCTCCGTCTTCTTCGTCGCTCCATCTACCTGCCTCCTTTTCGTTCCCCAGGTTTGTAGTCTTCTTCTTCTTCTTCTTCGTTTTTTAGTTGTGGTTTGTCCCCTCCCCACCCCCTGTTTCATTTTCTTTGCGTTTTTTTCGTCGATTTCCTTCCCTTCCCCCGTTGAGCTTCCCATGTCGTCCGGTTGTCCGGTCCTTCCTTTCCCTTTTCCCTCCCTTGTAGCTTCACGCCCCCCCTCCCCTGTCGCGTCACGCCACCCCCTCCCCCGCCATCGTTTAGTTTGTTATTTTCTATTTCATTGGTTTGCTTGTTGGTCAGTCACCCCTCCTCCCATTGCTGTTAGTTTGTTTTGGTGTCTATGGTCCCTGTTCCCGTCCTTGCGTTAGGTACGCAGAGTTCCCTGTTTAGTGTTGTGGTAGTCTTGGGCTTCCCATCCCCCTCCCCCTCCCCTGTTATTGTATTGGGCTCCCCTTTCCCCTCCCTCCTATTTGTGTCGGGCTTCCCTTACCCCTCCCCCTCCCCTGTACTTGTTCGATTCTCTAACTAGTTATGTTTGATGATAGTATGTCATGTTTTTTTCTTAAAATGCGTGTTAAATCTCCGAATAATAGGAGTGCGTTGTTTTTTTCGGGTTGCTAAAGATGTTGTATATGGTTGGTTGTGGCCATGGACAAGTGTTAGTCTGTTGGGCCAGGATTGGTGGTTCATAGTTGTATCAGTAGAATATGTCGGTTCTTGGGAATATGTGCTGAGGGACAAGGTGCCTCAAAAAATTCGTGAGCATGGACGAGGCGATGTTTTTTTTTTCATGGTTGGGACTTATGTTTTCCGGTTTTGCAAACCGGAGGTGTGTTCAACAGCTCAACTTGTTTGACTCTCATTTTAGCCTGGCATTGATCTTAATGATCCTTGCCTTGACAACTTCAAATCTGAAGGCGGCACCCCAGTTGTATCTGGGAGTTTTCAGCATGCCCACTCTTCTGCGTTTCTCCTACCTCATGGAGAAACCTGGAATACTCTCGAGCGAGAGTAATGAGTCACAATGGAATGTGACTCTTCAAAAGATCATGAGCCCAGAATCCCAAGCGATAGCAGATTGTTGGGATTGCTCATGCGGCGAGAAGCGACGCTCACCGTTGGTTGTTCCTTGTCCAGATCGTGAACGTCATCCGCTTCTTCTACCACTTCCATCAGCATTCCGAGGTTCGAATCCCCCATTACAAGCACTGACCAGCAACCTCCCCCCCTTCATAAGTGTTTTTGTATCAGTTTTATTTAATTGTGTTTTAGATGGAATGTACGAGCTCATAATGCTCATTTAGGTTGGTTTGTTTGTTTGTTTTAGTTTTGGTTGTATTAGCATTAGGTTGTACTTCCTCTTTTAATTAAATGCACGATTTCTTGTTGTCAAAAAAAAAAAAAACTTTTTTTATCTTCCAACCAATACATCCTTATTTGAATTGCATAAGATATATAGCACTAGCTTTGCATAAATCCAAATAGCTTTTCTTGTTATTTCTTTTGCCAGGCCATGTATATGCATTTATCTATATTTGATTCCCTAGTTTAACGTTGTAAATCGACATTCTCAAAGCAAATGTCTCAGCTTGTTTTAATGACAATGCAAATTTCATGGACACGTTTATTAACATAGTCACACATGCAAGGATTAATATTTTACTAGCATAGATAAAAAGGCAAAACTTGCATATATAGTCCACAGATTTCAATTAATCATGATCAGAAAATGGCAATATCTCTTATTGATTAACTTTAATTACTCATTTTGGATTTGCCTAAAGTTTTTCAAACTCTTATGCCAAAAAACTATACTTTACTCCTTAAATCGCGCATTTAAAAACCAAAGTTAGTCCTTATAAGATGGAGCTAATATTAGTTTATTTCCATTTTACGATGAATGTATTTGGTGATCATGAGCTGATCAGTTGCATAGAGAACAAAAACAAGTGGGAAACAAATGAAAGTGAAGACAATATGACGGATTATATATTATGCTTTTCCACGTAAAATATAGTACTGACATTATGGGTCAACTATATTTTATTTCCTTAGTTATATAGTGAGAGTATGAAGCCATGGACTAAAGAGTAGACATATGGGACGCATTCTTTCTTATGTGATGCGGTGAAGTTCAGTACTCCAGTTGTTTGTTTGACTTGTTTTGGATCTTTCATACCAACATAAAGTAATCAACCTAACAAGTAGGTCATGGGTGATATACTGAGGAAGATTATGAATGTGAGATGGTTGAATAAAACTTGAGTGTGTAATTAATGTGTTCATATAGGGAATAAGGAAATCATCTCTCTAAAGGTGTTAATGCACGCACATGTGAGATTGTTTCACATTATTGAAAAGAGCGAGATAGATAACAACTAACGTATAAGCTTGACGTGCAACTCTTCCTATTACCAATTGGTTTTAGAATGAAACCTCATATGAGATTGTGTATTATTATATTCTCCTTGACACTAAGAGACGCCTGTGATTTTTTATGAACTATAATTCATAATACTCTTATAATTCAATACTTCCTCTTGAATACAAGTTAGCTAGATGATTCAATTTGAAAAAAATTGGGTTTGGATTAATTTTGTCAAACCTAATGCGATCCCTCAATCCTATGGGTGCACATGCTGTGTTTGAAAACGTACTAACTATAACATATGGCTTTCGATTAGCACAAAACATAGGGAAGGCATAAATAATACTACTACATCCCCCAATCTTCATATATACGTCACTCCTTAGATTGGTTACCTAGCTAGTAAATTAGGGTCTACAAAACTTTCATTATCACATGGATCAAGATAGAGCTTTAAATTTACGGAAGCTATATACTGTTAGGTCTTTGCAAGGATATATCTATTGCCTAATGAATTAGGAAGAGGAGATCTAGGTTTATGGACCATCCTTGTGCCTATAATAAAGTTTTCGGATTTTTCACTAGATACCTCCGAGTTTTCAAAAAATTCACCTGGTACCCCCCATGTTTTCAAAACTCACCAGGTACCCTCGAGTTTTGTGGTAATACACCCAAATACCCTTAATGACTAACGGCGTTAAATGCTGTTAGTCATTAACCCAAATTACCCTACCTAAACCCTAATTAACCTAACTAAAACCTTAATCCCTAACCTTTAACCCTAAACCTAATGCCCTAACCCTAACCCTAACCTCATCATCACCCAAACCCCACCCAACCCTCCCCACCCCTCCCCACCCAGCAGTGGCAGCATCGCCACCAACCCCACGCTCCCCCTGACAACCCCCTGCCAATGCCACCCGGCCCCACTCCCCCCCCCCACAACCCGGATCCTCTCCCCACACCCTCCATCTCTCACCCCCACCCCCGCAAACCGATATGTGGTGCTCTCACCCCCACCCCCGCAATCCGTGAATCTTTGCGATGACCTCCATTAACGCCCTGAAAATGCCGAAATTGAAATGGAAATCCCACAATCTAATTCGGTCTCTACTTTCTCATGAGACCTCTTAAATCGAGATGAAATATTTGCGATGGCCTCCATTAACGTCGGCGCTTTTCTTACACATGGCTGCAGACCACTGCTTGAGTCTTGCCGACGGGGGCGGGGAGGGGGGGTTACGGGCTCGCGACGGGGATGGGGGAAGGGGGTGCGAAAATGGAAGGGGGGTGGTCTTTGTAGGGGCGCGAGGGTGGGGGGGAGGGGTTGCGGGCTCACGACGGGGATGGGGGAGGGGTGCGAAAATGGAAGGGGGTGGTGCTTGTAGGGGCGCGAGGGTGGGGGAGGGGTGAGATTTTGAAAATCGAATGGGTGGGGGAGGGGGGGCGAGGTTGCGGGGGTGGGGGGGAGGGAGGGTGGGGGGTTGCGGTAGGGGTTGGGGCTGCGGGGGTAGGATGGGGTGGGTGGAAGGGAGGGGGTGGTGGTTTAGTGGTAGTGGGGTTAGGGTTAGGGTTTGAAATTAGGGGTTAGGGTTTGAAATTAGGGGTTAGGATTGGGGTTTAGTTAGATTAATTAGGGTTAATTAGGGTTTAATGAGGTTTAAGACTAACGGTGTTAACCGCTGTTAGTCATTAAAGGCATTTGAGTGTATTATTATGAAACTTAGGGGTACCTGGTGAATTTTGAAAACATGGAGGGTACCACGTGAATTTTTTGAAAACTCGAGGGTACTGGGTGAAAAAATCGTAATGTTTTCTTTACCTTTTCTTAATGTATGCTCTACATGGACAGTGAGGATGGAGAGTAGACCTGGGCATGGGCCGGGCCTGTTCACAGGGTCCGAGTCCGTGAGTGGCGGGTCGTGCCGTGCCGGGCCTGAAATTTCCAGATTTTGTCCACGGGCCTGCATCCCGGGCTCATGCCTCATGTGGTCCTGACCCATGTTTTATGTTGTTTTTTTTGGATGCTTGGCAGTTTTAGACTAAAAAACATAGAGAAGGGGCGTTTGTCCCGCAGGGTAATGCTGGGCCGGGAATGAAGAGGTTTAATTTGTCCTAGTACATTGTTCCATGCCTTTTCGATCAGTATAAATCATTTGGTTGGCTTGATTACAGTGTTATTATAATGTTTTTACTAACCTACGTTTCTAATTAAGTGAAATAGTTTGACTTTCACGCTTGTCAACGAAAAACTTTGACCATAGTATCTCTAATTATGTATTTGTAAAAGTTATAAAAAGATGATATTATAAAAATACTCATTGAAATAAATCCAACAACATTTTATACAATCATTTTTGTTTTTATATATTAGTAAAAAAAATACATTCAAAGTGAGATGTGTGAACAGTTAAAAGTCAAAGTGTTATGGCTATGAAAAATGTACCATATCTTATAATTACGAGGCTCCAATATTCCAGGATGTTGGTCTTTGTGTGATGATCACATACTTTGAACATACCATTATTAGTTGGTCATGAATAACTTCTACCCTCATCATTCTTTTTACCATTAGCCTTAATACTTGCTTGTACCATGTATCAGTAGAAACCAATGACATATTTTAATAGTACTACGAGAAACTCGTAGGGCAAAAGATTCATGAATGGTCTATCTCATGTAAAGAGTACGGTCAATTTTTCCAATTTATGAGAACTTTCAAGTTTCAACTTCATGTATGAAGAAATTGGCAAGAAGACAAGTAGTAGTCATGTTCTCTTGTACCTAATTAATTAATATCAGCCCAGCATACGTTCGTTTGATATGAAAAGGATTGATGATGTTTGCAATGTCATTTCATTTTCATACAAAATTGCTCATCATGTTAACGCAAAGAAACTTCTCCAAGTCCTTTTTAAACACCTAAATGGCTAAATAATAATGGGTTGAATATCTATAGTCCTATGTACAGTAGTAAACTAGTAACTAGTTTGCATGCATTGTTGAACAATTTTTGCATGTTATTTGTTGGGTGGACAACAATGGGAACGAGCAAAGTATCTCTAGGAGGTGCCATTTTTACTACTACCTCCGTCCCATATTAGTTGCTACATTTTGATCATTGACACTATTCACGTCATAACTTTGACTGTCTTTTAGTTTATATACATAAGAAAAAACATGTCATGTGGGATCTTGTTTGATTCGTCCCAATTTGTATTTTCCAAATATATAATTTTTATAATTTTTTCATATATGTAACTCAAGATATTGGCGTTTGAAGTTGCATCTCGTAAACTGTGAAAAAACAAATGTAGCAACTAAATTGGGACGGAGGGAGTATATAGGTGACATTTTATGAGTTACCTCTTGTCTGAAAGTGGCCTTTTTTTTTTTGAATAATTTCTGAAAGTGACCTTTTTAATCTATAAAGCGATCCCTTTAATTGAAAATGTGATCCATTTAGGATAAAAGTGGGATCTTCTTACAATAAAGTTGTTGTAGATAGTCTGAACATGACTTACTGCAAAACATCGATCTATCTATCTCATGTTGCCATGCATCTCGGTCGATCAACATTTACATATACTATTGCATATTTGCATATAACAAACTAGGAGATTTAGGACCAAGAAGTGTGTATCCAATACAACAGTAGGCTCCAAGGGAATTCTTCTCTATTTCTCACCCATACTAAAGCATTTCTCAAGTCGGATTCAATCAAGAGTCTTGAGTTTGTCCCCTTTTTATTATGGTGTCGTGTTGTAATAGTTTCTATTGATGGAAATTTAATAATAAACGTGTTTTGGCGGGCGGCCTACTTATCAAAAAAAAAAAAGGATCAAGAAGTGTGTAAACTTTTGACCGCTAATATGTACCATATTATTATGTTTGCTTAAGAAGTACTCCCTTTGTATTTTTTATCTTTCCTACTTTGACTTTGCACGTTTGCCAATGCACTTATTCTACGTTAAATATATTTCATTACATATTAGTAAAAATTATAATAATTGAATAATATTAAAATACTCATTGAGACGAATCAAACAAGACCCCACATGACTATATTTTTTCTTATATATTGAGAAAAATTTAAAAGATTCTCTCTAATTGTAAATAGTGTCAAGATTTCAAGTGAGAAAGATAAAAAAATATACTCCCTCAAAAGAAGAAAAAAATTATTGATGACAGTACCCCACCATTGCAAAAATTATTACAGACTGGTCCTATAACTACCATTGTTACTTTAATAAATTAAAATTATGATGCTTAATTCGTAAAATAGATTCCAACGCGTTTCCATTTTGTTGAAAAAAATGCATCACTAAATGAATTTTTTTTCAACTTATGTATTACACCTCTAATATATAACTTCTGCTCAGAAAATTGGTCCATTTGACTTTTGTCACAACTTTTTCAACCAAATTGGCAATGAATTGCATTTTAATTTTACCAATTAGGCGCTAGAGTGGTAATGAATTGTATTTCTTTATACCAAATTTGGCTAAATGTCCTTCAAATATCTGCTGAACTTGTTATTTGATCAATGCAACTAATATGCAAGTGGCTTAATTCCCCTTCAACATGTAATCAAGATTGTGAGGAGGGAACAAGTTTGATAGAGATAGAAAGATAGAGATGGGTTTACACAGAAAGAGCCAATAGGATATGCATTCTATGATCATACATTGAGCAATAACATCATATTGGTGCTAGTGGCAAACTGAGAAATGGACTAGCTTAGAAATGGTATTTTAGGAGAAAGTCCCTTTCATACAAGTGTACAATGTTCCAATATAATGTAACCAAATGGCAAATGCTCTTTAGGAATGACACTAATGGTTTTTGTATAGTATTATATTCAAGTGATAAAATAATAAGGGTCTAGTATTTTATCCAACTTAGTTTTACTTATTTTTAGAAAAATTAAGAAAAGCTCATTAAGTTCAGAAAATTAAGAAAAGTTCGGAAGAAGTTCAGACAAATTAAGTCAAGTTCAGTTTATTAAGATAAGAAGTTAAGGAAAAGTTTAGGTCAAGAAGTTCCAAATAATCTTTCTCCCTAGGGCTTTTTTTTCCTTTCTCTTGTACGTCAACAATTTCCTGATTATAAATTATAGGGATAATATATCAGATAACCCTAACATATAGTCATTTTCCCAAATAACCCCCACATTGTCACCCATATCGTGGATAAACCTAAATTTGTAATGTATCATTAAACATGACGAGATTACACATGGTTTGACTTCGGATGGGTTTGGCGCCATTTAAGAAGGTCGTTGATGGCTATTCAAAAGGATGTTCATTAGTTTTGGTGCACAATTCAAGGGTTTTATTGCTGGCAGCATACCACTAATAGGGACCCAAACCACCTTATTCATATTTAATGCCATCAATCATCTTCTTAAATGGCGTCAAACACATTCAAAGTCAAACCAAATTAATGCCGTTTGTAATTTCATCATGTTTAATGACAAATTACAAATTCTGTGATAGGGGTGACAATGTGGGTTATTTGGGAAAAAAGGTTGTATGTTAGGGTTATCTGAGATAATATCCCTAAATTATACTTTCTTTCTCTGTTTTTTTTTCCTTGTAACATTTTTCATTTTAAAAAATTGCATATTACTTACAACTAGGGTTGCTTATCGATCGAGCCAACCCCGAGCTGTGGTATGCTCGGCTTGTGTTCATTTAAATTTATTCGAGCTCGAGCCGATCTCGAAGCTTAACGAGTCGAACTTTGTTCGAGCCGACCTTTGCCAAATATCAAACGAGCGAAGCTCGAATTGTTCACGAACAGGCTTGACTCTTTATCACCTCCAGTTTTTACATGTTTTCTTTGTTTTATCTTTTTTAATATTTGAGATTTATAGGTTTTCTTTTAGACAATGGAACTATTAACTTATCATTGTGTGATATCTAGGTTAATATATTTATGTATATATATGAATATATTATTCTTCTATATAAAAGTATAATCGAGCCCGTTCACGAGTTTTCGAGCCGAGCTTTACCTAGCTCAGCTCGTTAAAGTCTCGAGCATACGATCCATCACAAGTCGAGTTTTGACCAAGCCGATCCCGAACAAGTTCGCAAACAGAACATACTCATTATCACCCCTACTTACAACATAGACATGTTTGGCAATATGTTGTCTCTTTATCTCCCCTAACACAAAGGATCTTTTTTTTTATCTCTCTCCTCTCTCAAATTCTTATGCCATACTTTAATGTTGCAAATAGAAAAGAAAATGGAGGAAGTACAACGATCATAGGTGCTTAAGGCCTTCTTCTTTTAGGCACAATTTGAGTTAAGTTAAGTTCAGTTCAATTAAGTATAGTTCAGTTCAAATACTTTCCTCTCACAATTTCAGTTCAATTTATTTTAGTTCAGTTCAACCTAAAAGAACATAGATTAAGGCTCTGTTCTTTTGAACAAAATTAATTCAGTTCAGTTCAGACAAGTTTAGTTCAGTTCTAGAAAAATTCAATTCAGTTCATTTAGTTTTCTCTCATAATTTTAATCCAGTTCAATGCAATTCAATTCAATTTAGACAAATTAAGTTCAGTCCAATCCAAAAGAACTAGCCTAAATAGCACTTCTAAATCCCTTATATAGCCGAAAATTGTAGCTCAATAATATTGCCCTTAGATTACTTTGATGGACCTCTTGACAGGCCAACCCAACAAATAGATACACTCATACAGATCCATCATAATATAGATCTCATCTAACTAAAACTCTGAAACCTAAGTTTTAGCCCACCAAACATTCATACTGAAAATCTTAATTTTGAAAGCCTAAAAAAACCAGCTTGGAAGAGAGAGAAAAACCAGCATTCTAAGTTCTAACAATGGCGAGTATTTGTGGAAAAGCAAGACAAGCCCTACAAAAATGTTCCACTACAAGAAACGCAGTTTCGAATCTCCGCACCACCAAATCTTCTTCTTCTTCTTCTTTATTTGGAGCTTCCAAGTTGCCTGGATTTGCACCATCTCCTAACCCCCGTTTCTCTTTTCAGAAGCTATTTACTTCCTCTAGGTAACAATTTTTACCCAAAAAGTTTTTATATTTTTAGCAATTTTTATTTCTATACTGTAATTTTAAGCTTTCTAACTGATACCCATTTGAGTTTAATTGTGATTTCATTAGTTTTGTTGATTGCCCATTTCAATTTGATAGCTTTATTATGCCTATATAGTATGTGGGTTTGAAGATTCTGCATTTTTTTTGAAGGTTTTAGATTAGAAATATGGGTTAGAATGCTGAATTATCAGAATTATGATTAATTTTCAGGGTCATTGATCAACAAATCAAACTAACAATTGTTGGGTTTTTTTTCTCATAGCAAGATACCGTCAACCAATTTTTTATATATATGTATAGCATTTTTTTAGTTCTATACTAGAATTCTAAGCTTTTTAATTGATACCCATTTGAGCTTAGTTGTGATTTCATCAGTTTTGTTGATTGCCCATTTCAGTTTGACAGCTTATTATGCCTATATATTATGTGGGTTTGAAGATTCTGCATTTTGTTGAAGATTTTAGATTAGAAATCTGGGTTAGAATGCTGAATTTCTTATGAGAATTATGATTAATATCAGGGTAGTTGATCAATAAATCAAACTAACAATTGTTGGTTTTTTTGCTCATAGCAAGATACCAATTTGATGGTAGTTTATGTTGCTGCTGCTATATTCAGTGACTGCCCAATTGCACATTTCGACCTATTAGCATACTTTTCTTTCTTTTTTAGATTAGTTGTTTCATTTTTCCCCTCCTGTGCTGTTAAATTAAGCATATATGTTGCTTGATTGATGATTTGAGTTGCCGTTGAGGGTAATATATGTTCTAATGAGATGACGATGCTGATGTAGGATTCCTGTGGAGTTGGGATGTGCAGATTCGTTAATGCCTTTGCATAGTGTCACTGCCTCTTCCTTGTTGACTTCCTTGCTATCACTTCATTCACAGAGCCGGGGGTGTCTTTCTGAAGGTAAGTTATGAGCATGTTGTGCTTTTGTAGTCATATTTGCTTGATGCAATTAGTCTATGACTTTTGAATTCTTGTTAATGTATTATGTATGAGATGTGGATTACTGCTATCTTTGGTTGTTGCTCGAACAATGAATAGTACAAGTATGCCTTGTTGATATATTGGTGGTTCTTGATCCGAGTTCTGTTACACCATATAATTTTTGAAGAACTGTATAGGCAACTTTGGTTTGACATATGCTGGTGTTGTGTTGGGCTGTATTCCTTCTTTCCTGGAATCTTCATAATATTTCCTCTAGGTTGGTCAGCACGTCCAGTAACTGCTCTTCTTTTAAAAGCTGGAATCAAGTTTATTCCTTGAAATACAGCTTAATTTAATCTTTAAAGACAGATGTAGGTTAAATATTATTGCTTTTCACACTTAAGAGTTTTTTCCCCCATTTTTTGGGTGTGTGGGTGTTGAGAGGGGGAAGACAGTTCGCCTGCTAGTGATATTGAATTGAAGCTCTTTGTGGTAGGTTTACACTGTTACAGTATTTCATTTTTATTCATCTTTAGCTAGCTACCTTAAGGGACGTGCAAGTAGTGGTTATATTCTTGTTATGGATTGAGGTGTGGACTCTAGGTATCTAGGGAATGAGTTTGTATTTTTGGTCTCACATCAGGATTTTCCAACAAGCTTTGATAACTTTCCGATGTCAAAGAGCGAGTTTCTTTCGTAGCTATTTGGCTTGTGTTGTGAATCGTGATTTTGGACTTATTTCTATTAGTAAGAGTTGAAACCCTAATGGCCCGATTGGAAAGCAATAGTCAAATGGTGGTGATAGTGATGATTGATGAATTACATGTAATTTTGTAAAGAAAAATCCCATGCAATGCCCGTGGTAATGGAACTTCATCCCCAAACCTGTTATTTTTCTACATACATTACCACTACACTCAATACCACCTTTAAAGTGGTAATGGATGGTATATGCAAATTACGAAGAAAATAAGACATTTGGGGATGAATAAGCATTAGCATGGACATCGATATAGGACTTTCTTAACAAAAATACCTATAAATTGAACCAATATTAAACACCGTCTACCAAGCAAGCTGTAAACGTAAGATATTGAAGTTGTGCTATTTGTCCTGAATACAAGAAGACAGAGTTCTAACAGAAAGAAAATCTGTGATAATAGGATGTGTTTTCTCCTAACCCTCCCCTTTGGTCGGAAGCATGCAGTGTTTGTTTATGTTATGGTAATTCACTTCCCAACTGAAGTGATTTGGGAATCGAAGAAGTATTTTTTTTTTTTTAATAAAAATTTGGCTTTGCTAGTTCTTAATTAATTCAAGCCTGTGACTTCCAAATCCTAAAATATTTGACACCCTATGTCCCTATCATGTAATACTAGATGTTGCCATTGGCAATACTTGCGATCAAGAACTTTGTTTTGCCTTTCACCTTTTGCATGTGTGGCATACTCATTCTGCACGTCCTGATGTCGGGCTTTTCTTTGAATGGATACTTCTTTTTTGCACACACAAGGCCTGTTTTTACATATCTGAAAAACTGAAATACATACTAGGGGTGTTTGGTAACTAGCTTTTGGGTGGCTTTTATTGGCTTTTGGCTGTTTTCATGTGGTTAAACAGCCACAAAAAGTGTTTGGTAAGTGGATTTTGGATAGTCAAAAGCCAAAAGCTGGGTTTAGCAGCTTTTTTTGGTTGGCTTTTGCATTCATCTGCATTACACAGCCAACAATAACAGCTGATTTTTCCAAACACTTTCATTAACTGTCAATAGATAAACAACCAGCATAAATAGCTGGTCAAATCAGCCAATTAAAACAGCCAACACCCAATTGGCAAACATAGATCTTTACTGTTGTGTGAATTAGCATGGACTCTATTGATGCAATATTAATTGTTTATTAGTTTTATAAGAAGTCTTTTAAGTAGGCATCATATAGATGTCCACTGTCCCCTCCCCACCCCCTCTCTGAACTTCGTTTTACGATGAAGTCAATTGACAGCAGCATGGATACTTGAAGAGCAATTCCTTTTACCATATTTGACATGAAACGAGGTTCAGATTATTATGTTTGCTTAAGAAGTACTCCCTTTGTATTTTTTTATCTTTCCTACTTTGACTTTGCACGTTTGCCAATGCACTTATTCTACGTTAAATATCTTTCATTACATATTAGTAAAAATTATAATAATTGAATAATATTAAAATACTCATTGAGACGAATCAAACAAGACCCCAGATGACTATATTTTTTCTTATATATTGAGAAAAAAATTTAAAAGATTCTCTCTAATTGTAAATAGTGTCAAGATTCCAAGTGAAAAAGATAAAAAAATACAAAGGGAGTATTAGTGATACTCCCTCAAAAGAAGAAAAAAATTATTGGTGACAGTACCCCACTATTGCAAAAATTATTACAGACTGGTCCTATAACTACCATTGTTACTTTAATAAATTAAAATTATGATGCTTAATTCGTAAAATAGATTCCAACGCGTTTCCACTTTGTTGAAAAAAATCATGGTTGCTAAATGCAACCTTCATTTACTATACATAACCCACCTAAATACCCTAAATACCCCTCTTCCTTCATAACACCTTTCTCCCTCTCCTTCATCCTCCCTCCTTTCTCTCTCTTCCTCCCTTGCTGCCCCCAAACTGCATGTCATCCAATAGCCATTTTCGTCCAAAAAATGACCCTATCTCCTCCCACATTATTTTTAATTGTATGAAATTGCTGGTAAATTGCTAAATAGTTGTATTCTTTAAGCATTTCGAAGACAATTCGAGTGGGTCTTTTTTCTCAGAATTTCGGGTATATTCAAGTGACTTGCAAGTACCATGTCATTGCAGATTTTCATATAAAATTCAAGCCAAGTGTTGTATAGTTTAATTAACCAATTTTGCTTTAGATTTTGTTTTTAATTTCATGAATGAAATGGCCGTGAATACTGAATTTTGCTTCCTTCTCATTTCTATTCAATCTTCATCTCATGACAGATAATTTTAATCAAGAAAATAAAAACCAAATCAACCAATTGATATAAACTTTCTTAAGTCTTAAACTATTTGAATTTCTGATTCTTGAATTTGTTCATATGGATTGAATGAAGTAGTACTTGCTATTTCTTGTAGATTGATTGAAATAATAATAGCTATTTCATACAGATTGAATGAAATAGCAGGGGCTGTTTCATTCACCTGGGATGAAATAGTAGTGGTCATTTCATATAGGTTGGATGAAATAGCAATATAGCATAATCCATTATAATGCCTCTCACGAAATTATGACTGTGGACTAGGATGGACTAACAACTCTAATTTCTCAAAGCAAACCTGAATCTGTAAAGTGAAAATTATTCATTGAAGTTGTCAATTTTTATTTTTTCTTCTTTGTATTTCTGATCTCTTTGTCTGTACTGTGGGTATTGAATTACAGGGATGTCTAGTAAACTGCGTCATATAGACTAGATTTTTCCGAAATTTGTTTTTTGATGCACTACCAAACATGGTTTATCTTTTGATCTGTATTGAGGCAGATATGCTCAATAAGATAGATAGAGAATAAAGATGTTTGATGGAGTACAATCCGCCGACTGGAAGTGCCGAAATGAAACCATTCTAGTTGATTTTTTGTATGGCCTATTCTAGTTGATAGATATGGCTCTTTTCTCTCATATACTTAATGAACTTTACCTTTAAAGATTGAAGATCAAATTCAATTTTAATAATTAATCTTATAATTTTATGTTTCTGTATAGGAGGGGGAAAATATAAATTTTTTTTTTAGCTAGAGAGTATTTTTTTCTTTTGATAGGAGAGAGAAGATTTTTTTTGAGAGAGATGAAAATAAGGGTTTGAAGGGCTGCGTTTAGTAAAGTTGGGTTGCGTTTAGTAACCCCCATTTTTAATGTATCAAAATGGAAGATAAGTAAAACCATTTGAAATATAGGGGAAGGAGGGACGTGCTCATAACACTTAGAGCACGTTTGGTTCGTGATTTTTGGGCTCCTAGAAACGGAATCAATTACCGATTCCCGTTCTTTTTGTTTGGTTCAACCCCTCATCAATCTATTAATGGTAATGGACTCCCCCAATTTGTTACCCTTCCCTCCCCCTTAAGTAACAAAATACATTATTTGGTGGTAATGATTACCATTTTATGGCTTGAAACAAACACCTAATAAAGCTAACCATTTTTGTTACCATTCCTCTCTTCTATTTGTTTCCATTCCCTTTCCATTCCATATCTTGAACCAAACGACCCCTTAGAGCGTCGAGATTTGCTGCAACTTTTTTTTTTGATAATTAAAAAAAGAGTGAAGAGACTAAAAAACCCTAGCTATTTGTGAGTAGTTGTTATTAATCTATCATTCCTCATGAATGGTTGCCCTTCTTTGTAAGGAAAGTAGGGCTAAACCTTTATTCTTTAATACTTGTACAAGTGATTAACAACTCATGATGACAACTACCTTACAAAACCTCTAACAACAAGTTTAGTCCCAAGTCTTTTAATACTTGATGGCCTACTAAAAAATGATGTCGTTAAAATCATGATAATCTTGTTAAGACTTAACTAATCTTGGTATTTTAGTCCTAAAACATAATTATTACTTCTAAAAACAAGTACCATATTATTTTGGGGACCCACCTATTTAAGTAAAAAAGATGTATGAAAAAGCAAAAAAGAAAAAGTAAGTTCAAGTGAAACTTAACCGACCAAGTCTTAACTTGAATCTTGAAATTTTAAGACTCAGCTTGAGACTTGACTAAAACTTCTTAAGAAAAATGAAGTAAAATGTGAACCCAAGTCTTAAGACCGGTGAGACTCATAAAAGGTGATGTCATCCCAAACCTATAGGTGTTGTTAAGTTGAAGTTTATATTTCTCTTAGAAATAAAATTTTCTAGGAAATAAGAATTTGAGGTTGTGTTTTGTTGGAAGAAAATAATAACTAAAAAAAAACATAGGTAGTGGAAGTTTCCGGAAAATGAAAATTCTCACAAGACATGATAAATTACTCACCACACTTAATGATTGAAATTCTAGAAAATGAAATTTACTAACGAAACAATTTTGGCTAATTCATAGGAAATAATAAAAATGGATAAAATTTCCTATGAATTATAAATTCCTATGTGAGCCAAACATTTGGGGCCATATATCTCTATTATATAAGGCAACTCTTGACCTTTTGGTGTCCGCCCTCTTTACCCAAAATACCCCTAATAGAAAAAGAAAATTACAATTCTATAATTTTGTGAGTTTTAAAAAAAAATTGAACCGCCCAAAACTGGCAGTTAGCAAAAAAAAAAAAAACTACACGAACTTTAAACCACGAGAGTGGCTCGGCTTCCTTCAAAACAGAGTTCTCTTCCCCCGTTTTATCATCAAATACTCTCTTTAATCAGAAGAAACCAACGAAAAACAAGTGCCAATTCAGATCAGGTTATTACAAAGCATAAATAAATTTCATTTCTTCATAATCCTTTTACGATTTGAAAGTCTAACATTCATTTTTTTTTTTTTTTTTTTTATTTTAATTTAGACACAAGGAGAAATGAAAGTGCCATTCACAATCAACCATCAAGAGTTGCAATTGCTATGAGGAAAACGAACAAAGGTATTTATTTAAACTTCTCAATGTAAAATGGTGGTATTTCGTGAGCAATTGCAACTGCAAGCAGAGTAATTGCAAGTTCTCAGCAATACCATTTCAAATTTAATTCTCAATACAAGAGTTCGAAAGGGATGTTGAGTAAGTAGATTATAATGAGAATCTAAATACCCGAAGAATTCGAACTCGGGAAAACCAGCAAAAGAAAGGAGCATGCGGCGATGGTGGGAGGAGAGAGGTTGGTGGTGTTTGCGTTTTATGGTGGTCATGGGAGGTGATGTTGGTGGTGGTAGAATAGGAGAAGGGAGGGGCGGATTCATGGGGATGAGGCACGATGGTGATGGAAGGTTGTTGTGGTGTTACTGATTAGTTAATGGAGTTTATTGATTTGGGAAATCAGAGGAAGGTGATGTAAATTGTAAGGTGGTGCCGTGGTGGTATAAATAGTGTTGGTTGTTTCTAATTTTTGGGAAACCAGAGGAAGATGAGAAGAGGGCACAAGAAGGAGAGAGACAGTGATGACCCATATTTGTTTTCACAAATTTTTTCTTCTGGAGTATATGTTTTCACCATTAGAAGAATGATTACAATGGAAAATACTCTAATTTAGATTTATTTTAACTTTCTTTGTTATCACATTTTTTTTTTTGTTATTTCATTGTTGCACTATTAAGATGTATTTCTTTAATAAAATTTAGTGACCAACTTTCCATACATATTATTTCAAGTTATTAGATTTAATTATGCAATCAAATTAACTTTCTATATGATTTCGCACGCATAGCGTGCATGTAAGGCTAGATGTTAATTCAGCGAGTAGAGGGAATATTGTGGGGAATTGGGAATGTGGTGGTGGAGGTGGTCGTTGTGGTGGTGGAAGGAAGGAGAGCAAGAGAGGAGTATGATTTTAGAGAGAGAAAATGGATATGTTAAAGAGAGAGATCATGTTGGGGTTTATTATCAGTTGAAGACATGAGTTATGTTTTGAGTACTGAGTTTAAAAATATAGTTACTAGTAAGAAATTGAGTTATCCCTTGATATTAAAGCCACTAAAAGCATTGAAAAACCTTAAAAATAGTTATAATTAAATAATCAGGTAGGCATTATAAGATTATTATTTTAAATATTAATAATATGACAATCTTTATTAATTATATATCCATAGAAAGTTATAAAAATACCCAAAAAACACAAATGCAACTTTATAAATCTTATTTTCCAAAAAAAAAAAGGACACATCGACTTCCTAATTACTAAAAATAATCAAAAAATATAAGTAGTACTTCCTCCGTTTCATTTTACTTGCTACACTTCTCAATTCACGGACTCCTAGGCAATTTTTGGAGAAGATAGAGGTAGAGAGTAAAAAGAAAAGAGACCCATGTGAGAGGAGAGAGATAGAGAGAGTTTATTGCCCAAAAAGGAAGTGTAGCAAGTAATATGAAACTTCCCTATATGGAAAGTGTAGCGAGTAATTTGAAACGGAGGAAGTATATAATTACTAAAGTTGACTTAATTTATCTCAACCTGAACTGAAGTGAACTGAACTTAATTTCTCTAAACTTAATTTATGTAAACTGAACATAATTCAACTTCCATTATTTCAGTCCATGAACAGGGCCTATATATTTCTTTAAATTGAAATTGTGCTACGAATTGGTTGTCTCATAAAGGGAATTATGTGGTGGTTTGAGAGTCTCACATGCCATCTTTTTATCTTGAGCTATGTTATCTATCATGCGTTTCGTTGTTGATTCTAATTGATTAGCTTATTTACTTTCACCTTCATATGCACTTATAAAACTTAGATAACGACTTCGCACGCATAGCGTGCATATAAGACTAGTCTCTATTATATAAGCCAAGGGGGGAGTTATGCTGTCCCCTCTTGAAAAGACTTATATACCTTTAATCTCGCAAAAGATAATAAAGAAAAATATTTTCTTAATTCTTTCCTCATCAACAATTATGGGTAATAAGGAAAGTTTTACATTACCAAAAAAAATAGATAAAAATGTGTAAAAACAGGGAACTCACAATTGATTTTTTTTTTTTTTTTTTTTTTAACCCAAATGATGTAATATACCAAAAAGTACACAAGACTACAAGAAGGAAACACAACAACTAAACTAGAAAACAAAAACTAGCAGCACTAAGGAGGAAGGAGATGGGGGATTGCCACCCCACGAAAATCTTTATCAATGATAGAGCTAAGCCCAGCAGGTGCAGACGAAAGAGTAGTGGTAGGGAGGGGCTGAGAAACCCCATAATTGGCAAACCAATCTGCAGCTCGATTCCCTTCACGATAAACATGTATAATCTTCATCAAACAAATACAATAGTTCAGCATGTGTGTACATTTGTTTCTTCCCGCCTCTTGATTGCACAACATTTGAAAGCAAGCTAGATTGTCGAGTTGGACCATCAATTTGCTTATCTTCAGCTCACGAGCGAGCTCAAGGCCCTTAGTGAGGGCCATAAACCCAGCTTTAAATACATTGCAATAACCGAAGTTCAGCGAGAGTTGTTGAACTGCATTACAATTCAAATTATAAACTGACAACTAAATCAATTTTCAAACAATTATAAAAGCAAAGATTTACCGAGATTCTTACTATCTAAACTCTCAGTTGCAATAACAATTTCAAATAACATGCATAAACAAACCATAAAAGAATTAAGAAACTTAGAGAATATTCATTTTTTTTTTATTTTTTGGGGCTCACAATCAGTTGAGATAATAAATAATTAAAGAGATAAACAACATCATTAGATAATGTCAATTTATAATTTATTTTTTATTGAAGCACTATTCACCATAGTATGCCTAAAAACCTCAATTACCCAGTGAAATTAAATTGAACTACTACTCATAAAATACGCCTATAAAATATATGTATTTTTAAATAAATAAAAAACATAACATAGGTTATTGTTTAAAAGGAGAGTTGTTGAATTATCTACCAAATACAAGATAACATATCCTACCTCGGCATAGTCTTTTATGAAAAACATTACTCTTTACACTAGAGCAATGCAAATAAAAAATCATAACGCTCATCAATATTCACCATAAATATTACACTCTTAAGTTAGCTTTTTAACACTTTTTGATACTAATATTAATATACTATCGCACGCATCGCGTGCATATAATGCTAGTGAGTATATAACTTAACACCCTCTCGTCAAATGAGTATAAATTATTAATTATTATATTTGATTCAATTTACTTGCTACATTTGATAAATTGACACTGTTCACTTTGTAAGTTTGACCGTATTTATTTTTATATACACAGATAAAAACATAGCCATGTGGGATCTTGTTTGATTTGTCCCAATAAGTACTTTTCAAATATGCAGTTTTTGTAATTTTTTTCTAGCATATAACTTAAGATATAAACATTTAAGTTGTGTCTCGGCAAATGTGGAAAAACAAATGTAGCAAGTAAATTGAATTAGAGGGAGTATGACTAATGGGTATAAAACCCTTTTTTTTTATTTGGTAAGATGAATAACCTCTGGGTTGCCCTCGTACAGGGCTCAACCCAAAGGCCCATGCACTTGGAAGGAGGGGGAGTTGTAAGGGGAATTCTCCTCCAAGTGCCCCTCACTTAGCTTTGAGTGACAAGTTGGTATAAAAATTAGATTTGTGTAATATTTAATCTTTTTTTTCTTGATGGAGGAACACCAAAGGGCTTGTTCTCCCCAACTTATTTTCAGTTCAGTTCAAGATAACCTGTAATGGATCTTTTGGTATTGGGACAAGCAGCCCAATCTGCATCTGAGAAAGCTTGTAAAACCAGCTTGGAATCACCATGAGGAAGAATTCCTTGTCCTACAGTACCTTGCACATACTGTAAAACATGATGCAGGGCTGACAAGCGAGGTTCTCTTGGGTGCTGCATGAACTAACTCAAGGCTTGTACTGCAAAACTGAGATCCGGTCTAGTGTTGGTTAGAAAATTTAGTTTTCCAATAATAGATCTATAATGTTCTGGATTAGAAATGAGATTTCCTTCATCGGTATGTAATTTGAGGTTGATAGGTAAAGGTGTGGGAGAAGTTTTGGAGATCAAAATTACTAAAATCAAGTAATTCTTTGGTGAATTTGGTTTGAGTTAGGACAAAACCCTGTTGTGTGTGATTGACTTCCATTCCAAGAAAATAATTTAAAGGACCCTGTTCTGTGTGAGAGACACCTTTGGGCATGTGCATGTACACTTCTTCAAACAAATCACCATGGAGGAAGGCATTATTCACATCTAACTGAAAAATAGGCCATTTATGATGAGATGCCAAGGCCAAAATACACATTAGAGTAGGCATTTTGATGACAGGAGAGAAGGTTTCATCAAAGTCTATTCCTTGAGTCTGTGTATACCCCTTTACAATAAGTCTAGCCTTGAATCTCTTTATAGAACCATCAGCTTTCATTTTGATTTTATATACCCATTTGCAACTGATTGCTTTATTTCCTTTAGGTAAGGAAACCAAATCCCAAGTTTGATTATCTTGTAAGGCCTTTATTTCATTATTATTGCTTGAACCCATCTAGAATCAAGGATAGCTTCTTCATATGTTTGTGGTTCTTTAAGCTCAGTAGCAGTCTGACTGAGTGAAGAATAATCTTTTGAGACAGTAACCAAATTACACCAATGTGTGGAGCTGAAATTGCAATGATGATCAGTTAAGTAAGATAGTGGTTTCCTCAATCTTGTTGAGTGTCTGATTGGATTGTTATTTATAGTTGAAGAATCAGTTGAATTATTTGTATTATAAGAGGTACTGGTGATATCAACCAGTTGAGAAGAATCAGAAGCATAAGACATATCAGTTGTGTTTAGAGATTGCAAAATATCAGGAACATCAAAGAAAGAAGGATGTGTAAAGGGTGTAGAGGCGGGGAGATAAAGATGGGAAGATGATGAAGAATAGGAAGGAGCTGACTGTAAATGGAAAGGAAAATGAAGCTCATGAAAGATAATATCTTTGGAGATGAATATTTTGTGTGTTTCAAGATTCAAAAGTTTAAAACCTTTCTAACCTAGGGCATAACCAACAAAAACACATGGAACAGCCCTATGATCAATTTTGGATCTGTTGTGTTTTGAGGTGGAGACATAGCATAAGCAACCAAAAGCTTTCAAAATAGACAGATCAGGAAGCTGTTGATATAACATTTGATATGGTGTAAGAAAATGAATAGGCTCAAGTGACATTCTATTAAGCAAATATGTGGCACACATAAGACACTCTCCCCGATATTGTTTTGGAACTTTATCTTGATAATATAAAGTTGTAGCAGTCTCAAGAATGTGTCTATGCTTCCTTTCCACAACACCATTCTATTGGGGAGTATTAGCACAACTTGTTTCATGAATTATACCTTTGTTTAATAGAATAACCTTTAAAGGTCCTTCACAGAGTTCCTGAGCATTATCACTTCTAATCTTCTTTACTTTGGTATTGAATTGTGTTTCAACAAAGAGAAAGAATTGTTGTAAAACAGATACATCAGATTTATACTTTGATTAAATAATTCCAAGTATATCTACTGTAATCATCTACTATAGTAACAAATTGATTACAACATGTGTGAGTATGAACCCTGTATGGTCCCCCACAAGTCTAAATGTAGTAATTGAAAAGGAGCAGTAGACTTTAGTGTGCTTACAGGAAATGAAAGTCTAGAACAGGACAGATTTGACATATAGTTGAATGCATACATTCAGCTACAGAACATTCAGGTATAACATGTTTTATTTGAGGAAAAGGAAGATGACCTAATCTTATATGACGTAATCTAGCTTTATTGAGAGCACTAGTGACAGAGGAGGGAACACTCAAACCTTTTGTGGAGGAAACAGACTGAACAGATTTGTTGATCTGGTATAAACCATCAACCAGATTACCAAGAGGAAGTGATGGCTCTTTCAAGGATTGCCCCTGAAGGAAACTTGTATTGTGAGAGAAGAAGATTGTAGATGAAAGATCTAAGCACAATTTATGAAATGAGAGGAGATTGAACTGAAAATCGGGAGCATGTAACACATTGTGTAAAGTAATTTTAGAATTTAGAATCACAGTGTCAATGTGACAGATCAGATTTCTCTTGCCATTAAGAATAATAATAGAGCTAGTAAAAGGTTTAGAATCAATGAATATATGGTCTATAGCTCCACTATCAATTATCCACTGAGATTTGAAACAGGGAACTAAACAGATAGTACTTGCTAGATTAGCCTGGTGAGTAACTTCAGGATCAGTAGAAGAAGTTAACAACGATTGTATGTTTCACATCAATTTTAACCACGGGTCTTCTTTCCGCTAAAGGTTCCATGCACAGCATAAATATAGACACTTGCATGACAATAGTTAGAAGTGTGGGTAACATCTATCAGCCACTTGAAATTGTGATAGAAGGATAAGGCCATTAATTAAATTTCAAAAACGAGATGAATAGTCCCTCTCCCTTCTTAGCATTTCCCAAACTCTCTGTGCTTATAGTTGGGTACATCAAAGGAGACGTGCAATACCGCAGATTATATCCCATATAATAGACATGGAAACTAAGATCAAGGCTACCTTTAGTTAAACTGAAAACATATTCAAAGAAAAGTATTTTTCAATGGAAAAGACAATTGTAAATTAGTGTTCATTTATTTGATTTCTCACAAGAAAAGTTAGTCAAAATGGAATAAAATAAATACGAAGGCCATGAAAATGGAAGAAAACAAATAATAAGGCTATGAAAATGTGACATCCATTGATTTAGAAAGGAAAGTTAATTAACAAATATGGATGTTTAGAATTTAGATACACTATGTTAAGAAGCAGATTGAAGTTAGAAGTAGAATGAAGATGGCATGTGACCCATTCTTCTGATATGAACTGCTTTCTCGAATGTCTTGACCGCATTTCCGTTCATTTAGCCTCTGCATTCGCATGCTTCTCTTCAGCGGTTCTTCAAGCAGCAACGAGTTTATTGGTGTACTTCTCATGTACTCTAACTTCTAGTCTCTCAGCTTTCACCTATAACATCAAATAAAGAAGCAAAGATAATCCTTAGTGTTAAATGTGTGCGCAAAAACTTGTAATCAACAGTTGCATGCTTATGTGTCCTAAATTACATAACACATGGGTGGCATCCCAAACTACAAATTACAAAAAAAAAAATCTTGCATGGACCACCCATGTTTTAAAGTTACCGTTCTTAGGTAATTATATTGAGTTGCCACTTTATGCGTTAAAGTCACCAATACATAACGACTTTAACAACAGTGAAATATATGAAATCTGCAAAAATTATCCAGGTCCATAATTTATAGTGGTGTAGGTCTATATGAGATTCAATGTTACAAAAAAGCCATTCCTCTCTTTCTAAAGACCACCGAAAACCATCAATTTATAATTCTAAGATAATTACCTATCTTAACATACTTAAGTTGTATGCAAGAACATCCTCAAGATTATGTATTAAAACGTCAGGATGCTGCATAGATTTCAGATTTTTTTTTCAGTTAAAAAAGCCTCTGAGTAGAAAAAATAGATCAATGATCTTTTTCTGATGATTAAGAAGATCAATCGATCTGACAATATCTTCACAAATGATTTCAAGTCACTGAGGCCCGCTAAAAGTTAAGACCTCCTAAAGTAGGGACCTACACAAGTTAATCAATAGTTCATACCTTTTAAAAATTATCACCCACATTTCAAACCCCTATTGTCAAATTTTCCTTATAATTATCACAGCATCAACTTAAATCTCACCCAAATTTTAAACTAGTCTTACAAGGCTAAAATTACGAATAACCCACTTCCCTTCCCCCCAGCTCTCTCAGTCTCTCACCCTCACCTTCTCCCTCATCCCTCGCGTTCTCTTCCCCTCCTACTCCGTCTTATAGAATTTTGCAAATTTAGATAAACTCTTACTACTTTCTCTCGCTGCACTCCATGAACCTCCATTTTCCCTCTCCTCTTTCAGTTTTTCTAATTTTGCAAATTTCAGAAAGTGTTTTTCACTTCCCCCCTTTTACACTGTCTCTCTCACTAGTTTACATTGGTTTAGTTGATCTAATAAAGTCTTCTTACTTTATTTTTGTTCTTCCATCAAAGAAACCTTACACTAAAAGTGTTGTCATAAAAGTAAAAGTTTTATCTCTTCCTCAACTACACTTTAAAATTGGTCTCTTGACCTTCTCCATCTTACTATGTTCAAGCAAATTTTATGAGCTCTAAAATGATCTTCCTACAGTATTTTTATCTCAAGCATACTCTTAAATGGTCGCTTAAAACTGTTCTTTATTTGTTTCTCCAATCACTCTTCCTCTGATCATCTTCTCCCTCCCTTTCCCCCTCTCTTCCTCTTTTGCATTCCCCCTAGTGCTCATGCCCCACCTTCCTTTCTCCATCACTTTTATTTTATGGTTTTGTGAATTTAAATACAATCGAGCCTTTTCTACCCTAAAAATGGTAACGGTTTACCCGTAGTGAACTAAAATTTTGAACCCATTTGGTGTCATCTTATTTTCACATTTAGCTCTAGAGTGAAAAATCAAAATTTTGTAGTGGAAAAGGTGAACAAAGAAAAGTTATTTACAACAATTTTTAATTATAAATTGGAGGTAACAAGAATTTTAACAATCAAAAAGTTGAAAACAACAAAGAAATGTACTTGTAGATGGATTAACAAAGGGCAAATCCTAAACGACCACACCAGCAGATTGTGAAGCCAAGCAATTCGGAATTGAAATCATATCCCCAAGAATCAAATCAAGAACATACCTCTGTAGCATGGGAAAACACATCTTTGATAGCCATCTTCTCTACTCTTCTATTGCCTCATGTTGTTCTTGAAAACAAAGGGAGAAACTTTAACTTACCAATTTAGGGTGGAGAATAACATTTTAGGTGTAACCACCACACAATCGTCATAAGAATATAAAATAATGAGCTGATAAAGACTTCAAAACTAACCCATCAAAGTAAAAGACTAAATTATTCAGATTTAGTTCATAATTAAAGTCGGGGAAAAAAAGGCTCAAAAAATTTGAATCCGAAGAAAGAGAGAAACGTTTACTTTGTTTTGGGTGTTCTGTGTTGGAGAAAGTGCGTCAAATATTACTTATATCGAGACTTAAACTCTACAACAATATCTTGTTTAGGACACCCTTTGGATCATTGTAGTAGTCATTTAAGATCTTGAAGACTACTCCTGACAAATTCGTGGTAAAGATGGAAGGGTGGTGATATCGTCTCCCAAACTTTTGTTACGCTTGTGATACATTGGGGCATATCGAAAGGGATTGCCTTAGTGTGTCGGAGGATGAAAGAGAAGTTGAAATGAAGTGGAGGTCATGGTTGCGGGCCTCTCATAGGCGTGGGAGGTTAAAGATGGAGGAAGAAGTGCGGAGTTTCCGTAGTTGTGCTCGCAACATCGAGTTTGCCAGGGACGATGGAGTAGCGAGAGATGATAATGGTGGTCGTCCTGAGGGGCCATCTCAGGAGAATATGCCGCGCAAGGTTGTGGATGACAGCAGGTCCGAGGCTGTTACTCCAAGTCTGGGTAGCACCGATGATGCAATGCCAAGTCCTATTGAAACTAACACTCCACCTCTCATCATTATGAATGTAAGTTCACCTCCCCCCTTGAACTTTTCTACTGGATACTCTTCCCCGTTGAAAGTAAAAAATAATAGAAAAGCTGCTCGTAAAAATGTTGTTGAACCGAAGCACCCTGACTTAGTGGACGATTGTTGTATGAATATGGATATTAATAATAATTCTGGCCTAAAGCGCAAGCAAGCAGATGATATGGTAGTTGATGATTCTATGGACTTGAATGTGGGTCACAAAAAGATAAAAATTGATTGCTCTCTCTCAGGTGGCAGTACTATGAACACTGTCAAGGCGGAGGTTGGCGAGTCCCAACCCCGCCCGGCATTATGAATCTGTTGAGTTGGAACTGTCGGGGCTTGGGCAACCCTTTGGCAGTTCGTAGGCTCCGGCGTTGGAGCATGGTGTCTAATATTAGCCTAGTTTTTGTTTCGGAAACAATGATACAAGGAGGCGTAGCTGAGAACTTGAAGTTTAAATTGGGGTTTGATTGTTCTTTTGGAGTTAGCAGTGTTGGGAGGTCGGGTGGTTTGTATGTGTATTGGAAGACTGCTCTCTTAGTTTTAATCTTGTTTCTTTCTCTCAGCATCACATCTGTGGCGATGTTAAGGGAGAGAACGGAGTTACGTGGCGTTTCGTGGGAGTGTATGGATGGGCAGAGACAGGGGAGAAGTTCAAAACTTGGGACTTGATGCGTTTGATAGGTGAGTGGGAGGGCCTTATTCTATTTGGTAGAGACTTCAATGAGGTGTTGAGCATGGATGAGGTGGAGGGGAGTAGTGCGGTGGATCGTAGAGCCATGCCTGACTTCCGAGGAGTGATGGATGAGTTGAAGTTGCGTGATTTGGGATTTACGTGTAACAACCCGCACTTCCGAGCTGCTAGCAAATCACACTTAATATTCATAAACTTCAACTATCATTCATTAACCTTGATTACACAACACCGACAGCGGAATATAATTCAAAATACGCTTCCAGCTCTTTTATCGTCCACAATACATCAGCCCATAATAGTATATACAACTTCAAAATCTAAGCCAATTAAATCTCCAAATAGATACAATCATACATTATAAGAATATTTCTCAACAACGTATAACCTCCATCTCGGGTTGAGCTGGACACCCCTCATACCATACCTAATGATCATCAATCCATTATGGAGCGTGCTTGCCTGCACAATTTCTAACAATGAACTCTGCCCCCACCAGTACAGGTTCCAAGAACAAAATCAGATAAACGGAGTACACACTGTCCAACCAGAATTTTTTTGGTGGCTTAAAACATGCTTACAGAATTAAGATTATCATACGGATATTAGAAATAGAAATCAAGATACAGAAATGTCATAACAAAAGAATCATATAACAAATACTTCAATACAATTAATGTTACTTCTTGTTTCAATATAATAATACGAATATCTCGTAACATATGTAGTGTATACACTAGTATAGAATTAACGATTTGCGTCGGACCTGGGACCACCATTTGCGTCGGACATTGGTCCGACGGCACAAGTCTCGACGCAAATTTGATAGTACGATCTGCGTCGGACTAAGACACGACGCAGATTTAGTGTTATTTGCGTCGCATGTATTGCATAGTCTGACGCAAATGGCCCTTTAGCCCTAAGCCCAACAACACCATATGCGTCGCATGATGGTCTGTGTGCGACGTAGATCATCCCCTTTATATTAAAAAAAAAAAAGTCAATCTGCGTCGGACTTTGAACACCATCCGACGCAGATGACAGTTTTTTTATCAAAAAAAAAATAAATTTTGTTCACCCATCAGAGGATCTTTATTAAAAAGAACAGATCAACTTTGTTTTCCATTCAAGACCTACATCCTAATTCCCAGATCCAAATAGAATCAGAAAATTTTGTTCATTGCCTACTACAAAAAATTAAATTTCGTTCATGATCTTTATAATACCGCACACTAATTAAAACATATACATAAATTACAGAAAATAAAAAAGATAATTTACAGAAATATGAAAAACAAAATAAACCCTAAAATTGATAAGAAATTGAATCAGAAAATTCAAAAACTTAAGAGTTCCAAAAATTCTACAAAATTGCATCAAAAAACAGCGAAAACAAAACCAAACCAGCGATGATCAGGTTGAATACGGGTGAAGAAGACTGAAACTGTTATGTACATTTTGAACCATAACCCTTTTACCTTCTTTCTCTCTCCTTCCTTCGCCGGAAAACCCTTTTAGACTTGCTCTCTTTCTTCTTCGCTGCTCCTCCCTTATACCTTCTTTCGCCGGAAAACCGCTGCATTCGCCACAGAACACCACCAAAGTGAGATGCGATAGAGAGATGAGAGAGATGAGAAAACGAGAGGAACAAGAGGTCAGAAGACTCTTTCTCTCTCTATTTCTTTGAGCTTTTGCTGTGTTTGTGATTTGCACGACTAGATCTCAAAATCTCAAGGAATCCTTCGCGAATTTTCTTCCTTCTTCTGTAATTAGGGTTGGGAGATGAGAGAGATGAAGTGTAAGAGAAAACGGCTGAAGAAGGTTGGGAAAATTAACCCTAAAGTGCACCTTAAAATATGGGGAACCCATGATTTGCGTCGTGCCTCTTGGCCCACGCGACGTAAATCGTGGCCCAAAACTTATTTTAATACTCATATGTGTCGCACACTCAGGCCCATGCGACGCACATTCTGACGCACATTGTTGGATCATTTGCGTCGCATTCTCTAGATAGTCCGACGCAAATGACCTTTTTATGGTTATTTGCGTCAGATCTTTATTAACATTCGACGCAAATCATCTGTTTCTGATCATTTGCGTCAGTCTTTCTTTTGTCTGACGCAAATAGGGAGACGCAAATTATCATTTTTTTACTAGTGATACCTCAATCAGCGGAACCATGAGTATTCAATAGAACTAATCTGATCTTCTAAAATCAACTCCAACTCTAACATACTTTAAGTCATAAGAATATCTCCCACCTTTGTGTCTCAAATATAAAAACTTTCAATCATATATGTATACCGTAGCTAACTCCTTTCATAAATTCCTAACGAGTTCCTTGGTAAATCATTCCCATATTCGGCAGATAAATTCCATAACTTTTGATGAGTAAAATACTACTTCGGAAGTAAAATTTAAAATTCACGAATCACTTGCATATTCAAATGCATATTCTACTTTCTTTCAGAAATCATACTATACTGGGGAAGAGAACACGAATAGAGTTGCCATTCTGGTGCATTCTCTAAACTTTTACAAGGGACATCTCCCTCTTCCGTTATGTACTGTTTGCAAGACTTTTCAGGACATGTCCCAGAATACAGAATAAACAGAATACAGAATGTTGTTCATCACTGCTCTAGCAACTTCTTCCCCTCACAAAAACATAACTCATAAATCAATATTTTCTGAAACTCAATTCATATTTCTCGAGTCAAATATATCAAAATCTCATAACATAATCGCATTAGAGTGCTTCAGATACAAACTCAAATTGTTGTTTAATAAACGTGGTATACTCGAGTTTTCAATAACTTAGTTTAATTCAACCCTTTACAAAATTCATTTGCTAAAACCCATTCAAAGACGGACTTTAAAGGAATGCGTGTATCGAGCTGATTTTTTTGATGCATGAGACCCACCTAAACAACAAATAATGGAGCTAAACGCCTAAACTAATGGAGGGATGTTGACTTAAAAATAGATTTAACTAAAAATGCTACGAGACCCACCTAGTCAATTATAGATTTAGCTGACCATTATTGTTGCTCCTGCTCTCCCCATGTACCGGGGAAAAAATATATGCCATTTTATTTACCATCCGTATTTACCATATATCGTCCGTATTTATATGATACTTTTTCATTTTTTTCTCCCTCCTCTACTTCTTCTTCCTCCCTAAACACCATCAACTAGCCACCACTACCAACCCTCTTGCCAGCCACCTACCCCCTATTGCCGGCCCCACCCTTTGCCAAGCACCCCCATCCCACCCTCTGCACCCACCCATACCCTCACAAAGCAACCCCCCTACAGGTCCCCCACCCCCGTAGCCGCGCAGCCACCAACCCTCCACACACCCTTTGCCTCCCTCCTCTTCCCCTTTGCCCCCGCCCCCACGCCTCTCCCCCCCTCTCCTCTCCCTTCATCTCCGCAGTCCCCCACAGTCCCTCCAGCGCTTCTCTCCCGTAGTCCCCTCCCCGCGTAGCCCTCCACCCCTTCTTCTCCATCTTACTCTTTCTCTCTTCATCCTCCCCTACTCTGAAATTTCAAAAAAAAAAAAAATTTACTGTTAATGGAACTAAACAGAAATTTCGACCATATATTTTTTCGTTTTACCAAGGTAAACCAAAAAAAGCAGTCGGTTCCACTACAGTGGAGATAAAAAAAAAGGTTCTATTCCCACTAAAAAAAATTATATTTAAAGTTTAAGAATCAGTATCTTGGGTTCAATGGTATCGCTTCCTATCTCCCACATGGGAGACCAAGGTTCAATTATTGGTGGAAGCATAATTTCAATGTTGGGAGGTTGGGGTGCTTGTTAGGTCTCTGGTTGAGGGTCATGTGCAAGGACAACCTAGAAGTAAAATTCTTACTACCATGGTGTTTCCAAGAGGGGGCACTTTTTTATAAAAAATTCTGGTCCTTGTTAGTGAAGATGTGCTGCAGTTTGTACTTGATATCCTTAATAACGAAGTTCCCATAGGCTCTATTAACCATACCCATATAGTTTTGATCCCGAAAAAGAAAGAGTGTATGTCTACAAAAGATTATTGACCAATAAGTCTATGTAATGTATTATATAAACTTGTGTCGAAAACCATCTCTAATAGGCTAAAAAAAATCCTCCCTGATGTAATTAGCGATTGCCAAAGTGCTTTTGTCCCGGGTAGACTCATTACGGATAATGTACTTGTCGCATATGAACTATTTCACTTTTTGAAGAAGAAAAAGAAGGGTGTCAAGGGGTTCATGGCAATGAAATTAGACATGAGCAAAGCGTACGATAGGGTTGAATGGAACTTTGTGATAGATATGATGAAGAGATTGGGCTTTGATGATAGAGTTTGTGACCTTATTTTCAAATGTATATCTTCGGTCACATACTCATTGTTGTACAATGGCTTCCCAACTCGAAGGTTTACTCCCTCGCGTGGGCATCGAGAAGGGGACCCCATCTCCCCTTTCCTCTTTCTTCTATGTGCTGAAGGTTTCTCATCTCTTCTCCAAGATGCGGAATCAAAAAAGCATATCCATGGAATTAAAATTGGTAGACATGTGCCTCCTATTTCTCACCTTTTTTTTGCAGATGATACTCTCTTATTTACCCGGGCTTCCGAAGCTAAGGCGGATTCCATCATGGAAATTCTTATGACATATGAATTGGCCTCTGGTCAAAAAATCAACTTGGAAAAATCAGAGGTCTTTTTTAGCAGGAATGTTAGCCATGAGTCGCAGAATATGCTTCTATCGAAGTTGAATTTCCATGTTGTTGAAAAGCACGAAAAATATCTTGGGCTTCCTACCTTTGTGGGAAGATCTACGAAAGTTGTTTTCCAAGTGATTCAAGATCGCGTGTGGAAGAAAGTCAAGGGGTGGAAAGAAAGATTATTGTCTACAGCAGGAAGAGAAGTATTGCTCAAGTCAGTGGCTCAAGCGATCCCTATATATGCAATGCAATGTTTCAAAATCCCGGAAGGGGTGGTGAATAGTTTGAACTCTATCTGCAGGAATTTTTGGTGGGGTCAACAAGGAAGTGAACGAAGACTGGGGCTTGTGAGTTGGAATAAGTTGTGCCTCCCGAAGGCGAGGGGTGGGATCGGGTTCCGGAATCTAAGTGCCTTTAATGATGCTCTTCTAGCAAAACAATGCTGGAGATTGGTGACAAATCCGGAATCTTTTGCGGCAAGAGTGCTCAAAGGCAAATACTTTCATCGAACCTCCTTTTGGGATGCAAAAATTCCCAACAATTCAAGCTACACGTGGCGCTCAATATTGGGAGCTAGGAAACTGCTCACTCTTGGGTCTCGCTGGGTTATTGGCGATGGTCGTAGTGTGAAGTTTTGGAGGGATAAATGGCTCCCTAATCTACCGGGGGGACGACTCTTTTCGGCTCCACCTGCTGACCATGGTGAAGATATGGTGTGGGAATGGCGCAATGAGGATGACACTGGCTGGAGGTTAGATGACATGAATGCTATTGTGACTACTGAGGAGATGGAGGCAATCTTGATGACTCGAAGTAGTGATTATGGGAGCCCGGATCTTTTAGCTTGGAATCATACTAAGAATGGTGAGTTTAGTGTTCGGAGTGCATACCATCTAGAAATGGAGAGGAGGAGTGGTAATATAGGGGGCTCGAATGGTGAAGCATCTGTGGAAGAATATTTGGGAGGCCAAAGTTCCTCAAAAAGTAAAGCAGTTGGTATGGAGGGCGGTGCTCAATGGCTTACCAACGAAGGGAAAGCTAAATGACAGGGGTATGAAGCTAGATCATCAATGCCCAAGGTGTGGGGAAGAGAAGGAAACTGTGGAGCATGTTTTATTAACGTGTAGGGAAAGCCGACTTGTTTGGCGTATAGCCCCGGCTCGGATTGATAGTATTCATGAAGAGGTTCTGATGGATGAGTGGTGTAAAGGGGTGGTGATGCAATGCAAGGAGCCGAGAACATGGTCACTCATAATGATGATTCTTTGGCAAATTTGGAATGCTAGGAATGCGTGGATTTTTGAGGGCTGGAAGATGGAACACCATATTATTTGTGAGAAGGCCTTGAAGCTGCTGAATGAATTTGAAGGCGCCCTGCTTCGAGACGATTTCTAGCAACCCAGCTACCATGAATCCACTCGACGCTGGACCAAGCCTTATAAGGCCCCTGTCAAGCTCAATGCGGATGCAGCGATTAGAGAGGGGTGTTGTGGGCTGGGCGTAGTACTCAGGGATGACGTGGGGGATGTCCTTATGGCAGCAGGTGAGAGATTGGTTGGGGTTTGGTCTCCACAAGAGGCGGAAGCCCAAGCCATTCTTTTTGGCATGAGGCTTGCGTATGATGCTGGTTTTCGAAGCCTCGAAGTGGAGTCGGACTGTCTTCAAGTGATTAGTCTTTTGAACGGGACGAGAGCCCGTAGTTTCACTCAAGTTGTTGTTGATGATGTTTTAGTTTTAAAGAACTCATTTATCTGTTGTTTTTTCTCTCACATTAGGCGTGAGTGTAATACGGTGGCCCACTCTATGGCTCAATTCTCGCTCTCCTTGTCTGAGATGAGAGTTTGGATGGAGGACCACCCTGATGAACTTTTTTCTCTAGTCTTAGCGGACAAGATGCTTATTGATTAATTGAATGATTCTATTTCCCGTCAAAAAAAAAAAAGATAGATTGATGATAGACATATCCTTTTAATGATCCTGCTACATAATTTTGTTAAATAACTAGTTTTTTTTGCCCGGGCGATGCCTCGGGTCAGTTACAATAAACTAATATGTTATTATTTTTAAATTTTATAATTTATTTTGCTACTTTTCGTATTTTTTGTCCATTAAGAAATTGAAAAATTCACGTCACAACGTGATAAGTAAAGAAAAATTGAAAGGTTTGAGTTTGAAAACAATACCTTAAAAGGAATTGTGGTAAGAGACTATGACATCAATATTCTCTTGTAAGTTACGTAATAAGAGTGTGAGATATGTATATACTTGTTCAAGTCTTTTTAGTTAAGTATACTTATTACAAGACTTTATCATATTTTATTTGAAACATTAGACAACAAATTCATAGTGTATTGATGGTTAAGCTCTAACTTTTCATTCCAAAGGTCATGTGTTCGATACCATGCACTTACACATTTCTTTTTTTAAAGTGAGGAGTACACATAGACATAAAGCATTTGCATTAGAAAGTTGAGGAGAGTGCCACGTGGCACATAGGCTTTCTTTCGCACGTCTTTTAATATATTTGTATAGATGCATTTGTCCACATATAATTGCATTGTGAAGTTGATATAGAAGAACATTGCAAAATAATAGTAGTAGACAATCACCAAAAAGGAGTAGAAGAAATATAATTTTTTGGTTGGCTTAGAAACATCTGAAAGCCACATATAGGCAATATTGTGGACAGAATTTGATGTCATATCTTGAGTATCAAGCATTCTTCACCAATGAAACTAACAACCTTTTGAGCACGACTTGAAGAGTTTAGGAATAACCTAGGTTGCACAGAGATGGATACCGGTACTGGTTCGGATTCGGGTACATGGACGGAAAACGGTGAGATCTAATTTTTTTAGAAGTGGGTATATGTACCCATACAGGATCGTATCGGTTATGGGTACAAGTACGTGTACGAATACGTGACCTAGAAGAAGTACCCGTGCTACACAGGGAATAACAATCTCCAATCTAGCATTCTTACTTTGAGTCCGTGCTCTCATTTGGCTGCTGGAATGATTCAATGAAACAAGCTTTCAGAACTCTTTCTGACAAGAAAAATCCTAAAGTTGCAAATTTTTCTTGTTGTGAAAAACAAATAATCAAATAATAGTTATTATTCCTATAAATGGCAACATATAATATGATACTTCTATTATGTTGTTATTTTCTGCATTAATCAGCAGTAAACATAAACGAACCTGTTGAGTTTCTTATGTAACAATTATATAATGTCAATTGCCTGTCAACATAAACGAAATTATTGAGTTTCTTAAGTAACATTTGACATTAGTGTAATCTATCTTTATTTCCAGGGAGAAATTTACTATTAACTCTTTTGAACAAAGCTACTTTTTCTTCTAGATAAATTAATAAAGGTGTTTCTCACTTCTCACATGACCTCAATTCTATATATGGTGTATGTTGCCACTAGAATCATTGCCTGTCAATTGGAAGAAAATAAATCAAATATTTGATAATTTTCCATCAAGTGATTGATAATTGTGAATTTTCCATCAAGTAGAGTAGTAGACTATTGTTTTGGTGTGTTCGTCAATAGCTTTGTTCTCAAATAATCGTTTGGTGAATAGCTCAACTCAAAAGTCAGAACAAATCGAAATTCAAAACAAATTTCATTGAAAAATAAAGTGGCTCTGCCGTGTATTCATCGAAAGGAAGGAATTGATTTGTTTAGGCTTGGATCAATTGCAATATCCGGAAACACTCTTACAAGTTACAAGTTCAATGTAGGTAGCTAATACAAGAGATAATAAAACAAGCTAGAAGAATTAGTAACTAAGTTGCCTGCTTCAAGCCTATAACTCTATCACCTTGTTCTTTCCCCCTTTGAAAATATTTTTTGAGGAAATTAAATCCATTAAGTTAATATATTCTAATAAGGGCTACCAAAGTTAAATTAACTACTGAAATAACTTAATGTTCTTTGTGCAGAAATTTTCCCATATTGGGGGATTGAGAATTATTCCCATTATATAGTTGAGCCTGCAAAGGTTTACAGGTAAAAGAGATGCCTTGGTAATTTTCCTTCATCGACTTGCCTGAAACTAATCTTACCATATTATTCATGCTTACTTCATCAAACCATTCTTTCATGTCAACTGATTCAGACCCTGCACCCGATATTCTCTTCATGGCTAATTTTATTTCTAAGATTCTGACATTACTGAACATCTCTACCCGATGATTTAACAGAAGTTCGATGGTGGTGGACTGGTGGTGATCTTACGAATCTCACGCCAGTACTGGCCGAGCCCAACATGGCAGAGTTGTAAGCCAGATGTTCTACAAAGATTTTGTGAGTTCGGTTTAAGAATACTCCGTCACTCGCGCATAAGCACTCTTTTGCCATTTCTGCTGTGCTTACAACCACAGCTCGTGCACCCCAAAGCTTAATCATAAAGATCGAACCACACTTATCTGCTAATTTTCCTAAGGCTATGTGAGGAAGGCCTCCTATAAGATGTAGATGACCAATAATAGGCCACGAATTAGATGGTATGGGAGGCTGTTTTTTCCTTATACCAGTGTTTTTTTCCATTTTTGCAGACAGTAGAGAAACAGTAACAAAGCAAGCAAGCGTGTTGCGGCAGTAGAGAGCTGAATGGGTAGGTTGGTTAAATTCCATTTAGTTGTAGAGTTTTCTGGGGTGATGAACTGAATATATATTAATCTGAAATACCTTCTTGTAGATATATCTTAATATTAAGACGTTAGGTCATAGGTGTGTGATCTATGTTTGCCTCGGTCACAATAGAAAGTAGTGCAATTATCAATTATTTACCTAAATCTAAGATATAGCTTAATGGTGGGCTGGTGGCTTCTTCTTGGAATATGGCATACTTTTAGAAATCCTTTGTCTCATTAGCATGTAATTAGTCAACACCATTGCTCATTTTGTGCATGGTTAATTAAAGAGTATTTGCTGAATTTACACTTTTGATTTATTTGTTCTAAGTTTCCAGCTCTTGTGTTGTCTAATTCACATATCCTACTTCTATCAGTAGTATATAATAACAAACATTAGCATGGAACATGTTGGATTTATCTTAATGTATATTTACCTAATATCAACTTTTTGTAATATTCACTAATAAAAAGTTAGAGATATTAAAAATTAAATTTAGGCATTCGCAACTTGCAAGCGTGAAAGTCAAAGTGTAGCGAAGATGTTTGATAATTCTAATATCTTATTAAGCAAATTATATATGTGTGTGTGTAGCTATTCAATCTAATTGGCACCAGCGCACTAATGAGTAATGAAGACAAAGACTTTATAATCGATAATTGGAAAATTACAAGAAATACAAGATAACTTCAAGCATTTAAGAGGCTTGGCACTGTACCAAGAAACTAATGAAGACTCTTTAACAATCTAACAGGCATGCCCTCTGCTCATTACCTCTAATTATATAGTGTCCATCCTAGCTAACTAGCTAACTTATTCTTCAAGCCTTGCAGCAACAAGAGTATATGCTGGTTCCAGGACTTATTGCAAGGTGGTAAAACATATAAATATCAATTGACAGACATAGTAGAGTCACTATATAGGTTGTGCGGAAGGCGATGTGTGGCAATGACCTCAAGTGGTGTAGCTTTCAGGTCGCTTAATCCCAAACTCTCAGTCATGTCGACCATTTCATCAGATGGAATTGAAATCTCAAATCCATGAAGTAAACTAGCTAGTGTAAACTGCATGGCTAGTAAGCCAAAGGATATACCAGGACAGATCCTCTTACCATTTCCAAATGGCATGTATTCAAATTGCTGGCCTCTAACATCATAATGTTTGTAAGTTGAAAGAAACCTTTCAGGATGAAACTCCAAAGGGTCTTCCCACACTTTAGGATCTCTATGTATTTTGTAAAGATTAACAAAGAGCTGAGTGCCTGCTGGGATGTGATAACCATTCACGGTGCAGTCTATAATGGCTTCTCGAGGAACTGAAAGCGGCCCAGCAGGGTATAGTCTCATAGTCTCCTTAAGAACAGCTTGTAAGTAAACTAGATTCTTGAGGTCTGATTCTTCCACCTGCCTCTCTTTCCCCACCACGGTGTCTAGCTCAGCTTGAGTCTTCTTCAGGACATCCTTATTGTTGAGTAGCAATGAAAGTGCCCATATTAGGGTTACTGTTGTGGTTTCTGTTGCCGCTAAAATCACCCCCTACATCAAGAGGTAGAAAACTTTGAAACTTTCGCCTATAAATGAGTGATAATAATGAAATTCAACGAAATGGTAATGGAGGACTAGTCAGAAACACAAAAGAGGGCTTGGAGTAGACTATTACTCCTCCCTTCCAAATTAGTTGCAATATGAGGGAGGAGGCACAAGTTTTTAGGAGTGCATGTTAAGAGGAGGGAGAGGTAGGAATATAAACGGGGATCTAAGGATCCATGTCATAACTCATAAGGAGAGAAATAGAGAGAACTCGTCACCAAATAAACTAATATTACAACTAATTTAGAATAGAGGAAGTATTATCTTAGAGGCGATTATTTTTTCCGAGCATAGACAATACAATGTTCTGGACTTCTTTTTTTGCTAGTAAAATATGTATGAGCATAAAATTACTATGGTTTGAGATTGGAGACTTATTACTTATTAGTTAGTTCCTGGTGAAACTAATGTTCTGCCAGCTAGTTCATTTTCACCAATCAGCTGAATTTTCCAAAACTTTAACTTTATATAGGCATAGTTCTTTTCCTCTTCAAAAATCAATGTTTCAGGAAAAATAAGCATGTAAGTTTCGATCGGTTCAATAAGTTCTGATAAGGGTTACCATAGTTCAATTCACAAGCAAAATAAGTTCCAACATATGCTCCAATAAGTTTAGATAAGTTGAAGAATATAGCCATAATGATAAGATGTTTTATATTATAAGCAATGTACTAATCTTTTTTGTCACAACATTAGGTTGTCCAGGAATTCACCTACCTCTTATTAGTTATTATTTGACATAGTATATAAGATCTAACTTAAGTAACATATAGAAGTGCTTACCATGCAAGTGGCTTTGATAATTGTATCTGAATCAAATTTGAAAGGTTTATGTTGTTCTGTCTCAAAAACACTAAGCATCACATCCATGAAATCCCTCTTTTCTTCTCTCTCTTTGGACCTTGTTCTTTCTTTGTGCTCCTCCAACCACTTTTGAGCTACAACATCAATCTCTTTTGCGACCCTTTTCATTTTCTTCTCATACCCTCCAATATCCATCCACCTCAAAAACGGAAGTGCATCCGCAGGGACGAATACACCTGCCAGTTTGAAGAACTCCCAGATCGCCTTTGTGCATAGATTGTATTCCTCACTTTGGTAAAATTCCATGGAGGACTTGCCCGAAATTAATCTTATTATAGTGTTCATGTTTATGTCATGAAACCATTGTTTCATGTCAACTAATTTAGACCCTGCACCTGATATTCTGTTTATGCCTGATCTTACTTCAGAAACTCTGACATTCTTAAACATCTCTACCCGATGATTTGACAGAAGCTCAATGCTGGTGATCTTACGGGTCTGGCGCCAGTATACGCCATACGGGGTAAAGCCTGGCTGGGCACTGTTGTAAGCCATACGTTGTACAAAGATTTTCTGAGGCCTGCTTACGAATACTTTGTCACCAGCACCTAAGCACTCTTTTGCCATTTCTGCTGAGCTTACGACCAAAGCTCGGTCTTTTCCGAGCTTAATCATGAAGATTGGACCATATTTATCTGCTAACTTTCCTAATGATATGTGAGGAAGGCCACTTAGAAGATGTAGGTGACCAATAATAGGCCATGAATTAGATGGTATGGGAGGCCCTTTTCCTTTATTAGTATTGGTGTTATTTTTCCATTTTAGCAGATAGTAGAGAAATAGTAGCAAGGTAAGCAAGCTTGTTGCTGCAGTAAAGAGCTGAAACTCCATTTAGCTCTTGAGTTTTGGTGTGGCAGTGAACTGAAATTTTGGGATATAAATTTAGTATCTTTCAGACTAATGGTTTTAGGAGAAAGGAGTAGTTGAGTAGTACTCTATCAGTCAAAAGTTAGTTGATGTGAATATTTTCTTTCTTTCAGCGTAAAGAATTATTGGAGTTCACTCATTTTGCCTCGTGATAAACAACAATGATATCGGTAATGAAATGAGATGATATTTACATGTGGAAAACAATTATTGATTGTATTGTCATCTCCTTGAAAACAATGGTACGAGGTGTCGCTTAATGTGGTCCAATTTTTGTAGCATATCTCAGTAGGTATTGTATACTCCAATTGCCTGGCTGCACGTTTAAGATAGGCATTCCACTAGTGATATTGTGATATTTAATACTTCTTCCGTTTTGAAATAAGAAAAATATTATCTCACATAAAAGAGAAAAGTGTTTCACCTATTTCAGAACATAGGATGTACTCCCTTTGTTCTTTTATCTTTCTCACTTAGAATCTTGTCACTATTCATATTTGGAGAGAATCTTCTTAATTTTTTCAATTTATAAAAAAATAATATAGTCATGTGGAGTCTTTTTTGATTCGTCTCAATTAGAAGTTTATTAATATTCAATCGTTATAATTTTTACTACGGTTTTTTCACCATATACCCCCGACAAATCACGAAATTCACCATATACCCTCAATGTTTCAAAAATTCACCATATACCCCTGACTTTTCCAAACTGTTCACCACATACCCTTTTTGGTAACGGTCGTTAAGTCGACGTTAGTGGAAAACTTAATGCACCATATACCCTTTCCTGTAAACTTATTGCATCATATACCCCTTAATGTGTAACGGCTAGTTTTTCAGATTTAAAATTAGGGGTGGGGGAGGGAGGGTGGGGGGTTGCGGTAGGGGTGGGGGTTGCGGTGGGGGTTGGGGCTGCGGGGGTAGGGTGGGTGGGTGGAGGGGAGGGGGTGGTGGTTGGGTGGTAGTGGGGTTAGGGGTAGGGTTTGAAATTAGGGGTTAGGGTTAGGGTTTGAAATTAGGGGTTAGGGTTAGGGTTTAGTTAGGTTAATTAGGGTAAATTAGGATTTAATGAGGTTTAAGATTAACGGTGTTAACCGTCGTTAGTCATTAAAGGCATTTGAGTGTATTATTATGAAACTTAGGGAAACCTGGTGAATTTTGAAAACATGGAGCCATGGAGGGTATCAGGTGAATTTTTTGAAAACTCGGGGGTACTGGGTGAAAAAACCGTAAAGTTTTCTTTACCTTTTCTTAATGTATGCTCTACATGGACAGTGAGGATGGAGAGTAGACTTGGGCATGGGTCGGGCCTGTTCACAGGGTCCGAGTCCGTGAGTGGCGGGTCGTGCCGTGCCGGGCCTGAAATTTTCATATTTTGTCCACGGGCCTGCATCCCGGGCTCATGCCTCATGTGGGCATGACTCATGTTTTATGTTGTTTTTTTGGATGCTTGGCAGTTTTAGACAAAAAAACAAAGAGAAGGGGCGTGTGTCCCGCGGGGTCGTGCTGGGTCGGGAATGAAGAGGTTTAATTTGTCCTTATTGTCCCATGCCTTTTCGATCAGTATAAATCATTTGGTTGGCTTGATTACAGTGTTATTATAATGATTTTACTAACCTACGTTTCTAAATAAGTGAAATAGTTTGACTTCCACGCTTGTCAACGCACAACTTTGACCATAGTATATCTAATTATGTATTTGTAAAAGTTATAAAAAGATGATATTATAAAAATACTCATTGAAATACATCCAAAAACATTTTATACAATCATTTTTGTTTTTATATATTAGTAAAAAAATTACGTTCAAAGTGAGATGTGTGAACAGTTAAAAGTCAAAGTGTTATGGCTATGAAAAATGTACCATATCTTATAATTACGAGGCTCCAATATTCCAGGACGTTGGTCTTTGTGTGATGATCACACACTTTGAACATACCATTATTAGTTGGTCATGAATAACTTCTACCCTCATCATTCTTTTACCATTAGCCATTTAGCCTTAATACTAGCTTGTACCACGTATCAGTAGAAACCAATGACATATTTTAATAGTACTACGAGAAACTCGTAGGGCAGAAGATTCATGAATGGTCTATCTCATGTAAAGAGTACGATCAAATTTTCCAATTTATGAGAACTTTCAAGTTTCAACTTCATGTATGAAGAAATTGGCAAGAAGACAGGTAGTAGTCATGTTCTCTTGTACCTAATTAATTAATATCAGCCCAGCATACGTTCATTTGATATGAAAAGGATTGATGATGTTTGCAATGTCATTTCACTTTCATACAAATTGCTTGTCATGTTAACGCAAAGAAACTTCTCCAAGTCCTTTTTAAACACCTAAATGGCTAAATAATAATGGGTTGAATATCTATAGTCCTATGTACAGTAGTAAACTAGTAATTAGTTTGCATGCATTGTTGAACAATTTTTGCATGTTATTTGTTGGGTGGACAACAATGGGAACGAGCAAAGTATCTCTAGGAGGTACCATTTTTACTACTACCTCCGTCCCATATTAGTTGCTACATTTTGATCATTGGCACTATTCACGTCATAACTTTGACTGTCTTTTAATTTATATACATAAGAAAAAACATAGTCATGTGGGATCTTGTTTGATTCGTCCCAATTTGTATTTTCCAAATATATAATTTTTTCATATATGTAACTCAAGATATTGGCGTTTGAAGTTGCATCTCGTAAACTGTGAAAAAACAAATGTAGCAACTAAATTGAGACGGATGGAGTATATAGGTGAAAGAAAAGAGATCAAACAACAAAAAGAGTAACAATGATCGAACAAAAATAAGTTTAGCTAAATAAATCAAAGATAAACTAATCTAATACCGTTACTCCCCGGCAAAGGCGCCAAAATTTGATAGGCGTGTCGCGCACCTAACAAAAATAATTAACCTAACTAACCTCCTAACTATGTAGTAGGGTAAGTCATAGTCGATCCCACAGAGACAAACAGTATCAAACACTAGTTATCCTTGACTCAATTCAACTAAAACGATTATGATCAATGAGCAACTAACTACTATGAATGTAATGCGACTGATAATATGAGAATAAATTCAAGGGCTAAAAACACCTAGAATTAAGCATCACCACTAGCGTAATTAACGTAAAGATAAATTCCTACTCCAAATTAGTCAATTAAAAGTTCACAAGGAAAAGTACGCCCTAAATAATAGCATAAACTTCTCCCGAATATCTATGGCTTCCCTAATATGCAATCAAACCTACTCCCGTGGAATCATGCAAATTAAAGACATTAAACACAACACTCTAACTTCCTAACAATCCATTCTACCTACTCCCGTGGAGAATTTCATGCCATTAATTAACATACTCAAATTCGTCAAAACCCAACTCCCGTTGTGATCAAGACAATGGAATGATAGCAATACTAATTATCCCTAATCTAGCATTGGAAATTACACAATCAATTAAGCAAGAACAATTAAGCAACTAAAGTGGGAAATTAAAGTAATAAATCAAACATCAATCATGGCTAGGGTTTACTTAACCCTAGATTGGAAAACTACTCACACATATTAAATGAACTAAATAAAATATAAAGAGAAACATAACTAATAATCAAGATTATAAAATAAAAGAGAATACTTGAATTGATGATGAAAAGATGATGTCTTGAATAATTCTCCAAGACTAAGAGCAAAACCAACCTTCACCTTGTTTATGTCGCTAGAGAGAAAATCATAGAAGTCCTACTTGAATAATGAGTAATCAATGAATGAATAATTCTCATCTAATTAGAAAAACCCTAATATTAAATTGTAACTCCTAATACTAGTAGAATTCTAAGTTACAAGATAAGGATGGTCCACTAAATCATTAAAAGAGGCGGAATTTGGCAATCCGCGCACGCGTAGGCAGCTTCAGCAAAACTGGGCCAACTTGGGAAGCCCATATCTCTTAGAATATAACCCGCCTTGGGCCATGCAACATATCGTTGGAAAGCTCTTCAAGCCTACTTTCCAATGTCGCTGGAATTGTCCAATTATCACTGATGAGTCAAAAGTTACAGATAAAAGAGTGAACATGACTCCATTTCCATAATTCTTTCATTAAATTCCAACTCCAATTTAGCTCCAAATTGCACTCAAATATATATGTAACGATCCTTATCAACGTAGCTTGCTTCCAATTGCTCCTAAGTACTCGAGCTTGTCCAATATACTCCAATTATGTTCTCAATACCTGAAATTCATCAAAGAACACCTAAAACGCACAAAAGGAGTAATATTTTCCAAATTAAGTAATAGTATGCAATTATGAACTATAATGCACCTAAATGATCCTAAAATGCAACCTAAATGTACCTAAACCTATATACAAATATGATACATCAACAGACGACTGCCACTTCATAGCAAAGATGCGAACAAGAAGACGAATTAATATCATTTGATCTGCATTCTTTCAATCTCTAACCCAAAATGTCTCTATTTTGCTTTTGACTTGCTTCTAAAATGAAATTTAATGTAGAGATAATGTGAAAATTAATTAGCTACATACTGTGACTTTATTTACTTTTGTGTTCATGGCTTGCCTACCCTATTCTAATGGTTATTGTTTTCACAGGGTTAAAATTGTCTCGGCTAATAAAAATTGTGTCATTGTTCCAAATCAATATCAACTTCATATAACACAAGAAACTAAGGTCCACAAGAGTGATATAGTTGATTGGATGTATCCCAATAATTTTTACAAGTTGGTTTCCCTTCAATCAATAGAAGTCTACAATTACAGTGACACCGGCCAAACTTTTAGGTGTGCATCAATTTTTGTAACAAATCAATTAGACATACTATTTTCCCTCTAACGTGTTGATTCTTAAAATATATACTGTAGATATTTTAGGGATCGTCGTACATGCAGGTAATGCAATTGTTTGTGACGATGACGCAACCCGTATGCAAGAGGTTGTTGTTCTAGATAGAAGGTGTTCAGACTTATATTTATTACTCTTTTTTATGAGTTTCATATATATTGAGTATTAATTATCGATATATTCAAATTTATTATTTTTGATACTATAATGATTTATTTTCAACTTCAAATAATGTAGTTTTCCATCTTCCAATGTTGATGCAGCTGCGTTGCTGTTAGATTGATTCTTATGAACCAATTTTTTAGTGAATATGAAAACCAGGTTCAACAAAGTGCTGGCCGGTACAACACACTATTGGCTTGTGGGGTGTATGTTAGGAAAATGAATGGTGCGATTTGTGCACAAATTAAAAAGAGTTTCTTAAAAGTGATAATATTAATTTGGGAAATTATCTCAGATAACCCTGACTTATAGGCCTTTTTCCAATATAACCCCGACTTTGGCAGCCCTGTCTCCGATAACCCTGAACTTGATTTTTGTCATTAATCCTGACGGAATAAGACACGACGTTAACTATTTTGTGTTCTTCATCCTCTTTCTTATGTTCTTCATCCTCTCTCTATTGTTCTTCACCATTTTCTCTCTCTTGCTCTTCAAGTCTTTGTTACTCTTCAATTTAAATTCCATAATATGTTTTAATTTGATTTCCTCACTCTTATTCTTCCTCTCTCTAATTTTGTTTCCATTAATCAGTCCTTTTTTTTTTAATTTGCTTGGTTTTTCTTATAGTTTGTTTCCTTACTTTTTGTTTTAGAGGAAATCTCATCTGACCTTGTTTTGGAGAATTTGCTTTTCCATTTTTATATTTCTTCAAGAATATGCAGGCTTTTGTTTTAGAGGAAATCTGGGTACAAGACTACAAGTGAATCAGTCCTTGTTTTAATTTTGCCGGTTATGGTGGATATCCTTGTACCCAGATTCACGCCCCCCAAAACCCAAAAACCCAAAACCCACAAAACCCAAAACCCAGATTCACTTGTACCCAGATGCACGCAGAGGAGAGAGAAATTATGATTTCCTTTTGGGTATGGAGGTCGAAGATGATGTTGATGTTGTTGTGGTTAATCATGGTTGCAACCACAAAATCCCATGACCCATAGAATTGTGAGGAGAGAGAGAATTGTGGTTTAATTTTTGATTATTCTCTTTTGAATGAACTTGTTTACATTAATGGTGAATCTTACTGTACCCAAATTCACTTGTACATTCATGACAATTTTTCAAAACAAAAAAGAGGAAGAAATTTTGGAGAAAATGGTGAAAACCATTGATGAATGCTTGAGAAGAGATGAAGAACAAGAGAGAGAAAGAGATGAGTTTGGTTTTTTTTTTTTTTTTAATGGCAGTAATTATTTTTGTTTGAAAATAGTTAATGGCGTTAACAATTCCGTCAGGTTTAATGACAAAATACAAGTTTAGGGTCATCTGGGTAAAAAAAAAAAAATGTCAGGGTTATTTGGGAAAAAGGCCTATATGTCAGGGTTATCTGAGATAATATCCCTATTAATTATCTTTCGTAATATTTATAGCTGAGGTTCTAATTTAAATTTCATGTTCATGAATTTCAGCTTATTTTCTAATCACAGGAAGATACACAAGGTTATTTATCAATTTAGATAATGTAGATGCATCAACTCTATTGGATTGTTAATGAAGAAACACAGATTTATTAAATTTAATTTATTAAATTTTATCTATATATATATATGTTTATAACCATTGTCCTGTGGTTAATAATTAGGTTTGCCTGTGATAATTTTGCCAAGAAGAAAATGAAGTGGTTTAATAATTGTGGACTATCAATAAATCGGGCATTGTCGACTTCGAATGCAATCCGGGCTACTATAGCGAGCTACAAATGAAAAAGAAAAGTATGTGATACCCAATTATTTACGTCAGAATCATTTAATTTCTTGGAGAATTTTACTTTTTCTATCCAAATTATTACTATTTTGATTAATATGCAGGGAAAGCACTACAGAATGGTTGGGAGATTAATTGATATCGATGTTGATAGTTTCACATGGTATGATGCTTGCACATTTTGTGGACTTGATATATAACATGTAGTGAGCATATCATTTGTAGTAATTGTGACAAAGAAAAGCCTCCAACAACTATTAGGTACTCTTATTTTTATACTATTTGGATATAAATTTTATAATTGTGTTAAAGTTATAATTAAATTAATCTTACCTGTTTACTAACTTTATATATTTGTTTCCTATATTTCCATGATAAAAAAAGTGTTTCTGGAATATATGACTATAACCGACTCTACCTGTACAATGCGTGTCAAGCTCTTTACAAAACAAATTGAGTATATACTACATTCAACTAAAGCAAAACTGAAGCATATGTTTGATGCGTTACTATATAATTTTATGAACTTTACTCTTAATTATTGATAACATGACTAAATTGAAATATAATGTACTTCGTAGTTTTTCAGATTAATTATGTTATCTTGATTTATTTATTGCAGGTGCGTGATAGTGTTTTGCTACGATCCAAGCTTCTCACACGTGTGCGCAATGCATATATTTTTGTATTCCATCCTCTTCATCTATCGACTTATATAGTAGACTATGTAACTTATGTCGATTGGGCAGAAGAATGTGCATATTTATTTAAGTAATTACTATTTCATCTTTCATTAAATTTTCTTTGTTGATAGCCATATTAATAATCTTTATATATTTTACTTTTTTGTCTTTTTTTTTTTGTAGAATGCGGAGCACATTGAATGTCCGTCAACAATAAAGCATAATGAATCGCAACACCTTCTTTAAATATTAGAATAAAAGACTCTAGTGTTTTACCTTACTTTTGTTTGTCAATTTCTTTAGTTTATAAACACCACGAAGCTCTTATATATATTATACTATATTGTGGTTGGAATTTATTTTTAAATGCATAATTTGTTGCTGGGTAAAGTTTTTCTAAATGACCAATAATAAATATATTACATTTAAATGATAAAAAGGAAATAACACGATTTCCATGAACAATAAACGCAAGAGTCTGTTAAATCATGTAAAAATGTTAACAGTAACACCCGGGGCATCGCCCAGACCACACACTAGTTTCTTACTACAACATGCAATGTATGGTTTGTTAAACTTCAGTATCTATAACTATTCAAAACGCGTACTTTGTTGAGAATTATTAACTGTTCAAGGTAGCGATGAATCGACCTATGCAATACATCTTTGACGTTTAAAATCCTTCAGTCAAGGATTTTGTATTTGATTGCTTCGTAATCGTACGTTGATATGATATTACAAGTTGATAAAGGAAGCTTCTCTAGTGACAATCGACCATTCTTCGACTTAAATAATTATCACAATAATGTGTAATTTCACGTTTTAAAAAATAAAACAGTATATATCTGAATCTGATTTGTATGGTGTATAGGGACCCATTTAACAAAAATAGAATAGGGACGGAAACCATATGAGACGGCCCTGCATAGTATCAAAAATCAATACATTGTGATCTACGCATAAGTGACTAGCCTATTACATACGAGTAATATATATATATAGTGGACTGATACAGCACAATCTCATTATGATTGCATGAACCGCATTACATACCAAACACACAAACAGAGAAAAAAAAAAAGAAGCAGCAAATATGAGCATGATTTATTCAACTAGTAGTCTTTTAGCCACTTCATTATTACTTGTAAACTCCTCTGAATGCGCAACAATTACTTACATGAAATCAAAAACTCATCAACTAATTACCAAACATAAAACTTGTGCTCCTATATCTTTGTACACTACTAAGAAGATGTATAGTAATAATCGCATTCGCCCGTTAATTGCTGCCGGTTCGAAGAGCGAAACTATTACCGATCATGATCATATATCCTTCGCCCCAGTTGAGTCTCAACTAATTCTTCGTATTTCATATTCGTATATATTGATTATTCACAAGTGGTCCGTTTCAAATTAAATGTCATAACTATTTTTTTGGCCAATTAATTTTCTTTATCTCTTCTGTCACACGAGTTTCCACTTTTATTCTGTATTTCTCTTCAGTGGCGTATCCAGAATTTTCAAATCGGGGTACTGTAACTAATTAACACTACTATAATTTTGGGCAAAGATAACATATCTATCTTAACGGTTAATTTAAGAAGTGTTATCTTTGATCTAAATTAACATTTTTTTAAGAAAAGTGTTATCTTAAGTTTGCCAAATGGTCAACATTAGACTTAACAATGTAATCTTTTCTCCTCACTATTTACTTTAGTATCTCTCACCTAACACTTTTATCACTTAACTGTTATCTTTTCTAATTTTTTGCTTAAAAATAAGTTATAATATGATATTCCTTAATAACCATAACTTACCCACCCTCACGGCACACGATCTGCAACTGCAACCTATCGTCTCTTCACCTCCTATAGTCCTATTTGCGCTCCCTCGCTTCTTTCATTATCTCTCTAATTAGTTGTTAGCTTACCTCCATCTTCTTCTCCTTGCTTAGCTTTTTTTTGTTTTAATCTATGCATGCTCTGGACATATATTGAATCATTTCAACGAGGAACCATCTTCTTCTTCTCCTTGCATAGTTTTTTTTTTAATCTATGCATGCTCTAGAAATATATTAAAGCATTTCAACGAGAAATCAAGTTTAAGGTGAAGACTTCCTTTCAAAAAAAAAAAAAAAGTTCAAGGTGAAGACTTAATCAAATGGTGTTTTAAATTCTTGGCGGCAGATGAACTAACCGGAATGCAGTGGCGGATTCAAGCAGCGGCAGCAGCGGGCAGTGGCGTGAGGGCGAGGTTGAAGTGTGGGACTGGGCGGCGTCGGGCGTCGGCACTTGCCGGAAATTTAGTGATAGTAGGCAAAATTGGTAGAAAGAGTCATCTTTGAATGACATTTTTAAAGGGTTTTTTAGGGGGTTTTGTTGTGGTTTTTTTTGTGGTGGGGAAGAAGATGAAGTGTGGGATATGTTATATATAGTGTTTATACTGTGAATTTCACAAAAGCTGTCGGGTTAGTTTATTAACATGCTATGTATAAAATGTTATCTTGGTCGGCGAAAAACTCCGGCAGGAACCACTAACCAGGGCTGTTTGTTGGGATGTCGACGGTTGCTGTCGGCGGAAAGGGTATATGCGGCGGCGGCGGGGAGGACGGAGGTTGGGTTTGAGCAGAGGAGTTGAAGGCTTGAAGCAGGGGAAGAGAGAGAATAGGGGGAGAGGAATTGGAGGAGAGAGAATAAAGTTTGAAAATTTTATTTTTGGGATTTTTAGAAATTAATTTAAGGTATTTTTATATATATTAGAAATGTTTTTGAGAAAAAGAAAATAAAAGTGGGCCATTTATATGTATGGTTCATATTCATTGAGGGCCCACATTTTTGGTGATCATAGGAGTTAGCTCAAGTGGATAGAAGACTCCCTCGACCCCGGCCGAGGTCGTGGGTTCGATCCTTACCCCCCGGCGATTATCTTTGGGGTGTTTTTTAGCATCTTATGCATGTCTTACGCCCGATGTGTTGGTGTTTCCTACTGCGCTAAGAAATTGTAGGGGTTAAGCGCTGGCCGACTTAATCTCCTAAAAAAAAAAAAAAAAAAAAAATATTTTCATTATGATCACCTTAGAATTTTCCCCCATTGACCCCTCTAAATCCGCCACTGTTTCTCTTCCCTCTAAAAATTCTCTACGAAATACGAATCCACATTTCAAAAAATGTGACATATATTTTGAACCAGCTGGAGTACTCCTCCTTTTTTCAAAAGATTGCAACAAATTAATGTTTTTTTGATATAAAAAATTAGATTGTAGTACCTTGCAAGGTACCACCAAAGGTTAAAATTTTTGCTCATTTGAGTTAAAATGAACAAATTTTTTGTACTTGGTGGTACCTTGCAGTGTACCACCGGTTGTATAATAAAATTTGCCCAAAAGTCTTTATTGTGCACCATATACACCTAAGTTTTGCTCGAAATATGCATCATAAACGTTTATTAATAAAAATTAAATTGACACAGCTTGATTGACATAATAAATCTATATATATATACTAAAGCAATAACCACTACCCACATTTTCCCTCCTAAACTTACTCTTTATTCCCTCCCAATACTACCCAAAATTATTGATTAAAAAAATAAAAATAAGAACAATAATTTTTTCCTCTTTTTAAGAAAACTCTTCAACTGCCGTGTTCACCTACCCATGTTTATTAAATGATTTTCAACATTTACTTTGTAGAATGAAATCAAATTTACTTTGGAGAATCAAGTACAATATGAATCTAGATTTTCCCCTCAAAAAAAAAAAAAAATATATATGAATCTAGATTTATCTATTCAACTCAACTCTTCCACTTCAAAATTTAATCATCCCAAAATAATGATTAAATCCTTTCACCTTTCTCACATCACATTTACACACCTACTCCCTCCGTATTTTTTTATCTTTCTCACTTAGAATCTTGATACTATTCACAACTAGAGAGAATCTTTTAAATTTTTCTCAATATATAAGAAAAAATATAGTCATGTGGGGTCTTGTTTGATTCGTCTAAATGAGTAGTTTATTAATATTCAATTATTATAATTTTTACTAATATGTAATGAAAGATATTTAAGGTAGAATAAGTGCATTGGCAAACGTGCAAAGTCAAAGTAGGAAAGATAAAAAAATACAGAGGGAGTACATAAATTGATATTAGATTTTAACAACATCACATACTTCTCCTTGCACTCCATTGTTAAAAACTACAAAGTGCATGCGACTTCTGATATTATTATCTTTCTACCTCGTTTTCAGGGTGTGCAAAATTATCAAGTGGAGGAGGCCGTGAAGAAGATCAAGAGCACAATAGCAATATACATAAGGGAAGATGATGATCATGTTCAAGAGTTGGTTATAATTGATGTCATTCAACGATTAGGCCTTGATCACTATTTTCGCGACGATATTCGTGCTGCTCTTGAAAAGCATTATGTGCTGTTGAATATGGATGAAGGTGGTGATGATCTTCATGATATTGCTCTTCGCTTTCGACTGCTGAGGCAACAAGGCTTCCATGTATCTGCAGGTTAGTTTACCATGTAAAGGGTACATCATCATATCATAGCATCTTTGGTGATTATCTAATTGTTAGTCTTTTTCTAATTCAACTTTGAATGTCAAAGAAGAAAAGGTTAACTACTTCTCACTTAGTTGATTTTGTGTCGAGTTGATAACTCATACTCCCTCCGTTCCATTTTAATCTACACACTTACACTTTTCACGCATGCCAATACAAAACTTTGAGGACATATATCTTTAGTTTTATATTTGTAAAAATTATAAAAAGTACATATTAATAAAATACATGTTATGATGAATCTAACAAGATCACACATTACTATATTTTCATTAGCGTATAAATCACAAATGATGGTCAAAGTGATATTTGTGAATAGTGTAAAATGTCAAAGTTTGTAGATTAAAATGAAACGGAGGGAGTATCAGCTATTATCACCTCCAATTTAAATTTTTTTTTTTTTTACCATTTAAAAATTAAATTATACGTTAACAAGTGATCTTTAAAAACTTAAAATTTGATAATGCAACTGGAAATCATTCAGCAAGATTATACGCAGTGAGAATAGAGCAAGATACCAAATGGAGATGAATTGCATAGGTGTGGTATGTTCATGCATTATGAGGTTCCCTTCCTCTATTTTCTTTTGTGTGGGACATGTTTTTTTTTTTTTTTTTTGTTCAGTAAAGATAATTGGTCTGAAGACCAAATGGAGATGAATTGCATAGGTGTGGTATGTTCATGCATTATGAGGTTCCCTTCCTCTATTTTCTTTTGTGTGGGACATGTTTTTTTTTTTTTTTTTTTTGTTCAGTAAAGATAATTGGTCTGAAGACCAAATGGAGATGAATTGCATAGGTGTGGTATGTTCATGCATTATGAGGTTCCCTTCCTCTATTTTCTTTTGTGTGGGACATGTTTTTTTTTGTTCAGTAAAAATAATTGGTCTGAAGACCAACCCCGCTTTAATTCTTACTACTGCAGTAAGCGCACACCAAGCTCATTGGTTGAGTAGAGGGGATTTATACCCACCAGCAAACATTTTTATACAAACTCCCCAAATTGGGGAGTGATGAGAGTCGAACACCCGACCTTGCGGTTGGGAGGTGGGAGCACCAACCATTGGGCTCCCACGAGGACCTCCTTGTGTGGGACATGTTATTTCAACACACGTGAGAGTGTAAATAATTCGAATAACCCATTTATAAATTGATTTTTTTATAAACAGAAAATTTCAACAAATTCAAGGACAAAGATGGTAAGTTCAGACTAGAGCTTGGACAGGATACCAAAGGATTGCTAAGTCTTTTTGAAGCATCACACTTGAGCATCCCAAACGAGGATATACTTGATGAAGCTGGTGATTTTAGTTTGAAAATGCTTAAGACCACCTTGAAAACGGTCGAAAACATTGAGACTGCTATAATCCGAAACACACTTAGCAACCCATCCCAGAAGAGCCTTCCTAGACTAACCGGAGTTACAACAATGAATCAACTACACAATTTTGAATCTTCGACTAAAGTACTACATGATTGTTTTGGTTCACAAGATTGGATGAATGATGTAAGAAATCTTGCTAGAATTGATACCAACCTATCTCAAATCACTTTTCAGCTTGAACTAACTCATGTTTCGAGGTAAAATTTGGAACTCAATTTTCCTAAAAATGACTACTTGTTGGAAGGAACACATATGAAAGTAATTCCTCTGTAACCAAATATGTGCAACGAAAGAAAATTGGGACATTCCCACTGGTAACCCTGTACTATGGAACATTTGCAATGGTAAACCCTTTTTTTGTTTCAAAAATAACACTATACTTACTAATATTATATAAAAGTGACCTTAATGATGGTAAAACCGTTAATTCAACCTTTAGTTTTATTGGTTTACCTAACCCAGGTTAACCCCAACTCCCAACCACCACCCAGCCCACTAACATCCCACCCAACCATCACAGTTTTTACAATAAAACTAACGGTTGAATTAACGGTTTTACCATCATTAAGGTCACTTTTGTATAATATAACTAAGTATAGGGTTATTTTTGAAACTAAAAAAAATACGATTTACCATTGCAAATGTTCCATAGTACAGGGTTACTAGTGGAAATTTCCCAAGAAAATTTTACATCGCACAAATAATACACTTTTGTTGCACATATATAATTGGTTACAGAGGAAGTATATATCTTTTAGTGTAGTTGCTACTAACTTTTATGTTTGACCATCGTTTATAGATGGTCAAAAGAACTTTGCACGGCGGAGGTGAACCTTGTACGAGACCGACCTGAAAAATGGCACATGTGGTCATCCAACATTCTCCCAGGTCCGAATAATAGTGAGCTAAGGACTGGCCTCACAAAATCAATAGCGTTTATATATATAATCGACGACATCTTTGATGTATACGGAAAAATTGAGGAGCTCAATCTCTTCACGGAAGCTGTCAATAGATGGGAATATGAAAACATCAATGGATTACCAGATTACATGAAAACATGTCTTACGGCACTCTATGACACTACAAGGGAAATGAGCGAAAAAGTTTATATAAAACATGGATGGCACACAGAAAATTGTTTGCGTAAGGCGGTACGCATGCTATCCATTTAATCTTTCATTCTTCGTACTTCCTCTATTATTTTAGAAGCCAAACTTTTGTTTTTGCAGACTTTTAGACAATTTTGGGATACGGTCATTATTTAAAAAAAAAAAAAAAAAAACAACCTTTTGTCCCTTCAACCTAATAATTTTTTGGTATGCGGCGTTAATTATGCCTGCAGTGGGCAGAGTTATGTAATGCTTTCATAGTCGAGGCAAGATGGTTTAAATCAAAGCATTTGCCTACCACCGAGGAATACTTGAAGAAAGGAGTTGTTAGTACAGGAATCTATGTTGTTTTTGCAACCCTATTATGTCTCTTGGGTGAAGAAGTTGACACTCAAAAACATACACATCATATTTGTGACAATCATCCAGATATTGTAACTTTAGCGGGTACAATATTTCGTCTTTCGGATGATGTGGCGTTCGACAAGGTATGTATCAATCTTATTGGACTTGATAATTGTTCATAAGGTATCTTGTTATAAACCTCATTGATAAATCCTAATTGATGATCTAAAAAACGACAAGAACAAAAAGGAACGAAGGAGTAATATATAAGGAATTCAAAAATGCATTGCAAAGAGAAATCAGTCTACATCAAGTAATGTTTGGCTGAGAAAAATAATGATAATATGACTATATGAGTAATAATTTCAAGCAATTTCAATGTTACAATTTCATCTTATTTGACACTCGACCAATTTATTTAATTTTAAGTTTGTTATTTTTCAGACATGCTTTAATTGAGGGGAATAATTAAGGAGTAATAAACGTTAAAATAAGAATAATTAAGGTGAATTATTTCAAAATAATCAAACGTTTCAAGGATAAGGTAACATTATTAAAAGTTTAATTAGACTAAATAAGCTTAAATTGTCATGTTAATAAGCTTAAATTGTGTTTGTTTTAGTGTTTTGCAATTGCGTACGTGGAAGAAATATTATGACATCAGATTTTAGGAATCACTTTTCAAGAGTTTAACCAATTAATAAGCTTGAATTGTCGTATTAATAAGCTTGAACTGTCGTGTAGGATGTGAATCAAGACGAGCTTGATGGGTCGTTTGTAGCATGCTACATGAATGAGCACCAAGGCAGCTCAGACGAAAGTGCACAAGAATGTGTTTTTAGGATGATTTCAAAAGCATGGAAGCGTCTCAATGAAGAGTACATATTAGACTCTAGATTTTCAGAAGATTTTAAAACTGCTTTCCTTAATTTAACAAGGATGATTCCAATCATGTACAAATATGATCAAACTCATCATCTACCAATTCTTGAGAAACACATGAAGATGATGCTTTGAGATAATTTATGAGTAAATTAAGCAAAGCAACCAAGTATCTATTAGGCTATAACAAAGTAGTAGTTATTGTTATCATTACTCGGTAATAATAATTAATTGAGGGAGGAAGCATGAAGAAAAATATGTAAATTGTAATATTGTCCCAAAAATAATAAGTCAAGTATGTAAATATTAAATGTGGGAATCATGAGATTTTCATCCCTATTCTAACGTTATTGTTTACTTAGTTATGTATAGAATTTTGGTAGAATTTTAAGAAATTAGGTTTTACAAAAATGGAGATCAGCAGAGAATCTCAATCCAATGAAAAGTAACAATTTTTTAACTCATTCATAGATAGAAAATAAAATTAAAGGACAAAAGGTGGGATTATTGTCAAGAAACATGTTCGGTAAAGTCACAATTGTAACGGTTAAATATTTAAATATATTTATTATGGAATTACTCAAAATAGGTAGACATGTTTTTAACATGGTTGCTAAATGCAACCTTCATTTACTATACACAATCCACCTAAATACCCTAAATACCCCTCTTCTTTCATAACACCTTTCTCCCTCTCATTCATCCTCCCTCCTTTCTCTCTCTTCCTCCCTTGCTGCCCCCAAACTGCATGTCATCCAATAGCCATTTTCGTCCAAAAAATGACCCTATCTCCTCCCACATTATTTTTAATTGTATGAAATTGCTGGTAAATTGCTAAATAGTTGTATTCTTTAAGCATTCCGAAGACAATTCGAGTGGGTTTTTTTCTCAGAATTTCGGGTATATTCAAGTGAATTGCAAGTACCATGTCATTGCAGATTTTCATATAAAATTCAAGCCAAGTGTTGTATAGTTTAATTAACCAATTTTGCGTTGGATTTTGTTTTTAATTTCATGAATGAAATGGCCGTGAATACTGAATTTTGCTTCCTTCTCATTTCTATTCAATCTTCATCTCGTGACAGATAATTTTAATCAAGAAAATAAAAACCAAATCAACCAATTGATATAAACTTTCTTAAGTCTAAGGGTCTGTTCTCTTCGGCATAAAACTACTGAATTGAATTGAATTGAACTGAACTGAACTGAACTGAATTAAATTATAACTAATTAGTAGTAATGATTATCATTTAGGAACTGAACTGAACTGAATTGAACTGGAAATAAGCTGGGGAGAACATAAACTATTTGAATTTCTGATTCTTGAATTTGTTCATATGGATTGAATGAAGTAGTACTTGCTATTTCTTGTAGATTGATTGAAATAATAATAGCTGTTTCATACAGATTGAATGAAATAGCAGGGGCTGTTTCATTCACCTGGGATGAAATAGTAGTGGTCATTTCATATAGGTTTGATGGAGTACAATCCGCCGACTGGAAGTGCCGAAATGAAACCATTCTAGTTGATTTTTTTATGGCCTATTCTAGTTGATAGATATGGCTCTTTTCTCTCATATACTTAATGAACTTTACCTTTAAAGATTGAAGATCAAATTCAATTTTAATAATTAATCTTGTAATTTTATGTTTCTGTATAGGAGGGGGAAAATATAAATTTTTTTTTAGCTAGAAAGTATTTTTTTCTTTTGATAGGAGAGAGAAGATTTTTTTTGAGAGAGATGAAAATAAGGGTTTGTAGGGTTGCGTTTAGTAAAGTTGGGTTGCGTTTAGTAACCCCCATTTTTAATGTATCAAAATGGAAGATAAGTAAAACCATTTGAAATATAGGGGAAGGAGGGACAACCTAATCAAGGTCCACCTCAAAATTCCAAATTACAGTACCCGATTATCTCCACGATTTGTGAACAATGTTGGATTAAGGATGATCAACGTTGGAAGTAACAATTATTTAGGGATAACTTAGTTGGTAGAGCTTTTCTTCCAGTTTCAGGGGATTAGAATTTGAGATCGATTCTCATCCCGAGTTTTGGTAATACACCCAAATACCCTTAATGACTAACGGCGTTAAACGCCCTTAGTCATTAACCCTAATTACCCTACCTACACCCTAATTAACCTAACTAAAACCTTAATCCCTAACCCTTAACCCTAAACCTAATGCCCTAACCCTAACCCTAACCCCATCACCAACCAAACCCCACCCAACCCCCCACCACCCCCCCCACCCAGACAGAATGGCAAGCATCGCCACCAACCCCACGCTTCCCCGGCAACCCTCGCCGGTGCCACCCCCACCCCCCACCCCCGCAACCCGGATCCTCCCCACACCCTCCATCTCACCCCCACCCCCGCAACCGATATGCGGTGCTCTCACCCCCACCCCCGCAATCTATGAATCTTTGCGATGACCTCCATTAACGCCCGAAAATGCCGGAATTGAACCGGAAATCCCACAATCTAATTCGGTCTCTACTTTCTCGCGGACCTCTTAAATCGGATGAAATATTTGCGATGGCCTCCATTAACATCGATAAGGATGGGGGTGCGGTAAGGATAGGGCTTGCGGTGGGGGTTGGGGCTGCACGGGGTAGGGTGGGGTGGGTGGAGGGGAGGAGGTGGTGGTTGGGTGGTAGTGGGGTTAGGGTTAGGGTTTGAAATTAGGGGTTAGGGTTTGAAATTAGGGGTTAGGGTTAGGGTTTAGTTAGGTTAATTAGGGTTAATTAGTGTTTAATGAGGTTTAAGACTAACGGTGTTAACCGCCGTTAGTCATTAAGGGCATTTGAGTGTATTATTATGAAACTTATGGGTAATTGGTGAATTTTGAAAACATGAAGGGTACCAGGTGAATTTTTTGAAAACTCGGGGGTACTGGGTGAAAAAACCGTAAAGTTTTCTTTACCTTTTCTTAATGTATGCTCTACATGGACAGTGAGGATGGAGAGTAGATCTAGGCATGGGCCGGGCCTGTTCACAGGGTCCGAGTCCGTGAGTGGCGGGTCGTGCCGTATCGGGCCTGAAATTTTCAGATTTTGTCCACGGGCCTGCATCCCGGGCTCATGCCTCATGTGGGCCTGACCCATGTTTTATGTTGTTTTTTTTGGATGCTTGGCAGATTTAGACTAAAAAACAAAGAGAAGGGGCGTTTGTCCCGCGGGGTCGTGCTGGGCCGGGAATGAAGAGGTTTAATTTGTCCTAGTACATTGTTCCAATGCCTTTTCTATCAGTATAAATCATTTGGTTGGCTTGATTACAGTGTTATTATAATGTTTTTACTAACCTACGTTTCTAAATAAGTGAAATATTTTGACTTTCACGCTAGTCAACGCACAACTTTAACCATAATATCTCTAATTATGTATTTGTAAAAGTTATAAAAAGATGATATTATAAAAAGAGTCATTGAAATAAATCCAACAACATTTTATACAATCATTTTTGTTTTTATATATTAGTAAAAAAAAATACGTTCAAAGTGAGATGTGTGAACAGTTAAAAGTCAAAGTGTTATGGCTATGAAAGTAATGAAACATGTACCATATCTTATAAGTACGAGGCTCCAATATCCCAGGACGTTGGTCTTTGTGTGATGATCACACACTTTGAACATACCATTATTAGTTGGTCATGAATAACTTCTACCCTCATCATTCTTTTACCATTAGCCATTTAGCCTTAATACTAGCTTGTACCACGTATCAGTAGAAACCAATGACATATTTTAATAGTACTACGAGAAACTCGTAGGGCAGAAGATTCATGAATGGTCTATCTCATGTAAAGAGTACGATCAATTTTTCCAATTTATGAGAACTTTCAACTTCAGTATGAAGAAATTGGCAAGGAGACAAGTAGTAGTCATGTTCTCTTGTACCTAATTAATTAATATCAGCCCAGCGTACGTTCATTTGATATGAAAAGGATTGATGATGTTTGCAATGTCATTTCATTTTCATACAAAATTGCTTATCATGTTAACGCAAAGAAACTTCTCCAAGTCCTTTTTAAACACCTAAATGGCTAAATAATAATGGGTTGAATTACTTGAATATCTAGTCCTATGTACAGTAGTAAACTAGTAACTAGTTTGCATGCATTGTTGAACAATTTTTGCATGTTATTTGTTGGGTGGACAACATTGGGAACGAGCAAAGTATCTCTAGGAGGTGCCACTTTTACTATATAGGTGACATTTTACAAGATAAAGAGTTACCTCTTGTCATTTAGGTTGGCCTCCGGACTAAGGGGTTCTCCTAAGCTTTCTTTCCTTTTCAAAAAAAAAAAAAAAAAAGAGTTACCTCTTGTCTGAAAGTGACCTTTTTTTTTGTGGATAATTTCTGAAAGTGTCCTTTTTAATCTATAAAGCGACCCCTTTAATTGAAAATGTGATCCATTTAGGACAAAAGTGAGATCTTCTTACAATAAAGTTGTTGTAGATAGTCTAACACATGACTTACTACAAAACATCGATCTATCTATCTCATGTTGCCACACATCTCGGTCGATCAACATTTACATATACTATTGCATATTTGCATATAACAAACTAGGAGATTTAGGACTAAGAAGAGTGTATCCAATAAAACCGTAGGCTCCAAGGGCATTCTTCTCTATTTCTCACCCATACTAAAGCATTTCTCGAGTCGGATTCAATCAAGAGTCTTGAGTTTGTCCCCTTTTTATTATGGTGACGTGTTGTAATAGTTTGTATTGATGGAAATTTAATAATAAACGTGTTTTGGCGGGCAGCCTACTTATCAAAAAAAAAAAAAGGACCAAGAAGTGTGTAAACTTTTGACCGCTAATATGTACAATATTATTATGTTTGCTTAAGAAGTACTCCCTTTGTATTTTTTTATCTTTCCTACTTTGACTTTGCACGTTTGCCAATACACTTATTTTACGTTAAATATCTTTCATTACATATTAGTAAAAATTATAATAATTGAATAATATTAAAATACTCATTGAGACGAATCAAACAAGACCCTACATGACTATATTTTTTCTTATATATTGAGAAAAATTTAAAAGATTCTCTCTAATTGATAGTGTCAAGATTCCAAATGAGAAAGATAAAAAAATACAGAGGGAGTATTAATGATACTCTCTCAGAAGAAGAAAAAAATTATTGGTGACAGTACCCCACCATTGCAAAAATTATTACAGACTGGTCCTATAACTACCATTGTTACTTTAATAAATTAAAATTATGATGCTTAATTCGTAGGAAAAAATAGATTCCAACGCGTTTCCACTTTGTTGAAAAAAATGCATCACTAAATGAATTTTTTTCAACTTATGTATTATACCTCTAATATATAACTTCTGCTCAGGAAATTGGTCCATTTGACTTTTGTCACAACTTTTTCAACCAAATTGGCAATGAAATGCATTTTAATTTTACCAATTAGGCGCTAGAGTGGTAATGAATTGTATTTCCTTATACCAAATTTGGCTAAATGTCCTTCAAATGTCTGCTGAACTTGTTATTTGATCAATGCAACTAATATGCAAGTGGCTTAATTCCCCTTCAACATGTAATCAAGATTGTGAGGAGGGAACAAGTTTGATAGAGATAGAAAGATAGAGATGGGTTTACACAGAAAGAGCCAATAGGATATGCATTCTATGATCATACATTGAGCAATAACATCATATTGGTGCTAGTGGAAAACTGAGAAATGGACTAGCTTAGAAATGGTATTTAGGAGAAAGTCCCTTTCATACAAGTGTACAATGTTCCAATATAATGTAACCAAATGGCAAATGCTCTTTAGGATGACACTAATGGTTTTTGTATAGTATTAATAATTATTATATTCAAGTGATAAAATAATAAGGGTCTAGTATTATATCCAACTTAGTTTTACTTATTTTTAGAAAAATTAAGAAAAGTTCATTAAGTTCAGAAAATTAAGAAAAGTTCGGAAGAAGTTAAGAAAAATTAAGTCAAGTTCAGTTTATTAAGATAAGAAGTTAAGGAAAAGTTTAGGTCAAGAAGTTCCAAATTATTTTTCTCCATTTGACTTTCTCTTTTTTTTTTTTTTTTACTTGTAACGTCTTTCATTTTAGAAAATTGCATATTACTTACAACTAGGGCTGCTTATCGGTCGAGCTAACCCGAGCTTTGGTATGCTCGGCTTGTGTTCGTTTAAGTTTATTCGAGCTCGAGCTGAGCTTGAAGCTTAACGAGTCAAACTTTGTTCGAGCCGAGCTTTGCCAAATACTAAACGAGTCGAGCTCGAACTGTTCACGAACAGGCTTGACTCTTTATCACCCCTAGTTTTTACATATTTTCTTTGTTTTTCCTTTTTTCATATTTGAGATTTATAGGTTTTCTTTAAGAGAATGGAACTATTAACTTAATACTATGTGATACCTAGGTTAATATATTTATGTATTTACATATTTTCTATATAAATGCAAAATCGAGCCCGTTCACGAGCTTCCGAGCCGATCTTTGCCTAGCTCAGCTCAGCTCGTTAAAGTCTCGAGCCGAGTCCGAATTCGAGCCACCACGAGCCGAGCTTTGACCAAGCCGATCCCGAACAGTTCACAAACAGACTAGACTCATTATCACCCCTACTTACAATATAGACATGTTTGGCAATATGTTGTCTCTTTATCTCTCCTAACATAGAGGATTTTTTTTTTATCTTTTTCTATCTCTCTCCTCTCTCAAATTCTTATGCTATACTTTGATGTTGCAAGTAGAAAAGAAAATGGAGGAAGTACAACGATCATAGGTGCTTAAGGCCTTCTTCTTTTAGGCACAATTTCAGTTAAGTTAAGTTAAGTTCAGTTCAATCAAATATAGTTCAGCTTAAATACTTTCGTATCACAGTTTCAGTTCAGTTCAACCTAAAAGAACATAGATTAAGGCTCTGTTCTTTTGAACTGAATTAATGAAAATTCAGTTCAATTCAGCTCAGTTCAGGAAAATTCAATTCAGTTAAGTTAGTTTCCTCTCACAATTTTAATTCAGTTCAGTGCAATTCAATTCACTTCAGACAAATTAAGTTCAATTCAGTCCACAAAAACAGAGCCTAGGTAGCACTTCTTAATCCCTAATATAGCCGAAAATTCTAGCTCAATAATATTGCCCTTAGATTACTTTGATGGACCTTTTGACAGGCCAACCCAACATATAGATGCAGATCCATCAAATATAGATATCTTCTATAACCTTAATTTCTGAAACCTAAGTTTAAGCCCACCAAACATTCATACTGAAACTCTGAATTTTGAAAGCTTAAAAAAAATCAGCTTGGAAGAGAGAGAAAAACCAGCATTTTAGCAATGGCGAGTATTTGTGGAAAAGCAAGACAAGCCCTACAAAAATGTTCCACTACAAGAAACGCAGTTTCGAATCTCTGCACCAACAAATCTTCTTCTTCGTTATTTGGAGCTTCGAAGTTGCCTGGATTTGCACCATCTTCTAACCCTCGTTTCTCTCTCCAGAAGCTATTTACTTCCTCTAGGTAACAATTTTGACCCAAAAAAGTTTTTACATTTATAGCAATTTTTATTTCTATACTGTAATTTTAAGCTTTTTTACTGACACCCATTTAAGTTTAATTGTGATTTCGTTAGTTTTGGTGATTGCCCATTTCAATTTGATAGCTTTATTATGCCTATATAGTATGTGGGTTTGAAGATTCTGCATTTTTTTTTAAGGTTTTAGATTAGAAGTATGGGTTAGAATGCTGAATTGTTTATCAGAATTATGATTAATTTTCAGGGTCATTGATCAGCAAATCAAACTAACAGTTATTGGGTTTTTTTGCTCATAGCAAGATACCATCAACCAATTTTTTTTTTATATGTATAGCATTTTTTAGTTCTATACTGTAATTCTAAGCTTTTTAACTGATACCCATTTGAGCTTAATTGCGATTTCATCAGTTTTGTTGATTACCCATTTTAGTTTGATGGCTTATTATGCCTATATATTATATGGGTTTGAAGATTCTACATTTTGTTGAAGATTTTAGATTGAAAATCTGGGTTAGAATGCTAAATTTCTTATTAGAATTATGATTAATTTCAGGCTAATTGATCAACAAATCAAACTAACAATTGTCGGGGTTTTTTTTGCTCATAGCAAGATACCTATTTGATGGTATTTTATGTTGCTGCTGCTATTTTCATTGACTTTTAAATTGCCCATTTCAGCCTAGTAGCATAATTTTGTTTCTTTTAATTTTTTTGTAGTTTTTGTTTCTTCCTCTGCTGTTAAACTAAGCAAAATTGTTGCTTGATTGATGGTTCGAGTTGCCGTTGAGGGTAATATATGTTCTAATGGAATGACAATGATGATGTAGGATTCCTGTGGAGTTGGGATGTGCGGATTCGTTAATGCCTTTGCATAGTGTCACTGCCTCTGCCTTGTTAACTTCCTTGCTATCACTTCATTCACAGAGCTGGGGATGTCTTTCTGAAGGTAAGTTATGAGCAGGTTCTGCTTTTTCAGTCATATTTGCTTGTTGATGCAATTAGTCTATGACTTTTGAATTCTTGTTAATGTCTTCTGTATGAGATATGGATTACTGCTATCTTTCATTGTCGCTCGAACAATGAATAGTACTAGTATGCCTTGATGATATATTGGTGGTTCTTGATCCGAGCTTTATTACATCATAAGACTTTATGAAGAACTGTATAGGCAACTTTGGTTTGACATATATTGGTGTTCCGTTGGGTTGTATTCCTTCTTTCCACTTGGATTCTTCATAAGATTTCCTCTAGGTTGGTCAGCATGTCCAGTAACTGCTCTTCTTTTAAAAGCTGGAATCAAGTTTATTCCGTGAAATACAGCTTAGCCTGCAAATTTTAATCCTTAAAGACAGATGTAGGTTAAATATTATTCCCTCCATTTTTTGGGTGTGTGGGTGGTGAGAGGGGGAAGACGGTTTGCCTGCTAGTGATATTGAATTGAAGCTCTTTGTGGTAGGTTTACACTGTTACAATATTTCATTTTTTTCATCTTTAGCTAGCTACCTTGAGTTCAACTTAAAGGGCTCCCGTAGAGGGATGTGCAAGTAGCGATTATATTCTTGTTATGGATTGAGGTATGGACTCTAGGTATTTGGGGAATGAGTTTGTATTTTTGGTCTCACTTCAGGATTTTCCCACAAGCTTTAATAACTTTTCGTTGTCAAAGAGCTTCTTTCTTTCATAGCTATTTGGCTTGTGCTGTGAATCGTGATTTTGGACTTATTTCTATTAGTAAGAGTTGAAACTCTAATGGCCCTGTTGGAAAGCGATTGTCAAATATAGTGATGAATTACATGTAATTTTGTAAAGAAAAATCCCATGCAATTCCCATGGTAATGGTTATGGAACTTCATCCCCAAACATATTCTTCTTCTTCATACATTACAACTAGACTCAATACCACCTTTAAAGTGGTAATGGATGGTACATGCAAATTACGAAGAAAATATGACATTTGGGATGAATAAGCATTAACATGGACATCGGTATAGGACTTTCTTAACAAAAATACCTATAAATTCAACCAAAATCAAACACCGCCTAACAAGCAAGCTGTAAATGTAAGATATCGAAGTTGTGCTATTTGTCCTGAATTCAAGAAGACAGAGTTCTAACAGAAAGAAAAGCTATGATAATAGGATGCGTTTTCTCCTAACCCTCCCCTTTGGTCGGAAGCATGCAGTGTTTCTTTTTGTTATGGTAATTCACTTCCCAACTGAAGTGATTTGGGAATCGAAGAAGTAATTTTTTAATAAGTTTGACTTCCCAGTTCTTAATTAATTCAAGCCTGTGACTTCCAAATCCTGAAATATTTGACACCCTATGTCCCTATCATGTAATACTAGATGTTTCCATTGGCAATACTTGCGATCAATAACTTTGTTTTTCCTTTCACCTTTTGCATGTGTGGCATACTCATTCTGCACATCCTGATGTTGGCCTTTTCTTTTGAATGGATACTTCTTGTTTGCACACATAAGGCCTGTTTTTACATATTTGTAAAACTGAAATACATACTAGGGGTGTTTGGTAACTGCTTTGGGTGGCTTTTGGCTTTTTCATGTGGTTAAATAGCCACAAAAAGTGTTTGGTAAGTGGACTTTTGGATAGTGAAAAGCCAAAAGCTGGTTTTAGCAGCTTTTTTCGGTTAGCTTTTGCATTCATCTGCACTACACAACCAACAATAACAGCTGAGTTTTCCAAACACTTTCATAAACTGCTAATAGATAAACAACCAGCAAATTAAAACAGCCAACATCCAATTGGCAAACATAGATCTTTAGTATCGTGTGAATATGCATGGGCTCTATTGATGCTATATTAATTGTTTATTAGTTTTTTTATCAGAAATCTTTTTAAGTAGGCATCATATAGATGTTCACTGTCCCATCCTCACGCCCTCTCTGAACTTCGTTTTACGATGAAGTCAATTGACGGCAGCATGGATACTTGAAGAGCAATTCCTTTTACTTTATTTGACATGAAACGAGGTTCATATTATGTGCATCTCGTCAGCCTCTTTCTTTTTGAGAGCGAGGATAAGAGCTTCCTAGGAGATAGCTGCTTAAAGTTGAGTTAAGCTCTTGTTTTGTAAGGAGTTTTTTATCACTGAAACTGGAAGGTACACTTTATTTAATGAAGTAGAGTTGGAACATTAACTTGAGCAATGTAGACTTTGGATCAAAGTCAACAATGGAAAATGCAGCTAAATGGAAAATGAAGTAGCAGTTTTATTGGAGCTCATATGCTGAGTCTCTTGGGACATTGTTTTTGAAATAAAGGATGTTCCAGTAAAACTTTTGCTAGAGAGTGTACAATAATATAGGAAGGAGAAAATAAAGGCATGATTTAAAACTTTATGATCATATTGAACTCTTCTTATTTCTTTAACGACTGTTCTGAGAAGCTTGATGTCATGAGAAACCAACCTTTTATGGTTTGTATTAATCCACAAGCATGTAAAAGAAGGCCCGCATAATAGAAACAAATTTGAAAGTGTATGATAAGGAAACAAACTATCTTACAAGACAAAAATGGTCATTGTAATGATATATAGTAGTCATGGATACATTTGTAGAGCATGTTGCCAATTTTTAAGTGTAATCTTTAGTTCTCATAGAAGTGACTATAATGGACTGCCAAAGCAAATGTGTAGCAGAAGTGATGTATGTTGTGTTTTGGGTTCTCTTATTCATGAAAGAGACTGTTGATTAGCCTATCTTTCTTACCATTCATTCAAATTGTGCTGACATTGTGGTATAAAGGGACGGTTTTTGTATCTAGTTTTGATACATTGAGCTTCCAATTGTTTATTACCATGGTAATTGCCAATGCAAGTACCATTTTTATTCCATCTTAAGACATATCTTGAAATCAAAGGACATTTGTGTTCCATTTGGTTTTCTTTTTTAGGGTGATACATAGCTATATATAGCATAAACTCATTTCCATCTCGTGTTGGTGACAGGATTTGCTACCCCACTATAACAAGACCTACTCGGTGCAATAGTGGACATTGTGGGCGTATGAATTGGCTGCCTTGTAGTTAGACAACACCGTCTGGATGACATATGGAAAGGTTAATTATGGATCTTCGAGATTTTGATTTTTGAACTTTCAATACAATCTGAACCTGAGGAGTTAGCACAGAATTTTGTAGGAATTTCTTCAAGTATTTCAACCATGTAAAGATTTGGTTAATGGTTTTCAGTCCAGATCTTGTTCTCAATCCTTTTGTCTCTCCGCTTCACGCTAATAATGTAAAACAGTGAACGGAAAACATCTTTTATTCACATTACTGCTTAGTGCTAAACTGCTAACTTGAATGTTCTTCTCAGCTTTGCCTTCCATCAGTTTATTTATGTGCATCACTTGCTTTGATGCTAATGCTGAGCGTCGTCTTTGGTGAGGGGCTAGAGTATCGATCTATATTACAAGTTGCAATGTGATTGTATCTCAGATTCTCGGAGTGTTAGTAGAGAATAGACCTGGTTATTGGGCGGGTCGGGGCGGGTCAGGGTGGGTCACTAACGGGGCGGGTCAGTTGCGGGTCGGCCATAGTCCATAGCGGGTCAGGGTCAGGGTCTAGTGGTCAGGGTCAGGGTGCGGGTCGGGCTAAAATAAAAGCGGGTCATTAGCGGGTCAAGTTATGTTCATCCAAAATAAACGACAAACTAGTAGACTAAAGATGCTTGCCAACTTCCTGCACACGTGGAACTGTTTATTTGCACGTCACTGGCGCATGACATCCTTTACTCTTCTGCCCGTTATTTCTTCAGCAAAGCACACAACTCTCCTTGGCTCTCTTGGTCCTTTTTGTCAAATCACAGTGTTTTGATAGTGTTTCTTTCCCTTTTTTTTTTTTTTTTTAAATAATGTTTATTTATACACATTACACACCACTTCCCTATAATATGTAGACATGTACTAGTATATAGAAATAGAGAGAGCCAAAAGAAGCAGATGAGAGCAGCAGTGGCAAACTCTGACACTCATACTTCCCCTTTTCATCACTGCCATATCCACAAACTAGAGGCATATCTTTATCGAATCTGCAACATATGGTAAGAACCTTAGCTTTTATAGAATCTGGCAAGCAAAGGCTAAAATGATCAGTACATAGTTTGAAAAAGCTTTTACTGAGCAATACAAGAGATCAAATGCTCTAAGTCAAAACAGTACATAGTGTCATGTATTTATCCAAAAATCAGTCAAGTGTCATCCTGAAGAAAAGCCCATCTGCAAGTTTCATGATGTTGGTGTAGTTCCCACAGCAAGAAGAGGCAGTCCCAGTTTCCAGTGTTCACAGCAAAAAGTGTCTGGATCATCAACAATATCTTGAAAAAGTTAAAGATGGATATGAAAAAAAGCAAAAGCAAAACACTCTTACTTAGTTACTTATGAAGCAATAACCATCTGATAAGGCAAAGCTTCCTAATGTCAGAATGCAGAAGACAGCCAGCAGCAGCAAGAATGGAAAATCTCCTTAAACCTCAATATAGGTTCAGTCCAGTAAGGCATCATTTCAAGGACTCGAGGACATTTTTGTGATGCAAGAGTTAAGAAGTGCCATTATCACGTTGTGCTGACAATTCTAAATTACAATGCGTGCAAGTAGCTATTCTTTCACCTTAAGCATTCTTTCCTTTGATAAGTTCCTTCCAAACTTTAGACCTTTTCTTTCTCTTCCGCCGCTGAGGCACACCATACTCAGTATACCCATCATCACGTTCTGGCCCCGTTAAATTAGTAGCATCATCCCCCATCATTCTTAAATTTATGATGCTGCATATACAAAGGAAACAATTCACAGTAGTTAGCATCATCGTTTTGCATCAAGCCATATATCCTAATTCCTATCAAACTCCAAAATAAAAATATCATTGATGCACCAACAGATATGGTCACCTACAGAACAATGCAGCAAATAAGCACAAACAGGGATAAACGAAAGAAGAATGTTACTTGTAGAGATGAACAACTCTAAAGAAACTAGAACTTGATACTAACAATGTTGTCAGAGGCACAAAACAGTACACACCCAGAATCACCAAATAATGCAAGATTAACTAGATAGCAAAGAATCCCCTTCACAACCCAAAATAAAAAAGAAATCTTTTGCATTGCAGATGTAGATATCAATTTTTTATTATTAATTTATTTCTTTATCAATGTCATACATCAACTCAAATAAAAGCTTTAGTAAGATTTCATGCTTTTATCAAGTACGCACCTGTTCGTGGTGAACCCAGATTCAACGCTGAATGATGAAGGAGCTAATATAATCTTTTCCATACAAACAAACAACTAAACCAAATCACACCATTATCCAACAACAAAATCCACGAAAATCCCAACAAAAATAACCCAAAAGTCTACTTTCTTTTACCACTCGATCACTACATTAGATTTTCCCATAAAAAAAAAGAGGATTGAACTAAATTTACCATAAACCCACTAAATTTTGAAGTTAATATACCAATCCCAAAAAATCTACAACTCAAATCAACAAATACAGTGAACCAATATCTCAATGTATCAACAGTTCAACTCAAACAGATATATTAACATAGATTAATATAACATAAAATTACAAAAATCAGTCGATAATTCGTAAATTATAACCAAAAGTCAGCTAATATTTGATATCATCATTAGTTTTGCAATTACATCAAACAGAGTCAAATTCTCTCTTTTAATTCCACTAAACAACTATCAAACAGATTCAAATAAAAAATTCGACAACATACCTTGGAAATTCGTCCCTCAAACGATTTCCCTAATCTGATTTTAATCGATTCAAATTTTGATGGAGAAAAGAGCCTGGAATTTTCGCCCTAATTTGTGCCCTAATTTGTGTCGACTGAAAGAGAGGAGAGAGAGGGGAGACAAAGAAAAAAAATGAGACCCTTTAATGATTTTAGTGGACCTAATAGTTTAAGGTGGGTTGTCCAATAAGACCCAATAAAGGCCCTTTCCATTTAAAACCCAATAATGACCCTGTTCATTAAGGGATAAAGGGTAATAAAGCCCTTTAATGATGGCCCGACCCTTATGCCATTGGACAGCCCTGTCCAATAACCAGGCCTAGTAGAGAATAAGGTTGTCCACAAGTTTGATTCTTGTTTAATCTTTGCCATTTAAATGCTAAACCAAGAGCACCAAGCATGTTTACAATTTTCAGGTTTATGAATGAACCTTGTTTATGGGTGTAAACACAAATTTTAGATCTGCAAAATAGAGAGTCAAAATATGTGAACAAAATAATATTTTATTGATTTTTGTATTTTTGGGTTACAATCTCTAATGTTTCAATCTCCACGTGTATTTGATTTTCTTGCATTAGGGCCTTCAGGCTTGATCTTGTTCAAGGATGTTGATGTAGAATAGAACGACACGTCAATTTGTATGCTTGTTGTTCTTCTTCTATTGGAAGGATGTGATGTTGGTTTGTTGTTGCTCACGAACCAATATGATCTTCCTGAATGAGGGCTTTGGGGCTTGATCTCGTCCAAGGTTGATCTTGTGAGAGAGTACTTTCTGCTTTTCTCTTTGTGGGTTCTGCAGTATGATTTCTTCTGTTTTTCTCCTCTGGCTCTGAAGTCTGATCTCTTCTCCTCCTCTGGCAAATGAAGAGAGGAACTCTATTTATAGAGCTTTCTAGAATTTTGGGATTCTGAATAGTTCCCTCTCTCTTGGCCGTCATCATTTAAATGGTCCATTTCTTATTATTGGACTTTAATTTGACCCATGCATTATAAATGATAATAAATTAAAATAGACCACATTTACTCATAGGCCCAAATTTTATCATTTATATTTCTTTTTTATAAAAGTCAATAATCTAGACTTTAATAAGTCAAAATGATGATGTGGCATTAACACAATTTCTTTGCCTACAATAGGGTTGATTGAATGAACTGCTAATTGTTATGCTGTTAATTGCTGAAAATATATACCAATTGATGTTCATCAATTAGCCTACTGATTATTGTTCATCATCATTGTGATATATCTACCGAAAATGAACTTCAAATAGATATTCTTGATAATTGATATGTGATATAATTACAACATTCAAATAGTCTCCCTTTTGAAGTGTTCACCAAATAGTCAAATCATTTTCCTACATTCAAAATTCACTTTTAGAACCAAATTTAAAAAAAAAAAATTCAGAAAAAAGAATTGTTATTATTTTGAAGTGTTCCAATGCTCATCCAAAATAAATAGACTAACTTTTTCCTAATTAGACCCTAATCAAAAGACAAAGTAAAGCCAACCCAACAAACTCATATTAGCGGGTCCATTCTAATATTTCAAACTCAATTATGACCCGAAGCTCCTCCCACCATAAAACATGTGACCGTTGCCGCAACGTTCTAAAACTTTTTTAAAAAAACTCACACTCTCTTCTTCTCTCTCATCTGCCCTCTTTACCGTTACTCACCGGCTAATTCTTCATCTCACCAACAAAACTTTCTCCTTCTTTCTTTAACCTTCATCCGCCATTAATAACACTCTGAATTACCCTCCATTAATTTCACAAGAATTGGATAACCCTTTTGAAATTTCAAGCTTTTTATAAAACTGTCATCTTTAAATTCCCCTGTTTCTTTCTGGGAAAAAATTTTCTGAATTTAGCACTCTAAATTTGGAAATAACCCATTAAGTAGTTTTCTTAATTTGATCAAATCTTTGATTTTCTTGGTTATTAGTTATAAAAATGGCAACTTTAGCACCTGGGGTATTGTTGAAACTACTTGATGGATTAAAAACAGGGGTGAAACCCACCGGAGAGCACCGGAGTTCACTTCTTCAGGTAACCGATATCGTACCGGCTGAGCTTGATGAGAAGGATCTATGGCCTAAGCATGGATTTTACATTAAAGTCTCTGATTCTTCTCACTCTATCTATGTGAGTCTCCCTTTTGAGCAAGATGATCTTGTTTTAAGCAATAAAATGCAACTGGGTCAGTTCATTTATGTTGATAAATTGGAGGCCGGATCGCCTGTTCCGATAGCGAAAGGCGCTAAACCGCTCCCTGGGAGACACCCTTTCATGGGTACTCCAGAACCCTTGATGGGTCTTAGAGTGAAGAAAGATAAAGTTGAGCAAAAAGTCATTAATGGAACTCCTAGAAGAGGGTCTTGGGATTTGAATAATGACATTATTGTAACTTCTCCTACTATGAAATTAAAACCTGTTCCTTTAGATTTTGATCAGTGTACTCCAATCAAAGAGAAGGGTAGTACTAGTGGAGTCAAGTTTCATCCACCTCCAATGTCTCCAATGGTGAGATCAGTAAAATTTGGGAAGGATCATGTAAATTCAGCAATTAGAGCTTCTTTTGGTGGGTTCTTTGCTGTCATCTAAGATGGAATCAAAGGTTGAAACTACTTCTTTGGTTAGGAAAAGTTGTGTTACACCTACAAGTTTTTTGAAGTTTCCAAGGAGTAAAAGTGTTATTGAAAGAGGGCCCAAGATTACTTCAACTCCTATAAATTCATCTGTAGGTACATTGCTCTTTCAAGTTTTGTGTATAAATTTGTTTAATTTTGATGCTATAGTTTATCTTTTCAAGTGTGTGTCAATACTCTTGATTTTTGTGCTATGTTAATCTCTGGGAGGGTGAATGCAAGAATGTGTTTGTGTAAGGCAGATAAGTTATTAGGTCTGTGTAGCTGTTGTGAATATATTGTATAGTACCGAGGCTCGAGTTTCGAGCTATGTTAATCTCTGGGAGGGTGAATGCAAGAATGTGTTTGTGTAAGGCAGATAGGCTATTAGGTTTGTGTAGTAGTTGTGAATATATTGTATAGCACCGAGGCTCGAGTTGCGAGCTATGTTAATCTCTGGGAGGGTGTATGCAAGAATGTGTTTATGTAAGGCAGATAGGTTATTAGGTCTGTGTAGTTGTTGTGAATATATTGTATAGTGCTGAGGTAGGTTCGAGTTTTCAAGCGAGTTGCTTCCTATCATATGCTTGCAGAGATTATGCGTAAATGTGTAGCTTCTGATGAAGGTTGTTGTTGAGCAGGAAAAGAAAAGTTGTACGCCTCCACCAAGTCTAAAGAGAGACAGGGGTTGTGTCAATTTAACAGCAAATGTGCAGAATTCTGCCAATTCAAAGGCAACCCCACAACAGCAGGCACAATCACAGTCTAATAATCCAACCTTCAATTGTGGTAGTAGTAGTAGTAGTAGCACAAGTCTGTCATTGAACTTACCAGGAAAGCTTGCTATGCTTGGCAAAGTAAGTGTGTTTATCACTTGTTGTTGATTTTCCTGATTTGGTTGAGGTGAAAATTTTGTTCATTTTTGCAATTTTTTTGCTGTGTCTTTCCGTATTAGGAAGCTGTTCAACAAAGAGAAAGAGCTCAAAAGATTGCCTATCAAGCATTGAGACAATCTACTGCCACGGACAACGTTGTTCGGTGCCTCAAGTAAGGAATCACACTACATAGTAGTAGTTTCTTCTGAATTTGGACTGTGCATCAGAAGAGGCTAAATGTTAGAGGTTGTTTTGCAGGATGTTTGCAAACTTGAGCAAATCAGGAAAGGCAGATGCACCAGCAACTTGTTTTGATCAGTTTTTAGAGTTTCAAAACCAGATTACACAAGCAGTGAATGACATGGTGTCTATTCAAGCTGCTACTTCGGCTATTGAAAGTAAAGCAGAAATGAAAGCGGATGCTCCAATTTTACACGAAATAGCGCAAAATTCAATAGAACGATTCCACGACAATGAACCAAACAGCACATCTAAGAGAAGATTAGCCTTGTACAAGTCCATTGCATCATTTCCTGATAGAATGAATGAAATACAAAAGTCAAGCAATAATAATAATGGGAGGATCTTAAGATCACATTCAAAAGTATATCCGGATAAGAAAGGAGAATCTACTAATGTCGAAAATGATGAAAACAAGCAGCCTGGTTGTGGTGGTGATTCTGGTTGCTTAAGCAACATGATCAAGTTGTGTAAGCAGATAGAAGGAGAAGCTGGCAGTTGGTTCATGGAGTTTATAGAGAAGGCACTCGAGATGGGGCTAAAGAAATCGAAAGGCAAAGCAGATGCTGATGTTCGAAAAGTGCCTCAAGGACTTATACTCAAGGTTCTAAACTGGGTTGAGGTTGAGCAAAGTGATTCTAGTAAACGCCCAGTTCATCCAAAAGCTTCTCAGATTACTAGGAAATTGAGAATTAAGGTGAAGAACCCTTGATTTGTTGGGCTGTGTGGGATTTGTTTCATGGCTTTACTTATGTAGTTCAATTCATTTATTAAATTTATAGTAATTCATAGAAGTTCTGAGGTCATTCATGAATGTTTAGTGTTTAGGTTGCTTGTATAATATGATCAAGAATTGATTAGTTCTTAGAGTGTATAAGATCAAGAGTTGGTTAGTTTGTAGGGAATTTGTATGTTTAATCTATCACGCCTAAGTTTTAGGTAGGACTGAGGGCTGAGGCATTCTTTGTATACTAACTTGTTGATGGAGGATATGGTTCTTCTGATACAAGGAGATTGAAATAATAAATCATGGTCACACTTTATAAGCATGCCCTTATAACAAAAAATTTCGGTGATGTTCAAGTTAAAGAACTATTACAATTTTATTCCCTACAAAAGGTAAGTGTTGAAATAATTTTGGAGCGGAGGAAGTAATTGCGCTGGCTCTGTATTCTCTGGATTGAAATACAATGACTAGGGTTGTGCCTAACCACTTGCCACTATTTTCGGAATTGCCCAACCACTTACCACGTTGGTAATCCGTGCCTACATCCTTTAAAACAACCACTTATTGCCAAGTGGTTGTGCAAAATTAATATTATTGCTGCCAATGGTTGATTGCCATGTGTAGGTGAATTATTACCCCTTAACAACCATGACTAATGTCATATCTCATATTGATGAGACTGATATCATTGACTCATTGTGCATGAATTTGGTAATATAAGCAATAATAGTTAAAAAAAAAGCATTTCAATTTAATGGAAGCTTAATTCGTCTCGACTCTTGATTTTACTTATTCCGTGCATGTCCTCTCTTCCAGACCTGTTTGATGCCATTATACATAATTTACAATATCCATTATCATTAATTTACAATATCCAAATACCCATTCAGTTTTTTGGAAAACAAAACCAAAAATAGGAAAAAAGTGGTTTTCACTTCTTCGTGTTAACATTTGATTTTTTATTCATTATAGGCCATATATCATATGATTTGAAAATCAAAAAAAAAATTATCATGGCCCTTAGTTAGTGGTAATTTAGTTATCTATTGTCTCATCATTTTGTTAGCGGTTACATCGTTGCTACATTTTCCTATGTTCTTTCTTTTGATACGTTAATAAGTTACAATATTGAGAAAAGACTTTCCTAACTTTCGTATTTTTGAAAAAAAAAAATTCATTGCTTATATATAGTACATCGTCCGAACTCAGAAAATTAGTCCCCTTAAACTGAAAATTAAAATTCTAAAAACAAATTTAATTATATTAGATGGTTACCAATATGTAATTTGTGAACCAAGCAAACAAATGAAGTGCTACATTTTACTTCCTCCGTTTTTATTTAGATGCTACATTTCCCTAAAATGGAAATGTCATATTTCTACAAACCAGAAATGTTTTTCACCCTAAAGATTTTAAAATATATTAAAAAGTGGTTTACCTTAATATTATTTTTTATTTGTGAACCAAGCAAACAAATGAAGTGCTACATTTTTATGTCCTAAAAAAAAAGTGTCCCCTCAAAAAAGAAAAAGAAAAAAAGTGCTACATTTTCTTTTTCTACATATTACAATTCTACCATTGAAGTTGCAAACTAGAATTTCAATTAGTCATGAAATTTATCTTATTATTTCCAAACTCCAAACATATCCGAACTCCAAAGGATATTAGTATTAGATCCGATCGTTGCTTATATTCTAAGAGTATTTCATGATTTCATCGTCCAAACAATTCATCGTCCTTTACTCTCTTTATCTATCCTCTTTGTTAACAGAGTCACACACAGTATAACATCATTCAACGATGGATCTCCTTCGAACTTATTCAGCCAACCAAGGAGACGACGACGACAAAGAACAATAACCTCAATCTCACCCCGCCAAAAATCAAGATGAAGAAGACGAAGATGAAATTCCGATTATACCCCTCCCTGCAAAATCCGCCACCCCAAAAGTCGACGACACTGCTTTCTCTCATAAATTCCTCCTCCACTTCCACCTTCACCAAAGCCTTGAACCCAACTCAACATCTGGTCTCTTACAACCAACTTATGACCAACTTTGGGTCCCCATTTACGGCCCAACCTATCCTTACTCTAAAGACGGCTAGGCCCAAAGTCTCCGCAATCACAAACTAGGGTTTGTCAAATACGCCGCCATTGATTCCTTTGTGTTTGACGAACAATACAACACTTTTCATAAATATGGTTGCGCCGCTGAACCTCACAAGTAGAATAATTGTTTATTGCTGCGGTCATTAAGTGACCTATTGCGGCGGTTTTCGCTGCGCAGCAATAGGTAATTAATATATTGCTGCGGTTTTAAACCGCAGCAATATTTGAACATATTGCTGCGGTTTCTAGCCAAAACCGCAGCAATATATTTATTTTTTATTAAAAACGTACAACGTATTGCTGCGGTTTTGGCTAGAAACCGCAGCAAAAGCTTGGCCTATTGCTGCGGTTATTGCCCAAAACCGCAGCAATAGGTCCTGGTACAGGTAAAAATTTTTTTTTTTTTTTGGAATTTCGCAATTAAATTTGAAAGATTAAATCCATGCAACTAACCCATCCACTATCCACCAAATAAGCAGACAAACTAAAGATTAAATAACATGAATTTCATTAATATATAAAGCTAAAAAAACTAATTACATAAATAATACAAAAGATCAAAAAGTAAAATGAAAAAGCAAAAATAACAAAACAACTATTACAACTTAATGACTAATTACAAAAATTATAATAAAAACAAAAAAATAAGAAACTGATCTAAAAAAATGAAAAACATCAAAAAAAATCCTAAAACAAAAAAAATCTAAAAACAGATCTAAAAAACCGAAAAAAAAATCAAAAAAAAATCCTAAAACAAAAAATCATAAACAGATCTAAAAACGAAAAAAAAAACGAAAAAAAAAAAACCAAAAAAAAAGTTCAGGGCTCGAAACCCATTGATGGTTGAGAACGATTCAAAAAATTCAAAAAACGATTCATGGCTCGCGTCTCAACCGGATCTCATTTCCCGAAACCCATTGCTTGTTGAGGACGATTCAAAAAAATCAAAAAACCATCGCGTCTCAACCTTTGAGAACCGGATCTCGTTTTTCGAAACCCATTGCTCGCCACCATTGATCGTCGCTCGCCTCTCCTCGCCAACGATTCATCACTCACCATCAATCGTTCTCAGTTTCGCCATGGTCGACGGATTGTGTTTCTCGTTTTCAAGAAAGAAAAAGATGAAGGGAAGAAGATGAAAGGTCGAAGGTTGAGAGGAGCGTGTAGGGTGAATGACGAGGGATGAGAGTGAAGGGTAGAAGATGAAGGGTCGAAGGTTGAGAGGAGGGAGGTTGAGAGAATTAGTGAGGAGTGATAACTGAACGGCTGAGAGGATGAGAGAATTATGAGGAAAAAACAAACCCTAGTTGCGGTTGTTGCACGCCTTTTATATATTTTTTTGAATATTTTTTAATGATATTGCTGCGGTTGTTTCAAAAACCGCAGCAATATATTAAAATATCATTTTTTTTAATATTATTTTAATATATTGCTGCGGTTTTTGACGAAAACCGCAGCAATAGGTCTGGTCAAAAAGTCAACTTTTTTTAATTTTTTTCCTTTTGAAACCATATTGCTGCGGTTTTTGGCCGAAACCGCAGCAATATATTTATTTTATATTTCACCTTTTCGTTTTACGATATATATTGCTGCGTATGGGTAAAACCGCAGCAATAAGCAATTATTCCCTTCTGCTTCCGCCGTCAATAATTACGTTGGTGATTTCGATACGTTGGAGAAAACAATGATGTTTCTGTGTATAATATATTCACATATGGAAATACTACGGTTAGTTTAGAGAAGATTGTTGCGTTATCCACTACAGAAGTTGAGTATGTAGCAATAACTCAAGCTAGTAAAGAGATGATATGGCTTCAATGTTTGTTAGCTGAGTTGGGATTCAACCAAGAGAATAATGTATTGAACAGTGATAGTCAGAGTGCGATACACTTGGCAAATAATTCAACATTTCATTCTCGAACAAAGCATATTGGGCTTCGATATCATTTTATCCGATCTTTGTTAGAAGATGAAGTGTTAACACTCGGAAAAATTCAAGGAACTAATAATCCTGCGAATATGTTGACAAAAATGGTGACTATCGACAAATTGAAGTTTTGTTCAACTTTAGTTGGCTTGCATGAATAACATAAGGAGAAAGCTCGATTGCATGGAGTAAGGTGTGAAGACAGATTAAAACCAGTCTTCAAGTGGGACATAGTTAGATGATTAACAACCACCAATTATTTTAATTAAAATAAAATCGAAAGTAATGTAATCCCTTGAAAAATTTAGAATGCCCAAGATATTCAAAGGGATATATTGATTTGCTAAACTTAAGTAAACCATTTTTCGAAAGTTAAAAACTATATATACATAGTTTGAAATATCCCAAAAACAAAAGTAAGAAAGCTTAAAGAAAGAGAAAGAGAGAGAAGATTTGAGAGAGTTTTAGAAGATAAATTATTGGGTGTGATTGGGGGTGAATGGATTGTGTGTTATATAAGTGTTGTAGACACTTATTCATTTATTTTTTTTAGTAAAATATTTGCACCATATTTAGAGATATAAACACTTGTCGAATTTTCATAATTTATGTGTTATTTTAATTATAATATTTCTAGTCTCACTAATATGATTTATAAGGAAAGTTGCATAATATTTCCCAACACTTGTCGACTTACGGGTTTAGATTTTATTCATTTGCCAGATATTTTTAAAGATTCAATAGCACAATTGAGAACAAGCGGAAAAAGAAAAAAAATGATGTAGGTTAACATGTAACTGAACCAATAATGGTTAATCGATTCTAAGTTGTTAAGTTACATTTTTTTTTTAATAACTATATTAATGCTTAACCACCATTATGTTTAGTGGTACGGTTTATTGACCATGAATACCCATAACAATTGTTTAGGGCAAATTTCCCACGAGGTCTAATTTGCTTGAAGACGGACCAAAAAAGAATGCTAATCAATAATAACAAATAAGGCAAAATAACAAGAAATGAACACAATATAACCTTTTACATGGAAACCCTATAGGGAAATCGGTGTTCCGCCAATCCACTATAGTAATATCAATTTGTAGTACAAGTACACTATTTTGCTTTGCCAGAATGATTATGTAGCGAATTTGTCGACAATTCAGGGTTTTTTAGAGAGTGATGGCATATTAAGAAGATGAAAGAAGTATGATGGAGAGAGAAAGAGGCGTTAATGATTTTAGGGCTATGATTATGAGTGAGTGGGAGATACTTCATGCTTTTAAAAGGCTTACAATAGGAGTATTTACAGTGGAAAGAATGACGATTTGCGCAAAATATGTCAGCTTGCCTTCAGCTTCACTACAGGAAATGTGGTAATTAACGACGGCTAAAAGCCGTCGGTGATCAAAAGAAAACCGTCGCTAAATTATCAACGACGGCTAGCAGTCGTTGAAATGCAGTCGGTGGAAAGGTGGTCGCTGATATTGGAATCAACGACCGTTAAGCCGTCGGTAAAAATTTCAACGACGGTTCCCTGCTCATCAGCGACCGTTTTCCAAAACCGACGTTGGCTCCAAGCCAACGACTGTTTTAAACAGAAGGTAAATTGGCGACGGTTTTTAACCGTCGCTGATTTACCGACCGTGGTTAACCGTCGGTTATAAACTGTCGTTGATTGCGCTGATTCAACGTATGTTAAAAACCGTCGCTATTGTATAAAAAGCAGTCGTTGATGTGGAAGTCCATGGATGCATAGTGTACCTTACAGCGACTGCCTAGCCGTCGTTGATTTAATGTTTAGCCGCCGTTGTTGTTTTAAAATAATATTATTTAGAATATTATTGTTCTTAATAATAATTAAACCTGTACCCGCACAGCTGCATGCTTGTGGACCACACTAAAGCTGTTCCTCCATCGCATTCAATTTTTTCAATTACAAAAATATGCAATTTTGATATATATTACAATTTGCATAGATACTTGTATAATTACATGAAATAGATTACAATTATGTACACAAAATAGATCCCGATGTCGGGAAATAAAGAAGAAGTCGGTGTTTACAAAAAATATATATCGACAAAGCTAGATGCCGATAAATATAGACACTAAATGTCTATAGTTAGACAAACTACCTAGATTAAATATATGTACGCAAAATAGATCCCGGTGTCGAGAAATAAAGTAGAAGTCGGGTTCCAAAAAAAATAACCCGACACATCTAGAAACAAAGCGAGATGCCGATAAATATTGACACTAAATGCATATAGTTAGACTAACTATATCCAATTATAAGTTAGTTACCTAGTTGCCAAAACCAAAAAAACTACACTGTCAAGGGTGTCTCTGTAGCACTACCGCCACCACCAAACCCTGGGTCATCGTCTGGTCTGCGTTGTGGAGGGGGGCCTGGGTTGCAACTTGAGGACATGTGGCCGAAACTAGACATGTTCCTCATCATTTCCTCAACGATGGCCCGACTTGACGCTTCCACCCGTGCTGCGACCATTGCCTCCACCTCTTCCATCCGCGCAGCGACCTTTGCCTCCACCTGCGCCTCGATCTGAGAAAAAAATGGACGGCTCATATGGTTGTGAAGAGCCGCCATCTCCTCGCCCTGATGAAGAGTTGTAGTACAAATGATCTCCCTGACCCAACCCCTGAACTTTTCCTCTGTTCCTCCCCCCAACTGTCTCCCAATACAACAGATCAGGGTTCGGCTGTGACCCCTGAGTGGTACAATGATCCAGCTTCTTATTGTATGTCTCCTGCATTTGGTTAAATATACTCATATTCAAGTAATATAAAGTGGGCAAAATGGCGTACATTTGGTTCTAACTTGCCTATATTGTGTATTTTCAATAAAAACAACTTACAATTACATTAAACTAACTATATATATGATGTTTGAGGTGTTTATAACTTAAACTAACATCAAACTACTCGTATTCATTCATTTTCAAGTAAAATGGCCTAAAATGGCCTATATTTGCCTATATTTGGTTCTAACTTTCCTATATTGTGTATTTTCAATCAAAACAACTTACAATTACATTAAACTAACTATATATATGATGTTTGAGGTGTTTATAACTTAAACTAACATCAAACTACTCGTATTCATTCATTTTCAAGTAAAAGGGCCTAAAATGGGCTATATTTGCCTAAATTTGGTTCTAACTTTCCTATATTGTGTAATTTCAATCAAAACAACTTACAATTACATTAAAATAACTATATATATGATGTTTGAGGTGTTTATAACTTAAACTAACATCAAACTACTCATATTCACTCATTTTCAAGTAAATGGCCTCAAAAGGCATATATTTGGTTCTAATTTCCCTATATTGTGTATTTTCAATCAAAACAACTTATAAATACATTAAACTAACTATATATATGATGTTTGAGTTGTTTATAACTTAAACTAACATCAAAGTACTCGTATTCATTCATTTTCAAGTAAAATGGCCTAAAATGGCCTATATTTGCCTAGATTTGGTTCTAACTTTCCTATATTGTGTATTTTCAATCAAAACAACTTCCAATTACATTAAACTAACTATATATATGATGTTTGAGGTGTTTATAACTTAAACTAACATCAAACTACTCGTATTCATTCATTTTCAAGTAAAATGGCCTAAAATGGCCTATATTTGCCTATATTTGGTTCTAACTTTCCTATATTGTGTATTTTTAATCAAAAAAACTTACAATTACATTAAACTAACTATATATATGATGTTTGAGGTGTTTATAACTTAAACTAACATCAAACTACTCGTATTCATTCATTTTTCAAGTAAAATGGCCTAAAATGGCCTATATTTGCCTACATTTGGTTCTAACTTTCCTATATTGTGTAATTTCAATCAAAAAAACTTACAATTACATTAAACTAACTATATATATGATGTTTGAGGTGTTTATAACTTAAACTAACATCAAACTACTCATATTCATTCATTTTCAAGTAAATGGCCTCAAAAGGCCTATATTTGGTTCTAACTTCCCTATATTGTGTATTTTCAATGAAAACAACTTATAAATACATTAAACTAACTATATATATGATGTTTGAGTTGTTTATAACTTAAACTAACATCAAACTACTCGTATTCATTCATTTTCAAGTAAAATGGCCTAAAATGGCCTATATTTGCCTAGATTTGGTTCTAACTTTCCTATATTGTGTATTTTCAATCAAAACAACTTACAATTACATTAAACTAACTATATATATGATGTTTGAGGTGTTTATAACTTAAACTAACATCAAACTACTCATATTCACTCATTTTCAATTAAATGGCCTAAAATGGCCTCAAAAGGCCTATATTTGGTTCTAACTTCCCTATATTGTGTATTTGCAACCAAAACAACTTATAATTACATTAAACTAACTATATATATGATGTTTGAGGTGTTTATAACTTAAACTAGCATCAAACTACTCGTATTCATTCATTTTCAAGTAAAATGGCCTAAAATGGCCTATATTTGCCTAGATTTGGTTCTAACTTTCCTATTTTGTGTATTTTCAATCAAAACAACTTATAAATACATTAAGCTAACTATATATATATGATGTTTGAGGTGTTTATAACTTAAACTAACATCAAACTACTCGTATTTATTCATTTTCAAGCAAAATGGCCTATATTAGCCTATATTTGGTTCTAACTTGCCTATTTTGTATATTTGCAATCAAAACAACTTACAATTATATTAAACTAACTATATATATGATGTTTGAGGTGTTTATAACTTAAACTAGCATCAAACTACTCGTATTCATTCATTTTCAAGTAAATGGCCTAAAATGGCCTATATTTGCCTATATTTGGTTCTAACTTTCCTATATTGTGTATTTACAATCAAAACAACTTATAATTACATTAAACTAACTATATATATGATGTTTGAGGTGTTTATAACTTAAACTAGCATCAAACTACTCGTATTCATTCATTTTCAAGTAAAATGACCTAAAATGGCCTATATTAGCCTATATTTGGTTCTAACTTGCCTATTTTGTGTATTTTCAATCAAAACAACTTATAAATACATTAAACTAACTATATATATGATGTTTGAGGGGTTTATAACTTAAACTAACATCAAACTACTCGTATTCATTCATTTTCAAGAAACACCTTTGCTTGAGGATTAGGCTCCTCCTCCATTCCACTAGGCTCTTCAACAGTGGACGGTTCCGGGTTATTCCCAAGAGCATCGAAAACCATTTCACGGTACGGATAAGATAGCTCTTCTGCGAGTTGAGGTAACTCTTCACCATGAGAATACCAACCGTAGTAATCAGGTATAAATCCCTTGCTATACAAATGCACTTTAACCGTGTCTGCGTCATGCACACGTCTGTTCTTGCAATTCGGACACGGACATCTAACTTCATCCTTACCTGGGTTTTCGGGTTTTACTTTGTAAAAATCAATGAATTCATCAACCCCCCTCAAGAACTCGGGCCTCAAGTTACGCACATTGTCATATTTATCATACATCCACCAACGCTCCTTCCGTTTCATGGTGACCAATTCTACAATTCTAAACCATTTCAATGACAATACTCATTAACAACCAACATACGTACAATTAAAACATATGTGTGAAATACATATACGGCCTAAAATGATGTCCAAAGGTCCTTATCACTCCAACCTAACCCATTATTCGACGTCTAACCCCACTAGTGAATGTATGCCAACTATTCGCTTCTACGTAAATTCCGGCAGCATTTCCCATGAGTTCTCCAAGTACACAATGTCAGCTTCGTAAAAGCTTACATATGTACCCAGAGAACAACATAGAGAAACAACATCACCGGAACTTACATAGAATAGAACAAAAGGCATACATTCACCACCTAAGTCAGGTCAAATGTCGAAGAACAGTCCCAATCGGGGACTATTCAAGATATACTCCTAATGAGTATACCTTGAACGGGTATCTAAGCACATGATGATGCAAACATATTTATTTAAACACTTAAATTAAATTTATAACATCATCCAAACTATTTCCACGAAAACAAATATGTCAAAAACAATATAAACAATTTAAATAGTGTAAACTAAATAAAGGAATGTGCAATAAATAAATTATTGTGATAATTATATATTTTAACTTTTATAACCTTTAATAAATGAACCATTATAAAAACTATTGTGATAATTATATAGTAACTTAAACTTATACAATTAAAGTAACTTAATCTTCAAAGTAATTACATTGATAATGCCATAGACCATAAAATATAATCACCAAAATCAGCATTAACATTGATAATGCCCAATTCAAATATATGGTGAATAAAAAAATTTATCGGGGTATATGGTGAAAAATTCGTTAATGATATTATATGGTTACCTATATATTTTTTTTTTGATTAGGAGAGAAAAACTAGGTTAGTCCCTAAAATAGGACCAACCTAAGACATCCTTTAGGATGATAGAGAGGAAAACAGGGTCATGAAGCTCAAACTAGCGATGAGGAGTCCGGACCGAATGACCCTTGTGAGCCAGAAAATCCGCCGCCTGATTAGCTTCACGAAAGCAGTGATTGATAGAGAAAGAACCAAACACCCTAAGATCCATCCCTGCATCCAAAATTAAGTTATTAATTTCCCAAGGAATTACCCAAACTCTTCTGAGAGAGTTAATAACCACAAGGTTATCTCCCTCCACAATAAGACGAGAAATGCCTAACGAAACAGCTGCTTTAATTCCTTCTCTAAGCCCCCAAGCTTCAGCAGTGAGAATAGAAGAATCAGGATGAAGACTCCCAGCACCCATGATGGTAACCTCACCCTTTGAATCGCGAATAATATAGCCAAACGCAGTATCTCCACTGGCTAACTTAGAGCCATCAAAATTTAGTTTAAACTCACCACTTGAGGGCTTGGACCACCAAACCTCTTTAGAAGTGGAAATGGGCTTAGGCTTTTTGGTAATAGAAAGATGATCTTCCATACCTTGCGCATGACGCCAATCGCTATGGAAATTAACAATAGAAAACGCAACCTTAGAAGGAACCAGACATTCTTCTCTAAATGAGATCCTATTGCGAGCAAACCAGATATGCCACCAGACTATAAATATTTTACAAATGTCATCATGACTGCAAATATTTCTCATTCCCTCAATGTTCTCACTTAAACTTAGGCTACTAACAAAGCAAGGCATAGCCGGCTAGGAGCCCAAATCCCACAATTTAGCAAAAACATTATGAGCAAAGGGGCAAACACAAAACAGATGATAATCATTTTCCTTATGGAAGTTGCAAAACACACACTCTTGAGGAAGAAACACATGACTTCTTTCTAGTCGGTCTTTAGTAGGGAGATCATCCAGACAGATTTTCCATATGAAAAATTTAATTTTAGGAGGAACATTACTTTTCCAAATCCAATCATACTTAACTTTAGGGGTATAGTGGAGACCATAACCTTGTAATAACTTAGCCCCTGACTAAACTGAATAATCTCCATGTGGAGTTAACCCCAAACCAATTTATCTTCCATGCTTGAGGTAGGCAGAAATAGATTTTTAATCTCATGCACTACATTAATCAAGACAACACTAGCTAATCTTTCAACCATCCACTGATTCTCCTCAGAAATAAAATCACTAGCTTCAGTGAATAGTCATGAACCACATCCGGAAGCAAATCCGCCAAAGGAAACGCATAAACCCAATTATCAAACCAGAAGGAAATACTAATCGTACCCCATTCCCAACGTGCCACCTCAGACCCTTTCTAAAAGTCGACCTAAGCGATAAAAGCTTTTTCCATTGCCAAGATGCTGAAGCAGGAGGGACATGACTCCATAAACTATCATTTTTTAAATACTTTCTTGAGACCATAGAAACCCAAATATTGCCCGGCTCTTTTACGATTCGCCAAAGGAGCTTTAATTGTAGAGCAATATTGTTTCCATTGGCTTTCCTAATACCAAGCCCACCAAAACATTTTGGTTTACAGATTTTATCCCAACTAATAAGGTTTGGCCCTGAACTATCTGCACTCTTGTTCCAAAAAAAATTCCTATTAATTTTATCTAGACTAGAAGTATTGGCCACATGCAGAAGAAAACTTTGCACTTGGAAATTTGCCTTAGTAGACAAATTTGACATATTTCCATTCTACTATTAAAGTTGCTTACTAGAATTACTCATGAAAAAATATGTTATTATTTCCCAATCCCAAAACATTTTGGTTACCTATATAAGCGAATAAATGAAGTGCTACATTTTTACTTCCTAAAAAAAAAAATGCTATACTTTTTCTTTTTCACATATTTTCATTCTACTACTACCTCCGTTCCAAATTAAACGCAACAGTTTCCATTTTGAGAAGTTTCAAATTAAATGCAACAATTCCAAATTTTCTACTTTTGGTAAGTTTTTTAGGTGTGAATTTACATGAATACCCTTATTAAAAAATTAAACCATACTTAATTATACCTAATAATCATTTAAACCTCCATCATCATCCCCCTTAAGTTTCTCTCTCTTCACTTCCACCACCTTAGGTTTCTCTCTCCTCACTCCCACCCACCACCACGTTCTCTCTCCTCACGCCCCCTCCCACCGCCGGAATTCGTCCCCACTATTGCCATCACGCCCCCACCGCCGGCGTCCGTCCTCTTTCCGTTCCAACTGAAAACTGCCGGCGCTCCATCTTCCTTCGTTCTCTCTTCTCGATCTGCATCTCTCTCTATCCGATCCCTTTCTCTGGTCTTCAAGTTGTTGTGGAGGTGGAGTGGGTTTTGATGGCGAGGTCGATTCGGGATTTGGTTGGATTTAGGTGGTGTTGGTGGTGGACTTCGATAGTGTTGTTTGGGGTTGTGGGGTTGACGGTGATGGGGGTTTTTGGGACTTCGATCTGCAGTTGCCGGTGGTAGGAGTGATGGTTTTCAGTTGGGGTTTTGTTGTGGTGGTGGTTGATCTTTTTTTTTTTTGTGGGTGGATGTAAGGCTGGTGGTTGGCGGTGGTTTGTACTTGTAGTTTTTAGTGTGGTTGCTTGGCAATGGCGGTGGCGGTGTGTGGGTACCGGCAAGTGGCGGTGGTGGTGGTTTATTTGTGGGTGGGTGTAAGGTTGGTGGTTGGGTGTGGTGGGTCTTTGGCGGTGGCGGTGTTAGTGGGGGGGTTCTTGACGGTTTTTTCTTTTTGGACCCACCTTATCTCTCCACTTAAACTTAATCACAATACCCCTCCCTTTTTTAATCACCCCCTAAGAAATTTCAATTAGGAGTCTGTGCCCCCTAAATTATTGCGTTTAATTCGAAACGGAGGTAGTATTAAAGTTGCTTACTAGAATCACTCATGAAAAATTATGTTATTATTTCCCAATCCCAAACATATCCGAACTCCGAACACCAAATATATTAGGATTAGATCCAATCATATAAAATATAAGAATATTTCATCACCCAAAATCATTCATCTTCTTTACTCTTTTTCTCTCTCCTATTCATTAACAGTCACAAACAGTAGAACATCGAACATCCTTCATTCTTCTTCCCCAAATTCCAAATTCATGGATCTGCTTCGAAGTTACTCGGCCAATTCAGAAGACGAAGAAGAACAACAACAACAAGATGAAACTTTAATTCTACCTCTCCGTGCAAAATCGGCAGCCCCAAATGTCGACGACACTGCTCTCTCTCTCCTCAATTCATCCTCCACTTCCACCTTCACAAAACCCTTAGACCCAACTCAACACCTCGTCTCCTACAACCCTACATACGACCAACTTTGGGCCCCCATTTTAGGCCCAGCCCATCCTTACGCCAAAGACGGCCTGGCCCAAGGTCTCCGCAACCACAAACTAGGGTTCGTCGAAAACGCCGCCATTGATTCGTTCGTCTTCGATGAACAATACAACACTTTCCACAAATACGGTTACGCCGCTGATCCTTCTGCTTCCGCCGTCAATAATTACGTCGGTGATTTCGATACATTGGAGAAAAACAATGCTGTTTCGGTGTATAACATCCCACAGAGCGAGCAGAAGCGGCGTCGTCTCGAGAATAAGAGACAGATTGATACAGAAGATGGAGAAGTTGGTAGAGAGGAAGAAGTGATGAACCCGGCTTCGGATTCGTGGTTATTGAAGAACAAGACGAGTCCATGGGCAGGGAAGAAAGAAGGGTTACAGTTGCCATCTGAGTTAACTGATGAACAGAAGAAGTATGCTGAAGAGTATGCTAAAAAGAAGGCAGAAGAAAGAGGGGAGAAAGTTGAGAAAGGTGAAGCTGTTATTGATAAGACTACTTTTCATGGTAAAGAAGAGAGGGATTATCAAGGACGTCCATGGATTTCGCCTCCGAAAGATAAGAAAGCAACTAATGATCATTGTTATATTCCGAAACGATGTGTGCATACATGGAGTGGACATACTAAAGGGGTTTCTGCTATTAGGTTTTTCCCAAAGTATGGGCATTTGATTTTGTCAGCTGGGATGGATACCAAGGTTAAGATATGGGATGTTTTTGGGTCTGGGAAATGTATGAGGACTTATATGGGGCATTCGAAGGCGGTTCGAGATATTTGTTTTTCGAATGATGGGACTAAGTTTTTGAGTGCTGGGTATGATAAGAATATCAAGTATTGGGATACTGAGACTGGTCAGGTAATCTCTACTTTTTCTACTGGAAAAGTTCCTTATGTTGTTAAGCTTAATCCTGATGATGATAAACAGAATGTGCTTTTAGCTGGTATGAGTGATAAGAAGATTGTGCAATGGGATATGAATACTGGACAGATTACACAGGAGTATGATCAGCATTTAGGGGCTGTTAATACGATTACTTTTGTTGATAATAATAGGAGGTTTGTTACTTCTAGTGATGATAAGTCTCTTAGGGTGTGGGAGTTTGGTATTCCTGTTGTGATTAAGTATATAAGTGAGCCTCATATGCATTCGATGCCGTCTATTGCTGTGCACCCTAATACTAATTGGTTGGCTGCTCAGAGTTTGGATAATCAGATTCTGATTTATAGCACTAGGGAGAGGTTTCAGCTTAATAAGAAGAAGAGGTTTGCAGGGCATATTGCTGCTGGGTATGCTTGCCAGGTTAATTTCTCGCCGGATGGTCGGTTTGTTATGTCGGGAGATGGTGAGGGTAGAATGTGGTTTTGGGATTGGAAGACTTGTAAGGTTTTCAGAACATTGAGATGTCATGAGGGGGTTTGTATTGGATGTGAGTGGCATCCTTTGGAGCAAAGCAAGGTGGCAACTTGTGGCTGGGATGGACTGATTAAATACTGGTGAGTTATACACTTCTTACGCTTGCAACTTTTTATGATCACTTGAGAATTTGTTATAGGGTTGATTTTAGTTGTTGATTCCATTTAGCGAGTCATTCGAAATAGCTAACTTGCTGCTTGTTGATAATATATGTGATTTATAGCTGTTGCTTGATTCTACTTTGTTGATTCTTCCTGCTGCACTGATAAGTCCGAACCAAGTACTCGGTTGTGTATTCGTACATACGTTGTTATTGATTGAATAGTTGTATCATCGAAAAAAATATTTTCATATTGGAAGAGTTAAGTGCCACTGCCTGTTTATATTTTTGCTGATTGTTCTTGATGGACTTATAAACCCCAGCACAGATATCATTTTCATATTAAAATACTGTCCAGAAAAATGGTTTTATTGAAACTGGGGGCAGGAGGAAAAGGGGGGGGAGATCTGGTCCCTCTTGTATATACTTAGTTGGAAGGCAATGACTATCACTTCATTTACAGTCACATTCTGGTTCTGGTTGGTTTTCAAGTGTCAATACTGGTTTTTTTCAAGTGTGTTTTCCGAGTTTCTTTAGAGGGACATGAAGTATGTCGGGAATTTAAGTTGAAGTTAAAGGTTCGATCCGCCATGCCACCGACCATTATCTAGATGCATATGGTCCTACGAATTTGAGAGAGTTAAGGGGAGGGGAGAATAAGGATTGGCATCCGATTCATGTGTTCTATGAGGTGTATGGGAGCTGCTATGCTATTATCGCTTGGGCTTGTGGATGTCTTTCATGGGCGGTGTTTGCAAATACCGACTATTACTGTTTGCGTTTGGTAGATTGAAGATGAGAATTCCAAACCAATGTTAGGCTGCTAGTTTTTCTTTTTGATAGGTGGATGAATGTATGAAACCATGAATAATGGCTTACGTATAGATTTTAGATTTGAAGAGCAAAGAGATGCCTTATGTTGCTGAGGAGATAAAATTATCCTGTAGCAGTGAAGGGAGATGTCTTTTGAAGTTCAGAGATCTATTGTAGAGGTATATATATAACATGGAGGAGGTGATATATTGTCTATGAAGTTAGGTATGGAAACTATGGATAGTGTCCTTTGGCTGGATCATGGATGTCTTCTCATTTTAAATTTTGGGGTGAATGTCTTCATGACTTCATGGGGCTAATGTTGATGCTGAACCCCGTAGCTTTTTAACTAAATATGATTTTCCAGAGTCTATATGGAGGTCATTTCAAGCTGAATTACATAGACTCCAGCGCAACTTGTTTGCCACAGTGAGGCACTTGATCTGATCGTATTCAATCTAGTAGCTCACTTAAAGATCAAACATGATTTGAGAGTGCGTTTTTGACTTTTCGGAGGTTAATTTTAATAGATTGGGCCACTTTGCCTTTTGAGTTGTGCTGACCCTGTGAGGTGCACTTATCTCTTTCACTAGCTAGTTTGTCTTGGTTGCGGAAGTCTGTGTTAACAGAACCCATGCTGTTGGGAAATACTTATTGTGTGATATTGTAGGTTCTTTTATGTTAACGTATGGTTGTTAGCGTGTGGTTGAAGACTTTGTTGTCTTCCTTATAATTTTAATTGGGAGCTATAGCCTATAGGCTACGTAAGTTAACTTCTTGATTTGGAATGATTTTCAGTTTGTTGGAATTCTATGATTATTCTATGTCTTCTATTTGTTATAATATGTTTGCTTTTGATGATATATATGGTTATCTTAAATTCAGTTTTTAACACCTTGTGAAGTTTCATTTGTGTACATGCTGTAAAATTCTCGAATTTGAGTACGTTATATGATCTATTGAGTTTTAAATTGATGATTTTTCTATTGAATAAGACTCTTTCTTTAATTGGTTGATTACAACTAGAGTTTTAGGCGGACTTCTTTATATCTAAGGGTGCATTCTCTTCACCTTAAAAAAAATAAGTTTGAGGTTTAATAGGTACACAACTAAGTTCATATACGGTTTAGCACCTTATAAATGAACTTCAATAAATTCCAAAAATTCAGAATAGTTTAGTTAAGTTTAGTTCAAATAACTGTAGGAGAATTCAGGTAAGAGAGCGCACCCTAAATCTCCATGGAAAGGATGTGGGTGTCGGGGCTGCCAGCCCACAAGGATTGTAGGTTGGTCAGAAGAGAAAGGAGAGAGAGATGTAGGTGTTTTTTTTACGACTCTTTCTCTTTTACCTTTTTTTGTAACAATACTACCATTTTGGCTCTATACTGACCTTGTTTAATAAAAGATGGATCCTGTCCAATAAATTCCTTTAAACTAAACTCCAACCGTATGCCCATGGGGCTACCTTGTCCATTAAGGCATTAACCAGGCCTAGGCATGGTTTATAGGGATCGAATCTGGGTGCATAGCATGATTAGTTAACAGAAAATCCATCTTATAATCTAAAATATTATTGTATTGTAGCTAGTAGCTACTATGTAGTTATTAGCTAACTCTGCAACTGTTGTAGACTTTACTTATGCTTGACAATTTTTAGGCATGTCTCATATTGTAGAATGTGGCTTCCTTTTGGAGCGGGTATATATATTTGCAGAAATTTAACAGTATTTAAACACCGATTTAGATGGAAGCCATTTTTCGCCTGGCAAACATATGAAGCTCTTCAACCATTTTCCCCATTTTGGAGCTTGTGTAGCCAATAAGTTCTCTTTGGTTTTAGACTTTAGACGCACTTGGGAAGCATTGATTCTGGATTTTTAGTATTGTGGACCGCAGATAATTTAATCCATCATCTTACTGGTATTTAGATAGCATGTGTGTTGTCTTTGCAGATGGAGAACACGATAATTTGGTCAAATTACTAGTCCATATCTTTGTGTGAATTCGATTCCCTTTGCGTGGTTCAATTCTTCTAATAGCTGAAAATTCTCACATTTATTGTTTCGTGTGGATTTGAACGCCAGTAGACCATTTATGTGTTTACTGTCAACAAGTTGGATAGTTTTTTTTCATATGAATCTCCTAACAAACATGCTGGCGCCTTTTGTTGCAGGGACTAGAGACTTTCAAGACTTGTAGGGCAAATTTCGCTATGTTGGTTGTTGAGCCTCAGGTCCTGTGCAAACAGCTGATATGTTCGAATGTCTGCAATTATGCAGCATTGGTGCATTTAACAGAAAGTACCTCTACTGAAAGATCAGCATATCGGTTTCGCAAGTACTGTGATGTAAACTAACTAGAGTAAGAATAGTGCAGTGAATGTTGTATACCTCAGGATTTTGACATTTTTTCCCTCTTTACTTCGATAGAAACACAGTTTTTGTACAATTGTCGTGGCTGCTTTCCTTGAAGAGAATTTTACAATAGCTGTTAGAATTAGAAAAGTGTGTTCCTTTTTACTGCTGCTGCTTATATTGCTGTTTTCACTTCTGGAATCAAGGCAAATGCAAGTTCTTGCATACCTAATTAGGAAAGTTAACCAACAAAAATTCTAGTGAACTATGTGAAAAAAGTTAAACAACACCTTTCTCTGTATCTAGACTAAAGTATAGCCGGTTATACAACTTCTAGTTCATTAATGTATAGCCGAACTTCTCATTCGTCTTGCATTAAGGATTTCATTCACCATAAATGTGAAGTTTATTTTGCATTAACAACTCCACTTACCAAAAATCCCACGAAATCTGTGACAATGTGGTGAAAACTAAACATTGTGATCATGCTATCCTGATTCTACTACCTATTGAAATAGGTGAATGGCGCGCCACTCATACCCCAAAAAGCCTAATAAGTTATTACACTACCTACCGCTCATAGCAACATCAAATCTCTAACATTTACAACTACTTTCCTCCGTAATGAAAGAATGCAACAATTAAATATTTTATACCTCACAAATAATACCCAATTGTTGCATTCTTTATGTTACGGAGGAAGTATTACAAGTTACGACAACCAATACTACTTCTATAACCAAGGACTAAAATAATTGCTTTTGCAAAATATACATTAATTAGCTACTTTTCTTGATATCTTCTATTTAATTTAAAGAATGATATTCAATTATAAAAAAATCTCTATTTTGCCTTTACCAAAAGAAGAAAAGGTCTAATTTGTTCATTTCTCTCTCAATCTCTATACCATCTACTCCCCCTTTTTTCTCCAAAGTTCTTTTTAGAAAATCTCATATCATAAGTTACTCCCTCCGTTCTTTAAAGATCTTCTTATTTGTGTTTTACTACAGTGCACTACTTTAACCATCAACATCTTTATTATATAAATGTAAAACTTATGGAAAATTGAAATTATAATAATATACATTGTCAAGAACCCAACAAAATCTTCCATGACAACATTTTTCACAAATGTTAATTACCACATGTGATCAAAGTTTTAAATAGTTTATGAGAATATCTTCAAGGAACAAAAATAGTACTTTATAACCATAGTAATTGATAAGAGCTCACCCAAACTCTTTATTTTGGTCAAAATATAGGAACATTTTTTTTTTGACGTGATAATGTGAGAATCTCAAATCTACTCTTACCTTTGAGTTTTGACATAGATCTAAGACCTAAATTGCACAAAGACGAATTCGGGTACGGGGGACAGAAAATGACGAGATTTCAAAATTTTAGGAATGGGTACGCGTACCCATATACGATATGTATCGTATTGGGTACGGGTACGAGTAAGTGATCTAGTAGAAGTACTCATGCTACATAGTCTAAGACGACGTCGTCAAGTTGTTCTTCATCCATTTCAGCTACTGGGTGTTTAGTTTAGTTACAGTTGGAATAATAAACCCTACTCTACTGTGCAACCTTTCTTGTTCCCACAACAAAAATGGAGAAAAGTTGCATTTGGATAAGGCGTATTGTGGTGGGAATTAATCCTCTGCATTTCACTCATACACCCTCTTCAATCTCCATCGTTCATTCTTCATCATCATCATCATCAACTCTAATCTCTCTCTTCTCTACCCCTCAACGCCGGCGCTCTCTTTCTACCACCGCTTCTTCTCCATCTCTTTCTCTCTCTTCCATCGATAATGACACCTTCACTTCAAGTAAGTAACTTTTTTTTTTGTTCTTTTAAATAAAGATGAGATTTTGTTGTTTATTTATTTATCTGTTATTATTGTTATTTTGTATTTTTATTTTGAGATTGTTGAATTTGTTTTGTAGGAGTTGATGAGATTAAACCCAATGAAGGGAATTCAAAGACTTTGTTGAAAGGAATGAGATATGATGAGCTTGAAGTATGTTGGGTTCATCTTGAATTTTCTCTCTTTTTAATATTAGAAATTTTGGGTTGTATGAATTATTTCAATTTTGTATTTAATTGGTTGTTTTGCTTTGTTAGAGAGATTTAGTTAATGATGTTTACTTCTTTGTGGTAAGATTAGCAAGTAATGAGGTGGGTGTAGGAGTATATGGTTAAGGTTTGTGTGTTTTCTAGGCACCTGTACATTTGTATGTTGTTTTACACTAGGACATTTCAATTTAGACTGAGATTGGGAGTTGTTAATAGTTTGATTTGCACCTTGATTCGAGGCGTGTATCTTATACTGTCCTTGGGTTTCCGAATAGTGATTTGGTGTTGTATAACTCTAGGACATTACAAATTAGACTGGATTTCGTAGAGTTCGTATTCCTCTGACCCTTAATTCCATGCTTGTACGTGAGGCGTCTTTGGGCTTTGGTAAAAGAGTAGAGCATCTTTATTTTGATGGCATGTGACAATGTCAATTAAATGTGCTAAATGAGTAGTACTTGGAGGCACCAACAATTCTCAAAAAAGTTTGTAGATGATATCATATAAGAAGGTGTATGTTATGTGGTCAATCATGAATTATGTATATTGTAGAAAAATCAAATTACTTGGGATAGTTTAATACTTTGGATGAAGAAGTGAACTTCATGATGGTGTAATCTGGATTGATTGGACTCACTTCATCAAGTGACTATTTGCTGTTGTCTGAAACCTGTAGCATTCTTATACAATCACTGTGCCAATGTATATACTTCTAAGTTTCAATGCTCAATATATGTTTGATTGATGCCACGATGTGATCAAAACATGCAACTTGTTACCTTTTGGTGTAAACTTATGATTGATGAATCTCTTACTATGATGTTTGCTTTTGACAGAAATGGGTTCAGTTACATGGTTTTAGGCCGGGTCAGGCTATGATGTTGTGGAAACGTCTCTATGGTGACAATATCTGGGCACATTGTTCTGATGAACTGGAAGGTGGTTTGCATGAAATTTAAAATTGTCCTCCTTTTAGCCTTTTTTTTTCTCAAGCTATAAAACAACTATTCCCTTCTTTTGAGGATAAGGCCATAGAGCCCATAGCTGACTTTTGTATCCAAACCTTGTTAATATTGACCATTTTTTTATCAACGTAGTTAAAGCAACATAATGATTAATTTCGAAAGAGGTTTTGTATATACAAATATTGCAATCACATTTTCGATGCTATATATCTTTTGAGAACTAATTGCCAAAGTTAGTAAATTCAAAATCAAAAGGGGCTTATTATTTTGAAATAAATAAGGTGGTATTATTTTGATTTTTTTCCGTCAAGCTCTCTGTTGACCGATTGACTTGTCATCATATAGGTTTAAACAAGGATTTCAGAAAAATGTTAAGTGTCCATGCAGATTTTAGGGCATTGTCTCTGAAAGATATCTGCACTGCATCTGATGGAACAAAAAAGGTGAAAAAGGAACTTTCTTGTTTGTGTAATTGCCATGTTACCATAGCTATGTATTGGAGTACATGTTGACTGTTGAGCCAATAAAAAGTTCTTTGATTGTTCCCATTGTATTTGCTTTAAATAAAAACTTCTCATTGACCCTGAAACTCACAGGAGCTTGCAGATATTATTCACATTGGAAGATGGACTGGTGATTGAAACAGTTATAATCCCTTGTGATAGGGGACGAAATACAGTGTGTGTTTCAAGTCAAGTGGGTTGTGCCATGAATTGTCAGTTTTGTTACACTGGAAGGCAAGCTTCAATATAGTTTAATTCAAATGACTTCTTTTAGTCAGTTATTGTCCTCTCAGCTCCCTTTATATATTTTTCTTTGCAGGATGGGTTTAACAAGGCACCTTACGGCCGCTGAGATTGTAGAACAGGCTGTGTTTGCTCGGCGATTGTGCACAAATGAAGTTGGATCAATTACGAATGTCGTCTTCATGGTAAGTGGCTAAGTGCTGGAAGTAAGATGGATAAGTAATTGCTTGTATTCGTTTCGTGGGTTAATGGAAACTTCATATGCTTAATTCTAGGTATGATTCCATCAGTGAAATCCCACCTGGGGTGATATATCATATATGAATTGCATACTGAATATTATAGTCTGTTTAGATATGCAGAATGACTAACAATTGTCTACAACATCGACACCATAATTACCCCAATGCCTGTAAAAATGCTCCCATTTTAGGCAAGATAATTGTCAACAACATCAATTCCAACATTACCTTAATGCTCTAAAAATGCTCCACCTTAGGTAGGGTGACTGTGGTTGTTGAATGTATGCAGCTTTACTGCTGCCAATAGAGAGGTTGTTTTAAATACAAGAAATACAAAAGCATATGCAGCCATTAAAATTTTTCTGTCGTCTGATTTACATACTACTTTAATACTTGGTTCAAAAAGTTCAGTTAATATAGCTTTTTGTTATCTTCAGTTACTAACATGTACCTGTCCCAAGTCTAATGCACTGTGACCTAAAAACTTGTTTGAACATTTTTCTATGAATTATTGACATGGAAAATGTTGGCTTATCTAGCTTGCCCTTTCAGTTATAATGATAATATGATTCTCATTTATATGAACATAAGTGGTCAGAAATAGGTATCTGCAAAGCAAGCAATATCTTTTGCTCTAAGTATTTGATTTTAGAAAATGTATCTAACATATTTGCTTTCACTGATTGGTTCTATAATGACCTTTTTCTGCCTTGTAATTAGTCCATCTTTTCAAGACTTCTCTAATCTGTATCTGCTTAGGGTATGGGAGAACCACTTCAAAATATAGACAATGTAGTTAAAGCAGCAGACATAATGGTAGATGATCAAGGGCTCCATTTCAGTCCTCGGAAGGTTACTATTTCGACCAGTGGACTGGTCCCACAACTCAAACGTTTTCTTCATGAAAGCACTTGTGCTCTTGCTGTTAGTTTGAATGCTACAACTGATGAGGTAATGTATTAGAATCCCAGTCGTTCTTTTAATACATATAGGGGGTAAATAGTTAACATCTTGAGGAAAAAACTTTCAGGTGAGAAACTGGATCATGCCAATAAATCGGAAGTATAACTTGAAACTACTTCTTGGAACGCTTAGGGAGGAGTTGCGACATAGACATAATTATAAAGTTCTATTCGAATATGTGATGCTTGCAGGAATCAATGACAGGTTAGTTCCTTTGTGCTTCACAATGTCAAATAGTGTGCCGGATCTGCTGTGCTCCATATATATTTTCCGTCTTTTCTCTCCCCCTCGCCATCAGCAAATATGTACCAGATGGACGATGGTCAGACCATGTATTAGTAAACAAAAAAAAACAGTTCAAGTCTTAACAATAAGATTAAATGGTCTAAAAGGAAAATGTAAAGTAAAAAAAGTTGCACATATACTCGAAAAGTTCAGCAAAATGTAAAAAGCTAAGTGGTTTGGTCAGACTGTCTAAGAGAACACTAGTTGCTGGTTCCAAAGGGCTTTTGATCATACATCTACTATTTGGTGGTGTACTTCATGAATGACTTCACATTTATGCTCTGCAGCATGGAGGACGCAAAGAGGCTTATTGATCTTGTTCACGACATTCCGTGCAAGATCAATCTCATCCAATTCAATCCTCATAGTGGGTCTCTCTTCAAGCCAACCAAGGAAGAGAAGATGATTGAGTTTCGGAATGTCCTGGCAGCTGGAGGTTGCACGGTCTTCTTGCGCCTCAGTAGGGGTGATGATCAGATGGCTGCGTGTGGCCAACTTGGAAAGCCCGGGGACTTTCAAGCTCCTTTGCTCCGAGTTCCTCCTCAGTTTGAGAATATATTGAACACCATCTGACTGTAGACAGTTTACACCTCCGAATAGTAGTCATTTCTTTGTATATTCGACAGAACCTTTTAATATTTAATATTATTATTTTCTTTTTATCATGGTACTATAGCATATGAAGCTTTATTAATGGGATGAAAATGTGCTAATATATATTGAAATGCTAATAAAATTACAATTCTAATTTCATTTCTCCCAAATGATCATTATTGTATCATTGTTACGTATATAGGTGCCAGGATTCACAACTCTATATGAGGTGCATTTATTGTACAAGTATATGTCAATAATACGGAGCGAAGGTAGTATTATTAGGAGGGATGATAAAACACTATCAGCTAGAGGGCACTTCGCCTACTATTAGGGACAATGTTGTAATTTTAGTATATTAACAAATACAAATAGAGGCTGAATTGTAAATAACAAGTGTATCTTGTATAAGTAACAAGTGTTTTAAATATACAAACATGGGTTTTTATAAAAATAAAGTTGCACTTTTTTTGGGAAAAAGCTGGCAAAAACGCGCAAATCGATGCAACTTTTACGTTTTGTCAGATATCACAATCTTACTTTTTGTACAAAAGTTACATTGAATTCACACCAACAAGGATTGTTTTGTAAGTAACAAGTGTCTCAAATACATAAACATGGGTTGATTTATCAATAACAAGTGTTTTTGATACACAAACATGAGTTTATAAATTACAACGTTGTCCCTAATAATGAGCAAGGTGCCCTCTAACTGATAGTGTTTTATATTATTAGCATGTTTATGACTTATGAGCTCGCATAGCATCCTTGAGTAAATCATTAGCGAATATTCGCTGTATTGCCTTCTTTTTAGCTTTCTTACATTTAGATAGAGACAGTCACCTAAAAGGCTAAAATAACATGTGCTGATTATCTTAAGCTTGGGTTGTTTGAGATTATCTTAACCACTTTTATATAACCACAGGGAAATACAGGCTTTTGAACGTTTGAGGTTGTTTGAGATTATCTTAACCACTTTATGTGACCACTTTATATGACTATATTCCTCAATTTCCTTCAAAATCTCAAACATTATTCCTCGTCCATGATAAAATACAAGCTTTTGAATGTTTCCGAGGCACCGGAGGCCATGTGATGCCTCTTTGGTCATGGGACGTCAACTATAGAACTCTCATGGCTTAGAATAGACATATAATGGCTTTCACAGACATTTTGAGGTTGCATCGCGAAAGTATAAATGGGGTATTTAGAGCCATCCTGATGCAATGCAAAGGGTCCCAAACACTTGAGATACAATGCATGTCATGTCGGATCCCTTATGATCGGGAGAATAATATGATCTGACCCGCAGTACTAAAACATGCCCCTAAAAAGTTAAACACTAAAATTGAAAGTTATAATACACGCTTTCGGACGTTCCTGGGGACCGGACGATGGTGGTCATGGGAAATCAATTTAGAACCCTTAGCTTGGAACGGACATATGCCAGCTTTCATGACCATTTCGGAGGGGTTCGAGGGTTGCACCAGAAAAGTATAAATGAGGTATTTAGAGGCATTATGTGGCAATGAAAAGGGTCCCAAGCACCCGTGATACGTAAAAGGTCATATCGGAGCCTCTAGGAAATTTCGGTAGAAAAATATGACAGGGCCTTAATGAGTCCAAAAATGCCCCTAAAACAACCAAAATTGAAGGTTATAATACACGTTTTTGGAATTTCCAGGGGCCCAGGCACCGGTGGCCATGGGATGCCTTTTGGGGACCTGGGAGGTCAATTTATGTAATCCCATGGTCTGGAATGAACATATGACGGCTTTTACGACCATTTTGGGGTTGCATAAAAAAAGTATAAATTGGGGTATTTAAAGGCTTAACACAAAGGATCCCAAGATCCCGGGGATGCGTCACAAGTCATGCCAGCCCCTCTAAGATGGTTTTAGAAGAAAAAAATGGTCAGGCTTTGAGAAATCCAAAAATGCCCAAAAACTGTCAAAATTGAAGGTTATAATACACGCTTTCGGACGTTTCCGGGGCCTGGGCACCGGAGGCCATGGGTTGCCTCCTCGGGACATGTGAGTTCATTCAAAAGGATTCACATGGCTTGCAATGGACATATGCCGAATTCACGGCCATTTCATTGCGATTCTAGGATTGCACCGGTAAAGTATAAATGGGATATTTAGAGGCATTATGTGGCAATGCAAAGGGTCCCAAGCACCCGTGATACGTTAAAGTTCATGGCGGATCCCCTGGGAAGGTCTGAGGAGAAAAATATGACAGGGCATGAAGGAGTTCGAAATGCCCACAAACAGCCAAAAATGAACTTTGTAATACACGTTTTTAGACGTTCTTGAGGCCAGGCCCCGGTGATCATGGGATGCCTCTTGGGGACCTGGGAGGTCAATTTCAGAGATTCCATTGTCTGGAATGGACTTATGACGCCTTTCACGATGATTCTGGGACCATTCCGGGGTTGCACAAGAAAAATATAAAGGGAAATTTACTCAAGTACCCCTGAGGTTTGACGTAATTCTCAAATTGCCCGTCACATTTCGGGAATTCCTCTAATACCCCTGAACTTTGACTTTGTGCTCAAAATACCCTTACTAAATATGGAACCCTAACGCCGTTAGAATTTTTTTTCTATCTCTCTCATCTCCATCTTCATCTTCATCTTCTTCAGCTCTTCTCCCACCATCCTCCATTGATGACATCCTAAACCTTCAATTTTCTCTCTCTCCTTCCACCTACATGCCTTTCTCTCCTCCCCATCTTCATCTTTCTCTATGCTCATGTGACAATTAATTATGGTAATGTCAATGTGTCACCAATCATTTTTCAACGCCTCTTAAACCCTTCCTTTCCATCTTCTTCCTCTCTCTCTCCCAAACTTCACAACCCCTTCAACTTAATTCCTCATTGTTCTCATAATACAATTCAAGTACAAACCTAGAAAACCCAACTCCCCAACATCGAAGAAGAAAATAAAACCCAGGCCAAGCTTGTATGACCAATTCCATGAAAATAGTCTGTAAAACCCATTTCTAAGACCCATAATTTCTCATGGCAGCTTCAACAACAACCATCACCAATTTTGGGAGAAATTTACAAGGAGAGAGAATCAACTTCACCATCATTGAAAATGGGGGAAATTCACAAGATGAAGATGGGGAGGAGAGAGAAAGGCGTTTAGGTGGAAAGAGAAAGAGAAAATTGGAGGTTTAGGATGTCATCAATGGAGGATATGGTGGGAGATTAGATGAAGATGGAGAGGAAAGAGAGAAAAACTTAACAACATTAGGGTTCCGTCTTTAGTAAGGGTATTTTGAGCACAAAGTCAAAGTTCAGGGATATTTGAGGAATTCCCTAAATGTGTGGGGCAATTTGAGAACTACGTCAAACCTCAAGGGTACCTCAGGAAATATCCCAAATACAAATGCGATATTTATAGGCTTTTTGAGGCAACACAAGGGGTCCCAAGCTCCCAGGGATACATCACAAGTCATGCCCGCCCCTCTAGGAAGGGTTAAGAAAAAAAAATGGTTGGGATCGGGGAAGTCCGAAAATGCCAAAAAACCGTCAAAATTAAAGGTTATAATACACGCTTTCAAACGTTCCTCGGGCCTGTGCACCGAAGGCCATGGGATACCTTCTGGGGAAATGGGAGGTCAATCAAAAGGATTCCCATGGCTTGGAATCGACATATGCCGGCTTTCACGGACAATTCGGGGAAATTCCAAGGTTGCACCGGAAAAGTATAAATGAGGTAGTTAGGGGCATTATGTGGCACTGGAAAGGGTCTCAAACACCCATGATACGTTAAAGGTCATGGCGGACCCCCTTGGAAGGTTTTGGGAGAAAAAATTGACGGGTCACGGAGGAGTCCGAAATGCGCACAAAACAACCAAATTTGAAGGTTATAATACACGTTTTTATACGATCCCCGGGCCCAAGCACCGGTGGTCATGGGATGCCTCTTGAGGACCTGGGAGGTCAATTTCAGATTTTCCATGGTATGGAACGAACATATGACGGCTTTCACGACCATTTCGGAGTTGTACAAGAAAAGTATAAATGGGGTATTTAGAGGCTTTTGAGGCAAAACAAAGGTTCCCAAGCTCCCGGAGATACGTCACAAGTCATGCCGACCTCTCTAGCAAGGTTTCAGAAGAAAAAAGTTGGTCGGGCTCGGGGAAGCCCGAAAATGCCCAAAAACGGTCAAAATTGAAGGTTAGAATAAACGCATTAGGACGTTCCCGGGGCCTGGACACCAGAGGCCATGGGATGCCTCCTTGGACATGGGAGGTCATTCAAAAGTACTCCCATGGCTTGCAACGGACACATGCCGAATTCACGACCATTTCAAGGCGATTTCAGAGATGCACCGAAAAAGTATAAATGGGGTATTCCGAGTCGTTTTGTGGCAATACAAAGGGTCCCAAGCACCCATAATACGTTCAAGTTCACGGAGGATCCCCTGGGGAGGTTTCAGGAGAAAAATACGATAGGGCTCGAAGGAGCCCGAAAATGCCCCCGAAAAAATTGAAGGTTATACACGTTTTTAGACGTTCCCGGGTCCCAGGAACTGATGGTCACGAGATGCCTCTAGGGACCTGGGAGGTCAATTTCAGAAATCCCATGGTCTGGAACGGACATATGACAACTTTCACGACCATTTCGGGACCCTTCCGGGGTTGCACAAGAAAAAGTATAAATGGGGTTTTTAGACGCTTTTTGAGGCAACACAAAGGGTCCCAAGCTCCTGGGGATACGTCACAAGTAATGCCGGCCCGTCTAGAAAGGTTTTCGAAGAAAAAAATTATCGTGCTCGGGCCTCGGGGAAGTCCGAAAATGCCCAAAAACCATCAAAATTGAAGGTTATAATACACGTTTTCTAATGTTCGCGGAGCCTGTGCACCGGAGGCCATGGGATGCCTCATGGGGACATGGGAGGTCAATCAAAAGGACTCCGATGGCTTGGAATTGACATAAGCTGGCTTTCATGGCCATTTCGGGAATTCTAGGGTTCCACTTGAAAAGTATAAATGTGGTATTTAGAGGCATTTTGTTGCAATGCAAAGGGTCCCAAGCTCCCGTGATACGTCAAAAGTCATGGCGGATCCCCTAGGATGGTTTCAGGAGAAAAAAAATGACAGGGATCGAAGGAGTCCGAAAATGCCCCCAAAACAGCGAAAATTGAAGGTTATAATACACGTTTTTAGACGTTCTCGGGGTCCAGGCACCAGTGGCCATGTGATGCCTCTTGAGGCCTGGGAGGTCAATTTATGTAATCCCATGGATTGGAACGGACATGTGACGACTTCACGTCCATTTCAGGTTGCACAAGAAAAGTATAAATGAGGTATTTAGAGGCTTTCGGAAACAAAACAAAGGGTCCCAAGCTCCCTAAGATACGTCACAAGTCATGCCGACGCCTCTGGGAAGGTTTCAAAAGAAAAAAATGGTCGGGCTTAGAGAAGTTCGAAAATGCCGAAAGGACTTTAAATATGAAGACACGAAAGGACTTTAAATAGCTTGAGAAGGTAAGTATCGTGGATTCGTAAATTAAGGTTCAAGCGATTCAGGGGACGAGTCATTTTGTAAATTTGGTCGACTTTAACTTTAAAACATCAAGTATGAAATCATTCTATGTTTATTTTAGTTAATTGAAGAGATAAAGTGTTAATGTACAAATAAAACTGGGCCGAAAATATTTCCCTAATGGCATTAACCCTAATGTTTAAATCTTACCTCCTCGCACTGTCCTAATAATTCCTTTAGCATGATGGTTCTTATTCGATAATACTCTCCTAAATGAACTTTCAGATGCATTGAATGTTTAAGATATAAGGATTTTGCCTCTATGTTCTTGTTGTACAATGCACAAGGAAGTTTAATGGAGTATTTTGGGAAAAATTAGAAAAAGAAAGAAAGGATGGGGCCCATTGATTTTTTTTTTTTGTCAAAAACTATCTTACAAGGGTGCGCTCTCTTAACTCGAATTCTATTGAACTTATATGAATTTAACTTAATTAATCTAAACTTATTGACATTTCACCTTATAAGGTGTTAGAAGTTATTTGAACTTCTTAGACCTTAAATTTGCTTTTTAAATAAGGTGTTAAAACTTATCTGAACTTAACTGAACTCAGTATGTCGAAAATTAGAGGTCACGTTTTCTAATCTATCATAATATAAGATAGATATTACCCAATAATGCAATATAATCTCACAAAAAAAAATACCTCTTATGATAAATTATTAATTTCATTGTGTCTTTCACTTACATATTGAGAAATCAAATTATAGGTTATAGCTATATTGACATGAATGAAGACCTTTCCTAGATATCCTAAAACAATGCTATTAAATATAACTTCGAACAAAGAAAGTCGTAAATTTATGGTCAAGACTCAAGTAAACTGATGTACACTTTAATAAAATGCCAGATATTACATACACCGCTGGAATAAACTCCAAACTCCAAAATATATACATGGTTTTACATTTAATAAGATGTTTAATACTCAAAACTCCTAGCAATTAAAACATGACACTAAACAAATTAAAGAATTCAAATACATTAGTGCTAACTACCAAATAAAGTTCTTTGGGCCCAGCTAATCGTTATGTGCAGCGTTTCAAGGCTCGTCTTCCGTCTCTCTTTCTCCCATTTTCTTCCAAGCGATACGTTTCACCTGGGCCCTTTAACATTTTCTCCCCAGCTTCTTTGCCACGCAGTGAGATATTACTCGTCTTGTGCACTCCATCCTAGGTGCATATGGTCTGGAAATCCGGACCAACCAACCCAAAGGGCCAAGTGCCCCAATAACAAAACTAAGTAAAGCTAGTTTTACTATTTACTAAACCAACCTAAAGCCATCCCATTATACATGCTCTAAGTAGGGATGGCAATTACCCATGGGTGAGTGGATTATCCATCCACCCGCCCCGAATAAATGGGTGAAAACCCGCGGTGGAGCGGATGACTGGCGGGTGATGGATGGATCGGGTCGGATGTGGATGACTTTTTTTTGACCCATCACCCGATCCATCACCCGCTCCATCCATCCACCCGTTTATATATATATATATATATATATATATATATATATATATATATATATATATATATATATATATATATAATATAAAAAAATTGTTTTAAAATTTTTACTGCCACTTACCATTTAATGTAATAAAAAAAAACTTATACAGTTGGCAGTTGATTAAGTTTTCAATATTAATTTTTTTAAAAAATTGTTAAATCTACAATTTAATTTTTTTTGTAGTATCACCCGGTTCCCACCCACTCCACCCGCCCCACCCGCGGATGATGGGTGGAGCGGATATGGATGGAATTTTTCGCGGGTGATGGATGGTGTGGATGGAGTTTTGGGTCGCGGGTGATGGGGCGGATGATGCTCCACCCGATCCACCTCCGATCCATTGCCATCCCTAGCTCTAAGTGATAACTACCAAATAAAGTTTTAATAGTAGCACCAATAAGAATGCAATAACCACTAAACCTAAATAAAGAAAACGACAGTCTTTTCATATCAAACGCAAATTATGTAATGCGGTCCAGTCACCCCCACACATAAAATATGGGCAATAATATTTATACACATTGTCTTTATCTCTATCTTTACTCTGCTTCATTTTAGCGACATGACATCTCACTAAGCAAAAAGAAAGCCAGGCCTATTCTGCTGCTCCAAGTTTCTTGCACGCTTTCTCTCTCTATTCTTCGCTTGTTTCTCTCTCTCTCTCTCTCTTCCACTTTGCTGAGAATATTCGAGGAAAAATGGGAGATATTATCGCCGATGAAGCTTTGCAGTTGTATAATCGCGATTCTTCCGATTGTCGACGTCACTGCAAGCATGTTAAAGATAATGTTCATGGACTTATTCTTCTTGATCCGGTATTTTGATTTTCACTCTTTTCTACTGCTAATTATTCCTTTTTTTTTCTTCCTATATGAAATAAACCTGATGTTATTTACTTATTTTGCAGAATTTTTTCGTTTTTTGCTGCTTGTTGAACTAGATTTTTGCATTTGAATGCTAGTTTACTTGCGTGAAATTGTTCGTTGATAATGCGGAAAACAAGTTCGAACTGTATGCTGTTTTGATTTTCTTACTATTTTTTCCTTTTTTCGGCGGTTTTTGTGATGTTTAGGTGTGAATTTTAGTTTATCTTTGGTGAAGTAACTGCTAATTGCAGTTATAGTAGAGCTGAAAACAGAGTGTTTTCTATTCGGAATTGTAGCGTTGAATTGACGAAATCTTAAATTTACGAGACTTTGACGCTGGTCGACGTGATCGTGTATTGAAATTTCTTTGAATTGACTAAAAGTTTCGCATATTGAAGCTTGTTTCGTGTTTTAGTGTTGAATTGGCCAAATTATTTGAAGTAATTAGTCGAATTTACTGATAAGACTTTCATCAAACATGTGTAGTTCATTCATTCTTCGTTAGTGAAATGTTTATATTTGTTAATCTGAACAAATTGAAGTCTAATCTTATAAACATAGTTTAGAGATGAAAATCGTCTTATTTGAAGAAAAGTTGAAGCAATTTGATGCGATTTAGATCACATGTTTACTATGTGTCTTTGAGCCTCTGGTGAACTGATGCATAGTTTATAGTTACTATTTGTGACGAAACTGTGTGTGAAGTTAGAATTATGTAGTTTTCTATATATAGTAATATGAATTGTATAATATTGAAAATTTGAAATCAAACTACTGGTGACTTAAGATTGTAATTGCTGAATTGCAGCTCGCAGTGAAGTTCATAGACACCGAGCAGTTTCAAAGGCAAGTGCAACTCTAGTGTCAGTCTTTTCTCCTTTTGCTGACCTTTATTTGACATTTGACTTATTGCTTTCTGAAATCTTCATTCTTGCAGACTTCGCGATCTTAAGCAGCTTGGTGAGTTTTTGGCTATGAAGGAAAGCTAACCGTAGCTCCCAGTAACATTGTTAACTCACAGATCTTTTTGCTCTTTTTCTATGTTTTTGGCCTTCTGCTTTTCGCTATAGGAATTTGCATTCGTAACCCCTATCTGTTTTACTAAATAATTTATACAAACTCACGTATATTCTTCTTCACTTTATGAGACATCGTTTGAATATGCTTGTTCATTGATCTACTGATATATGGCACGATGTTGGCATGTGATTATGATCAATTTATTTTCTCCACGAAAGCAGAAGTCAATTTACATTTTTTCTTCTAGTTGGTTGCATCCTAGCATATCTGGCATATATAATAAATTTCTATCTCCGAGCAAGTATGTATATCATGCTAATCAGATTTGAACTTCTACTTTTCTGGTAATTTGTTTAGTTCAGATGTTATGATTCTGTATTGTAAGGATTTTTAGTGCTGAATGACTTGAATCTAGTTGCTTCAGAGGAAGATTCCATTTCAGTATTGCTAAGGCAATAGGAGTATAGGAGTCTCTTCGTCACATTGAGACAGACTTGATTATCTAGATTGACGTTTGTATATATTATATTTTTTGTTGTTCAATGCCTTAAACAATGTTATGTTAACGGAATTCTGTTCAAGTCTAATGGCTAATTCTATTACAGGGGTCGCACACCTGGTGTATCCAGGGGCTGTTCACTCTCGGTTTGAGCACTCACTTGGAGTATATCACCTTGCTGGTGAAGCTGTAAATGAACTTAAAAGATACCAAGTAGGACTCTTGCTTGAAATCTTACTTCCTATTTGACATTACTAGTTTCTATATAAGCATCTTTCTTTTAGGGTTCGGAGCTTGGCATTGAAACTTTCGATATGCAGACAGTGAAACTTGCAGGTAAATAATTGTAGATTTTTTAAGATTAATATTTTTGTTTTACCTTGCTGTGATTCAAAATCTGTAATTCTACTTTTTAATGTATTTTAGGGCTACTACATGATGTTGGTCATGGTCCATTCAGCCACATGTTTGAGAGTGGATTCCTTCCCAAGGTTCTTGGTGACGCTAAATGGTATATTTTTACTTGTCATATTCTTATAACCCTCTGAAGTCAGAGCATCTTGATGTTCAATTTATAAGTAATATGTTGATTGACACTTACCTTGTAAAGAAAATGTTTATTGTGTTGCATCTTGCATGACACTGTTGAAGGTCCCATGAGGATATGTCTTATCGATTGGTTGATTACATAGTTGATGAGCACAACATAGAGATGGATGATGGAATGTTAAAGAAAGTGAAGGTAGATAAGTTCTCTTACAAGCTTATTCTTCTTGTCTAGTTTTTTCTTCTAGTGAAGTGGCAACTTAGGCATTCATTTATGATTTGATGTTGTCAGAATTTAATGGTATTATGAGGTTGAATTTATGTTGTAATGGATTTGTTTACCAACAGGGAATTTGTTTTACTCTAGTATTCTTTATCTAGGCCTAGCTGGCATAGTTATTTGTAAAACAGATTCCCTTTTTAACTGTCTGGCTCATTTTAAATTTCCAATCATGGTGATGCTTGCAATTTGATTCTAATTGTCTGATCCCAATTTCCAAGTTCATTCTTCATTCGGCTGGAATTGCAGATGCTGTCTCTTCTCAGTTTTACTTGTATTCTGTTTCTTTTACCATTAACTTCTTCTTTTGTAGGAAATGATAGTTGCCAGCACCGAGCATGGCTCTGCAGATGTGAGTATTATAGCAATCACACTAGATATGTTGCTGCCTTATGTCAATTGAAGAACATAGTGACATAACATTTCGGTGTATACTTCTCATATTTTTTATTTCAGCAGACTGTGAAGGAGAAGAGGTTCTTATATGATATTGTGGCAAATGGTCGAAATTCAGTTGATGTTGACAAGTAAGCTTGCTTCTTTATTCTGTACCTGAGCTCCTTGTAGTGCTGTGCCTGCTTTCTTGGTATCAAACATCCCTCTTATGTTATTCTTATAGGTTTGACTATATTGTTCGTGATTCTCGGGCTTGTGGTCTAGGCTGCAGCTTTCAGTTTGAACGGTACGTATGACATTATGTTCTACATATCGTTAGCAACTTGCAGAGATACATTTTCAGACATTATACTCTTCACTTCTTGCGTGATTCCAAGTTATTTTTGATGTCAAATCACATTCATTTCTATTGTTCACCTTCTCAAGATCGTTATAGTTGGAATATCTTTGTGCTAATATATGTTTCAACTTAAATTTAGCAGACTCCTGAGTCTTCAGATATTCATGTTCTTTTCTCGCTTGCAGGTTATTTCAAACAATGCGAGTCATGGATGATGAGATATGCTATCGAGCCAAGGAATGTGAGTACGAATTACATAATATACCATCACTGTACAGTCTTTATAATTACATACTCAAGTTCAAATCTCACAATTCTGCCAGATCTTACTATAAGCAAGATGTTCAATACCCGTGCTGATCTGCATCGAACAGTCTATACACATTCAAAAGTGAAGGTGCTTTGTTTATTCTTACAGTGATATGCTGTCTAATGCATTGGATTCTTTTTCCCATAGTATGTTGTTTGTTGCCTACTCCTGTATTATGTTTCTCTTCATGCAATTTGCTGATGCTTAGAAATTCGTAGTGGTATTTGACAGCAAACACGTTTTGCAGGCAATAGAACTTATGGTCGTTGATGCATTGTTGAAAGCAAATAATCATCTTCAAATTGCCTCTAAGATTCATGACCCTGCTGAATTTTGGAAGGTACTATGATCTTGGCATCATCTGAACCTTTTGTCCCTCCCATTTGACCTATCTTCGTGTGCTGTTCTAATCTTGTACTCTGCGTCCAAAATTGCAGCTGGATGACACAGTAATAAAAAGAATCGAAATTGATCCTCACCCAGCGCTGAAAGAATCTAGAGATTTGATTTCTCGGATAAGGAGGAGAGATCTCTATCAGGTTTTTATACAGTCTATATACTCTTTGTTCGGTTTTTACAGTTGTGTATATCAATACCGACATCTTATTGTTACCTTGTGTTATTTTATATAGTACTGCAATGAGTTTACTGTTCCAAGAGACGAGCTTGAACACTTCCAGAACATTACTGCCAAAGATATTATATGTTCACAGGTACAAGGACAAAAATTCGGCAATGATTAGTCACGCTGGTATTTTTTCTAAGTTTGTTTCCTGTTAGGTGTCTGGTGGGGTGACCCTACAAGAAGACGATGTTGTTGTGAGCAATACGAAGATTGATTTGACACGAGGCAAAATTAATCCACTAGGAAGGTATTGGTGATTGGTCAATTTATTTGGATTTATTTTTCTGGTCTCAGTGACTTTCTTCATTCGTATCATACTGACGCTTATGCTCTGCTCATGTCTCCAGCATCAAATTCTTTAAGGTATGAATAGAAGATTACTTTTGTTCGGTCTTGCTTTTATTTCCTTAGATTGTGTTTGGATGGGAGGAGGGAAGGGGGGGGAGGAGGAGTCGTTTTCCCGGAAAATTAATTTCTCAATTTTCCTTTGTTTGGTTTGTGTAGGTAAGAATAAGCTTCTTGGTTTGAGAATAGTTTACTTTTACCAAGTGTGGAAATTATCTTTCCTTGAGGAAGGAATGTTACATTTTCCACCAAATTGTCTTATTTTCCTTATCTACTCTTTTCCATCTCTTTCCCTCCATCTCCCTTTCGCTACCCCTCTAACTTCTCTGGCAAGAAACCAAACAAAAGTAGATAAAGTTTATAAGCTTAGTGCTGCTGAAAATATTTCCCTGTAATATACAATTTAATTGAATTTATTTCCCTAGAGGCTGGAGCAAATACAGGCTTAAATTTAGAACAATTATAGCCATCTTTGATGACGACATTATTTCTCCGTGCTTCAATTGACATTTTAAGACATAGTGAAGTTGTTGAATTGAAGTAGTGTGCCTTTTTATAGTTTTATGGCACCAACTAAAAGCATGTAGAGATGATGTACGACATCCATGTCATGGTGCAACTTACCCTAGACCCAGCATTATGCATATGAATATATGATGATTGTATTGCTGGTTAATGTTTTTCAGTATTTATAGTTATATGTGCCGTTAAACATTTTTGTGTGATACATTACAGGACTATGATAGCGATGAGAGCTTTACCATAGATGATGGAAGCATCAGCCAGCTACTGCCTTCGTGTTGTCTCGACAGGATAGTTAAGGTGTACGCTAAGAAGCCAGAGCTGGTTCGTGAAAAATATGACCACTCTATCTATTTCCTAATTCTTTTTCCTTATTTACCAGCAATGAATAAATATAAAAATTTCATGCAGGTGGAAGCAGTTTCCGATGCATTTGTGAACTTTCAGCAACAGAAATATGGGAGAAAAACTCAAGTACACGGAACACCACAGAAGAAGAAGCAGCGAAAACTCTGAAGTCTGCAATCGTCGTCAACTTGTAGCAAGAATGATCAAGTGTACATAACTGTCCAAGATATGACGTATATCATAGTATATTTTGTAGGTAATACACAGACTAAGAAAAATAGCTGATTATGTTAAAAGGGTTTTGAGTTTTGACACGCAACTGATCGCACATGGTGTTGTAAATCCGTGTATTTTTTACATAGGTGGCACAGCAAGGTAGTCTCATAGCTGATGTTAGGCAACAAACAGTATATAATACTGTGATTTTTGGTAATCTGATTCTGCTCATACTAGTAGAGTACCATCATTTGATGTATCCTTTTGTTTTTTCCCTGATTTGAACTTGCCAATGCCAAATTATTCTTTGATAATGTAATTGGTGTCTGCCCTTTGTTGAAATGATCAGTCTCGAGTTTTCGAATGAACCTCCAACTTTGGTTTCATTATTTAATGGTATGAATTAATATGCTGAATCCTTGAGCATTTGCATGTTTATAGTTATTTTCTATATTTTTCATTGTTAGCCCTTTTCAGTCGTTCCTGCTCTTAGTTTTAGGGTAAGAAAAGGGACATGTAAATGGATTCTAAGTGCAAAGAAAAAGTCAACAATCAATTAGAATAACGTGCACTTCACACCAAAGGGTGTGGGGAGGACTTCAGCAAATGCACATAATATATACATCCTGCAATTTTGGATTTTTTCTTGTTTCAAAATACATGCAACATTTCTCTTTTTAATAAACTATTCATTCCCTCCTTAATCGAGAATGAGGGAGTGGAAGGGTGATAAGGCCTTTCATCTTCCACCCACATGTTGTGGGTTCAATTCTCATTAGGGGGCTTTGGGATAGGTTGTATTTAGGTGCCCTGTGAGAGGCGTTAATGTAATTTATCTTACCAATTTTTTTTTTTAAAAAAAGAATTCCCTCCTTAATCACAAGAATCCGCTGCCTTTGCGCAATCTCTCTCTCTTAGTTATTAAGATCGAATATCTTGGTGACTTGAAAAATTAAAATATACTTCGCTCGTTTAAAATAAGTGAAACACTTATCTCTATTATGTGAGCTTTTTGAGAAAAATGTTTCACTTATTTCAGAACGGAGGAAGTATCTTAATTGCAAAGCACTTTATATTGTGGAACAGATTATCGCAACCAAACACAAAAAGGAGACTAATCTTAAGTATTGACAACAGATGAAGCCAGGTACTGGACACAGAAGAGCAGAGTTCTGCTGAGCAACGAAGCAAATGACACCATTTTTATTACCTCTTGCTCCAAAAATCTTCTATACAAAAATATAAGAGCATGATAGATGCTACTGGTGAATGAAGCTAGGATTACTTTGACAGGCCACCATCGCTGATTACACAAATTCTCCCACATTCTGTACATTTGACAAGAAAACCTTTGAAAAAAACCGCCTCCTAATACCCAGAAAGGAATAGCAGGTTGGCTAAAAAGGCTTATATCCTGCCCACAACTTTCTACAATTTAATGATGGGGTCATGAACCGGACCCTACTTCTAATCTAATCTATACAAAGCTTAACTAGATAATGTATGTGCAGCTCCTATGCATCATTGTCCTCATTGGCACTGTAAATCGTAGGGAAAGAAAGCTCCGAACTTCATTCTGCAGCAATTAGTCGATACCAAGTATAGGGACACAGCAACAATATTTCATTTGTCATGTAATTTCAGTGCGATCTATAGTTTCAGCATTTGCAGACAATGACACGGGTTCGTAGGTACATTTGTCCTTTCTTAGTGCCTTGTGGAATTCCTCTTGGAGTATCCTTTTGATTTTTCCTCTCAAACTTGAGGCCTCTCGAGGTTTGAACCAGTTCTTACCAAACTGAAAATAGAGTAGTGAAGGTAAGTGACGTCAAAGCATACCAGTAAAGAGAAAAAGTTGTGAAACTGACATCCCAATAGGGATCTGGTAACGTACCATAGATAAATCTTGCTTCCTCAGCCTTTCAGGTGCCTGTTGAATGAAGCGCTCCATGTAGTACAGCACAAAAAGACCACAATCATAGTCATTAGTCTGACGAGGAACCTGCATTGAGATGGAAAGAGTGAATAGAGACGAAAAAATGTCAAAGTTTAAGATGAGCGACGCCAACCCCCGTTATGCATCCCAATAGAAGGTCAAGGAAGGTCCAAAGACACAACATTACTCTAAAAGTACAGTTCACACATTCTCAGTTCAAGCAAAATAGCTGCCCAAATTTGGATGTCAATGATGCGGGGAAGCATTTCGGTGAGAAAATGTATAGAACTTCCAGGTCTCTCAAGGAAATAGCTTTCAATTGGAGCTATTTTCTGTTTGATGCTATAAAGACATGCAGGTACAAGAAAATAGATTGAACCAAAAGGACGAATACCTCATAAAAGCAACAAAAAAAGAGGAAATGCAAACCCCACGTCCCCCCAAACAAAAGGAAATGTTCCAAAAGAAAGGAGAAGAAAAAAGGATTATATAATAGAAAGGTAATTACCGTGATAATTTTCTGCTCAATTTTTCGGGGAAGATTAGCAGCACCAACATCTTCGTTTAAAATGTCCCACTCATTTTTCAACAAACTGAACAAAGCATAAGTTGGTCAGTCTAAAACTGCATCTTAATTCTTATCCATTGGTAAGGACTTATTGTCCATTCTGTGAAGTACTGTATCATAACGCATGTTTAAATCAAGCAGACATCCAGGCAGTTACTTTATCATAGCAGCCACTATAATCCATTATTAGAATAGATAGATAATGATACAGCCACTATGATACATCATTTTTATCGTATCAGACATTATAATCCATAATCGTATCAGACACTATAACCTATTATCAGCTTGAGTACATATTGAACAGAAAATGGAGCTCAGACACCATAGCAGTAGAAGAAGTCCATGCAAACCGTATTGATTCATCAGGGTAACCTGAATCATGATCTGAAATTGATCACTATCATTATGAACCAGAGTAAGAGATCAAGCTAGGGGAAACTCATCAGCAAGCTAGACCCATTTGACTCGGAATTCATTGGTCCTAGTTCACCTCCACTATATGCTACTCCCTCCGGTTCCTAAAGATCTTCCCTCTTTCCGTTTAAGTGCGTTTCCAAAAGATCTTCCCTCTTTTGCTTTATTCCTTATTTGGCAAAACAAATTTCCCTATTTACCCTCTCATGTCACTATCATATGGGTCCACCATTGCACTTTATTATACTTTTTTTCCCTCTCTCTCCTATATGGTCTTTCTTTTTTTTATTTTTTTACCCTTCTCCCTCCCCAATGGTCTTCCTTTTTTTTTTTTTCCCCACCCTAGACCCCACATAAATGGATCCTCCTTGGTATCTGTAGGAACAGTAACAAGGAAGATCTTTAGGAACCGGAGGGAGTACTTAAACAAATCCTATACACTGGGTAGATGCGAAATCACACATATTTAGACTGGTTTTTTGACTTTATCATAACTAAGAAAAAGGGGCAAGTTTTGGGGAAAGGGGGTTTACAATCAGGCATCCCATGTTTATTTTGGTATGAAAAGCAATAATTTGGAAGGTCAGAGTACTGTGTTATGTAATTCCTCTCATTCTATTTCATATTACTAGTACTGCTAATTCTTTCAGGCAACATTTGAATATGATCTTATGCTGCTTCTTGTATTACTTTTCCATAATTCAAACTTCTCTACAATATTGGCAGGGGGAAACCCACCCCCCCCCCCGATATGATAGTTGGAACATGGATGGCAAAACCATATGCCACAATCCTCTAGCTGCTTGATAACACAAGGGGCTGAAAACACCACCACCATGAATCGCTCGTCAGCGTGCAACTAGTTTAGATTCACACATTCGCAATCACAATTTAAGACCATAACTTAACAATGTATGATACCATACTACAATAAAGTTCTCTCACCTTTTAATATTATCAAAGATCAAACTACTAGAGTGCAATCCCAACGAATCTAGATGAAGTATGATTGGTCCTGATTCATCTTCCTCATCCGGGATGCATATTATCACCAAGCTCCAATGATTACTGCAGACAAAAGGAAAGTATGCATCGATATTAGAGGGTAACTTACAAGGGCATCCAAAAAACGGTGAAGGGGAGATGACAATTGTCACATGTTTGTTTACCAGGACACATTAGACTTGGCACTGAAGAAAGAAGCACTGAAAAGTAACGTTAATTGAACAGACCAGTATACCTTATTCACATTCATTGACATTCATGAAATCATTGTCACATCTTCAAATAACCAAATCATGTAGCTTATAAGAACACATGGACACATTACTACAAACAGCCTCCCATTTCCCATAGTTATTCCTTTTCTTGAAAGCTCTAGCTTCAAAAACAATTTAAGTTGCATACAGGATTTAAGACCTCATAGAAATAGAGCTTGCTTCAAAAACAAGAAAGTTGCATACAGGATTAAGACCTCAGGGAAATAGAGCTTTCTTCCCAAGATATGCAGCACTAGTGCCTTGTAGGGAACATGGTTGATCTTTCATGATCACTTTAAAAAGGATTTGTACATTATTCTTCACTTTTATGAGCATTCGTTCATTACTACTAAAACAAAAACCAAAAATGACATGTCACTCACTAAAAAAATTGCGCCTGAATCATTTGTGAGATATTGTGGGAAATAAAATCTTCTACTGAAAACAACGTGTCTTCTTTAACGGGAAAATCTTAGATAACCTTCTTAATTTATATCTTATAAACTAATTCTGTAAAGATTTGAATTAACTATGAAGATTTTAGATTCAAAATATTCAAACTAGCTCATAATAAGATGGAAAAGCAATACTGAAGAAGCAAAACTAACACCCTGTTCACTCTTTTGAAGGAGCCAAGCTATCTCTTAACATGTCACTTGTGTTTTCTAAAAGAACAAACATTCAGATGTTAGTCCTTAATTCAGCTTCTAAATGGATACCCCAACTCCTCTTCCCCTCAACAAGAACATGAACTAACAGAGACAAAAACTCGTGCAGCACAATCTAACTGCTGAGTTCAGCATTGTCTCACCCAAGCGGATTCTAAGTACCCAGAAATAAAATATATATTTTTAAAACTCACATAAGACACCGGAAACAACGTCTGCTGTAAGCTTCAACCAACTTAACAACACCCTCCTCCTGACCAGAAGTGTTGTTTATACATACAAGGTGCTTGAGGTCCATTCGTGCAAATCGCAATTATTAAATTAAAAAAGAAATAACATCCCTCAAGTTGCTATTTAAACAAGAGAAAGAAGCTCAGGATGCACTGAAATTCATCTGGTTTCCAGATAGCAGGTGAGTATGCAGACCTATGTAGCACGGGTACTTCTTCTAGGTCACGTACTCATACCCGCACGCGATACGATACGTATCCTGTATTGGTACGGGTACTCATTACTAAAATTTTGAAATCTTGCCATTTTCCATCCCCGTACTCGTATCTGTCTGTGTGCAACCTAGATGCAGACATCCTCAAAGAACAATAGCTCTTGTGTCATGTGGTGATATTTTCCTCACAACTTTGTTCATTCCCTTGACAAAGATGATTTATCATATAGCAAACAGAACAGAATCATGAATCATGATATTATAGAAAACAGACCTACACATAGAACCCACATAACATAGATGATACCATCACTATATAAGTGCATCAGGTGCATCAAATTTCAAATTAATTTAAGCACACTATATCATTCATTTCTTGCCAAGATCTCGGTAAAAGAGATAGTGATCACAAGTCTAGACAAAGATCCAAGTACCAGCCGTTCCATTTCTTAAGACAAATATCTAATTGCAATGATAGGTGAGGCACACCACCAATCAGAACGCCCCTATATGGCTAAAAGAGACAATTATTGACTAAGAAGACTTCCCAACAAACATTACATGAAAGTAGTGAAATCAAAAGGTTTTTCTCCACAGCAGCCAATTGTTTAACAACAAAGACAAAGCCTTAATCGCATAACAATGGGGTCAATTGCATGAGCCAAAATTTAATTTCAGGGCAATTATCCTCTGCATTCTCTTCTACCAAGTGTTATATGCTCTCACAAACCTAATTTCTTCATATTGAATCTAACGCCATCCATTCAAGTCATCTCTAGCCTTCCTCGATTGCTCTCCAATATCCTAAAATTCTACTACTCTAGCCATTGCATCATCTAGGTGACATCTCACATGCTCAAACCAACGAAATCGGTTGTGCCTGAGCTTATCCTCAATGTTTAAAACTCCAACTCTCATATGACTATCTTCGTTTTCAATTCATATCTTAATGTGTTCCCACACATTTATTTTATCTCAATATCTTAATGTGTTCCCACACATTTATGTTATATGCTCTCACAAACCTAATTTCTTCATATTGTATCTAACGCCATCCATTCAAGTCATCTCTAGCCTCCCTCGATTGCTCTCCAATATCCTAAAATTCTACTATAGCCATTGCATCATCTAGGTGACATCTCACATGCTCAAACCAACGAAATCGGTTGTGCCTGAGCTTATCCTCAATGTTTAAAACTCCAACTCTCATATGACTATCTTCGTTTTCAATTCATATCTTAATGTGTTCCCACACATTTATTTTATCTCAATATGTGCATCTCCACTACCCCCATCTTCCCAATATAATCCAACTCTCATTTGAAAATCTTCGTTCCAATTTCCATCTCTCTGTTTTCACACATCCATCTCAACATGTGCATCTCTCGCTACCCCCATCTTCTTAATATGATCCTTTCCAATAGTTGTTTAATTAAAATTTTCTTTCAACCTTAGAGGTACAAAAGGGTGGCACTGAAAACCGAGCGACTCTCTATATTTTCCCAAAATGAACCCTACGTCTCACGTCCTAGTCAATATGAGCATTCCTTTGAAAGATCAACTCAAGGTACTTCGAACACTCACTAAACGGGCAATTTCTTTGCATTCAATGTTTTACATCCCTACTTAACTCCGTCTTGTTACTAAAAATGCATTTCATGAACTTTGTTTTGCTCCAACCTAGCTTAAATCCTCGGAATTCTAATGTTTGGAGTCTTTGGACCCATTGCTCCAATTCGACGTTAACCCATCTTCGGGGAATATCCACCAACATAATATCATCTTCAAACAACAGGCATCACGATGCACCATGGTAGCTCTCCTGGATAGGTTATATTATTTTACCTATCACTACCTCGAAGAAAATAGGACTCATTGCAACCTTATGTAGTCCTTTTGTAGTCGGAAAATCCTATGTTACTCCGCACATCTTAAGATTTGTCTTCACGTGCCAATACATGTCCTTAGCTAAGAAAACATATTTACAAAGAATACCTTTCTTCCACATTTCCCACCAAAGCATGAATCTACCTTACTAAAAGTCTTCTCTTTGTCGGTTAGATTCATATGCTCTTCATTCTTCTCCGGCCCTCGCACTCTAATACTCCATCATATGTCTAATTTCCCACAATACCATGGTATGATTCATAAAATCTATCCCCGGGATAATTTAAGCAGTCTTGGGCATTGGGCATCACCTTTATTTACATAAATTGGTATCAAAGTGTTGTCCCTCAAATCTTGCAGTATTATGTTTGTCCTCCAAATCTTGTTGAATAAAGTATGTTAACCAATCAATACAAACCTTCCCTAGGCATCTCCAAACCTTGATCGCCATACTAGCATTTTCTTCAGTTTCCTACTCTTCAATGCCGCCTACCTCCATTCTCTCAATTCTTCACATGTACTCCTGGAAATACTTTTCGCTCTTCAATAGAGATGTAACCTGCAACCTCATTTGGCTTTCATCAAAGAACTCATAAAAGTATACTTTCCATCAATCATGAAATTCTCTATCCTAGGCTAGGAGATCCTTTGATATTTTACCCCACACACTTCACAATAGGAAAGTCCTTGTTCAACACTTGTCTTCTTGTAGCTATATTTTATAGATTTATCTTTCACCTTCCCTCAAGTTTAGTTATCAATATACCTTCTGATACCTTTAACTTTGCTTATCGAATGGCTTCTTTTACCTTCACCTTGGTGTCCTTATATTTTGCAGCTATATCTTCATTCCTACATTTTCCTAGCGCTGAATAGCATTTTCTTCCTAATTGCTACTTTAACGGCAGCAAGTTATTCACAGAAGAAAATTCTATGCAAGAGCCCGGAAAAAAGTGGGATGCCAAAGTGATATTAGGCCGTCATCTGTGCAGAAAATGAAGAAGACATAATAGTGATACTGTGATAATACAGATAAACACAGGTAATACATATCAAACATTGGGGAGTAGCCCCTGCTGACTACAAACATTAAACTAGATATACACTTCTAGCAGAACCCCAAATGAGAAAGTTCAAACTTACTCATCATTTATAGGAAGAAATATATATGCCTTCTGAAATATATTGACACCTTTCCACCACCTCCTAAACTTCATGAAGAAAGCTTCCTTGTCACTCTTCTAAATTGAAGCAAAAGAAACACACATTAATGGGATGTTTAGCATCAGGTGATCTTCAAGAATATAAAAAAGCAGAAGCAGATTTTGAGCATCTAACAATTAAAAGCAGACATTTTGCTACTGCATTCATTGTATACCTGTTTCCTTTTTTTCTCTCCTTTAGGAGGCAAGCCTGGTGTTACCTATATAGCAATAAATTCCGGCACTTGGAATGGGCAGGGGGGAACAACTCACAAGCTGACTTTTCCTAGGATTCATGGAAGGGTTTATTGAGAGAGCACTGCAAAAAGGTGGTCCATGATACTTATTACTAAGTTTGCTAATTAAAGTTTTTGTTCTGTCCACAAACTCCACATACTAGTGGTTTTATAAGTATTTCCAAGAAAATGTCCACAGCTCACAGGCTCATAAAAAATTTGTAGTTGTACGATGAATTTATAAATTTGATAATTTTAGTTATAAATTGAAAAATAAGAACAAAAGCTTCCCCCAGCCTGTATAGATTCTTCAATCCACATGGACTCCAACATCCACCTCTCCCTTTCCACCCACATTTTGAAGAGGGGGGGATTAGACTATTATCTCATGTAACCCTATACTTAAGGCCAATTGCTCATGTAACCCCTAACTCTGAAAAACCTCCATAAAGTAATAATTAACAGAAAGCTACTAAATCGTTAATAATTTTGCTACTTCTAATTTTGAAACAGTAAAGCCCCTTTGTAAATCTTAAACAAATCAAAAACAACAAAAGATAACTCCACCCTCCCTTTCGCCCTTCCTCCCATCCCCGCAGTATGACCAGAAAAATGGAACACAAAACCACTATAAAACTACCGCAAAGACTCCACATCCACCCCTAACCATTATCCGCGTCACTTTCAAAGTCACCATCAGTTCACATCACTCAGAACCATTATTTCCACCAGCCAACATCAATCCCGAAGCTATCACTTACTCCATAAAACACCCCCAGCCATAACCTTCAAGACAACAATATCTCAATCACCCACAACCACCGACAGCGAGGATAGTAGAGAGAGTGAGAGGGAGAAATCTAGCCTTGTACATACTACAGGTGAAAACCACAGTAATTCAAGCATTGTAGTCATTTTGTGATGTTTCCGGCACCAGCAGTTCAACAGCGAACCAAGGTGAAGGGGAGGAAGAGTGAGGCAATTGCAGCAGGGAGTAAGAGAGAGAATGTTCGCAGATAAAGGGAGGAGAGTGGAAGTTCTACACAAAAAGGGGAAGGGACAAAGAGGACGCATATTGAAGGTAAAAAGAAAGGGGGTTGCTTGTTCATTTGTCGATCCTTTTGTTTGAAGATAGGCCAATATTATTCCAAATCAGATAATTGCATAAGTATTAACAAGTTAGTTTTTCCATCCAATTTAATGAGGGTTTAAAGATTCAGGGTCGCCAACAAAGGGGATCATTATATGGGGTTACATGCGAAGATGACCTTAAAGGGTTATACAAGTTAATCTCATATTTTAAAGCCAAAATAAGTGATTATAGCCCTAAAAAAACTGATTTTTGAACCCTCTTTATGCTCATGCCATGTCAAGATGATGTAGAAAAGTAAAATCCAAAACCAATCAGTTGCCATGTGGTTAACCTTATTCTGAAACACATAAAAGAATTATTGGGTAAACACTACATTGATCCCAACAAAAGATAGAAACAGATCCACTATGCCTGATGGCTAAGCCTCCTACTTGTTAGGACAATACTGGCTGGAATAAAAGACTATTACAAACATAGAATCAGTGACAGATCATGCACTCAATAACCAAAAACCATAACGAAAGAAGGCGTGAAATTAACGTAAAACAGCTTCAGGAACATGCAAAAAGGATAAAAGAAAAGAAATCAGTCAAGAAAGCAATATGATGATACGTCACAAAATATCACATAAGACACATCAAAAAATCAAAAACAATCGAGGAAACCAGAAGTACAGAATAGTGCTTCCATTCTCTAGGGGTGAGAAAAGATGGATTTCGGGGTGTACCTGGTATGCCACAGCCTCTTGGAGCTTGCTGTAAAAGTATGTATTAAAAAAATAGAAACCATGCTGAGGTGTGTCGGCAGAAGAGTACAGGTCCTGGAGATATCTAGCATTTTAAACAGCAAGTTAGACACTGAAAAGCTAGTCTAACTGACAAAAAAAATTACAAAATCATTAGGATCTATCATCATCTTTAACTGGATAATTGGATCAACTCAAACGCAGGCACATGTCTAAGGACCGTTATAAACCATAACACAACCTGCTCCTCAATTTTCAAATACTCCCAACGTAGGAAAAACATTCCAATTGCAGCCTTAATCGTTATTATGGTCACAAAGGCATCTCGTAGTGTTACATCGCAAATCATTGCAGTTGCGACATGAATTGACAAACTGGTAAAGTTCGTTATTGTAATTCAATTTTTTTCAAAATGCTATTTAGGTTATACTTAAAACTAAACTTTTCCACGTCATGTTTTATTGTTTCCAAACTCATGTCTAAAATATGAGTATAAATTTTCATAAACCACAAAACTCTGTAAATAAGCTTCTTTATATCAATATTGCAGGCATACGGGCGCATACCACCAAAGGCAAAAAATCAAAATCATAAACAGAACCAACCAAGGAAAAAAAGAAGAGACAAAAAAAACTTTTCAGGCTTCCACGTTTGACTCTACACAGCAGGATCAAGGTCACATCTCAAACATTTTCCGGTCCCCTTTTAAGCCCCAAAAAAGAAAAAGATCAGAACTAGCTGTCTCTAAAGACTAAAAGAAAGAGAACTCATGTCAGGAGACTCAGAGGCCTAGCCCACAACAATCACCTCTCTAAGCGACTACTGAACAAACTGCTCAGCAATAAAAATAGACAAATGTATTTAAAATTCTTTTAGGTAGAGCAATGAACTCAAAGTATTCTGCACATCTAGGGATTGTCACTTCGTGCAACAAAATAAAATATATACATCCTCTAACACTTCCTTACATTGAACATATGAGGGAAACCCCCCACCCCGAAAAGAAAAAGGGGATGGTAAAAGAAGGATCTCAGGTTCTCAGAGAAACAATGGGTTTGTATGTTCAGCTTCAACAGGCTCCCACTTAACTAGGATCGTGAAACAATTGCTATAGCACCCCATCACCAAGGAAAATGAAAATGAAAACCATGAAGGTTTACATTGTATCCAAGATAAATAATGCAACTTATTCTGATCTTTAATAAAGTCTCACAAAGGACTGCAAAGGAAACAAAGAGTTCTATGAAGTCCACGTGGATGAAGAAGAAAAATCTCCATTGGGCTTTCTTCAATGGGCTTCAAAAATTCAGCAGAATTTATATGGTGTGTTGACCTTAAATGCCAGTAGTTAGAATAAAAGCCCAACAGAAGAAAAGGGAGGTAACCCCCTCATTGAGCCAGAAACTCTAGTACATATAGAACTTGACCAACCAAAGGTGAGGATAAGAATGACAATGGAGTTCATTTCTACCAGAGATACAACTTCCTTCATAATTGCTCCTATGTCACCAAAAAGAATATACACCTATTTTACAACTGAAGCCATCGCTGAAAAAGGAGAGTAATGCAAAATCTGATTATTCTTGCTAATCATCACCTGACTGGACCACAACAAACCTTTCGCCTCAGAACTCTGAAGTGTGATATTAAAAGTAACAGCTACCCGCTCATATATCAGGCATAACATTTCCCAGCTCACTCCTCCATCCACCAAAATAGCTATTATCTTATGCATTTAAGAGTTAAAACCATAAACTCAAAGTTCCATTGACATGCCTATCCCATCTTTTTAGCTAGATCTCAAATCGGGTTTAAAAGGTATTCATGGGACAACGCACCTCCATTGGCCTATAATTACCTCTCTGCTCCATTTCTCTCCTCGAAACCAAAGTGCTTACATATAGAAGTATTATATTACAGACACTCAATAACCAGAATGCAACTGACAAACAATATTTCCCATCATTCAAAGCAAATGGAAGACTCAAAAGCTGAATAAGGCAAAAAAAAATGCAAAATGCAACGACACAACTCTTACAGCTTCACAGCAACAGAGCATAGCTAACAAGCTCACATTCCAAGATCCAGTTCATGAATTTCCAACCATTTCTACTCTAAGAATCCTATGGAAATCTACCAAGTAACCAAACTTCATCTTACTCGAAAAGACTTTCCTTTTCAATTTGGTATCTAAGTCCCTCACAAACTTAGCCTTGACAATATTTGTATTCTACTTTTCTCATAGTTTATCATTTGGTAGCTCCACGCGTTTCCACCTGCCTTCTTCCACTAGAACGAGAGTCGCCCTAACTGGTTCCTTGCAAACCTTCTCAGTTTGAGTTGTGTCCACACATACGCCTTTACTAGACAGCCCTCTTTAAGAATGGCCATTTTCAGGGAGCTGCTCGTGCGGAAGAAGTTGATTCCTCAAATGTGATACTAGCACTCATCCCAAAAAACTCATCTCATATCCATCTATGAGAGAATTTTCTCACTCGGACTTCAGGAAAGCAAGGAAGGCACTAGCCAAAGACAAGATAAGAGAGCAAAACTATCAGGAGGAACACAGATTTCACAAGAAATCAAAGTTTTTACCTGCTTTAACTATTGAGGGAAGAGGAACAGGATAACCAGTATGTGGCGAATTAGTCTTTGGGAATGTTATTGGCATCCCTAGTAACGCAGAGAATCATACCAATATGAAGTTTTTCATGTACCAAATAGCCTAGATAAATCACTTAAAAGAACGCATTGAAGTTGGAAGGATCTGATTTTACTATCTCCAATTACCAATAATAAGTGTCTTAAGTCTTAACCTTACACTAAGCAATGCTCAATTGCTCATCAGAAAAAGTACGAATTCCAGATGGGAAGATTAAATAAATCACCAATAGCAATAGTAACCATCAAACCTCTCACATTTAAAAGATCAATCAAACCCTAGGTAAAAGGAGGTAATGGTGTTCTAACCAGCAATCATATTAGATAAACTACTCCTAGTTCCGTGGATATTATACAAGAGAGGTAGTACGTGATAGGCATCAAGTAAAAAGCAGTTTCTATTGTAATATTAACGTAATTCAAAGAGGGTGGGATTCGCTACAATTTTTTCATTCTCAAAATGCAGATTTTGTGAAACCAATAAAATTGCAGATTATAAGTTTACTTCTCCTCTCTGCAGCAAGGTGTTGATTATATACCTTACATAGAAGTTCATAATAGTCGAGGTCAAGCACTCTCCAGGTTCTAGGCATTTCAATTCTGAGCGAAATATTTCAAGAGACTCAGGATCCTCCCTGCTTGAAAGGAAAGCAGACAGAAAAAAATGTAAACAATAAGAAGTTCGTACGAACAAATGTCTCAAAAAGGATCAGATAGTCGGCTGTGTGAGCATGTACTGATTTGAAGGGAAAAAATACCTAGATGGATAATAGATCTTTCCCTCGTTAGACCTGTAAATATGCACAGTAAATATACTTTGGCATTATTTAAGTAACATGGAGGTAGAAGAGGGGAAATACTCGATCCAGAGAAAAAGAGCAAAGGTCCTCATACCTTGACGGTAGTTCTTTAGCTTCTTGTTGTCTCTCAAGAAGCTCAGGTTCCTCCTCATCCACCAAAACAACAGCCTGCACGTGGTTTTTGGTGCAACAAATTATCAGATAATATTTCTTCCCCGTCTTTGAAAATTTAACCAATCCAATAATCTCAACAACGATGGTTTCCCTTGCTCTCGCACCAATAGAAAATTTACTGGATAGTATTACATCAAGTCAAATCATACATGCCGCGCAACTTCTACATGAGTTTACATACACAATAAGTTGATAGGTAGCATTGTCAAAGACAAGGCTATCATATGAAAGAATCTCCATTTTAATCTAGTAAAAAGTTGGAGGGGAGGGGGTTGGAAAAGAAATACCTCATTATTTGAGCCATTTGAATTCAGAGCTTGAGAATCATCCCTGTAGAAAGATTACAGTCAAATACGCACAAAATTTAATCCAGATAAAAGTTGCGACTTTGGTCTATGCAAATTGTAGACACCCAGTTAACCAACAAAAATCCACAGAGAAAAGGAAAGCACCATTGACCAATACACGAAATTGTTAAAAATATATGAGATATGAAACAATCATAATAATTACTAGGATTGTCAGACCATATACTTGCTACCGAACCAGTAAACGTAACAAGACTAACAACCAACTCTAAACAAGGACATCATGAAAGCAACTTAAAACAAGAGAAATTATTGACTTGAATCAGATTAACAAGAGAAAAAACAACTGCATCAGCATCAGCAGGAAAAAAAAACAAATCATACAATTTGAGAAAAAATGATCAGACCGTAGGTCTAGCCATACACCCCATTGTGGTACTTTTGCTATGTTAACTTCAGAGGATGCAATGCTAAAAGATTTCGGCGGAAACCTACCTCTATTAGATCCACAGATCCAGTAGGACCTCCTCATAGTATATTCCACTGATTTACGAAAGTCTTAAAGCCATAAAGGAGAGAGCGAAAGAGAAAGCGAGGGAGACATAATAGAACAAATTGGAAAAAACCAAAAATAAAAAGAGAGTAAGCTATACATACTTGTCAACAAATAAGCTAGCTGTCTTCTCCCTTATTTGAGGAAGAGAGCCAGTTGAAGAATACTTGCCAGCCAGCTTTCCATTTAAACGCATAAATTTTCCACCTTTGCGAAGAGAACGATCGCCAGGGTTCCATGCAGCAAATTCTTTTGAACACATCCCAGGTTTTGCTCTTTTGCTTTGTGGTAACTTCTCAGCAGACTTCCTTTTCGACTTGTCACAGCGATTTAAATGTGAAATTTCACAGTCAAATGCATTACTTGCTTGATTACTGGTCTGCAATGTATTCGCAGTTAAAAAAGGAAGCACTAATTAGTAACAACAAGAAAGAGTAGATAACTGAAGCCATATGATAGAAGATATACATTCTGCTCCAGTTTTGGATTGTCCTCTTCCAACTTCTTCATAAAGGAGGAGGCAAACTGTGACACTGCAGAGGATTGAGATGCTTGCACTGCTTGCGGTCCAGCTAAAGCACCTATCGCATCAGTTGGTGTTTCCTGAGTTAGTCCTCTTTGAAAGATACTGAAATAAAAGGGAAATAGGAAACAAGACTAGTGTATCTTGAGTATCGCATACAGCAGGTAACATAAACATTTAGCAAACTAAGAATACTTTAGTATGATGCTTTGAACTTTGACATGTGTTACAAGTAATCATAATCAAACGGAGCAAAATGACACAACACTGGACTATCAATGATTTACAACCTACAAACCTTATAATAGATAGCAAGTTGGGAAGTATTATCCAAGCAAATCCGTTTCCCTCACAAGTCCCCTGCTATCATCACATACAGCCCAGATAAAGCTAATTACAGCAACCAAAAATAAAGCGAGTCAAGATAGCCCATTCTACAAATTGCATGTTGGTGGGTTTGGTCGAACATAAGGCAATTGCATATATCATAACTCCATTGTTACGGAGAAAGGAGACAGAGAGGCATCTGAAAACTCAATCAGCATAGAGTAGGGAGTACGGCAGCCTTTGATGAGAAAGGCATAAGCCTCCAGTTCATTCTCAATCTTATACTTCCTCCGATCTAAAATAAATGCAACACTTACTATTTTCAGAAGTTTCAAAATAAATGCAACGTTACTTTATTTGGCATTGCGTTCTCTCTATATCTCTCTTCATCACAAGAGTCCCCTCTTTTTATTTCTCTCTATCTCTCTCCTCTCCCTGGGTTCTTGTGCCTCCCCCTATGTTACACTTATTTTAGAAAGGAGGAAGTATAATATAACAAAAGTAGCATTATTTCAATGTTGAATTATCACTGATACTATTTCTGACCATCATGCACACTGCTGCCAAGTAATTTTGGATGCTAAACACAGAAATAGTTGTCCTGATGATGTTAGATCAGCAATCAGTTTCAACAAAATATAATAACTCAAAATTCCATGGTCAGAGACCTGGGTCATGGAAAAATATATGTCCCCAGCTTAGCACTTGGCGTCAGGAAGATATAACTCTGTAAGGACAGGAAGCAACCCTCAAAACACACACAAACAAAGCATCTCATCCATTTGACATCCTTTTCTTATCTAGAAAATATATTTCAACATCGGATTCACCCTAGAATAACCCAGTGAGTATGGCCAACTAAAATTTTATTTATCAAGCTAACATTGGATTCTAAAATTCATAAGTCTTTAAAAAAGATAAAACTTCCTCTAATATGTCCAAATCAATAACATAGCGAGTCCGTTATTAATTTTGTCTTCTATCTACTCAGCAAGAATCACCTTTCTAGTTGATTTTAGTTGCTACCAAGGCGATTCTACAAGTCATACAAGCTGATTTTGCTAACTGTTATAGCAGTGTTTGAATAATAAGCTCCACAGATTTTCGCTCCAGGACAATGATGAGAACCCATCTCTCTACATCAACGCAGGTTCATAAATACTTCACTTGCTTCCATGTATCAGAAGAGAAACATATACAGACAGTCTCGAACATGTGCCTAGCACCATGACTTACCAACCTAAATTCCTAGTTAAACTACCTGCAGCACAGATAATGCTACACAACAAGAAATAGTACACCATAGAGAAGATAAAAATGATTAATCTACAACTCACAGAAGAATTCGGGTAAATATGATATGGTTGTGATGACACCACATTCAACAAAGGAAATTTCACCACATACCCCTCGTACTATCACTTAATGCACAAAATACCTCCAAATTTCAAAATTTTCCACCTTAATATCCCTACACTATAAAGTAATGGATAGTGTAGCCCTAGGGCATGCCCTGCAAACACACTATAAGTATTAAGGCTTTGGCGTAAATAAAAGTAAGTATATGGGTACATGTGCAAGTAACTATACATGGTGAAATATCAAGTTACAGAAAAAAACAATACTTGCATTGCAAGTATACATGGTATAGTATATTTTTAATGTGCATATAAACGAGTTAGTCCTTACAAATGGCCCAAAGGCCGGAAGTAACTATCTCACCTGGAAGGCTGAAAATGGCATGTAATTTAAAGAAAAGCCTCTAGAAGGAGACATGTGAACTAATAAGGCAAACTCTTATGGTAGGAAAATCACTCAGGGACAACCCAAAATAAAACTCGGACAAATAAATCGAGAAAATAAAGCATCATATGTTTTTGCATCAGCCATCAAAATGATACAGCTCGTGGACAACAAAGTCAAAGAACCTCAAGAGTCAATGTTACAATGCTTAGCTGACATGCGCAGGTATATAAAAAAATGAATGATCCAAGGAAAATGACATCACCGTTAATATTTGAGCTCCCGGAGTAAACTGGCTTCTTGCATCCATTAGCCACCTGTTTGTTTATACCAAAAAGTTAAAACAATACCACTTTTGAAATTCTCCAAGCATGTAATGCCCCATCCAAGGTATATGCATAGTGCATTGTGGCACAAAATAAAATGAGCACAAGCTTAAAAGTATAAATGTACAGAACAGCTGACAGTAACCAGAACAATATATATAATATCATGATTCACCTTCCTCAATAAACAATCAGTATCTTTTGCCTAACAGTACCAACATCCAACATTCCTCAAAACCATCTCAAACAAATAGAAAAACTAGTCGACACCCTTAACATACAGGACTCCAGAACCAGGCATGGAGCATCATGATCCTTAGAGCCAGTTATTCCCTGCCCAGGCAAAGGCATAGAAAACCTCACATAAAAGCATAAGATATTCTTACATCCCCACGAACTAAACAACAACAGTAGCTATCAAAGTAAATTCAGGGTCAACAATGTCTATGCAGCTCCTCTATCATTAGTTATTTAGTTATAGGCAACTAATTGAACAAAATGAAACCCAAATTGGAGCTGGCAAAATACTCCCTTCTTTCTGTGTAGCTAAATTCATCTATTCTCCAATCTCCGATTTTCGAGTATAATTTGCTTTTTCAACTTCAAATATCACAATAATAACAAAAGACCACTTCTTCAACCTCAAAAACAATGGGGATCAAACATACCCAAACCTCACCTCTATGAATGCATGCAATCACCACTATATCATCAAAAGAACACTAACCAAGATTACTCTCATTAAAGGCAACAATATTATACAAAAAGAAATCCTACATTTTCAATTAGGGTCCCTTTTATTTTGATTGAAAACATTAAATATTAATTTTCCTTTGTTTGGTTCGACGGAAAACTATTAAGTCAAGAAGGGGGAAATGGAGATCTTGGGTATAAGTCTATAAGAGAGTGGAGGAGAATAGTTTTCCTTCAAATTTCGGAGGAAAATGTTTACAAAGCGATGAAAAACTCTTTTCCACCTTAGTTTTCCTTTTTAAATCCCTAGTCCAACCAAACAACGGAAAATGGAAAAAATCGCTTTCCTCCAAAACAAATGGACCCGTACTGTAGTATAGCAAAGTAAAGGGGGCAAAATGCGACCTCTTGTTCACGGCGATGGCGGCGGCGGTCCAACTCATCCTGCCACAACTTCATTTTAGCCTTAAGTTTAGCACCTTTATCATTCAATTTAGCTGCCAATGTAGAAAAACACTTAGAATTTCTATCAATCATACTCTCCAATTCATGGTCAGACTTAAACGATAAATCTTCCACAACACAAGAATCATTCTCCGACGAATCCTTCTCTTTTTCCGACGTTCTTCGCCGTCGATTAGCCGAAACAACAACAATCTTCGGCACTGGTTCATCATCATCGGCGCCGAAAAGCTCCGTAAAATCGATTTCTAATCGCTTTTTCTTACCGACGCTATTATCGGGAGTAGTTTCCGGTTTCTCTTCTTCCGCCATTGTTGCCGGAGCTTCGAAGGTCTGGAAATTGGAAGTGATGAAGAGAGTGTGTAGGTGTAGGAGAGAGAAAGTGAAGAAAAAGGGTTGAAAGTTGAAAATGGTGGAAGAGATTTTAGGAATGGAAGTAGTAAGAAAACAACAACGAGGGTTTTTACAGGGGTTGGTGGTGGAGCCTATAGTTAAGTTGCGCAATTTTCTTCGAATTCCAACTCCTCGGCGCCTTCATTTTTCGGTTTTTACCATCGTTTTAGTACTATAGTAGTGAGGAAAGGTGGGGTATCTTTTCTTCTTTAAAGAGAAAAGTTGGGGGGTATCAATTCTATGAGATGAAAGGTGTTTTTCATGTGAATTATCTAAAGTGTAATGATACTTTTCAATTTACTACCTTCGTTCCTAAATATAATTATACTTAGGCTATGTTTAGTTCATCTGAAATTTTCCGATCTGAACTTATCTGATCTGATCTGAACTTATTTTTTCTGATCTGATTTGATCTGAACTTATTTTTTCTGATCTGATCTGATCTGATCTGAACTGATCTGATCTGATCTGATCTGAACTTATCTTTTAAAAACATATTATTACTAATATTATTATTACTTTGTATTTCATTACTAGTATTACTATTACTATCATTTTATTACTATGCACAACTTTCAATAATAATAATAATAATAATAATAATAATAATAATAATAATTATTATTATTATTATTATTATTATTATTATTATAGCATAATTAATTTTTTTTTGAAAAAGAGCACATTAGTATATGAACATACAATTAAAAATAAAAGACTAAGGACTCTTGGATTCAATGGTATGATTTATTACCTCCCACATGGGAGACCAAGGAAAAAATCTTGGTGGAAGCATATATTTTAATATTGTTGTGGGTGGGGGAGGGGGGTTGGGGCTTGTTGGGTCTTTAGGTGAGTGACCCTGTGCGAGGGGAGCCCAGAGAAAATTCATCTTACCACGGGATTCCCGAAAGGGGCCCAAAAAAATTAAAAATAAAAGAACACTCATGTTCAAGGTTCATTAATAATAAGAATTTAGGTAGTAATGAAAAGAACATATAATGATATTTAAAAAAAAGAACATATACTGAAAAAGCATACAAAATCTATTTATAGAACACATTTTAAAAATAAAAGATAGATGTTATTTTTATATTGATGACATGTTTGGATTTAACTAACAACATGTTCTTTGTTATATCAATAAATTGTTCTTTTTTATTATAAATAAACCTATAAATATATATAATCATATGATCTTGAACAAAATGGTTAAATATTCTTCTTATATCGTTGTCTTGTTCTATATAAACTTTGTTTTTAAAGATAAGTTGAAATCCTTTGTAGGGAAAATTTTAAACGTGATGAGAACACCATTAGGTTATCCCATGCTACTCATGTTTTATATAAACTAGTAATATATAATTTATATTATTCTACCAAAATTGTTTTAAAAAAAACATCATATACTATTGTCATGTTCGTTACATGTACAACATCAAAAAGAACATCACATATGAAAATTATTAATTAGAATAAATATAGAAAAGAACACTTACAAATGCCAAAAGAACATTCTTCTTCTTGAACACAAATAGCTTCAAATAGTGATATCAATGACATTTATAATAATAGCAACGACATTAATAATAATTACCAATATTAATATTAATAAGTACAACAACGACAACAATAATAATAATCTTTTTGAATAAATGTACTAGTATATAGTAATATTAATAGTAATAGTAATTGTATAAAGTAATATTAATAATAATAATTATTATTATTATAATAATAATAATAATAATAATAATAACAACAACAATAATAATAATTATTACAATAACAATAATAGCATTAGTAATACTAATAATCATAATAATCATGATGATAATAATAATAATAATAATAATAATAATAATAATAATAATAATAATAATAATAATAATAATAATAATAATAATAAGTTTTTAAATATAAGCATAATCTTAACTTATCTGATCTGATCTGAACTTATCTGATCTGATCTGATCTGAACTTATCTGATCTGATCTGAACTTATCTGATCTGATCTGAACTTATCTGATCTGATCTGAACTTATATTTTCTGATCTGATCTGATCTAAACTTATTTTTTCTGATCTGATCTGGTCTGATCTGATCTGATCTGATCTGAAATAAGCAAAAATAAGGTGAACTGAACATAGCCTTACACTTTTCACGTATGTCGATGCAATACTTTTAAAAGTATATATCGAGACGAATCAAATAAGACCCCACATGACTATATTTTCTCTTACCCATAAATCACAAATGATAGTCAAAGGGAAATTTGTGAATAGTGTCAAAAGTGAAAGTGTAACAATTATTTAGGAACGGATGTAGTATTACTTGGGATTTATCTTTTGGTTTTTCGAGATGTGTCAATTGTCAAGTAAAATCTTGTATAGGTCAATTCAATTTGATTTAGAAAAGTAAGGTCGTTACTCATTAGGGTTTATGAGTAAGCAGGATAGCTCATAGGGTAAGAGGGAACTCTTAAGTCTTAACTCCAAAGTGCTATTTGAGTTCCAGTTTCTAGCTTTCTAGTTGTCATTGTTTTAAAGCAATAGTATTGGTATAAAAGGGAGTAATTTAAGCTCATTATACATGTATTATATATATGACTCTCAAAATCCTTAAATCGGAATTTGAAAATTAATAGTGATACCGAACGGACTCTAAAAGTTAAATTTGTTAACCATGATTTGTATGATAGGGCGTTAAAGTAAATTAACGTTCTAAAATTTAGCCAAATAACTGGACTATATGGTGTGTTAGACTAAGGTGTCGTTTAGTTGATGATAAGAAGTGAAATTTCATACGAAGAAGGTTTTTCCATGTATAAGCATTTTTTAGGAAGTGGGAAATGATGTTTGGTTGAGCATGGAAAATTAATTACCACATGAAGTTCCACTTACCTAGGGAAACCTAAGTAAACAACTTCTTCCATTTTGTGGAAAGTGGAACTTTCTAGAAGTGTGACTTCCCATATTTATGCATGTCAACCAAGTTATTCCACTATTTTCTACTTTCTAGAAAATTAGATTTCCCATACATTTATATTTCTCTCATGATTGTGATTTGTGAATTGAATTAACTCCTTCCCCAAGTCCTTATTTTTGAATTTTGTTTGTGACAACTTTAAAATAAGAATAGTTCAAGTGTCCAACTCCATCTTGTAAATTATCAACTGCGCACACGTTGTTGATGCAAATTATTAGTATTTAGAATTGAGTTTATGCAGTGATTCACTTAAAAAGGAATGAAGTTCCTCGTTAATTAGAAAGTGCGCCATTGATAATATTTCAGCTCATATAGAATTACATACTCCAATTTGCAGCTCCACATGAGGGCTAGCAAAACCAACCAGCCAAATCTCCTCTTCTTAGAGCAACCACCTCATGACTTTATTAAAGTATATAACTTTTTGTTGGGAAACACCTATTAAAATAGTTATTTTGTTAGGAAAGACCTAATAAAAACCTTTTTGTTGAAAAAGACCTATTATAATACTTCCTTTGTTATTTCAGACTATCTCAACGTTTTCTGGCCAAAAAGTCAATTTTCTGACATTGATTTTTTTTCCCTCCCTTTCTTATTTAATGGGACCTTTTCCCTTTCTCATTAATCCCTTAACCCTATCAAACATTTTCCTCTTATCTCCCATCTACTGCACATTACTCCCCAACTCCCCAACTACCCGTTGAAGAACTTGGAATCTTCCTCCCTCTCCCCTTTGTCATCTTGCAAAGACTTTTCTTTTTTTTGTTGGTGGTCAATTCTTTGTCCTATGTGATAAATGATAATCCGCACAAGGAGCAAAGGTGGAGAGGTAGAAAGCCCTAGTATACCACTGTAAAAGCCATTGAAGGCAAGTTTGGAAGCTAACCTCCGCCAATTTTGTCTTCCCTACTCAAATTATCAAAAAAGATGAAGGAGATAAAGATATTACCTTTGCTTGTTTGGTTTAGAGAGATTGAGTTCTTCAATGGAGGATTTGGCATGTTATTCACATTTTCCAGTTTATTTGGGGTTGGGAACAATAAATATAATGGAAGAGAAAGAAAAAGAATTGGAAACATAAAGAAGGGTAGAGTTGCACAAATTATTACATGCACACGTCCGTAGGATAAGAACCATACGCACAATGAACATGAAGAATTAGATTATGAACACAAAGATCAATACCAATGAACATATACCAACAGAGATGTACATATGTTCATTTGGCTGGTTAGCCATGTATAATTGTTTATTTGGCCTGTTATCCATGTACATTTGGCTTGTTAGCCATGTACATGTGTGCACCATGCTCTATGTACAAGCTTATGCACCATCTATGCGTTGGTAAAGTTGGTTTCATTAATGAATTCATAATGTGAGCAGTGAGACGAATGAAAAAAAAACATGCTATGGATTCTAATGAAAGTATACTACCTTTTGAGGTGTATTACTGACAACAAAACAGGGTAGTTCCATTATATGAGAAAGGAAGGGAAAAAAGTCAATGGCGAAAAATTGTTTTTTTGGCCGGAAAACGTTGAGGTGCTATGAAGTAACAAAGGAAGTATTATAATAGGTCTTTTTCAACAAAAAAGTTTTTATTAGGTCTTTTCCAACAAAATAACTATTTTAATAGGTCTTTTCCAACAAAATAACTATTTTAATAGGTCTTTTCCAACAAAACGTTCTAAAGTATACCATGGAGATTATCTCTAGTAATAAACCTCAAGATTAAGAATGACACCTTTTGGTATCCAAAATACATCCATAATCCAATTCCCACGATAACCTACCATAGAGAAGTAGTTAGTTCATCCAAGAGTCAACTACCAAAATTGCAAAATACATCACCATCACAACATAACAATATATGCTTAAACAGGAGACTATGATAGACAAAAACCACTTAAACTTCACAAGACTAAGTTGATTCAGTAATCTCCTGCCGAACAAAGATGAGTTTGTAGTCATCGGGCATAGAGTAGAAAAGGTCCAATTTAATCGTATCTTGACCAATGAGACGAGTAGCCTTGACAATTTGTTCGGGTGTGAGGCCAGGGAGTGTGCATATCACTTGGAACAATCGTTTTCTCTTATCACAAGTCTTCTCACACACATCAACTTCATGGACAAATGCATTTTTAGTATCATTCATAGCTAATGCACTCCTCTTTTCTGCATCCAATATGCATGAAATTGTCTTGAAGATTCGAACAACCTCCGATTCAAGTAAATCAAGTTCACTTGATTTTCTTTTGAGACATTGCCTAGAAGTAATTTGGTTAGCATTGTTGCCGCGAATATGTGAGGTAGGTTCATCTTCGTCCACAGGTTGGCTACTAACTTGAGTAGGATTCATGATAGATTGGTCATCATTCATGTCAGCTTGCTCCGCCGGACCCGTAGCTATCCCTCCCTTAGCCAAATCATTAGCATTAACCTCAGTAACCTTGTCATAGAGTATCATAGGTTTTGGGTAAATGGAAGGAGCACCTACTAGACGCTGTAAAGAAAATTAAGAGATTGATTAGTTAAATAAATTGTTTGATGATATATGTTCCTTTTAGTTCTTGTCCATCAAAAACTATGGATGATAACAGTACTCTTATCTCTTGCTAGTAAGCCAATAAAACCTAAAAATGGTATCCGGTGAGAAATGTCATGTTTATAGCAGATATACTTCTGAACTATTATTGTTGATATAGATTGTGAATGACTAAATCCCGCCCTGTATTTTCTTAAACTATAATTTTGACTAAATCCCTCTATGTATTTTTTTATCTACCTCACTTGAAATATTCTAGTCAAAGTTAGAAAATTTTGACCATGTTTAGTGATTATTTTATATGAAAAAATACATAGTTAGATTCACTTAGACGTATAATTTAAGAATATCAATTTTTTATAATTTTACTAATACCTATGTAGAGATATTAACAATTCAAGTTGTGCATTAAAAATTGAGCAAAATAAGCAAGATAAAAAAATACAGACACAGTACTTTTCTACTTGGCTACTTGCCAATATAGGGAAATTTTTAGACGCTTTGTAAACGATGGATTTCAGTTCATAGTCTGACATGGATGATAATTCTTCTGCACCACAACAAGCAGAATAATTCCTAACTAATTTCCTCTCAATCTCCGCCATTGAAATGCAAGTAGTAAAAAGTAAAAACAAGGGTTTTTCCCTTTCAAACTCTAAACCCCGCGCCTTAATTTTTCAGTTTTTACCATCATTTGGGGAATGAACCTTGTATTAGGTTTAGGAGTAGGGCAGATTTTAAGGTTATAGTATCAAAGGTCAACTATTAAAATAAAATAAAAAGGTATCAAAGGTCAAAAAATAAAAAATAAAAATAGTTCTCTGTGAAATTTTTTATTGCAATATATTGTGAAACAAAGGAATCATGAAATTAAATTTAGTATACTGTGTGAAAGATATAGCGGGTAGCTTCTTCAACGGCTTTTAGTTTTTTTATGTGGTCAAACAATCACTAAAAGTTTTTGATAAGTGGCTTTTTGGATAGCTCAATAACTAGTTTTCCGGCCAAAAGCTAGTTTCAAAAATTTTTTGTTGGGTTTTGCATACATTTTGCATTTTTAATACTTAACAACCACCATAAACAGCCAATAAAAACAACCGATTAAACCAACAAATTGCCAAACAACCCCATAACCAAGCATTAAATGATTATTTAGAATGAGCTTGTGAACTAATTCACTTAGAGGAATGAACTGGTTGCTCTCTTTTTCTTCATTAAATAAAAAGAACATAATTGATAGCATTTTTAGGTGAAAATTCTTAGGTGGTCATAAATAAAGATGACTATGAAAATCTAGTGGTTCAGAATGATTTTAGATATTAAAATGTGGGCTCAAAATCATTCTAATCCATTAAGTTTCTATAATCATCTTTATTATGACCACCATAGAAATATCTATTTTCAGGTCAAGTACTATTACATAATCCAATTACAACTCCAGATTATCTCTAGTAATAAACCTGAAGATTAAGAATGACACCTTTTGGTATCCAAAATACATCCATAATCCAATTCCCACGATAACCTACCATAGAGAAGTAGTTAGTTCATCCAAGAGTCAACTACCAAAATTGCAAAATACATCACCATCACAACATAACAATCTATGTTTAAAAAGGAGACTATGATAGACAAAAACCACTTAAACTTCACAAGACTAAGTTGATTCAATAATCTCCTGCCGAGCAAAGGTGAGTTTGTAGTCATCGGGCATAGAGTAGAAAAGGTCCAATTTAATCGTAACTTGACCAATGAGACGAGTAGCCTTGACAATTTGTTCTGGTGTGAGGCCAGGGAGTGTGCATATCACTTGGAACAATCGTTTTCTCTTATCACAAGTCTTCTCACACACATCAACTTCATGGACAAATGCATTTTTAGTATCATTCATAGCTAATGCACTCCTCTTTTCTGTATCCAATAAGCATGAAATTGACTTAAAGATTCGAACAACCTCCGATTCAAGTAAATCAAGTTCACCTGATTTTCTCTTAAGAGATTGCTTAGAAGTAGTTTGGTTAGCATTGTTGCCGCGAATTTGGGAGGTAGGTTCATTTTCGTCCACAGGTTGGCTACTAACTTGAGTAGGATTCATGGTAGATCGGTCCACATTCATGTTAGCTTGCTCCCCGGGACCCGTAGCTATCCCTCCTTTAGCCAAATCATTAGCATTAACCTCAGTAACCTTGTCATAGAGTATCACAAGTTCTGGATTAATGGAAGGAGCACCTACTAGACGCTGGAAAGACATTTAAGAGATTGATTAGTTAAATAAATTGTTTGATTATATATGTTCCTTTTAGTTCCTAACTTCCTATCCATCAAATACTATGGAGTGAAAGAGAATAATCCCTCGATTACTTTCATTAACTAAATTGGTTGGTTGAGTTGGTCCTTTGACATGGATGATATATCATATATATACAATACTCTTGCTAGCAAGCCAATAAAACCTAAAAAAAAAATCCGGCAAGAAAAGTCATGTTTATATGATACTCCTGAACTATTTTTGTTCATATAGATTGTGAATGACTAAATCCCGCACTGTGTTTTCTTACACTATAATTTTGACTAAATCCCTCAATATATTTTTTTATCTACCTCACTTGAAATATTCTAGCCAAAGTTATAAAACTTTGACCATGTTTAGTGATTATTTTATTCACCTAGATGTATAATTTAAGAATATCAATTTTTTATAATTTTACTAATACATATGTAGAGATATTAACAATTACACTTGTGCATTAAAAATTGAGCCAAAAAAAAGCAAGATAAAAAAGAAATACAAAAGATTACTTTTCTTTGATTTAATAATATGAAGTTATTAAAAAAAACTATGAAGTATGAAGAAGAAACGTTGTTGGATATGAAGTAGGCAAAGGTGAATAATGAACCTAAAAAACGAAAAGAGAAAGGGAAAAAGAAGACATTTAATTACCAATTTTATCATAGTACACTCGGGTATATGATGGAATGAACTCACCTTTTGTTCGCGGCGTTCCAACTCATCCTGTAATTTGGCCTTAAGTTTAGCACCTATGTCCGTCAATCTACTTGCCAATATAGGAAAATTTTTAGACGTTTTGTAAATGATGGATTTCAGTTCATAGTCTGACATGGATGATAATTCTTCTGCACCACAACAAGCAGAATCATTCCTAACTAATTTCCTCTCAATCTCCGCCATTGAAATGCAAGTAGTAAAAAGTAAAAACAAGGGTTTTACAAGGTCTGGTGAAATGGTGGTGGAGCCTAGTTCGCGTTTCCCTCTCAAACTTTTCAGTTTTTACCATCATTTGGGGAATGAACCTTGTATTAGGATTTAGGAATAGGGCAGAATTAAAGGATATCAAAGGTTAAAAAATAAAAAATAAAATAGTTCTATGTGAATTTGTTTATTGCAATATGTTGTGATACAAAGGAAACATGAAATTAAATTTAGGATTTTTTTTTGTCCCAAACTACCTTTAACTTTCATGTTTTTGCGAGAAACTATATTATAAAAAAATTGTTGTCCCAAACTACGTTACTTTTACCATTTTGTTGTTGACAACTACCTTTTGCCGGTTTCCGCAGTTGACTTTTGTTTTTCCGGTTTTTTAATGTCATGTTATATCACTTGACCTCTTCAAACCCTTTTTTTTTTATTTTCCCCACCCTAATTTCCCTATTTCCCTGTGTGCGCGCTCTCTCTTTCATATCTATGTGACACTTTGTACCACCAATCCACCATTAAATTCCTCTTCTACTTAAACTAAAATTGAAACAATCACCCTCCTCAATTTTCACAAGGGTAATTTTGTTTTTCCCACAATTATGAACTGAAAAAACAAAAGTCAACGCCGGAAACCAGCATAAGGTAGCTGTCAACAACAAAGTTGTAAAGTAAGGTAGTTTAGGACAACAATTTTTTTATAAGGTAGTTTCTCGCAAAAAACTTGAAAGTTACATTTTGGCCATATTTTCTATAATTTTTCAGCTTGATCAACATTCAATACGTACATTTACATTGATTGAGGGAGGCAAATCAAGCAGCGGACTTCTTGGCCCATAAGGGTCACTCTTGTGATACTTTACACCTTTGGTTTGAGGCTCATGATCCGGGTCTTCTTTCCATCATCCAAAAGGATGCTTTAGGCTGGTCCTATGTTAGGGATTAGTCTAATTTTTTTTTTGCCTTATTTAAAAAAAAAAAATTTACATGTCTTTTATATAGATTTTTCGTGTTTTTATCTAATTAACTTCTCTTGTCACTACACACTATTTAACCAATTCGAAATAAAATCTTATAAAGTACACATATATATATATATATATATATATATATATATATATATATATATATATATATATATATATATATATATATAACCCAAAGCAAAAACATGCCATGTGCCACATGTACTCCCCATCCCCCACGCAATCAAATGACATATTAAACAATAAAAAGTAGTTAAAAACGTGTGTTATATGCCTCGAACCCATGACCTCTTATTTAAGATATAAGTGCACTAACCAACTACTCTAAAATCTCATGTTGGTCTTTATGGGAAAAAAATATATTTAAATAGAAGATAATTTCCTATTTTTAAGACAATTAAATACAAATGTATATATTAATACTAATTAAGCTAATGTTAATAATAGCATGTTCTACCCTTCCAGTAATCTTATAATAAAAAACAAAAGCTCTTCAAATTTTTATAACCTCGGTAATTGACACTACTACACCATTTCATTGCATCGGTTGTATTCTTACACATCAACCTACGTTAAAAAAGATTGTATTATATTTTTTATAAGTAGTTATATATTTATATATATATATAGGTACTCTCTTGAAACCGAGGTTATATTGATGAATAATTCATGTTATAATTTAATATGTAGAAAATCTAAAAAGAACTAGAAGATCATTTAATTTCCTAAGCACAATCCAATGCCAATTCTAATTTTTCCACTTTTCTCAAGTGTTTGATTTAAGACTTCAAACATTGATAAATGATCAGGGGCATCGCCTGAGCCAGCAACTAGTTTTGATCAAATCGAAAAATTATAGAAATAATTTGGCCTAAATGTCGCCGGAGCTCAATTTTTTTACCAATTTGTCGCTGGAGCAATTTTTTCTACCAAATTGTCTACGAGGGCCACTTTTTTTTTTTTTTTACCAATATAGTCAATTAAATTCAAACCGCACCAAATCAAGCCGCAAACCACACCAAATCAAGCCGCAAGCCGCAAACATTCCTAATCCGCAACCATATATGATTTCAACTTACTTATGGAATTTGAGAAGTTCCTACATTACTCACAAGCCATGGGCAGGCCCGTTTAATAACCGCAAAAGTGCACACAATAGCCATACCTATACCTCACTAGTCCTAAATCTAAATTATCAAGGAAACCACCATATTCAATATTTCAATATAACCTCAAACAACAACAAATCCCTTAATCTATCGTCGGAAACACCATCTTCAACAACACCACCTTCATCAGCCATGGAAGAACCTTCATCATCTTCAACAACTCAAGACTCAAACCTTCCTCCTCCTCCTCCACCTCCTCTTATCACAACCCCTAATCCTAACCCTAACCCTAACAATTCCGATTCACAACCTTCTTCAACTCCTCCTCCTTCAATTCCCGCACCATTAAACCCTAACCCTAACCCTAACCCTAACCCTAGCTCTGCACCTCAATTTCAACCTCCTCAGATGAATCCTTACGCACCTCCGCCTTCTTTTCGTCCTGCCGGACCTCCGATGCCGGTTCCTCAGTTTACTCCAATTCCGCAAAACCCTAATTTGCAAGGCTATCCGACACAGCAAATTCATGGTGTTCCTCCTCCTGGTGTTTCGCAACCACAACAACAACAACAACAACAACAACAGCAACAGCAGCAACAGATGATGATGCCAGGGATGAGACCGCCTCCTCCTTATATGGCTATGCATAATGGTTACATGCATCCTCCTCATGGATCTCTTCCTCCTGGTGGGTTCTCCTTTTAGCTTGTTCGTTCTTATTTTAATGAAATTTTTACTTTTGTTTCTTTGATTTTTGATGTTTGTGATTAGAATTTGATGTTTAAGCTGATTAGATCTTTGGACTTGATGTGTTTTTGAACTGAGGTTGATGTTTCGTAATTGTTGGTATCATTAGGTTTATGTGAATTGCTTGTGTTACCCTTAGGGTGTGTTTGGTTGGGAGGAAAGTATTTTCCAGGAAAACTATTTTCCTCACTTTCCTCTGTTTGGTTTGGATCGGATCAAGGAACGGTGAACTTCATTTTCCAAGAGTGAAAAATTAGTTTCTCTAGGGAGGCAAGGGAAGCCCGACTTTCCCCCCACTATATCAAACAATAACAGAACACAAACAAAGGAAAATCAATTTAGAATTGAGTTTTCCTATGTAAAATAGTTTTCATGGAAAACCACTTTATGTTGGAAATAATTTCCGTCCAACCAAAACACACCCTTAAATAGTAGTATAGGAGTATGTCTCTAAGATGTGGAGTAATTGCTACTCTGTTAACCTTTGTGGTCTTTGTTATGGCTAAATTATGGAACAAGATGGTTGTTTGCTTGCTTTGGATCTTGTTTGAGAGGAAAGTTTAAGGCAGTAGTGTTAGGAATTATTCTTTGCCAGCCTTATCGTATGTATCGTGTCGTCACTAGGTTATTGTTTGGAGCCATGATAATTGATAGGTTTCTCCCTCCAGCTTTGCACCTCTCAATCACCACTGTTATTCGAGGATCGAGATACCACTAGGCTACAAATTGCCACTAGTACGAACTGAGGTATGATTGCCTCCTATATATAGTACCGCTACCCCAAGCATTGAAACTCCTAAGGATATGGGATTTGACTCTTCTTTACTTGCAAGAGTGGAACTTAGGGTTTTTATTGTTGTTGTGTAGTTTGTTATAGATATACACTGTATTTACATTTTTACTTGCAATTCAAAAGTGGCCATTTTTATTATGTGCATCTCACCGAACAATATTTTTGTGAATGGGTGAGGTGCTGATAGGTGCAATACATTGTTATGTGTCTTTGGTTTGCCGCTAGTTGTACAATGTTATGTAAGTATTTTAAATAATCATGAAGCTATTGAGTTTATGGTGAATAAAAATTTATGGGGTATGAGGCAAGTCTCTGGTATTTTATTTCGTTGGGTTAGCTGAGACGAGTTGCAACTTCAATAACAAAGCATAGAAATTCTAACAGTAGAAGAGGTTATTGACTTTTGTTATTCTGGGTAGAGTTTAGCTGAGAGAAGATTGGAGAAAATACTTAAAAAACTAATATTGACTAGTTGACGGGGTAACGATGATGGGATGTTTTCTCCTACAGTGTCTTGATTGAATACGGTGAGAAAGGTCAGAAGGCTTCCTATTGCAGTTGTTTAGAGACTTCTTCTGCAACTCCTTACTTTGGTATGAACATATCCGTAATTTACTCACTTTTGTCTATTTATATTTCAAAGACATCATATATTTAGCTAAGCCTAAAAACGGCGAAATCAAGCAGTGCTCCACTGCTCCCTGTCATGATATATAATGGCTGGTGCTGTCATGTCGATTTAGTAGGATTTTTGGTAGTTTAAGGATTCTTTTCCTTCATGGGTCCTTGAGTGTCTGGAGCTGATCATGAGGCCTGCTGAGTTCTTGGTGCCCTTGTTTGGCGAGGTATCATTATCTTTAACATTGCTCTATTATTCCTTTCCCTTCCTATCCGTCTGTTCTTTTTTGTTTATTTTTCATAATGCATATTGGGCAATCAACAGTTGACATATCAAAGGTTGATGAGCTAAAATTACGGTCTAATGTCATCAAATATCTTGGGTGTATTTGAGATGGTGAAGTCTCGTTGTACTCATTAGCAAAAATTTGTTAGTTGGTGCGTTGGCTATATTGACAAGGCTACTATTTTTGCAACTGCATATGCAAGGTAAGCATGCTTTGGTGACTTGTTCTTTATGAACTTTGTATTATTTGTTAATATCCATCAGGTCTGCTCAGCTGGTCATAGTTGCTCTGCTATGCTGCCATATCTCTTACTTGTGATGTGTGGTAACAACACTTTTAAAGTTTGTGAAAATTTAATTGCCCCTATTCATAAAGTGATTTTTCTGTTAGATTTTTTATGTTAATTATGAACCTACTCTGATGTGTTCGCATAGATGTGGTTTTTACATGATACTGCAGGAGTTGTTCGCTATCCTTATGTGCCTATGGGTCGTCCTCCCTTTCTTCCTCGTCCTGGAGTTCCAGTTGGTACAGTTCCCCCACTGCCAAGGCCTCCTTTTCTGGGACTTCGTCCTCCAATGACTCCCCCAATTGTCAGGCCACCTGTTCCAATTGTTGCACCAGTAGAAAAACCACAAACTACTGTTTATGTAGGCAAGATAGCTCCTTCAGTGGAGAATGATTTTATTCATTCGCTCCTTGAGGTATGTTAATATCACGAGAGAAAACACCTTTGTTGATTTTGTTACATATCCCCCCATGTTTGGCATGATGTAATGTCTCTTTGTCATGTTATCTGTCCCATTGCTGATATTGTGGTTCTTTGTATCTTCCTCAGTTATGTGGAACAATAAAGAGTTGGAAGCGTGCGCAGGATCCGTCGGATGGAACCCCAAAAAGATTTGGATTCTGTGAATTTGAATCTGCTGAAGGGGTTCTCCGTGCTCTGCGCTTGCTGAGCAAATGCAATGTTGATGGTGAAGAGCTGGTGGTATGTTTTGTTTGTCTTGAAAATAAGAATATTTTTGCTTCTGTGGTTCAATCTCTTTCAGTTTATAGCCTGACATGAAAATATGTTTATCCTTTTGCTTTTTAATGCCTTTTTTTGAGTGCAATGAACCAAGCTTGCGGAGTTAGGAAAATTTTCATTTAATTTTCAAGATACTAATCAACAGTTATGGAAAGTTTAATTGCCATAGGTTTACTCTCCCTCCATTTTTCTATAAACGATGCTCCTGCCTCTCAACCCGCAGTTAGTCCTTTTGATGCCTGGGGGCCATGAGAGAGTGTGTGTTTTGGAGGGGGGGTCGAACCTCTGAGATTGGATTCTACTTTCTGGGGTCCTATTATATCCCTATCAAAAAGAGAAAAAAGTAAGTGTAGTGCTTTTTCGTATAATTTGAACTTCGCCGTATAAGATATCATAGATGGCTAATGTGTTTGAAAGGGAAATGGGCCTACATGTGGATATTACCCGAGATTAAACTAACTTCTAGTTTTCTGTTCTTAATCCAATATGTTTTACTCTCTGGGTGAACAGGCCTCCTATATACAGTTTCGTTTAAGTTAGAATGATTTTATTGCAGTACTGTTTCTGTTAGTGTTACTTTTGGGTAAGCTGGGTTTTGTGATGAGTGAACATGGAATCAAGGGTAATTGTTGATTCGATAATCTGTATCAGAACTGCTGCATTAGTTTTTGGTGTATTGTAACTGTAATCGATCCTTTGTGTTTGTGTAGAGAAGGTTAATTTCAGTGTTTTCAAAATATTATTTGTCGGGGGATTACGTCGATAATCTTTTATGGTTTACTATGTTTCTTACTTGTGGATCTGAATTTGCTTCTGTTTGTCTTTGTAATAGTTGAATGTTAATCAAGCAACAAGAGAATACTTAGAACGTTACGTGGAAAAGAAGAAAGAGACTTTAAATAAACCCAGTGAGACTGGAGCAGAGGAAGCCAAGAAAGATGGAGAAAGTGCATCAGATAGTGAGAAGGGTGATGGTAATGAGAAGAAAGAACCTGCTGTAGAAGAGCCCAAGAAGGAGGTGAATGAGACTGAAACCAAGGAAAATGATACTGCCAGCTTTGGCCTTGTTACTGATGAGGACCGTGAGGCTGACCGAGAGGCTTTGGAGAAGCTCACAAATATGATAGATGAACGCATAAAGACTAAGCCTCCACCTCCTCCTCCGCCACCGGCACAGAAGGTCGCTGATGGTACGAACAATTTGAACTCTGAAGTGCCTGCTAAATCTGGGGACAAGGATTCTGATATTGACCCTATGAACAATGGTAAGTCAAAGGATGGATTAATTTTTACTTTATGTTAGATATCCACTTTCAACCATTATAAATCAATGTCTTTTTTGTAAAATTTTCTCAACAATTCTCTATTTGGATAACTGCAGAAGAAAAGAATGATGACGAGACGACAAGTGAGACTAAAACTACAAATAGAGCTGGAACTGAGTCACCTGATAGGAGTAAAAGGTATGATAATAGAAGCCGAGATAATAGGGGTAGAGACCGTGATCGACGGGAGAAGGAGAGAGAGCTTGATAGATTAGAGAGAGAACGAGAACGTGAAAGAGCAAGGAGAGAGCGGGAGCGAGATTTGGAGATACAAAAGGCTGAACGGTTCTACAAGGAGCGAGTAAAGGAATGGGAGACTAGAGAAAAGGAGAGAGAATATGAGCGGAAGCGTGAGAGGGAGAAGGAGAAAGAAAGGGAGCGTGAACGGAGGAGGTTAATAGCTGAGCAAGAGGATGAAAGCGATGATGATTCTAGGAAAAGGAGACGGAAGTCTGATATGGAGGATAAGCGGAGGCGGCGGCGGAGGGAAAAGGAAGAAGATCTGGCTGATAGACGGAAAGAAGATGAAGAAATTGTGGAGGCCACAAAAAGAGCTGAGGAGGAGCAACAGAGGCAACAAGAGAAACAGGCATTGGAGCTTGCATCTGTTCCAGTGGCTAATGGAAGTCAGAGACCTACCTCCCCAGAAGTTGTCGCTAGTGAGGTTAAAGATGATATGGAACAGGATCATGACACTGATTCTGCTCCTGTAATCAATGCTGGTGAGTGGCTATTTTGTGTATTGTATCAGTCAACCTTTGTCATTAGTTGTTTTTTCTTTGACCTCTACTTTAGCATTTCAACTTATCTATTTTACTATGTCTTGTATGAAATTCATAGCTGGCTCTGCTTCGCCAGGTGACGAGGCTGTTGAAAATGGCAGTACTGATGAACCAATGACGGCAGCTGGCTCAACATCAGATGTCAAGCTTACTGGTAACGCCCCAACCAAAAAGCTTGGATTTGGCTTGGTGGGGTCAGGGAAACGAACAGCTGTTCCGTCAGTGTTTCATGAAGAAGAGGATGATGATGCACAGAAAGATAAGAAGATGAGGCCTCTTGTCCCGATTGATTACTCTACCGAAGAACTTCAAGCCGTAAACACAGACGACGGAGAGGCACCTCCGGTCTCTGCTGAGTCTGGTAAGCGTGTTAATCCTAGAGAAGCACTTGTAGAGAAGGACAGAAGTCGACGCTCTCATGATAGGTCAAACCACCGGGACCATGATCATGAACGTGCTGGTGATGAGGCTCCTCGATCTCGGGAGATTTTGGATGCAAAACAATTAATTGATATGATACCAAAGACGAAAGACGATTTGTTCTCGTATGAAATCAATTGGGCCGTGTATGACGAGGTAAGCCTTATAATTTTGTGGGACTGTTTTTTATGCATAGATTAGCTGGGCTCAATTTAACTCAGGAGTAAGACTGGTTCCTTTCTGAGACTTAACTGGGGGGGTTCTCTATCTCCACATTCATTGTGAGATGTATGCTGCATACCTAGCATGTGGTTTATACCATAGAATTGTGGGCTGTATGCCTCATAGCTCATACCCCAGTGATTCTGTTTACAGATAGATTTTTCACTCCCCCCCTCACCAGCTTCCTTGTGCATATGTTTGTTGTATACGCTACTTAATGCTAGCATATGCGGTATGTCAATGAGGTTCTGGTCAAGTGGTTAAAGACTTGAGGTAGTGGGTACATTAGATCCCAAGTTTATATTTTCCTCCCCTAATTTTATGCACCGATTGTTCTAGCTTTCACCCTGCATTTGGACTAAACAAAAATTACCAATACATATTCTCACACTGGATACTTATTTAAATTGTATGTTAGTGGTGGTACTGATTGTATCCTCTCACAATAACTAACACATTCACATTTTCAGAATCGATTGCATGAAAGAATGAGACCGTGGATTTCCAAAAAGATTACGGAGTTTTTGGGAGAAGAAGAAAACACTTTGGTGGAGTTCATAGTAGATAGATTCCGGGAACATGTTAAAGCTGAGAAAATGCTGGATGTCCTTCAGAAGATCTTGGATGAGGAAGCCGAAATGTTTGTTCTCAAAATGTGGAGGATGCTCATCTTCGAAATAAAAAAGGTCGAGGCAGGTTTGACAACAAAGCCAGGAGCGTAAAGGAAAGTATTGGAAGGTTGTGTTCTTGCTGGCAATAATATTTTTTTTCTGCCTTCATAATTTTATCATAGTAGAAAGGAATTGTAGGCAAATTTGATGTTAAAGCTCAACTTCCCCCATTCCCACCCCAATGTTCTTCTCTCTTGCATTGCTTATAACTTGAATTAGATAATTGAAATCAATTTTTATCATTGTTTGTGCCTTCAATCATGTGTCATTGTAACTGTAAATGTAAGACTCATCATATTATAGGGAAGTATGCGCACTTGGGCAGCACTACTTGCTGTCTGTCTCGCAAGTGGGCTACCATGAGAGTTTCTTGTTTGTTTGTTCAACCATATTAAAGACTCGGAAGAAAGTCATGGCATTGTGAATTAAAGTTACAAAGAAGGCAACTGATGCTATGGATTGTTATACCTTAAAGTAAGGGAAATCTTATACTATTCAAGCAATCCAATGACGAAAAGCTGGCCGTGTGAATGTGAAGAAATACTCCATGGATTTTTACGTATAAGCTTGCTTAAAGGCCACTTCGATGAATCTTACTATACAAAATTCCACACAAGGAATGATGGTGAGATGACTAACAAGAAAAGATGAATGGGTAGTCTATGCTATTTCCATGCAAGTAAAGATTAGTCATTGAGAGATCAGCACTCTCAATTGAGACCTGCAACATAATTTGGCTATAATGAAGTTAGAGTTTAGATTGGTTATTTGAAGTGACCCCGCGAACTTTTGTTGATTACGAATTTTGTGGCGTGAGTATTATTTATCCAAACTAAAGGTTTCGTACTGATTAATTTGTATATAAATAATTGTGGAAGCTTACCTCGATTCATTTTCCAACTCTATATGGTGTCCCTTGATATTCTATTGATGTCACAAGAGAGAACAAACAACTCTCGATTACGTCCTGATTAGCCAATTTGAAACCATTAGCCCGTGATCTTTGATCACAAATTTAACTTAATTTTACAAGCCAACTTGTATTGTATCTATTCTAGAGGTTATCCTAAAAGTAATCAATCATTATATCATATGAGTACTATCATTATATCTTGACTCAATATTAATACGTTTAATTGAATTATCCAGCTATCACTACATTACAATATTACTATATTAGACTTACAGTTCTATCTATTTCTCTCTTTTTCACATGATTTCATTAACCCATAATAATCAATTAACCGTCCTCTATATGGCAACACATGGAGGACACAAAAAAAAAAAAAAAAAAAAAGGAAAAAAAAGGATAACTAGCTGCTTCATTAAAACGAAAAAGGAACCAAACAGTAGTTTTTTTGAAAAACCAAATGCAAATACAATTCTTTCTACACGATTAATTTAATTTTTCTACATACTTTCGCACACATTGCGTGCATATAAGGCTAGTAGGCAGTAGCTTAGAGCAACTTCAATGGTAGAGCAAAATGAAAATTGGCTTAGAGTGCCATATAGATTTTTCTAGCTAACTTCACTTTAAGCCAAAACTTCCCCAATGGTTAGCCAATATGAGTAGATCCCACTTGAAGTAAGATAGTTTTTTTTTTAGAGAAGAGTATAGAAATTGTTCACCAAAATTCCCACATGGGCCCACAACTTTAGCTCAAGCAAATTGGCTTAGTTGAGCTACATTGGCTAGCAAATGAAATTTCAGCTACACACTCTAATGGTTGGGCTAATTGCTTAACTTTTTATTTATTTACTAGCAAGTCCCTAATGTTTACCATTGGAGTTGCTCTTATGTATCGCAAGTATTTTGTCAGTTTCTGGTCACTACAGTCCACCAAGTACCAACCACATCCGGTCAAAAAAAAAAGTACCAACCACAAACTCAATACGAATTCTCCAATCACGCAACAATACAACACCCTCCCAAATTCTCTCTCCTCCCCAAAAAAATTCCCCCATCCAATACCAAAAAACCCAAAAAATGGGAGTCACCGGAAACTCCGCCGACGAAACAACACTAAACTCCGCCGACGAAACAACACTAACACTTCTAAACCACCAAATTTCCGACGAACCCCAAAAAAACATCCCAAAAGACTCATTTCACTTCGCATACATCATCTACTTCACACTAGGAGCAGGTTTTTTACTCCCATGGAATGGATTCATCACAGCCGTTGATTACTTTGACTTTCTTTACCCTGATCAAAGCGTTGACCGCATCTTCGCCGTTGCTTATATGCTTGTGGGTCTTTTCTCTCTCCTCTTGATCATCTTCTCACCTAGAAAGTCTGATGCTTTTGTTCGGATTAATATGGGCTTGGGCCTCTTTGTTGTGGCCCTGCTTGTTGTGCCTCTTATGGATGTGTTTTATATTAAGGGCCGAAGTGGGCTTTATGATGGGTTTTATGTTACTGTTGGAGCTTTGGGCCTTGCGGGCCTTGCTGATGCGTTGGTTCAAGGTGGGCTTATTGGGTCTGCCGGTGAGTTGCCGGAGAGATATATGCAGGCTGTTGTTGCTGGCACTGCTGCTTCAGGTTTTGTTTTTTTAATCATCTTTGTTGTATTGTTTTTTAGTTTGGTTTTTGTTTTTTCTTGCACAAATTTGACTTTTTTTTTAGGTTTTTGTTTGGGTTAATTTTGATCATTTTGGGTTCATTTAGGATGAATTTGGAATTCCTATGTTATGATATTTCCAGGGTCGAATATTTTTTTTAGTGTAAATGAGCGATTAAGCACAGTGATGTAGACCGATGGGGTTCGATCCAGGTCTTGGTCTTGGGTATTAGCCGTACAAGATATTACCAACTAAGCTAGGTGGCATCCACATTTTGATTATTTTGTCGAGATTGTGGGGTTCAATTTAGGATGAATTGGGAATTTCTATGTCAGTGATATTTTGAGGGTCGAATTTTTTGTTGTGGTAAATGAGCAACTAAGCACAATGATGTAGACTGACGGGGTTCGATATAGGTATTGGTCTTGGGTATTTGCCCTGCAAGATATTACCAACTAAGCTAGGTGGTATGACTGGTATCCACATTTTGATCATTTTGTCGAGATTGTGGGTTCAATTTAGGATGATTTTGGAATTAGTATGCTATGATATTTTCAGGGTTGGATATTATTGTTGTTTGGTGTAAATGAGGGACTAAGCATAGTGATTTAGATGGGGTTCGATTCAGATCGTGAGTATCATCCCCACAAGACATTACCAACTAAGCTAGATGGTTTCTACATTTTCGCTGTTGAAATTGGAAATGGGTCTTTGATTATAACATTAGTTGACTTTCTAATTTTGCACCAATTATTTTGATTGAATTATCTTTACTGGGAGATATTTCATGTGGATTTTTGGCCATATTGATGATATTGGTGCTTGTTGTTGAGAACTTTGCCTGTGAGTGTAGGACTAGGAGTGCTGGTTAACCCGGCAGCACTGCACAAGGGCGAGGGTGTAATTATACACAATTTGACATTGAACCCCTCGTGTGATTTTCTCTTTTGGTGCAGCCACTATGATATCGTGTACTACCATAAACTAAGTATCGTCATAACTCATAGTTGTTCAATTTTGTAGTCCGTGTTGGTTTTGACGTTAGCTGTGAGTCTAGTGCAATGCTCATTGTAGATTCAATCGAGGATTCAATTTTGGGGATGTAACTTGTTTTATATTGTCATATGTCATGTAGTTGGAAACTTTACTTGGAAGAAGCGGAGAGATGAGGTTGCGAAGTTCTGGTGCTATATTATGTACCTAAAGTGTGATTCAGTCTAGGAACCCTAAAGCTTGTGGTTTGAAATTTAAAGACATGTAAGGCGCATTTGGTAACTAGTAATGAATGGTGGTAATGAATGGTGCTATGGTAATTATGGGCTTGTCATAATGAAAATGGGCTTCAAGATCATGTTTTTACAATGGAAATGTGGGTTTGTTATAATTGTATTTCTATCTGTGTTTTGGCTCAGTAGACTACAGACGACAAATAAGCATCTTGTAGTCTAAGAATTCTAGTAGTCTAGCATGGAAGTGTATAAGGTATAAGGAGAGATTAGAGGGAGGCATTTTTTCTGTATTGGATCATATCTCAGATATGTAGGATTGAGCGAAGTTGAATAAGTCACGAGTGGTTTAATGGACGTTTAAGGAATGATAAGGAGAGGCATAGATGACAAATATGCATTGATGGATGTAATCCCTACCCCCTAGTCCTCTTGTCTTTAATTATCATACTCAATTTCCATTCCGAGTTATCCAATTCCTTATTTGGAGCCTGTCTACACCAAACTCCCTTTCCTATACAAAGAAAAATAATAGAAAATCTTATCCAATCTCACTAATTAACCTCCACATATACTTAGCAGCCCACATCACACTTACACCTTCAACTTTGTGCAAGCCAAATAAGTAGGTATAGTTATTGAAGAGGGGGGGAGGTATTAACTTATTTTGAAGGTTAAGCTGGTATCCTCTAGAATCCTATAAGAGCATAAGCATGATTTAAATGTAGGATTGATGTTGGAGTGTTGACTATATCTTACTTTTTTTTTTTGGTAATGGCCCTTCTGCTGGATTATAATTATCAGATTTTCAGGCAAGAATTAACTTGCTACATTGCATACTTTTCTGGAATGAAGATTGAAGTGGAAGACTGTGATAATTTTGTCTCGTGTGTTTCTTTTCCCTTTCTGCAATGATGGATGTAAAAGCTGCACTTCCTATTAACTGTAGGTGTCCTCGTTTCCTTTTTGCGGATCTTTACAAAAGCAGTATATCCTCAAGATATCCATGGTTTGAGGAACAGTGCAATTCTGTACTTCATTGTTGGGATTGTACTTATGATCATCTGTCTTGTCTTCTATAATGTGGCACATAGACTTCCTGTTATCAAATACTACAATGATCTCAAATTAGAGGCTGTAAATGACGCAAAGCAGGATAAAAGCCCTCTATCTGGCCCTGTTTGGGAAATTATGGGAACAATCAAATGGCATGGGATTGGGATTGTGCTCATATATGTTGTGACACTATCAATATTTCCGGGTTTCATTACAGAAGATGTGCATTCAGAACTACTCGGGGATTGGTACGCGATTCTTCTTATAACTGCATACAATGTATTTGATTTAGTGGGCAAGTCTTTGACTTCCATCTATCTATTTGAGAACGAAAATGCTGCTGTCAAGGCATGTTTGGCTCGATTGCTGTTTTATCCTCTCTATTTGGGATGCTTGCATGGTCCCCAAATTTTCCGAACCGAGATTCCTGTGACAGTGTTGACTTGTCTATTGGGGCTAACAAATGGCTATTTAACTAGTATACTAATGATTCTGGCTCCTAAAAAAGTTCAATTGCAACACGCAGAAACAGCAGGAATATTGGTCGTCCTATTCTTGATTGTTGGTTTGGCTTCTGGTTCAATCGTGTCTTGGTTTTGGGTCATCTGATCTTATAGCAATTTGCTAACCTGCCATTATGTAATTTGGTATGATTCAGCTGAAATTTTCATTGATTTGAGATCATCTTTGTCTCAAGTGTACTTGAAATAGGGAAGAGGCGGATCTCTAGCTTGTTTGGTCCCTGACCCTCGTCATGATGGGTAGTCAGGGACTCAGGGATGTATATTTTCATATTGTAAAGTTCTGTAAGATACATTTCTTTACATTTGTAAGTTCTAATTCTGTAACTTACATCTATATCCCTCATAGTTATGCAATGTTTCAAGAATTTCTTTGTCATTTGTGACTTTCCTTTTCTATTTCCTCTTTGGTCAAATTTCGGTTTGAGTAGAATTAAAACCTCTTATCTGTTTCTTGTTATAAATTTTTTATCTGGCTAAAGTGGCTATGAAGTGCCCTAGTCCATAAGAAACTATTGTAGTTAGCCAATGAAGGCACAGTCTTTCTCCTTCACCAATGCTGAAAATAAGACCCGTATCGAGTCTAGTAACGTTACATCATCATCATCTATGAAGTATCTCATTTTAGAAACAGGTGATCTACTCTCAGAATGCCTTCATTCCATCTGTTGATTACTTGCACTACTCCATTACTAGCAATGGCAATGATGGTGTTCTCTGTATCTTTTTCATGGCTTTTCAGTTTGCTACAATTTCCCTCTTCTTCCCAATCTTCTATATCCACCAGTCAGTCAGTCACATGCCTACGTCCGCAGCCTCTTCCGGTGGCTCATTTGGCGGTGTACCCGTCTTCCGACAAATGACCGAAGACTTTCTTGTAATTGTTACCTCCAATAATTGGCCTCCTTCCAAGTTCCTACCAAACACATTCTAAAATGAATATATCTATTTCTGTTGGCCTTCCTAGTGGTCAGTAGTTCTCTTTCGAAGATATTTCATAAAATTAATCTAGTATTAAAAAACAACCACTCATTTTCATGAAATCTGAAAGTTTATTGATTTGCTTCCGTAATATTCAACCTTATGAAGATTCTTTTTGTATCTTTACTCAATACATTGCTCCTTTTAACTTCCTTATTTCCAAAAACATTGATCACACACTACAATTCATTCTCTTTGATATCAAACATTAGAACGTGAAAATATTAAGAGAAGCAAAAAACATGGATAGTAATGAAGCCACAATCTCTCTTCTCCATAACTCCGGCGACACGAAAATCGAGAAGAAGATCCCTAGGGATAGTTTTAACTTAGGATATACAATCTACTTCATCTTAGGAACTGGTTACCTTCTACCATGGAATGCTTTCATCACAGCAGTTGACTACTTTCACTATCTCTACCCTGATCATAGCGTTGACCGTACCTTTTCTGTTGTTTCTCAGCTGGTGATGCTCTTCACTGTGCTCTTTCTCATCTTCTGCTTCAGCAAGTCCAACGCCCATATCCGCATTAACTTGGGCTTGGGCCTCTTCTTGTTGGCTCTCTTGGTGGTTCCCTTCATGGATGTTTTCTACATTATGGGCCGAAGTGGGCTTTATATTGGATATTATGTTACTGTTGGGGCTGTGGGCCTCTCTGCTGTGGCTACTGGTCTAGTCCAAGCTAGTCTTATCGGGTCTGCGGGCGAGTTACCGGAACGTTATATGCAGGCCCTGTTTTCTGGCACTGCTGCCTCAGGTAATTGAATTGGTTCCTCCTGTATTTATGAAATATCTCTCTTTGTGCAAAATTTACTTCTGTTGGGTGTTTTTTGGGTCTGAAATTGGAAATAGGTTTGTATGGCTAAGGAGAACTAAAGACTTGGTGAATTTAGGAGGGGACTTTAGTGGGTTTGAGAGAGAAAATCAGTAAATCACTAGTGACTTTTGTTTTAGTATATAGTATAGTTATGTAATCTTTTGTGCGCGGTTTTTAATTTTAAACTAGTTTTTAAGCCCGGGCTACGCCCCGGGTAATGATAGTTTTCATTTATTAATATTTTACTTTGAAATGATAATATCAAATATAACTTGGTTTAGTGGTTATGATTGTAATATATAAACTTGAAGTCACAAGATCAAATCTTATAAATGACATTTTCCTATCTTTTTACATGTTAAGGAAGAGTGCCACGTGGCGCCGTTCCTTGTTTAGGAACACCTTTTCATATATTTGTATAGATGACTTTCTTGACTTTGGTCATTAACTTTGATAGTTAATGTGTTTAGGTGCTATTATGTTGATTAATATGGCTTGAGAATATTGATTACTTACTGATATTTTAAGACTAAAATAGTATTATCCTACGTCTATTTGAGGTTGCCTTACATGTGATTTTTGAGTGTTCCATATGAATTGTGCACATGTGAGTTGTCCCGTATTACATAAGCGGATATCAAGGTAGTTAACTGTTTCTGTCGCATGCCAATTGCCAGTTCCCACACATTATTTACTTCTTAAGTCCTACAACTTCAAGCAGAAGAATTGTACAGTATAGATGAGGGTAATGATCACTACACCACAAAGAAGAACGAGTTCTGATGAACTATTCTTCTTTCTTTGAAGCTAAATTATTTCTCTTGACTGGATCTTGTTCTCTTTCATCATTTGCTGAACTTATGTTACATTTACATGTTATGTGACATTATAGGTGTCCTTGTTTCGTTCCTAAGAATCTTTACAAAAGCCGTGTATCCACAAGACACCCACGGCTTGAGGAGTAGTGCTATCCTGTACTTTGTCGTTGGTATCGTTTTTATGATCATTTGTATCATATTATGCAATGTGGCTCAGAGACTTCCTGTTATCAACTACTACAACGAACTGAGAACACAGGCTGCTGCAAACGACGAGGAACTCGAGCAAGAACATTCTCTATCTGGCCCTGTTTGGGAGATCATGGCGAAAATCAAATGGTATGGCATTGGAGTTATGCTTATATATGTTGTCACTTTATCTATATTTCCAGGATTCATTACTGAAGATGTAAATTCCGAGTTCCTTGGAAATTGGTACGGCATTCTCCTCATCACCAGCTACAATGTGTTTGATTTAGTAGGCAAGTCCTTGACTGCTGTATATTTCGTAGAAAACGCGAATGCTGCTATTGCTGCATGTTTTGTTAGGTTGCTGTTTTATCCCTTGTATTTGGGATGCTTGCATGGTCCTCAAATCTTTCGAACTGAGTTACCTGTAACGTTCCTGACTTGTCTGTTAGGGCTAACCAACGGCTATCTCACGAGTCTTATAATGATTTTGACTCCCAAAACGGTCCAACTTCAGTATTCAGAGACAGCAGGGATTTTGATCGCATTGTTCTTAATTGTAGGCTTGGCTGTTGGCTCAGTTGTGTCTTGGTTTTGGGTAATCTAACCCGAGAGCAAATTGTGAGCTTTGCCTTGTATCAGTGTAATCAACTACAGCAGTTTCACACCGCTCTTTATGGCTCTTTGTATACCAAAAAATAAAATTAACAATGTTGCAGTTTCAGCTCTAATAAGTTTGAATTATATCTCCTTTCTGATTTTCAAGATTACGGTTACGTGGTTAATTGCAATGGATTCAACCGTTGAACTGTTCTGGTTTAATCCAAAATTAATTGCAACTGAACTGATCTGCAATCAAAAAAACTGGGGTTTTTCTACATAGTGCCCCTGTATTTTTCGAAATTCTACGTTGTACCCAGCCTTTTTGAACTCTCCACACTGTACCCCTAAACTTTCTAAACGTCACACAAAATACCCTTACTTATAGAAAATCATACTCCAAACCTCACTTAGTCTTCAATTTATCAGATCATATCCCAAACCTTAGTCAACTAACAAGGCTAAAAAATCCTACTCTATGCCCACAGGGTAAAAAAAGTCCCAAAATCTACTGTTTGATATCGTGTATGAGGGTATTTTGTGTAACGTTAAGAAATCTTAGGGGTACAACGTGGAAATTTCAAAAATGTCGGGTACAACATAGAATTTTGTAAAACACAGGGGTACTATGTAGAAAAACCCAAAAAACTGTTTTCAACTGAACTGATATCAAACTAAATTGTTAGGGTAAAACCAGAACTAAACTGTTGAATCGAATTGACATCTCTAGCTGGGGCTATGGGCCTCTCTGCTGTGGGTACTGGTCTAGTCCAAGTGTTACGGGATATGCTAGATTTAAGAAAGTAAATCTTTCCTACCTATTTATTTGATATCTTCCCTTTTGATCTTGTCCTTAGTTATAGATAATTTAGGAAGATTAAGATTAGTGTTGTATCTTGTCACAACTCTTGGCTCGTATTTAAACTTGATTTCTATTGAGAAGGCAAAGTCATTCTATTGCTTCAACATATCTTTCACTAACCATTCTCACGGTGGAGATTGCGTGATTGGCTGTTTCATCAAGCCTCTGCTTTTAACACCAAATTTTTTTATGTATAGAAGAAGTGTTTTGATGTGTGATCAAGTATTCAAGTATGTAGGACTGCTGGTGGGCTTGATGCAGAGGTTTGGTCATAGTAGATGTACATGGGTGCCGAAGCATGGACCTAGGTTGGGGCCATTTGTATTGTACTTTTGTCTCGAGCCCAAAAGAGAAGCCTATATATGAGGTTCTTAATGAATGATGGGCCTACATGGATTAAGCTTCATGGGCCAAAGTCTATATTGACCACACATATAAATCCCAACATACCATATTCTATTCAATATACAAATTACATCTCAGTACTTCACCATTGTACGAGTAATGCTTTTAAAAAAAACTAGTTAATATGAGAAAGTTGAAAGTTTAACATGATAAAAGTATTTTACTCATGTTTTATATAAGAGTAAGATAACATGTCAGCCCTCTTATCACAAGGTGGATCTTTAAAACTAAAACAACATAAAACTCACAACTTCAAACGCCTCATAGGATTTTTATTAGGAATATTAGGGTATGATAAAGATATGATAATATTCCTAATAATTTTGGACCACGATATATTAATATAAGAGAAAACTCATAGAAACTTTGAAGTAGTCCTTTAATTCAATCCCTTATTTTTTGCACGATTAGAGCTAAACCATTATCACAAGGTGGATCTTTAAAACTAAAACAACATAAAACTCACAACTTCAAACGTCTCATAGGATTTTTATTAGGAATATTAGGGTATGATAAAGATATGATAATATTCCTAATAATTTTAGACCACGATCTATTAATATAAGAGAAAACTCATAGAAACTTTGAAGTAGTCCTTTCATTCAAATCCCTTATTTTTTGCACGATCAGAGCTACTCTATTATGCTGAACTATGCAAGTTGGCTAAATTAGTTGGCAGTTGAGCAAGTTGCTGGATATTGTAAGGAACACAAATATCAGAGCCGTTGAAGCATGGAGGAGCCAAGATTTGGTAGCTAGCTTCGGTAGGATGAGCACCATCAAAAAATAAGTATTCATGTGCGTTTGGACATGGTCGAGATCGAGCGAGGCATGCTATATTATTGTAAAGTTGTCCTGGTACTGTTATGCAACATGAGCTGTGAACATTGGTCAAACCTGCATGGTATATTATAGAGAGATGCATGTTAAGTTAATTTCAAATACCCTTCTGTTCCACAATAGTAATACAGTATAAACACTTTCATTTTTTTTGTTTTCAAATTAGTTCGAAAACTTTCATTTTTGACATGGTCCAACTTTTATTATATTTCCTTCGTTTTATTTTAGCTGAACCATATTGACTTTTGAAACTATTCACGCACTCCACTTTAACCTTGTTTAATTATTTATAAATAAGGAAAAACATGAGTACATGTCGGATCTTGTTAGATTTGTTCTTTCATAATTAATTAGATATATTAATATTCAAAGTTGTACTGTGCGCTCGCAAACGTGGCAAAACCTTTGGGTTACAACTAAAAGACGGAGAAAGTACTTCCTCTATTTTTTTAGTTGCACCACTTACCTTTTCACATTTCTTTGAGACACTTATTTGAACGTTAATATCTCTAATTGCGTGTATGTAAAAATTATAAAAAGTATTTGGAATCCTCGTATTGATAAGAATCTAACACAGCCTCTCTTGACTATGTTTTTTTCTTCTTATATTTCCTCCGTTTTGAAATATGTGAAACAATTCTCTCAAAAATCTCTCACATGAAAGAGAGAAGTGTTTCACTTATGTTGGAACGGAGGAAGTATGATGATGCGAGATAGCTTAACAAAGTTGGTTGATGAAATAGTGCCAAAAGGCAAATGACGCAACTAAAAAAAACAGAGTAAGGCATTGATTGATTTCGACATGCATTGCACGCGAATTATTGAAAGCTAATTTCAGTCGAGTCAAAAGAGTAAGAAAAAAGAGCAAGCAAAGAAACGAAGATGAAAAAGCAAGGCATAACAACCACAAACTTACTTATAGACTTTAATTTGCTTGAATTTAGTTTTCAATTTGCCTGAAATTAGCTTTCAGTTTTCGTGCAATGTCTGTCGAAATCAATTACTGATTTACTTGTAGATTAGATAAAGTATAGGAGGAGTAGCAGACAGAGGAAGAGAAAGAATAATTGGAAAAATGGGGGGTTTTTGAGGGATTCAGGGGGAACTTCAGGAAAAAATATTGAAATTACGCAAATTTTAAAGGTCACGTGCAGCGTGTAAGTGATGTGATTCGGTCAACCCCGAATTTTTTGGTCAACCATCCAACTCCGGCAAAACGTAAGATTTTACAATGAAAAATGTTTTAAAAGGTAGTTTTCAATAGTTTTTTTAAGGTACTTTTTCGTAAAAAACGGAATTTAGACAAAAAAACCTTTAATAAAAAGTACTGAACTTTTTTTCTCATTTATAAAAGAGTGCTCCACTAACTCTACCACACCTTCCTTTTACAAAAATAACATTTGACAACCACACAATAATTTAGCTTCTTAAAATATGTGTCTCACTAAATTGTTTAGTTTATTTTCCATGGAGTAATAAAAGAGTCAAGTTGAACAAATGGTTTGAAGGAGAGCAAAACTGTGAAAAGCATGATGTGTGCCCTTCATTTGTAAACATCGAATTTCATAAAGGTGAGACACACTAAATGGTTTGAAGGAGAGCAAAACTGTGAAAAGACATGGTGTGTGCCCTTCATTTCATCATTTGTAAACATCGAATTTCATAAAGATGCGAAACTTTTTGATTGATACCCCACTACACTATTATGCCAATAATAAGTTGCTTGTTAAATGGCTTTTCCTGACTTTCTCATTGACTTTTTTTTGTGTAGTCAAACAATTAAAGGAAGTGTTTGATAAATAATTTTTTAATAGTTGAAAAGGTCAGCTTTTCAGGCAAAAGTCAAACGCTAGTTTTAGTATTTTTTAGTTGGCTATTGAATAAATTTTGTACTATACAACCAAGTGACCAACATTAACGAATGGATTTACCAAACACTATTATAAGCAGTCAATAGTGAAACAACGACTAAATTAAAGAGCTAATAAAAACATGTTAAACCAGCCAAGTGATACAATTAACAGTCAACAACCAATATAACTTTCTAATTTTTGAGTGCGTGTTTAGTTGTCAAAGAAATATAAAAAGTATGAATTGTCAACCAAATAATTCCTACATTTTCTTTTAGTTGTATTATATTGAATTTTAACACTATTTACTAATTTCGTTTTGATCCTCATCATGTATTATTTATATGTAAAGAAAAAATATGGTCATGTGGGGTCTTGTAAGATTATTTGTATTTTCAAGATATCATCTTTTCGTATTTTTTTTTCTTATACGTAATTAGAGATGTTAAAGTTTAAAATTTTCCATTGATAAACGTGCATAGTATTTTGGTACACTAAAAGAAAACGGGGGTCCCCTCAAAAAAAAAAAAAAAAAAGAAAACGGGGAAGTATTTAATTGACATAAACATAAAAGTAATACCTAAATTATAATTTCTATCTCTTGCAGTTAACCAATAAATATATTTCAACCGTCCCCAAATAACCGTCATATTTATTTGACTCTCACAGTCTCTAATCCACTACCTTTTTAGTTTCTCAAACTTAAAAATATTGAAATCATAAGGTAATTAAATGAATATATTAAGAGCTACATCACAATATTATGATATACAATTACATCAGTGAAAATATATGGTCAAAGATTTATAAAAGTTTAGATCCAAAAAGTCAATTATAACATTTACTTGTGAACAAATAGAGTAACTTGCATATCCTTTTTAGAAAACGAAACTCTATCGGAATTGCAAATTAATAAATAGTGTAAAAACTACTTCTATATACTTTCCTCTGGTTTCTATTAGTTTACCCATTTTAATTTTATGGTACATATTTACCGATACACTAATTTAAACCTTAAAATTATCAACAAGTAAAAATTACAAAAAGTTGATATTTGGATAATACACATTGGGATTGAATCTAACAAGATCTCACATGACTATATTTCTCCTTAAGACTAAATCACAAAAGATAGTCAAAGTCATGTATATAAATAGTATTAAAAGTCAAAATGGATAAATTAATAAAGATCGGAAGGAGTATATTATTGTAATTAATGAATAACGGAGTATATAGACGATGATTGACTTACCATACTTAACAGGATTTTTTAAATGCATCATCGCTCAAATCATAAATGTTGCCACGAGTGAAGTACGAGTCTGAGTATGTGGAAGTCAAAGCTTGTATCATGGGACCAAATCGATCGTTGAACATTGTTGCATTTGAATTTTTACCATCATCACACCATGTCTCATCATGCCCACCATTTTTACGATAAGCTGGAATACACCCAAGTGGACCTATCTCCAACACTAAGAATTTTCTAGCTCCAAGTTCATGTAGTATCTGAGAAAATACAGCATGTCAACGTTCACACAAAAACTCTTTAAAGTGACTTCCGAATTTTATTTTGAAGTATAGCTAAATACTCCCTCTGTTTGTTTTTAACATTCTTATTCTACGTGTGCGTCTCCTAATACACTTTTTGAACTTAAATATCTTTTATTATATAGTAGTAAAAAGTATAACGATTGAATATTAATAATATACTAATTGATTGGGAAGATTCTCTCTAAGTATGAATAGTCAAGATTCCAAGTGAGAAAGATAGAAAAAAACAAAGGGAGTATCAAACAATTTTTTTTAAGGTGAATCAAACAGTTTATTTGAAAACATTACATTCAATAATTTCTTTGATATTGTTTGACAATTGAATAATCTCTCTGTTTCTTTTCACATACTGCACTTTAACTATTATATTCATAACGAAATTTATAATCATGTGAAATTTTGTTAAATTTGTCTCAAGAGTTAATGGGACTTTAATTACCTAAACTTTGTATTAAGAGCCTCCTGTTTTGTTGTTTAGGGTTAAAAATCTTAAATTGATGAAAATTATAACTCCTTTAACTTTTGTATCTATTCAGTTTGAATTGTAAGCCGCCACACTAAATTACAATAAAAAAAATCTTTAGTTTTAGTTTGAACTATTATTGAAATATGATGTTTTTGGCTCTATCGTAGGAGATATATTTTTTAATTTACTTTTATTTTGGTCAAGTACAACAATAATTGACAATATATATAATTAAATAATTTTTAATTACTTTTGAATGTGAAAATTCGTAATTCAATCTCAATGGATAGAAAAAATAACGGAGTTATTACTTACATCAATTTAATAATATTCCCTAACCCTAAACATTAAAAGATCTTTAACCCAAAACTTTATGAAAGTTTAGGTCGTTAAAGTACCCTTAACTATTTGTCTCAACATATATAATCAATATATCAATATACAATACCTTACCAAAGATCGTCCAAGAGGAGTTCACTCGATCCGTGAATTCTCCTTTATATGGTTTTAAGAGTTACTAAAGCCCGGTTTAGTATTCGTTTAATTTCGGTTTGTCGTTTGTGTATTATATCGTTAGTTTATAATTCAAATTTGCGAATTCCATTGATGTAAAAAAAATGAAGAAGACAATATGACTATCGCTCTCATCCCGCCTCCACTCTTAACTTTAGACAATTTTGTAAAATTTAGGTTATGTTCTTTTCAACTTATTGAAAAGACTCTAGTCTTTTTTTGATTTGATCGGATCGGATCGAAAAGTTAAATATCGATCGGATCGGATCGAAAAAATCGGATCGGATAAGATCGGGAAGAAATCGGATCGGATCGAGAAAAGTTCGGATCGGATCGGATCAAAAAGAAATAACAGATTGCATGAGTTGGGTAAATCGAGAAAGTTCGGATTAGATCGAGGCCAGGATCGGAAAAGTTCGGATCGGATCGGGCCCGGGATCGGAAAAGTTTCCGAGTCGGATCGGAAAGTTCGGATCGGATCGGATCGGAAAAATTCGAGATCGAGGCCAGGACGAAAATAACATAGCCGTACTCTGAATTTACTTAACTTACACGTTGAACAAAGAAAATATTTAGAATATTTGGGGATAACTTAAGGAATAATTTAAGCTTACCCTTAATTTATCTGATAATCCACCAATAAGGAGCTGGGCAAACTCTTCAGGACTTTGAACTGGCGTATTAAAATAGTTAAGGAGGTAATCGTTGCTGCCAGCCCACACGAGGAATATGGAGCTGGCTAAGTGTTGAGACAGATCTGCTGGATTTCCAAATCTTGGGCGCAACTCGTTACTAATTGTTTCTTCGAAGAAGATAAGCTGTTGATCAAAAGGTACGCAGCCCTGCAAAATTTAAATTTAATAACCACTTTTAGTTTATGGCGAAAAAATACTCCCTCCATCCTAAAATATGTATTATACAAAATTTTATAATCTCCAATGTATTACATTAACCCTTAACAACTTTAACTACATATTATCGCCGCTTTAATTTACTTGCAATAAGGCGATAGGGGGAGGTACAATAATTTAGGTGAGGAGAGAGAGGGGGGAAAAGGTGATCATTGTAATAAGGAGAGAGATAGAGAGAAAGAATATCCAAAAGAAGTAGTGTTAAAAGTAAATTGGAACAACCCAAAATAGAGAGTGTTGCAAGTAGATAAGAACGAAGGAATTATTAATAGGATATTAAACTTTTATAGATGGAAATACACATTAAGATGGATTTAAATCGAGTTTAAGCTAAGTTATGATATTCTAATTAAAGACTTATATATACAATTATTATCTGAGGACGAAGGGGACATCATATATAAGAGGGGAGTTTGACCACATACAAATTCACTAAGATTCAATCTAATTTACAATAGGTGGATTGGACTAGCCCACATGTGGAGAATTTTCCAAGTCTGTGCAAAGTATTGTCCCACATCGTTAGAAGTAGGGGTGAAAGGACTAGTTTAATTATAAGTCTAGACTCTAGTAAGCTACTACTTCTATTAATAATTGGTATTAATAATTGGTTTTCGGATGAAACCTTACTAGACTTGTGGTTAAGTTTGTCATCGCCCCTCACTTTATGTGTTTTATCTCGAACAATTCGGTTCTTGTTTCAAAATACTTGACACAATGTAAATTTTTGCATTAAGTTTGACTTTAATGTATATCTTTTAAATATCAACTTGTAACATATCAATGGTTAAAATCTTACTAATATATTAAAAGGTGTTCCTTAACAAAGAACGGTGCCACGTGGCGCGCTCCCTAAGGGCACTCCATGTAATTCACATACAATTAAAAAAATTAGAAATTGCATAGTATAGGGTTCGATCCCGTGACCTGAAGTTTATATACTAAAGTCTTAACCACTAGACCAAGTGATATTGAGTGTTATCGTCTCCAAGTATAATGTTAATCAAAGAAAAATTTCCTTACCGGGGCATAGCCCGGCCTAATAACTTAGTTATGTTTTAAAAAGCGTGATATTAAGTCTAAGCACCATAAATATAATAAAAGCAAAAAATAACTTTGAAATTCGGATACGTGATTTATTTGAATATCTCGAGTTATCAAATGTATTACCGAACCCTGTCCTGTTTCTGGTAGTATGCCACAGCCGCCGGATGCATAGGTGTACCCTGTCTCGGACCTTGGTTCTCTACGATAGGCTAAAGGGTATTCTGGCAATCCGAGATATTCAGCTACATGTAGCAAAAATCATAGATTATGTTACTTATGTACAACTGATATAGCGGAATCCGGGATTTAACCCTAGTGACCTTAAAGATTCAAGGTGAATCCTCAACCAACTACACAAAGCGAGCTTGGTTACGTAAAGTTGAATATATTATCCTAAATAAATTTTCTAGATATTTATCTACACATCCATAGTTTCCTCGGAGGAAAAATTTGCATCGTTTATCACATTATATACATACATATTACGAATAAATCTAATACTTGTATATATATATATATATATTCTCAATTATACGAATGGTTTAGAGTTACAAGACTTGTTCATTAGAGTTATACCCCCGAAAAAACTTCGAGCCCAAAAAAAAAAATTTATTTTTTTTTATTTTTTTTCTAATATTTTTTTGAAGTTACATCACTTTTTCATTAGAGTTACATCACTTGTTCATTAGAATTATAGCGCGTAAATCCATTCTCATTTCTCATGTAAGTATGTATACTTCTTATATATATATATATATATATATATATATATATATATATATATATATATATATATATCACTATTATTTAGTTTGTAAGGATAATCCGAGTTATGTTACACGCATAGTAGCTATGACCTTATGTCCAGAGTCCATACATGTAAAGTCAGTAAATTAAAATTGTGAAAATTGAGGACTGAACATTTTGGATAAGTTATTAATCTTTTGGATAAGTGAGGCTTATTAAATGAGGGAGAATAGCACATGGCAGTCAACAATTTCACTAACTTAGAGCGTAAGTTTGTTCTTACATACTGTAATTTTTTTTGAGGGGTTCTTACATACCGTAAATTACAACTAGTATTTTGTCCCGTACGATGCTTTAGGTTATTACCGTAAACAATACATTATTATTCATAAATTTCATAATTTAGGTATGAGTTTGAAAATAATAGCTTTAAAGTAATTGGTGAGAGAATATATCAATAGTCTCTTGTTAGTACCTTAAGTCTTTTTTAGTTAAATATAATTATATAGTTTTATTATATTATATTATATATGAAATATTAGACAATAAAGGTATAGTGTATTGATGACAAAGCTCTCACTTTCATTTCAAATGTACGTGTTCGATAGGAATTTGATCTAGATCCAGTGATATCTTTTTGGTGTAATTTTTTTGTTAATTAATCTTAATGTAAATAGTTTTATTACAGTAAGGATTATAAATAATAGGGTAAGTTCTTTTACAAACCGAACTAATGATATCGATATAGAATAGCATTAATAGTCTCGAAATTAATTGGCACAATGTTCTATACTAATATATTAAAAGTGTTGGACTGAATCACTTAGATTCGGTCCCTATTGCTGCCAACACATCGGCTCGGCTCATAAAAGTTAGCTCGGCTTGATTGTTAGCTATTAAGTAATCTGTTGTAACTACTTTGCCATGTCGGCAACAATTCTTTACAATTCGTTGCTTCTGTAGTTATAATTCAGTTGTATAAATACTGAGGTTGTAATTCATTTCTAGATAATAATACAATACAACTGATCATTTTCTTTTCTCTCTCTAAAATAAAGATGAGTTTTCTCTTACATTCATATTCTGCATTATTATGAATCTGAGCAAATCAATCTGAATTTGATAAATTCATCATGGTATCAGAGCACACAGAAAAGATCTTAGCTCTATTGTTGCAGAAAATCTAAATCAAAAATGAGGTTTGAAATCTTTTGCTGAATTTCTGAAATCTGAGGTCTGTTCTTCATAATTCCTGCCTGTTCTTCGTAATTCTTGCTGAATTGAGTATATTTTTTCAACAATTTGTTGAAATTATTGATCTGATTCTGATTCTGAGAATTGTTGATAGTTTGATCTTGAATTCTATCTGAAAATTGTTCTTCATCTCTTGTGCAATTATACTGTTCGATTAATTGCTTAGCTGAATTTCTTCTCATTCAAATCTGATTCTCATTTCCTCAGTTGAAACTTCTCAAACCTGAATTTCTAAACCTGAAAACTTCAATTTCATCTGAAAATGATGGATTCAAATGATGTTACATCTGAAAACAACAATTCTAGACAAAATTCTGGAACTAGACTTTTACCAAATCAAGATCCTACAAGTCCTTATTACTTGCATCCTTATGATAATTCTGCTTCACAACTTGTTTCACTCAAGTTCAATGGTGAAGGTTATGGGGATTGGAAGAGGAGTATGATGATTTCTTTGTCATCTAAAAACAAGTTAGGCTTTGTTGATGGTTCTATTGAAGAACCTACTTCAACTTCTCCTCTTCACACAGCCTGGTCTAGATGTAATGATTTGATCATTTCTATGTTACTTTTCAATCTTGATACTACAATTGCTAGAAGCGTTTTGTATTTTCAAACTGCTCGAGAAATTTGGACTGATTTGGAAGAAAGATATGGATATGTTTCTGGTCCACAAATTTTTTCTCTGGAACAACAGATTGCTACTCATACTCAGGGTACTCTATCCATTTCAGAGTTTTTTACAGAACTCAAAGCTCTTTGGGATAAGCTTAGCATGGCTAATCCATTACCTACTTGCACCTGCAACAATTGTACTTGTAATCTTACTCAGAAGATTTATAAGATGCAGCAAGATCATAGACTAATGCAGTTCCTTATGAAGCTGGGAGATCAGTTTACTGCTGCTAGAGGCAATATGTTAATGTTGAATCCTCTTCCTACATTGTCTCATGCCTACAGACTACTAGTTCAAGAAGAAAGGCACAAAGAGCTCAGTGCTCTTTCACAATCTTCTCATGATGCTATTGCTTTAGCAGTTGATAGAAGGAGATTTCCTGACCAGAATCAATCTTACAGACATTTCTCTCACAATAGTTCTTATAATGGTGGTCCAAATAAGATGACAGGTGCTAAAAGAGCTTCCATGTACTTCTGTGATCATTGTAAGATTCCTGGTCACAGCAAGGAACGTTGCTTCAAATTAAATGGTTATCCTCCTGGTTGGACTGGTTTTAAAGACAAAGGCAAAAGGATAGCTGCTGCTGTTCATACTGAAGAACAACAATTTGGTCACAAGTCTCGAGAACAGGTCTCCTATGATCACTTGTGGATCAATATCGGCATTTATTGAGCCTTATTGAAAAGACTCAACAACAACCTTCTCAACCCTGAACAAGCTGGATTCATCTTGTCATGCTCTAATGGCAGGTATATCTTATTGTTTTTTATCTTGCTCTAACACTAGCTGGATATTGGACAGTGGTGCCTCAGATCATATGTGCTATAATTTGCTTATGTTTGACACATACACCTCCATCAAGCACAAAGCAACTTATATTACTGTTCCTGATGGAAGAAAGATCTTGATACATAATATTGGCACTATCACTCTTGCTGATGAAATCAAGCTTCACCATGTGCTTCATGTCCTTGATTTTCAATACAACTTGTTATCTGTAAACAAGTTATGTTCAGACTTGCAATGTACTGTATCTTTCTCAGCTACTCAATGTTTTATTCAGGGCCCTTTGATGAAAAGGCCTCAGGTTCTTGGTAATGTGGAAGCTGGTTTATACAGTGTGCAGCCTTCAGAAGCTAATTCTTCTACTTCTTATGAGGCATCTACTACTACTTCTCATCAAGCTTGTCTTCTTGCTCTTGATCGAAGCTCAACTTTGGCATCTCAGATTGGGACATGTTCCTTTCTCTCATCTATCTGCAATAAATTCTGATTTGATGATTTCATCATGTAAATATGATACCATATGTCAAGTCTGCCCTGCTGCAAGACAAACAAGGCAATCCTTTCCAATAAGTAGCATCAAAACTGTTAGAAAATTTCAGATGATTCACTTGGATACTTGGGGTCCATATCAACATCTTACTTACAATAGATGTAATCTGTTTCTCACTCTTGTTGATGACTTTACTCGAGCAACATGGACTTTTATAATGCACAATAAAACTGAAGCGGTTGGTATTCTTCTCTCCTTTATACAATATGTTAAAACTCGGTTTGATTCTTCTATTGCATATGTGCGTTCGATAATGCTCTAGAATTGACTGAAGGAGATATGAAGAAGGTATATCTTGATCATGGTATTGTTCATCGGGACTAGTTGCCACGACACTCCACAACAGAATGGTGTTGTGGAGAGAAAGCACAGGCACCTATTGGAAACTGCCAGAGCCTTGCAATTTCAATCTAAATTGCCTATTAAGTATTGGGGTGAGTGCATTCTTTGTGCTACTTACCTCATTAACAGAATGCCTCTTGCTAGTATCAAAATGCTCACACCCTATGAGAAATTATATGGCCATAAACCTTCTTATGATCATTTAAAAGCTTTTGGGTGCTTATGTTTTGTGAACACTTCTAAAGTTCACAGATCCAAATTTGATGCTAGAGCTTCTCCATCTGTCTTCATTGGATATTCTTCCACTCAAAAAGGTTACAAAACTCTTAATCTTACCACTTCTACTATCACTGTTTCCAGAGATGTTCACTTTCATGAACATCACTTTCCCTTTCATTTTCATACACCAATTACCACCCATTCTTCTCCTAATACTACCTTTCCTACTACCATCTTCTTACCTACTACTACTCCCCTATCTCCATTATCATTTGCTGATCTTCCCGACGTTCTTCACACTCCCACGGACACGTGTGACGCCTTCTTCTCCACGGACATCACCTTCCACTTTTTCTCCACAGACATCACCTCTCTCTTCTTCTCCAATATCATCTATCCCTTCTTCTCCTCCTGCTACTCTTCCTCTTAGAAAAACCACTAGAGTTTCTAAACTTCCTACTTATTTGGATGACTACACTTATTCTCTAGGCAAGCATTGGTGTAACTTGGTTCATTATCAGTCATTGCCATCCTCTCACACAGCTTTAGTTACTTCTATTTCTGGCATTACAGAACCTACATCTTATAAACAAGCTTCCTTGCAACCTATCTGGGTAGAAGCTATGGAAAAGGAAATTCAAGCTCTCAATGACAATCAAACATGGTCAGTTGTCACTCTTCCTCCTGGTAAAAAACCCATTGGATGCAAATGGGTCTACAAAGTTAAGTTGAAAGGCGATGGAACCCTAGAAAGATGTAAAGCTAGGCTAGTAGCTCGGGGCTTTACTCAGAAATATGGGGTAGATTTTGAGGAAACTTTTTCACCTGTTGTCAAAATGTCAACCATCAGGTGTGTGCTTGCTGTTGCTGCTAGTAGAGGTTGGTCTATCTTCCAACTAGATGTCAATAATGCCTTCTTGCATGGAGAACTTCATGAAGAAGTCTACATGAAAATGCCAGCTGGTATTCCTAATCCGGGACAACAAAGTTTGTAGGCTAACCAAGTCATTATATGGCTTGAAGCAAGCCAATAGACAAGTGGTTTGCTAGACTCCTCATTGAGTTACAAAAGCAAGGCTTTCAACAGTCAAAAAATGACTACTCCCTATTCATTAAAAGGCAAGGCATTGACATCACTATAGCCACAATTTATGTTGATGATATTCTCGCATCGGCACTAATAGAACTGTCATTGATGAGTTAAAGAATCATCTTCACATGGTGTTCAAGCATTAAGGATTTAGGCTCGGTTCATTATTTTTTAGGGATGGAAATCTCTGCGGTGCCTTCGGGGGTTTATCATGACTCGGAAGAAATTCACTCAAAGTTTTTTACTTGATAGTGGTTTTGATCTCTCTAAAGGTGCTTCGCTTACTCCCTTTCCTATTAATACTAAACTTCACTTGGATGTTGGTGAGCTTTACTCCGAGCCGGAACTTTATAGATCTTTGGTTGGCAAACTCAACTTTCTCACACATACAAGGCCAGATCTTTCCTTTGCTGTTCAGTCCCTAAGCCAGTTCATGCATCAACCTAGGCTTCCTCATGTTGAAGCTCTTAGACATGTTCTTTGTTATGTCTCTTCTACTGCAGGCCAGGGGATTTTGTTGCAAGCTACACCCTCTCTTACACTCCAAGCATTCTCAGATAGTGATTGGGCTGCTTGCCCAAACACTAGGAAATCAGTCACGAGGTTATATTCTCCTATTGGGGCAATCTCCAATTTCTTGGAAGTCCAAGAAACAAGGGACTATTTCTAAAAAGTTCCTCCGAGGCGGAATATAGGGCTATGGCATCTGCAGCAGCTGAAGTCACCTGGTTGGTTAGACTCTTACATGAGTTAGGTGTGGATAATTTAACTCCTGTCACTTTGCATTGTGACAATCGGTCGCTCTACACATTGCAAAGAATCCGAGTCTTCCATGAGAGGACTAAACATATAGAGATTGATTGTCATTTCACTCGTGACAAGGTTATGGAAGGTCTAATTCAACTCTCATATGTTCCTACAACATCTCAGCTTGCTGATGTTCTAACTAAGATCTTGCCTGGTCCTAAACATCAAGAACTATTGTCCAAGCTTGGTGTTGTTTCACCCTCCTCAAGCTTGAGGGGGGGTGTTGGACTGAATCACTTAGATTCAGTCCCTATTGCTTGCCAACACATCAGCTCAGCTCATAAAAGTTAGCTCAGCTTGATTGTTAGCTATTAAGTAATCTGTTGTAACTACTTTGCCATGTCAGCAACAATTCTGTTACAATTCTGTTGCTTCTGTAGTTATAATTCAGTTGTATAAATACTGAGGTTGTAATTCATTTCTAGATAATAATACAATACAACTGATCATTTTCTTTTCTCTCTCTAAAATAAAGATGAGTTTTCTCTTACATTCATATTCTGCATTATTATGAATCTGAGCAAATCAATCTGAATTTGATAAATTCATCAAAAAGACGAGTATGACAACGTATACACGCTACGTGACACCTCTATTACTCCACTAGAATTGTCCAATGTGTACATATGTCATGTCAACTACCAAAAGAAAATTGGCTTGCAATAAGATTTGAACCCGTGACATCTGGCTATTATCATAACACAATTACCATCTCAACCAACTTTTAATCATACTTTAAATGTCCAAATTATTATATTTGTACCTTTTAAATGTTGAGTTTTTTAATTATATTTTAATGCAAATGGAAAAAAAATGCATATTAAGTTCAGAAAAAAATACCACCCGAAGCAACGCTCGGCCTAAATACTAGTTCTTACATGAAACCAAACAACCATTGGAAATAGTTAAACAAGACATGAGTATCGTAGTACCTATAAGATCTGCGAAAGTTTTGCCGTCGCTGAATCTTCCGGTGGCGCCGCCGGGGAAGTTAATACCGTATGGTCGGTAATTAGCCCTAGCAGGAGAGAGCAGAAGATGGTTGTTATTACCAGCATCAGATAATGAATCACCGAAGACATACAAGGCAGGAACAAGAGGTTGTGAGCTACATTGTCTAGAAAATAGTGGGGAGAAAACTAACAACGCAAGGAAAAATGGCAACATTTTTTTTTTGGTCAAGTGAGGTGAGGAGTTGATGAGTACTTGAAGATGAGTATATCCACTTCAAATTGTGAACTCGTATATATAGTAGTTTTAGAAGAGTAGAGTATAATCACGCAATGCAGATAAATAAATGGTGTGTATTATTATATATCCATCATGTAGCATGCATAATTATTAGTTATTAACAATATGCTATAATATGTTCAAGGCATCAAGCACCAAAATTCATTTTGTATAAATAAATTCTTATGTAACATGGTATTGATTTAATAAAGTTGGGTTGACTATACTTTTATAGACTTCATATATCTTCTACTCCTTTTTCTGTTTTCTAGGCTAAAGCGTTTCAACTAATAAAAATTAGATGAATTAGTTTCATAGTTTGTGATAAGGTTTTTGCTGGGAAAATATCTATATCACAGGATATTATATGTATATATAACATCTAATGTCAAAGAATGTTTTTAGGTTTAATTTGTTTTGTCTGCCTTTTCATTGTCTTTCTCGAGAATATGTATTACATCAATCCTTGACATACAAGGATTCTCCTCGAATAAGGAAATACATACAAAGGATATCAAGCATATTATCTTTGTTGCCTAATATATCTCAATACCCCCCTCAAGTTGGAGCATGGGGATCATAAATGCCCAACTTGGAAAGAAGAGTGTCGAACTGCAATTTTCCGAGAGCTTTGGTGAAAATGTCGGCGAGCTGAGCCGTGGTATGGACATAGGACGGAGCAATGAGACCCTCCGTGATAGCATCACGCACGAAATAACAATCAACCTCTATGTGTTTCGTGCGTTCGTGGAATACATGATTCTTGGCAATATGCAGTGCGGATTGACTGTCACGCAACAAGCGAATAGCAAGTGGGATGATTGACACCCAAACTCAATAATAAACCTTTCAACCATTTTAATTCACAAGTGATGGCCGCCATGGAGCGGTATTCGGCTTCAGCCAACGAACGAGACACGCTTGCTTGCTTTTTTGGTCTTCCAGGCAATAGGAGAAGCACCAAGAAAGACAAGCCAACCCAAGAAGAGAGCGGCGAGTAAGAGGACATGCCGCCCAATCAGAATCACACCATCCCGAAAGGGATAAGTCACTGTCAGCACGTAACAGAATACCCTGGCCAGGAGTGCCTTTCAGATATCGAATGACATGTAAAGCGGCTTCCCAATGATCAATACGAGGAGCTTGCATAAATTGAGGGAGAATATGCCACGAGTAGGCCAAGTCGGGACGAGTAATGAGATAGATATATAAGGCAACCAACAAGGCGATGATAAGACTCGGGATCATCGAGCAAGGCACCCGTAGCAAGACCCGGGCTCGTGGTTTTGCTCAATAGGAAAGCCAGCGAGGCTTAGAACCTAAAAGACCGACTTCGAAATTATATCCAAAGTGTATTTGCCGACAAAGAAACAAACCGGAGGAGCTACGAGCCACCTCAATACCAAGGAAATACTTCAAAGCACCCAAGTCTTTCATTTTGAAACGATCAGATAGATAGGCTTTGAAAGCCTCCAAAGCAGTTGAATCATTCCCAAAGAACAATAAGATCGTCCACATACACTAACACATTAAGTTGAACGGAACCCCGATTGAAGGTAAATAGAGAATAATCGAGTAGGATCAAGAAAGCCATACCCTGTGAGAGCAAGTAACAAGTTTAGAGAACCAACACCGAGGAGCCTGTTTGAGACCGTAGAGGGACTTGCGGAGACGACATACCATATTAGGTTGAGATGCTTCAAATCCAGGAGGCAAAGTGTCATGTACACCTCCTCCTCTAAATCACCATGAAGGAAAGCATTATGAACATCCATTTGATGGAGTTCCCAATTCTTAGCAAGAAAGAATAGCAAGAAAAGCCCGAACAAGTAACCATCTTAGCAACTGGGGCAAATGTTTCAGAGTAGTCAATGCCTTCTTGTTGATGATTCCCAAGAACCACCAAACGTGATTTCTGACGATCAAGATTGCCGGCAGAATCAAACTTGTTGCGATAAACCCACTGACTACCAAGCTAAGGGCCCGCTTTCCCGGGAGGAGAGGAACCATGGTCCAAGTACCATTCTCCTCTAAAGCGCGAATCTCATCATTCATAGATTTGCGCCATCATGCATCCCGCATAGCCTCCTTAAAAGATTTCGAATAGATGTTAGAGCAAAGAATAAACTTTCGATATTTCACGAGAAAAACTTTGACGGTTAATGTAATGAGCTATAGGATAGGGGTTACCTGAGGAATGCGGAGGAACGAAAGCAGAAGAAGATGGACTCGGTACTTGTATATTATTAGTAACATAATCTCGGAGAAGAATAGAAGGTGTTTTAGTTCGTGACAAAGTGGCCCAAGTCGAGGGAAGTGGCGGCGGCAGCGGGCCCAGTTGAAGGACCAAGATTAGAGGAGTGAGAAGAGGGAAGATTTTCATTTGTGGGGTGGGGAGAAGGGCTGAATCGTGGGATCGGAAGAAGGCCCGGATGCGCGAGCGGCTAAAGGAGAGGAGGAATCGGCGAGAGTGGGCTCAATGGGTAATGGGTCATTTGTGGGAGTTGGAGAACCAAAAGAGGAGGTACGGGGCTAGGTAGGAGTGGTAGTGGGGTGGAGCGTGAGTTGGTAAGGAAGGAGAATGGGTATTTTGTGAAGGAGGAAGAGAGGGGGGCTCAAAGAATGTTTTTAGGTTTAATTTGTTTTGTCTGCCTTTTCATTGTCTTTCTCAGAATATGTATTACATCAATCCTTGACATACAAGGATTCTCCTCAAATAAGGAAATACATACAAAGCATATCAAGCATATTATCTTTGTTGCCTAATATATCTCAATATCTAATCTTTAATAATTCAACATCTTGACTTTTACACTATTTATATACTAACTTTTACTAAATTTTTCTCCACTATATATAAGACCTAGCTATGTTATCATGTACTATATTTGTTGGATTAGTGTGAATGTATATAGATATATGTATGGTGAAACTAATGTATAGACAAGCGTGAAAATCAATCAAAAAGTTGTAATTATACAAGAAACGGAGGAAGCAAAAGTTCAGCTTATTAATAATATTCGAAATATTTTAAATTTATAACATGTCAAGGAATTGATAGATAATCAAAAAAGAAAATATTTAAATCAAGATAATACGTTTTGATGGATTTATAAAAAAATGGACGAAACTTGATGTTTGGATGAAATCCATAGAAATTTAGGTGAAGATGAAAACATTTTTGAAAAATTAAAAAGTAAACGCTTTTGCAAAAAGAAAGGGAAAAAGAATTTGCTAATACAATACTCCATCATTTAGCACGATGATGAGTAAATGAATGCATGAAAACTTTTTAAATTCTTTAAGCATTGTTGTTTCTGTGCAGTACTTACATAATATATATGTCTTAAGTCAACGAATAGAGCTAAGTGCATTGGCTCTTGTTCGATTATTTTCATACGTTGTTATATAAATTTATCTATTTGTTTTTTTTTTTTTGATAGATTTGTTATATGAACTGATTGGTCCTTCAATTCGATGAGCAACAACTATACATAAATTAAATTTAGGTAGTATGTGTTGGTAATTTCGACAAGAATTGATTGGTCCTTTCGATCCATGTAACATCTCTATCAATTCATATAACAATTAAATCTGTTACTTTCTTTTTGTTCAAATTTAGCGTTTGAAATGAGATAGGGATCATGGTTGTTTGATATGCAATGCGTAGTAAAAATCATAATAAGTTGATACTAATTAGTTCTCTTCATGATCTCTTTGTTTTACTAATTGGGACATATTGCCATTTGAAGGTGTTCTCTTTAAGGGACATTTGACCTTTATTCTATGCAAATTATCAATGCATAACTTTGAGCAAGGATTAACATTTTTTATTAGGTATAAGTAAAAGTTATTAAAAAAATGTTATCTTGAAAATAAATATTTGTAACGAATCTAACAAGATCCTATGACTATAATTTTTCTTACGTATAAGTGATAAAAGATGGTCAATAAATGTAGAACATGTAGATAGTGTCAAAAATAAAAAATAACATGACTAAGAAAAAAGGAAATATATATGATCGATAAATTAACACACCTAATTCATACTTTTATCTCTTACTTTTACTCTCGTTCTCTCTACCTTATGTTTGACCAACTTTAGCATACACTACACATTTTACTAGTAAATTTATAAGCCTCTAAAGCCTGGTCCACTTACAAGGCGAAAGGAAATTCCATACTATATAGACAACCATAAAAGTAAGTTCTCTAGCTTATACGTCGTATTTTCTCTCTTCTTTTCCAATAGGAGACAACTCACATGTGGGTAACCTATCGAGTTTTATAACTCATAGTCTCATACTAACTACTAGCTTTTCAAAATTAGTTTTTAGGCTCAAACCTCTTTTTCAATCCCTTTTTCAATGAAATTCTCCCATTAGAAGTTGAGACTAGTCAAATCTCTCTTTTGCCGAAATAACTCCTTAAACTCAAATCTATGTCAATCAAACAACCACGATCCCTATCTCATTCCAAACGCTATGTAGATATCTTACGATCCAAAGACCATTTTTTAGTTAGGGGGAGAGCCAAAAGAAATGAGATAGACTTTTTTTTTTCTTGAGGGTTGAGATAGTCGTTATAGTCTTGTAGATGAGATTGACACTATACATTCAATAAAAAAGTAGAAAACTAACTCAGATGTAAAGGCATGCATGTACATTAATGTATAATGTTCTTTTTATATCAAGTTATCGACTAAAAAATATAGAGGAGAGGGAGAAGGAGAGGTTAGAAAGTGGTTTAATATAATACGTCCCCTTCCAAGAGATTGCTGTGAAGTTTGCGCAGATATGTCCAAATAAATGTATGTTTTATTTAATTCAATGTGAATCGCGCGAGCAGGAATTTTATGAGAAATTTATATTTGAATTAGTCAGATATTCATAGTTTTCTTCTTCTCGGGCAAGTTGATTAGCATGAAGTGCAATAATTAAAAGGAACATTTTTATACTAATCCGAAAGATTAGGGAGTAAATTATAATTTTTACATGAGATTGGATCTTTCATTTTCCTTAAGCGTTGTGCATGGATCGGCAACTGGCCAGAACTCGATATCAGATTTGAGTAATATATACTTGTTAACACGATGTGCCGGAGTCATGATTTCTCCTTTCTTGTTTTTTTTTTTGTTACCTCTTTGTTTTCCACACATATCAAAGATGAAGGGTACGTTCTTGATGGGACAGAGTCATATGTTGAGATTTTAAGATAAAGGAAAGAGATGGAACAAGGAGAAAATCGATAACTGCATACTTGAATTAATGAGTGAGAAGAAGTGCCTTTTAAATAGGCAAACAAAGAAACTAAATCTCCTAAAAACAAAGCAACTACCTAAGCTACTTGAACGTGGAGTGCAACTACTTAGTGCCCCACTTCTTTAGCTACCAACCCACATGATTAATACTAAGTAAAACAAACCGATTTTCTAGAACCCACTAATTAATTAGAAATATGCATAAACATAAAATAGTAATTAATAATATTTTGGAGCATAATCCAACACACCCCCTTCCTTCAAAATTGGTCTTGAAATTATTTTATTTTATTTTTTTAAATTTTTATGAAGTACTTTCCTTCATATGTGATGCACTTCTCATCACCAAACATTTGTTGATGCACTTCTCACCAACACCGTCGATGCACTTCTCACCAACTATCTATTTGTGGAGCACTTCTCTCCAACACGGTGCACTTCTCACCCATCGCTCTAAAATAATGTTTCTTCTTCGGCTACTTGTGCCATGCTTGCTTGCTCTTCATTTTGTGATCTACAATGTTTCGCCAAATGCCTAATTTTTTTGCATTTAGAACATTGTGTTTTTCCCTTATGCCAACATTCATTTTCCTCGTGACCGAGCTTCTTACATACACCACATTGATGAATTTTACCTTTCCCCTTAGAATAAGAAGTCTTGGCCAGCTCCTTCACCTTTGGTCGAGTCATCATTTTCTCCTCTCATTTGTCGTCTTTGATCAATGGCATGGAGTGCATTGATCAACTCTCCAAAAGTTAAAGTAGACAATTTTTTTGAATCTTCAAGAGTAGAAATTTTGGTTTCATACCTATCCGTAAGAGTTACTAGAAGCTTGTCTACTACTCTTTGACTTGAAAAATCACCACCAAGGAGCTTTATTTAATTAACAATAGCCATCATTCGGTTTCCCGTACTCCTTAGCACCTTCGGAAATTTTCATGCTTAGCATCTCAAACTCCCTTTTGAGATTTAAAATTTGCATCAACTTGGTTTGACCACCCATTCTTCTCCTAATACTACCTTTCCTACTACCATCTTCTTACCTACTACTACTCCCCTATCTCCATTATCATTTGCTGATCTTCTGGACGTTCTTCACACTCCCACGGGACAACGTGTGACTTCTTCTCCTCGGACATCACCTTCCACTTTTTCTCCACGGACATCACTCTCTCTCTTCTTCTCCAATATCATCTATCCCTTCTTCTCCTCCCTGCTACTCTTCCTCTTAGAAAAACCACTAGAGTTTCTAAACTTCCTACTTATTTGGATGACTACACTTATTCTCTAGGCAAGCATTGGTGTAACTTGGTTCATTATCGAGTCATTGCCATCCTCTCACACAGCTTTAGTTACTTCTATTTCTGGCATTACAGAACCTACATCTTATAAACAAGCTTCCTTGCAACCTATCTGGGTAGAAGCTATGGAAAAGGAAATTCAAGCTCTCAATGACAATCAAACATGGTCAGTTGTCACTCTTCCTCCTGGTAAAAACCCATTGGATGCAAATGGGTCTACAAAGTTAAGTTGAAAGCTGATGGAACCTAGAAAGATGTAAAGCTAGGCTAGTAGCTCAGGGCTTTACTCAGAAATATGGGGTAGATTTTGAGGAAACTTTTTCACCTGTTGTCAAAATGTCAACCATCAGGTGTGTGCTTGCTGTTGCTGCTAGTAGAGGTTGGTCTATCTTCCAACTAGATGTCAATAATGCCTTCTTGCATGGAGAACTTCATGAAGAAGTCTACATGAAAATGCCAGTGGTATTCCTAATCCGGGACAACAAAGTTTGTAGGCTAACCAAGTCATTATATGGCTTGAAGCAAGCCGATGAGACACGGTGGTTTGCTAGACTCCTCATTGAGTTACAAAAGCAAAGGCTTTCAACGGTCAAAAAATGACTACTCCCTATTCATTAAAAGGCAAGGCATTGACATCACTATAGCCACAATTTATGTTGATGATATTCTGCTTACTGGCACTAATAGAACTGTCATTGATGAGTTAAAGAATCATCTTCACATGGTGTTCAGCATTAAGGATTTAGGCTCAGTTCATTATTTTTTAGGGATGGAAATCTCTGCAGTGCCTTCAGGGTTTATCATGACTCAGAAGAAATTCACTCAAAGTTTTTTACTTGATAGTGGTTTTGATCTCTCTAAAGGTGCTGCTACTCCCTTTCCTATTAATACTAAACTTCACTTGGATGTTGGTGAGCTTTACTCTGAGCCAGAACTTTATAGATCTTTGGTTGGCAAACTCAACTTTCACACATACAAGGCCGATCTTTCCTTTCTTTGTTCGGGTCCCTAAGCCAGTTCATGCATCAACCTAGGCTTCCTCATGTTGAAGCTCTTAGACATGTTCTTTGTTATGTCTCTTCTACTGCGAGCCGGGGATTTTGTTGCAAGCTACACCCTCTCTTACACTCCAAGCATTCTCGGATAGTGATTGGGCTGCTTGCCCAAACACTAGGAAATCTGTCCACGAGTTATATTCTCCTATTGGGGCAATCTCCAATTTCTTGGAAGTCCAAGAAACAAGGGACTATTTCTAAAAGTTCCTCTCGAGGCGGAATATAGGGCTATGGCATCTGCAGTTTGAAGTCACCTGGTTGGTTAGACTCTTTACATGAGTTAGGTGTGGATAATTTAACTCCTGTCACTTTGCATTGTGACAATCGTCGACTCTACACATTGCAAAGAATCCAGTCTTCCATGAGAGGACTAAACATATAGAGATTGATTGTCATTTCACTCGTGACAAGGTTATGGAAGGTCTAATTCAACTCTCATATGTTCCTACAACATCTCGACTTGCGATGTTCTAACTAAGATCTTGCCTCGGTCCTAAACATCAAGAACTATTGTCCAAGCTTGGTGTTGTTTCACCCTCCTCAAGCTTGAGGGGGTGTTGGACCGAATCACTTAGATTCGGCCCCTATTGCTTGCCAACACATCGGCTCGGCTCATAAAAGTTAGCTCGGCTTGATTGTTAGCTATTAAGTAACTGTTGTAACTACTTTGCCATGTCGGCAACAATTCTGTTACAATTCTCGTTGCTTCGTAGTTATAATTCAGTTGTATAAATACCGAGGTTGTAATTCATTTCTAGATAATAATACAATACAACCGATCATTTTCTTTTCTCTCTCTAAAATAAAGATGAGTTTTCTCTTACATTCATATTCTCGCATTATTATGAATCTGAGCAAATCAATCTGAATTTGATAAATTCATCAAAAGACGAGTATGACAACGTATACACGCTACGTGACACCTCTATTACTCCACTAGAATTGTCCAATGTGTACATATGTCATGTCAACTACCAAAAGAAAATTGGCTTGCAATAAGATTTGAACCCGTGACATCTGGCTATTATCATAACACAATTACCATCTCAACCAACTTTTAATCATACTTTAAATGTCCAAATTATTATATTTGTACCTTTTAAATGTTGAGTTTTTTTAATTATATTTTAATGCAAATGGAAAAAAAAATGCATATTAAGTTCAGGAAAAAATACCACCCGAGGCAACGCTCGGGCCTAAATACTAGTTCTTACATGAAACCAAACAACCATTGGAAATAGTTAAACAAGACATGAGTATCGTAGTACCTATAAGATCTGCGAAAGTTTTGCCGTCGCTGAATCTTCCGGTGACGCCGCCGGGGAAGTTAATACCGTATGGTCGGTAATTAGCCCTAGCAGGAGAGAGCAGAAGATGGTTGTTATTACCAGCATCAGATAATGAATCACCGAAGACATACAAGGCAGGAACAAGAGGTTGTGAGCTACATTGTCTAGAAAATAGTGGGGAGAAAACTAACAACGCAAGGAAAAATGGCAACATTTTTTTTTGGTCAAGTGAGGTGAGGAGTTGATGAGTACTTGAAGATGAGTATATCCACTTCAAATTGTGAACTCGTATATATAGTAGTTTTAGAAGAGTAGAGTATAATCACGCAATGCAGATAAATAAATGGTGTGTATTATTATATATCCATCATGTAGCATGCATAATTATTAGTTATTAACAATATGCTATAATATGTTCAAGGCATCAAGCACCAAAATTCATTTTGTATAAATAAATTCTTATGTAACATGGTATTGATTTAATAAAGTTGGGTTGACTATACTTTTATAGACTTCATATATCTTCTACTCCTTTTTCTGTTTTCTAGGCTAAAGCGTTTCAACTAATAAAAATTAGATGAATTAGTTTCATAGTTTGTGATAAGGTTTTTGCTGGGAAAATATCTATATCACAGGATATTATATGTATATATAACATCTAATGTCAAAGAATGTTTTTAGGTTTAATTTGTTTTGTCTGCCTTTTCATTGTCTTTCTCAGAATATGTATTACATCAATCCTTGACATACAAGGATTCTCCTCGAATAAGGAAATACATACAAAGGATATCAAGCATATTATCTTTGTTGCCTAATATATCTCAATACCCCCCCTCAAGTTGGAGCATGGGGATCATAAATGCCCAACTTGGAAAGAAGAGTGTCGAACTGCAATTTTCCGAGAGCTTTGGTGAAAATGTCGGCGAGCTGAGCCGTGGTATGGACATAGGACGGAGCAATGAGACCCTCCGTGATAGCATCACGCACGAAATAACAATCAACCTCTATGTGTTTCGTGCGTTCGTGGAATACATGATTCTTGGCAATATGCAGTGCAGATTGACTGTCACAGAACAAGCGAATAGCAGTGGGATGATTGACACCCAAACTCAATAATAAACCTTTCAACCATTTTAATTCACAAGTGATGGCCGCCATGGAGCGGTATTCGGCTTCAGCCAACGAACGAGACACAGTTGCTTGCTTTTTGGTCTTCCAGGCAATAGGAGAAGCACCAAGAAAGACAAGCCAACCAGTAAGAGAGCGGCGAGTAAGAGGACATGCCGCCCAATCAGAATCACACCATCCCGAAAGGGATAAGTCACTGTCAGCACGTAACAGAATACCCTGGCCAGGAGTGCCTTTCAGATATCGAATGACATGTAAAGCAGCTTCCCAATGATCAATACGAGGAGCTTGCATAAATTGAGGGAGAATATGCACAGAGTAGGCCAAGTCAGGACGAGTAACAGATAGATATATAAGGCAACCAACAAGGCGATGATAAGACTCAGGATCATCGAAGCAAGGCACCCGTAGCAAGACCCGGTCGTGGTTTTGCTCAATAGGAAAGCCAGCGGGCTTAGAACCTAAAAGACCCGCTCTTGAAATTATATCCAAAGTGTATTTGTGCGACAAAGAAACAAACCAGAGGAGCTACGAGCCACCTCAATACCAAGGAAATACTTCAAAGCACCCAAGTCTTTCATTTTGAAACAATCGAGATAGATAGGCTTTGAAAGCCTCCAAAGATGAATCATTCCCAAAGCAACAATAAGATCGTCCACATACACTAACACATTAAGTTGAACAGAACCCCGATTGAAGGTAAATAGAGAATAATCGAGTAGGGGATGAAGAAAGCCATACCCTGTGAGAGAAGAGAACAAGTTTAGAGAACCAACACCGAGGAGCCTGTTTGAGACCGTAGAGGGACTTGCGGAGACGACATACCATATTAGGTTGAGATGCTTCAAATCCAGGAGGCGAGTGTCATGTACACCTCCTCCTCTAAATCACCATGAAGGAAAGCATTATGAACATCCATTTGATGGAGTTCCCAATTCTTAGCAAAGCAAGAATAGCAAGAAAAGCCCGAACGGTAACCATCTTAGCAACTGGGGCAAATGTTTGAGTAGTCAATGCCTTCTTGTTGATGATTCCCAAGAACCACCAAACGTGATTTCGACGATCAAGATTGCCGGCGAGAATCAAACTTGTTGCGATAAACCCACCGACTACCAAGCTAAGGGCCCGCTTTCCGGGAGGGAGAGGAACCATGGTCCAAGTACCATTCTCCTCTAAAGCGCGAATCTCATCATTCATAGATTTGCGCCATCATGCATCCTGCATAGCCTCCTTAAAAGATTTCGAATAGATGTTAGAGCAGCAATAAACTTTCGATATTTCACAGAAAAACTTTGACAGTTAATGTAATGAGCTATAGGATAGGGGTTACCTGAGGAATGCGGAGGAACGAAAGCAGAAGAAGATGGACTCGGTACTTGTATATTATTAGTAACATAATCTCGGAGAAGAATAGAAGGTGTTTTAGTTACGTGACGGTGGCCCAAGTCGAGGGAAGTGGCGGCAGCCGGGCCCGGTTGAAGGACCAAGATTAGAGGAGTGAGAAGAGGGAAGATTTTCATTTGTGGGGTGGGGAGAAGGCTGAATCGTGGGATCGGAAGAAGGCCCAGATGCAGCAGCGGCTAAAGGAGAGGAGGAATCGGCGAGAGTGGGCTCAATGGGTAATGGGTCATTTGTGGGAGTTGGAGAACCAAAAGAGGAGGTACAGGGCTAGGTAGGAGTGGTAGTGGGCTGAGCGTGAGTTGGTAAGGAAGGAGAATGGGTATTTTGTGAAGGAGGAAGAGAGGGGGGCTCAAAGAATGTTTTTAGGTTTAATTTGTTTTGTCTGCCTTTTCATTGTCTTTCTCAGAATATGTATTACATCAATCCTTGACATACAAGGATTCTCCTCAAATAAGGAAATACATACAAAGCATATCAAGCATATTATCTTTGTTGCCTAATATATCTCAATATCTAATCTTTAATAATTCAACATCTTGACTTTTACACTATTTATATACTAACTTTTACTAAATTTTTCTCCACTATATATAAGACCTAGCTATGTTATCATGTACTATATTTGTTGGATTAGTGTGAATGTATATAGATATATGTATGGTGAAACTAATGTATAGACAAGCGTGAAAATCAATCAAAAAGTTGTAATTATACAAGAAACGGAGGAAGCAAAAGTTCAGCTTATTAATAATATTCGAAATATTTTAAATTTATAACATGTCAAGGAATTGATAGATAATCAAAAAAGAAAATATTTAAATCAAGATAATACGTTTTGATGGATTTATAAAAAAATGGACGAAACTTGATGTTTGGATGAAATCCATAGAAATTTAGGTGAAGATGAAAACATTTTTGAAAAATTAAAAAGTAAACGCTTTTGCAAAAAGAAAGGGAAAAAGAATTTGCTAATACAATACTCCATCATTTAGCACGATGATGAGTAAATGAATGCATGAAAACTTTTTAAATTCTTTAAGCATTGTTGTTTCTGTGCAGTACTTACATAATATATATGTCTTAAGTCAACGAATAGAGCTAAGTGCATTGGCTCTTGTTCGATTATTTTCATACGTTGTTATATAAATTTATCTATTTGTTTTTTTTTTTGATAGATTTGTTATATGAACTGATTGGTCCTTCAATTCGATGAGCAACAACTATACATAAATTAAATTTAGGTAGTATGTGTTGGTAATTTCGACAAGAATTGATTGGTCCTTTCGATCCATGTAACATCTCTATCAATTCATATAACAATTAAATCTGTTACTTTCTTTTTGTTCAAATTTAGCGTTTGAAATGAGATAGGGATCATGGTTGTTTGATATGCAATGCGTAGTAAAAATCATAATAAGTTGATACTAATTAGTTCTCTTCATGATCTCTTTGTTTTACTAATTGGGACATATTGCCATTTGAAGGTGTTCTCTTTAAGGGACATTTGACCTTTATTCTATGCAAATTATCAATGCATAACTTTGAGCGATATTAACATTTTTTATTAGGTATAAGTAAAAGTTATTAAAAAAATGTTATCTTGAAAATAAATATTTGTAACGAATCTAACAAGATCCTATGACTATAATTTTTCTTACGTATAAGTGATAAAAGATGGTCAATAAATGTAGAACATGTAGATAGTGTCAAAAATAAAAAATAACATGACTAAGAAAAAGGAAATATATATGATCGATAAATTAACACACCTAATTCATACTTTTATCTCTTACTTTTACTCTCGTTCTCTCTACCTTATGTTTGACCAACTTTAGCATACACTACACATTTTACTAGTAAATTTATAAGCCTCTAAAGCCTGGTCCACTTACAAGGCGAAAGGAAATTCCATACTATATAGACAACCATAAAAGTAAGTTCTCTAGCTTATACGTCGGTATTTTCTCTCTTCTTTTTCCAATAGGAGACAAGCTCACATGTGGGTAACCTATCGAGTTTTATAACTCATAGTCTCATACTAACTACTAGCTTTTCAAAATTAGTTTTTTAGGCTCAAACCTCTTTTTCAATCCCTTTTTCAATGAAATTCTCCCATTAGAAGTTGAGACTAGTCAAATCTCTCTTTTTGCCGGAAATAACTCCTTAAACTCAAATCTATGTCAATCAAACAACCACGATCCCTATCTCATTCCAAACGCTATGTAGATATCTTACGATCCAAAGACCATTTTTTAGTTAGGGGGAGAGCCAAAAGAAATGAGATAGACTTTTTTTTTTCTTGAGGGTTGAGATAGTCGTTATAGTCTTGTAGATGAGATTGACACTATACATTCAATAAAAAGTAGAAAACTAACTCAGATGTAAAGGCATGCATGTACATTAATGTATAATGTTCTTTTTATATCAAGTTATCGACTAAAAAATATAGAGGAGAGGGAGAAGGAGAGGTTAGAAAGTGGTTTAATATAATACGTCCCCTTCCAAGAGATTGCTGTGAAGTTTGCGCAGATATGTCCAAATAAATGTATGTTTTATTTAATTCAATGTGAATCGCGCGAGCAGGAATTTTATGAGAAATTTATATTTGAATTAGTCAGATATTCATAGTTTTCTTCTTCTCGGGCAAGTTGATTAGCATGAAGTGCAATAATTAAAAGGAACATTTTTATACTAATCCGAAAGATTAGGGAGTAAATTATAATTTTTACATGAGATTGGATCTTTCATTTTCCTTAAGCGTTGTGCATGGATCGGCAACTGGCCAGAACTCGATATCAGATTTGAGTAATATATACTTGATAACACGATGTGCCGGAGTCATGATTTCTCCTTTCTTGTTTTTTTTTTGTTACCTCTTTGTTTTCCACACATATCAAAGATGAAGGGTACGTTCATGATGGGACAGAGTCATATGTTGAGATTTTAAGATAAAGGAAAGAGATGGAACAAGGAGAAAATCGATAACTGCATACTTGAATTAATGAGTGAGAAGAAGTGCCTTTTAAATAGGCAAACAAAGAAACTAAATCTCCTAAAACAAAGCAACTACCTAAGCTACTTGAACGTGGAGTGCAACTACTTAGTGCCCCACTTCTTTAGCTACCAACCCACATGATTAATACTAAGTAAAACAAACCGATTTTCTAGAACCCACTAATTAATTAGAAATATGCATAAACATAAAATAGTAATTAATAATATTTTGGAGCATAATCCAACACACCCCCTTCCTTCAAAATTGGTCTTGAAATTATTTTATTTTATTTTTTTAAATTTTTATGAAGTACTTTCCTTCATATGTGATGCACTTCTCATCACCAAACATTTGTTGATGCACTTCTCACCAACACCGTCGATGCACTTCTCACCAACTATCTATTTGTGGAGCACTTCTCTCCAACACGGTGCACTTCTCACCCATCGCTCTAAAATAATGTTTCTTCTTCGGCTACTTGTGCCATGCTTGCTTGCTCTTCATTTTGTGATCTACAATGTTTCGCCAAATGCCTAATTTTTTTGCATTTAGAACATTGTGTTTTTCCCTTATGCCAACATTCATTTTCCTCGTGACCGAGCTTCTTACATACACCACATTGATGAATTTTACCTTTCCCCTTAGAATAAGAAGTCTTGGCCGGCTCCTTCACCTTTGGTTGAGTCATCATTTTCTCCTCTCATTTGTCGTCTTTGATCAATGGCATGGAGTGCATTGATCAACTCTCCAAAAGTTAAAGTAGACAATTTTTTTGAATCTTCAAGAGTAGAAATTTTGGTTTCATACCTATCCAGAAGAGTTACTAGAAGCTTGTCTACTACTCTTTGACTTGAAAAATCACCACCAAGGAGCTTTATTTAATTAACAATAGCCATCATTCGGTTTCCGTACTCCTTAGCACCTTCGGAAATTTTCATGCTTAGCATCTCAAACTCCCTTTTGAGATTTAAAATTTGCATCAACTTGGTTTGACTATTGCCTTCAAACTCCTCCTTGACCTTTTCCCACGCCTCTTTCGGAGTTTCACATGACATTATAAGTGTGAAAATCCCTTCCGACAATGCCGAATGTAAGCAAGAGAGCGTCCTTGGCTACTTTGCCATATCTTCTTCGTATTTTTTTGTTTGATCTACGGTGGGATTATTTAGAAGAGTGGAGGGAGTAGCATCATTTTCTACCACATCCTATAAACTCAAATCTTTTAATTAAGCTTTCATTTTTATAGCCCAAGAGTGGTAATTTTCACCATTGAATATGGGAATAGGAAGAGAAAAATTGCTTGATGTCATTTGACATGATTTTAACCCCCAATTTTTTTAAAAAATTGGTGTTTGAACCGCACAAACCCTCTAGATCATTTTGGCTCTGATACCATGTTGAGATTTTAAGATAAATGAAAGAGATGGAACAAGGAGAAAATCGATAACTGCATACTTGAATTAATGAGTGAAGAAGTGCCTTTTAAATAGGCAAACAAAGAAACTAAATCTCCTAAAACAAAGCAAATACCTAAGCTACTTGAACGTGGAGTGCAAGCGCTTAGTGCCCCACTTCTTTAGCTACCAACCCACATGATTAATACTAAGTAAAACAAAGCGATTTTCTAGAACCCACTACTTAGCACTAATTAATTAGAAATATGCATAAACATATACTTGGAGCATAATCCAACATCATATAGTGTTGAGGATGAAGTAGTTATCCTAGTTGATAGAATATCGTATATGATATTATTGCGGTGATTGAAGTCTAGTACTAGGAGATCGATTGTTAAGAGTATAACCCATATGTGAGTTGGGACTAGTTGTCCCACATTAAAGAAATAGGGAAAAAATGACTAACATATAAGATTGGTGGACTATTCCACCTATTATGTATTGGTTTTAGGATAGAACCTGCTGAACTTGTATGTATACGTTCGGCTCGTTACACTTTTTCGAGTTTTTTCCACAAGTATTGTGCACAATTTAAGTATAACTTTTCATTTAATTTCTATAATATAGAATTGAACTTTGCTATGCTCGCCTTTAGAAAAATTCGAGCCGAGCTCAAATAGTTTGTGAGCCGAGCTCAAATAGTTTGTGAGCCGAGTTAGACTCATTAACACCCGGTAGTTCCACCGATTTCTTAAAGTATTTTGCCAACTTCAATTACCGACTTATTTCAATAGGTTATTAACTCTTCAGATGGAAGTTCCTCCCGTATTATCTTTCTCTTTGTGCAGAACCTAGTTCTATATATAGATGTGGTACTTTTTTTTTTTTTGAGGAATAGGGAAGGGATGATTTCATTAATTATAAAACATTATAGGAGTACAAACAACATAAACTCAAAACACAATACAAGTAATCTCAACCCGCGAACTAATAGCTCTACTGACGAACTGCTTCGATATCCTGTGATTAGATGTCTTGAATACATCCACCTCATCAGAGATCCCATTTGGTATAGTCTTCGAGTTGATCAGGCAGGATTGAATTCCGAGGGCAACATCCCGAACCCGATTCGATACAACACACGACCACAAACTAGAAACTAACCAACCCATCTAGAAAGGACGACGAACAAACCCCATTCGGGGGATCAAGCCGACACAAAAGTGGGACTTATTGAACAAAACCAAAAAACAACCAAACGCCTATGCCGATAGGAGCTGCCGCACAATTGCATCCCTGTGAAAATGCCTGGCCGACGGGAGAATGAACCTCTACTAGACCTGATCAAACACCGGGCCGGGCCGGGTTCGGGCCGGGCCGCACAAAAAAAAAGTGCCCATCTTGCGGGCCGGGCCGGGCCCAATGTAATATCCCAAAATTTAAACATGTTTAACTTAAACTTTTTCTTTAATCATATGGGTTAATTTTTGTTGGGTATCCTATAATACTCTAACTTAGTTTAAGGAGGTGAAGCTATTAGTTACCTAAATAACTAATTTAGGCAACATTGCAAACAATATAGTAATAAAATGAGAATGACTAAAGAAATGAGCTTGTATAAACTACAAAATACCCCTATAGCCTACAACCATAGCTTGCACTTCATCTCCCTCTTTTCTTCTCTTCTTCTGTGAATGTTTGAAACTTGGAACCACATAATCAAGTTGCCGACAGTAGCCACCCCATTTCAAACGCAAAGTCAGCAAAGAACAACTCATTGAGCCCAACAAAATCTGACATAAAGATCATCCTATCTCCCTCATTAATGACTACCTTGACTAAACATATTTTCTTACAACAATGGTGAAGTTTTAAACCCATTTTCAGTTCTATAAATACCCAGACAACTACCGTTAAACTCAAGCAAAAATTAAAACAATTACTTATCAAATATCAATCAAATTTTTTCTACTTTCTCACTCCTCCATTTACCTTCTTCCTCTGTTTTGGAAAAGCTACCCGCACCACCACAACGCCACCAACGCCACGACCACAACAACACAACTTTCTTCCATCAGGCGTCCTGCTCCCCACCACCGGACCACCACCTGTTCAGCCACCTCTCCACCCTCGTTCGCACTCCTCCCTGATCAATGGCTACTGCACTACGCCGTCGACACCGCAGCCGCTCCTCCACCTTCGTCTGCGAGTTGCCGCCTTCATATCGCAGCTCACGCATCATGCTGCACCCCCTCCATGTCGTGCTTCGGTAGTTGAAGCGAGGGTGCGTTAATTACGTCCTAATGTTGGGCTTAAATATATGCGTAGATGTTTAAGTTAATCTTTGGGGCTAATGATATAAATGGATTGATTTTGTAACCTCACCTACATTAAATTATTTTTGATCTATTACTTGTGAATGTTACGTTAATGTTGAGTCTTTTACCTATGAAATAAAAAGAATTGCTAAAGTTTACTAATATACTTCTTATGTTGAAATTAGAAACTTAATATGATTTATGGACTAACTAATTAAAACCTGTGACAACCTTAGTTAAATATTTAAGTGTATAAGTTCTAACTTACATATATTCACTTAATATTATTGACCACGCCTCACTAATACTCATACTTCTAGTGTCTAATTACATGGTTATAACGATGATAGTATGAGATTATTAACTAAGTCATTTTAGTAAGTAAAGAATAGTTAAAGTGTTGATAATTAGTAAAGTATATGTTTAAAGAACAAATATGACATTATTCTCTAGACTATGGACATTATGATATTACGAGTTTATGACTATGGACTTTTTTATAACTAAAGTTTACCTGACTTTGACTTAATATAACTATCAAACCTAGATTCTAAACCACAAAAGACCTAGTTAATAATAAGGCCCGAAGGATAATAAATTAAACATATATTGACATCACCATTCTTGACTTGATTAAAAGGATATTACGGCCTTTCCCTAGGCTATCAAAGTTACTACGCGAGGATTTGAGGTAACGTCTATTGCTAACACCCGCACTCCCCTTCCAACTATGTTTTATGATGCTTTATACGATGTTTATGCGATGTTGTATGGTGTGCGGGATATGAAATGTTTGCTATGTAAATAATGTTTATTAAATGATTTAATGCTATGAAGTACGACGATTTTGATGTTATGAAAATATAATGATGTTATTTTATGGATGCAAAGAAAAGAATATGTTGTATCATAATGATTATGAATTTATGTACTTAAAAGATATGAACATGATAAATTCAAGTGAAAGATGGTTCTTGGCAGTACGATGTTATGTTGGTCGTGCACGTACCGTTCTGTTCTATGGCGGAAACGCCACCTTCTGGTTAGGGGCAATTGTCCCTGGTGGCACCGCACTATGCATGGCTTTATGCCACCTTTCGGTTAGGGACACTCGTCCCCGGTGGCTATTGCCCTATGATTATGATGATGCTCATGGGAGACGTCCCTTATGTTATACTAGCCAAGTTACCAATAAGATAATTATGATGATGGACATGACAAAAAGGATAATGATTATTTCGAGGTTTAATCAAATGTTTATGAAATGTTTTACCTTATTCTCTCCTCCTGTTTGCAACTAAAATGAATTGAAATGAACTTACGATGTTAGGGTAGTATGTTACTGAGCCTCGGCTCATGACGTTTTGTTTTTCTGTTTTAGGTATGAGCAGAACAGCTGCAAGAGCGTTGTTATAAAGGATTATGTTGAAGTGACTCTATATAAGTTGAGATATTTAGGATATTATGTATTATGGGTAATCATTATTATTTTATTTGAGCATTTGTATATTTAAGAGACCATTTTAAGCTACTATTATATTAGTGGGTCCATAATCCCACATGCTTAAGTTATGTTTCCGCTGCCAAGTATGAGTATTTAAGGTTATGAATTTTCGGGGTGTTACATAATGGTATCAGAGCCGAAACCTAGCCGGAAGTGTGGGAGTCTTAGACTTTGCACCGCCTAGGTATGGTCCTTTGGGAAATTACACATTGAGAAATTTGAGGTTAATTAATGACTATTTGGGTTCATAGAGTGTAAGATATAAGATACTTAATGAATTATTTAATTTAGAGATTTCCCCCTTAGGTATGAATTATGTGGGGAAAAAAAAAAACTAGATGTTGAGTGACTTGGAGATAAATCGATGGCTATTCGAGTAATAGGGACTAATGATGATGTTGAGTGATTTGGAGACAAATCGATGGCTATTCGAGTAATAGGGAGTAGGGACTAATGATTTGTGAATGACATTTTGAGGCATGAGTTGTTATATTTATTGTGCGAGGTATGGCATTAAAGGGGTCAATGAAATAGTGTAAAGAATGTTTAGAGATTTTATGGCAATCAGGAATATATTACTTTTGGGTGATAAAAAGGTCAAGTCATAAGGATTTATGAATACCTAAGGTTAATGGTATCCTGAACATTATCCAATTCTTTAATGAAACATTAATTTGGGATTAAGATTTTATTTTACGAGAGTTCGTACGATGATTTTGGGATTCGAAAATTTTAAAGGAAATTAGGATTTCTACTTGAGGAATTAGAAAGTAATCGATGTCTCTTGAGTCATAAAGATTTGAGTTTTAAAGTTAAATAATTATGTCATAATGTGATGCGAACTAATATTGGATGTTATGGTTTGTGTTGAAGAACGAACTATGACTTTTAAGTGGAACATTAAATTAAGATGTTAGACAAATTATTATTTTGAAGAAACAGAAATGTGCTATTGGAGACGTAATAACTTAGCTAGCTGCTTGGGGAATAAGTATTCAAATGACAAGTGAAAATTTTAGGAAATAACAAATTAATCATTGTAATCATCATATTTTGGATGTGACATAAGCCATATTTGTGTTTGAAATTTAGTAAAAAAAATAAATAAATAAATAAAATAAAAAAAAATAATAATTGTGATAGTGTAAATTTTCTTGGTATGGTTATGTTAACTCCTATGGTATGGTTGTTGAGATACTTTTTATATGTATAATGTATAATTCCAAGAGATCAAATTCCCACAAAAGACGGCAAATGGAAAATGTTGAGGAAATTTAAGTTGTAATGGAAAGTAAACTACTACTAGATTGATAGAGTCTTGAGCAAAAGATCTGAAAACTTGATGTTGGCTAGGTAAGGAAATTGGTTGGTAATAAGTAATTTATGTTTGTTTCCGCTAATGTTATGACATTGATGGAAAATAAGTGCTTAACTTTGAGGCTATGATAATGATATTGGTTTGATGAGATGAGATGATTGAAATTGGAATTAGAATATAAAAGTTTTGGTGAATAATTTACTAGATAATATTGCTATTACATAGTCAGAGACAAAATTTGTTGCTTACAAATGTCTCATGAAGTTCATATTATAGATGTTTGGGAAAAAGAAGGGAAAAAGGTACTATATATAATAGAGCGATTAAACTCGCCAAATAGTAATGAGTAAGAGGAATATAGTACAAGTTCAATTAATGAATTTGGGACAACGCTTTCTAGTGAAACGGTGGACCAAGTATCAAATTGTGTTTTCAAAAAGGAAGTTATGGAGATATTGGGGATTCAACACCCATTTAGGATTGTGATATTGTTTTGTGACTATGCATGTGAATAATGGGATTTAGAGATGATAAGGTGAAGATACTACAAGAACTTAAACTCTTCATCAATAATGAGATAAAACTTATTTTGGGTTGGATATAGAAATCTTTGATGTACATGTTGGAGGTCGGAAGGAAGTATTACTAAATAACTCGTGGTTTTGCCGGCCCAGTTGTGAGATAATCCTGAGCAATAAAATAGAATGAGAGTGATGAATAATGGTATATGCTAGCTTGTGACTAAGTGTCAATGGTCGACTTTCCAGATATTAAGCATTTAAATAGTAACGGACATATGTGAATGTTTACATGCCTTAAATTTTTTTTAAAAAAAAAAAAATGTATGATTTAGTCCAAGTATGTCTTGTTTCTCGATTGAATGAAGGTCAAGTACTCAAGTTGACCAAGAAAACGTGATATGCAAAGTTTTGAGAATAGAGTCTGGTTCTTGATTGCAACATGATTTATGGAACTTTACGACTGATTTACAACATGTATTAGACAAATTAAATGGACGCATACACCTGATTCCGTTTTATCAAGTTTCGAGGACGAAACTTTTCTAAGGGGGTAAGAATGTAATATCCCAAAATTTAAACATGTTTAACTTAAACTTTTTCTTTAATCATATGGGTTAATTTTTGTTGGGTATCCTATAATACTCTAACTTAGTTTAAGGAGGTGAAGCTATTAGTTACCTAAATAACTAATTTAGGCAACATTGCAAACAATATAGTAATAAAATGAGAATGACTAAAGAAATGAGCTTGTATAAACTACAAAATACCCCTATAGCCTACAACCATAGCCTGCACTTCATCTCCCTCTTTTCTTCTCTTCTTCTGTGAATGTTTGAAACTTGGAACCACATAATCAAGTTGCCGACAGTAGCCACCCCATTTCAAACGCAAAGTCAGCAAAGAACAACTCATTGAGCCCAACAAAATCTGACATAAAGATCATCCTATCTCCCTCATTAATGACTACCTTGACTAAACATATTTTCTTACAACAATGGTGAAGTTTTAAACCCATTTTCAGTTCTATAAATACCCAGACAACTACCGTTAAACTCAAGCAAAAATTAAAACAATTACTTATCAAATATCAATCAAATTTTTTCTACTTTCTCACTCCTCCATTTACCTTCTTCCTCTGTTTTGGAAAAGCTACCCGCACCACCACAACGCCACCAACGCCACGACCACAACAACACAACTTTCTTCCATCAGGCGTCCTGCGCCCCACCACCGGACCACCACCTGTTCAGCCACCTCTCCACCCTCGTTCGCACTCCTCCCTGATCAATGGCTACTGCACTACGCCGTCGACACCACAGCCGCTCCTCCACCTTCGTCTGCGAGTTGCCGCCTTCATATCGCAGCTCACGCATCATGCTGCACCCCCTCCATGTCGTGCTTCAGTAGTTGAAGCAGTAGGTGCGTTAATTACGTCCTAATGTTGGGCTTAAATATATGCGTAGATGTTTAAGTTAATCTTTGGGGCTAATGATATAAATGGATTGATTTTGTAACCTCACCTACATTAAATTATTTTTGATCTATTACTTGTGAATGTTACGTTAATGTTGAGTCTTTTACCTATGAAATAAAAAGAATTGCTAAAGTTTACTAATATACTTCTTATGTTGAAATTAGAAACTTAATATGATTTATGGACTAACTAATTAAAACCTGTGACAACCTTAGTTAAATATTTAAGTGTATAAGTTCTAACTTACATATATTCACTTAATATTATTGACCACGCCTCACTAATACTCATACTTCTAGTGTCTAATTACATGGTTATAACGATGATAGTATGAGATTATTAACTAAGTCATTTTAGTAAGTAAAGAATAGTTAAAGTGTTGATAATTAGTAAAGTATATGTTTAAAGAACAAATATGACATTATTCTCTAGACTATGGACATTATGATATTACGAGTTTATGACTATGGACTTTTTATAACTAAAGTTTACCTGACTTTGACTTAATATAACTATCAAACCTAGATTCTAAACCACAAAAGACCTAGTTAATAATAAGGCCTGAAGGATAATAAATTAAACATATATTGACATCACCATTCTTGACTTGATTAAAAGGATATTACAGCCTTCCCCGGCTATCAAAGTTACTACGCAGGATTTGAGGTAACGTCTACTGCTAACACCCGCACTCCCCTTCCAACTATGTTTTATGATGCTTTATACGATGTTTATGCGATGTTGTATGGTGTGCGGGATATGAAATGTTTGCTATGTAAATAATGTTTATTAAATGATTTAATGCTATGAAGTACGACGATTTTGATGTTATGAAAATATAATGATGTTATTTTATGGATGCAAAGAAAAGAATATGTTGTATCATAATGATTATGAATTTATGTACTTAAAAGATATGAACATGATAAATTCAAGTGAAAGATGGTTCTTGGCAGTACGATGTTATGTTGGTCGTGCACGTACCGTTCTGTTCTATGGCGGAAACGCCACCTTCTGGTTAGGGGCAATTGTCCCTGGTGGCACCGCACTATGCATGGCTTTATGCCACCTTCTGGTTAGGGACACTGTCCCTGGTGGCTATTGCCCTATGATTATGATGATGCTCATGGGAGACGTTCCTTATGTTATACTAGCCAAGTTACCAATAAGATAATTATGATGATGGACATGACAAAAAGGATAATGATTATTTCAGGTTTAATCAAATGTTTATGAAATGTTTTACCTTATTCTCTCCTCCTGTTTGCAACTAAAATGAATTGAAATGAACTTACGATGTTAGGGTAGTATGTTACTGAGCCTCGGCTCATGACGTTTTGTTTTTCTGTTTTAGGTATGAGCAGAACAGCTGCAAGAGCGTTGTTATAAAGGATTATGTTGAAGTGACTCTATATAAGTTGAGATATTTAGGATATTATGTATTATGGGTAATCATTATTATTTTATTTGAGCATTTGTATATTTAAGAGACCATTTTAAGCTACTATTATATTAGTGGGTCCATAATCCCACATGCTTAAGTTATGTTTCCGCTGCCAAGTATGAGTATTTAAGGTTATGAATTTTCGGGGTGTTACACCCAAATCCGGGCCAAAAATTTGTGCCCAAAGCCCGGTATTTCGGGCCGGGCCGAGCGGGCTTTTGCGGGCCAAAACGGGCCGGGCCCAAATTTTAGGCTAAAAAGTGTTTTTTTGCTTGTCCAAAGCCCGCCCAAAAAAAAAAAAAAAATTTGTCCGGGCCGGGCCCGGCCCGGCCCGCGGGCCCAAAAAAACTGCCCAAACCCGCCCAAAAACCGGGCCGGGCCGGGCCAGGCCAGAAGTTGATCAGGTATAACCTCTACATACTAACACTAAATGGGAAAGGGAAGGGGAATCCCGACACTCAACAACCAAGGGATGGGGAAGGGAAGCCCAAAACACTAACCTAAACCAGTGGGGGAGAAGGAAAGGGGAGCCCAAAACAAGTAACAAACAGGGGGGAGGGGGAAGCCCGACGAACAACTAGGGGAGGGGGAGTGGGAGGCCCGACACATATAACTATGGGAGGGGAATTAAGGGAGTAACTTGACACACCACCAGGGGAGGGGAAGGGGAAGAGCGACGCCTAGCCGGTAGAGGAGGGGAAACCCCAACCGTCGATCACAGGGGGAACAGGGAAGGGGGAACTTGGACTATGCGCGAAAACGAACATCCAACCAGCAGACTATGCAAGGACCGAACGAAAACGAGAAACGAGATAGGTTAGACGGCCACCGGAGTGGCAGAGCAGCTCCAGGGCGCGTCGAACCCTAGGGAAGAGCGGCGCTGAAGAGGGTTTGCTAAAATCGCCTACCTAGGGTTTTTCGAAGATAGAGAACATTATAGCCATAGGAGTACTTTTTTGGTCTTTAACTTTGAAAGTTTATGTGTTTAGGTGCTATTGATTTGTATGGCATGTAAATATTGATTACTGGATTATTGATATATTAGGACTCCATAATATTATTATGCTAAATCAACTTGAGGCTGTCTTACATTAACATTTGAGTGTTTTATATGGATTGTGCGCATGTGAGTGGTTGTCCCATACTTACTCCGTTCATATTTTATGCAATACTTCCTAATTCACGGTCAAATTTTATAGACTTTGATCACAAATTCTCATCATCATATAGGAAAAAGAATATCATATAGGATCTCATGAGATTCATCTCAATGTGTAGTTTAAACTTTATAATGTTGACTAATGGATGTACAATTATAATATTGGTGGTCAAATTAGTGCAATAAAGGCTATGAGATTACAAAGTACTACTACCTCCGTCCCAGAATAGTCTGAACACTTTCCTTTTATGTTTGTCCCAAATTAGTTTGAACACTTCTTTTTTTGGCATGGTCCCAACATTAATATATTATTTTTTTACACATCTTTGGCCCACATTCTACCTTTTATCAATAAAAAGTTACCTAAGTTTCTCTCTCCTCTAATAAAAAATACCCCACCAACTCCTATCACATCTACTTTTTAAATAAAATAACATTTGATAACCACACTACAACTTATCACCTTAAACTACGTGTCCCAATAAGTGTTCAGATCTTTCTGGGACGAAGGGAGTATAAGAATTATGGAACAGAAGAATTATTATTATTTTAAGTAGACATCAAGATTATTGTCAACTTCCCCTCCAAAAAAAGTCCCTACATACAACTTCAAGCAGAGAAATTGTACACTAGAGGTGGGTAGAGGCATTAATATGAGGGGTAATGATAAGTACACCACAAAGAAGAACGAGTTCTGATGAATTTCTCTTCTTTCCATGACGCCAAATATTTTCTCTTGACTGAATCCTGTTTTCTTTCAACTATTGATGAACTTATATTGCATTTACTTGTCATTTGGCATTATAGGTGTCCTTGTTTAGTTGCTAAGAATCTTTACCAAAAAGTCATATATCCACATAACACCCACGGCTTAACAGAGACGGATGTATGTTTGCTTTAGTGGGGTCATTTGACCCACTTAGGTCGGGAAATTTTGAAAATTTTCCTTATATAATTTGAGATTTTTCAAAAAAAATCTTGTAATATTGATTGTTTGACCCTATTAAAATAGTTTTTTTTTATTATTATTTCGACCCACTTAATATATATTATGGATCCACCACTCTATTTGAGGAGTAGTGCTATCTTGTATTTGTCGTTGGTGTCGTTTTTATGATCATTTGTATCATCTTATACAACAAATGTGGCGCAGAGACATCCTGTTATCAGCAAGAGCGTTCTCTATCTAGCCTCCTTTGCGAGCAGTGGCGGATCCAGGATTTTCAAATCGGGGGTACTGTGATTACTTAAATAAACCTTGGTCTCGATATTTAACATCATAAATACTACAATCCAAAACATTGTTCAATATTTAACGTCATAAATCTCAAAATATGAAAATAAATAAGTAAAATTACACAAATTGTCGAAGATCGGGTTTGTTGCCCCTTTAATTTTTATGATCCATGTTTCATTTTCTATACCCGATAAACAAATAAACTAATTATTGTCTGATAAATAGTTCATTTGAAGTCAAATTAATAACCAATAATAAATAGTCCATTTGAAATCAAATTAATAACCAAGAGAGTATTAGAGATTTGATGATCTAATTGAAGTGTAATTCTATCATTTTGCTTTTGTGGGTGATGATAAGCTAAGACATCATTAAACAAGATAAATTTATTTGCTTTACCTAGATCTACATGGCATGTAAACTCCCTAAAAGCAGTAAAAAGCCCCAATTCTTCTCTCTCTCTCTTCTGTCTTCTAGTTCCAGCTTGTAATTACTTAGGGAGATGAGCATATTTTCTTTCTCTCTCTTCTTTCTCCCACTTCCAGCTTATTCGTTGCTTTATTAAGTCTTCTTGTTTAGGTTTAAATTTCCATAAAAAAAATTCACTTTGGGGGTACTGCAGTACGCAGTACCCTAATGAACCCTCTGCATCTGCGAGTGTTTCTTTGTTGGAACATTTATAGTTTAAATGTGTCCGTTGATGTTATGTGATGAGAAAGGAGCAATAACGAAAAGGCAAGTCAATAGAGCGCTCTCTCTAAGTAGAGCGCACGCTCAGAATTGTCAGGGAATTGGAGTTTGAACCAATTTCCTTGATAGGGCTGAGTAGCGCAAGCTCCTGCCTGGAGCGCCGGCTCCTACTTGGAGCGCCCGCTCCACAGGGGAGCGCCAGCTCATATTCATCAGTTTTCCTGACGAGACATATCTTTCGTGAAATGGTGTGTGTTTTTTCGTATATGGTTGTGTCTTTTCTTCTATAATTATTCCCTAGTATATATAGGGACATATCACATGTGGAATGGGAGATAGAGAGATCATTCATACTTACTTAAAGTGTGAAATCATTTCCCATTGTACTTGCTTAGAGAATGTTATTCTCTTGTATTTTGTCTAAACAAAATCAGATTACAAACTCTTGTTGTGATTATTTCTTGTTAACAACCAAGATTCAATGTTTCTTCTTCGTATCTCATAAGTATTACCGTGATACTCTGTTGTTCCTAGTGGGTCGGTAAATAACTTATAGGAAAGCGTATCTAATATGTGCTTGGAAGATCTAATATATATCCTGTTACTCTCTGTTATATCCACACACATCTAACATTTGCGAGATGATGGCGAAAATCAAATGGTATGGTATTGAAGTTATGCTTACATATATATGTTGTATACTTTATCTATATTTCCAGGATTCATTACTGAAGATGCAAATTCCAAGTTCCTTGCAAATTGGTACGACATTCTCCTCATCACCAGCTACAATGTGTTTCATCTAGTTGGTAAGTCTTTGACTGCCATATATCTAGTAGAAAACGCGAATGCTCCTATTGCTGCATGTTTTGTTAGGTTATGTTGTTTTTATTCCTTGTACTATTTGGGATGCTTGCATGGTCCTTAAGTCTTTCAAACTGAGATACGTGTAACGTTCTTGACTTTTTTGTTAGGGCTAACCAACGGCTATCTCAGGAGTCTTATAATGATTTTGACTCTCAAAAGTCAAAACGGTCCAACTTTAGTATTCAAAGACAACATAGATTTTGATCGCATTGTTCGACCATGATAGAGTGAAACTAAGGGTTGGCAATCCTAATGAGAGAGAAAGAGAGAACATATAATAAATAGAATAGTTGTATGGGCATTTTCTCTTTTCAAAATATTGAATTTGATTTTCTATATCTCTCTCTCAGGAGAGTTACCAACCCATAAGGCCACTCAAACATTCTCCAATAACAAACTGTGAACTTTGCCGTGTATCAGTGCAACCAACTATAGCAACTTTAACACCACTCTTTATGATTCTATGTACACCGAAAAATAAAATAGAACTTTTTTGAGTTCTAAGTTTGATTTATGCCTCATTTTCGGATGAATGAAATGGGTTATTACCTCGTAAAATTTTACTCCCTCCGTCCCAAAATATAGTTCCCATTTTCCTTTTTTCACGGTAATTTATGCAAGTAGAATCTAAGAGGGATAATAAAGATTTTTTGTTTATTTAAATAAATGTTGTATGGGAAAAAATGATTTTAGGAGAGAGAATGGAGAATAATTGGTGAAAGAGCATTAATTGTAACACTTGGGTTGAATAAACAAAGCAAAAAACAAAATTCAAGAAGCAAATAAATGATGGGTCACGGTTTTATAGACAAATTACGGAAAAATGTGGAACTAAATATGGAAATGGGAACTATATTTTAGGATACCCAAAATGGAAATGAGAACTATATTTTGGGACGGAGGGAGTATCACATAGGCATCCTCAACAATTTTGTTCCTTTTTTAAAGAGAAAATCATATAACGCTCTATAGTGTACGTTGTGAGTCTACTGCAATACTTTTACGAAACTTCCCCTTTATGGGACATTATGGAGCATCGTCCAATTCAGAACAAAAATTATTTAGAACGGTTTTGATGTAGGCATTTCTCGGACATTATGTTTTCAAATTTCTTGATACCTTTCTATAATTGATTATACTTCTATATGAGTTTTTTTTTTTTGAAAGAGAAATTTCATTAATTGAAAGCCAAACGGCATCTACAATAAGTAATAAAGAAAAACATGATACAATCAAACAAGATCAGATCAACTTCGTCTTCGATGAAACTACAATGAACCAGATCGAATATTGTGGCGCAAGTCCCTTGTATTTGTTGTCCCAAGCAACTATTAATGGAACCGTCTATCATTTTGACATAGTTTGGAGAAGAACCTTCTTGATCTATCCATATTGACCGCATCCGAGCTTCCAATACCTTCATGTTGATAGTTTTGGACTTCAACCAATGAGAACAATTTCTCATACCTACAAATAAAAAAACTAGACTCACAACTCCCATAAGGGAGAAGGAGACCTCCACAACAGAGAAGACTAGTCTTCCCATATTAGGGCACAAGAAACTCTCATAAAGAGAGACTAACTTATTCAACAAAACAAAAGGACAAACTAGAAAGTAAAAACAAGAGAGGAAAAGGGGCTTACCATGGATGAGATCATCCATGGCAGCCCCATACTGATGAAGGGAAAAAGGGAAAAAGGGAGGCGGCTAGAGAGAAAAACTAGGTTTAGGGTTTGGAAAATTATACTTCTATATGAGTTAGTTGCCGTTTACAAGTTACATCCCCAATCTTATTTTTTATAAGCCATCTTATTGTGAATTGGTTGCTCTTGGACATTATTATTATTACAAACTAGGCGTGCTAATAGAGCGAGTCAATCGCGAGTTAGGCACTGCTTGGCTCGCCTCATAATTAAATTATTTTGCTATGCTCAACTTGTGCTCTCTAGGCTCTTACTCAGCTCATACTTGTTGCATTGAAGTTTTGAGTCGAGTTCGAGTGGAGCTGGTCGATTCAATTAGCATCCTTAGTAACAATTGAAATAATAATTTAGCAAATCCATAATCGATGATTTGTATCATCTAGCAAGAAAAAATAAATTCGAACATTATAAACTAGCAAGTAGGTAGCAAATTTGAATATTAAATTAGAAACGAAGATATATACTGCTAATCCCAAGCGATAGAAATTCATTTATGGGAGGAAGTATGTTACAAAAAGTAGTATATATATGAAAAAAAGCAAGATATAAAAACCCTATATATGACCTTATTATAGGTACGGTATAATATTACAATGATATTTCTTTTACTAGATATACTAGCTTTTTTGATGATGTAAACAAAAAGTATATAGGATGATTCTAATATAGGCACAGCTCGGGAAGGCCGCGCTCAATTATAATTTTAGTTCTGTTATTTTTATAGTTGCATTAGGATTAAATTTGAAACCTTAGTATTGAAATATATATCTTCTGTTTCTTTTTAATTTATTTACTTCACATTGGTGGAGAATCAAGGACGAAGTCTAAAAGTAGGAGAGATAAATTGAAAAAGTGGATAGAGAAATGAAAACAAAAGAGAGAGAAACTAACAAAAAACGAGTGATTTTTTTTATAAGTTCATTATTAAACTAAAAAAGGATGGGTGAGAAACTTCTGATTGGATTATTAAATTATAAAGAGGACCACATGAGTAGAAAAAAAGAAGAAAGTAGATAAAACATGTTACCGCAGTCCTATAAACATAGAAAAAGGTTTGTAATGGCTACTACTATTAAGTATTACCTAGACTTTTTTTCGATGAAATCATATTTTGATGAGATTTTTTCTACATAGAACTATTTACTCCATCCGTCTATCTTTACTGTGCTACTTTTTCTATAAACGAATGTCTCATTTTACTTGCTACATTTCGTTATTTGGTAATCACGACCTACACAAAGGTACCAATATTCCTCTTTATTTATGTCATCTCATCTCGACCTACTCATACTCTTAAATATTTGCCATTTTTCCATAAAGTTTTGATCCCCACCATATTTATTGCCTCTTCAAATACTTATACCCACGATAAGAGTTCATTCATCATACACCTGGGTGTACTATGTCCATGGTACACCCAAGACTGATTTCTGCTCATTTGGAACTCTCCTTCCTTCTTAGTATATTTTGCTCATTCAGATGATTTCAAATGAGCAATAAGCATAAAAATAGTCTTGGTATACATACTCACGATACACCCGGGTGTATGATAAAATTTGTACCACGATAATGCAGCAAGTCATTAAAAAACCGGAGGAAGTAGCATTGTAGTGGCTCTCAAGTCACAAACTTAACAACAAGCTAGCTAAAAGACAACTCACAAGTCAAGACTCACGCACAACTAAAGATTAAAGAAAATGGAAGCTAAAGAAGAAGCCAAAATCTCTCTCCTCAACCACAACAGACACAATGAAGAGATTATAACTCAGAAAAACAACATCCCAGAAGATTCCTTAAATGCAGCATACATCATCTACTTCATACTAGGTACAGGTCTCGTACTATGATGCAGGAGCTTAGCTCACTGCTATTGTTTACTATATTGTGAGAGTATACAGATAGAATTCAGAATAGAAGAGAAGAGAAAGATAAAATCAGATTTGAGATAGAGAGAGAAAGATAGAAGAATAGAGGGTTAGAATAGAGGGTTGAGATAGCATACATCATCTAATAATCCAACCTTTAAGCGGTCTTCTTAAAACAGTCCCACATATAAGATATTTTTTAACAATCCAACCTTTAAATGTTATCTTCTCATAATGGTCCTTGACCTGTTGTGACCGGTATAACAGGTCAAATGTGACACGTGTCACACTATAATTGGTCAGCCCATTTTCTCCCTCCTCTACCTCTTTTCCTCCACAACCACCACCACCTAGCCACCCCTTGCAGCTCCACCCCAACCCCCCAGCCCCAGCCCCACCCCACCCCCACCCCCACCCTTATCCCCTATAGCCCACCCCACCCCACCCCCGCCCTAGCCCGCGGCAACCCACCCGCACCCCAACCTAATTCGCTTTAGCCCCACCCTACCCCGCTGCCCTTAGAGCCCCACCCCACCCCCATAACAAACCCCCCGAAATCCCCCCCCCCCCTCGCATGTAGAAAAACCCCGCCACCCCTCCCCCCTCCCCTTCGCCTCATACCCGTCGCGCCTCCCCTCTCTCCTATCCCTTCGTCTCTTTCCACCCCATCACCCCTCCCTCTCCCCTTCGCCCCTCTGTTAAATACGACGACCACCACCACCACACACAACCACTGCTACTATTAACGACGAACGCGATTTGTACAGGAAGAAGAGAAAGAGGAGCAAAAGGAGAGAGACAGGAAGAAGAGAGAGGGGGTGGGGGCCTGATAGCTGCGGCCGGGGCCTGGTGGCTGCTGCAGGGGCCTGGTGGCTGTGGCGGGGCCAGTGGAAGGGGAGGAGGTGGGTCAAACTAGATAGGGAGGTGAAGGGGATGAGAGAGAAATGAGTAGGAGGAGGGGAAAAAATTTACCTGAAGTTCAGGTCACAAGTCACCAGGGACCGTTATGAGAAGATATCAACTAAAGGTTGGATTGTTCAAAAACATCTTATAAGTGGGACTGTTTTAAGAAGACTGTCTAAAGGTTGGATTATTAAAATTCAATTTTCCAATTTTTTATGTATAGAAGAAATGTTTTGATGTGTGATCAGATCAGTATTCAAGTATGTAGGAGTGCTGGTGGGCTTGATGCAGAGGTTTGGTCATAGTAGATGTACATGGGTGCCGAAGCATGGACCTAGGTTGGGGCCATTTGTATTGTACTTTTGTCTCGAGCCCAAAAGAGAAGCCTATATATGAGGTTCTTAATGAATGATGGGCCTACATGGATTAAGCTTCATGGGCCAAAGTCTATATTGACCACACATATAAATCCCAACATACCATATTCTATTCAATATACAAATTACATCTCAGTACTTCACCATTGTACGAGTAATGCTTTTAAAAAAAACTAGTTAATATGAGAAAGTTGAAAGTTTAACATGATAAAAGTATTTTACTCATGTTTTATATAAGAGTAAGATAACATGTCAGCCCTCTTATCACAAGGTGGATCTTTAAAACTAAAACAACATAAAACTCACAACTTCAAACGCCTCATAGGATTTTTATTAGGAATATTAGGGTATGATAAAGATATGATAATATTCCTAATAATTTTGGACCACGATATATTAATATAAGAGAAAACTCATAGAAACTTTGAAGTAGTCCTTTAATTCAATCCCTTATTTTTTGCACGATCAGAGCTAAACCATTATCACAAGGTGGATCTTTAAAACTAAAACAACATAAAACTCACAACTTCAAACGTCTCATAGGATTTTTATTAGGAATATTAGGGTATGATAAAGATATGATAATATTCCTAATAATTTTGGACCACGATATATTAATATAAGAGAAAACTCATAGAAACTTTGAAGTAGTCCTTTTATTCAAATCCCTTATTTTTTGCACGATCAGAGCTACTCTATTATGCTGAACTATGCAAGTTGGCTAAATTAGTTGGCAGTTGAGCAAGTTGCTGGATATTGTAAGGAACACAAATATCAGAGCCGTTGAAGCATGGAGGAGCCAAGATTTGGTAGCTAGCTTCGGTAGGATGAGCACCATCAAAAAATAAGTATTCATGTGCGTTTGGACATGGTCGAGATCGAGCGAGGCATGCTATATTATTGTAAAGTTGTCCTGGTACTGTTATGCAACATGAGCTGTGAACATTGGTCAAACCTGCATGGTATATTATAGAGAGATGCATGTTAAGTTAATTTCAAATACCCTTCTGTTCCACAATAGTAATACAGTATAAACACTTTCATTTTTTTTGTTTTCAAATTAGTTCGAAAACTTTCATTTTTGACATGGTCCAACTTTTATTATATTTCCTTCGTTTTATTTTAGCTGAACCATATTGACTTTTGAAACTATTCACGCACTCCACTTTCACCTTGTTTAATTATTTATAAATAAGGAAAAACATAGTCATGTCGGATCTTGTTAGATTTGTTCTTTCATAATTAATTAGATATATTAATATTCAAAGTTGTACTGTGCGCTCGCAAACGTGGCAAAACCTTTGGGTTACAACTAAAAGACGGAGAAAGTACTTCCTCTATTTTTTTAGTTGCACCACTTACCTTTTCACATTTGCTGAGACACTTATTTGAACGTTAATATCTCTAATTGCGTGTATGTAAAAATTATAAAAAGTATTTGGAATCCTCGTATTGATAAGAATCTAACACAGCCTCTCTTGACTATGTTTTTTTCTTCTTATATTTCCTCCGTTTTGAAATATGTGAAACAATTCTCTCAAAAATCTCTCACATGAAAGAGAGAAGTGTTTCACTTATGTTGGAACGGAGGAAGTATGATGATGCGAGATAGCTTAACAAAGTTGGTTGATGAAATAGTGCCAAAAGGCAAATGACGCAACTAAAAAAAACAGAGTAAGGCATTGATTGATTTCGACATGCATTGCACGCGAATTATTGAAAGCTAATTTCAGTCGAGTCAAAAGAGTAAGAAAAAAGAGCAAGCAAAGAAACGAAGATGAAAAAGCAAGGCATAACAACCACAAACTTACTTATAGACTTTAATTTGCTTGAATTTAGTTTTCAATTTGCCTGAAATTAGCTTTCGGTTTTCGTGCAATGTCTCGTCGAAATCAATTACCGATTTACTTGTAGATTAGATAAAGTATAGGAGGAGTAGCGAGACGAGAGGAAGAGAAAGAATAATTGGAAAAATGGGGGGTTTTTGAGGGATTCGGGGGAACTTCGGGGAAAAAATATTGAAATTACGCAAATTTTAAAGGTCACGTGCAGCGTGTAAGTGATGTGATTCGGTCAACCCCGAATTTTTTGGTCAACCATCCAACTCCGGCAAAACGTAAGATTTTACAATGAAAAATGTTTTAAAAGGTAGTTTTCAATAGTTTTTTTAAGGTACTTTTTCGTAAAAAACGGAATTTAGACAAAAAAACCTTTAATAAAAAGTACTGAACTTTTTTTCTCATTTATAAAAGAGTGCTCCACTAACTCTACCACACCTTCCTTTTACAAAAATAACATTTGACAACCACACAATAATTTAGCTTCTTAAAATATGTGTCTCACTAAATTGTTTAGTTTATTTTCCATGGAGTAATAAAAGAGTCAAGTTGAACAAATGGTTTGAAGGAGAGCAAAACTGTGAAAAGCATGATGTGTGCCCTTCATTTGTAAACATCGAATTTCATAAAGGTGAGACACACTAAATGGTTTGAAGGAGAGCAAAACTGTGAAAAGACATGGTGTGTGCCCTTCATTTCATCATTTGTAAACATCGAATTTCATAAAGATGCGAAACTTTTTGATTGATACCCCACTACACTATTATGCCAATAATAAGTTGCTTGTTAAATGGCTTTTCCTGACTTTCTCATTGACTTTTTTTTGTGTAGTCAAACAATTAAAGGAAGTGTTTGATAAATAATTTTTTAATAGTTGAAAAGGTCAGCTTTTCAGGCAAAAGTCAAACGCTAGTTTTAGTATTTTTTAGTTGGCTATTGAATAAATTTTGTACTATACAACCAAGTGACCAACATTAACGAATGGATTTACCAAACACTATTATAAGCAGTCAATAGTGAAACAACGACTAAATTAAAGAGCTAATAAAAACATGTTAAACCAGCCAAGTGATACAATTAACAGTCAACAACCAATATAACTTTCTAATTTTTGAGTGCGTGTTTAGTTGTCAAAGAAATATAAAAAGTATGAATTGTCAACCAAATAATTCCTACATTTTCTTTTAGTTGTATTATATTGAATTTTAACACTATTTACTAATTTCGTTTTGATCCTCATCATGTATTATTTATATGTAAAGAAAAATATGGTCATGTGGGGTCTTGTAAGATTCGCTGTATTTTCAAGATATCATCTTTTCGTATTTTTTTTTCTTATACGTAATTAGAGATGTTAAAGTTTAAAATTTTCCATTGATAAACGTGCATAGTATTTTGGTACACTAAAAGAAAACGGGGGTCCCCTCAAAAAAAAAAAAAAGAAAACGGGGGAAGTATTTAATTGACATAAACATAAAAGTAATACCTAAATTATAATTTCTATCTCTTGCAGTTAACCAATAAATATATTTCAACCGTCCCCAAATAACCGTCATATTTATTTGACTCTCACAGTCTCTAATCCACTACCTTTTTAGTTTCTCAAACTTAAAAATATTGAAATCATAAGGTAATTAAATGAATATATTAAGAGCTACATCACAATATTATGATATACAATTACATCAGTGAAAATATATGGTCAAAGATTTATAAAAGTTTAGATCCAAAAAGTCAATTATAACATTTACTTGTGAACAAATAGAGTAACTTGCATATCCTTTTTAGAAAACGAAACTCTATCAGAATTGCAAATTAATAAATAGTGTAAAAACTACTTCTATATACTCCCTCTGGTTTCTATTAGTTTACCCATTTTAATTTTATGGTACATATTTACCGATACACTAATTTAAACCTTAAAATTATCAACAAGTAAAAATTACAAAAAGTTGATATTTGGATAATACACATTGAGATGAATCTAACAAGATCTCACATGACTATATTTCTCCTTAAGTACAAATCACAAAAGATAGTCAAAGTCATGTATATAAATAGTATTAAAAGTCAAAATGGATAAATTAATAAAGATCGGAAGGAGTATATTATTGTAATTAATGAATAACGGAGTATATAGACGATGATTGACTTACCATACTTAACAGGATTTTTAAATGCATCATCGCTCAAATCATAAATGTTGCCACGAGTGAAGTACGAGTCTGAGTATGTGGAAGTCAAAGCTTGTATCATGGGACCAAATCGATCGTTGAACATTGTTGCATTTGAATTTTTACCATCATCACACCATGTCTCATCATGCCCACCATTTTTACGATAAGCTGGAATACACCCAAGTGGACCTATCTCCAACACTAAGAATTTTCTAGCTCCAAGTTCATGTAGTATCTGAGAAAATACAGCATGTCAACGTTCACACAAAAACTCTTTAAAGTGACTTCCGAATTTTATTTTGAAGTATAGCTAAATACTCCCTCTGTTTGTTTTTAACATTCTTATTCTCCTGTGTGCGTCTCCTAATACACCTTTTTGAACTTAAATATCTTTTATTATATAGTAGTAAAAAGTATAACGATTGAATATTAATAATATACTAATTGATTGAGAAGATTCTCTCTAAGTATGAATAGTGCCAAGATTCCAAGTGAGAAAGATAGAAAAAAACAAAGGGAGTATCAAACAATTTTTTTTAAGGTGAATCAAACAGTTTATTTGAAAACATTACATTCAATAATTTCTTTGATATTGTTTGACAATTGAATAATCTCTCTGTTTCTTTTCACATACTGCACTTTAACTATTATATTCATAACGAAATTTATAATCATGTGAAATTTTGTTAAATTTGTCTCAAGAGTTAATGGGACTTTAATTACCTAAACTTTGTATTAAGAGCCTCCTGTTTTGTTGTTTAGGGTTAAAAATCTTAAATTGATGAAAATTATAACTCCTTTAACTTTTGTATCTATTCAGTTTGAATTGTAAGCCGCCACACTAAATTACAATAAAAAAAATCTTTAGTTTTAGTTTGAACTATTATTGAAATATGATGTTTTTGGCTCTATCGTAGGAGATATATTTTTTAATTTACTTTTATTTTGGTCAAGTACAACAATAATTGACAATATATATAATTAAATAATTTTTAATTACTTTTGAATGTGAAAATTCGTAATTCAATCTCAATGGATAGAAAAAATAACGGAGTTATTACTTACATCAATTTAATAATATTCCCTAACCCTAAACATTAAAAGATCTTTAACCCAAAACTTTATGAAAGTTTAGGTCGTTAAAGTACCCTTAACTATTTGTCTCAACATATATAATCAATATATCAATATACAATACCTTACCAAAGATCGTCCAAGAGGAGTTCACTCGATCTGTGAATTCTCCTTTATATGGTTTTAAGAGTTACTAAAGCCCAGTTTAGTATTCGTTTAATTTCAGTTTGTCGTTTGTGTATTATATCGTTAGTTTATAATTCAAATTTGCGAATTCCATTGATGTAAAAAAAATGAAGAAGACAATATGACTATCGCTCTCATCCCGCCTCCACTCTTAACTTTAGACAATTTTGTAAAATTTAGGTTATGTTCTTTTCAACTTATTGAAGCACTCTAGTGCTTATTTCAGATTTGATCAGATCAGATCTGAAAAGTTCATATCAGATCAGATCAGATCAGAAAAAATCAGATCAGATAAGATCAGAAGAAATCAGATCAGATCAGAAAAGTTCAGATCAGATCAGATCAAAAAAGAAATAACAGATTGCATGAGTTGGGTAAATCAGAAAAGTTCAGATTAGATCAGACCAGATCAGAAAAGTTCAGATCAGATCAGACCAGATCAGAAAAGTTCTGGTCAGATCAGAAAAGTTCAGATCAGATCAGATCAGAAAAATTCAGATCAGACCAGACGAAAATAACATAGCCGTACTCTGAATTTACTTAACTTACACGTTGAACAAAGAAAATATTTAGAATATTTGGGGATAACTTAAGGAATAATTTAAGCTTACCCTTAATTTATCTGATAATCCACCAATAAGGAGCTGGGCAAACTCTTCAGGACTTTGAACTGGCGTATTAAAATAGTTAAGGAGGTAATCGTTGCTGCCAGCCCACACGAGGAATATGGAGCTGGCTAAGTGTTGAGACAGATCTGCTGGATTTCCAAATCTTGGGCGCAACTCGTTACTAATTGTTTCTTCGAAGAAGATAAGCTGTTGATCAAAAGGTACGCAGCCCTGCAAAATTTAAATTTAATAACCACTTTTAGTTTATGGCGAAAAAATACTCCCTCCATCCTAAAATATGTATTATACAAAATTTTATAATCTCCAATGTATTACATTAACCCTTAACAACTTTAACTACATATTATCGCCGCTTTAATTTACTTGCAATAAGGCGATAGGGGGAGGTACAATAATTTAGGTGAGGAGAGAGAGGGGGGAAAAGGTGACCATTGTAATAAGGAGAGAGATAGAGAGAAAGAATATCCAAAAGAAGTAGTGTTAAAAGTAAATTGGAACAACCCAAAATAGAGAGTGTTGCAAGTAGATAAGAACGAAGGAATTATTAATAGGATATTAAACTTTTATAGATGGAAATACACATTAAGATGGATTTAAATCGAGTTTAAGCTAAGTTATGATATTCTAATTAAAGACTTATATATACAATTATTATCTGAGGACGAAGGGGACATCATATATAAGAGGGGAGTTTGACCACATACAAATTCACTAAGATTCAATCTAATTTACAATAGGTGGATTGGACTAGCCCACATGTGGAGAATTTTCCAAGTCTGTGCAAAGTATTGTCCCACATCGTTAGAAGTAGGGGTGAAAGGACTAGTTTAATTATAAGTCTAGACTCTAGTAAGCTACTACTTCTATTAATAATTGGTATTAATAATTGGTTTTCGGATGAAACCTTACTAGACTTGTGGTTAAGTTTGTCATCGCCCCTCACTTTATGTGTTTTATCTGAACAATTCAGTTTACTGTTTCAAAATACTTGACACAATGTAAATTTTTGCATTAAGTTTGACTTTAATGTATATCTTTTAAATATCAACTTGTAACATATCAATGGTTAAAATCTTACTAATATATTAAAAGGTGTTCCTTAACAAAGAACGGTGCCACGTGGCGCGCTCCCTAAGGGCACTCCATGTAATTCACATACAATTAAAAAAATTAGAAATTGCATAGTATAGGGTTCGATCCCGTGACCTGAAGTTTATATACTAAAGTCTTAACCACTAGACCAAGTGATATTGAGTGTTATCGTCTCCAAGTATAATGTTAATCAAAGAAAAATTTCCTTACCCGGGGCATAGCCCGGGCCTAATAACTAGTTATGTTTTAAAAAGCGTGATATTAAGTCTAAGCACCATAAATATAATAAAAGCAAAAAATAACTTTGAAATTCGGATACGTGATTTATTTGAATATCTCGAGTTATCAAATGTATTACCGAACCCTGTCCTGTTTCTGGTAGTATGCCACAGCCGCCGGATGCATAGGTGTACCCTGTCTCGGACCTTGGTTCTCTACGATAGGCTAAAGGGTATTCTGGCAATCCGAGATATTCAGCTACATGTAGCAAAAATCATAGATTATGTTACTTATGTACAACTGATATAGCGGAATCCAGGATTTAACCTGGTGACCTTAAAGTTACAAGGTGAATCCTCAACCAACTACACCAAGCAAGCTTGGTTACGTAAAGTTGAATATATTATCCTAAATAAATTTTCTAGATATTTATCTACACATCCATAGTTTCCTCAGAGGAAAAATTTGCATCGTTTATCACATTATATACATACATATTACGAATAAATCTAATACTTGTATATATATATATATATATTCTCAATTATACGAATGGTTTAGAGTTACAAGACTTGTTCATTAGAGTTATACCCCCGAAAAAACTTCGAGCCCAAAAAAAAAAATTTATTTTTTTTTATTTTTTTTCTAATATTTTTTTGAAGTTACATCACTTTTTCATTAGAGTTACATCACTTGTTCATTAGAGTTATAGCGCGTAAATCCATTCTCATTTCTCATGTAAGTATGAATTCTCATATATATATATATATATATATATATATATATATATATATATATATATATATATATATATATATATCACTATTATTTAGTTTGTAAGGATAATCCGAGTTATGTTACACGCATAGTAGCTATGACCTTATGTCCAGAGTCCATACATGTAAAGTCAGTAAATTAAAATTGTGAAAATTGAGGACTGAACATTTTGGATAAGTTATTAATCTTTTGGATAAGTGAGGCTTATTAAATGAGGGAGAATAGCACATGGCAGTCAACAATTTCACTAACTTAGAGCGTAAGTTTGTTCTTACATACTGTAATTTTTTTTGAGGGGTTCTTACATACTGTAAATTACAACTAGTATTTTGTCCCGTACGATGCTTTAGGTTATTACCGTAAACAATACATTATTATTCATAAATTTCATAATTTAGGTATGAGTTTGAAAATAATAGCTTTAAAGTAATTGGTGAGAGAATATATCAATAGTCTCTTGTTAGTACCTTAAGTCTTTTTAGTTAAATATAATTATATAGTTTTATTATATTATATTATATATGAAATATTAGACAATAAAGGTATAGTGTATTGATGACAAAGCTCTCACTTTCATTTCAAATGTACGTGTTCGATAGGAATTTGATCTAGATCCAGTGATATCTTTTTGGTGTAATTTTTTTGTTAATTAATCTTAATGTAAATAGTTTTATTACAGTAAGGATTATAAATAATAGGGTAAGTTCTTTTACAAACCGAACTAATGATATCGATATAGAATAGCATTAATAGTCTCGAAATTAATTGGCACAATGTTCTATACTAATATATTAAAAGTGTTGGACTGAATCACTTAGATTCAGTCCCTATTGCTTGCCAACACATCAGCTCAGCTCATAAAAGTTAGCTCAGCTTGATTGTTAGCTATTAAGTAATCTGTTGTAACTACTTTGCCATGTCAGCAACAATTCTGTTACAATTCTTTGCTTTCGTAGTTATAATTCAGTTGTATAAATACTGAGGTTGTAATTCATTTCTAGATAATAATACAATACAACTGATCATTTTCTTTTCTCTCTCTAAAATAAAGATGAGTTTTCTCTTACATTCATATTCTGCATTATTATGAATCTGAGCAAATCAATCTGAATTTGATAAATTCATCATGGTATCAGAGCACACAGAAAAGATCTTAGCTCTATTGTTGCAGAAAATCTAAATCAAAAATGAGGTTTGAAATCTTTTGCTGAATTTCTGAAATCTGAGGTCTGTTCTTCATAATTCCTGCCTGTTCTTCGTAATTCTTGCTGAATTGAGTATATTTTTTCAACAATTTGTTGAAATTATTGATCTGATTCTGATTCTGAGAATTGTTGATAGTTTGATCTTGAATTCTATCTCGAAAATTGTTCTTCATCTCTTGTGCAATTATCTTTGTTCGATTAATTGCTTAGCCGAATTTCTTCTCATTCAAATCTGATTCTCATTTCCTCAGTTGAAACTTCTCAAACCTGAATTTCTAAACCTGAAAACTTCAATTTCATCTGAAAATGATGGATTCAAATGATGTTACATCTGAAAACAACAATTCTAGACAAAATTCTGGAACTAGACTTTTACCAAATCAAGATCCTACAAGTCCTTATTACTTGCATCCTTCGATAATTCTGCTTCACAACTTGTTTCACTCAAGTTCAATGGTGAAGGTTATGGGGATTGGAAGAGGAGTATGATGATTTCTTTGTCATCTAAAAACAAGTTAGGCTTTGTTGATGGTTCTATTGAAGAACCTACTTCAACTTCTCCTCTTCACACAGACTGGTCTAGATGTAATGATTTGATCATTTCTATGTTACTTTTCAATCTTGATACTACAATTGCTAGAAGCGTTTTGTATTTTCAAACTGCTCGAGAAATTTGGACTGATTTGGAAGAAAGATATGGATATGTTTCTGGTCCACAAATTTTTTCTCTGGAACAACAGATTGCTACTCATACTCAGGGTACTCTATCCATTTCAGAGTTTTTTACAGAACTCAAAGCTCTTTGGGATAAGCTTAGCATGGCTAATCCATTACCTACTTGCACCTCGCAACAATTGTACTTGTAATCTTACTCAGAAGATTTATAAGATGCAGCAAGATCATAGACTAATGCAGTTCCTTATGAAGCTGGGAGATCAGTTTACTGCTGCTAGAGGCAATATGTTAATGTTGAATCCTCTTCCTACATTGTCTCATGCCTACAGACTACTAGTTCAAGAAGAAAGGCACAAAGAGCTCAGTGCTCTTTCACAATCTTCTCATGATGCTATTGCTTTAGCAGTTGATAGAAGGAGATTTCCTGACCAGAATCAATCTTACAGACATTTCTCTCACAATAGTTCTTATAATGGTGGTCCAAATAAGATGACAGGTGCTAAAAGAGCTTCCATGTACTTCTGTGATCATTGTAAGATTCCTGGTCACAGCAAGGAACGTTGCTTCAAATTAAATGGTTATCCTCCTGGTTGGACTGGTTTTAAAGACAAAGGCAAAAGGATAGCTGCTGCTGTTCATACTGAAGAACAACAATTTGGTCACAAGTCTCCAGAACAGTCTCCTATGATCACTGTGGATCAATATCAGCATTTATTGAGCCTTATTGAAAAGACTCAACAACAACCTTCTCAACCTGAACAACTGGATTCATCTTGTCATGCTCTAATGGCAGGTATATCTTATTGTTTTTTATCTTGCTCTAACACTAGCTGGATATTGGACAGTGGTGCCTCAGATCATATGTGCTATAATTTGCTTATGTTTGACACATACACCTCCATCAAGCACAAAGCAACTTATATTACTGTTCCTGATGGAAGAAAGATCTTGATACATAATATTGGCACTATCACTCTTGCTGATGAAATCAAGCTTCACCATGTGCTTCATGTCCCTGATTTTCAATACAACTTGTTATCTGTAAACAAGTTATGTTCAGACTTGCAATGTACTGTATCTTTCTCAGCTACTCAATGTTTTATTCAGGGCCCTTTGATGAAAAGGCCTCAGGTTCTTGGTAATGTGGAAGCTGGTTTATACAGTGTGCAGCCTTCAGAAGCTAATTCTTCTACTTCTTATGAGGCATCTACTACTACTTCTCATCAAGCTTGTCTTACTGCTCTTGATCAAGCTCAACTTTGGCATCTCAGATTGGGACATGTTCCTTTCTCTCATCTATCTGCAATAAATTCTGATTTGATGATTTCATCATGTAAATATGATACCATATGTCAAGTCTGCCCTGCTGCAAGACAAACAAGGCAATCCTTTCCAATAAGTAGCATCAAAACTGTTAGAAAATTTCAGATGATTCACTTGGATACTTGGGGTCCATATCAACATCTTACTTACAATAGATGTAATCTGTTTCTCACTCTTGTTGATGACTTTACTCGAGCAACATGGACTTTTATAATGCACAATAAAACTGAAGCGGTTGGTATTCTTCTCTCCTTTATACAATATGTTAAAACTCAGTTTGATTCTTCTATTGCATATGTGCGTTCTGATAATGCTCTAGAATTGACTGAAGGAGATATGAAGAAGGTATATCTTGATCATGGTATTGTTCATCAGACTAGTTGCCCTGACACTCCACAACAGAATGGTGTTGTGGAGAGAAAGCACAGGCACCTATTGGAAACTGCCAGAGCCTTGCAATTTCAATCTAAATTGCCTATTAAGTATTGGGGTGAGTGCATTCTTTGTGCTACTTACCTCATTAACAGAATGCCTCTTGCTAGTATCAAAATGCTCACACCCTATGAGAAATTATATGGCCATAAACCTTCTTATGATCATTTAAAAGCTTTTGGGTGCTTATGTTTTGTGAACACTTCTAAAGTTCACAGATCCAAATTTGATGCTAGAGCTTCTCCATCTGTCTTCATTGGATATTCTTCCACTCAAAAAGGTTACAAAACTCTTAATCTTACCACTTCTACTATCACTGTTTCCAGAGATGTTCACTTTCATGAACATCACTTTCCCTTTCATTTTCATACACCAATTACCACCCATTCTTCTCCTAATACTACCTTTCCTACTACCATCTTCTTACCTACTACTACTCCCCTATCTCCATTATCATTTGCTGATCTTCCTGACGTTCTTCACACTCCCACAGACACTGTGACAGCTTCTTCTCCACAGACATCACCTTCCACTTTTTCTCCACAGACATCACCTCTCTCTTCTTCTCCAATATCATCTATCCCTTCTTCTCCTCCTGCTACTCTTCCTCTTAGAAAAACCACTAGAGTTTCTAAACTTCCTACTTATTTGGATGACTACACTTATTCTCTAGGCAAGCATTGGTGTAACTTGGTTCATTATCAGTCATTGCCATCCTCTCACACAGCTTTAGTTACTTCTATTTCTGGCATTACAGAACCTACATCTTATAAACAAGCTTCCTTGCAACCTATCTGGGTAGAAGCTATGGAAAAGGAAATTCAAGCTCTCAATGACAATCAAACATGGTCAGTTGTCACTCTTCCTCCTGGTAAAAAACCCATTGGATGCAAATGGGTCTACAAAGTTAAGTTGAAAGCTGATGGAACCCTAGAAAGATGTAAAGCTAGGCTAGTAGCTCAGGGCTTTACTCAGAAATATGGGGTAGATTTTGAGGAAACTTTTTCACCTGTTGTCAAAATGTCAACCATCAGGTGTGTGCTTGCTGTTGCTGCTAGTAGAGGTTGGTCTATCTTCCAACTAGATATCAATAATGCCTTCTTGCATGGAGAACTTCATGAAGAAGTCTACATGAAAATGCCAGCTGGTATTCCTAATCCAGACAACAAAGTTTGTAGGCTAACCAAGTCATTATATGGCTTGAAGCAAGCCAGTAGACAGTGGTTTGCTAGACTCCTCATTGAGTTACAAAAGCAAGGCTTTCAACAGTCAAAAAATGACTACTCCCTATTCATTAAAAGGCAAGGCATTGACATCACTATAGCCACAATTTATGTTGATGATATTCTGCTTACTGGCACTAATAGAACTGTCATTGATGAGTTAAAGAATCATCTTCACATGGTGTTCAGCATTAAGGATTTAGGCTCAGTTCATTATTTTTTAGGGATGGAAATCTCTGCAGTGCCTTCAGGGTTTATCATGACTCAGAAGAAATTCACTCAAAGTTTTTTACTTGATAGTGGTTTTGATCTCTCTAAAGGTGCTGCTACTCCCTTTCCTATTAATACTAAACTTCACTTGGATGTTGGTGAGCTTTACTCTGAGCCAGAACTTTATAGATCTTTGGTTGGCAAACTCAACTTTCTCACACATACAAGGCCAGATCTTTCCTTTGCTGTTCAGTCCCTAAGCCAGTTCATGCATCAACCTAGGCTTCCTCATGTTGAAGCTCTTAGACATGTTCTTTGTTATGTCTCTTCTACTGCAGGCCAGGGGATTTTGTTGCAAGCTACACCCTCTCTTACACTCCAAGCATTCTCAGATAGTGATTGGGCTGCTTGCCCAAACACTAGGAAATCTGTCACAGGTTATATTCTCCTATTGGGGCAATCTCCAATTTCTTGGAAGTCCAAGAAACAAGGGACTATTTCTAAAAGTTCCTCTGAGGCAGAATATAGGGCTATGGCATCTGCAGCAGCTGAAGTCACCTGGTTGGTTAGACTCTTACATGAGTTAGGTGTGGATAATTTAACTCCTGTCACTTTGCATTGTGACAATCAGTCAGCTCTACACATTGCAAAGAATCCAGTCTTCCATGAGAGGACTAAACATATAGAGATTGATTGTCATTTCACTCGTGACAAGGTTATGGAAGGTCTAATTCAACTCTCATATGTTCCTACAACATCTCAGCTTGCTGATGTTCTAACTAAGATCTTGCCTGGTCCTAAACATCAAGAACTATTGTCCAAGCTTGGTGTTGTTTCACCCTCCTCAAGCTTGAGGGGGGGTGTTGGACTGAATCACTTAGATTCAGTCCCTATTGCTTGCCAACACATCAGCTCAGCTCATAAAAGTTAGCTCAGCTTGATTGTTAGCTATTAAGTAATCTGTTGTAACTACTTTGCCATGTCAGCAACAATTCTGTTACAATTCTGTTGCTTCTGTAGTTATAATTCAGTTGTATAAATACTGAGGTTGTAATTCATTTCTAGATAATAATACAATACAACTGATCATTTTCTTTTCTCTCTCTAAAATAAAGATGAGTTTTCTCTTACATTCATATTCTGCATTATTATGAATCTGAGCAAATCAATCTGAATTTGATAAATTCATCAAAAAGACGAGTATGACAACGTATACACGCTACGTGACACCTCTATTACTCCACTAGAATTGTCCAATGTGTACATATGTCATGTCAACTACCAAAAGAAAATTGGCTTGCAATAAGATTTGAACCCGTGACATCTGGCTATTATCATAACACAATTACCATCTCAACCAACTTTTAATCATACTTTAAATGTCCAAATTATTATATTTGTACCTTTTAAATGTTGAGTTTTTTAATTATATTTTAATGCAAATGGAAAAAAAATGCATATTAAGTTCAGAAAAAAATACCACCCGAAGCAACGCTCGGGCCTAAATACTAGTTCTTACATGAAACCAAACAACCATTGGAAATAGTTAAACAAGACATGAGTATCGTAGTACCTATAAGATCTGCGAAAGTTTTGCCGTCGCTGAATCTTCCGGTGACGCCGCCGGGGAAGTTAATACCGTATGGTCGGTAATTAGCCCTAGCAGGAGAGAGCAGAAGATGGTTGTTATTACCAGCATCAGATAATGAATCACCGAAGACATACAAGGCAGGAACAAGAGGTTGTGAGCTACATTGTCTAGAAAATAGTGGGGAGAAAACTAACAACGCAAGGAAAAATGGCAACATTTTTTTTTGGTCAAGTGAGGTGAGGAGTTGATGAGTACTTGAAGATGAGTATATCCACTTCAAATTGTGAACTCGTATATATAGTAGTTTTAGAAGAGTAGAGTATAATCACGCAATGCAGATAAATAAATGGTGTGTATTATTATATATCCATCATGTAGCATGCATAATTATTAGTTATTAACAATATGCTATAATATGTTCAAGGCATCAAGCACCAAAATTCATTTTGTATAAATAAATTCTTATGTAACATGGTATTGATTTAATAAAGTTGGGTTGACTATACTTTTATAGACTTCATATATCTTCTACTCCTTTTTCTGTTTTCTAGGCTAAAGCGTTTCAACTAATAAAAATTAGATGAATTAGTTTCATAGTTTGTGATAAGGTTTTTGCTGGGAAAATATCTATATCACAGGATATTATATGTATATATAACATCTAATGTCAAAGAATGTTTTTAGGTTTAATTTGTTTTGTCTGCCTTTTCATTGTCTTTCTCAGAATATGTATTACATCAATCCTTGACATACAAGGATTCTCCTCGAATAAGGAAATACATACAAAGGATATCAAGCATATTATCTTTGTTGCCTAATATATCTCAATACCCCCCCTCAAGTTGGAGCATGGGGATCATAAATGCCCAACTTGGAAAGAAGAGTGTCGAACTGCAATTTTCCGAGAGCTTTGGTGAAAATGTCGGCGAGCTGAGCCGTGGTATGGACATAGGACGGAGCAATGAGACCCTCCGTGATAGCATCACGCACGAAATAACAATCAACCTCTATGTGTTTCGTGCGTTCGTGGAATACATGATTCTTGGCAATATGCAGTGCAGATTGACTGTCACAGAACAAGCGAATAGCAGTGGGATGATTGACACCCAAACTCAATAATAAACCTTTCAACCATTTTAATTCACAAGTGATGGCCGCCATGGAGCGGTATTCGGCTTCAGCCAACGAACGAGACACAGTTGCTTGCTTTTTGGTCTTCCAGGCAATAGGAGAAGCACCAAGAAAGACAAGCCAACCAGTAAGAGAGCGGCGAGTAAGAGGACATGCCGCCCAATCAGAATCACACCATCCCGAAAGGGATAAGTCACTGTCAGCACGTAACAGAATACCCTGGCCAGGAGTGCCTTTCAGATATCGAATGACATGTAAAGCAGCTTCCCAATGATCAATACGAGGAGCTTGCATAAATTGAGGGAGAATATGCACAGAGTAGGCCAAGTCAGGACGAGTAACAGATAGATATATAAGGCAACCAACAAGGCGATGATAAGACTCAGGATCATCGAGCAAGGCACCTGTAGCAAGACCCAGTCTGTGGTTTTGCTCAATAGGAAAGCCAGCAGGCTTAGAACCTAAAAGACCAGCTTCAGAAATTATATCCAAAGTGTATTTGTGCTGACAAAGAAACAAACCAGAGGAGCTACGAGCCACCTCAATACCAAGGAAATACTTCAAAGCACCCAAGTCTTTCATTTTGAAACAGTCAGATAGATAGGCTTTGAAAGCCTCCAAAGCAGCTGAATCATTCCCAGCAACAATAAGATCGTCCACATACACTAACACATTAAGTTGAACAGAACCCTGATTGAAGGTAAATAGAGAATAATCAGAGTAGGACTGAAGAAAGCCATACCCTGTGAGAGCAGTAACAAGTTTAGAGAACCAACACCGAGGAGCCTGTTTGAGACCGTAGAGGGACTTGCGGAGACGACATACCATATTAGGTTGAGATGCTTCAAATCCAGGAGGCAGTGTCATGTACACCTCCTCCTCTAAATCACCATGAAGGAAAGCATTATGAACATCCATTTGATGGAGTTCCCAATTCTTAGCAGCAGCAATAGCAAGAAAAGCCCGAACAGTAACCATCTTAGCAACTGGGGCAAATGTTTCAGAGTAGTCAATGCCTTCTTGTTGATGATTCCCAAGAACCACCAAACGTGATTTCTGACGATCAAGATTGCCGGCAGAATCAAACTTGTTGCGATAAACCCACTGACTACCAAGCTAAGGGCCCGCTTTCCCGGAGGGAGAGGAACCATGGTCCAAGTACCATTCTCCTCTAAAGCGCGAATCTCATCATTCATAGATTTGCGCCATCATGCATCCTGCATAGCCTCCTTAAAAGATTTCGAATAGATGTTAGAGCAGCAATAAACTTTCGATATTTCACAGAAAAACTTTGACAGTTAATGTAATGAGCTATAGGATAGGGGTTACCTGAGGAATGCGGAGGAACGAAAGCAGAAGAAGATGGACTCGGTACTTGTATATTATTAGTAACATAATCTCGGAGAAGAATAGAAGGTGTTTTAGTTCTGTGACAGTGGCCCAAGTCGAGGGAAGTGGCAGCGGCAGCGGGCCCAGTTGAAGGACCAAGATTAGAGGAGTGAGAAGAGGGAAGATTTTCATTTGTGGGGTGGGGAGAAGGCTGAATCGTGGGATCAGAAGAAGGCCCAGATGCAGCAGCGGCTAAAGGAGAGGAGGAATCGGCGAGAGTGGGCTCAATGGGTAATGGGTCATTTGTGGGAGTTGGAGAACCAAAAGAGGAGGTACAGGGCTAGGTAGGAGTGGTAGTGGGCTGAGCGTGAGTTGGTAAGGAAGGAGAATGGGTATTTTGTGAAGGAGGAAGAGAGGGGGGCTCAAAGAATGTTTTTAGGTTTAATTTGTTTTGTCTGCCTTTTCATTGTCTTTCTCAGAATATGTATTACATCAATCCTTGACATACAAGGATTCTCCTCAAATAAGGAAATACATACAAAGCATATCAAGCATATTATCTTTGTTGCCTAATATATCTCAATATCTAATCTTTAATAATTCAACATCTTGACTTTTACACTATTTATATACTAACTTTTACTAAATTTTTCTCCACTATATATAAGACCTAGCTATGTTATCATGTACTATATTTGTTGGATTAGTGTGAATGTATATAGATATATGTATGGTGAAACTAATGTATAGACAAGCGTGAAAATCAATCAAAAAGTTGTAATTATACAAGAAACGGAGGAAGCAAAAGTTCAGCTTATTAATAATATTCGAAATATTTTAAATTTATAACATGTCAAGGAATTGATAGATAATCAAAAAAGAAAATATTTAAATCAAGATAATACGTTTTGATGGATTTATAAAAAAATGGACGAAACTTGATGTTTGGATGAAATCCATAGAAATTTAGGTGAAGATGAAAACATTTTTGAAAAATTAAAAAGTAAACGCTTTTGCAAAAAGAAAGGGAAAAAGAATTTGCTAATACAATACTCCATCATTTAGCACGATGATGAGTAAATGAATGCATGAAAACTTTTTAAATTCTTTAAGCATTGTTGTTTCTGTGCAGTACTTACATAATATATATGTCTTAAGTCAACGAATAGAGCTAAGTGCATTGGCTCTTGTTCGATTATTTTCATACGTTGTTATATAAATTTATCTATTTGTTTTTTTTTTTGATAGATTTGTTATATGAACTGATTGGTCCTTCAATTCGATGAGCAACAACTATACATAAATTAAATTTAGGTAGTATGTGTTGGTAATTTCGACAAGAATTGATTGGTCCTTTCGATCCATGTAACATCTCTATCAATTCATATAACAATTAAATCTGTTACTTTCTTTTTGTTCAAATTTAGCGTTTGAAATGAGATAGGGATCATGGTTGTTTGATATGCAATGCGTAGTAAAAATCATAATAAGTTGATACTAATTAGTTCTCTTCATGATCTCTTTGTTTTACTAATTGGGACATATTGCCATTTGAAGGTGTTCTCTTTAAGGGACATTTGACCTTTATTCTATGCAAATTATCAATGCATAACTTTGAGCAGTATTAACATTTTTTATTAGGTATAAGTAAAAGTTATTAAAAAAATGTTATCTTGAAAATAAATATTTGTAACGAATCTAACAAGATCCTATGACTATAATTTTTCTTACGTATAAGTGATAAAAGATGGTCAATAAATGTAGAACATGTAGATAGTGTCAAAAATAAAAAATAACATGACTAAGAAAAAAGGAAATATATATGATCGATAAATTAACACACCTAATTCATACTTTTATCTCTTACTTTTACTCTCGTTCTCTCTACCTTATGTTTGACCAACTTTAGCATACACTACACATTTTACTAGTAAATTTATAAGCCTCTAAAGCCTGGTCCACTTACAAGGCGAAAGGAAATTCCATACTATATAGACAACCATAAAAGTAAGTTCTCTAGCTTATACGTCAGTATTTTCTCTCTTCTTTTTCCAATAGGAGACAACTCACATGTGGGTAACCTATCGAGTTTTATAACTCATAGTCTCATACTAACTACTAGCTTTTCAAAATTAGTTTTTTAGGCTCAAACCTCTTTTTCAATCCCTTTTTCAATGAAATTCTCCCATTAGAAGTTGAGACTAGTCAAATCTCTCTTTTTGCCAGAAATAACTCCTTAAACTCAAATCTATGTCAATCAAACAACCACGATCCCTATCTCATTCCAAACGCTATGTAGATATCTTACGATCCAAAGACCATTTTTTAGTTAGGGGGAGAGCCAAAAGAAATGAGATAGACTTTTTTTTTTCTTGAGGGTTGAGATAGTCGTTATAGTCTTGTAGATGAGATTGACACTATACATTCAATAAAAAGTAGAAAACTAACTCAGATGTAAAGGCATGCATGTACATTAATGTATAATGTTCTTTTTATATCAAGTTATCGACTAAAAAATATAGAGGAGAGGGAGAAGGAGAGGTTAGAAAGTGGTTTAATATAATACGTCCCCTTCCAAGAGATTGCTGTGAAGTTTGCGCAGATATGTCCAAATAAATGTATGTTTTATTTAATTCAATGTGAATCGCGCGAGCAGGAATTTTATGAGAAATTTATATTTGAATTAGTCAGATATTCATAGTTTTCTTCTTCTCGGGCAAGTTGATTAGCATGAAGTGCAATAATTAAAAGGAACATTTTTATACTAATCCGAAAGATTAGGGAGTAAATTATAATTTTTACATGAGATTGGATCTTTCATTTTCCTTAAGCGTTGTGCATGGATCGGCAACTGGCCAGAACTCGATATCAGATTTGAGTAATATATACTTGATAACACGATGTGCCGGAGTCATGATTTCTCCTTTCTTGTTTTTTTTTTGTTACCTCTTTGTTTTCCACACATATCAAAGATGAAGGGTACGTTCATGATGGGACAGAGTCATATGTTGAGATTTTAAGATAAAGGAAAGAGATGGAACAAGGAGAAAATCGATAACTGCATACTTGAATTAATGAGTGAGAAGAAGTGCCTTTTAAATAGGCAAACAAAGAAACTAAATCTCCTAAAACAAAGCAACTACCTAAGCTACTTGAACGTGGAGTGCAACTACTTAGTGCCCCACTTCTTTAGCTACCAACCCACATGATTAATACTAAGTAAAACAAACCGATTTTCTAGAACCCACTAATTAATTAGAAATATGCATAAACATAAAATAGTAATTAATAATATTTTGGAGCATAATCCAACACACCCCCTTCCTTCAAAATTGGTCTTGAAATTATTTTATTTTATTTTTTTAAATTTTTATGAAGTACTTTCCTTCATATGTGATGCACTTCTCATCACCAAACATTTGTTGATGCACTTCTCACCAACACCGTCGATGCACTTCTCACCAACTATCTATTTGTGGAGCACTTCTCTCCAACACGGTGCACTTCTCACCCATCGCTCTAAAATAATGTTTCTTCTTCGGCTACTTGTGCCATGCTTGCTTGCTCTTCATTTTGTGATCTACAATGTTTCGCCAAATGCCTAATTTTTTTGCATTTAGAACATTGTGTTTTTCCCTTATGCCAACATTCATTTTCCTCGTGACCGAGCTTCTTACATACACCACATTGATGAATTTTACCTTTCCCCTTAGAATAAGAAGTCTTGGCCAGCTCCTTCACCTTTGGTTGAGTCATCATTTTCTCCTCTCATTTGTCGTCTTTGATCAATGGCATGGAGTGCATTGATCAACTCTCCAAAAGTTAAAGTAGACAATTTTTTTGAATCTTCAAGAGTAGAAATTTTGGTTTCATACCTATCCAGAAGAGTTACTAGAAGCTTGTCTACTACTCTTTGACTTGAAAAATCACCACCAAGGAGCTTTATTTAATTAACAATAGCCATCATTCGGTTTCCGTACTCCTTAGCACCTTCGGAAATTTTCATGCTTAGCATCTCAAACTCCCTTTTGAGATTTAAAATTTGCATCAACTTGGTTTGACTATTGCCTTCAAACTCCTCCTTGACCTTTTCCCACGCCTCTTTCGGAGTTTCACATGACATTATAAGTGTGAAAATCCCTTCCGACAATGCCGAATGTAAGCAAGAGAGCGTCCTTGGCTACTTTGCCATATCTTCTTCGTATTTTTTTGTTTGATCTACGGTGGGATTATTTAGAAGAGTGGAGGGAGTAGCATCATTTTCTACCACATCCTATAAACTCAAATCTTTTAATTAAGCTTTCATTTTTATAGCCCAAGAGTGGTAATTTTCACCATTGAATATGGGAATAGGAAGAGAAAAATTGCTTGATGTCATTTGACATGATTTTAACCCCCAATTTTTTTAAAAAATTGGTGTTTGAACCGCACAAACCCTCTAGATCATTTTGGCTCTGATACCATGTTGAGATTTTAAGATAAATGAAAGAGATGGAACAAGGAGAAAATCGATAACTGCATACTTGAATTAATGAGTGAAGAAGTGCCTTTTAAATAGGCAAACAAAGAAACTAAATCTCCTAAAACAAAGCAAATACCTAAGCTACTTGAACGTGGAGTGCAACTGCTTAGTGCCCCACTTCTTTAGCTACCAACCCACATGATTAATACTAAGTAAAACAAACTGATTTTCTAGAACCCACTACTTAGCACTAATTAATTAGAAATATGCATAAACATATACTTGGAGCATAATCCAACATCATATAGTGTTGAGGATGAAGTAGTTATCCTAGTTGATAGAATATCGTATATGATATTATTGCAGTGATTGAAGTCTAGTACTAGGAGATCTGATTGTTAAGAGTATAACCCATATGTGAGTTGGGACTAGTTGTCCCACATTAAAGAAATAGGGAAAAAATGACTAACATATAAGATTGGTGGACTATTCCACCTATTATGTATTGGTTTTAGGATAGAACCTACTGAACTTGTATGTATCTGTTCGGCTCGTTACACTTTTTCGAGTTTTTTCCACAAGTATTGTGCACAATTTAAGTATAACTTTTCATTTAATTTCTATAATATAGAATTGAACTTTGCTATGCTCGCCTTTAGAAAAATTCGAGCCGAGCTCAAATAGTTTGTGAGCCGAGCTCAAATAGTTTGTGAGCCAGTTAGACTCATTAACACCAGTAGTTCCACTGATTTCTTAAAGTATTTTGCCAACTTCAATTACCGACTTATTTCAATAGGTTATTAACTCTTCAGATGGAAGTTCCTCCCGTATTATCTTTCTCTTTGTGCAGAACCTAGTTCTATATATAGATGTGGTACTTTTTTTTTTTTTGAGGAATAGGGAAGGGATGATTTCATTAATTATAAAACATTATAGGAGTACAAACAACATAAACTCAAAACACAATACAAGTAATCTCAACCCGCGAACTAATAGCTCTACCGACGAACCGCTTCGATATCCCCGTGATTAGATGTCTTGAATACATCCACCTCATCAGAGATCCCATTTGGTATAGTCTTCGAGTTGATCAGGCAGGATTGAATTCCGAGGGCAACATCCCGAACCCGATTCGATACAACACACGACCACAAACTAGAAACTAACCAACCCATCTAGAAAGGACGACGAACAAACCCCATTCAGGGGACTGAAGCCAGCACAAAAGTGGGACTTATTGAACAAAACCAAAAAACAACCAAACGCCTATGCCGATAGGAGCTGCCGCACAATTGCATCCCTGTGAAAATGCCTGGCCGACGGGAGAATGAACCTCTACTAGACCTGATCAAACACCGGGCCGGGCCGGGTTCGGGCCGGGCCGCACAAAAAAAAAGTGCCCATCTTGCGGGCCGGGCCGGGCCCAATGTAATATCCCAAAATTTAAACATGTTTAACTTAAACTTTTTCTTTAATCATATGGGTTAATTTTTGTTGGGTATCCTATAATACTCTAACTTAGTTTAAGGAGGTGAAGCTATTAGTTACCTAAATAACTAATTTAGGCAACATTGCAAACAATATAGTAATAAAATGAGAATGACTAAAGAAATGAGCTTGTATAAACTACAAAATACCCCTATAGCCTACAACCATAGCTTGCACTTCATCTCCCTCTTTTCTTCTCTTCTTCTGTGAATGTTTGAAACTTGGAACCACATAATCAAGTTGCCGACAGTAGCCACCCCATTTCAAACGCAAAGTCAGCAAAGAACAACTCATTGAGCCCAACAAAATCTGACATAAAGATCATCCTATCTCCCTCATTAATGACTACCTTGACTAAACATATTTTCTTACAACAATGGTGAAGTTTTAAACCCATTTTCAGTTCTATAAATACCCAGACAACTACCGTTAAACTCAAGCAAAAATTAAAACAATTACTTATCAAATATCAATCAAATTTTTTCTACTTTCTCACTCCTCCATTTACCTTCTTCCTCTGTTTTGGAAAAGCTACCCGCACCACCACAACGCCACCAACGCCACGACCACAACAACACAACTTTCTTCCATCAGGCGTCCTGCTCCCCACCACCGGACCACCACCTGTTCAGCCACCTCTCCACCCTCGTTCGCACTCCTCCCTGATCAATGGCTACTGCACTACGCCGTCGACACCGCAGCCGCTCCTCCACCTTCGTCTGCGAGTTGCCGCCTTCATATCGCAGCTCACGCATCATGCTGCACCCCCTCCATGTCGTGCTTCAGTAGTTGAAGCAGTAGGTGCGTTAATTACGTCCTAATGTTGGGCTTAAATATATGCGTAGATGTTTAAGTTAATCTTTGGGGCTAATGATATAAATGGATTGATTTTGTAACCTCACCTACATTAAATTATTTTTGATCTATTACTTGTGAATGTTACGTTAATGTTGAGTCTTTTACCTATGAAATAAAAAGAATTGCTAAAGTTTACTAATATACTTCTTATGTTGAAATTAGAAACTTAATATGATTTATGGACTAACTAATTAAAACCTGTGACAACCTTAGTTAAATATTTAAGTGTATAAGTTCTAACTTACATATATTCACTTAATATTATTGACCACGCCTCACTAATACTCATACTTCTAGTGTCTAATTACATGGTTATAACGATGATAGTATGAGATTATTAACTAAGTCATTTTAGTAAGTAAAGAATAGTTAAAGTGTTGATAATTAGTAAAGTATATGTTTAAAGAACAAATATGACATTATTCTCTAGACTATGGACATTATGATATTACGAGTTTATGACTATGGACTTTTTATAACTAAAGTTTACCTGACTTTGACTTAATATAACTATCAAACCTAGATTCTAAACCACAAAAGACCTAGTTAATAATAAGGCCTGAAGGATAATAAATTAAACATATATTGACATCACCATTCTTGACTTGATTAAAAGGATATTACAGCCTTCCCCGGCTATCAAAGTTACTACGCAGGATTTGAGGTAACGTCTACTGCTAACACCCGCACTCCCCTTCCAACTATGTTTTATGATGCTTTATACGATGTTTATGCGATGTTGTATGGTGTGCGGGATATGAAATGTTTGCTATGTAAATAATGTTTATTAAATGATTTAATGCTATGAAGTACGACGATTTTGATGTTATGAAAATATAATGATGTTATTTTATGGATGCAAAGAAAAGAATATGTTGTATCATAATGATTATGAATTTATGTACTTAAAAGATATGAACATGATAAATTCAAGTGAAAGATGGTTCTTGGCAATGACGATGTTATGTTGGTCGTGCACGTACCGTTCGTTCTATGGCGGAAACGCCACCTTCCTCGGTTAGGGGCAATTGTCCCTGGTGGCACCGCACTATGCATGGCTTTATGCCACCTTCTGGTTAGGGACACTGTCCCTGGTGGCTATTGCCCTATGATTATGATGATGCTCATGGGAGACGTCCCTTATGTTATACTAGCCAAGTTACCAATAAGATAATTATGATGATGGACATGACAAAAAGGATAATGATTATTTCAGGTTTAATCAAATGTTTATGAAATGTTTTACCTTATTCTCTCCTCCTGTTTGCAACTAAAATGAATTGAAATGAACTTACGATGTTAGGGTAGTATGTTACTGAGCCTCGGCTCATGACGTTTTGTTTTTCTGTTTTAGGTATGAGCAGAACAGCTGCAAGAGCGTTGTTATAAAGGATTATGTTGAAGTGACTCTATATAAGTTGAGATATTTAGGATATTATGTATTATGGGTAATCATTATTATTTTATTTGAGCATTTGTATATTTAAGAGACCATTTTAAGCTACTATTATATTAGTGGGTCCATAATCCCACATGCTTAAGTTATGTTTCCGCTGCCAAGTATGAGTATTTAAGGTTATGAATTTTCGGGGTGTTACATAATGGTATCAGAGCCGAAACCTAGCCGGAAGTGTGGGAGTCTTAGACTTTGCACCGCCTAGGTATGGTCCTTTGGGAAATTACACATTGAGAAATTTGAGGTTAATTAATGACTATTTGGGTTCATAGAGTGTAAGATATAAGATACTTAATGAATTATTTAATTTAGAGATTTCCCCCTTAGGTATGAATTATGTGGGGAAAAAAAAAAAACTAGATGTTGAGTGACTTGGAGATAAATCGATGGCTATTCGAGTAATAGGGACTAATGATGATGTTGAGTGATTTGGAGACAAATCGATGGCTATTCGAGTAATAGGGAGTAGGGACTAATGATTTGTGAATGACATTTTGAGGCATGAGTTGTTATATTTATTGTGCGAGGTATGGCATTAAAGGGGTCAATGAAATAGTGTAAAGAATGTTTAGAGATTTTATGGCAATCAGGAATATATTACTTTTGGGTGATAAAAAGGTCAAGTCATAAGGATTTATGAATACCTAAGGTTAATGGTATCCTGAACATTATCCAATTCTTTAATGAAACATTAATTTGGGATTAAGATTTTATTTTACGAGAGTTCGTACGATGATTTTGGGATTCGAAAATTTTAAAGGAAATTAGGATTTCTACTTGAGGAATTAGAAAGTAATCGATGTCTCTTGAGTCATAAAGATTTGAGTTTTAAAGTTAAATAATTATGTCATAATGTGATGCGAACTAATATTGGATGTTATGGTTTGTGTTGAAGAACGAACTATGACTTTTAAGTGGAACATTAAATTAAGATGTTAGACAAATTATTATTTTGAAGAAACAGAAATGTGCTATTGGAGACGTAATAACTTAGCTAGCTGCTTGGGGAATAAGTATTCAAATGACAAGTGAAAATTTTAGGAAATAACAAATTAATCATTGTAATCATCATATTTTGGATGTGACATAAGCCATATTTGTGTTTGAAATTTAGTAAAAAAATAAATAAATAAATAAAATAAAAAAAATAATAATTGTGATAGTGTAAATTTTCTTGGTATGGTTATGTTAACTCCTATGGTATGGTTGTTGAGATACTTTTTATATGTATAATGTATAATTCCAAGAGATCAAATTCCCACAAAAGACGGCAAATGGAAAATGTTGAGGAAATTTAAGTTGTAATGGAAAGTAAACTACTACTAGATTGATAGAGTCTTGAGCAAAAGATCTGAAAACTTGATGTTGGCTAGGTAAGGAAATTGGTTGGTAATAAGTAATTTATGTTTGTTTCCGCTAATGTTATGACATTGATGGAAAATAAGTGCTTAACTTTGAGGCTATGATAATGATATTGGTTTGATGAGATGAGATGATTGAAATTGGAATTAGAATATAAAAGTTTTGGTGAATAATTTACTAGATAATATTGCTATTACATAGTCAGAGACAAAATTTGTTGCTTACAAATGTCTCATGAAGTTCATATTATAGATGTTTGGGAAAAAGAAGGGAAAAAGGTACTATATATAATAGAGCGATTAAACTCGCCAAATAGTAATGAGTAAGAGGAATATAGTACAAGTTCAATTAATGAATTTGGGACAACGCTTTCTAGTGAAACTGGTGGACCAAGTATCAAATTGTGTTTTCAAAAAGGAAGTTATGGAGATATTGGGGATTCAACACCCATTTAGGATTGTGATATTGTTTTGTGACTATGCATGTGAATAATGGGATTTAGAGATGATAAGGTGAAGATACTACAAGAACTTAAACTCTTCATCAATAATGAGATAAAACTTATTTTGGGTTGGATATAGAAATCTTTGATGTACATGTTGGAGGTCGGAAGGAAGTATTACTAAATAACTCGTGGTTTTGCCGGCCCAGTTGTGAGATAATCCTGAGCAATAAAATAGAATGAGAGTGATGAATAATGGTATATGCTAGCTTGTGACTAAGTGTCAATGGTCGACTTTCCAGATATTAAGCATTTAAATAGTAACGGACATATGTGAATGTTTACATGCCTTAAATTTTTTTTAAAAAAAAAAAAATGTATGATTTAGTCCAAGTATGTCTTGTTTCTCGATTGAATGAAGGTCAAGTACTCAAGTTGACCAAGAAAACGTGATATGCAAAGTTTTGAGAATAGAGTCTGGTTCTTGATTGCAACATGATTTATGGAACTTTACGACTGATTTACAACATGTATTAGACAAATTAAATGGACGCATACACCTGATTCCGTTTTATCAAGTTTCGAGGACGAAACTTTTCTAAGGGGGTAAGAATGTAATATCCCAAAATTTAAACATGTTTAACTTAAACTTTTTCTTTAATCATATGGGTTAATTTTTGTTGGGTATCCTATAATACTCTAACTTAGTTTAAGGAGGTGAAGCTATTAGTTACCTAAATAACTAATTTAGGCAACATTGCAAACAATATAGTAATAAAATGAGAATGACTAAAGAAATGAGCTTGTATAAACTACAAAATACCCCTATAGCCTACAACCATAGCCTGCACTTCATCTCCCTCTTTTCTTCTCTTCTTCTGTGAATGTTTGAAACTTGGAACCACATAATCAAGTTGCCGACAGTAGCCACCCCATTTCAAACGCAAAGTCAGCAAAGAACAACTCATTGAGCCCAACAAAATCTGACATAAAGATCATCCTATCTCCCTCATTAATGACTACCTTGACTAAACATATTTTCTTACAACAATGGTGAAGTTTTAAACCCATTTTCAGTTCTATAAATACCCAGACAACTACCGTTAAACTCAAGCAAAAATTAAAACAATTACTTATCAAATATCAATCAAATTTTTTCTACTTTCTCACTCCTCCATTTACCTTCTTCCTCTGTTTTGGAAAAGCTACCCGCACCACCACAACGCCACCAACGCCACGACCACAACAACACAACTTTCTTCCATCGAGCGTCCCGCGCCCCCACCACCGGACCACCACCTGTTCAGCCACCTCTCCACCCTCGTTCGCACTCCTCCCTGATCAATGGCTACTGCACTACGCCGTCGACACCACAGCCGCTCCTCCACCTTCGTCTGCGAGTTGCCGCCTTCATATCGCAGCTCACGCATCATGCTGCACCCCCTCCATGTCGTGCTTCAGTAGTTGAAGCAAGTAGGTGCGTTAATTACGTCCTAATGTTGGGCTTAAATATATGCGTAGATGTTTAAGTTAATCTTTGGGGCTAATGATATAAATGGATTGATTTTGTAACCTCACCTACATTAAATTATTTTTGATCTATTACTTGTGAATGTTACGTTAATGTTGAGTCTTTTACCTATGAAATAAAAAGAATTGCTAAAGTTTACTAATATACTTCTTATGTTGAAATTAGAAACTTAATATGATTTATGGACTAACTAATTAAAACCTGTGACAACCTTAGTTAAATATTTAAGTGTATAAGTTCTAACTTACATATATTCACTTAATATTATTGACCACGCCTCACTAATACTCATACTTCTAGTGTCTAATTACATGGTTATAACGATGATAGTATGAGATTATTAACTAAGTCATTTTAGTAAGTAAAGAATAGTTAAAGTGTTGATAATTAGTAAAGTATATGTTTAAAGAACAAATATGACATTATTCTCTAGACTATGGACATTATGATATTACGAGTTTATGACTATGGACTTTTTATAACTAAAGTTTACCTGACTTTGACTTAATATAACTATCAAACCTAGATTCTAAACCACAAAAGACCTAGTTAATAATAAGGCCTGAAGGATAATAAATTAAACATATATTGACATCACCATTCTTGACTTGATTAAAAGGATATTACAGCCTTCCCGGCTATCAAAGTTACTACGCAGATTTGAGGTAACGTCTCATCGCTAACACCCGCACTCCCCTTCCAACTATGTTTTATGATGCTTTATACGATGTTTATGCGATGTTGTATGGTGTGCGGGATATGAAATGTTTGCTATGTAAATAATGTTTATTAAATGATTTAATGCTATGAAGTACGACGATTTTGATGTTATGAAAATATAATGATGTTATTTTATGGATGCAAAGAAAAGAATATGTTGTATCATAATGATTATGAATTTATGTACTTAAAAGATATGAACATGATAAATTCAAGTGAAAGATGGTTCTTGGCAGTACGATGTTATGTTGGTCGTGCACGTACCGTTCTGTTCTATGGCGGAAACGCCACCTTCTGGTTAGGGGCAATTGTCCCTGGTGGCACCGCACTATGCATGGCTTTATGCCACCTTCCTCGGTTAGGGACACTGTCCCTGGTGGCTATTGCCCTATGATTATGATGATGCTCATGGGAGACGTTCCTTATGTTATACTAGCCAAGTTACCAATAAGATAATTATGATGATGGACATGACAAAAAGGATAATGATTATTTCAGGTTTAATCAAATGTTTATGAAATGTTTTACCTTATTCTCTCCTCCTGTTTGCAACTAAAATGAATTGAAATGAACTTACGATGTTAGGGTAGTATGTTACTGAGCCTCGGCTCATGACGTTTTGTTTTTTCTCGTTTTAGGTATGAGCGGCAATGTTGCAAAGAGCGTTGTTATAAAGGATTATGTTGAAGTGACTCTATATAAGTTGAGATATTTAGGATATTATGTATTATGGGTAATCATTATTATTTTATTTGAGCATTTGTATATTTAAGAGACCATTTTAAGCTACTATTATATTAGTGGGTCCATAATCCCACATGCTTAAGTTATGTTTCCGCTGCCAAGTATGAGTATTTAAGGTTATGAATTTTCGGGGTGTTACACCCAAATCCGGGCCAAAAATTTGTGCCCAAAGCCCGGTATTTCGGGCCGGGCCGCGCGGGCTTTTGCGGGCCAAAACGGGCCGGGCCCAAATTTTAGGCTAAAAAGTGTTTTTTTGCTTGTCCAAAGCCCGCCCAAAAAAAAAAAAAAAAAAAAATTTGTCCGGCCGGGCCCCCCCGGCCCGCGGGCCCAAAAAAACTGCCCAAACCCGCCCAAAAACCGGGCCGGGCCGGGCCAGGCCAGAAGTTGATCAGGTATAACCTCTACCTACGAACACTAAATGGGAAAGGGAAGGGGAATCCCGACCCTCAACAACCAAGGGATGGGGAAGGGAAGCCCAAAACACTAACCTAAACCAAATGGGGGAGAAGGAAAGGGGAGCCCAAAACAAGTAACAAACAGGGGGGGAGGGGGAAGCCCGACGAACAACTAGGGGGAGGGGGAGTGGGAGGCCCGACACATATAACTATGGGAGGGGAATTAAGGGAGTAACTTGACACACCACCAGGGGAGGGGAAGGGGAAGACTGACGCCTAGCCAGTAGAGGAGGGGAAACCCCAACTGTCGATCACAGGGGGGAACAGGGAAGGGGGGAACTTGGACTATGCGCGAAAACGAACATCCAACCAGCAGACTATGCAAGGACCGAACGAAAACGAGAAACGAGATAGGTTAGACGGCCACCGGAGTGGCAGAGCAGCTCCAGGGCGCGTCGAACCCTAGGGAAGAGCGGCGCTGAAGAGGGTTTGCTAAAATCGCCTACCTAGGGTTTTTCGAAGATAGAGAACATTATAGCCATAGGAGTACTTTTTTGGTCTTTAACTTTGAAAGTTTATGTGTTTAGGTGCTATTGATTTGTATGGCATGTAAATATTGATTACTGGATTATTGATATATTAGGACTCCATAATATTATTATGCTAAATCAACTTGAGGCTGTCTTACATTAACATTTGAGTGTTTTATATGGATTGTGCGCATGTGAGTGGTTGTCCCATACTTACTCCGTTCATATTTTATGCAATACTTCCTAATTCACGGTCAAATTTTATAGACTTTGATCACAAATTCTCATCATCATATAGGAAAAAGAATATCATATAGGATCTCATGAGATTCATCTCAATGTGTAGTTTAAACTTTATAATGTTGACTAATGGATGTACAATTATAATATTGGTGGTCAAATTAGTGCAATAAAGGCTATGAGATTACAAAGTACTACTACCTCCGTCCCAGAATAGTCTGAACACTTTCCTTTTATGTTTGTCCCAAATTAGTTTGAACACTTCTTTTTTTGGCATGGTCCCAACATTAATATATTATTTTTTTACACATCTTTGGCCCACATTCTACCTTTTATCAATAAAAAGTTACCTAAGTTTCTCTCTCCTCTAATAAAAAATACCCCACCAACTCCTATCACATCTACTTTTTAAATAAAATAACATTTGATAACCACACTACAACTTATCACCTTAAACTACGTGTCCCAATAAGTGTTCGCATCTTTCCGGGACGAAGGGAGTATAAGAATTATGGAACAGAAGAATTATTATTATTTTAAGTAGACATCAAGATTATTGTCAACTTCCCCTCCAAAAAAGTCCCTACATACAACTTCAAGCAGAGAAATTGTACACTAGAGGTGGGTAGAGGCATTAATATGAGGGGTAATGATAAGTACACCACAAAGAAGAACGAGTTCTGATGAATTTCTCTTCTTTCCATGACGCCAAATATTTTCTCTTGACTGAATCCTGTTTTCTTTCAACTATTGATGAACTTATATTGCATTTACTTGTCATTTGGCATTATAGGTGTCCTTGTTTAGTTGCTAAGAATCTTTACCAAAAAGTCATATATCCACATAACACCCACGGCTTAACAGAGACGGATGTATGTTTGCTTTAGTGGGGTCATTTGACCCACTTAGGTCGGGAAATTTTGAAAATTTTCCTTATATAATTTGAGATTTTTCAAAAAAAATCTTGTAATATTGATTGTTTGACCCTATTAAAATAGTTTTTTTTTATTATTATTTCGACCCACTTAATATATATTATGGATCCACCACTCTATTTGAGGAGTAGTGCTATCTTGTATTTGTCGTTGGTGTCGTTTTTATGATCATTTGTATCATCTTATACAACAAATGTGGCGCAGAGACATCCTGTTATCAGCAAGAGCGTTCTCTATCTAGCCTCCTTTGCGAGCGTGGCGGATCCAGGATTTTCAAATCGGGGGTACTGTGATTACTTAAATAAACCTTGGTCTCGATATTTAACATCATAAATACTACAATCCAAAACATTGTTCAATATTTAACGTCATAAATCTCAAAATATGAAAATAAATAAGTAAAATTACACAAATTGTCGAAGATCGGGTTTGTTGCCCCTTTAATTTTTATGATCCATGTTTCATTTTCTATACCCGATAAACAAATAAACTAATTATTGTCTGATAAATAGTTCATTTGAAGTCAAATTAATAACCAATAATAAATAGTCCATTTGAAATCAAATTAATAACCAAGAGAGTATTAGAGATTTGATGATCTAATTGAAGTGTAATTCTATCATTTTGCTTTTGTGGGTGATGATAAGCTAAGACATCATTAAACAAGATAAATTTATTTGCTTTACCTACATCTACATGGCATGTAAACTCCCTAAAAGCAGTAAAAAGCCCCAATTCTTCTCTCTCTCTCTTCTGTCTTCTAGTTCCAGCTTGTAATTACTTAGGGAGATGAGCATATTTTCTTTCTCTCTCTTCTTTCTCCCACTTCCAACCTTATTCGTTGCTTTATTAAGTCTTCTTGTTTAGGTTTAAATTTCCATAAAAAAATTCACTTTGGGGGTACTGCAAAGACGCTAGCACCCTAATGAACCCTCTCGCATCTCGCGAGTGTTTGCCGTTGGAACATTTATAGTTTAAATGTGTCCGTTGATGTTATGTGATGAGAAAGGAGCAATAACGAAAAGGCAAGTCAATAGAGCGCTCTCTCTAAGTAGAGCGCACGCTCGTAATTGTCGTGGAATTGGAGTTTGAACCAATTTCCTTGATAGGGCCGAGTAGCGCAAGCTCCCCGCCCGGAGCGCCGGCTCCTACTTGGAGCGCCCGCTCCACGTGGGGAGCGCCAGCTCATATTCATCGGCTTTTCCCGACGAGACATATCTTTCGTGAAATGGTGTGTGTTTTTTCGTATATGGTTGTGTCTTTTCTTCTATAATTATTCCCTAGTATATATAGGGACATATCACATGTGGAATGGGAGATAGAGAGATCATTCATACTTACTTAAAGTGTGAAATCATTTCCCATTGTACTTGCTTAGAGAATGTTATTCTCTTGTATTTTGTCTAAACAAAATCGGATTACAAACTCTTGTTGTGATTATTTCTTGTTAACAACCAAGATTCAATGTTTCTTCTTCGTATCTCATAAGTATTACCGTGATACTCGTTGTTCCTAGTGGGTCGGTAAATAACTTATAGGAAAGCGTATCTAATATGTGCTTGGAAGATCTAATATATATCCCTGTTACTCTGTTATATCCACACACATCTAACATTTGCGTAGATGATGGCGAAAATCAAATGGTATGGTATTGAAGTTATGCTTACATATATATGTTGTATACTTTATCTATATTTCCAGGATTCATTACTGAAGATGCAAATTCCAAGTTCCTTGCAAATTGGTACGACATTCTCCTCATCACCAGCTACAATGTGTTTCATCTAGTTGGTAAGTCTTTGACTGCCATATATCTAGTAGAAAACGCGAATGCTCCTATTGCTGCATGTTTTGTTAGGTTATGTTGTTTTTATTCCTTGTACTATTTGGGATGCTTGCATGGTCCTTAAGTCTTTCAAACTGAGATACGTGTAACGTTCTTGACTTTTTTGTTAGGGCTAACCAACGGCTATCTCAGGAGTCTTATAATGATTTTGACTCTCAAAAGTCAAAACGGTCCAACTTTAGTATTCAAAGACAACATAGATTTTGATCGCATTGTTCGACCATGATAGAGTGAAACTAAGGGTTGGCAATCCTAATGAGAGAGAAAGAGAGAACATATAATAAATAGAATAGTTGTATGGGCATTTTCTCTTTTCAAAATATTGAATTTGATTTTCTATATCTCTCTCTCAGGAGAGTTACCAACCCATAAGGCCACTCAAACATTCTCCAATAACAAACTGTGAACTTTGCCGTGTATCAGTGCAACCAACTATAGCAACTTTAACACCACTCTTTATGATTCTATGTACACCGAAAAATAAAATAGAACTTTTTTGAGTTCTAAGTTTGATTTATGCCTCATTTTCGGATGAATGAAATGGGTTATTACCTCGTAAAATTTTACTCCCTCCGTCCCAAAATATAGTTCCCATTTTCCTTTTTTCACGGTAATTTATGCAAGTAGAATCTAAGAGGGATAATAAAGATTTTTTGTTTATTTAAATAAATGTTGTATGGGAAAAAATGATTTTAGGAGAGAGAATGGAGAATAATTGGTGAAAGAGCATTAATTGTAACACTTGGGTTGAATAAACAAAGCAAAAAACAAAATTCAAGAAGCAAATAAATGATGGGTCACGGTTTTATAGACAAATTACGGAAAAATGTGGAACTAAATATGGAAATGGGAACTATATTTTAGGATACCCAAAATGGAAATGAGAACTATATTTTGGGACGGAGGGAGTATCATATAGGCATCCTCAACAATTTTGTTCCTTTTTTAAAGAGAAAATCATATAACGCTCTATAGTGTACGTTGTGAGTCTACTGCAATACTTTTACGAAACTTCCCCTTTATGGGACATTATGGAGCATCGTCCAATTCAGAACAAAAATTATTTAGAACGGTTTTGATGTAGGCATTTCTCGGACATTATGTTTTCAAATTTCTTGATACCTTTCTATAATTGATTATACTTCTATATGAGTTTTTTTTTTTTTGAAAGAGAAATTTCATTAATTGAAAGCCAAACGGCATCTACAATAAGTAATAAAGAAAAACATGATACAATCAAACAAGATCAGATCAACTTCGTCTTCGATGAAACTACAATGAACCAGATCGAATATTGTGGCGCAAGTCCCTTGTATTTGTTGTCCCAAGCAACTATTAATGGAACCGTCTATCATTTTGACATAGTTTGGAGAAGAACCTTCTTGATCTATCCATATTGACCGCATCCGAGCTTCCAATACCTTCATGTTGATAGTTTTGGACTTCAACCAATGAGAACAATTTCTCATACCTACAAATAAAAAAACTAGACTCACAACTCCCATAAGGGAGAAGGAGACCTCCACAACAGAGAAGACTAGTCTTCCCATATTAGGGCACAAGAAACTCTCATAAAGAGAGACTAACTTATTCAACAAAACAAAAGGACAAACTAGAAAGTAAAAACAAGAGAGGAAAAGGGGCTTACCATGGATGAGATCATCCATGGCAACCCCATACCGATGAAGGGAAAAAGGGAAAAAGGGAGGCGGCTAGAGAGAAAAACTAGGTTTAGGGTTTGGAAAATTATACTTCTATATGAGTTAGTTGCCGTTTACAAGTTACATCCCCAATCTTATTTTTTATAAGCCATCTTATTGTGAATTGGTTGCTCTTGGACATTATTATTATTACAAACTAGGCGTGCTAATAGAGCGAGTCAATCGCGAGTTAGGCACTCGCTTGGCTCGCCTCATAATTAAATTATTTTGCTATGCTCAACTTGTGCTCTCTAGGCTCTTACTCAGCTCATACTTGTTGCATTGAAGTTTTGAGTCGAGTTCGAGTGGAGCTGGTCGATTCAATTAGCATCCTTAGTAACAATTGAAATAATAATTTAGCAAATCCATAATCGATGATTTGTATCATCTAGCAAGAAAAAATAAATTCGAACATTATAAACTAGCAAGTAGGTAGCAAATTTGAATATTAAATTAGAAACGAAGATATATACTGCTAATCCCAAGCGATAGAAATTCATTTATGGGAGGAAGTATGTTACAAAAAGTAGTATATATATGAAAAAAAGCAAGATATAAAAACCCTATATATGACCTTATTATAGGTACGGTATAATATTACAATGATATTTCTTTTACTAGATATACTAGCTTTTTTGATGATGTAAACAAAAAGTATATAGGATGATTCTAATATAGGCACAGCTCGGGAAGGCCGCGCTCAATTATAATTTTAGTTCTGTTATTTTTATAGTTGCATTAGGATTAAATTTGAAACCTTAGTATTGAAATATATATCTTCTGTTTCTTTTTAATTTATTTACTTCACATTGGTGGAGAATCAAGGACGAAGTCTCAAAAGTAGGAGAGATAAATTGAAAAAGTGGATAGAGAAATGAAAACAAAAGAGAGAGAAACTAACAAAAAACGAGTGATTTTTTTTTATAAGTTCATTATTAAACTAAAAAAGGATGGGTGAGAAACTTCGATTGGATTATTAAATTATAAAGAGGACCACATGAGTAGAAAAAAAAGAAGAAAGTAGATAAAACATGCTACCGCAAACCCTATAAACATAGAAAAAGGTTTGTAATGGCTACTACTATTAAGTATTACCTAGACTTTTTTTCGATGAAATCATATTTTGATGAGATTTTTTCTACATAGAACTATTTACTCCATCCGTCTATCTTTACTGTGCTACTTTTTCTATAAACGAATGTCTCATTTTACTTGCTACATTTCGTTATTTGGTAATCACGACCTACACAAAGGTACCAATATTCCTCTTTATTTATGTCATCTCATCTCGACCTACTCATACTCTTAAATATTTGCCATTTTTCCATAAAGTTTTGATCCCCACCATATTTATTGCCTCTTCAAATACTTATACCCACGATAAGAGTTCATTCATCATACACCTGGGTGTACTATGTCCATGGTACACCCAAGACTGATTTCTGCTCATTTGGAACTCTCCTTCCTTCTTAGTATATTTTGCTCATTCAGATGATTTCAAATGAAAGAATAAAGCATAAAAATAGTCTTGGTATACATACTCACGATACACCCCGTGTATGATAAAATTTGTACCACGATAATGCAGCAAGTCATTAAAAAACCGGAGGAAGTAGCATTGTAGTGGCTCTCAAGTCACAAACTTAACAACAAGCTAGCTAAAAGACAACTCACAAGTCAAGACTCACGCACAACTAAAGATTAAAGAAAATGGAAGCTAAAGAAGAAGCCAAAATCTCTCTCCTCAACCACAACAGACACAATGAAGAGATTATAACTCAGAAAAACAACATCCCAGAAGATTCCTTAAATGCAGCATACATCATCTACTTCATACTAGGTACAGGTCTCGTACTATGATGCAGGAGCTTAGCTCACTGCTATTGTTTACTATATTGTGAGAGTATACAGATAGAATTCAGAATAGAAGAGAAGAGAAAGATAAAATCAGATTTGAGATAGAGAGAGAAAGATAGAAGAATAGAGGGTTAGAATAGAGGGTTGAGATAAGCATACATCATCTAATAATCCAACCTTTAAGCGGCCTTCTTAAAACAAATCCCACATATAAGATATTTTTTAACAATCCAACCTTTAAATGTTATCTTCTCATAATGGTCCTTGACCTGTTGTGACCGGTATAACAGGTCAAATGTGACACGTGTCACACTATAATTGGTCAGCCCATTTTCTCCCTCCTCTACCTCTTTTCCTCCACAACCACCACCACCTAGCCACCCCTTGCAGCTCCACCCCAACCCCCCGCAGCCCCCACCCCACCCCACCCCCCACCCTTATCCCCTATAGCCCACCCCACCCCCACCCCCCGCCCCTAGCCCGCGGCAACCCACCCGCACCCCAACCTAATTCGCTTTAGCCCCACCCTACCCCGCCGCCCTTAGAGCCCCACCCCACCCCCCATAACAAACCCCCCGAAATCCCCCCCACCCCTCGCATGTAGAAAAACCCCGCCACCCCCCTCCCCTCCCCTTCGCCTCATACCCGTCGCGCTCCCCCTCTCTCCTATCCCTTCGTCTCTTTCCACCCCATCACCCCTCCCTCTCCCCTTCGCCCCTCTCGTTAAATACGACGACCACCACCACCACACACAACCACTTGCTACTATTAACGACTTAACGCGATTTGTACAGAAGTAAGAGAAAGAGGAGCAAAAGGAGAGAGACAGAAGAGAGAGAGGGGTGGGGTGGGGGCTCGATAGCCGCGGCCGGGCCTGGTGGCGGCCGGAGGGGCTCGGTGGCTGTGGGCGGGGCCAGTGGAAGGGGAGGAGGTGGGTCAAACTAGATAGGGAGGTGAAGGGGATGAGAGAAATGAGTAGGAGGAGGGAAAAATTTACCCAAGTTCAGGCCACAAGTCACCGGGGACCGTTATGGGAAGATATCAACTAAAGGTTGGATTGTTCAAAAACATCTTATAAGTGGGATCGCTTTTAAGAAGACCGTCTAAAGGCCGGATTATTAAAATTCAATTTTCCAATTTTTTATGTATAGAAGAAATGTTTTGATGTGTGATCAGATCAGTATTCAAGTATGTAGGAGTGCTGGTGGGCTTGATGCAGAGGTTTGGTCATAGTAGATGTACATGGGTGCCGAAGCATGGACCTAGGTTGGGGCCATTTGTATTGTACTTTGTCTCGAGCCCAAAAGAGAAGCCTATATATGAGGTTCTTAATGAATGATGGGCCTACATGGATTAAGCTTCATGGGCCAAAGTCTATATTGACCACACATATAAATCCCAACATACCATATTCTATTCAATATACAAATTACATCTCAGTACTTCACCATTGTACGAGTAATGCTTTTAAAAAAAACTAGTTAATATGAGAAAGTTGAAAGTTTAACATGATAAAAGTATTTTACTCATGTTTTATATAAGAGTAAGATAACATGTCAGCCCCTCTTATCACAAGGTGGATCTTTAAAACTAAAACAACATAAAACTCACAACTTCAAACGCCTCATAGGATTTTTATTAGGAATATTAGCGTATTTATAAAGATATGATAATATTCCTAATAATTTTGGACCACGATATATTAATATAAGAGAAAACTCATAGAAACTTTGAAGTAGTCCTTTAATTCAATCCCTTATTTTTTGCACGATCGAGAGCTAAACCATTATCACAAGGTGGATCTTTAAAACTAAAACAACATAAAACTCACAACTTCAAACGTCTCATAGGATTTTTATTAGGAATATTAGGGTATTGATAAAGATATGATAATATTCCTAATAATTTTGGACCACGATATATTAATATAAGAGAAAACTCATAGAAACTTTGAAGTAGTCCTTTTATTCAAATCCCTTATTTTTTGCACGATCAGAGCTACTCTATTATGCTGAACTATGCAAGTTGGCTAAATTAGTTGGCAGTTGAGCAAGTTGCTGGATATTGTAAGGAACACAAATATCAGAGCCGTTGAAGCATGGAGGAGCCAAGATTTGGTAGCTAGCTTCGGTAGGATGAGCACCATCAAAAATAAGTATTCATGTGCGTTTGGACATGGTCGAGATCGAGCGAGGCATGCTATATTATTGTAAAGTTGTCCTGGTACTGTTATGCAACATGAGCTGTGAACATTGGTCAAACCTGCATGGTATATTATAGAGAGATGCATGTTAAGTTAATTTCAAATACCCTTCTGTTCCACAATAGTAATACAAGATAAACACTTTCATTTTTTTTGTTTTCAAATTAGTTCGAAAACTTTCATTTTTGACATGGTCCAACTTTTATTATATTTCCTTCGTTTTATTTTAGCTGAACCATATTGACTTTTGAAACTATTCACGCACTCCACTTTCACCTTGTTTAATTATTTATAAATAAGGAAAAATATAGTCATGTCGGATCTTGTTAGATTTGTTCTTTCATAATTAATTAGATATATTAATATTCAAAGTTGTACTGTGCGCTCGCAAACGTGGCAAAACCTTTGGGTTACAACTAAAAGACGGAGAAAGTACTTCCTCTATTTTTTTAGTTGCACCACTTACCTTTTCACATTTGCTGAGACACTTATTTGAACGTTAATATCTCTAATTGCGTGTATGTAAAAATTATAAAAAGTATTTGGAATCCTCGTATTGATAAGAATCTAACACAGCCTCTCTTGACTATGTTTTTTTCTTCTTATATTTCCTCCGTTTTGAAATATGTGAAACAATTCTCTCAAAAATCTCTCACATGAAAGAGAGAAGTGTTTCACTTATGTTGGAACGGAGGAAGTATGATGATGCGAGATAGCTTAACAAAGTTGGTTGATGAAATAGTGCCAAAAGGCAAATGACGCAACTAAAAAAAACAGAGTAAGGCATTGATTGATTTCGACATGCATTGCACGCGAATTATTGAAAGCTAATTTCGACGAGTCAAAAGAGTAAGAAAAAAGAGCAAGCAAAGAAACGAAGATGAAAAAGCAAGGCATAACAACCACAAACTTACTTATAGACTTTAATTTGCTTGAATTTAGTTTTCAATTTGCCCGAAATTAGCTTTCGGCCAGTGCAATGTCCGTCGAAATCAATTACCGATTTACTTGTAGATTAGATAAAGTATAGGAGGAGTAGCGATCGGAGGAAGAGAAAGAATAATTGGAAAAATGGGGGGTTTTTGAGGGATTCAGGGGGAACTTCAGGTAATAATATTGAAATTACGCAAATTTTAAAGGTCACGTGCAGCGTGTAAGTGATGTGATTCGGTCAACCCCGAATTTTTTGGTCAACCATCCAACTCCGGCAAAACGTAAGATTTTACAATGAAAAATGTTTTAAAAGGTAGTTTTCAATAGTTTTTTTAAGGTACTTTTTCGTAAAAAACGGAATTTAGACAAAAAACCTTTAATAAAAAGTACCGAACTTTTTTCTCATTTATAAAAGAGTGCTCCACTAACTCTACCACACCTTCCTTTTACAAAAATAACATTTGACAACCACACAATAATTTAGCTTCTTAAAATATGTGTCTCACTAAATTGTTTAGTTTATTTTCCATGGAGTAATAAAAGAGTCAAGTTGAACAAATGGTTTGAAGGAGAGCAAAACTGTGAAAAGCATGATGTGTGCCCTTCATTTGTAAACATCGAATTTCATAAAGGTGAGACACACTAAATGGTTTGAAGGAGAGCAAAACTGTGAAAAGACATGGTGTGTGCCCTTCATTTCATCATTTGTAAACATCGAATTTCATAAAGATGCGAAACTTTTTGATTGATACCCCACTACACTATTATGCCAATAATAAGTTGCTTGTTAAATGGCTTTTCCTGACTTTCTCATTGACTTTTTTTGTGTAGTCAAACAATTAAAGGAAGTGTTTGATAAATAATTTTTTAATAGTTGAAAAGGTCAGCTTTTCAGGCAAAAGTCAAACGCTAGTTTTAGTATTTTTTAGTTGGCTATTGAATAAATTTTGTACTATACAACCAAGTGACCAACATTAACGAATGGATTTACCAAACACTATTATAAGCAATCAATAGTGAAACAACGACTAAATTAAAGAGCTAATAAAAACATGTTAAACCAGCCCAAGTGATACAATTAACAAGTCAACAACCAATATAACTTTCTAATTTTTGAGTGCGTGTTTAGTTGTCAAAGAAATATAAAAAGTATGAATTGTCAACCAAATAATTCCTACATTTTCTTTTAGTTGTATTATATTGAATTTTAACACTATTTACTAATTTCGTTTTGATCCTCATCATGTATTATTTATATGTAAAGAAAAATATTGGTCACAAGTGCTTGTAAGATCATCGTATTTTCAAGATATCATCTTTTCGTATTTTTTTTTCTTATACGTAATTAGAGATGTTAAAGTTTAAAATTTTCCATTGATAAACGTGCATAGTATTTTGGTACACTAAAAGAAAACGGGGGTCCCCTCAAAAAAAAAAAAAAAGAAAACGGGGGAAGTATTTAATTGACATAAACATAAAAGTAATACCTAAATTATAATTTCTATCTCTTGCGGTTAACCAATAAATATATTTCAACCGTCCCCAAATAACCGTCATATTTATTTGACTCTCACAGCTCTCTAATCCACTACCTTTTTAGTTTCTCAAACTTAAAAATATTGAAATCATAAGGTAATTAAATGAATATATTAAGAGCTACATCACAATATTATGATATACAATTACATCAGTGAAAATATATGGTCAAAGATTTATAAAAGTTTAGATCCAAAAAGTCAATTATAACATTTACTTGTGAACAAATAGAGTAACTTGCATATCCTTTTTAGAAAACGAAACTCTATCGAATTGCAAATTAATAAATAGTGTAAAAACTACTTCTATATACTCCTCTCCTGGTTTCCATTAGTTTACCCATTTTAATTTTATGGTACATATTTACCGATACACTAATTTAAACCTTAAAATTATCAACAAGTAAAAATTACAAAAAGTTGATATTTGGATAATACACATTGGGATTTAATCTAACAAAAGATCTCACATGACTATATTTCTCCTAAGCACAAATCACAAAAGATAATAAAAGTCATGTATATAAATAGTATTAAAAGTCAAAATCGATAAATTAATAAAGATCGGAAGGAGATATTATTGTAATTAATGAATAACGGAGTATATAGACGATGATTGACTTACCATACTTAACAGGATTTTTAAATGCATCATCGCTCAAATCATAAATGTTGCCACGAGTGAAGTACGAGTCTGAGTATGTGGAAGTCAAAGCTTGTATCATGGGACCAAATCGATCGTTGAACATTGTTGCATTTGAATTTTTACCATCATCACACCATGTCTCATCATGCCCACCATTTTTACGATAAGCTGGAATACACCCAAGTGGACCTATCTCCAACACTAAGAATTTTCTAGCTCCAAGTTCATGTAGTATCTGAGAAAATACAGCATGTCAACGTTCACACAAAAACTCTTTAAAGTGACTTCCGAATTTTTATTTTGAAGTATAGCTAAATACTCCCTCTGTTTGTTTTTAACATTCTTATTCTCCGTGTGCGTCTCCTAATACACCTTTTGAACTTAAATATCTTTTATTATATAGTAGTAAAAAGTATAACGATTGAATATTAATAATATACTAATTGATTGAGAAGATTCTCTCTAAGTATGAATAGCTGCCAAGATTCCAAGCTGAGAAAGATAAAAAAAACAAAGGGAGTATCAAACAATTTTTTTTTAAGGTGAATCAAACAGTTTATTTGAAAACATTACATTCAATAATTTCTTTGATATTGTTTGACAATTGAATAATCTCTCTGTTTCTTTTCACATACTGCACTTTTAACTATTATATTCATAACGAAATTTATAATCATGTGAAATTTTGTTAAATTTGTCTCAAGAGTTAATGGGACTTTAATTACCTAAACTTTGTATTAAGAGCCTCCTGTTTTGTTGTTTAGGGTTAAAAATCTTAAATTGATGAAAATTATAACTCCTTTAACTTTTGTATCTATTCGGTTTGAATTGTAAGCCGCTCACACTAAATTACAATAAAAAAAAATCTTTAGTTTTAGTTTGAACTATTATTGAAATATGATGTTTTTGGCTCTATCGTAGGAGATATATTTTTTAATTTACTTTTATTTTGGTCAAGTACAACAATAATTGACAATATATATAATTAAATAATTTTTAATTACTTTTGAATGTGAAAATTCGTAATTCAATCTCAATGGATAGAAAAAATAACGGAGTTATTACTTACATCAATTTAATAATATTCCCTAACCCTAAACATTAAAAGATCTTTAACCCAAAACTTTATGAAAGTTTAGGTCGTTAAAGTACACCCATATCATACTACCTTGGAATGCTTTCATCACAGCCGTTGATTACTTCCACTACCTTTATCCTGATCATAGTATTAATCGAATCTTCGCCGTTGTTTACTATTCATTCACACTTGTTTTTCTCCTCATCATCTTCTGCTTTCGCAAGTTTAATGCCTATGTTCGCATCAACTTGGGCTTGGGCCTCTTCTTGCTAGCCCTTCTTGTGGTGCCTCTTATTGATTTGTTTTACATTAAGGGCCGAAGTGGGCTTTATTATGGGTTCTATGTTACTGTTGGGGCTTTGGGCCTGACCGGCGTAGCTAATGCGCTTGCCGCCGGTGGTGTTATAGGCTCTGCGGCTGAGTTGCCACACCGTTACTTGCAGGCTGTTCAAACTGGCATTTCTGCCTCAGGTTTGCCTTTACTTTAAAATTCCCCCCTACTCTCTAGTGCCTGACTCGTAAATATCGGAGTAATATATCATAGGGATTGATAATATTATGTTACGATGTGAAAACTGATTTAGATTTATGTTACTTTAAAATTCCCCCCATACTCTCTAGTGCCTGACTCGTAAATGGTTAACGCCGTTAGTCATTAAGGGTATTTGAGGGTACCATGTGAATTAGTTTTAAACTTAGGGGTACCTGGTGAATTTTGAAAATATGGAGGGTACCACGTGAATTTTTTGAAAACTCGGGGGTATCAGGTGAAAAAACCGTTTATGTTAATACATATTTTTATTAGATGAGAGATATTTAATTTCTACTATTGCATAGAAACAGTTATTGATCAAAGCTAGACATAATATAGTTTAGCCACAAAATCTACATAAAGCCTATATATATTTTGGAAACATAGAGATTATGTTATGGCAGATGCAATTAAAGAACGAAGAATTAATGAAGAACATCATAAAGATTTAACATGGTTAACTAACAATGTGCTAAATACGTCCCACGCTCCCACTAGGGAGTTTCGCTCCTGGACCTTGACTCGCTGACCGGGCAGTGATGACCCTGTGCTTCGTTAAACCTAGCGCCTGTTAATTTAAGACATATTTCAATATGTCAAAACCATGTAACACTAACTTGCTAATAGATAACACGATTTCTAGGCAACATGGAAAAATCATTCAATCGAAGTCAATCTATTAACAGAAAATAAAATTTATCTATGTCTGTCAAAAAAAAAAAAAAAACCGCACCATGTCATTCTTATTCTTTATGGAAAGTGACTAGCTAGACATGTCGAACATGCTTGAAATAAATATTATGATTCTTATTTTTGCCATTTTTTTGGGTTTTGTTTAGAGTTGATTGTCATTACCCACTTTTTTTTTTCAATGATATCATCAACATTTACAAATTAAATTCAAGCATTTGAAGTATGGTCAAAGTTCAATTAACAATAATACATGAACCAACTATGTGCGTTATTGTCTGTAGGGTTTCTTGTTTCGTGTATGAGAATCTTTACCAAAGCAGTGTATCCACAAGATATCCATGGTTTAAGGAATAGTGCCATCCTATACTTCATTGTTGCAATTTTATTTGTTGTCATTTGTCTTTTATTGTATAATGTGGTGAGTAGCCTACCAGTAATCAAGCACCCCAATAAGCTTCGGAGACACGCCGTAAGCCTAGATAAACACGATCAGGATGCAGACTGTTCTTTATTTACCAGTTCTAGTTGGGAAATTATGCACAAAATCAAATGGTATGGTTTCGGTGTTATCTTTATAAATATTGTCACTAGATCAATCTTCCCTGGCTTGGTAACTGAAGATGTACATTCTATTATTCTTGGGGATTGGTACGCAATTCTCCTAATAACTTGCTTCAATGTGTTCGATTTCGTTGGCAAGTCTTTGACGGCTTTGTATCTTCTAGACAATGCAAACATTGCCGTAGGTGCATGTATTGCTAGATTATTGTTCTTCCCTTTGTACTTGGGATGCTTGGATAGTCCTCAATTCTTTCGAACCGAGATTCCTGTGATAGGCTTGACATCTTTGTTGGGGCTTACAAATGGGTACTTTTCCAGTGTTGTGATGATTTTAGCTCCCAAAACAGTCCAACTTCAACATGCAGAAACAGCTGGGATATTGATTCTTGTGTTCGTGATTTTTGGCATGGCTATTGGTTCAGTTTTGTCTTGGTTTTGGCTCATTTAATTAAAGAATACTAACCTGAATTTTTGTGCATAAGAAGGTCTAAGGACACTACACAGTAATGAGGACCTAATTGTTGGAGAGTTGAAGGAAGTATCATTCAAGGAGTTATTGATTCAAAAGCAAAGTAACCTTTTACTCACTTTATGATTTGGTCCTAACTAATTTGTAGTAGTTGTACAATCATACTATCCATTATCCGAATGGATTTGAAGTTCTTAATACTTTTAAGAGTACATATGGTTGTAATATGTTATATCATAACTTATTGTGCAACATGCATAATGACATATACTCCAACAAGAATGACATGGATACAAATAATGACATGTATCTCATATCATTTTGTCCTTTATTTCATGTCATTTGAGTTCTTTTTACAAAAGAAACAGTTATTTATGGGTTGTTACACCATAAAAGTTACACCCAACTTGTGTCATTTTAAAAGTTACTAATTATCAAATTAATTATTGCCTAATCAAGTAATCCACATTAATCAATATAAATTATTATTATTATTATTAAAATATGTGGACAAGTGTTGTACCCCGCTACACGTTGTCCTCCTTTCAAGCCCTAACATGATGCCATGTCAGTTTTCACATGGCAGTCATGTCCGTCACATAATGTTACAACTCATGCAAAAATTCTTACCTTACATCCGTAAACAACTTTCATTATAATATGATTTGAACTCACAACCTTCAATAGAATATATGGTGCTCATACTAATGGGCTAACATATCGGTGATGGTCATTTACCCCTAAAAAAAACTATTAAAGTATTCATCACAAGTTTTACATTATAAAATAAAAGAAAGAAAAGGAGATCAAAATAGCTAAATAATACAGTTAGACAAAACTGTGATAATGCATGTTAGGTATGCATACATATATGTTAGTTCGCAAGATATTAATTACAAATGAATGGGGTCGATTTGATTAAAAATTAATCGTGTAAAAAATCGAATTTTTAAAGTTATGGCACTGTAACATGCAATGTGTTTCAACTGAAATTGAGATTTCGAGATTTAGTTGAAACACACTACATAAGCAGATAATAAATAGCAATGGGAACACAAAAGAGTTTAACGTGGTTCAATCTCTACTCCGAGATCTATGTTCACAAAATCCACTAATAGCGAATTTTCTTAATACCTCACTCAAGGTATAAGTCCCCACTACTAACTCTAGTAGTGCTCCCCAACACTTAACTATAAGTTTTGTTAAGTTGAATCAAATACAAACTCATGTACCCAACCCAACACTCTCTATAATTATGAAAATTACAGAAATATTCTCCTCAAAAGAACGCTTCTTAATCAAGCAGGTAGAGGATACGATTTTTCCTAAGTTATTCACTTGGCAATGTCTGTAATACTGTGCTATGCTCTGTGCCACTGATTTTCGGTTTTCTCTTATAAAACTCCGATCTAAAACTCTGAAAACTGTATCTTTTCCAACTGATTATTATCCCTTATATATATGATATTCTCAACAAAGATCACTCTAAAAGATATGATAATCTTCTTGAACAATTTTTGTTCCTAAAATTAAGTGATATAAATCTTATTTTCAAAAATCGAAAATTGCCTTTTCTTTAAGAAAAATTGATTTTTTGATCTTTTAAAGATAACATCTTTTAAAGATAAAGATTCATCCTTATCTTTTTCCAACTAAAAGTCAGATTTTATAAACCAAGTTTTTTCCGAAAATCTTTTTATTAAAAAATTTTCATTTAAAACATTTTTCGGAAATCTTTTTCTTTTATGTAAAATTTATTATTATAAACATGTTTATTCTAATTATTTATACTACTAACTCTAGTAGTCATAAAAAATTCTAATAATCACATTTTTAATAATACTTTACTCATAGCACACACACTAACATTTAACCAAGCTAATCACGGTTACATAGTTTGCTATATAGAAAAATCTAGCTACTCTTCAATCTTCATTCTTCAAACTTGAGCATCCGACTTTCCAAAAGTAAATACGGCATCATAAATAAATATACAACAACGCATGATGCAAAATAGTTTATGTTTGTCATCATCAAAACTCCTAAGGTCACAACAATATATAATATAGATAAAAAAACTTAAACCTGTTTTGCTAATACAATTAGAAGAAGGAAAATTGAGGCACCACCACCTACCGATCCATTCCTCCTTAAATGTATATAAGAGGTCTCAAACTCATGATACCTTAATGTACAAGTCACTCCCAAATCCCAACCATCAAACTAAAACTTTTACTTGTGACAAAAAATTAATTGATAAGACAAGCAATTATATTATAGAATCACACCAAACCAGAATTCACAAGTAGACCTGGTTATTGGTTGGGATGGGTCAGGGTCAGTGCGGATCCGAAGCAGGTAGGGTCATGAAAGGGTCACCTCATAAAGGGCCAAAGTGGTCGCGGGCCGTTAGTGGGTCGTTAATGGGCGGGCCATACACGGGCAAGAAAATAGCTAATGGAGAGACAAAAGTGAGTATAACTAAATGGAATCCGTACATGTAATTATTTTTGACAAGATCTATTTTATTTTCAAAATTATTAGAATATATTATTAACCCTATAATGACCCTGTCCAATAATAACCCTGTCCAATAATAACCCCATCCATTGAAACCCCGTCCAATAAAAGCCCTTTAAATTTAAGCAAAGCCTTTAGCCATTGAGTTATCCTATCCAATAACCAGGTGTATTCACAAGTCAACACTCACAACGTAAGAAACACGCTAAACCACAACTCACAATTTAGTATTTTAGTGGCTCACAAGTCACAACTCCAGGAGCTGATCCAGCGTGGGTTCAGTGGGTGCAACTAAATCCACACAAATCTGGAGAAAAAAAGGAAAAAAATCGAAATAGAAAAGCCCTTTACACGCGGGTTCGAATTCCACGGAAGGCTTCCTGTTTCCATGTTCTCTCCTTTCCCCTTCCCTTAAATTTTTTTTTTGTTTTGATGGCAAAATGTCAATAAATGGTTTACTTTTCATTTACTTTTTTTTTTTCTCTTTTCTATTAAGATAGAGCTCTACTTTTTCACAAGTCAAGACTCACAACTAAAGAAAATGGAAGCTTGAGAAGAAGCCACAATATCTCTCCTCAATCACAACAGACATGATAATGAAGAGATTATATCTGATAAAAACAGCAATATTCCACAAGATTCCTTAAATCTAGCATATACATCATTTACTTCATACTAGGAACAGGTCTCCTACTTCCTTGGGACGCTTTCATCACAGCAGTTGATTACTTCCACTACCTTTATCCTGATCGCAGTATTAAACGAATCTTCGTCGTTGTTTACTTTTCATTCTCACTTGTTTTTCTCCTTATCATCTTCTACTTCCGTAAGTTCCATGCCTATGTTCTGTTGGATTTCATCCTATGTTTAACGCGAAGAATTTTGGCGAAGGATTGCAGCCGTGAGCCTGCCGCGACTCGCGGTGGCCGTGGGTCCTGTTTCCTACCTTGTTTCGCGGTTGTTTGCCGCAAGCTTACCGCGACTCGCGGTATATTCCGCGATTCGCGGTTTCCGAGGAAGTCGAAATCTTTTATTTTCTTCTTGTTTCCAGATTTATTTCGGAGTGGTTTTATAACCCTTATTTAAATACCTTCTTGGCCGTTTTCTCCTCTCTCTATGGTTTTTCCATCAACCAAAACACATGGCCAACCTCTTTCTTCGAGTTTTGAGCAGTTCTTGAGAATCTCCAATCCTTGATCCGGGTGCACGGAGTCGGGGATCGTTGTGTGAACCTTGGGGGACGAACGTCATCAGGAATCCACACAGGAGATGGCGAAATTCGTTTCTAAGGCAGTGGCCTCCATACCACGGCGCAACGTTGAATTTGTGGAATTCAATTAAGTTCAGTTGATTGTTATCTGCAGATAAGTTTCTTCTCTATATTGTGAATCAGTATAGTTTATATATTTGTTCTTCATGAATACATTAATCTAACTCATATTTCCGACAATTTAGAAACGAATTTATTATGATTGTTGTATTCATGTTGATGAACAATTTATTCTAACCTAATTTCAATTATCTACCTTGGAAAGAATCCTTGAGTATTGTTTATTTGAATAGGTATGGTTAGAATTATTAAGTCTTGTGAATATACTTATTAGGGTAATTTGTGGAGCGAAGTTACCGTGGAACTCATGTTGGACTTTGTTGGCTCGTAAAGATTGAACCTTTGATCTAATTGTTGCCATTGAAATTATTCCTGCTGTCGTATTCCTTCTTCCAGTTCTCGTCTTTGAAGAAGTTCTCAAATGTACTTGATGGGTACTCAAGACTTTTATTATTTGATAAATAATTTCTGAGAACAATTGGAGGGTTTTTGATATTGATGGAGGAAGTCAACTTCATGTTTATACTTCTCATTGAGTTCTTGATAGCAAAGCAGCTGCTATCAAATATTCAAGTCAATTGGATATTGTTCATAAGACGTATTAGAAGGGAAGTTTGCTCTTTAATTTAATTTAATTATGTACTCTAACTTAGTTACATGAATTATTTTATGTACCCCTTTCATATATAACAGTCAATTTTGTGACATGTTAGGTTTGTAAGGGTTGAGTTAGAGGTTGAAACATTCAAGCAAGCAAAAGGGAGTTGGAAGAGTGGCAACTATGTGGAATTCATAGCACCTTCAGTAGGCCAGCTTGGCTAAAGGGAAGTTCCAAATCCTTTTTATGGCTAATGTCCCAAGTTCATCTTATATGCACAATTCATTTTATGTGGCACATTGTTTGATATCTAATTTATACCTGCGTTTTGGCAATTGGTGCCTTTTGAGGAATAAATTAATGTATGGGACTGACTAGTTAGTCAGTGAGCCTCACTGTGGTAAGCGAGGGGAGGAAGGGAACTTCCATGGGATTTAATACAGTTGGGAACTCTTGTTTGTTTCGTTGAGCTATGAATTATATACTTTTGCTCGTTGCATTGTATGTGCTGTATTCAAGTCGTATATTTGGTTCTTTAGAGTTGCTTTGTAAGACTCTTGTAGTATAGGGTTTAAATTTGTTGACCATGTCTAGTCATATGGACTTTTGGATTGGTTGAATGACCTTTTGGGTAATCTAACTGCAACTCTAGTGCTAAGTCGTGTCTTGGAGTAACACTAGTACAGAATTAACGATTTGCGTCGGACCTGGGACCACCATTTGCGTCGGACATTGGTCCGACGGCACAGGTCTCGTCGCAGATGAAGGATTTGGATTTGCGTCGGATGAGGATATGACGCAGTTAATAGGCTATTTGCGTTGAACCCGCGCAACATGCGACGCACATGAAGCCTCGCCCTTGCATCCCAAAGGCATTTGCGCTCCCATCTGCGTCACATGTGGAGCAATGTGCGACGCAGATGATGTATCATCTGCGTCGCACATTGCTCCACATGCAACACAGATGGGAGTAATAATACGGAAAAAAAATTGTGTGTTGATTCTTGCACGCATTGAAGCAATTGGAGATAGAAAAACAGTAATTTGCACGCAGGAAATGGAGTTTCATCTCCAACCATATCTTGAAAGGAACCATTACAAATCGTCAACCTCTCAAGTTAACCCATTACAAATTAGATCCCAAAAAAATCAGATCTAACACAAATAAAAAAAGTATGCTGAACATGCTCGAACACACCGCGGAATTCGAAAAAATATGTACAAAATCAAGAATTAAAAACAACAAAGAAATTGAGAAAGGAAGCGTGCAGATCTGAAAAAATGTAGAAATACAACGAAGAATTGAAGCAACAATTCGTTAATCCAAACAAAAAATACTCTAAAAATCGCAAAAATCCTAAAAATCGAATCTCTCAACAACAAACGTAATACATCAACTAAAAATCCTAAAAACCTGAGAATGAGCGATGCGTTCTTCGTCGATGACGGGAGATCTGAAAACTTCATAGCTTCCCGATGGTTGTAACGCACAAAAGAACAACAGCAACAACCGCGGAACCACCAACCGCAACAACCAGCGCGACGAGCTGAGGAGAGAGAGACTGAAGAAGATGCGGCGAGGCAGCACCAACCGCAACAACCAGCGCGACGAGGAGAGAGAGACTGAAGGGAAGATGCGGCGAGAATTGGAGAATTTAGGAGGGAGAGAGTAGATCAGTAGTTTTAGGTTACAGGAGATTGAAGAAAGGAGAAAGATGAAGAATTTAGGATGGAGAGGCGCTAGAGAGGAGTTGGGAGTTTTAGGTTAGAGGTGAAAGTGGGAGTTTTAGGTTTAGGGGAGTTGGGCGCTCTTTTTTTTTTTTAAAAGAAAGAATTGGGCGCTCTAAGTTAAGTTGGGCCAATCATCTGCGTCGGATGGGCCTAGGTGATCCGACGCAGATAACTTAAACCATCATATGCGTCGCACAGAGCATGGGGTCCGACGCAGATGAACCATGATTTGCGTCGTGTTCAACACCCATCCGACGCAAATGACACTTCTGCGTCGTTTCACTTGTTGTGCGACGCAATTCAGGAGACGCAAATCAATGTTTTTCTACTAGTGTAACCCAATAGTTGTGCCTATTAGGGTTATTGAATTATTTGAGTTAATTCTTGAGGACTTAGTTTCTATGGTAAACTTGGAGTAATGATTGGTGAATGTTATCATGTTTCATGTGTTGATTGATCAGAGGCTAGCATTCCTATCCTTTTGTTAAGGGTCTAGGTGAGACCATTTGGGACTCCTTGTAAATAAGCAGAATTTTCAGGTTAATGGTGGTTGTGTGCCAAGTGAGTGAAATCATTCAAGGATGAAGCAACATGAGGGTTTTAAGAGGGTCATGAGTATTCTTCAGACCATCTTTGGGTATCTTCTCTCATGTGGGGGTTATCGTTATTTTCAGCAAGTTATAGCCTATGTAAGATAAGCTGATGAGCTGTTAGTTATTCTCCATGTTCTTATTGTGGGGGTTTCCAGCTATGGTCGGATTTCTATCCTTCCTTCACACAGTTGGTGTGAGGATTTAGTTCTATGTGGCTGTTCTTATGCTGAATTTGATGATGTGCTTATTTCTTCTTGAATAAGCTATGTTGGATGAACCTCATGATATCATTTATGATTTGTTAGTCATTGATATGATTATTCAGAAGTCATGATTATGTGTTTGTTGCCTGATTCTATTTGGTGTCTCTCCTAGTATTGTTGATGTGTAGTTCAGCAAAGGAGTAGGAAAAGGTTAATTCTCTAAGTTAGCAAAGTCTAGTCTTGCTTGTAACCTCCGTGGTTAGAAAGTTGACATTGTTGATCAACTATGTGAAGTCTATGGGTTATTATCTGGTGGTGATGATCAGTTCACAAGGGGTTTTATGACTTCTGATTGGGACTAGTGCTTAGAGAAAAACAAGCTTGAACATGACTCATTAATGACATGTCATACTCGCCGTGTATGTCTTTGCCGGACCAGAGTTGATACTTTGGGTGTGTGTTGGTCTTCAATAGACTTTGAAGTTGTGAGCCTGAGAAGCTATGGGCAAGGCACGTGATTCTGAGGTTCATTAATGTTTTGACATTGACCTATGTAGTTATCTCACCTGTTGCTAAGTTTGCCTAGGCCAGTGGCTGTGTTTGCATTGGGATCGTGTTAATTGATTGCATATCGATTTGATTCGTAAAGTGCATACTTGAATGACATCTTAGAGAAGGAAGAGTCACTAGATTTTCCAGGATTTGGAGCTGACCTGTAAGGTTTACTTGGTGAGAAGACTTGAATGGTCTGTAGGTGGTTTATGGTTTATACCACTTGTATAATTAGTTCCTTGTGATGAACTAAGTTTTGTATCTTGGTTTTTCAAGATGGTATTTGTTTGAGTGATATTGATCAAATTGACATTGTTTGGTGATCATGTGTCTATGATTGATCTTATGTCTTTGATGTTCACACTCTTGATGTCTTTATGAAACTGAAGGTTTCGATTCTTGAGCCAAGATGGAAGTTGGGGATGAGGTAATTCGTGTGGTTCATGGATGTAATGCCAATGTATTATTAAAGGCACCTTTTGTCTCAATCTTGTTAAAAAAACATGGTTTGTAACAGGTTCAACTAGAAGGTTGAATAGTTAGCATGAACTATTATGTTCTGTATGCATGTTTATGAACTGTCTCTAGAAAATAATTTTCTAAATGATTATGCTTATATGTTTATAAGTGTATATGTTGGCATATTGTTCTTGACTGGTTGCTTTGTTGAGGAGATGCAAAGTAAGATGTGTTGCAGAGTCAACCATAAGAATAAGTTCATTGAGTTGAACTGATTGAGTCAAGAAGCTGACTGATCAGGAAATCCTTGGCAAGTTGCCTGTTGTGGGGGTAATGAAATACTCACTTATTTGCATTGTGATGTTTCAGATGCTTACATACATTGTCATGTGAAGGCAATGGATGCACATATGGACAGGAGCATGCACAGGTTGGTGTTGTGTTCACTGAGAGGACCTGATGGATGCTTTTGAGGTCCCGTGTTGGGACTAGCCATGCTCACGTGGGGTCACATAACCATAAACAGTTTGGTGGCTCAGCTAGTTCAAACTTAATGGATGTGTGAGGATCCATTACCAGACATGGTGGTTTGAATAGTGAGCTTGATGGTATAGTGACAGGACAATCCATTACCTTTGTGGTGGCTTAATTTGTTTGAGCTTAATGGATTGATGATTCTATAATCTTTGATTGGTTCAACTGGCAATTGAACTTGGTAGATTCATAGATATCAAGTTGGACAGTGATTGTCCTTAATGTGTCTATAGTTCTAAGACAGGACTTATAGACACACCTAGCATACAATGTGATGTTGTATGTGGCATACAATGAAATACTCTATGTGAGGTTGAGCTTGACCGCTCTTAATGTTTCCATATCCCAGCAGGCTTGGGTGGTCCTTGGAATGGACTTGATGGTTACACCGTTGTGATGCCTTGTGCATGATCTCACATGGTCGGTATCATAGTCCTGTAAAAGGGATGGTCTACTTTGTTCAAACCTAATGGATTGTGAGAGTCTATAACCTTTATGGTGGTTTGACAAGTGGAGCTGATGGTACTCGGCGGCAACCGGCAGGGGTTGTGTTGGAGTCCATGGCCTTTATGGCTGATTCATTTAATTGAACGTAATGGACTTGATGTTTCTATGGCCTTCGTGGCTGATTTAAATTTATTTGAACGTAATAGAACATCATATTTGAGTGTGAAGGGATGGCCTCCTTCTGTCGAATGTCGTACTTGTAGGCATTCTAGAGCGCTCACTGGAATCCCAGGGTGATGGCCAGGATTGTTGCACTGTGTGTATGTTCACAATCATTTGAAAGACATGTGACTTGTCTTAAAGGGAATTTGAATTATATGATCAACAGTGTTGTATGTTGTTCAAGAGGCAATTCATGGATAACGCGGAGTTTCTCAAGCTTTGAGGGTAAGATAAGTGTTATCGGGTCCCTTCTCTCTCTCCTGCAAGTTCAATCCAGTGGACACTTGTAGGTGAGGGGACACCCCATCTCACTAACATGCTAGTTCAATCCTTGGACACTAGTTTGTAAGTATCAAACCTTCCTTTTACTGCTCATTTCTTGTTTCTCATGTCTTCGCGTTTGTGGGGGATTGTTGGATTTCATCCTATGATTAACGCGAAGAATTTTGGAGAAGGATTGCAGCCGTGAGCCTGCGGCGACTCGCGGTGGAGGCCGCGACCCGCCCCTGCTGCCGCGACTCGCGGTGGCCGCGGGTCGTGTTTCCTACCTTGTTTCGCGGTTGTTTGCCGCAAGCTTACCGCGACTCGAGGTATATTCCGCGATTCGCGGTTTCCGAGGAAGTCGAAATCTTTTATTTTCTTCTTGTTTCCGGATTTATTTCGGAGTGGTTTTATAACCCTTACTTAAATACCTTCTTGGACGTTTTCTCCTCTCTCTATGGTTTTTCCGTCAACCAAAACACATGGCCAACCTCTTTCTTCGAGTTTTGAGCAGTTCTTGAGAATCTCCAATCCTTGATCCGGGTGCACAGAGTCGGGGATCGTTGTGTGAACCTTGGGGGACGAACGTCATCAGGAATCCGCACCGGAGATGGCGAAATTCGTTTCTAAGGCAGTGGCCTCCATACCACGGTGCAACGTTGAATTTGTGGAATTCAATTAAGTTCAGTTGATTGTTATCTGCAGATAAGTTTCTTCTCTATATTGTGTATCAGTATAGTTTATATATTTGTTCTTCATGAATACATTAATCTAACTCATATTTCCGACATGTTCGTATCAACTTGGGCTTGTGCCTCTTCTTGCTGGCCTTGCTTGCGGTGCCTCTTATGGATTTTTTCCACCTTAAGGGCCGAAGCGGGCTTTATTACGAGTTCTATGTTACTGTTGCGGCGTTGGGCGTGTCCGGCGTAGCTAATGCGTTTGTCGCGGGTGGTGTTATGGGCTCTGCTGCTGAGTTACCGCACTGCTATATGCAGGCTGTTCAATCTGGCACTTCGCATCAGGTTTGCTTCCTATTCTCTAGTGTTTGACTCGTAAATATGGAACTAATATATCGTAGGGTTGATGTGTAATTAGACATATAATTATCTTAGAATAATATTAAGTTATGATGTGAAAACCGATCTAGATTTATGTGAATTCACATTTTTACTAGATGAGAGATTCAATTTCTAGTATTGCATAGTCAAAAACAATTATTGATCAAAGCCAAATACTTCCATTTTTTTGTAAGTCGCACCATCTGTTTTTTCACACTTACCGAGACGCTTTTTTGAACGTTATATCTCTAATTGCGTATAAGTAAATATTATAAAAATTTGATATTTGGAATTCTCGTATTGAGAGGAACCTAATAAGACTCCACTTGACTATGTTTTTTCTTATATAATGATGCGAGATAGCTTAATAAAGCTGGTTGATTAATAGTGTGAAAAAGCAAATGATGCAACTAAAAAAGAGAAAGTATAATATCGTTTAGCCACAAAATCAACATAAAGCCTAAATTTAGGAATCATAGACATCAAAAGCATGTAATGCCAACTTGTTTAGAGATAACACGATTTCTAGGCAACATAGAAAAGTCATTTTATCGAAGTCAATCAATTAATAGAAAACAAAACACCACCGTACCATGTATCCATGCCATTCTTATTCTTTAATTATGGAAAATGACTAGGCACTTACCTAACATGTCGAATATGCTTGAAATGTAAAAGGCATCCTAAATAAGCAACGGTGCCACGTGGCGCTCTTCTTAAGGGTGTTTTACCTCATGTAATCTATGTACACTAAAAAAATTAGAAATTGCATAGTATAGACTTTGATCCCGTGACCTCTAGTTCATAAACTAAAGTCTTAACCACTAGACTAAGTTGTATTTAGTGTTATCATTTTAAAGTACAATATTAATAAATGAAAATTTTCCTTACCCGAGGCATAGCCCGGACTTAATAACTAGTTTATAAATTAAATTCAAGCATTTGAAGTATGGTAAAAGTCCACTTAACAATAGTACATAAACCAACTATGTGCGTTTATTGTCTGTAGGTCTTCTTGTTTCGTTTATGAGAATCTTTACCAAAGCAGTGTATCCACAAGATATCCATGGTTTAAGGAATAGTGCCATCCTATACTTCATTGTTGCAATTTTATTTGTTGTCATTTGTCTTTTCTCGTATAATTTGGTGAGTCGCCTACCAGTAATCAAGCACCATAACAAGCTTCGAACACACGCCGTAAGCCTAGATAAACACTAACAGGATGCAAACTGTTCTTTATTTACTAGTTCTAGTTGGGAAATTATGCACAAAATCAAATGGTATGGTTTTGGTGCTATCTTTATAAACATTGTCACTTGATCGATCTTCCCTGGCTTGGTAACTGAAGATGTACATTCTATTACTCTTGGGGATTGGTAAGCAATTCTCCTAATAACTTGCTTCAATGTGTTCGATTTCATGACATTAGCCCTAAGAAATACGAGCTACTTTATCAAGCATATTATGCAGTAACTTACAGTGCTTAGTGCTATGTAGCAATTTTTGTACATCACTTGTTGATAACAATTTAAAAGTATCACAATCTCTACAAAATGAGCTTCACAAAATAGACGGAAGCCCGTACATTATAGGATTAGTCCTCAACAATTTGAGCAAATCCCTAAAGCATATAATAGAACAATATATGTGGTATAAATCTACAAATTAGAAGAAAAAAAATGATTTTGAAGAATATGTAGGCTTAAGTTTACCACTCATGAATAAATTTTTCGCATGGTGAAGCATGAGGCACAGTGTGAGTTGAGGTGAACTCCATTTGTTAGAATTTTTTTTGTCATGTAAATTTGTTATTGTTTTTGATAATTGTTGATAGTTTGATTTGTTAATTGTTAATAACTTAATGCAGTTATTTTTGTGTAATATGCTATAATGTTACGGTTAAATCAAATTGATCGTCGTAATACTACTAACCCGTAATTTTGTTTATTAAAAATTGATCGTCGTAATACTAACACGTAAGATACTTTAACTCATGAAAATATTGTGATGCAAGAAAATGATAACTCAAATTTTGAGACAAATAAAGACACAATGATCCAAATTTAGGAACCCAACCCCAAAAAATTTAAGGAATGGTCAAATGGTATGTGTCAATTAGAAACCGTGAAAAATAAATAAAGGGTAAACTATAAAAATATAGATAGCGTATATTAAACTATTAAAGAATCGGTCCCCCTAACTTTAAATTCTTGGCTTCCCCCGTTGATTAATCTTAATATATATATTTACAAGATTTCAACTTTATATAATTTTCAAAAATATATAATCAGAGATAATAGTAAAAATAGTATATTGACAAGCGTAAAAATCAAAATATAGTAAGCAAAAGGTCCATTTTTTTTGTTACCGAACCTCAGAACCTCCTTAATAATTCGACGGCCGTTAGTCGTTATACATATTTGCTTTAGTTCCTGAAACTTGATCGATAATGTCATTGACATTCTCTGTATGATATTTTGTCTTTGATGTGGGGTATGAGTAATTTGTTTTTCTAGGCAAGAAGAAGATAAACAAGTGTTTTCGAGCATAATTGATGAATTACATTGTTCACATGTCACAGAATTTCGCGCAATACAAAGAAGGAAACATTGTCAACGACATGTCGACATCGATCGTTATTATACAGTTAGTTATACAGTCTAACGACCAACTAATGCATTAATAATTACTCCCTCCGTTTCATTTTAATCTACACACTTACACTTTTCACGCATGCCAATGCAAAACTTTGAGGACATATATCTTTAGTTTTGTATTTGTAAAAATTATAAAAAGTACATATTAATAAAATACATGTTATGATGAATCTAATAAGATCCCACATGACTATATTTTCATCCGCGTTAAATCACAAATGATGGTCAAAGTGAAATTTGTGAATAGTATAAAATGTCAAAGTGTGTAGATTAAAATGAAACGAAGGGAGTATGACTTACAAGATAAAGAGGTGCAAGAATATGCCTTGAATTGGTTAGAATCGAGCTATCTTCAATAGCGCGACTCGCGCTGATGGGTCTCAGCTCGCGTCCAAATGCCGAGAGCTGACCGCGACTCGCGCCTGGCGCCGCGACTCGCGCCTGGCGCGGGGCTGGCGACACGCGTTAGGCAATTCCGAATTTAAGTTTAGCCGAGTTAAATGTCTATTTAACCTAATCTCGTTTATTCGACGAAGTTAGTTCATAACACATCTGTATTCTGTTTTTCCTCTAAGAGCAATAAATCAGTTCTCTCTCTGTCCGTGGACGTAGCCAACAATCCGTTGGTGAACCACGTTAAATCTGTTGTGTGATTTCTCTTTAATTTGCATTCAATTATTTGTTCTCTCTCACGTCTGTCATAACAAATTGGTATCAAGAGCTTTGTGTTCGATCTGGGTGAGAAAGATGCCTGGAATGAATGTGAAAATTGATAAATTCACTGGGAGAAATAGTTTCAGTCTGTGGCAGATCAAGATGCGTGCTTTACTGAAGCAACAAGGGTTGTGGGCACCGTTGGCAAAGAAGTCATCGGATTCAGAAACCGCTGAGATGGTCGTTCTAGAGGAGAAGGCGCATTCAACAATTATGCTATGTCTTTCTGACGACATAATTATTGAAGTTGCGGAGCAGGAAACTGCTGCTGGTCTGTGGTTGAAGTTAGAGAGTTTATACATGACGAAATCTCTAACCAACAAGTTGCTTTTGAAGCAACGTCTGTTCAGCCTGCGCATGCAGGAAGGTTTGTCTCTGAGGGATCATCTAGATAAATTGAATACTATCTTGCTAGATCTTCGTAATATTGATGTTAAAGTAGATGATGAGGATGCTGCTTTAATTCTGTTAGTATCTTTGCCTTTATCGTATGAGAATTTTGTGGATTCTTTTATTGTTGGGAAAGATAGTCTGTCATTAGAAGAAGTAAGATTTGCTCTTCATACTAGAGAAGTCCGTCATCAGGCATCTGGTTCTAGTACAGAAAATCAGACATCTGGATTAGTTGTCACTGGGGGTAAGGGACAGGGAAAATCTGGTAAAAAGAAATCGAACCATAAAAATTCGAATTCTAAGGGTCCTAAACCTAATGATGTCTGTAATTACTGTAAAGAGAAGGGGAATTGGAAAAATGAGTGTCCTAAGAAAAAGAAGCAGCAGGACAAGAATGAAGGTTCTGCTGCTCTGGCAGAAACTAATGGTAATTCTGAGGAAGATCTGGCCCTAGTTGTTAATGATCAGTCACATTATAGGGATGTGTGGGTTCTTGATTCTGGGGCATCGTATCATATTAGTCCCTGCAGGGAGTAGTTTTCAACTTATGAGCAGATAGATGGGGGCAGTGTTTCTATGGCCAACAGTGCTGCCTGCAAAGTAGTTGGAATAGGCTCCATCAGATTGAGGACTCATGATGGTACATTCTGTACCTTGAACGAAGTTAGGCATGTTCCACTAATGACAAAGAATCTGATATCTTTGAGTCTTCTTGACAGTAGAGGTTTCAGTTTTTAAGGTGAAGGTGGAATTATGAGTGTCTACAAGGGTTCGAAGGTAGTTCTGAAAGGTATTAAAAAGGGTACCTTATATTTTCTTCAAGGTTCTACTGTGACAGGTTCTGCTGTTGTTGCATCATCTGAGGTTCCCAAGGAGGATATGACCAAGTTATGGCATAGGAGACTTGGACATATGGGTGAAAGGGGGATGCAAATTCTGTCAAAAAGGGATCTTCTGTGTGGGCACAAGGTGCAGGACTTAGAGTTCTGTGAGCATTATGTGTTTGGAAAGCTTCATCGCAGCAAGTTTCCAAAGGCTGTGCATACTACAAAGGGCACACTTGATTATATTCACTCTGATTGTTGGGGTCCTTCCCGAGTTGAGTCTATTGGAGGTTACATGTATTTTGTGTCGATGATCGATGATTATTCATGGATGACTTGGGTAATTATGATGAAACATAAGAGTGAGGCCTTCATGAAATTCAAGCAGTGGAAGATTTTGGTGGAAAATCAAGTCGGAAGGAAGATAAAAAGACTGCGAACTGATAATGGTCTGGAATTTTGTTGGTCTGAGTTTAATGAGTTCTGCAAGAATGAAGGGATTGCACGCCATCATACTGTCAGGAATACTCCACAGCAAAACGGAGTAGCAGAACGCATGAATCAGACACTGTTGGAGAGAGCGAGGTGCATGCTCTCTAATGCTGGGTTACCTAGAAGATTTTGGGGCGTAAGTCGTAAGTACAGCTTGCTATCTGATCAACCGTGGACCTCACACTGGTATTGACTGTAAAACACCTTATGAGGTGTGGTCTGGTAAGCCTGCAGATTATTCTCTGTTGAGAGTTTTTGGTTCTACTGTTTATTATCATGTAAGTGAGGGTAAATTAGAGCCTAGAGCTAAGAAGGGTGTATTTGTGGGTTTTGGGAATGGAGTTAAGGGCTATAGAATCTGGTCACCTTCTGAGAGTCGAGTAATACTTAGCAGAAATGTAATATTTGATAAAAATTCTATGCTTAACCCCACTGTGAAGTCTATGGTAGTGTCTGTTAGTAGTGATGTTGATAAGCAGGTGGAGCTGGAAGTCACTTATGATGGGAGTGAATTACAACACCAAGGTGGAGAAGATCAACATGGTGCTACTGAATCTGAATCTTCTAGTCAACCATCCACCTCATCTGAAGCACATCGAACAAGTATAGCACTTGATAGAGCTAGAAGAGTTGGTGTGGGACCTCCTAGGAGGTATGGTTTTGAGGACATGGTTGCGTATGCACTGCAGGTTGCTGAGGAGGTGGAGGTAGATACTCATGAACCATCCACCTACAAAGAAGCGGTCTCAGGTAGTGGAGTCGCGCTCAATGGCTCGCTGCTATGGGAGATGAAATGGAGTCTTTGGATAAGAATCAGACTTGGGAGCTAGTCAAGCGTCCTAAGGAGAGAAAAATTGTCACCTGCAAATGGGTTTTCAAGAAGAAGGAAGGGACTTCACCTTCTGAGGGGGTCAAGTATAAAGCTCGGGTTGTTGCAAGAGGGTTCACTCAAAGGGAAGGAGTTGATTATAATGAGAATTTCTCACCAGTGGTTAGACATACTTCCATCAGGGTGCTACTAGCAATTGTTGCACATCAGGATTTTGAACTTGAGCAACTAGATGTGAAAACAGATTTTCTACATGGGGAGTTGGAAGAAGAGATTTATATGACTCAGCCAGATGGGTTCCAAGTTCCTGATAAAGAAGACTATGTTTGCAGACTGAAGAAGTCCTTGTATGGGCTAAAGCAGTCTCCTAGGCAGTGGTACAAGAGGTTTGACAGCTATATGATTGAATTGGGTTACAACAGGAGTCCGTATGATTGTTGTGTGTACCATTACAAGCTGGATGATGAATCATGGATTTATTTGGTCTTGTATGTAGATGATATGCTTATAGCTGCAAAGTCCAAGTCTGATATTCAGAGGTTGAAGGGTCTTCTCAGTCTTGAGTTTGAGATGAAGGATTTGGGTCTTTGCGAAGAAGATTTTGGGGATGGAGATTTATAGGGAAAGAGATCGGAGGAAGCTTTTCTTGTCACGAGAAAGGCTACATTCAGAAGATTTTGTCAAGGTTTGGCATGTCAACAGCTAAACCTATAGATACTCCAAGTGCCTCCAATAATCATTTGTCTGTTGCTTTTGCACCCAAGTCTGCTGAGGAGAAGGAGTATATGAGTAGGGTTCCTTATGCTAGTGCAGTAGGGAGTCTGATGTATGCTATGGTCTGCACTAGGCCGGATCTTGCACATGCAGTCAGTGTTGTTAGTAGGTTCATGGGTGATCCTGGTAAGGAGAATTGGCAGGCAATCAAGAGGATTTTTCGTTACCTTCGAGGTACGTCTGATGTTGGTCTTATTTATGGGAATGATGCTCAGTGTTTAGTTACTGGTTATTCAGATTCTGATTATGCTGGAGATGTAGACAGTAGAAGGTCTATGACTGGTTATGTATTTACTCTTGGTGGCTCTGTTGTTAGTTGGAAGGCAACTTTACAGGCTACGATTACTTTGTCTACTACCGAAGCGAGTACATGGCATTGACAAGCATTGCTAAAGAGGGAATATGGTTAAAGGGGCTAGTTAGTGATCTTGGTTTGCATCACGATCAGGCCAATGTGTATTGTGACAATTTGAGTGCAATATGCTTAGCCAAGGATCAAGTCCATCATGAAAGGACTAAGCACATTGATGTGAGATATCATTTTCTGAGGAGTGAGAAAAGGGTTAAGGTGAAGAAAGTAGGTACTGCTGATAATCCTGCTGATATGTTCACTAAACCTGTTCCACAGAGTAAGTTTCAACATTGTTTGAACTTGCTCAATGTTCGTGATTGTTAATTGCCTTTTGGGGCAAGTCTGGGGCTTTTAGGGGCTAATCTGGTGTCCTTAAAGGACAAATCTTTTCTGGTTGTCTTTCGGGGAAAATCTGTTTGCAGGGAGAATCTGGGCATTGTGTTCAATGCATCTGTTATCTGGTTATCTGGTTCTTTGTAAGAGGATTCAAGTCAAGGTGGAGATTTGTAAGAATATGCCTTGAATTGGTTAGAATCGAGGTATCTTCAATAGCGCGACTCGCGCTGATGGGTCTCAGCTCGCGTCCAAATGCCGAGAGCTGACCGCGACTCGCGGCCAGTACCGCGACTCGCGCCTGGCGCGGGGCTGGCGACACGCGTTAGGCGATTCCGAATTTAAGTTTAGCCGAGTTAAATGTCTATTTAACCTAATCTCGTTTATTCGACGAAGTTAGTTCATAAAACATCTGTATTATGTTTTTCCTCTAAGAGCAATAAATCAGTTCTCTCTCTGTCCGTGGACGTAGCCAACAATCCGTTGGTGAACCACGTTAAATCTGTTGTGTGATTTCTCTTTAATTTGCACTCAATTATTTGTTCTTTCTCACGTCTGTCATAACAAGAGGAGCTTTTACCAGTTGGGATATTTTGTGGTGGAGAAGATAGTGGTGAAGATGAGCCAGATTCGTTTTGTATGGAAGAAGAGGAGAGGCGAAGTCGCGAAGAAGAGATATGAAGATGGGAGGAGATTGGAGAGAGAGAGCGCATAGAGAGAGGATCATATATGATGTACACTAAGTGACATTTTTGTAAATAAAATATCACTTTTATCAAGTTGTAAGGGTCAAATTTTAAGTTGTGATTTTTTCTTATTTAAAAAAATATTAAAAAAGAAAAATCACGACTTAATATCTAACCCATACGACTTAATCTTAGTAACAGTTATTTATGAAAATGTCATGGTGATATACTGATATATCACAAACAAAAATTCACTGTACATTTGTTTCAAAAAGAAAAATTCACTGTACATGTCAGTATATTTATGTATCATTAATATAGTAAATAGCATAATCCGACATAGAAGACTACAGTAGTTGTTTAGCTCTCCGACTTCCAGATGGAAGGCCAGGGGTTAAATAAAAAAATCAATTTTACTATAATTAAAAAAAGTTTCAATTTCTAAAAATCCATAAACTCTATTAGGAAAGTGGCTAGAAAATCAGTTTAGTTAATTATAATAAGTAAAAGTTAGTCACAGTAAATAAATATCAAATCTGATCAATAAAAAGAAGTTTCAATCCATCCAAAGCGTCTTGGGTGCATTAGGTTCACAATAATCTATTGTGCACCCAAACTAACTATATACTTTATCACACAAAACGGACTATCTTAGAAAAAAAAAACCGATTATATCATACGAAAACTGACTATATCATAAACTTGACTATATTATACAAAAACTGACTATATAAAAGGTAATTACATCATACAAAAACTAACTATATCAAATGAAAATTGACTATGTCAAATGAAATCTGACTATACCATATGGTTTTCGATGCACAATAAGGAGGGGTGTTCATAAATATCCGATCTAGTCGATCCGATCCGGTAAATCGGATATCCGATTAGATTTTTTAGTTTTTGGATATTTCGGATCAGAAATTTTCATTTTCGGATATCCAAAAGTTGGAATTTTTTTGGATATCCAACTCAAAAAATCCGAAATTATTCGTTTTCTGGACCAGAGATCCGGAATATCCGATGATCTGATCCGATTCGAAACTTATTTTATGAACTTTTCATTTGAAAAAATGTAATTTTTAGTTTCAGATATCCAATCCGATCCATATCCAATTTTTTCTTATCAGATTAGGATCGCATTTTTCCCGATCCGAAATTTCGGATCGGATTATTTGAAATGAACACGCCTAACAATAAGTTATTGTTAACCCGGTCTATTTCAAGTTTTTTTTTTTTAATCTATAAAAGTGAGGTATTGTGATTTAGCGTCACACTTTGAGTGTAGAATAGTTCTGGTACTGGTAGCTTTCACTTCTTAAATGTGAGAGATATTTCCTACATACTTAGTGGTCTACAATTCACAATTTATTTTCCTTACGTGACAAGTTCACACTTCACACAGCTCCAAAAACACGCTAAACCACAACTCACAATATAATTATACTTGCAGAACAATTACAATACAACTAAAGAAAATGGAACCTAGAGAAGAAGCCACAATCTGTCTCCTCAACCACAGCACACATGATGATGAGATTAAAAAAAGCAATATTCCACAAGATTCCTTCAATGTAGCATACATTATTTACTTCATACTAGGAACAGGTCTCCTACTTCCTTGGAACGCTTTCATCACAGCCGTTGATTACTTCCACTACCTTTATCCTGATCGTAGTGTTAATCGAATCTTCGCCGTTGTTTATTATTCATTCTCACTTGTTTTTCTACTCATCATCTTCTACTTCCGCAAGTTCAATGCCTATGTTCGCATCAACTTGGGGTTGGGCCTCTTCTTGTTGGCTCTTCTTGTAGTGCCTCTTATAGATTTGCTTCACCTTAAGGGCCAAAGTGGGGTTTATTATGGGTTCTATGTTACTGTTGGGGCGTTGGGCGTGTCCGGCGTAGCTAATGGGCTTGCCTCGGGTGGTGTATTTGGCTCAGCTGCTGAGTTGCCGCACCGCTACATGCAGGCTGTTCAATCTGGCACTTCTGCCTCAGGTTTGCGCGCCTTCACTTTTCATTTTATCTTAAGTACCTGACTCGTAAATACTAGAAATATATCGTAGGGCTTGATGTCTGATTCGACATGTAACTATATATCTTAGAATTCTATTAAGCTATTATGACGTGAAAATCGATCTAGATTTATGTTAATATACATTTTTATGAGATGAGAGAGATTCAATTTCTACTATTGCGTAGTCAGAGATAATTATTGATTAAAGCTAGATGTAATATAGTTTAGCCACGAAATCGACATAAAGCCTTTTTTAGGAAGGATAGAGATCAAAAGCATGTAAAATATTTGGTGAGGGACTACATGGGGGACAAAAGTAGGGAATAACGATTGAGAATTTATAGAATAAAGAGAGAGAATTAGATGAATGTATTGTAAGAAATGTATTATGATGTAATAGAATGAATCAAGTCCAACTGATATTTACAAGCTGCTATATATAGTCTAGCTAAGCTAACACCCTAACTAACTTTCTAACAACCTTAGTTAACTAATCAATTAATTTATTTATTACAATATAACTTATACACCCCCTTCAAGCTGGACTTGGGAAGCAAGACCAAGCTTGGAACATATAGAATGATGCTGAGTAGATGGTAATGCCTTTGTAAGAACATCAACTAACTGTTCTGAACTAGAAACATGAGCAGTAGTTAAGAAACCTGCTGCTACTTGTTCTCTAACATAGTGCATATCCCTCTTTAAGTGTTTTGTTTTCTCATGAAACATGGGGTTATGAGCTAAGTGCTCAACAGAAGTATTATCACATTTGAGCATGATAGGCAGCTGTATTTTCACTTGTAAATCTTCAAGAAGACCATGAATCCATACTAACTTACTGGCAGTATTAGACATGCTTCTGTACTCTGCCTCTATGGAAGATTTACTGACTGTAGACTGCTTTTTAGTCTTCCAAGATACTAAATTGGAGCCAAGAAACACAGCATAGGCACTGAGTGATCTGCTACTAAAATGACAACTACTCCAATCAGAATCACTATAAGCATGTACACTCAAATCAGCTTTTTGATCATAATGTAATCCATAGTCAATAGTACCTTTTAGATACTTGACTACATGAAGTGCAGCCTTTAAATGTGGTGATCTGGGAGCATGCATAAATTGGCTCAAATGCTGGACTGCATATGACAAATTAGGTCTTGTAATGCCAAGGTACAATAGTCTGCCAATCAACCTTCTATACACACCTGGTTCTGTCATAATATCACCTTCTTCTGAAGATAATTTGAGACCAGTAGAGAGAGGAGCAGAAACTAAAGTACAATCTTCCATGCCAGTGTCCACAATTATGTCCTTTATATATTTCTTTTGTGACATAAAAGTTCCAGAGGCAGTTTTTGTTACTTCAACCCCTAGGAAGTAATTCAAATCTCCTAGATCCTTTATAGTGAAGGCTAAGTCAAGAGCCTTTTTCACTTCTTGTATTTGAACCACTGAGGTACCAGTGACCATCATGCCATCCACATATACCAATATCACCATAAAAGCATCATTTTGAGTTCTAGTAAACAAGGAATAATCCTGTTTTGATTGAACAAAACCAAGTGAAATTAAGAACCTTGTCAATTCCTTATTCCACTGTCTTGATGCCTGTTTTAGGGCATAAATTGACTTCTTTAGTCTACACACTTGTCCTTCTTGTGCCTTGGTATAACCACAGGAGGAAGCATATATACTTCTTCATCCAAAAAACCAGGCAGAAAAGCATTATTCACATCTAACTGGCATAATGGCCAGTTTTTGATAGTTGCCAAAGCAATCACCACCCTGACTGTAGCTAGTTTAGCTACTGGAGAAAATGTCTGAGTAAAATCTTGGCCTTCAACTTGCTGATAGCCAATAGCTACAAGTCTTGCCTTATGCCTTTCAATACTTCCATCAGGTTTGAGCTTAGTTTTATATTCCCATTTTGAGCCTATTGCTTTCTTTCCCTTAGGCAAATCTGTTAAGTCCCATGTTTCATTAGATTCAAGAGCTTGAATCTCCTTTTCCATAGCAGCAATCCAATTTGGATCTTGCTTAGCTTGATTGTAATACTTGGGTTCAATAACATGATAAGAATTCACAGCAAATGATTGTGATTCAGATGTAGCAGAATTTTCAGAAATATTTTTGTGAGGAATATATGTGGTAACAAAATCATGAAGTTTTGTGGAAGGAATAACTTGTCTGCTGCTGTGTCTTAGAATTGGAACAATATGTTCATGAATATCAGGACTAATGGAAGGAGTATGATTGGAAGAGTTAAGGGAGAGGATAGGAGAAGACAAATTAGCAACAACCTGGTCAGAAGAAGAAGAAGAAAGAGATACAGGAGAGTTTTGTAAAACATGTTCAGAAGAAGAAGGAAAAAATGCAGGAGAGTGTTGTGAATTGGTTGTAGGATTAGAAGTATCTTGTTCTGTATGAAAAGATACTAGAGCAAGAGAATATATGTGTTTAAAAGAATCTGGAGTATGATAAGGAAACAATTTTTCAAAGAAAATGACATCTCTTGAAACAAAAGTGGCGTTTGTTTCAAGATCATAACTACAAAAATAAATCAATTTAGCAACAGTAAAAAATTGTTGCTATTCATCAGAAATTTGTTGCTAACTCAAGTTAGCAACAAATTGGAAACAAAAAATAGTTGTTGCTAAAAGGCTTGTTGCCATATGATTTTAGCTACAAAATCTGAAACATTTTCGTTGCCACATCGCATCCATGAAAATATTGTTGCCATGTTGGTTGCTATATGTGGTGCATTTGTTGCCAACTCTAATGACGAGTTATAAATGATTGTTGCTAATATCGCAACAAATTATTAATATTTTGATGCTAGAAATTAGCAACAAATTATTGACATTGGTTGCTAAAAATAGAAAAAAACTTTTAATTGTTACAGAGTTACACTTTCACTAATGCACTATTCATACGACGTAGATTAACCTCATGTTTTTTGTTAATTGTTTGATAATTTGAGAAACACGTTTATGCAAACCAATAAAGAGAATGAGAGTCAGTCCACTTACAATTCTGAATGATATTTGCATAATGATACTAATAGAAATTGATAATAGTGTATGGAACTTCTTAACATATAAGGTGGTAGTTTGGCTAATATTTCATCGATGTGGGACACATTTTGAGGAAAAATCTGATGTTACTTCAGTAACAAATAATAAAATATATTGTTTCCAACGACAACAAATCAAATATCTATTTCCATATTTGTTTCTAAATGGCAACAAATTAAAAATATGATAAAATTAATTGTTTCTAATGTCAACGAACGAAATATTGGTTGTCGTAATTTGTTGCTAAATCGCAACAAATTGGAAATATGATGTCATCTAGTAACAATTAGTAAAATTAATTGTTTCTAATGTCAACATAACCAAAGTTGGTTGTCGTAATTTGTTGCTACATGGCAACAAATCGCAAATATGATGCCGCCTAACAACAAATAGTAAAATTAATTGTTTCTAATGACAACAAGCCAAATATTTGTTGTCGTAGTTTGTTGTTAAATGGCAACAAATCGAAAATGTGATGCTACCTAGCAACAAATAGTAAAACAACTAGTTTCCAATAGCAACAAATCAAAAATATGTTGGTTTTATTTGTTGAAAAATCAGAGTAAAAAATGTCATTTTATAATAGGCAACAAAAAAAATAATATATGTTGCTATCTATCAACAATTCAAAAATTCGTTGCCATAATTTGATTCTATAATGCTCTAATTTTTGTAGTTTGTAAGCTTTATGTCAGCTGGATAGCCTATGAAAATACATTTTCTGGACCTTGAATCAAACTTGTCTCTTCTAATACCCATGTTATAAGCATAACATAAGCATCCAAAACTCCTTAATCCACTGTAATCAGGAGTTGTACCAAATAGTATCTCATATGGTGATTTCCAAGACAAAAGCTTAGTAGGTAGCTTGTTTATCAAAGATGTAGCAGTCAATATACATTCACCCCAGAATTTCTTAGGCAAATTAGCTTGAAATCTGAGAGCTCTAGACATCTCAAGAAGGTGTCTATGTTTTCTCTCAACTCTGCCATTCTATTGAGGAACATAGGGCACACTCTTTTGCATCAAAATTCCTCTGGTCATGAACAATTTCAAGCATTGTTCTTTCACAATCTCAGTTCCATTGTCTGATCTAACAGTTTTAACCAACCTTGCAAACTGTGTTTCAACCATTTTGAAAAAATTTGCAATAGTAACAGCTACTTGAAGTTTGTTGTGCAACAAAAAAGTCCAAGTGGCTCTGCTATGATCATCAACTAATGTTAAAAAATACCTAGCACCATTCAATGCATGAATTTTGTAAGGTCCCCATAAGTCAATGTGAACCATGTCAAAACAATGTGCAGCTCTACTTGTACTCACAGTAAAAGGTAACTTGTGTTGTTTTGAATGCAAACAAATGGAACAATTATATTCATGAAGATGTTTACAATCACATTCAGGTATATGCTGCATTTTTTATAAAGACAAAATGCCCTAGTCTTGTATGTAACAATTGCAAATCTTGACTAGCAAATTTTGCATTGTTTCTTCCTACTACAGTTTTATCAGATAACATACCAGAATGTGAAATAACATCCACAGCATGACAGGCTGATGCATCCTTATTTATATCACACACATGACTATAGAAATAGTATAATCCTCCTACCTTTTTACCAGTTCCAATAATTTGCTTCTTAGAAGGGTCCTGAAAACAGCAAGCATCTTTTGTGAACTGAACAAAAATACCAGCCTTATCAACCAACTTACTAACAGATAGTAAGTTATGTTTAAAACCATTCACCAACAACACAATATGTATGACCAACTGATCAGTTAACATGACACTTCCTATCATGTTTACAGTTCTGTAAGTTCCATCAGGCAAACCTACCTTGATTTCTTTACTTAACCATTTTTTATCAATCAACATTTTCTCATCATAAACCATGTGATCACATGCACCAGAATTAAATATCCAGGCACAATTATTGCAATCTTTTAAACTAAAACAGCTAGCATTACCTGCAAAACTTGCAAAAGAGTTGTTGTAATCAGCAGTAGATGCAACACTCTTTCCTTTCATCATCTTCATAACTTCTTAGCAAATTGAACTTAACATCTTAGAATTCACTTGATTGCCAGAATTACCAGCTAGATTTTCTTCAACATCCAGAGGTGAATCAGCTTGACCAGCATTATCTGAAGCAACATGAACATTGGCAGCAAACCTTCTCCCATTATGACCATTTTCTGCTGCACCTTTAGCTGATTTTATGGCATTATACCATTATGGATAGCCAATTAATTTGAAGCATTGATCTATTGTATGACCTTTGCCTTTACAATGATCACACTTCTTGTCAAATTTTTCTTTCTTCCAATCTCTTTTTCCTTGATTCTTCTGAGTTCCAGCACTTCCAGTACTTCCTTGATAAAACCTCTGAGCAACCATATCACTACTTTCACCAAGATCCATCACTCTAGAAATTTCTTTTTGTTTCTCAATCTGTTGAGCAATTGAAAAAGCTCTATTGATTGTAGGTAAAGGCTCCATTGACAGTATGTTAGTAATTGTACTGTCAAAGCCACTGTTTAGACCTAGCAAAAACTGCATAAGCTTGTCCTCAGCTTCAAGATCAACCAGTTTCTTAAGAAAGAAACAAGTACAATGACTAATTGCACCACAACTACAGGAAGGAAGAGATCTTAAAGACTTAAGCTCATCCCAAAGCTTCTTAATCTTTCCATAATATGCAATTATGGTGAGATTTTCTTGTCTCAATCCATCAATCTCTTTCTTCAGTTGATAGATTAATGGACCATTAGATTGTCCAAATCTCTCATTCAATTCTTGCCATAACTCAGCAGAATTAGTCACATAAGCAAAATCATCTGCTATACTTGGAATTATAGAACTGAGAATCCAACTCATCACCATATAATCAGCTCTAGTCCATTTCTAATACTCTTTATCATTAACATCAGGTTTAGGTAAGAATCCAGTAAAGAATCCTTCCTTATTCTTTGCAACAAGAGCACGTTCAACATTCATACTCCAGCGACTAAAATTAGAACTAGAAAATGGAGCAGAAACAAGAGATGAAGTAGGATTATCATAATTTGCAATAAAGAGAGGATCCAGATTACCTCTATTGCTTTCACTGTTCTCATTATGTGAAGAACTCTTCGTCACATTTGGAACGACATTTGAATCAGATTCAGCCATTAGAACTTCAGAAATTTTAAGAATTCAAAGAATTTCAAAGAAATTGAAATAGAATTTGATGAATTCGCGGAATTACGAATCAATCAAACAAATCAAATCAAGAAATTGAAGAACAATTTCGATCAATCAAACAATTCTTGATAAATCGAATCAAGAAATGAGCAGAATCGCAAACCTCAATCTCTCGTGAGATTGCAGCTCTAATACCATATAGAATAAAGAGAGAGAATTAGATGAATGTATTGTAAGAAATGTCATATGATGTAATAGAATTAATCAAGTCCAACTGATATTTACAAGCTGCTATTTATAGTCTAGCTAAGCTAACACCTTAACTAACTTTCTAACAACCTTAGTTAACGAATCAATTAATTTATTTATTACAATATAACTTATAGATACCATATAGAATAAAGAGAGAGAATTAGATGAATGTATTGTAAGAAATGTATTATGATGTAATAGAATGAATCAAGTCCAACTGATATTTACAAGCTGCTATTTATAGTCTAGCTAAGCTAACACCCTAACTAACTTTCTAACAACCTTAGTTAACTAATCAATTAATTTATTTATTACAATATAACTTATAGAATTTACCTTATATAGATAAAGTAACAGTGTAACCATTAAAAAGGAATGACCCGAAAACAAAAGTGTGTAGATTAAAAAGGAATGGAGGTAGTACTTTTTAGTTAAAAAACATCGAAAAGTCATTTGATCGAAGCCAATCTATTATTAATAGAAATAAAAAATCATCGTATCGTACCAATGTGATTCTTGTTCTTTATGGAAAGTGACTGGGCACCTATCTTATCTAACATGTCGAATATTGTTATATGATTCTTATTTTTGGGTTTTGTTTAAAATTGATTGTCAATCTATTAATAGAAAATAGAACACCATCGTACCATGTGATTCTTATTTATGGAAAGTGACTAGGCACTTATCTATCTAACTGATAGAGTATAAAACTATTCCGGGGCCTTAACCATCAGCTTAAGCTTTTGGTTGAGTTAGCCCTTTGACATAACCATCAGCTTAAGCTGATGGTTGAGGCCCCATGAATAGTTTTATACTCTATTACTAACATGTTGAATATGCTTGTAATGGCCTAATGGGTATGATTCTTATTTTTGGGTTTTGTTTAAAATTGATTGTCATTACCCTCTTTGTTTAATTCAATGATATCGTCATTCGTCAACATTTATAAATTAAAGCATTTGATCGAAGTGAGGTCAAAGTTCACTTAACAATACATGAACCAACGATGTGCGTTTATTGTTTGTAGGACTTCTTGTTTCGTTTATGAGAATCTTTACCAAAGCCGTGTATCCACAAGATATCCATGGTTTAAGGAATAGTGCCATCCTATACTTCATTGTTGCAATTTTATTTGTTGTGATTTGTCTTTTCTCGTATAATGTGGTGAATCGCCTTCCAGTAATCAAGCATCACAACAAGCTTCGAACACACGCCGTAAGCCTAGATAAACACGATCAGGATGGTTGTTCTTTATTTACCAGTTCTAGTTGGGAAATTATACAAAAAATCAAATGGTATGCTTTTGTTGTTATCTTTATATATGTGGTCACTAGAGCGATCTTCCCTGGCTCGGTGACTGAAGATGTACATTCTATCATTCTTGGGGATTGGTACGCAATTCTCCTAATAACTTGCTTCAATGTGTTCGATTTCACTGGCAAGTCTTTGACGGCAGTGTATCTTCTAGACAATGCAAAAATTGCCGTGGGTGCATGTATTGCTAGATTCTTGTTCTTCCCTTTGTACTTGGGATGCTTGAATGGTCCTCAGTTCTTTCGAACCGAGATTCCTGTGATAAGCTTGACATGTTTGTTGGGACTTACAAATGGGTACTTTGTCAGTGTTGGGATGATTTTAGCTCCCAAAACGGTCCAACTTCAACTTGCAGAAGCAGCTGGGATATTGATCGTGATGTTTTTGATTCTTGGCTTGGCTGTTGGTTCAATTTTGTCTTGGTTTTGGCTCATTTAATCAAAGAATACCAACCTGATTTTTGTGGATAAGAAGGTCCAAGGCCAATAACAAAGACCAAATTGTAGGAGAGTTGAAGGAAGTATATCATCCAAAGAGTTGTTGATTCAAAAAGAAGCAAAGTAACCTTTTACTCACTTTGTATTTTGGTCATAACTAAGTAGTAGTTGTACACTCATGTTATTCAGTATTTGAATCGAGTTATATGATCTTAAGTGCTTAATGCTTTTAAAAGTTACTGGATGTATTTATTGCCTAATCAATTAATAATATATATTAATTAATATATATATACTTTTTGTTGTCTGAGATAAGTGAAACAAACTCTCGTTTATGTAACAGTTTTTGTTTTTTAGAGAAGTGTTTCACTTATTTTTATATGGAGGAAGTATTAAAATGTAGAGTCAAGTTTATATTGTAGCCCGCCACGTGCTGGTGCCACCCCCTATTTAAACACTAACATGACGCCATGTTATTTGTGACATGGCCGGTATGTCCGTCACATGTCACTTCTCTCTCACATGTTCTTACCTTATTACATTCAAAAAAAACTTTCATTATAGTACGATTTAATATAACAAAGTCTTAATTAGGTGTAATTGTTACACCATAATTTCTGGTGTAATAAAATAACTAAACTAAGGGCCCGTTCGTTATCGTTTTTTGTTTTCAGTTTTCAGTTTTTTTGAAAACTAAAAACCAAAAACATGAAACCAGAAAAAGTGGTTTTCACTTTTTAGTTGTCAGTTTTCAAAATCATCATGTTCCCAATAAATTTGACTAATATTTTATTCATTATCGGACATATATCATATGACTTTGAAAATCAAAAAACCAAAAAAAGAAAACAGTAATACCGAACGGGCCCTAAGCTTTTGAATAAAAAAGAACATAACTAAACTAAGGATTCCTCTCCTTGCTTCCACAAACCTCACACCTCTAGTCTCTCTTTCTCATCTAGTCTCTCTCTCCTCCTTCTCCTCGCCTTCATTATTTTCCCTCTCTGCACCTTGAAAATCCTCACGATCTTCCAATTTCTCTCAGAAAAATCCACGATCGAGCAACGACGAATTTAAGCAAGAAATCCTCAATTTAATCATTTTAATCAATTAATTGATTAGATTTCTACCAACTAACGTTTGATTTTGATTCTCGAGCTTTACAATTTAGTTAGATCTGGTTTAGATTTATCCATTATTAAACCTGTATTATCGGCATATTCTCGCTATCGCAACCTCGAAATCAACAAAAATGGAGATGGTTAGACTATATATGGATGGTGCGAAGAGTAGGGGAGAGAGAAAATATGGTGGTGATTGAACGAGCAATGGAGATGCTAGAAGTGATGGCCACGTGTACGAAGGGGAGGACGACGATAGTCATAGTGTCAGTGACGTCCGCGTTGATGGCGCTGCTCATTGGTGCTAGTGAATCGTGATGAGGTGTGGTGGTGACGGAGAAGAAGAAATAGAGGAGATTTGATGAATGGCTGCAGGTGATATAGTGGTGTGGTGGCGCTGGTGCGTTGGGAAGGGCGGAAAGAGGTGGAGTGTTGGGTGGGAGGAGCTAGGTGGGGTAGTGAAGGTTAGGTTTTGAGGGGAGGACAGAGAAAGAGATAATAATGATACAAGCTTGCTGAAAAATGACATAAAAGTGAGTAATAATGATATGATTTTTCTTAAATGATATTAGTTTGTGGAGTAATGATAAAGTATATAAACAATTGAAAAATGATAATAAAATAAAGGAAAATAATACAACTTTGCTGAAAATTGACATGAAAGTGAATAATAATGATACAGTATCATTTTTCCTATAAATGATATTAGTTTGTGTAAGGTATTTGAAAAATGATAATGGAATAAGGGAAAATTATACAAGTTCACTGAAAATGACATAAAAGTAAGTAATAATGATATCATCTCTTTTATAAATGATATCAGTTTTTGTAATAATGGTTAGGTATATAAAGAGTTGAAAAATAACAATATAATGAAATAGAGAAAATGGTACAAGTTTGCTTAAAAATGACATAAAAGTGAATAATAATAATATGAAACATACCGATAATGACACAAATAATTTTATAAATGACAGAATCAAATTTTAAAATGACATGATACAATTCCAAAATGATATGAGACACTCCAATAATGACATGAAATAATTATATTTAATTATCACATGTGAGATATTGCTACTCACAATAAGTTATGGTATAACATGTTACACCCAAGACGCACTCTAGAATACATGGAGCTCATACCAATGAGATAATATGTCAGTGATGCTCATTTACTCCTAAGAAAACTTATTTAAGTATTTATCACAAACTTTTGAGTGCGTCTTTGGTGTAACATGTTACACCATAACTTATTGCGTAACAACATCTCACATGTGTGAACTATTATTAGTGTTTCATGTCATTATTGACGTATTTCATGTCATTATTGGCATATTTCATATCATTTTGAAGATGTTTCGTGTAATTTTTTAAGTTTTGGTTCATGTCATTTATAAATCTTTCGTGTTATTAATGCTAACTTCTTGGGGGTAAAAGTTCGGTACACGGTTTGAATTTAGGCCTAGTCTAATCCAATCCGAATAAAAATTGGATTTTAATTTTCTAATTCAAATCTAAACCAATCAGTGTTTGAGTCTGAACCAATCTAATCCGGATCTTCAGACACTAGATTGGATCTAATCCAAAATATCCAAAATTTTAAACTCTATTCTTTTGATGATATAATTTAGGCCCGAGCATCAAAATAAAGTGTTCGATAATAGAAATAATTCATACAATCCCCATAAAAATTCAGTAATAACAACTAATTATTCATAGAAACTCATAAATATTATCAAAAACAATTAAGCCCAATTTCAAATATATTTATTATTATGCAATACTTACTATTTCAAGATCAAAATTTCTCCGTTCTGTATTTTATGCAATACTTGCTATTTCAAGATCAAATTTAATAAACTTTAATCACAAATTCTCATCAATATATAGTAAATTTTAAAAAAATATCATATGGAATCTTGTAAGATTCATTGTCTCAATGTAATTTTTCAATATAAAACTTTTATAAGTTTTACTAATGAATGCACAATTGAAGATATTATTGGTCAAATTAGTACAATAAATACTATGCAATTACAAGTATTGTAAGAATTACAGAACGAAAGAAGTAGAAAAATTGTACACTCTAGATGAGGTGGAGAGAGGCATTAATTATATGAAGGGTAATGATCATGAATTGGGGTTGGCTCAAGTGGCGAACTTTCCCATCTTCCCTAGCAAATTTTAGGGTTTAATTCCTCCCCAAGCATTTGTTGAGGGTGTCTGACTTATAATGAGCCTCTGGGTGAGGGCCCTGTGCGTGGGCAGTTCAGAGGATTTCATCTTACCTTTAAAGAAAATAAAGGGTAATGATCACTATACCAAAAAAAAGAACAAATTCTTATGAACTTCTCTTCTTTCCATAAGGTTGAATAATTTATCTAGACTGATTGTTTTCTTTCAATAATTGCTGAACCATAGTTCAAAAATGCGGCCGTTCCGTTTCGGTTGTCTGTTTTGGAACGGAATTTCAAGTTACAAACCGACATTTACAAATTCATCTTGGATTATTAATTTTTTAATCCGACATATTGTACGATACGACCGCATCGCACCAAACTCGCCCATATTATTCCACCGCATCGAGTCCGATCCGTGAGTTTTCTAGGTCATCTTCTTCGAGCTTCTTCTTCTCCGGCATCCGCATCTTCTACGATCTTCATATTCTCTTTCTTTTATTCGATCTTGTCTTCCTTTTCTCTATCCTATGTGTGGTGTGCGTTTTCTATTTTTTTTATCTTTTCTCACGTGCTTTGACAAACTGTGGAGCATATTCTTTTTTTATTTCCTTTTCTCTCTCCTATCTCTCACGTCCTTATTTATTACTCTCTGTCGAGTATTTTTCTTTTAATTCCTTTTCTCCCTCCTCTGTTCCACATCCTTATTTATTGCTCTCTATCATTTTTTTTAAAACGTGTTCTTTGTCGAGACTTATTTGTTTTCTATATATTTTCATTTCTCTTTTTTTTTTATTAATTCTTTTATGCTTCAGTCCCGATTTTTTATTTCTTTTATGCATTGGGCCACAACTATGCTTCCATTTATAGAGAACTATAGAAGTATCAGCCCATCTATAATATTTGGGTACAATTATTAAAAACCCCGAAAAGTTTTAAAACCAAATTCTTGTCGTGGCAACCGCGACGTAGTCCATGATGAACGTATCCGTTCCGTTCCAGCGATACCGCAATCGTTTCCGGGATCGTTACCGAAATCGCATTTTCGAACTATGTGCTGAACTTATATTGCATATTTGCATTTAGCCATTTACATATCATTTGACATTATAGGTGTCTTTCGCTGCTAAGAATCTTTACCAAAGCTCGTATATCCACAAAACACCCATGACTTTTGTTGTTGGTATAGTTTTTGTGATCATTTGTATCATCATCTTATACAATGTAGCGCAAAGACTTCCTGTTATCAATGCAACTACTACAACGAACTGAGAACGCAGGCTGCTGCAAACGAGGGGAAACTCGAGCAAGAACATTCTGTAACTGGCCATGTTTGGGAGATCATGGCGAAAATCAAATGGTATGGCGTTGTAAATAATATAGAATACAAATTATTACATGTAAGGCGTTGTTAATTGGATTCATCTATATTTATAAAATTTCAATTTTATACAATTTTCATAAATATATAATTAAATATATGAATGATAAAAGTTGTATACAAACAAAACTAAATTAAAAATTAAAATATGGTACGTAAAAGGGTCCAATTTTAATTTTGTTACCGAACATGAGAACCTCCTTAATCATTGGACGGCAATTATACATCTTGGCTCTAGTTCGTGAAACTTGATTGATATTTGATATAATGACATTGACATTTTTGTAGGATTCTAAGTACTCTAAGCGGAATTTCATGAATCATATTCTTAAGCACTTAAAACAGGATCTCATGCATATACATTCAAGCACATAATAGTTAAGAATTTACCTTTGAAGCGTGAATTCCACAAAGCTTCTATAACTCGGAAAAAGAACCTCAATTGTGATTCCTCTACTTGGTCCACCAACCCGGATCAACACTCCACCAATACTAGTTGGAAGGAAGAAATTCTTCTTCTACTTTAATGGAGTTTTTGTGACTTTTGGAAAGAATATGAGAGAGAAGAATAATGAGAGATATCTTATGTTATTTCCTTATTGCCTAACCAAATATATAAATATATTTAGGTTAGAAGGAGAATCACTTCTCCTCTCCCCTCCTCTTGGCCGGCCACCCTAGGGCCCCTTACGGGCTCTAGGTTTCTTTTGTTGATCCAAGTATATTGTGTGACCTAATAGGATCCATTATATTGGGCTTCGGGTTTATAATTTCCTAACCCAGAGTTCTATAGCATTCTCTAGCAAGACGTATAGACGACCCAATAGAACAAATTTATTATCTCCATAATACGATCCATAATATAATTAGTAATTGCATTTAAGTCGAGTACATAAATCCTTCAATTTTTTGCATGCCGTCTGATAAGCAAGTGTTTATTTTTTAGGAAAGAAAGAGATAAGCAAGTGTTTTGCATTAATTATAATGAATTGCATTGTTCACATGTCACAGAATTTCTCGCAATACAAAGAAGGAAACATTGTCAGCCACATCCATCGTTATCAAATAGTTATACAGTCAAATGGACCAACTAACACCCTAATAAATACTCCCTCCGTCTCATAATATAGTGTTTGTTTCTTTTTTACACAGACTCCAAGATAAACGTTTGACCTTCAATATCTTCAATTCCATATTAATAAAAAATATAAAAAGTTGATATTATGAAAGTACACATTGAGAAAAATCTAATAAGATCCCACATGAATATGTTTTTTTTATATATACAAATGAGAATATTTGGTCAAAGATTTTAAAGTTTGACCTCAAGAGAGAGAAATAAGCACTATATTATGGGACGGAGGGAGTAATAATTATGATTTACAATAAGAGAAATAGGAGCTTTTACCAGTATGGATATTTTTTGGTAAGGAAGATAATTGTGAAGATGAGCCAGATTTGTTTTATGTGGAGGACGAGCAGAGGCGAAGAAGAGATATCAAGATGGGAGTAGATCACCAGAGAGAGCGCATATAGAGAGGAGATTCGTGCTGATAAAGGGGAAAATTCTATTCATCTTAGAGATGTACAAACTTTGTACATTAAAGTGACATTTTGTAAATAAGATATCACTGATATCAAGTCGTAAGGGTCAAATATCAAGTCGTGATTTTTTTTAAGAAAATGTCACTTGATATACAAAGTTTGTACATCTGATCTCCGAGATGGACTGACACTCGGTTATGAGAGAGAGGGTTAGTCCTTTTTTCCATGTCATGTTATCTACAAGTTTGCCATGGTGATATACTTTTAATTTTTTTTATAAGGTAAGATGAATATCCCTTGCACATGTTTTGCCTCAAAAAGTATCTAGACAAGATTATAATTGGTTTGTGAGTCTGTAATAAGTGAGCTAATTGTGTACTAGTGACCTCATTGGTCTGGTTAACCTCCTAAGGTGCAAGGTGGTCCAATCTAGTTGGTTTGCCTTCCTTTAGGCAGGTTTTAGGTTGTAAACATGATGTTTCATTAATCTACTTACTTAATTAGCAAAAAAATTAACATCAAATTTTATAAACTTTAATCACAAATTCTTATCATTAATTACAAAGTAAAAAGAAATATCATATGGATTTTGTTAGATTCATCTCAATATGTAGTTTTTCTTTATAAAAAGGAATTATTTAATTTTTACTAATAAATGCAAACGGAATATATTAATGTTCAAATTAGTACAATAAATATTATGAAATTACAAATATTGCAAGAATTATAGAACGGAAGAAGTACTACTTAAATGAATATGATCAAAAATTTCAACTTCCCCTCCAAAAAAAGTCCCTACGTGCCACTTCAAACAGAAAAATTGTAAAATTCACCCGGCCACAAATCTTAGAGTAAGAGCCCTCAACATCCGCCTTTAGGCTCGCCGGTGGTCGGCTTCTCGGCCTCGCCGGCAAGCCTAGCCCCATCGTCGGTTTCTTTGCTTTCCCGTCGTGTCCCGCCCCCATCGTGCCCGGTCCCCGTCGTGGGTCTCGTCCTCCCCCTAGCGTTTTCCCGTAGTCTCCTCCCCCCCCCCGGTGTCTCGCGTCGGCCTCTCCCCTAGTGTCCCCGGTGTCTCCTCATCCCCTTCGCGCGTCCCCGTAGTCTCCCCCCCCCCCGCTGCCTTCGCGGGCCTCCCTCCTAGCGTACCCCGTTGTCTCCTCCTCCCCTTCTCGCGTCCTTGGTGGTAGGGTTGTTAGGGCTCCCTTTTGGATCTTCGCCCTCCTCCCCGTTAGTTAGTCGGTTCCCTTTTCCCCTCCCCCGTCAAAGTTGTTGTCACACCTAGCGTCCCGTTGAAGCTCCCTCCCCCGTTTGGTTTTTCTCCCCCTCCAAGTGTTCCCCGGCCCCGTCCCCCTCCCCCTGTCTTGGTCGAGTTCCCTTCCCCTCTCCCCTGTTTGGTCAAGTCTCCCCTTCCCCAACCCCGGTTTACGTCTTGGTGGAGTACAAATATGAATCTCGTATTCGCGTTGTTAGTTTGTTTAATGTTTGTTTTATGTTTCGGTTTTAATTCAGTATCTTCCCGGATCCAATAATCCTGGCCTTTTTGTGTCCGAGTGTGCTAGGGTGTTCGTTAGTAGTGATCGGTGGGCATTGCAAGGTTATGGGTTTCCTATGACAAAGGAAGATCTAGGAAACCTATTAAATAGAGCCAATAACCCTGGAGTTGGTCGTGGGGTTATGCTGCTTCAGGAATTCGAGAGTTTGTTAAGATGAGAGGAGGTTCTCAATTCATATTTGTTGTGCGTCGTTCTTCTAGGCTTGAGATTGTGAGGTGGGATCTTCGGATCCATAAGTGGGGCGAAGTTCATCAATCTAACTCGCCCCAATTTCTCGTGATGACTTCAGATGTCATCACACCTAAAAGTGCATCTCATGGGAGACCCTCCAATTTGATTTGGAGCAAATTTTGACCTCCACATCTTTCGAGTTTTAGTCCAATGAGACTAAATTTCGGGTATGATAAGTGCATATTCTAACATAATTTAGTTGCATATTAGGGTGCATTTTCATGTTGTATTAGAGCATTACATTGCATATATGCATATTTAGGTCACTTTTTATAAGCTACGATGCTTTCACGGGTTTTTAGGTCTTTTGATGTTATCTCAGATGCTTTGGACTCCTTTTTAAGGACATGATGATTAAGGAACTTGTATGACCTTCAAATGGATATACCATGTGCCCAAAACGGATTGGAATTGAAGAAGATACAAAGGACTTTGTGTACTTGTGCAAAATATGACACCTCTGCACCATTTTACTCATAAATTCGGACACAAAATTGATAATGAGGTGATTCCAACTGGGTTAGAAACTAGACTTGAAGAGCTTTCCAACGATATATTACATGTACCAAACAAAGCTCTGGATCAAAAGTTATAGCAGTTCGAAGTTGAGCTGAAGAATCTGACGATTACAGGACAACACGTCCGTGTCACTTATGACACGTCCGTGTCACTCTGATTTCTTCGGGGCAGTAGCTTTTCTATCGTAGGATATTTATGTAGTAACAGGTCAACACGTCCGTGTCATAATTGACACATCCGTGTTGGTCTGCTCCGTAGCGATGTCGGTTTTATTATTTTAGGAAGCTATAAATACTATTTTATTCGTTTAATGACAAAAAGAGTGTGGATGGTAAACACTTTTTAGGGTTTCTAGAGAGAAGTTAGAGAGAGAAACTTGTAGATCTTCATTGTTCTCCAAGACTCTATCTTTCTTCCATTAATTCAAGTATTTATTTTCTTCTTCTTTTTTCTTTGTTTATTATTATGAATTTAAACTATTGTTCACTAGTTTCTTTATTTATTTTCAATTATGCTTGAGTAGTTCTTCTATCTATTGTTAAGTTGAACCCTAGTATGAATTAATTCATGATTATTTCTTTAAACTCCTAAATTAATTGTTGAATTGTTCTTACTTAATTGATTGTGCATATTTCAATACTAGATTAGGGATAACTAGTATTGTTATGATTCCATTGTCTTGATCACAACGGGAGTTGGATTTTGACGGATTTGGGTAATTCAATTAAGGACATGAAGTTCTCCACGGGAGTAGGTAGAATGGGTTGTTAGGAAGTTAGAGTGCCGCGTTTAATGTCATTAATTTGCATGATTCCACGGGAGTAGGTTTGAGTGCATATTAGAGAAGCCATAGATACTCGGGAGAGGTTTATGGTATTTTATAGGTGTACTTTTCCTTGTGAACATTTAGTTGACTAGTTTGGGGTTGAAATTATTATTATACTAATTCATGCTAGTGGGGATACTTAACTCTAGAGTCTTTTATTTTGATATTGATTAGTATAGTTTATTCCACCATTATTCTTGATATTAATTTCCTTTAGTCTTACCATTATTTAAGGGCTAATCATAGAACAACTTTCTCTCTGTGGGATCGACTCTGACTTACCCTACTACATAGTTAGGAGGTTAGTTAGGTTATTTATTTTTGTTAGGTGCGCGACACGCCTATCAAATTTTGGCGCCGTTGCCGGGGAGATTGTTTGTTTTATTTAGTTTTTATTGTTGGTGAGACTATAGTGTATATAAATTTTTTTTTTCGTTTCTTTTGTGAATATTTTTTTTTCTTTTTCGTATCATGAAGTCATATTATTATTGTGATGGGGATAATTCTTTTGATAGGCACCATAGTCATAATTCTTATGGTTCTCATGTTTATAGTTTTGATGCATCATATCAAAATTCTCCCAATTTTTGCATGAGTTCTCATGAATTACCATACATGTTCCATGAACCCAATATTTTTGCTAGTAATTCTAGAGCAATTTTTTCTTTTCCTCAATATGAGAATGAATTGTTTTGGAAATACTATTATAGACTTGGCGATTTTATTGGTCCTAACCATGGAATTGAAATTTGGGATATGTGCCTAGTGATTTATGAGAGTTTAAATGAAGAAACTAGAGAGGTGTTGGAGTCTATGTCTAATGGACAATTTCTATCTCAATCACCTGATTATTGTTGGGATCTAATTGAGTGGTTGGCTCAGAATAATTATGAGTGGGATATGTCTTTATCTTCTCGACCATCTTTTTCATCCGAAATGCATATTACAACACCTTCTTATTCTTCGAACTGTCACTCTACTTCGCTTGCTATTTCTCTGTGTGATGTGACACCCCTACATGGTTTTAACCGCTCTCCCCAATATGTTTGTGATAATTCTGCTCAAAATTCTCATCCCGAACCATATATTTATGATGATGATGATGATGATGATGATGATGATGATGATGATGATGCGGGAAGGATAATAAATGTGAATTATTGGGATGATGATGAGATTGAGAAAATGATCAATGTGATGGATATTTTGAAGGAGGAAGAACCCTTGGTTGAAAAGCCTTCTTTAGAGAAGTCTCTAGATGAGAGTGATGAAATTCATGAGTCTTTATCGGTTCCACTTACTGTTTTTGAGTCTCATGTTCCTTTGTCTCAAAAACTTGACCTCATTCCTTCTTCCCCTATATTATATCCTCCATCATTCCTTATTTCTCCCTCTTTGTATGACTCATATGATCACGTAATTGATGTAAATTCGGTTTCTTCCCAACATATTGGATCATGTAAAAAGACTAATAATTTTTCTTTTTCTTCCTTCTCTTGTGAATATAACTTTTTCTTTGATTTTCCTTTTTGCAGGTCTTGTAGAGAATTAGAACTAATTTATTTTATATTTTCTTTTGTATATTATTTGCTTTTTTGTGAGATGCATGCAGATGCATTTGACAAACTACTAAGGGCTTTAATGAGCTATTCCTGGGAGGCAAACCAAGTTTTCTAACCTTTTTTTTTCTTTTTAATTTTAGAATTAGGAAATTCTAATTTTTTTTATTTGATTACTAACTTATAAAATTTGTGCAAATTGTGATGCAGGGGTTGAGTTCCTATTATTCATTGAGGTTAATTTCGAGGTACTTGATCTTATGCTCTGTTAGGAGGTTCAATTAAGGGTTTTCACCCACGACACACTTTTGGTATACTCTTTCTTTTCCCTCTCTTCAAGTTTTTGAGAGTCATATCTCTTTTTGCCATTTATTTTGGTTTAACTTGATTGTGTGATTGAGGAAGTTGATCCTGTTATGTGGTTGTGGATGTTTCCCTTTCCCTTCTCCTCCCTATATTTATTTGTCACATCGAGGACAATGTGTTATTTAGCTTGGGGGAGGAATTACTTTTTGGGTCATAACTTTACACATATTATCGCTTAGGTTCTTTATTTATTTATTTTTAATTATTTTTTTTTCTTCTTCTGAATTTTCGCATGTTTAATTTGGCTTTGTGGGTATGCCTTCTGAAAACCTTCACGAGACCTTACTCGTCCACTAGGGCAGCCTAGGGGTTTAAAGGGCTTGTTGCACATGCTAAGTGCAATCGTGATTGCTACGAAAGTGAGTTATGATTTATTGCTTTCTTAGTATTAGGAGCATATTAGTATAGTTTTGCATTTTTGTTGCATTCAAACAAGAAATATATGTTTTAATTTATGAGATTGATAATTTATGAGATTTGGGCATATTTTGGATATTGTAGTTAAATTTTACAAGATTGAGTTAGACTTCATTGACCGCTTCATGGTACGATTGTTTTGCAACTTGAATGGTTTGTGGTAAAGTTAGTTGGCATTCCCCAAGAAAGACTGGATTTTACTCGGTAAGCATAAGCCTAGTGAGGATTTTTCAAGCCTTATAGACTGACACATCTACATCAGTCTTCTATTTTTTGTTGTGTGATAGTTCCTCATGAAGTGTGATTCTTGAACTTGACTTGGCACTCTTTGATACTTATGTGGCATATACATGTGTTGATATCATTGAGGCGTTCTTTTCATTGTTTTGAGCCTTCGGACATTTTTCTTTTCATATATATTATTCCCTTTAATTAACCCATGTTGAGCTTTTGATATTCCATTCTCTTGATCAACCTTCATTACAAGCCTCTAGCCTTTTATGATTTCTCTACCAAAGCCTTGCTAAGTGGAGTAACATTAAAGTTCATGTGTTTAAGCTTGTGTTGTGGTTTTTTGGTAATTATTGGAAGAAAATATGTTGAAAGAAAAAATGCTTAAAGTTATAGTGTGGAAGTGCAAAATGAAAAGAATGATGAAGAAGTTGCGAAGAATGATCTAAAAAAATTGAAAAAAAGAAATGAAAAAAAGATTGAATAAAAGGTGAGATAATGTTTGTTGGAGTTGATAAGGTTGGGTATTATCTTGATTTATTGGTAATGAGTTGTTGAACTTCTAGTAGAAGTTTTTGTGGCGTTTGCATCTAACGGCCATAGATGTTAAAGTGTTATTTTCTCCACTAGTTGGCTTTTAGCACCACATTCCCAAATATTTTCCTACTCTTACCTTAGCCACACTACAACCCTTTGTAAGTCCTCATGATCTATATTCATGTTTTCGCCAGTTTAAGTGGATAATGAGATGATAGTCAAGTTTAAAGAAAAATAATTCATTCGAGTCGACTTGGTATATATTTGAGTGAAAAAATCATTACCCATAAACACATGAGAGAATGTGTGCTCGACCAAAGTGAGGTTTGCCTAGTTTAATTGAGTCTAGCTTGGGGGAAGGTTTGTGGATTGCCATGGTGAGTCAAGTTGTGATTACATGAATTTATATGAGGTATGATTTGTGGTCTATCTTAGTCTAATCTTATAATTATAATATCTTTCATATGCCCGAATTTCATGTCTTGGAAATTGAATGGCTGAACATATAAATCCTGTACAAAAGTTCATCTTACACTTCCCTTGTGAATTGGTTTGGTTTGCTTGAGGACAAGCAAATGTTTAGCTTGGGGGAGTTTTATAAGTGCATATTCTAACATAATTTAGTTGCATATTAGGGTGCATTTTCATGTTGTATTAGAGCATTACATTGCATATATGCATATTTAGGTCACTTTTTATAAGCTACGATGCTTTCACGGGTTTTTAGGTCTTTTGATGTTATCTCAGATGCTTTGGACTCCTTTTTAAGGACATGATGATTAAGGAACTTGTATGACCTTCAAATGGATATACCATGTGCCCAAAACGGATTGGAATTGAAGAAGATACAAAGGACTTTGTGTACTTGTGCAAAATATGACACCTCTGCACCATTTTACTCATAAATTTTGACACAAAATTGATAATGAGGTGATTCCAACTGGGTTAGAAACTAGACTTGAAGAGCTTTCCAATGATATATTACATGTACCAAACAAAGCTCTGGATCAAAAGTTATAGCAGTTCGAAGTTGAGCTGAAGAATCTGACGATTACAGGACAACACGTCCGTGTCACTTATGACACGTCCGTGTCACTCTGATTTCTTCGGGGGAGTAGCTTTTCTATCGTAGGATATTTATGTAGTAACAGGTCAACACGTCCGTGTCATAATTGACACGTCCGTGTTGGTCTGCTCCGTAGCGATGTCGGTTTTATTATTTTAGGAAGCTATAAATACTATTTTATTCGTTTAATGACAAAAAGAGTGTGGATGGTAAACACTTTTTAGGGTTTCTAGAGAGAAGTTAGAGAGAGAAACTTGTAGATCTTCATTGTTCTCCAAGACTCTATCTTTCTTCCATTAATTCAAGTATTTATTTTCTTCTTCTTTTCTCTTTGTTTATTATTATGAATTTAAACTATTGTTCACTAGTTTCTTTATTTATTTTCAATTATGCTTGAGTAGTTCTTCTATCTATTATTAAGTTGAACCCTAGTATGAATTAATTCATGATTATTTCTTTAAACTCCTAAATTAATTGTTGAATTGTTCTTACTTAATTGATTGTGCATAATTCAATACTAGATTAGGGATAACTAGTATTTTTATGATTCCATTGTCTTGATCACAACGGGAGTTGGATTTTGACGGATTTGGGTAATTCAATTAAGGACATGAAGTTCTCCACAGGAGTAGGTAGAATGGATTGTTAGGAAGTTAGAGTGCCGCGTTTAATGTCTTTAATTTGCATGATTCCACGGGAGTAGGCTTGAGTGCATATTAGAGAACCCATAGATACTCGGGAGAGGTTTATGGTATTTTATAGGTGTACTTTTCCTTGTGAACATTTAGTTGACTAGTTTGGGGTTGAAATTATTATTATACTAATTCATGCTAGTGGGGATACTTAACTCTAGAGTCTTTTATTTTGATATTGATTAGTATAGTTTATTCCACCATTATTCTGATATTAATTTCCTTTAGTCTTACCATTAATTAATGGCTAATCATAGAACAACTTTCTCTCTGTGGGATCGACTCTGACTTACCCTACTACATAGTTAGGAGGTTAGTTAGGTTATTTATTTTTGTTAGGTGCGCGACACCCCTGTCAGGGTACTCTCGAAGCAAGGTCAAAAGTCACCAAAGGACGTGACTTCATTGTTCGTAAAATCAGTGGAAATCCAAGGAGGATGTTTCTTTTCAAGAACCTTGGAATTTAGTGCCTAGTGGACATTATTGGGGTCTAATAGCTGTAGTGTGACAGTCTCTCTTTGAAAATCGTCAGAGTTTCGTATCACAACAGACTCCATCTCATATCAGGTCTTTCTCATTAAGACGTATAACTCAACCTCACCCGTCGTCGCTCAAGACAAACTGTTTTTGGATTGGACATATAACAGTTAGTTGTTTTTTCATAAAGTATGTACGAGCTTATAAAGCTCTTTGTTCTTGTTTGGTTGTTTCGGTTTGCATGTATTAGCATTGGGATCGCAATCCAGGTTTTTAATTAATGCAAATTTGTCAATGTCAAAAAAAAAAAAAAAATTGTACACTCTAGATGAGGTGGAGAGAGGCATTAATTTAATATGAAGGGTAATGATCACTATACCACAAAGAAAAACGAGTATCTTATGAACTTTTCTTTCCATGACGTTACATGGAATAATTGTAGTTTTGTAAATGTCTTTGGGGTGGGGCCTGGGGCGGTAGGCTATAAAGGAGGAAACTTCAATGCGAAAAGCTTAATAATTGGAAAAGGAAAATTCCAAAAATATCCGCTCAATATAATTATTGAAAGAAGATAAGTAGACATGACTGACATGACTACATGAGTAATTTTTTTTTTTTAGGCAAGAAGACAAGAGTAAGTGTTTTGCATAAATTATTACTAATCAATTGTTTACATGTCACAGGATTTCGCGCAATACAAAGAAAGGACACATTGCCAACTACATAGATCATTATTAAACAGTTAGTTATACAGTATTATGATTTACAAGAGAAAGAGGAGTTTTTACCAGTCGGGATATTTTTTGGTGAGGAAGATAATGCCATAATGGTGAAGATGAGCCAGATTTGTTTTGTGTGCAGTGGAGGAAGAAGAGAGGCGAAGAAGAGATATGAAGAAGAGATATGAAGATGGGAAGGAGATCAGGAGACCGGAGAGAGAGTGCGCACAGAGAGAGGAGAGGCGTGTTGATAAAAGGGAAAAATTCAAATTCATCTCCGAGATATACACACTTTGTACATCAAGTGATATTATTGTAAATAAAATATCACTGATATATAAGTCGTAAGGGTCAAATATTAAGTCGTGAGATTTTCTTGTTTAAAAAATAGTAAAAAGAGAAAATCATGACTTAATATCTAACTCATACGACTTAATATTAGTAACATGCATTTACGAAAATGTCACTCGATATACAAAGTTTGTACATTTCCGAGTTGAATTGGCACTCACACTTGAGAAAGGAGGTCGTAGATCTAACCTATACGACTTAGTATTAGTAACATTTATTTCCTGTCATGTATCTACAAGTTTGCTATGGTGATATTATCTACTGTAGATAACATGATAGGAAATAATGTTACTAATACTAAGTCGTATGGGTTAGATCTATTATAGATGTCAATATTGTTATGTATCAGTAATATAGTAAGTAGCATGCGCCGAGATAGAAGACTAGAGTAGTTGGTTATCTCTCCGACTTCCAGATGGGAGGCCACAGGTTAAATAATTACATTTATTAGTAAAAATCAATTTCACTCATTGTTAGGTTAATGACAAGGAAATCGGTTTAGTCTATTATATAACAACTAAAAGTTAGTCACGTTAAATAAATATCAAAGCTGATCAATAGTTACAGTGTCACACTTCGAGTGTAGAATAGTTCTGGAAATGATAGCTTTATTCACTTCTTAGATGTGACTATGTGAGAGTTATTTCCTATGTTCTTAGTGGTCTACAATTCACAATTTTCAATTCTTACGTGACAGAGTTCACACTTCACAACAGCTTAAGAAACACAATATAACTATACTTACAGAGTTACAGTACAACTAAAGAAAATGGAAGCTGGGAGTGAGGGATAGCTCATCCGTTAGCTTAGAGCTTTCTTCCGATTTCAGGAGATCCCGGGATCTATTCTCATCTCTTGTCCTTGTAGCCTCTCTAAACGCTAAAAAAGAAAATGGAAGCTAGAGAAGAAGCCACAATCTCTCTACTCAACCACAACAGACATGATAATGAAGAGATTATATCTAAGGAAAACAACATTATTCCAGAAGATACCTTCAATCTAGCATACATAATCTACTTCATACTAGGAACAGGGTTCCTACTCCCTTGGAATGCTTTCATCACAGCCGTTGATTACTTCCACTACCTTTATCCAGATCGCAGTATTAATCGAATCTTAGCCGTTGTTTACTATTCATTCTCACTTCTTTTACTGCTCATCATCTTCTACTTCCGCAAGTTCAGTGCCTATGTTCGTATCACCTTGTGCATAGCATGAATTGCTTCTTTATTAGTATAGTTCAGTGTCTATTATATAAAAATGCCCAAATTTTTTTATTTTGTCTCTAATTTGGACATCGCCCAAATTTCGACCAATGTACATGCAACACAATCTCTGGAATTCTACATCGGCTACACTACTTCAATCCGACCAAATCTCATATCACTGAACAACTCCCCTAAACATGACAATGAGACGTAAACATATTTTCTAATGCAAAACCATAACAAAATTAAGACATCATCCCAAATATAGATATCTTTTTTATTAGGATATAGGCTACTGCTTTGGATATTGAAAGATAAATTCTTTAGGTTATTCGATTTTTTTTGTAAAAAGTCTCGTAGTTGTGTTGTATTGTTTAAAGGTATTAAATCACTTATATCATAAGGTATTTGAACGAATTTATATTAGTAACAAGTTTAATTTACATATTAAATCAAACGCGAAGAACAGTTTAAAAATGAGCTTCACTAAAACGTTGGAGGTTGATACACTATCATGACATTAGCCCTAAAAAATACGAGCTACTTTATCAAGCATATTATGCAGTAACTTACAGTGCTTAGTACTATGTAGCAATTTTTGTACATCACTTGTTGATAACAATTTAAAAGTATCACAATCTCTACAAAATGAGCTTCAGAAAATAGATGGAAGCTCGTACATTATAGGATTAGCCCTCAAAAATTTGAGCAAATCCCTAAAGCATATAATAGAACAATATATATATATATATATATATATATATATATATATATATATATATATATAAGAAGAAAAAAAATGATTTTGAAGAATATGTAGGCTTAACTTTACCACACATGAATAAAATTTTCGCATGGTGAAGCATGAGGCATTTGTTTGTCATATTTTGTCATTTGTTTAGCCTTTAGTTTATAGACTCTTCCTCATTTCTGGATTGTGTAACTATTTTGTAATCTAAAATCAAGTAGTGGTTAATCTTATACCTCCCTGAGTTCGACCCGTATGTGCTACGACACCGTACACTTGCGGTATTAAAATAAAACCCTAATAGAAATCCGACCCGAAAGATCCAAAATTATCCGTTTTCTGGACCAGATATCCGAAATATCCGATGATCCGATCCGATCCGAAACTTATTTTATGAACTTTTCATTTGAAAAATGTAAATTTTAGTTTTAGATATCCAATCCGATCCGTATCCAATTTTTTCTTATCATCGCATTTTTCCCGATCCGAAATTTCGGTTCGGATTATTCGGAATGAACACGCCTAACAATAAGTTATTGTTAACCCTGGTCTATTTCAAATTTTTTTTTTTTTTTTTTTTTTTTTTTTTGTAATCTAGAAAAGTGAGGTATTGTTATTTAGCGTCACACTTTGAGTGTAGAATAGTTCTGGGACTGGTAGCTTTCACTTCTTAAATGTGAGAGATATTTCCTACATACTTGGTGGTCTACAATTCACAATTTATTTTCCTTACGTGACAAGTTCACACTTCACAAACAGCTCCAAAAACTCGCTAAACCACAACTCACAATATAATACTTACAGAATTACACTACAACTAAAGAAAATGGAAGCAAGAGATGAAGCCACAATCTGTCTCCTCAACCACAACAATATTCCACAAGATTCCTTAAATCTAGCATACATCATTTACTTCATACTAGGAACAGGTCTCCTACTTCCTTGGAACGCTTTCATCACAGCCGTTGATTACTTCCACTACCTTTATCCTGATCGTAGTGTTAATCGAATCTTCGCCGTTGTTTATTATTCATTCTCACTTGTTTTTCTACTCATCATCTTCTACTTCCGCAAGTTCAATGCCTATGTTCGCATCAACTTGGGGTTGGGCCTCTTCTTGTTGGCTCTTCTTGTAGTGCCTCTTATGGATTTGCTCCACCTTAAGGGCCAAAGTGGGGTTTATTATGGGTTCTATGTTACTGTTGGGGCGTTGGGCGTGTCCGGCGTAGCTAATGGGCTTGCCTCGGGTGGTGTATGTGGCTCAGCTGCTGAGTTGCCGCACCGCTACATGCAGGCTGTTCAATCTGGCACTTCTGCCTCAGGTTTGCGCGCCTTCACTTTTCATTTTATCTTAAGTACCTGATTCGTAAAGACTAGACTAATATATCGAAGGGATTGATGTCTGATCCGACATGTAACTATATATCTTAGAATTCTATTAAGCTATTATGACGTGAAAATCGATCTAGATTTATGTTAATACACATTTTTATGAGATGAGAGAGATTCAATTTCTACTATTGCGTAGTTAGAGACAATTATTGATTAAAGCTAGATGTAATATAGTTTAGCCACGAAATCGACATAAAGCCTAATTTTAGGAAGGATAAAGATCAAAAGCATGTAAAATATTTGGTGAGGGACTATATGTGGGACAAAAGTGGGGAATAACGATTGAGAATTTTACCTTATATAGATAAAGTAACAGTGTAACCATTAAAAAGGAACGACCCGAAAAGAAAAGTGTGTAGATTAAAAAGGAAGGGGTTTGTTAAACGTCGCCCCAAAATTACTTTAAAACGCCCCAAATTTATTTTTATAGACTATTTTACGATTTACCCTTCCTCTTTTCCACACCACCCACCACCACCTGCCACCCCCTGCAACCACCTGCCATCACCTACCTCCCCACTGCCACCCACCACCTCCTCCACCACCCACGTGGAAGCCGTCGAAATTTTTTTACGACGATGGGCGAACGTCTGGCCTGGACATTCGCTCCATGGTCCTAAAAAAAATTCGACTCCATCCAGTGGCTGGTAGTTGGCTGTGGCGATGGGGTGGTGTCGGCAGGAGGTGGATGGTGGTGGAGTGAGGTGGGTGGTGGTGGGTGGTGGTGGTGGTTTAGGGAAAAAGAAGGAAAAGGTTAGAAATGTAATTTCAACTTTTTTTGGGACGATTTTAAGTACTTTTAGGAGTACTTTTAGGGCGATGAATAGAAGTTCAGAATAGGAATGGATGTAGTACTTTTTAGTTAAAAAACATCGAAAAGTCATTTGATCGAAGCCAATCTATTAATAAAAATAAAACACCATCGTATCGTACAATGTGATTCTTGTTCTTTATGGAAAGTGACTGGGCACTTATCTTATCTAACATGTCGAATATTGTTATATGATTCTTATTTTTGGGTTTTGTTTAAAATTGATTGTCAATCTATTAATAGAAAATAGAACACCATCGTACCATGTGATTCTTATTTATGGAAAGTGACTAGACACTTATCTATCTAACATGTTAAATATGCTTGTAATGGCCTAATGGATACTATTCTTATTTTTGGGTTTTGTTTAAAATTGATTGTCATTACCCTCTTTGTTTAATTCAATGATATCGTCATTCGTCAATATTTATAAATTAAAGCATTTAATCCAAGTGACGTCAAAGTTCACTTAACAATACATGAACCAACGATGTGCGTTTAATGTTTGTAGGGCTTCTTGTTTCGTTTCTCAGAATCTTAACCAAAGCCATGTATCCACAAGATATCCATGGTTTAAGGAATAGTGCCATCCTATACTTCATTGTTGCAATTTTAGTTGTTGTGATTTGTCTTTTCTCGTATAATGTGGTGAATCGCCTTCCAGTAATCAAGCATCACAACAAGCTTCGAACACAAGCCGTAAGCCTAGATAAACACGATCAAGATGATTGTTCTTTATTTACCAGTTCTAGTTGGGAAATTATACAAAAAATCAAATGGTATGCTTTTGTTGTTATCTTTATATATATGGTCACTAGAGCGATCTTCCCTGGCTCGGTGACTGAAGATGTACATTCTATCATTCTTGGGGATTGGTACGCAATTCTCCTAATAACTTGCTTCAATGTGTTCGATTTCACTGGCAAGTCTTTGACGGCAGTGTATCTTCTAGACAATGCAAAAATTGCCGTGGGTGCATGTATTGCTAGATTCTTGTTCTTCCCTTTGTACTTGGGATGCTTGAATGGTCCTCAGTTCTTTCGGACCGAGATTCCTGTGATAAGCTTGACATGTTTGTTGGGACTTACAAATGGGTACTTTGTCAGTGTTGGGATGATTTTAGCTCCCAAAACGGTCCAACTTCAACATGCAGAAGCAGCTGGGATATTGATCGTGATGTTTTTGATTCTTGGCTTGGCTGTTGGTTCAATTTTGTCTTGGTTTTGGCTCATTTAATCAAAGAATACCAACCTGATTTTTGTGGATAAGAAGGTCCAAGGCCAATAACAAAGACCAAATTGTAGGAGAGTTGAAGGAAGTATATCATCCAAAGAGTTGTTGATTCAAAAAGAAGCAAAGTAACCTTTTACTCACTTTGTATTTTGGTCATAACTAAGTAGTAGTTGTACACTCATGTTATTCAGTATTTGAATCGAGTTATATGATCTTAAGTGCTTAATGCTTTTAAAAGTTACTGGATGTATTTATTGCCTAATCAATTAATAATATATATTAATTAATATATATATACTTTTTGTTGTGCGAGATAAGTGAAACAAACTCTCGTTTATGTAACAGTTTTTGTTTTTTTGAGAAGTTGTTTCACTTATTTTTATATGGAGGAAGTATTAAAATGTAGAGTCAAGTTTATATTGTAGCTCGCCACGTGCTGGTGCCACCCCCCTATTTAAACACTAACATGACGCCATGTCATTTGTGACATGGCCGGTATGTCCGTCACATGTCACTTCTCTCTCACATGTTCTTACCTTATTACATTCAAAAAAAAACTTTCATTATAGTACGATTTAATATAACAAAGTCTTAATTAGGTGTAATTGTTACACCATAATTTACGGTGTAATAAAATAACTAAACTAAGGGCCCGTTCGTTATCGTTTTTTGTTTTCAGTTTTCAGTTTTTTTGAAAACTAAAAACCAAAAACATGCAATCAGAAAAAGTGGTTTTCACTTTTTAGTTGTCAGTTTTCAAAATCATCATGTTCCCAATAAATTTGACTAATATTTTATTCATTATCGGACATATATCATATGACTTTGAAAATCAAAAAACCAAAAAAAAAAAAACCACAAGAATACCGAACGGGCCCTAAGCTTTTGAATAAAAAAGAACATAACTAAACTAAGGATTCCTCTCCTTGCTTCCACAAACCTCACACCTCTAGTCTCTCTTTCTCATCTAGTCTCTCTCTCCTCCTTCTCCTCGCCTTCATTATTTTCCCTCTCTGCACCTTGAAAATCCTCACGATCTTCCAATTTCTCTCAGAAAAATCCACGATCGAGCAACGACGAATTTAAGCAAGAAATCCTCAATTTAATCAGTTTAATCAATTAATTGATTAGATTTCTACCAACTAACGTTTGATTTTGATTCTCGAGCTTTACAATTTAGTTAGATCTGGTTTAGATTTATCCATTATTAAACCTGTATTATCGGCATATTCTCGCTATCGCAACCTCGAAATCAACAAAAATGGAGATGGTTAGACTATATATGGATGGTGCGAAGAGTAGGGGAGAGAGAAAATACGGTGGTGATTGAACGAGCAATGGAGATGCTAGAAGTGATGGCCACGTGTACGAAGGGGAGGACGACGATAGTCATAGTGTCAGTGACGTCCGCGTTGATGGCGCTGCTCATTGGTGCTAGTGAATCGTGATGAGGTGTGGTGGTGACGGAGAAGAAGAAATAGAGGAGATTTGATGAATGGCTGCAGGTGATATAGTGGTGTGGTGGCGCTGGTGCGTTGGGAAGGGCGGAAAGAGGTGGAGTGTTGGGTGGGAGGAGCTAGGTGGAGTAGTGAAGGTTAGGTTTTGAGGGGAGGACAGAGAAAGAGATAATAATGATACAAGCTTGCTGAAAAATGACATAAAAGTGAGTAATAATGATATGATTTTTCTTAAATGATATTAGTTTGTGGAGTAATGATAAAGTATATAAACAATTGAAAAATGATAATAAAATAAAGGAAAATAATACAACTTTGCTGAAAATTGACATGAAAGTGAATAATAATGATACAGTATCATTTTTCCTATAAATGATATTAGTTTGTGTAAGGTATTTGAAAAATGATAATGGAATAAGGGAAAATTATACAAGTTCACTGAAAATGACATAAAAGTAAGTAATAATGATATCATCTCTTTTATAAATGATATCAGTTTTTGTAATAATGGTTAGGTATATAAAGAGTTGAAAAATAACAATGAAATAGAGAAAATGGTATAAGTTTGCTTAAAAATGACATAAAAGTGAATAATAATAATATGAAACATACCGATAATGACACAAATAATTTTATAAATGACAGAATCAAATTTTAAAATGACATGATACAATTCCAAAATGATATGAGACACTCCAATAATGACATGAAATAATTATATTTAATTATCACATGTGAGATATTGCTACTCACAATAAGTTATGGTATAACATGTTACACCCAAGACGCACTCTAGAATACATGGAGCTCATACCAATGAGATAATATGTCAGTGATGCTCATTTACTCCTAAGAAAACTTATTTAAGTATTTATCACAAACTTTTGAGTGCGTCTTTGGTGTAACATGTTACACCATAACTTATTGCGTAACAACATCTCACATGTGTGAACTATTATTAGTGTTTCATGTCATTATTGACGTATTTCATGTCATTATTGGCATATTTCATATCATTTTGAAGATGTTTCGTGTAATTTTTTAAGTTTTGGTTCATGTCATTTATAAATCTTTCGTGTTATTAATACTAACTTCTAGGGGGTAAAAGTTCGGTACACGGTTTGAATTTAGGCCTAGTCTAATCCAATTCGAATAAAAATTGGATTTTAATTTTCTAATTCAAATCTAAACCAATCGGTGTTTGAGTTCGAACCAATCTAATCCGGATCTTCAGACACTAGATTGGATCTAATCCAAAATATCCAAAATTTTAAACTCTATTCTTTTGATGATATAATTTAGGCCCGAGCATCAAAATAAAGTGTTCGATAATAGAAATAATTCATACAATCCCCATAAAAATTCAGTAGTAACAACTAATTATTCATAGAAACTCATAAATATTATCAAAAACAATTAAGCCCAATTTCAAATATATTTATTATTATGCAATACTTACTATTTCAAGATCAAAATTTCTCCGTTACGTATTTTATGCAATACTTGCTATTTCAAGATCAAATTTTATAAACTTTAATCACAAATTCTCATCAATATATAGTAAATTTAAAAAAAATATCATATGGAATCTTGTTAGATTCATTGTCTCAATGTAATTTTTCAATATAAAACTTTTATAATTTTTACTAATGAATGCACAATTGAAGATATTATTGGTCAAATTAGTACAATAAATACTATGCAATTACAAGTATTGTAAGAATTACAGAACGGAAGAAGTAGAAAAATTGTACACTCTAGATGAGGTGGAGAGAGGCATTAATTATATGAAGGGTAATGATCATGAATTGGGGTTGGCTCAAGTGGCGAACTTTCCCATCTTCCCTAGCAAATTTTAGGGTTTAATTCCTCCCCAAGCATTTGTTGAGGGTGTCGACTTATAATGAGCCTCGGGTGAGGGCCCTGTGCGTGGGCGGTTCAGAGGATTTCATCTTACCTTTAAAGAAAATAAAGGGTAATGATCACTATACCAAAAAAAAGAACAAATTCTTATGAACTTCTCTTCTTTCCATAAGGTTGAATAATTTATCTAGACTGATTGTTTTCTTTCAATAATTGCTGAACCATAGTTCAAAAATGCGGCCGTTCCGTTTCGGTTCGGCTGTTTTGGAACGGAATTTCAAGTTACAAACCGACATTTACAAATTCATACTGGATTATTAATTTTTTAATCCGACATATTGTACGATACGACTGCATCGCACCAAACTCGCCCATATTATTCCACCGCATCGAGTCCGATCCGTGAGTTTTCTAGGTCATCTTCTTCGAGCTTCTTCTTCTCCGGCATCCGCATCTTCTACGATCTTCATATTCTCTTTCTTTTATTCGATCTTGTCTTCCTTTTCTCTATCCTATGTGTGGCTGTGCGTTTTCTATTTTTTTTATCTTTTCTCACGTGCTTTGACAGCTGTGGAGCATATTCTTTTTTTATTTCCTTTTCTCTCTCCTATCTCTCACGTCCTTATTTATTACTCTCTGTCAGTATTTTTCTCTTAATTCCTTTTCTCCCTCCTCTGTTCCACATCCTTATTTATTGCTCTCTATCATTTTTTTTTAAAACGTGTTCTTTGTCGGTCTTATTTGTTTTCTATATATTTTCATTTCTCTTTTTTTTTTATTAATTCTTTTATGCTTCAGTCCCGATTTTTTATTTCTTTTATGCATTGGGCCACAACTATGCTTCCATTTATAGAGAACTATAGAAGTATCAGCCCATCTATAATATTTGGGTACAATTATTAAAAACCCTGAAAAGTTTTAAAACCAAATTCTTGTCGTGGCAACCGCGACGTAGTCCATGATGAACGTATCCGTTCCGTTCGCCGATACCGCAATCGTTTCCGGGATCGTTACCGAAATCGCATTTTCGAACTATGGGCTGAACTTATATTGCATATTTGCATTTAGCCATTTACATATCATTTGACATTATAGGTGTCTTTCGCTGCTAAGAATCTTTACCAAAGCTCGTATATCCACAAAACACCCATGACTTTTGTTGTTGGTATAGTTTTTGTGATCATTTGTATCATCATCTTATACAATGTAGCGCAAAGACTTCCTGTTATCAATGCAACTACTACAACGAACTGAGAACGCAGGCTGCTGCAAACGAGGGGAAACTCGAGCAAGAACATTCTGTAACTGGCCATGTTTGGGAGATCATGGCGAAAATCAAATGGTATGGCGTTGGAGTTGTAAATAATATAGAATACAAATTATTACATGTAAGGCGTTGTTAATTGGATTCATCTATATTTATAAAATTTCAATTTTATACAATTTTCATAAATATATAATTAAATATATGAATGATAAAAGTTGTATACAAACAAAACTAAATTAAAAATTAAAATATGGTACGTAAAAGGGTCCAATTTTAATTTTGTTACCGAAAATGAGAACCTCCTTAATCATTGGACGGCAATTATACATCTTGGCTCTAGTTCGTGAAACTTGATATTTGATATAATGACATTGACATTTTTGTAGGATTCTAAGTACTCTAAGCGGAATTTCATGAATCATATTCTTAAGCACTTAAAACAGGATCTCATGCATATACATTCAAGAATCACATAATAGTTAAGAATTTACCTTTGAAGCGTGAATTCCACAAAGCTTCTATAACTCGGAAAAAGAACCTCAATTGTGATTCCTCTACTTGGTCCACCAACCCGGATCAACACTCCACCAATACTTGTTGGAAGGAAGAAATTCTTCTTCTACTTTAATGGAGTTTTTGTGACTTTTGGAAAGAATATGAGAGAGAAGAATAATGAGAGATATCTTATGTTATTTCCTTATTGCCTAACTAAATATATAAATATATTTAGGTTAGAAGGAGAATCACTTCTCCTCTCCCCTCCTCTTGGCCGGCCACCCTAGGGCCCTTACGGGCTCTAGGTTTCTTTTGTTGATCCAAGTATATTGTGTGACCTAATAGGATCCATTATATTGGGCTTCGGGTTTATAATTTCCTAACCCAGAGTTCTATAGCATTCTCTAGCAAGACGTATAGACGACCCAATAGAACAAATTTATTATCTCCATAATACGATCCATAATATAATTAGTAATTGCATTTAAGTCGAGTACATAAATCCTTCAATTTTTTGCATGCCGTCTGATAAGCAAGTGTTTATTTTTTAGGAAAGAAAGAGATAAGCAAGTGTTTTGCATTAATTATAATGAATTGCATTGTTCACATGTCACAGAATTTCTCGCAATACAAAGAAGGAAACATTGTCAGCCACATCCATCGTTATCAAATAGTTATACAGTCAAATGGACCAACTAACACCCTAATAAATACTCCCTCCGTCTCATAATATAGTGTTTGTTTCTTTTTTACACAGACTCCAAGATAAACATTTGACCTTCAATATCTTCAATTCCATATTAATAAAAAATATAAAAAGTTGATATTATGAAAGTACACATTGAGATAAATCTAATAAGATCCCACATGAATGTGTTTTTTTTATATATACAAATGAGAATATTTGGTCAAAGATTTTAAAGTTTGACCTCAAGAGAGAGAAATAAGCAGTATATTATGGAACGGAGGGAGTAATAATTATGATTTACAATAAGAGAAATAGGAGCTTTTACCAGTATGGATATTTTTTGGTGAGGAAGATAATTGTGAAGATGAGCCAGATTTGTTTTATGTGGAGGACGAGCAGAGGCGAAGAAGAGATATGAAGATGGGAGTTGATCACCAGAGAGAGCGCATATAGAGAGGAGATTCGTGCTGATAACGGGGAAAATTCTTATTCATCTCAGAGATGTACAAACTTTGTACATTAAAGTGACATTTTGTAAATAAGATATCACTGATATCAAGTCGTAAGGGTCAAATATCAAGTCGTGATTTTTTTTACGAAAAATGTCACTTGATATACAAAGTTTGTACATCTGATCTCCGAGATGGACTGACACTCGGTTATGAGAGAGAGGGTTAGTCCTTTTTTCCATGTCATGTTATCTACAAGTTTGCCATGGTGATATACTTTTAATTTTTTTTATAAGGTAAGATGAATATCCCTTGCACATGTTTTGCCTCAAAAAGTATCTAGACAAGATTATAATTGGTTTGTGAGTCTGTAATAAGTGAGCTAATTGTGTACTAGTGACCTCATTGGTCTGGTTAACCTCCTAAGGTGCAAGGTGGTCCAATCTAGTTGGTTTGCCTTCCTTTAGGCAGGTTTTAGGTTGTAAACATGATGTTTCATTAATCTACTTACTTAATTAGCAAAAAAATTAACATCAAATTTTATAAACTTTAATCACAAATTCTTATCATTAATTACAAAGTAAAAAGAAATATCATATGGATTTTGTTAGATTCATCTCAATATGTAGTTTTTCTTTATAAAAAGGAATTATTTAATTTTTACTAATAAATGCAAACTGAATATATTAATGTTCAAATTAGTACAATAAATATTATGAAATTACAAATATTGCAAGAATTATAGAACGGAAGAAGTACTACTTAAATGAATATGATCAAAAATTTCAACTTCCCCTCCAAAAAAAGTCCCTACGTGCCACTTCAAACGAAAAAATTGTAAAATTCACCCGGCCACAAATCTTAGAGTAAGAGCCCTCAACATCCGCCTTTAGGCTCACCGGTGGTCGGCTTCTCGGCCTCGCCGGCAAGCCTAGCCCCATCGTCGGTTTCTTTGCTTTCCCGTCGTGTCCGGCCCCATCGTGCCCGGCTCCGTCGTGGGTCTCGTCCTCCCCTAGCGTTTTCCCGTAGTCTCCTCCCCCTCCCCCGGTGTCCGCGTCGGCCTCTCCCCTAGTGTCCCCGGTGTCTCCTCATCCCCTTCGCGCGTCCCCCGTAGTCTCCCCCTCCCCCCGCCGCCTTCGCGGGCCTCCCTCCTAGCGTACCCCGTTGTCTCCTCCTCCCCTTCTCGCGTCCTCGGTGGTAGGGTTGTTAGGGCTCCCTTTTGGATCTTCGCCCTCCTCCCCGTTAGTTAGTCGGTTCCCTTTTCCCCCTCCCCCTGTCAAAGTTGTTGTCACACCTAGCGTCCTGTTGAAGCTCCCTCCCCGTTTGGTTTTTCTCCCCCTCCCAGTGTTCCCCGGCCCCGTCCCCCTCCCCTGTCTTGGTCGAGTTCCCTTCCCCTCTCCCCTGTTTGGTCAAGTCTCCCCTTCCCCAACCCCGGTTTACGTCTTGGTGGAGTACAAATATGAATCTCGTATTCGCGTTGTTAGTTTGTTTAATGTTTGTTTTATGTTTCGGTTTTAATTCAGTATCTTCCAGATCCAATAATCCTGGCCTTTTTGTGTCTGAGTGTGCTAGGGTGTTCGTTAGTAGTGATCGGTGGGCATTGCAAGGTTATGGGTTTCCTATGACAAAGGAAGATCTAGGAAACCTATTAAATAGAGCCAATAACCCTGGAGTTGGTCGTGGGGTTATGTTCGCTCGAGAATTCGAGAGTCTGGTTAAGATGAGAGGAGGTTCTCAATTCATATTTGTTGTGCGTCGTTCTTCTAGGCTTGAGATTGTGAGGTGGGATCTTCGGATCCATAAGTGGGGCGAAGTTCATCAATCTAACTCGCCCCAATTTCTCGTGATGACTTCAGATGTCATCACACCTAAAAGTGCATCTCATGGGAGACCCTCCAATTTGATTTGGAGCAAATTTTGACCTCCACATCTTTCGAGTTTCAGTCCAATGAGACTAAATTTCGGGTATGATAAGTGCATATTCTAACATAATTTAGTTGCATATTAGGGTGCATTTTCATGTTGTATTAGAGCATTACATTGCATATATGCATATTTAGGTCACTTTTTATAAGCTACGATGCTTTCACGGGTTTTTAGGTCATTTGATGTTATCTCAGATGCTTTGGACTCCTTTTTAAGGACATGATGATTAAGGAGCTTGTATGACCTTCAAATGGATATACCATGTGCCCAAAACGGATTGGAATTGAAGAAGATACAAAGGACTTTGTGTACTTGTGCAAAATATGACACATCTGCACCATTTTACTCATAAATTCGGACACAAAATTGATAATGAGGTGATTCCAACTGGTTTAGAAACTAGACTTGAAGAGCTTTCCAACGATATATTACATGTACCAAACAAAGCTCTGGATCAAAAGTTATAGCAGTTCGAAGTTGATCTGAAGAATCTGACGATTACAGGACAACACGTCCGTGTCACTTATGACACGTCCGTGTCACTCTGATTTCTTCGGGGCAGTAGCTTTTCTATCGTAGGATAGTTATGTAGTAACAGGTCAACACGTCCGTGTCATAATTGACACGTCCGTGTTGGTCTGCTCCGTAGCGATGTCGGTTTTATTATTTTAGGAAGCTATAAATACTATTTTATTCGTTTAATGACAAAAAGAGTGTGGATGGTAAACACTTTTTAGGGTTTCTAGAGAGAAGTTAGAGAGAGAAACTTGTAGATCTTCATTGTTCTCCAAGACTCTATCTTTCTTCCATTAATTCAAGTATTTATTTTCTTCTTCTTTTCTCTTTGTTTATTATTATGAATTTAAACTATTGTTCACTAGTTTCTTTATTTATTTTCAATTATGCTTGAGTAGTTCTTCTATCTATTGTTAAGTTGAACCCTAGTATGAATTAATTCATGATTATTTCTTTAAACTCCTAAATTAATTGTTGAATTGTTCTTACTTAATTGATTGTGCATATTTCAATACTAGATTAGGGATAACTAGTATTGTTATGATTCCATTGTCTTGATCACAACGGGAGTTGGATTTTGAGTTTTTGACGGATTTGGGTAATTCAATTAAGGACATGAAGTTCTCCACGGGAGTAGGTAGAATGGATTGTTAGGAAGTTAGAGTGCCGCGTTTAATGTCTTTAATTTGCATGATTCCACGGGAGTAGGCTTGAGTGCATATTAGAGAAGCCATAGATACTCGGGAGAGGTTTATGGTATTTTATAGGTGTACTTTTCCTTGTGAACATTTAGTTGACTAGTTTGGGGTTGAAATTATTATTATACTAATTCATGCTAGTGGGGATACTTAACTCTAGAGTCTTTTATTTTGATATTGATTAGTATAGTTTATTCCACCATTATTCTTGATATTAATTTCCTTTAGTCTTACCATTATTTAAGGGCTAATCATAGAACAACTTTCTCTCTGTGGGATCGACTCTGACTTACCCTACTACATAGTTAAGAGGTTAGTTAGGTTATTTATTTTTGTTAGGTGCGCGACACGCCTATCAAATTTTGGCGCCGTTGCCGGGGAGATTGTTTGTTTTATTTAGTTTTTATTGTTGGTGAGACTATAGTGTATATAAATTTTTTTTTTCGTTTCTTTTGTGAATATTTTTTTTTCTTTTTCGTATCATGAAGTCATATTATTATTGTGATGGGGATAATTCTTTTGATAGGCACCATAGTCATAATTCTTATGGTTCTCATGTTTATAGTTTTGATGCATCATATCAAAATTCTCCCAATTTTTGCATGAGTTCTCATGAATTACCATACATGTTCCATGAACCCAATATTTTTGCTAGTAATTCTAGAGCAATTTTTTCTTTTCCTCAATATGAGAATGAATTGTTTTGGAAATACTATTATAGACTTGGCGATTTTATTGGTCCTAACCATGGAATTGAAATTTGGGATATGTGCCTAGTGATTTATGAGAGTTTAAATGAAGAAACTAGAGAGGTGTTGGAGTCTATGTCTAATGGACAATTTCTATCTCAATCACCTGATTATTGTTGGGATCTAATTGAGTGGTTGGCTCAGAATAATTATGAGTGGGATATGTCTTTATCTTCTCGACCATCTTTTTCATCCGAAATGCATATTACAACACCTTCTTATTCTTCGAACTGTCACTCTACTTCGCTTGCTATTTCTCTGTGTGTTGTGACACCCCTACATGGTTTTAACCGCTCTCCCCCAATATGTTTGTGATAATTCTGCTCAAAATTCTCATCCCGAACCATATATTTATGATGATGATGATGATGATGATGCGGGGGGGATAATAAATGTGAATTATTGGGATGATGATGAGATTAAGAAAATGATCAATGTGATGGATATTTTGAAGGAGGAAGAACCCTTGGTTGAAAAGCCTTCTTTAGAGAAGTCTCTAGATGAGAGTGATGAAATTCATGAGTCTTTATCGGTTCCACTTACTGTTTTTGAGTCTCATGTTCCTTTGTCTCAAAAACTTGACCTCATTCCTTCTTCCCCTATATTATATCCTCCATCATTCCTTATTTCTCCCTCTTTGTATGACTCATATGATCACGTAATTGATGTAAATTCGGTTTCTTCCCAACATATTGGATCATGTAAAAAGACTAATAATTTTTCTTTTTCTTCCTTCTCTTGTGAATATAACTTTTTCTTTGATTTTCCTTTTTGCAGGTCTTGTAGAGAATTAGAACTAATTTATTTTATATTTTCTTTTGTATATTATTTGCTTTTTTGTGAGATGCATGCAGATGCATTTGACAAACTACTAAGGGCTTTAATGAGCTATTCCTGGGAGGCAAACCAAGTTTTCTAACCTTTTTTTTTCTTTTTAATTTTAGAATTAGGAAATTCTAATTTTTTTTATTTGATTACTAACTTATAAAATTTGTGCAAATTGTGATGCGGGGGTTGAGTTCCTATTATTCATTGAGGTTAATTTCGAGGTACTTGATCTTATGCCTCGTTAGGAGGTTCAATTAAGGGTTTTCACCCACGACACACTTTTGGTATACTCTTTCTTTTCCCTCTCTTCAAGTTTTTGAGAGTCATATCTCTTTTTGCCATTTATTTTGGTTTAACTTGATTGTGTGATTGAGGAAGTTGATCCTGTTATGTGGTTGTGGATGTTTCCCTTTCCCTTCTCCTCCCTATATTTATTTGTCACATCGAGGACAATGTGTTATTTAGCTTGGGGGAGGAATTACTTTTTGGGTCATAACTTTACACATATTATCGCTTAGGTTCTTTATTTATTTATTTTTAATTATTTTTTTTTCTTCTTCTGAATTTTCGCATGTTTAATTTGGCTTTGTGGGTATGCCTTCTGAAAACCTTCACGAGACCTTACTCGTCCACTAGGGCAGCCTAGGGGTTTAAAGGGCTTGTTGCACATGCTAAGTGCAATCGTGATTGCTACGAAAGTGAGTTATGATTTAATGCTTTCTTAGTATTAGGAGCATATTAGTATAGTTTTGCATTTTTGTTGCATTCAAACAAGAAATATATGTTTTAATTTATGAGATTGATAATTTATGAGATTTGGGCATATTTTGGATATTGTAGTTAAATTTTACAAGATTGAGTTAGACTTCATTGACCGCTTCATGGTACGATTGTTTTGCAACTTGAATGGTTTGTGGTAAAGTTAGTTGGCATTCCCCAAGAAAGACTGGATTTTACTCGGTAAGCATAAGCCTAGTGAGGATTTTTCAAGCCTTATAGACTGACACATCTACATCAGTCTTCTACTTTTTGTTGTGTGATAGTTCCTCATGAAGTGTGATTCTTGAACTTGACTTGGCACTCTTTGATACTTATGTGGCATATACATGTGTTGATATCATTGAGGCGTTCTTTTCATTGTTTTGAGCCTTCAGACATTTTTCTTTTCATATATATTATTCCCATTAATTAACCCATGTTGAGCTTTTGATATTCCATTCTCTTGATCAACCTTCATTACAAGCCTCTAGCCTTTTATGATTTCTCTACCAAAGCCTTGCTAAGTGGAGTAACATTAAAGTTCATGTGTTTAAGCTTGTGTTGTGGTTTTTTGGTAATTATTGGAAGAAAATATGTTGAAAGAAAAAATGCTTAAAGTTATAGTGTGGAAGTGCAAAATGAAAAGAATGATGAAGAAGTTGCGAAGAATGATCTAAAAAAAATTGAAAAAAAGAAATGAAAAAAAGATTGAATAAAAGGTGAGATAATGTTTGTTGGAGTTGATAAGGTTGGGTATTATCTTGATTTATTGGTAATGAGTTGTTGAACTTCTAGTAGAAGTTTTTGTGGCGTTTGCATCTAACGGCCATAGATGTTAAAGTGTTATTTTCTCCACTAGTTGGCTTTTAGCACCACATTCCCAAATATTTTCCAACTCTTACCTTAGCCACACTACAACCCTTTGTAAGTCCTCATGATCTATATTCATGTTTTCGCCGAGTTTAAGTGGATAATGAGATGATAGTCAAGTTTAAAGAAAAATAATTCATTCGAGTCGACTTGGTATATATTTGAGTGAAAAAATCATTACCCATAAACACATGAGAGAATGTGTGCTCGACCAAAGTGAGGTTTGCCTAGTTTAATTGAGTCTAGCTTGGGGGAAGGTTTGTGGATTGCCATGGTGAGTCAAGTTGTGATTACATGAATTTATATGAGGTATGATTTGTGGTCTATCTTAGTCTAATCTTATAATTATAATATCTTTCATATGCCCGAATTTCATGTCTTGGAAATTGAATGGCTGAACATATAAATCCTGTACAAAAGTTCATCTTACACTTCCCTTGTGAATTGGTTTGGTTTGCTTGAGGACAAGCAAAAGTTTAGCTTGGGGGAGTTTGATAAGTGCATATTCTAACATAATTTAGTTGCATATTAGGGTGCATTTTCATGTTGTATTAGAGCATTACATTGCATATATGCATATTTAGGTCACTTTTTATAAGCTACGATGCTTTCACGGGTTTTTAGGTCTTTTGATGTTATCTCAGATGCTTTGGACTCCTTTTTAAGGACATGATGATTAAGGAACTTGTATGACCTTCAAATGGATATACCATGTGCCCAAAACGGATTGGAATTGAAGAAGATACAAAGGACTTTGTGTACTTGTGCAAAATATGACACCTCTGCACCATTTTACTCATAAATTTTGACACAAAATTGATAATGAGGTGATTCCAACTGGGTTAGAAACTAGACTTGAAGAGCTTTCCAACGATATATTACATGTACCAAACAAAGCTCTGGATCAAAAGTTATAGCAGTTCGAAGTTGAGCTGAAGAATCTGACGATTACAGGACAACACGTCCGTGTCACTTATGACACGTCCGTGTCACTCTGATTTCTTCGGGGGAGTAGCTTTTCTATCGTAGGATATTTATGTAGTAACAGGTCAACACGTCCGTGTCATAATTGACACGTCCGTGTCATAATTGACACGTCCGTGTTGGTCTGCTCCGTAGCGATGTCGGTTTTATTATTTTAGGAAGCTATAAATACTATTTTATTCGTTTAATGACAAAAAGAGTGTGGATGGTAAACACTTTTTAGGGTTTCTAGAGAGAAGTTAGAGAGAGAAACTTGTAGATCTTCATTGTTCTCCAAGACTCTATCTTTCTTCCATTAATTCAAGTATTTATTTTCTTCTTCTTTTCTCTTTGTTTATTATTATGAATTTAAACTATTGTTCACTAGTTTCTTTATTTATTTTCAATTATGCTTGAGTAGTTCTTCTATCTATTGTTAAGTTGAACCCTAGTATGAATTAATTCATGATTATTTCTTTAAACTCCTAAATTAATTGTTGAATTGTTCTTACTTAATTGATTGTGCATATTTCAATACTAGATTAGGGATAACTAGTATTGTTATGATTCCATTGTCTTGATCACAACGGGAGTTGGATTTTGACGGATTTGGGTAATTCAATTAAGGACATGAAGTTCTCCACAGGAGTAGGTAGAATGGATTGTTAGGAAGTTAGAGTGTCGCGTTTAATGTCTTTAATTTGCATGATTCCACGGGAGTAGGCTTGAGTGCATATTAGAGAAGCCATAGATACTCGGGAGAGGTTTATGGTATTTTATAGGTGTACTTTTCCTTGTGAACATTTAGTTGACTAGTTTGGGGTTGAAATTATTATTATACTAATTCATGCTAGTGGGGATACTTAACTCTAGAGTCTTTTATTTTGATATTGATTAGTATAGTTTATTCCACCATTATTCTGATATTAATTTCCTTTAGTCTTACCATTAATTAATGGCTAATCATAGAACAACTTTCTCTCTGTGGGATCGACTCTGACTTACCCTACTACATAGTTAGGAGGTTAGTTAGGTTATTTATTTTTGTTAGGTGCGCGACACCCCTATCAGGGTACTCTCGAAGCAAGGTCAAAAGTCACCAAAGGACGTGACTTCATTGTTCGTAAAATCAGTGGAAATCCAAGGAGGATGTTTCTTTTCAAGAACCTTGGAATTTAGTGCCTAGTGGACATTATTGGGGTCTAATAGGTTGTAGTGTGACGGTCTCTCTTTGAAAATCATCGAGTTTCGTATCACAAACAGACTCCCTCTCATATCGAGTCTTTCTCATTAAGACGTATAACTCAACCTCACCCGTCGCCGCTCAAAGACAAACTTTTTGGATTGGACATGTAACGATTAGTTGTTTTTTTCATAAAGTATGTACGAGCTTATAAAGCTCTTGTTACTGTTTGGTTGTTTCAGTTTGCATGTATTAGCATTAGACTGCAATCCAGTTTTTAATTAATGCAAATTTTGTCAATGTCAAAAAAAAAAAAAAAAAAATTGTACACTCTAGATGAGGTGGAGAGAGGCATTAATTTAATATGAAGGGTAATGATCACTATACCACAAAGAAAAACGAGTATCTTATGAACTTTTCTTTCCATGACGTTACATGGAATAATTGTAGTTTTGTAAATGTCTTTGGGGTGGGGCCTGGGGCGGTAGGCTATAAAGGAGGAAACTTCAATGCGAAAAGCTTAATAATTGGAAAAGGAAAATTCCAAAAATATCCGCTCAATATAATTATTGAAAGAAGATAAGTAGACATGACTGACATGACTACATGAGTAATTTTTTTTTTTTAGGCAAGAAGACAAGAGTAAGTGTTTTGCATAAATTATTACTAATCAATTGTTTACATGTCACAGGATTTCGCGCAGTACAAAGAAAGGACATATTGCCAACTACATAGATCATTATTAAACAGTTAGTTATACAGTATTATGATTTACAAGAGAAAGAGGAGCTTTTACCAGTCGGGATATTTTTTGGTGAGGAAGATAATGCCATAATGGCGAAGATGAGCCAGATTTGTTTTGTGTGTAGTGGAGGAAGAAGAGAGGCGAAGAAGAGGTATGAAGATGGGAAGGAGATCAGGAGACCCGAGAGAGAGTGCGCACAGAGAGAGGAGAGACGTGCTGATAAAAGGGAAAAATTCATATTCATCTCCGAGATATACAAACTTTGTACATTAGGTGACATTATTGTAAATAAAATATCACTGATATATATTCCATCCGTTTCTTTTTAATCTACACACTTTTCTTTTTGGTCCGTTTCTTTTTAATCTACATACTGTTGCTTTTTCTATTTTTGATAACATGTCACATCTACGTTCTACTCTTTTTCCACCCATGTCATCCATTTTTTAATATTTTAACCCACTTTTTAATTTCTCTCTCTCACTTTTCAATTTCTCTCTCCACCTTTTCGGTTTCTCTCTCATACTTTTGCATTTTCTCCTTGGTTCTCCCCCAAAGTGAAGTGAGTAAATTAAAATGAAACGGAGGGAGTAAGTCGTAATGGTCAAATATTAAGTCGTGATATTTTCTTGTTTAAAAAATATTAAAAAGAGAAAATCACGGCTTAATATCTAACTCATACGACTTAATATTAGTAACATGTATTTACGAAAATGTCACTCGATATACGAAGTTTGTACATTTCCGAGTTGAATTGGCACTCACTCCTGAGAAAGAAGGTCGTACATCTAACCCATACGACTTAGTATTAGTAACATTTATTTCCAGTCATGTATCTACAAGTTTGCTATGGTGATATTATCTACTGTAGATAACATGATAGGAAATAATGTTACTAATACTAAGTCGTATGGGTTAGATCTACTATAGATGTCAATATTGTTATGTATCAGTAATATAGTAAGTAGCATGCGCCGAGATAGAAGACTAGAGTAGTTGGTTAGCTCTCCGACTTCCAGATGGGAGGCCACAGGTTAAATAATTACATTTATTAGTAAAAATCAATTTCACTCATTGTTAGGTTTATGACAAGGAAATCAGTTTAGTCTATTATATAACAACTAAAAGTTAGTCACGTTAAATAAATATCAAAGCTGATCAATAGTTACAGTGTCACACTTCTGAGTGTAGAATAGTTCTGGAACTGATAGCTTCATTCAATTCTTAGATGTGACTATGTGAGAGATATTTCCTACGTTCTTAGTGGTGAGTGGTCTACAATTCACAATTTTCAATTCTTACGTGACAGAGTTCACACTTGACAACAGCTTAAGAAACAAAATATAACTATACCTACAGAGCTACAGTACAACTAAAGAAAATGGAAGCTGGGAGTGAGGGATAGCTCATCCGTTAGCTTAGAGCTTTTCTTCCGATTTCAAGAGATCCCGGGATCGATTCTCATCTCTTGTCCTTGTAGCCTCTCTAAACGCCAAAAAGAAAATGGAAGCTACAGAAGAAGCCACAATCTCTCTACTCAACCACAACAGACATGATAATGAAGAGATTATACCTAAGGAAAACAACATTATTCCAGAAGATACCTTCAATCTAGCATACATAATCTACTTCATACTAGGAACAGGTTTTCTACTCCCTTGGAATGCTTTCATCACAGCCGTTGATTACTTTCACTACCTTTATCCAGATCGCAGTATTAATCGAATCTTAGCCGTTGTTTACTATTCATTCTCACTTCTTTTACTGCTCATCATCTTCTACTTCCGCAAGTTCAGTGCCTATGTTCGTATCAACTTGGGCTTGGGCCTCTTCTTGCTGTCCCTTCTTGTGGTGCCTCTTATTGATTTGTTTTACATTAAGGGCCGAAGTGGGCTTTATTATGGGCTTTATGTTACTGTTGGGGCCGTGGGCCTGTCCGGTGTAGCGAATGCGCTTGTTGAGGGTGGTGTTATGGGCTCTGCTGCTGAGTTGCCAAACCGCTACACGCAGGCTGTTGTTTCTGGCACTTCTGCCTCAGGTTTGCCTTCACTTTGATTTCACTTTTCCTACGTTAGAAAACAGTAACTATACTCCTCCCTTATTTGTCCCTTACTCTCTAGTGCCTGACTCGTAAATACCAGACTAATATATCGTAGGATATGATATACTGTTAAGTTATTACGATGTGAAAACCGATCTAGATTTATGTTAATACACATTTTTATTAGATGAGAGATATTCAATTTTTACTATTGTGTGCATAGTCAGAAACTAATTATTGATCAAAGCTAGATATAATATAGTTTAGCCACAAAATCAAAAGCCTATATTTAGGCAACAAAGATATCAAAAGCATGTAATGTTAACTTGCTAAGAGATAACACGATTTCTAGGCAACATCAACATGGAAAGCTCATTTAATATAAGTCAAAATAAAACACCATCGTCCCATGTGATTTTTATTCTTTAATTGTCTTATCTAACACGTCGAATATGTTTGTGATGGGTATGATTCTTATTTTTCGATTACCCTCTTTATTTCAATGATGTCGTCAACATTTATAAATTAAAGCTTTTGAAGTGAGGTTAAAGTTCACTTAAACAATACATGAACCAACGATGTGCGTTTATTGTTTGTAGGGCTTCTTGTTTCGTTTCTCAGAATCTTTACCAAAGCAGTGTATCCACAAGATATCCATGGTTTAAGGAATAGTGCCATCCTATACTTCACTGTTGCAATTTTATTTGTTGTAATTTGTTTTTTCTCGTATAATGTGGTGAATCGCCTTCCCGTCATCAAGCACCACAACAAGCTTCGAACACACGCCGTAAGCCTAGATAAACACGATCAGGATGATTGTTCTTTATTTACCAGTTCTAGTTGGGAAATTATGCACAAAATGAAATGGTATGGTTTTAGTATTATCATTGTAAAAATTGTCTCTAGATCAATCTTTCCTGGCTCGGTGACTGAAGATGTACATTCTATTATTCTTGGGGATTGGTACGCACTTCTCCTAATAACTTGCTTCAATGTGTTCGATTTCATTGGCAAGTCTTTGACGGCAGTGTATCTTCTAGACAATGCAAAAATTGCCGTGGGTGCATGTATTGCTAGATTCTTGTTCTTCCCTTTGTACTTGGGATGCTTGAATGGTCCTCAGTTCTTTCGAACCGAGCTTCCTGTGATAAGCTTTACATGTTTGTTGGGAATTACAGATGGGTACTTTTCCAGTGTTGTGATGATTTTAGCTCCCAAAACTGTCCAACTTCAACATGCAGAAACAGCTGGGATATTGATTGTGGTGTTCTTGATGCTTGGCTTGGCTATTGGTTCAGTTTCGTCTTGGTTTTGGCTCATTTAATCAAAGAATACCAACCTGAATTTTTGTGCATAAGAAGGTCCAAGGCCAATATATAGTAATGAAGACCGAATTGTTGGAGAGTTGAAGGAAGTATCAATGTATCATTCAAAGAGTTATTGATTCAAAAGAAGCAAAGTAACCTTTTAATCGCTTTATGTTTCGGTCATAAACTGATAACTAGTAGCTGTACACTCATACTATCCATTATCCTAATCGGTTTATAAGACCTTAAGTTTAATAGTTTGAAAAGTTACTAGTTATTGGATGTAATTATTGCCTAATCAAGTAATTTAAATTAATCAACATATATTATTAAAATGTATGGACAAGTATTGTTGTATGTCACGTGTCAGCCCCCTTCAAACCCTAACATGATGCTATGTCATTAATAACATTTTTTGGGCCTCCCACTAGGGACCCTATGGTAAGATGAAGGGTCTTGCTAGACCGAAACCTCTCGCAGGTTAACCCGACCTAGGTTTGCGGGTAGCCACTTTGAGAATGGGGGGATGGTAAGGGAAAACCCTCTCCTAAAGTACCGCTAGTGGGGATCGAACCCCCAACCTTGAAGTTGGAAGGTTCTTTCCTTACCACTAGGCCAAGCTTAGCTTGATATGTCATTAATAACATGGCAGGTATGTCCATCACACATCACTTCTCTCTCATGTAAAAGTGCTTACCTTACATTCAAAACAATTTCCCTAGTAATATGCTTTGAACTCACGACTTTGAATAGAAAATATGGAGTTCATATAGTCATTATTTCAGTGAGTTAACATATCAATGATGCTAATTTACTTCTAAAAGAACTTATTAAAGTATTCATCACCAGTTTTTACATTATAAACTTAAAGAAAGAAAGAGTTCAATGTAGCTTAGAAATACAATTAGAATAAATTATAATTAATAATATTTTATACGCATATATAATTGAAATTAAATGACTTACTCAATTTTGGCTAATAATACAATTAGAAGAAAAACAAACCCAAGGAACCGTCACGTGCCATCCCCGTTTCTCCCAGAATATATGTAAGAGGTCCCAAACTCTGACACCTTAATGTGCAAATCACTACCCAACCATATTGAGTTAGACTTGTATGTCTGTTTTCTTCTATTGAGTTTTAGCCTGTTTGTGACTTGTTTAGTAGGTTACTTATGATATGTGTTACAATGTCCCTTCTTCTAAAATAGGCGAGGGAGGCGAGGGTGGGGGTGGGACATTGTAACACGTATCATAAGTAACCTACTAAACAAGTCACAAATAGGTTAAAACTCAATACAAGAAAACAGACATACAAGGCTTACTCAATCAGGGATAATCAAAAGGTAGACTTAAAATGGAAAGACCGCGCAAAGGTTGACTTATTTAAAACAATTTTTCCTAAATAAATATCAAAGCTGATCAATAGTTACAGTGTCACACTTCGAGTGTAGAATAGTTCTAGAACTGATAGCTTTATTCACTTCTTAGATGTGACTATGTGAGAGTTATTTCCTACGTTCTTAGTGGTCTACAATTCACAATTTTCAATTCTTACGTGACAGAGTTCACACTTCACAACAGCTTAAGAAACACAATATAACTATACTTACAGAGTTACAGTACAACTAAAGAAAATGGAAGCTGGGAGTGAGGGATAGTTCATCCGTTAGCTTAGAGCTTTTCTTCTGATTTCAGGAGATCCTGGGATCGATTCTCATCTCTTGTCCTTGTAGCCTCTCTAAACGCTAAAAAAGAAAATGGAAGCTAGAGAAGAAGCCACAATCTCTCTACTCAACCACAACAGACATGATAATGAAGAGATTATATCTAAGGAAAACAACATTATTCCAGAAGATACCTTCAATCTAGCATACATAATCTACTTCATACTAGGAACAGGTTTCCTACTCCCTTGGAATGCTTTCATCACAGCCACGCCGTTGATTACTTCCACTACCTTTCTCCAGATCGCAATATTAATCGAATCTTAGCCGTTGTTTACTATTCATTCTCACTTCTATTACTGCTCATCATCTTCTACTTCCGCAAGTTCAGTGCCTATGTTCGTATCAACTTGTCCATAGCATCAGTGGCGAAGCTAGGATTCTCAAAGTGGGGGGACAAAATCCGGACGTCGAGCATTCGGAAATTTTTTTTGGAAAAAAAACACAACACAAATTGTTTAATACTTAATGTTTTAAGTCCAAAATGCTTATAATCTTACAATCCAAGAGAAATGAAAAAAAAAACATAAACTAAAAATGAAAATTACAAATTACATATCAAACCGACTAGTCAATTATATATCAACTCATATGTACAACTTCCAAATTAGAAATTACAAACTAAATAAACCTAAAACATGTATCAACAAATCAACTCAATAAATCATGACCAAACCAACAACAAATCAATTCAACTAATTCAAGTACTCAACCATAAATCCATAATCACAAATTCACAAGTGTCACAACCAAACAATGATAAATATTACCTAAAAAAAATAAATTAAAACTTAGGGTTTAGAAGAAAAAAAACTCACTGACTCAGTGCCACTGGTGAGTGGTGAATGGACTGGGCGTCGACGACTGATGGCTCCGGCTCCGGCTCCGGCTTGGCGGCTTCGTCGACCATCGTTCCTCAGTCCTCACTTTCTTTCCTTCCTTCGTTTGGCTGGGTTTAGAAGAGCTGGAAATTCGTCGTGAGGCTCAAACTCGCCAAATTTACAGTGAAAAAAAACTGAACAATAACATTCAATCAATACCTCAACAGTCCAGATGAAGAAATCAAGAGGCTGAGGAGACCGGTCTTGTTCATCTCCCAAATTACACAATTCTCTGCAAAAATTCAAAATCCAAAACCCTAATTTCACAATCAACCATAAAATTACTCAAATTCAGATCAACTTCACCGAGAAATCATCAACGAAATCAATATAATAGTAACGGAAGAATTACCAGTGAAAAATTGGGGGGAAAATTGACGAATTATCCTCCCAACATTCGATGATCTTGAGTTGCAGAGGAGAGAGAAAAGAGTGAGGAGAGTGAAAAAGAGCGAGTGGTTTTTTGGAAATTCCTCAGATTCTCTTTCTTCGTTTCAACTTTCACGCGTCTCTCGTCCTTCTTTCTTTTTTTCCCTTTATTTTGTTTTTTCGTTTTTTTTTTTAAAAAACCGTGAAATTAATTTTTTAAAGTGGGGGGACATCTGTCCCCATGTCCCCCCTGCTGGCTCCGCCCCTGCATAGCATGAATTGCTTCTTTATTAGTATAGTTCAGTGTCTATTATATAAAAGTGCCCAGTTTTTTTTATTTTGTCCTAATTTGGACATCGCCCAAATTTCGACCAATGTACATGCAACACAATCTCTGGAATTCTACATCGGCTACACTACTTCAACCCGACCAAATCTCATATCACTAAACAACTCCCCTAAACATGACAATTAGACGTAAACATATTTTCTAATGCAAAACCATAACAAAATTAAGACATCATCCCAAATATAGATATCTTTTTTATTAGGATATAGGCTACTGCTTTGGATATTGAAAGACAAATTCTTTAGGTTATTCGATTTTTTTTGTAAAAAGTCTCGTAGTTGTGTTGTATTGTTTAAAGGTATTGAATCACTTATATCATAAGGTATTTGAACGAATTTATATTAGTAACAAGTTTAATTTTGAAAGATTATGATCCTTGATTTCTTTCAATGAACAATGGTCCAAGATATACAAATTACAATTGCTAGTAATTAGGCTAGAAATTAGGAAACTACCTAAAAAGATATACATCAGAATATATCCTAAAATAAATACAAGATAATACAAGATTATGAATTTATTTACATATATTCTATCACACCCCCGCAGTCAAAGCGGGAGGTTTGCGAACGCTGAGACTGTCCCGAAAACCTTCAAATAAAAGCAGGGGAAGGCCTTTGGTGAAAATATCCGCTATTTGATAGCGAGAAGGAACATGTAAAACACGAACTTCGCCACGAGCCACCTTTTCGCGAACGAAGTGAATGTCCATTTCAATGTGCTTAGTGCGCTGATGTTGAACTGGATTCCCGGAAAGATAGATGGCACTAACATTATCACAGTAGACAAGTGTAGCCTTGCTTAAGGGACAATGAAGCTCGAGAAGGAGGTTGCGAAGCCAACAAGATTCTGATACTACATTAGCCACGCCTCTGTATTCAGACTCAGCACTAGATCGGGACAAAGTAGCTTGCCTTTTAGATGACCAAGACAATAGATTATCACCAAGAAAAACGCAATACCCGGAGGTGGAGCGTCGAGAGTCCGGACACCCCCCCAGTCAACATCTGTATAAGAGACGAGAGTAGATGTAGAGGACCGGAAGAGATGCAAGCCAAGGGTCAAAGTGCCCTTGATGTACCGTACAATGCGTTTGAGAGCATTCATGTGTTCAACCATGGGATGGTGCATGAAAAGACAAACTTGTTGTACTGCATAGGAAATGTCAGGTCGGGTAAAAGTCAAGTACTGAAGGGCCCCCGCAAGACTCCGATAATGAGATGGATCCTCATAAGGAGTACTAGAGACTGCACTAAGCTTAGGCTTAGTATCAACAGGAGTGGCAGACGGCTTACAAGATGACATGCCAGCACGTTCAATGATTTCTTCAGCATATTTCTTTTGAGAGAGGAAGAGACCCCCAGAATGACGAGTAACTGCAATACCCAAGAAATAGCTAAGTGGCCCCAAATCTTTCATAGCGAACTCAGAGCCAAGAAGAGTCATGATAGATTGCCGAAGAGTATCAGAAGAAGCAGTGAGAATAATATCATCGACGTACAGAAGAATGTAGGCCATATCATTTCCTTGTCGATAGATGAAGAGAGAGTTATCTGAAATGCTGTGGGAGAAACCAATAGTGGAGACATAGTCTGCAAAACGCTTATACCATGCTCGAGGGGCTTGTTTGAGGCCATATAGAGACTTTCGTAACAAGCAAACATAGTCGGGATGAGATCGAATCCTGTAACCCATGGGCTCACTACAAGAAAATCTCTCGTCAACGACGAGTAATCCAGTCGTAAAAAGGCCCATTTTGGTCGTAAAAGACCTATTACGACGTGAAAAGCATATGGTCGTCAGTCGTCGCTATAGGCTTGGTCGCGAAAAGTATTGGACACTTTTACGTCGAGTTTCTTATGCTCGTCGCAAATAGTTTTTTACGACGAGAATTAGAACTTGTCGTAAATTAGTTTTATCTACAACGAGATTTCTAGTCGCAATTGTTGTTTTTGGAAATTCAAAGTGCCGTATATTTTCGCGACCAAGTCTGATTCTCGTCGCTATTCTTCATCTTCTACGACCGATGTGGTTGCACTCTCATTTTTAGAAGATAGCATTGACTTCATTTACGACCAGATTTCAGGCTTATTTCCTATCACTTTTTAGTATTCTCTAATGTACAAATGTATTGCGACCACCTTTATTAAGTCACATACTCTTTTTCTTGCTTGTTAGCAAATTACTCCAGAAAATCACTTTAAGCATTCTAATTATCTTATTGCATAAATAATGTTTACAAATGAATGTCAATTACAAGTTACCAATAACCAAAACAAATACAAAAAATAGTCTGCCAAAATATTACAATGTATATATATTGTTAAGCTTCTCCATCTTCTTTACTCCTTGTGCTTGGTCAATCTTAAGCTTGAGGCCCTTCCAAGCAAAGACAAAGGCTTGAAATTAAGATACATAAATTAACAATTGCAACATGAATTGGCTCTGAACAACCACTATATCTCATAATATAAAGGTATAGCATAGCTCATTGTATAACATGCTTGTCTATAAAGTACACTACCCAAAAAAAAAAACATAGGAACTCAGACACACAGCCTAAAAAATACAAGAGTTACAAAGGAAAAAACACCTGCAATAGTAATCTCTTTACTCATAGTCATTTACCAAACTCTCTAATGGCGCACACATAATAGAAAAGGTATTTTCATGTTGCCAATGATCATCATAAAAAAGTTAAATCAGATTTGAAGCTGAAATTCGCTATTAAAATTCTATATCTAGAGATGACAAACAACATACCATAAAGCGATAAATAAGATTTAAGATATCAAATGAACAACACAGAAGGGATACAGATGCTTATAATATCATAGCTAAATGAGAAGCTATCATCTAACTTATGGAATGATGGTAACTACAGTTCATCTATATTAACTCATTAAGCCACACTAAGAAGTTTATGCTGCGAGAGTATGCTAACAGGCTCTACCAAACTCCAATTCAATCTTATTTCAACTGCATAACATACAGATTCGTAATATTGGTAAAGAAACAACTAACACACATATTATAAAAAATGGAACACTACTAACATTTGTTTTTGAGAGTCATGAAATACTACCAACATAGACATAAACCACCATATTCAGCATGTGAATAAGAATGTAGACTTCTATAATAGCCGAAACTTGAATATAACAGGGATTATGAACTATCTTGGCATGCTCAAACATGGTACATCACAAGCACATTTATCATGCTGGATGAAGATTGTTCATTCGTTAAAATATAAGTAAATATCTCATAGAAGTAAAAGTAACCGAACAAAAAAAAATCCCATATATACCAACTTATTCAGCGAACAAATTAAAAACCAAACAACTAGAATAGATCACTACACAATTTAAGTTTGATCAATTAAGAAAAAATACTCATAGGCACAAGTACTAATAGAAATTGACTAAACAATATAATGAAACGAAATATTTACCTTAGACTAGTAAAAGACCAGTCACCATCTCTACCACTACCTCCACTGGCGCCGCCTCCACCGCCTCTACCTCTGCCTCCGCCTTGGCTGCCTCGAGGCAACCTACTCCTTGATATCCACCACCTCAAAACATTACAATTGCCAATTTAACATCTTCAGATAAGATAAATCAAATAATTTTCAAAAGAAAACTCAATCAATCGTATTTGAAACAAAATCCCAAACTAGCGCAAGCAATCCAAGAGAGAAAACCTAGAACATCGAAAAAAAAGAAAGCAAGAGTGAGAAAGATAAAGTACCTCAATTGTCAGAGTTATCCAACAACACCACCACCTCTGCCACCGCCGTCATATCCTCCACGACCACCACCTCGGCCTCCGTATCCTCCATCACCGTCTCCATAACTTTCTTAGTGATGGCCTTGTACTTTTCCGGCGACAGTGGTGTGCAATGATTCCAGTGAAGTATGTGAGGATGAAACCGCCATTGGAGAGAAAGAGAGAGAAGACGAAGGAAACTAAAGCGTTTGGTGGTCTGATGTTTTGAAGGGATTAGGATTTTATTTGTTTTACTCTTATTTATTCGAACTTAGTGGTCCTAGTTTTCAATACAAACCCGGGAAACATCCCGCTCTAAGTTTTGCGAAAATTTTCATAATTTTTGCGGCAAGTTTTTATCATTTACTACCAGATTTATGATTGGTCGTAAAAGGGTTTGACTATTTACGACCAGTTTCAAATCTTGACGTTGGTTGTGTTCTTTTAAGACCAGAATTGCGTATGGTCATTATTTTTTGTCGCGAATGAACCGTTTTCTTGTAGTGGCTGATGCATATAAACAGTTTCATTGAGAGCACCGTGTAAGAAAGCATTCTTCACTTCAAGCTGATGAATAGGCCAGTTTTTGGATAAAGCCAGACTAAGAACAGTGCGAATAGTAGCAGGTTTTACCACAGGACTGAAAGTTTCTCCACAATCAATGCCAACCTGTTGTGTTTTACCATCACCAACAAGACGGGCTTTATGCCGCTCAAAAGAACCATCAGAATTTTCTTTATGACGGAAAATCCACATAGACCGTATCACATTAACATTAGCAGGACGAGGTACTAAATCCCAAGTCTTATTTTTAATTAGAGCATTATACTCATCATCCATGGCCATTTTCCAATTCGGGTCATTAAGTGCAGACACGGGGTTGCGGGGAAGAGGTGATTTAGTGACATGAGTATGAAGGTTGTATTTTGGATTGGGTTTGACGATGCCGTGTTGGCTGCGAGTAATGATTCGAGGAGCAGGGGCTGCTGTAGGAAAATGGGGTTGAATGAGAGTGATAGATGGGGGTCCAGTGGGTATGTCTGATGAGAGTAAGGGTGGGGAAGGTGGGTTTGGGCTAGATGGAGGAGTAAACAAGCCCAAGGGAGTGTTGGGCGTGTGGGGCTGATGGCGAGCCAGAGAAGTAGGGGAGGTAGTGTTATGGGCTGGCCCATGGGAAGAAGGGACGCGGACAGGAGAGAGGGAGTGGGGAGTGCGGGCCAGCGTGGAATGAGGAGAGCCCAAAGGAGAGTTGAGCGTGGGAGATGACTGTGCCACAGGAGCCGTGTCATGAGTGCTGGGCTCGGTAGAGGGCTCAATTGAAGAGCTGGATTGAGGCCAGAAATAAGGAGAGAGGCCCTCATCTAAAAAATGATAGGTATCGTTTTGTGGGGAATGCAGATGAGCAAAAGGAAAAGTGTGCTCATCAAAGAGAACGTGGCGACTAATAATGATTTTGTTGGAAGATAAATCATAACACTTGTAACCACGATGATTAGAGGGATACCCTAAGAAAACGCAGGGGGGTAGAACGAGGTTGAAGCTTGTTTATTGTGGTGGAGGGTATGAGAGGGTAACACAAGCAACCGAAAACCCGGAGATGAGAGTAAGATGGTTCTTTGAGATAAAGAATTTTGAGAGGAGATTGGTAGGCTAAATTTTTACTTGGAAGAATGTTAAGGAGGTATGTAGCCATTTGTAAGGCGTGATGCCAAAATGAAGGGGGTAAAGATGCATGAGCAAGAAGAGTTCTTACAATATTGTTAATGGTTCGTATTTTTCGTTCTGCTTTACCATTTTGGGAGGAGGTGTAGGGACACGAGAAACGAAAAGAGATACCATTAGTAGTGCAAAAAGTCCGAAATGGCCCATTATCATATTCTTTACCTTTATCACATTGAACATTTTTTTATTTCTCGTTCAAATTGAGTGCGAATGAAGGCTCTAAAATTTTGAAATGTGGAGAAAACTTGAGATTTTTGAGAAATAGGAAATGTCCACAAGAAATTAGAGTAGTCATCCAACAACACAATATAATAACGATGGCCTGAAGAGCTCAAAACCGGTGAAGTCCAAGGATCACTATGAATAATATCAAAAGGCATCAAAGTACATGAGTTTGAAGCAACAAATGGCAATTTAATATGTTTTCCAAGAGGACATGAGTGACAAAGTTGAGAAGAACTAGACTTATTACACTCAATGAATTTATTTAGCCTAAGAGAATTAAAAACAAGAGCGCCCGGATGACCCAAACGCTCATGCCATAAAGAAGGAGCTAGAGCTGCAAAAGTTGATGAAGAGTGTGGAACTGCGGAAGTAGTGATAGGATAGAGGTCGCCCCGACTCTCACATCTCATTAGAGGCATCCCCGTCTGGTAATCCTTAACAGAAAAACCAAGAGGGTCAAATTCAACAGAAACAGAGTTATCAGTGGTGAATTTTCTAACGGATACAAGATTTTTAATGAGTTGGGGAGCATGAAGAACATTTTTAAGGTAGAGAGGAGGGTTGGGGGAAGATAAATGTGTATGACCATAACCACGAATCGGAATAGAATGACCATTTCCAACAGTTATTCCACGATTATTGCTCAAATTAAAATAAGGGGAGAGTGTACCTTGAGAGGACGTCATATGAGACGTTGCCCCGGTGTCCATGTACCATGTAGGATCAGGTGGAGTGAGCCCAAGAGTATGCATCGCGGCCTCGATGTCGGTGGGAGTGGCTGTGGCAGAATATGCATGGTGAGGCCTTGGTCCAAGGATGCTGGACTGCTGCTGATTTGGGCGCATAGAGGGAGACGTGGGCCTGGCCCAAGTAGATGGATAAGGACATGGGGGAATAAAACCCCACTGCCAAGGACTTACGTGAGTGGGAGGAGGTGCCCAGTTGGCTTGGGGCTGCCACTGCTGCTGTACCTGACCGGTGCTGCTGCCGCCCTGACCACAGTGGCCACCACCGGAGGTCCGGCCGCCGCCCTTACCGCCACCCTTGCCGCCACCGTTTTTATTCTTTGAATTTCTGTTATTGTTTTTCTTGTTTTTGTTGTTATGATTGTGGGAATCCGAATAAGAGGAAGAGGATTCGGTATCCTTGTAATGATGAACAACCATAGCTGAATCTCCAGTGGTAGCAGCTTGTTTAGAAGGCCGGCTTCTTCTAAAATGAGCATAGACCGGGCTTTGTAGAATGGTGGTAGTGGGTCACTTTGACGGATGATAGTACCGACGTTGTTGTAGGCAAGGGTGAGACCGGCAACCATTTGTAACACTAACCGGTTGTTGGAAACCCGGGCTCCGACATTTTTGAGTTGATCGGAGATAACCTTGAGCCGTTGACAATAAGCGGAGGCATTTGGGAAATCCGCCATGTGTGTGAGAGAGAACTCTTGTTCAAGAGTAACGGCGCGAGAGTGTTCACTACAAGAAAGGTTGAATTTAACGACGGCTGAAAGCCGTCGGCAATATTAGGAAAACCGTCGGTGAAACATCAACGACGGCTAAACCGTCGTTAGAAGACCGTCGGTGCAACGGTGGTCGCTGAATTTAGAATCAACGACCGCTGAGCCGTCGGTGAGTAAAATACCGACGGCTTTCTTGTAATCAGCGACCGTTTGGAAAAACCGACGCTGGTACCAAACCAACGACTGTTTTTAACAGTTGTTAAATCAACGACGGTGTGAAACCGTCGTTGATTTAGCGACAGTTCAAAACCGTCGGTAAATTCCCCAACGGTTTTAAACAGTCGTTGTATGGGCCACATCAAGCGTCGTTATAAACCGTCGCTATTATATAAAAGCCGTCGTTGAAGAGGAAGTCCTTGGGTCCATGGTATACCTGGCAACGACTGCCTAGCCGTCGTTAATTTAATGTTTAGCCGTCGTTGTTTTTTGAAATTATATTATTTAAAATATTTTTGTTGTTTCCAATAATTAAACCCGTACTCAAGACATTGCATGCTTGTGGACCACACTAAAGTCTGTTCCTCCATCGCATTCAATTACAAAAATATGCAATTTTGATATATATTACAATTTGCATTGATACTTGTATAATTACAAGAAATAGATTACAATTATGTACACAAAATAGATCCCGATGTCGGGAAATAAAGTAGAATTCTGTGTTTACAAAAAATATATATCGACAAAGCTGGAAACTAATAAGTTAGATGCCGAAAAATATAGACACTAAATGCATAAAAGTTAGTTACCAAGTTGCCGAAAGCAAAAACACTACACTTGTCAAGGGTGTCCGTGTAGCACTACCGCCACCACCAAACCCCGGGTCATCGTCCGGTCTGCGATGTGGAGGGGGGTGGGTTGCAACCTTCGAGGACATGTGGGCCGAAACTAGACATGTTCCTCATCATTCCCTCAACAATGGCCCGACTTGACGCTTCCACCCGTGCGGCGACCATTGCCTCCACCTCTTCCATCCGCGCAGCGACCTTTGCCTCCACCTGCGCCTCAATCTGAGATAAAATGGACGGCTCATATGGTTGTGAAGAGCCGCTATCTCCTCGCCACGATGAAGAGTTGTAGTACAAATGATCTCCCCGACCCAACCCCCGAACTTTTCCTCGGTTCCTCCCCCAACCTGTCTCCCAATACAACAGATCGGGGTTGTTTGTGACCCCGAGTGGTACAATGATCCGACTTCTTCTTGTACGTCTCCTGCATTTGGTTAAATATACTCAAATTCAAGTAAAATAAAGTGGGTAAAAAGGCCTATATTGGCCTACATTTGGTTCTAACTTTCCTACTTTGTGTATTTTCAATCAAAACAACTTATAAATACACTAAACTAACTACATATATGATGTTTGAGGTGGTTATAACTTAAACTAGCATCAAAGTACTCGTATTCATTCAATTTCAAGTAAAAGGCCTAAAAAGGCCTATATTGGCCTACATTTGGTTCTAACTTTCCTACTTTGTGTATTTTCAATCAAAACAACTTATAAATACACTAAACTAACTACATATATGATGTTTGAGGTGGTTATAACTTAAACTAGCATCAAAGTACTCGTATTCATTCAATTTCAAGTAAAAAGGCCTAAAAAGGCCTATATTGGCCTACATTTGGTTCTAACTTTCCTACTTTGTGTATTTTCAATCAAAACAACTTATAAATACACTAAACTAACTACATATATGATGTTTGAGGTGGTTATAACTTAAACTAGCATCAAAGTACTCGTATTCATTCAATTTCAAGTAAAAAGGCCTATATTGGCCTACATTTGGTTCTAACTTTCCTACTTTGTGTATTTTCAATCAAAACAACTTATAAATACACTAAACTAACTACATATATGATGTTTGAGGTGGTTATAACTTAAACTAGCATCAAAGTACTCGTATTCATTCAATTTCAAGTAAAAAGGCCTAAAAAGGCCTATATTGGCCTACATTTGGTTCTAACTTTCCTACTTTGTGTATTTTCAATCAAAACAACTTATAAATACACTAAACTAACTACATATATCATGTTTGAGGTGGTTATAACTTAAACTAGCATCAAAGTACTCGTATTCATTCAATTTCAAGTAAAAAGGCCTAAAAAGGCCTATATTGGCCTACATTTGGTTCTAACTTTCCTACTTTGTGTATTTTCAATCAAAACAACTTATAAATACACTAAACTAACTACATATATGATGTTTGAGGTGGTTATAACTTAAACTAGCATCAAAGTACTCGTATTCATTCAATTTCAAGTAAAAGGCCTAAAAAGGCCTATATTGGCCTACATTTGGTTCTAACTTTCCTACTTTGTGTATTTTCAATCAAAACAACTTATAAATACACTAAACTAACTACATATATCATGTTTGAGGTGGTTATAACTTAAACTAGCATCAAAGTACTCGTATTCATTCAATTTCAAGTAAAAGGCCTAAAAAGGCCTATATTGGCCTACATTTGGTTCTAACTTTCCTACTTTGTGTATTTTCAATCAAAACAACTTATAAATACACTAAACTAACTACATATATGATGTTTGAGGTGGTTATAACTTAAACTAGCATCAAAGTACTCGTATTCATTCAATTTCAAGTAAAAAGGCCTAAAAAGGCCTATATTGGCCTACATTTGGTTCTAACTTTCCTACTTTGTGTATTTTCAATCAAAACAACTTATAAATACACTAAACTAACTACATATATGATGTTTGAGGTGGTTATAACTTAAACTAGCATCAAAGTACTCGTATTCATTCAATTTCAAGTAAAAAGGCCTAAAAAGGCCTATATTGGCCTACATTTGGTTCTAACTTTCCTACTTTGTGTATTTTCAATCAAAACAACTTATAAATACACTAAACTAACTACATATATCATGTTTAGAAGTATGTACCGAGATTTGCTTTGATTTCTTGTTTGCTTTGGAATTTCTCCTTTTCCGAGAACAGTCTTGAAATGAGTCTTCAAGAACAACTCGGGAGCAGTAGGGAGTACTCCTCCTCTACTCTTTGCTGTAGACATTGTTTAATTAACAAAGGCTTTATGGAACATATTCATGTAAATTACACTAAGTAGTAGATATGAAACATATTTACCATCTTCCTAGCATCTTTGTGCCGCGAAATAGAACCCCGAAAGTGTGACGGCTCAATTGGATTAGACAGGGAGCCACCTCTTCGGTTCTTCTTCGCCTTTTCGATTTTTCCCGAAATGTTGGGTCTTCACTTCTCTTCTTCATGTCTTCGTATATCGTCTCCCCCAACCATTTTGGCCTTTCTTTGGCTTTCTTAACCACCCCAAGATCGCAAGTCTCGCAGACGAGATGAAGCTTTTTTCTTGTAATCCTTCCTCACTAGGCCTTCTAACTCGGGAGGCCATTCGTAAATACCCTTTAGTCAAACATTAAACAAAGATATTAATAAAGTAATATAATCAATTTCATTTTTCATAATTCGATTCATACATGTTCGTGAAAATGTTCCACCAATGCGTCTTTGTTGCATCATCGACCTCACTTGTAATTGAACCATGGTTGTCGAAAATGGCCCTGGAAAATGTCAGTGATGGACCCACTAACCTTGTTATCATCAAACCTGAATTGAAAACCAAACAAACACGTGAATTGTGAATATCATTGCATACAAATATCATGAAATGAAGGTTTACTAACTTACCACGATCCAAGTAGGGCTTAAAACCTTTCTTGGTACACGGTTCGAACCTTCACCTTCCTCCGTATGAGTCATCGGAGTCTCGGTACGTGCTCACCAATGTCACGTGCCTGTGAATCATCTCCCTGTGTCTCGACATAGGGTTACGCTTCCTTGTACAGTGGTGGTGTGAAAAAGCTCCCTCGGAGTCAAAGTCCCACGGCCTTGGCTTCCACCTAAGCCACCTCGACCTCCGCGGCCCTTAGGATTAGACATGATTACCTAAAATGCAAGAAAGTAGAAACGCGTAAGATACTTCTTTCAAGGGTAAAATGCAAGAAAGTAGAAACGCGTAAAATGCAAGAAAGTAGAAACGCGGCCCCTGCAGCCCTCCCCCTCCCCCTCCCCCTGCTGCCCTCCCCCTCCCCCTTTGCGCCTCCTCCCCCTCCCCCTGCAGCCCTCCTCCTCCCCTCCCCCGCCGCCCTCCCCCTCCCCCTCCGCCCTCCTCCCCCCCCCCTGCCCCCTCCCCCTCCCCCTCCCCCTGCTGACCCTCCCCCTCCCCCTGCAGCCCCTCCCCCCCTCCCCCTGCACCCTCCCCCTCCCCCCCCTGCGCCCTCCCTCCCCCTCCCCCTGCAGCCCTCCCCCTCCCCCTCCCCCTGCTGCGGTCCCCCTCCCCCTCCCCCTGCTGCAGTCCCCCTCCCCTCCCCCTGCGGCCTCCCCTCCCCCCCTCCCCCTGCTGCCCTCCCCCTCCCCCTGCCGCCCCCTCCCCCCCCCTGCTGCCCCCTCCCTCCCCCCTCCCCGCCGCTCCCTCCCCCTCCTCCCCTCCCGCCCTCCCTCCCCCCTCCCCCTGCGCCCTCCCCTCCCCCCCCCGCCCCCCCCCCCTCCCTCCCCCCGCTGCCCTCCCTCTCCCCCCTCCCCTCCTCCCTCCCCCCCCTCCCTCCCCCTGCGTCCTCTCCCCTCCCTCCCTCCCCCTCCCCCTCCCCCCCCCTCCCCCTCCCTCCCCCTCCCCCTCCCCCTGTGCCTCTCCCTCCCCTCCCTCCCCCCGCCGCAGTCCCCCTCCCCCTCCCCTGCCCTCCTCCCTCCCCCTGCTCGCCCTCCCCCTCTTCCCTCCCCCTGCTGCAGTCCCCTCCCCCTCCCCCTCCCCCCCTCCCCTCTCCCCCCTCCCCCTCCCCTCCCCCCCCTCCCCCCGCCCCCCTCCCCCTCCCCCTGCCGCCCTCCCTCCTCCCTCGCCGCCCTCCTCCCCCTCCCCCTCGCCCTCCCCCCCCTCCCCTGCCCCCTCCCCCCCCCTCCCCTGCCTCCTCCCCTCCCCCTGCCCTCCCCCTCCCCCTGCCGCCCTCCCCCTCCCCCTGCCACCCTCCCTCCCCCTCCCCCTGCGGTAGTCCCCCTCCCCCCTGCCGCCCTCCCCCCTCCCCTTGCCGTCACCCTCCCCTCCCCCTGCGCCCTCCCTCTCCCCCGCTCGCCCTCCCCCTCCCCATGCTGCCCTCCCCCTCCCCCTGCCCCCTCCCCCTCCCCCCCCCTTCCCCCCCCTCCCCCTCCCCCTGCCGCCCTCCCCCTCCCCCTCCCCCTGCCTGCCCACCCTCCCCCCCCCCCCTGCTCACCCTCCCCTCCCCCTCCCTCCTGCAGTCCCCCTCCCCTCCCCCTCCCCCTCCCCTCCCCTCGCTCCCCCTCCCCTCCCCCTGCTTGCCCTCCCCTCCCCCTCCCCCTGCCGCCCCTCCCCCTCCCCTCCCCCGTTGCCCTCCCTCCCCCCCCCCTGCAGCCCTCCCCCCTCCCTGCCTTTCCCCCCCCGCCTGCCCCCCCCTCCCCCGCCCTTGCTTTTTAATGTTTTAGCTTTTTAATCCAAAAAACAAAGTCGGTAGGGTAGATTATGAAGTAGTCCTATATAAGTTATGTAATCAATGTTTTAGCTTTTTAATCCAAAAAACAAAAGAAGTTTGTGTCCCTCGTATAATAATTACTAGGTTTGAAGTGGGGAGAAAGCAAGGCGGAGGAAACATAAATATTAATGCAGAATGGATCATGTTACTCAACAACAGTAAGAAAAACTATAGATGGAAATGTCATAACAAGTAATCTTCAACATTTCATTACAAAAGTCCTATATTTTTATTGAAATGTTGTCCTTAATACAAGCTATGATATACTCAAACAAATCAAAGTGAATTCCCATCCTCGCTTAGTTCATCATCACTATCGTCATCCCAAAAACCATCATCGTCATCGTCATCATCCTCGCTTTCTCCGGACTCGAAACTAGACTCTTCTTCATCATCACCCGATGGGGCTTCAAACAAAATTTCTTCGTCATCTCCTTCACCACACTCGACATCATTACCACCTTCATAATCGGGAATATCGTTTGGATCACAAAGCGTTGGAGTCCCAACACTTGTCTCCTGAAGGAAGTCGAAGTCAACCGGAGCATCAATCACAGACCTTGCCTTTGTCCTAAACACAGCCCACCATTGAGCACGATCTCTTTTCAAGCTTGGGTACGGTGCGAAATATACTTGGCTAACCTGGTATGATAGCACAAAGGGATCAAACTTGGGGTATTTCTTGGTGTGGTTGACTTCAACTAGCTTGTATTGATCGATGTTCATTCCCCTCACATTGTCCATCCAATTGCACTTGAACAAAACAGTGCTATATTGACTACGAGCACCGGTAAACTTCAATTCTATAACATCATCTAGAATCCCAAAGAAATCACTCCCACCGTCATTAGACACACACACTCCATAATTCATGGTGGATTTGTGGTTGCTTGATGCTTTTGTTTGGAAATTGTATCCATTAACATAGTATCTATTCCAAGTGCGAACTAATGTCGAAGGACCCATTGCCAAAGCAAACAATACATCATCATTGGGTTTGTCTTGAATAACCTATTAAAATTCATTCATATTGTTAATACATTAACATTTCTTTAATAACCTATTGAATAACCTATAGTCACACAAACTCACTTTCGATCTAAACCAATCAAGGTATTACGCTTCATGTTGCACCCACACATCTTCCCTACGTAGAGTAGGTCGAATTTGAAGAATGTGGTCCTCGAAATCCCTTACAAACATAACAATTGTTAATGTCTAAATTTAAAATGAAAGTTAAATTTATAAATAATATGATTAATAACAAGTGTTTTACTTCTCAAATTCTTGTAAGATGCCTGTATTTGCTAACACATATAGGTGTGCACGTTGTAGTTCCACTTCGGTTAAAAATCGTGTTCCTCCCGCATTAGACGGCCGACCACAATTAACCCCGAATAGCTCCGGGACGGTTTCGTCGAGCATCCTATCAAGTTCATCATTTACATTACGGCCTAAATCTCGTGTCTTAGTATCCACTCCTTGCTGAAAGTAGTTTGAACAGAAGTTTGCAATCTCTTCACACAAGTACGCATTACAAATAGAACCCTCCACACGAGCCTTGTTACCAATTTTGCGTTTCAAATGATTGAGGAACCTAAGAAGGTGGTTATAAAAAAGAGTTACACAATTGCGAACAACAATAAAAAGGATATATGAAAATGAAGGATAAGGTACCTTTCAAAGGGATACATCCAACGGTATTGCACGGGACCACATAGCCTAGCTTCGCGTGGAAGGTGAACTGGTAAGTGTTCCATGGAATTGAAGAATGATGGTGGGAAAATCTTTTCGAGTTTACAAAGGATCTCGGCTATGTCCTTTTCCAACCTTTCCATGTCACTTACTTGTGATGGTGGAGCAACACAAATCACGGAAAAAAAGGCTAATCTCGGTGACAACTTTCCACACATGAACCGGAAGCAACTCCTTTAATGCAATCGGCAATAATCTTTCCATGAAGACATGACAGTCATGGCTTTTCATCTTGTGCGGCTTACCGGACTGCATGTCCACACATCTTGTTAAGTCGGAAGCATAGCCATCGGGAAATTTCAAATCTCGACCCGGTTGCATAATACTTTCCTTTGGGACTTGTCCGGTGCGAAAGGTGCTTTTGGTGGAGTTTCTTTTCCATTCGCATCCTTGGTGACATGAAGTTGAGGCCTTTTGCACAATTTAGCAATGTCTTTTCTAGATGCAACGGTGTCTGGCTGTCTGTTTTTTCACATCCATAATAGCGTGTGAATGAGTTGGTCGAAGAAGTTTTTCTCAATGTGCATGACGTCAAGGTTGTGACGAAGATGCAGATCTTTCCAGTATGGGAGCTCCCAAAGACAGCTTTGTTTGAACCACCCATTTTTCAACTTTTTCAAAGCGTTAAGTGCATTTGGTCCATCTCGTAGCCTTTGGCAAGTCTTTAACACATGACCACAACTCTTCCCCGGACATGATGTGTGGTGGAGACCCTTTTTCAACCTTATTTACGCAAAAAGCTACTTTGTTTTTACGAAAAGGATGATCTTCGGGGAAGAAATTGACGGTGACAATCAAACCAAGAAACTTTACCCCCATGCTCGAGCCAAAAAGCTTTGGATTTATCCATACAATAAGGACAAGCCTTCTTCCCAGCGGTAGACCAGCCAGATAGCATACCGTAAGCAGGAAAATCATTTATTGTCCAAAGAATGGCGGCACGCATATTGAAATTTTGTTTCCTAGAAATATCATAAGTAGTTGCTCCAACATCCCATAATTGCTTCAATTCCTCGATTAAGGGTTGCATGTACACATCCAAGTTTCCCTTCGGATTTTTAGGACCGAGGAACGAGCAACGAAAGGAACATGAAGGGTTTTTTCATGCACATCGATGGCGGCAAGTTGTACGGGGTTAAGATGACCAGGCCAACATGAATATTGACCCCCAAACTTTCCATGTGGACCAAACCCATCGGTACACAAACCGAGCCGAACATTCCTAGGCTCAGATGCAAATTCACCAAATGATCCATCCAAATGCTTCCAAGCTTCACTATCGCTAGGGTGAGCCATTTTGTCTTCGACTCTTGGATTTTTGGCATGCCATGTCATTTCTTCAGCAACGTTCTTTGTTGCATACAACCTCTGCAATCTCGGTGTGATTGGGAAATAAATCAAAACTTTCATTGGAACTAAAGACCCCTTAGAAGTCCTCTTGTATGCGCCGCTATCGCACACTCTACATCCGTCCAAGTGTGCATCGGTTCTCCAAAACAAACATACAACCTTTGGGGCAAGCATGAATCTTCTCGTGGGGAAGCTCTAATCCCTCCAAGATCTTCTTCGTATCGTAAAATGTGTTACTCATGTTGTTGTTGCTAGGTATTGCTTCTTTCATTAATGAAGCAAAAGCATCAACACACCTATGTGGCAAATTGTACTCACACTTCAAAGATACGATTCTAGATGCCATTTCCAACACAGACATGGAGCTCCCATCGTACAACGGTTCCTCGAAGCCTTTAATAGGTCAAGAAACACCTTTGCTTGAGGATTAGGCTCCTCCTCCATTCCACTAGGCTCTTCAACAAGTGGACGGTTCCGGGTTATTCCCAAGAGCATCGAAAACCATTTCACGGTACGGATTAGATAGCTCTTCGCGGGTTGAGGTAACTCTTCACCATGAGAATACCAACCGTAGTAATCAGGTATAAAGCCCTTGCTATACAAATGCACTTTAACCGTGTGCTGCGTCATGCATACGTCTGTTCTTGCATTTCGGACACGGACACCTAACTTCATCCTTACCTGGGGTTTCGGGATTGACTTTGCAAAAATCAATGAATTCATCAACCCCCCTCAAGAACTCGGGCCTCAAGTTACGCACATTGTCATATCTATCATACATCCACCAACGCTCCTTCCGTTTCATGGTGACCAATTCTACAATTCTAAACCATTTCAATGACAATACTCATTAACAACCAACATACGTACAATTAAAACATATTTGTGAAATACATATAGGGCCTAAAATGATGTCCAAAGGTCCTTATCACTCCAACCTAACCCATTCTTCGACGTCTAACCCCACTAGTGAATGTATGCCAATTATTCGCTTCTACGTAAATTCCGGCGGCATTTCCCATGAGTTCTCCAAGTACACAATGTCGCCTTCGTAAAAGCTTACATATGTACCCAGAGAACAACATAGAGAAACAACATCACCGGAAATTACATAGAATAGAACAAAAGGCATACATTCACCACCTAAGTGAGGTCAAACGTCGAAGAACGATCCCAATCGGGGACTATTCAAGATATACTCCTAATGAGTATACCTTGAACGGGTATCTAGGCACATGATGATGCAAACATATTTATGTAAACACTTAACTTTAATTTATAACCTCATCCAAACTATTTCCACGAAAACAAATATGTCAAAAACAATATAAACAATTTAAATAGTGTAAACTAGATAAAGGAATGTGCAATAACTAAATTATTGTCATAATTATATAGTTTTTAACTTTTATAACCTTTAATAAACGAACCACTATAAAAACTATTGTGATAATTATATAGTAACTTAAACTTATACAATTAAAGTAACTTAATCTTCAAAGTAATATAAACTAAAAAATTATATAGTTTTTAACATTCTCTAAACAAACGTTTTTTTAATACATTATATTTCATGATGAAAAACTTACACAAAAATTAAAATTTATAATTTACATGAACGAAAACAATATAAATTGAATACAAAATATGGTAAAAAATTGCTACTAACCTTACAATTAAGCCAAAGAGAAACACCAAAGTGCTACGTAATCCTACATCATGTAGAAAATCAATTATTCAACGGCACCTTTAAGCGTCAATTTCTACTAAACGAGCAACTCCAATAATAAGTAACTAAAATGAACTATGAACTTTGATTAAAGAAATCACTAAAAACTTTGATTAAGCGTCAATTTCTACTAAACGAGCAACACCAAATCACTAAAATCGACTATGAAATTATATGAAAAAATAATAAGTAGTATGAACTTTGATTAAAGAAATGATTTAATATAAGATCAAACACTTAAATGAAGAAATATACATAAAATAAAGCAAGACTAACAAAATGTGAGTAAAAAACGACAAAAACAAGATTCGATTTTTTAGGACAAATAACAAGAATTAGCAAAAACCAAATTTTCTGGGTTTAGTTTCATGAGTACACAAATTATTAAAAAAAAAAAAAAAAAAAGATATTGGCACTCGCTTACCACCGGCGAAATGTAGGTCCCAAGAAGAGTCGATGCAACTTCGTTGCCCAAGGTCGTCGCCCGAAGTTCACTTCTCTCACGAGTAACGAAACCCAATTGTTAGGGTTCATGAGTACAAAAATTTTAAAAAAAAGGAGAAATTAAAGCTTACCGCCGGCGAAGTGAGGTGGAGGTCGGTTCATTTGCTGCCGGTGGCCGGAGGAAGGAGGAAAGGCGAGGTGGAGGTGGTTCCGTCGCCGCTGTGCTCGCCCAAGGTCTTTCCCTCCTTTTTTTTTTTGTTGAAACTAAAACCCGATGAAACACCAGATTCAATTAAACCCCCCACCCTTCGACAATCAACGACCGTCTATAACCGTCGCCCAAGAAAAAAAACATTCTCGCTTTAAGTCCGCAAATAAAACGACCGCTTATAGCCGTCGTTATTAATCAACAACGACTAAACCGTCGTTATATGATATAAAAGCGAGACGGTAATCAACGACGGCTTAAAGCCGTCGCTTAATGTGGATTTACCGACGGTTTTAATTGCCGTCGCTGATAGGCCGTCGTTATTTTGTGATTTTCTTGTAGTGGTTTATTGTCTTGGAATATGTCACGTAAACGATTCCAAGTGTCCATGGCCGTGGAATCGGGCTCCAAAATAGTATTAAGGAGATCTTCAGAGATGGTCGAGTATATCCAGTCGAGTACCGTTGCATCAAGAGTGCTCCATAATTCCTTTTCCGCATCAGTGGAGGGTGGGGAAATAGGAGAATCCTTTGGAGGAGGAATGATGTGATGAAGGACCTTAACGGATCGGCAATGAACTTTGAACAACTCCGCCCATGTCGCGTATTGAACGTTATCCATCTTGAGAGTGATGGTGACATGAGATTTAATATTGGATACGGCAATGGCCGGATGAAAAACTTTGTCAGACATGGTAGACAAGAAGAAGAAGAGAGAAGAAAGAAGGTGAGAAGAAGATGGTGCAACACCACAAACTGGTGGCAGTGTGGTGTGACGCTAGGGAGTGCAGCGGAAGACGAGAGAAGGAAGTTTCCCTAGGCGTTTGATACCATGAAAGATTATGATCCTTGATTTCTTTCAATGAACAATGGTCCAAGATATACAAATTACAATTGCTAGTAATTAGGCTAGAAATTAGGAAACTACCTAAAAAGATATACATCAGAATATATCCTAAAATAAATACAAGATAATACAAGATTATGAATTTATTTACATATATTCTATCAAATTTACATATTAAATCAAACGCGAAGAACAGTTTAAAAATGAGCTTCACTAAAAAGTTGGAGGCTGATACACTATCATGACAATAGCCCTAAAAAATACGAGCTACTTTATCAAGCATATTATGCAGTAACTTACAGTGCTTAGTACTATGTAGCAATTTTTGTACATCACTTGTTGATAACAATTTAAAAGTATCACAATCTCTACAAAATGAGCTTCACAAAATAGATGGAAGCTCGTACATTATAGGATTAGCCCTCAAAAATTTGAGCAGCAAATCCCTAAAGCATATAATAGAACAATATATGTGGTATATATAGATATATACATATATACATATATACATATATATATGTAGCCAATATGTAGGCTTAAGTTTACCACACATGAATAAAATTTTCGCATGGTAAAGCATGAGGCACAGTGTGAGTTGAGGTGAACTCCATTTGTTAGAATTTTTTTGTCATGTAAATTTATTATTGTTTTTGATAATTGTTGATAGTTTGATTTGTTAATTGTTAATAACTTAATGCAGCTATTTTTGTGTAATATGTTATAATGTTAAGGTTAAATCAAATTGATCGTCGTAATACTACTAACCCGTAATTTTGTTTATTAAAAAATTGATCGTCGTAATACTAACACGTAAGATACTTAAACTCATGAAAATATTGTGATGCAAGAAAATGATAACTCAAATTTTGAGACAAATAAAGACACAATGATCCAAATTTAGGAACCCAACCCGAAAAAATTTAAGGAACCGACATTTCGTAACTAATAAAGAAGGTAGAGTATGAGATATAAGTTTTAGTATGTTTTTATTTTTTAAAAACATACATGATTACAGATAGAAATGGTCAAATGGTACGTCTTAATTAGAAACCGTGAAAAATAAATAAAGGGTAAACTATAAAAATATAGATAGCGTATATTAAACTATTAAAGAATCGGTCCCCCTAACTTTAAATTCTTGGCTTCCCCCGTTTGATTAATCTTAATATATATATTTACAAGATTTCAACTTTATATAATTTTCAAAAATATATAATCAGAGATAATAGTAAAAGTAGTATATTGACAAGCGTAAAAATCAAAATATAGTAAGCAAAAGGTCCATTTTTTTGTTACCGAACCTCAGAACCCCCTTAATAATTCGATGGCCGTTAGTCGTTATACATATTTGCTTTAGTTCCTGAAACTTGATCGATAATGTCATTGACATTTTCTGTATGATATTTTGTCTTTGATGTGGGGTATGAGTAATTTGTTTTTTTAGGCAAGAAGAAGATAAACAAGTGTTTTCGAGCATAATTGATGAATTACATTGTTCACATGTCACAGAATTTCGCGCAATATAAAGAAGGAAACATTGTCAACGACATGTCGACATCGATCGTTATTATACAGTTAGTTATATAGTCTAACGACCAACTAATGCATTAATAATTATTCCCTCCATCCCAAAAAAAGTTCCCATTTCCCTTTTTTCACGGTAATTTATGCAAGTAGAATCTAAGAGGGATAGTAATGATTTTTTGTTTATTTAAATAAATGTTTTATGGGAAAAGATGATTTTAGGAGAGAGAATGGAGAATAATTAGTGAAAGAGCATTAATTGTAACACTTGGGTTGAATAAACAAAGCAAAAAACAAAATTCAAGAAGCAAATAAATGATGAAACACGGTTTTTCTAGACAAATTATGGAAAAATGTGGAGCTAAATATGGAAATGGGAACTATATTTTGGGACACCCAAAATGGAAATGAGAACTATATTTTGGGACACCAAAAATGGAAATGGGAACTATATTTTGGGATGGAGGGAGTATGACTTACAAGAGAAAGAGGAGCTTTTACCGGTTGGGATATTTTGTGGTGGAGAAGATAATGGTGAAGATGAGCCAGATTCGTTTTGTGTGGAGGAAGAGGAGAGGCGAAGAAGAGATATGAAAATGGGAGGAGATTGGAGAGAGAGAGCACATAGAGAGAGGATCATATCTGATGTGCACTAAGTGACATTTTTGTAAATAAAATATCACTTATATCAAGTTGTAAGGGTCAAATTTTAAGTTGTGATTTTTTCTAATTTAAAAAAATATTAAAAAAGAAAAATCACAACTTAATATCTAACCCATACGACCATACGACTTAATCTTATTAACATTTATTTATGAAAATGTCATGGTGATATACTGATATATCACAAACAAAAATTCACTGTACATTTGTTTCAAAAAGAAAAATTCACTGTACATGTCAGTATATTTATGTATCATTAATATAGTAAATAGCATAATCCGACATAGAAGACTAGAGTAGTTGTTTAGCTCTCCGACTTCCAGATGGAAGGCCAGGGGTTAAATAATTACATTTAGTAAAAATCAATTTTACTATAGTTAAAAAAAGTTTCAATTTCTAAAAATCCATAAACTCTATTAGGAAAGTGGCTAGAAAATCAGTTTAGTAAATTATAATAAGTAAAAGTTAGTCACAATAAATAAATATCAAATCTGATCAATAAAAAGAAGTTTCAATATCCATCCAAATTAAAGCGTCTTGGGTGCATCAGGTTCACAATAATCTATTGTGCACCCAAACTAACTATATACTTCATCACACAAAACGGGCTATCTTAGAAAAAAAACCCGACTATATCATACGAAAACTGACTATATCAGAAACTTGACTATATTATACAAAAACTGACTATATAAAAGGTAATTACATCATACAAAAACTAACTATATCAAATGAAAATTGACTATGTCAAATGAAATCTGACTATACCATATGGTTTCCGATGCACAATAAGGAGGGGTGTTCATAAATATCCGATCTAGTCGACCCGATCCGGTAAATCGGATACCGATTAGATTTTTTAGTTTTCGGATATTTCGAATCAGAAATTTTCATTTTCGGATATCCAAAAGTTGGAATTTTTTCGGATATTGATGAGTCGTATTTTTATATAGGTTTTAGTTGCATTTAGGTTGCATTCTAGGAGCATTTAGATGCATTGTAGTTCATAATTGCATACTATTTCTTAATCTGCGAAAAATTACTCCTCTTGTGCGTTTTTTGTATTATTTGATGAATTTCAGGTACTGAGAACATAATTGGAGTATTATTGGACAAGCTTGAGTACTTAGGAGCAATTGGAAGCAAGCTACATTGATAAGGATCATTTTAGATGTATTTGAGTGCAAATTGGAGCTGAATTGGAGTTGGAATTCATTACAAGAATTGTGGAAATCGAGTCATGTTCACTCTTTTGTCCATAACTTTTGACTCGATGCTGATATTGGGTTGATTCCAGCGGCATTGGAAAGTAGGCTTGAAGATCTTTCCAACGATGGGTTGCACAGCCCAACGAGAGTTGTATTTTGAGAGATATGGGCTTCACAAGTTGGCCCAGTCTGCCAGGAACTTATTACGCGCACGCGGTTTTGATAATCTCGGCCATTTAATGATTTATTTGGTTTCCTTATCTTGTAATTTGGTTTCCTACTAGTATTAGGAGATATGACTATATATTAGAGGATTCCTAATTAGGTTAGGGATCTATCATCTATTACTCACTTTTCAATATCACGTTATTTTGTTTCTCTAGTTTTCTCTCTAGTTTATGCCCTAGTTTGTTTTCTGTGCCTACTTTGGAGATTCAAGATTTCATATTCATCTTCAATATTAATCAAGTTTTATTCTCTTCTCTTTATTATAGTTTAATTATGTTTTCTATTATGTTTATTGCTTTTATTGCCATGATTAGTGAGTAGTCTTTTTATCTAGGATTGAGTTGAGCTCTAGTATGGATTGATCATGTAAATTCTTCTCTAATTCCCATGTTATTGAATTATGTGTTTAGGGTTTGATAAGATTGTTGTTATTGTCAATTGTGCATCTTGATTTAGCCCTACTTTTATTATCAACGAAAGTTGGAGTAGAAATTAGGATCATATGTTTGTTTGCTAAATTGTTATTTCATTAATTAAGTTCATCAACGAAAGTTGGGTCTTAATTCGGATAGTCTTGTCATTGGTTTAAATTCTCCCATGAAAATAGGTGAGAATTGGAATTGGGATTTAATTGACATTGGCTCTTAATGCTTCTAATTGTGTATGTAAGCCATGAAAATAGGAGACATACAAGTTAGTTAGGCCTTTTGCTATCATGAAAGTGAGCTTTAGGTATTGTTGGATGATTTGGGATTTAGTTTCGGTTCGTAGCTGTGCTTTATTGCTAAATCGTAAGGTGTTAATTATGACTTGAAATCTTGTGAATGGCATAAGGCTAACTTTGAATGCACATATCTTTCAATCTATAAATGTTTCTGATGTGATTCAAATTGAAATGTTCAAAGAGCTTTCCAACGACAGGTCATATGCCCAATTCCGATGAGAAACGAGAAAGTTATGGCTGTTCTACGAAGCGCTGTTGAGCTGGAATTCCGCCCGACCGGGTCGGGCGCCCTAGCGAATTGCGACCTGGCGGATGTCGCCCGATCGGGCGCGAAACGCAGCCAGTTTAATTTTGATGACCGCCCGATCGGGCGGATGTCACCCGACCCGATCGGGCGGTTTGGTTTTGACGCGGTTTTGCGGTTTTCCGGATTTGATTCTTTTTAGGGTTTTTTTATGGAGTTTTTTTCTAGGATTTTTTGTATGAGGTTTCCTTATGTTATAAATAGGACCTCTTAGTGCTCATTATTTTAAACACAAATTATGAAACACTTTTAGCCTCTAGAATTTAGGACTCCTTGTATTATTCTCTCTGTTTTTCTCCATCATAGTGAAGAAGCTCGAATCCCCCACCTGTGGATGTAGGTCTGTTTTGACCGAACCACGTAAATCCTTGTGTTATTTTGTTTATCTTTTTTATTGTTTTTCTCATCCTTATTATTTCATTGATTTTGTTCCGATATATCAAACTACAACACCCCGATTCTTAACATAAGGGAATGTCATTCTTACCTAAGCTATAATTGAATAATTGGGAAGTGAGTTATGGTTTGATCAATTCATAGTAGTGGTGATACTTAATCTTAGTGTTTTAATTATCATATTCATATAGTTTGTCATATTTTGTCATTTGTTTAGCCTTTAGTTTATAGACTCTTCCTCATTTCTGGATTGTGTAACTACTTTGTAATCTAAAATCAAGTAGTGGTTAATCTTATACCTCCCTGAGATTGACCCGTATGTGCTACGACACCGTACACTTGCGGTATTAAAATAAAACCCTAACAGATATCCGACCCGAAAGATCCAAAATTATCCGTTTTCTGGACCAGATATCCGAAATATCCGATGATCCGATCCGATCCGAAACTTGTTTTATGAACTTTTATTTGAAAAATGTAATTTTTAGTTTCAGATATCCAATCCGATCCATATCCAATTTTTTCTTATCAGATTAGAATCGCATTTTTCCCGATTCGAAATTTCGGATCGGATTATTTGAAATGAACACGCCTAACAATAAGTTATTGTTAACCCGGTCTATTTCAAGTTGTTTTTTTTTTTTTTGTTTTTTGTAATCTATAAAAGTGAGGTATTGTGATTTAGCGTCACACTTTGAGTGTAGAATAGTTCTGGGACTGGTAGCTTTCACTTCTTAAATGTGAGAGATATTTCCTACATACTTAGGCCCTGTTCTTTTGAACTTATTTTGGCTGAACTGAACTGAACTTGTTTTATTTTTGCTGAACTGAACTTATTTTTGCTGAACTGAACTTATTTTTACTTATTTTTGTTGAACTGAACTTATTTTTGCTGAACTGAACTTATTTTTACTTATTTTTTTGCCGAACCGAACTTATTTTTACTTATTTTTTTTGAACCGAACTTATTTTGGCCGAACTGAACTTATTTTTGCTGAACTAAACTGTATTAACATAATATTATCAATACTTATTATTTTTTTTTTTATTATTTAATAAATAATAAATAATAATAATAAATAATAATAAATAATAAATAATAAATAATTAATAATTAATAATAAATAATAAATAATAAATAATAAATAATAAATAATAATAATAATAATAATAATAATAAATAATAAATAATAAATAATAAATAATAAATAATAAATAATAAATAATAAATAATAAATAATAAATAATAAATAATAAATAATAAATAATAAATAATAAATAATAATAATAATAAATAATAATAATAATAATAAATAATAATAATAATAAATAATAGTAATAATAATAAATAATAAATAATAAATAATAATAAATAATAAATAATAAATTAAAAATAATAAATAATAATAATAATAATAATAATAATAATAATAATAATAATAATAATAATAATAATAATAATAATAATAATAATAATAATAATAATAATAATAAATAATAAATAATAAATAATAAATAATAATAATAATAAATTAAAAATAATAAATAAAAAAATAAAAAATAAAAAAAATAAAAGAATTAAAGAATTAAAAAAATAAAAAATAAAAAATAAAAAATAATAAAATAAAAATAATAAAAAAAATAAAATAAAAAAAAATAAAATAAAAAAATAAAAATAAATAAAGAAAGTAAAAAAAATCAAAAATAGAAATTCATCATTATTATAATTATAATATTAATAATAATAACAATATTAATAGTAATATTGAAAATAAAAATAATAATTACAACATTAGATAAGACTGTACTTATTTTTGCTGAACTGAACTTATTTTTGCTGAACTGAACTTATTTTTGCTGAACTGAACTTATTTTTACTTATTTTTGCTGAAAATAAGTCCAAAAGAACAGGGCCTTAGTGGTCTACAATTCACAATTTATTTTCCTTACGTGACAAGTTCACACTTCACAGACAGCTCCAAAACCACACTCACAATATAATACTTACAGAATTACACTACAACTAAAGAAAATGGAAGCAAGAGATGAAGCCACAATCTGTCTCCTCAACCACAGCACACATGATGAAGAGATTAAAAACAGCAATATTCCACAAGATTCCTTAAATCTAGCATACATCATTTACTTCATACTAGGAACAGGTCTCCTACTTCCTTGGAACGCTTTCATCACAGCCGTTGATTACTTCCACTACCTTTATCCTGATCGTAGTGTTAATCGAATCTTCGCCGTTGTTTATTATTCATTTTCACTTGTTTTTCTACTCATCATCTTCTACTCCCGCAAGTTCAATGCCTATGTTCGCATCAACTTGGGGTTGGGCCTCTTCTTGTTGGCTCTTCTTGTAGTGCCTCTTATGGATTTGCTTTACCTTAAGGGCCAAAGTGGGCTTTATTATGGGTTCTATGTTACTGTTGGGGCGTTGGGCGTGTCCGGCGTAGCTAATGGGATTGCCTCGGGTGGTGTATGTGGCTCAGCTGCTGAGTTGCCGCACCGCTACATGCAGGCTGTTCAATCTGGCACTTCTGCCTCAGGTTTGCGCGCCTTCACTTTTCATTTTATCTTAAGTACCTGATTCGTAAATACTAGACTAATATATAGTAGGGCTTGATGTCTGATCCGACATGTAACTATATATCTTAGAATTGTATTAAGCTAAATCAATCTAGATTTATGTTTATACACATTTTTATAAGATGCGAGATATTCAATTTCTACTATTGCGTAGTCAGAGACAATTATTGATTAAAGCTAGATGTAATATAGTTTAGCCACAAAATCAACATAAAGCCTATTTTTAGGAAGGATAGAGATCAAAAGCATGTAAAATATTTGGTGAGGGACTATATGGGGGACAAAAGTGGGGAATAACTATTGAGAATTTTACCTTATATAAATAAAGTAACAGTGTAACCATTAAAAAGAATGACCCGGAAATAAAAGTGTGTAGATTAAAAAGGAATGGAGGTAGTACTTTTTAGTTAAAAAACATCGAAAAGTCATATGATAGAAGCCAATCTATTATTAATAGAAATAAAACATCATGGTATCGTACCAATTAATGTGATTCTTGTTCTTTATGGAAAGTGACTGGGCACCTATCTTATCTAACATGTCGAAAATTGTTATATGATTCTTATTTTTGGGTTTTGTTTAAAATTGATTGTCAATCTATTAATAGAAAATAGAACACCATCGTACCATGTGATTCTTATTTATGGAAAGTGACTAGGCACTTATCTATCTAACATGTTGAATATGCTTGTAATGGCCTAATGGATACTATTCTTATTTTTGGGTTTTGTTTAAAATTGATTGTCATTACCCTCTTTGTTTAATTCAATGATATCGTCATTCGTCAACATTTATAAATTAAAGCATTTGATCGAACTGAGGTCAAAGTTCACTTAACAATACATGAACCAACGATGTGCGTTTAATGTTTGTAGGGCTTCTTGTTTCGTTTCTCAGAATCTTAACCAAAGCCGTGTATCCACAAGATATCCATGGTTTAAGGAATAGTGCCATCATATACTTCATTGTTGCAATTTTATTTGTTGTGATTTGTCTTTTCTCGTATAATGTGGTGAATCGCCTACCAGTAATCAAGCATCACAACAAGCTTCGAACACACGCCGTAAGCCTAGATAAACACGATCAAGATGATTGTTCTTTATTTACCAGTTCTAGTTGGGAAATTATACAAAAAATCAAATGGTATGGTTTTGTTGTTATCTTTATATATGTGGTCACTAGAGCGATCTTCCCTGGCTCGGTGACTGAAGATGTACATTCTATCATTCTTGGGGATTCGTACGCAATTCTCCTAATAACTTGCTTCAATGTGTTCGATTTCACTGGCAAGTCTTTGACGGCAGTGTATCTTCTAGACAATGCAAACATTGCCGTGGGTGCATGTATTGCTAGATTCTTGTTCTTCCCTTTGTACTTGGGATGCTTGAATGGTCCTCAGTTCTTTCGAATTGAGATTCCTGTGATAAGCTTGACATGTTTGTTGGGGCTTACAAATGGGTACTTTGTCAGTGTTGGGATGATTTTAGCTCCCAAAACGGTCCAACTTCAACATGCAGAAGCAGCTGGGATATTGATCGTGATGTTTTTGATTCTTGGCTTGGCTGTTGGTTCAGTTTTGTCTTGGTTTTGGCTCATTTAATCAAAGAATACCAACCTGATTTTTGTGGATAAGAAGGTCCAAGGCCAATAACAAAAACCAAATTGTAGGAGAGTTGAAGGAAGTATATCATCCAAAGAGTTATTGATTCAAAAAGAAGCAAAGTAACCTTTTACTCACTTTGTATTTTGGTCATAACTAAGTAGTAGTTGTACGCTCATGTTATCCAGTATTTGAATCGAGTTATATGATCTTAAGTTCTTAATGCTTTTAAAAGTTACTGGATGTATTTATTGCCTAATCAAATAATAATATATATTAATTAATATATACTTTTTGCTGTCTGAGATAAGTGAAACAAACTCTTGTTTATGTAAGAGTTTTTGTTTTTTAGAGAAGTGTTTCACTTATTTTTATATGGAGGAAGTATTAAAATGTAGAGTCAAGTTTATATTGTAGCCCGCCACGTGCCGGTGCCACCCCCTATTTAAACACTAACATGACGCCATGTCATTTGTGACATGGCTGGTATGTCTATCACATGTCACTTCTCTCTCACATGCAAAATTTCTTACCTTATTAGTTATTACATTCAGAAACAACTTTCATTATAGTACGATTTAATATACACAAAGTCTTAGGTGTAATTGTTACACCATAACTTCTGGTGTAATAAAATAACTAAACTAAGCTTTTGAATAAAAAAGAACATAACTAAACTAAGGAATCCTCTCCTTCCTTCAACTAACCTCACACCTCTAGTCTCTCTTTCTCATCTAGTCTCTCTCTCCTCCTTCTCCTCGCCTTCTTTATGTTCCTCCTCTGCACCTTGAAAATCCTCACGATCTTCCAATTTCTCTCAGAAAAATCCACGATCGAGCAACGACGAATTTAAGCAAGAAATCCTCAATTTAATCAGTTTAATCAATTAATTGATTAGATTTCTACCAACTAATGTTTGATTTTGATTCTCGAGCTTTACAATTTAGTTAGATCTGGTTTAGATTCATCCATTATTAAACCTGTATTATCGGCATATTCTCGCTATCGCAACCTCCAAATCAACAAAAATGGAGATGGTTAGACTATATATGGATGGTGCGAAGAGTAGGGGAGAGAGAAAATACGGTGGTGATTGAACGAGCAATGGAGATGCTAGAAGTGATGGCCACGTGTACGAAGGGGAGGACAACGATAGTCATAGTGTCAGTGACGTCCGTGTTGATGGCACTGCTCATTGGTGCTAGTGAATCGTGATGAGGTGTGGTGTGGTGGTGACGGAAAAGAAGAAATAGAGGAGATTTGATGAATGGCTACAGGTGATGTAGTGGTGTGGTGGTGCTGATGCGTCGGGAAGGGCGGAAAGAGGTGGAGTGGTGGGTGGGAGGAGCTAGGTGGAGTAGTGAAGGTTAGGTTTTGAGGGGAGGACAGAGAAAGAGATAATAATGATACAAGCTTGCTGAAAAATGACATAAAAGTGAGTAATAATGATATGATTTTTCTTAAATGATATTAGTTTGTGTATGGTGGGACGCGGTCGTACGCGCTACCAAAGATAAAAGTTTATTTTCCTTCTTTCCAATACAAATAAATGTAAGTGGCAAGTAGGGTCGAATCCACAGAGACTTGGGGACTAACTCGTGCTTATAATAGATTAAATGGGGGTTTTGAGATTAAAGAATTGAATAACTAAATACGAAGAACTAAAATATAATAAAGAAGTGATATAATCAAGAAGAGAAGAATCTTGAGTTCGGTTAATGGCCACTTCGATTCAAACTATTGATCATTGGTTTCTCAAACATGTAACTTACTCTTAATTACTCAAAGCTGGAAATCAAATTCCTTTCCCTCAAAAGTATCGTTAAACAATCACAATCAGATGATCATAAAACTTGAACCAATGATTAATCTAATCTAATCAGAGATTAAATTCAAATCACAAGAACATCAACGAACTAGGAAACAATGAGCCAATTAACAAATTGCTAGCACAACATATTCAAATTGGAACTTGTGACTTCTCTAGTGATTAATCAAGAATAATCAGATTCATTAATCAAACCTTAGATTGCTACTCATGAAAGAAGAACAGGTGAATCGGCATCAATTCTAAATCCTAGCAAATGATAAATCGAATGTATAAACTAGTAGTACTCCTAGCAATACATACCACAATCATAGATTTAAATCAAGAAATCACAATTATAATTAAGAACAAGTTAACAAAGAGAAACCTCACAATAGTAGACCGAAGCTTGATTAACCGTTCTCAAGACTAGATTTAGGCTACAATCGACATAGCATCCATCAAGCAAATCTTCAAACTCATGATTAGAAACTCAAAAAGGGAGAAAAAGGGATTAGGGTTCTTCTCTCTATCCTCTCTAATTTAGTTCAGAAATTACAAGATATCCAAAACAAAACGTTTTTCTCCTTAATAAAACCTAAGGAAAGCTGAAAATTGCCGAAGAATCGCAGCCGCGTCGAAGTGCGCGAGTCGGGCTCTCCTAGTGCGCGAGTCGGGCTTTGGCTGCTGCCCAAATCTGCAGCTTCAATCGATGTGCGCGGGTCGCGCATGTCTTGCGCGCGAGTCGGGCATTGGTTGCTGACAATCCCTCCTTCGCTCGCTAGCCGCGCGGCTCGTGCGGCTTGGGCGCCCGGCTCGGGCATGTCTTGCTGCCAAGATTGTGCTTCCACTCTATAACATTATAACTCTAGACTCCAATGACTTTTGTGATCTCTTTATGTTGAGTGGATCGCAAACACGGGATGGAAATCCACCTGTAAATGATCATAAACACATATAACCACAAAATACCCTTAAATCTCCTCTAATATCGCTAATTCAACATAACTCCCTCTTCTCCACACTAAGGTATAGATGAGTAAAACTCTCCTTCTTAAACCTTAAACCTTAGTAAAATGGACTTCTCAACACTCCCCCACACTTGAACTTTACTCGACCTCGAGTAAACTCAAAATAAAGGTCAATGAGGCACCCCTTCCAAGCCATTGCTCACCTTTCACTACTCCCCTTATCTCTCCATCCTAGTGTATGATACAAGCTTGCTATTTCCCCCGATTCGCTTAAAACCAAGCCTAAGGGTAAGAGTCACCCCCACACTTGAACTAAAAGCTCTCCTAAAATAATGTAAATAGCACTCTCATACTATACTCAACACCAAGATAATAAAGTCACCCCGAAAGATCTCAAAGGATTCAAAGCCATTCCAATTTGCACAACACCACAATCATCCTCATGTTATGAATTGACAAAAGCAAATTTAAATCCTGACAAATCTCAAAGGACTCGAACTTGGACCATCTAAACACAATCACAACACCAAACTCCTTATTCCTCCAATGATGAGTGAGCTCTAACCTATTCGCCTCTAACTCCGAACATCAAGATGAAAAACCTACCCGAGGCACTCCTTATATCACCAACCCTCCTTATGACACCAACTCCGGCAAATGATTTCAAATTTCTCTCTTTTATCTCTCATTTTGCCTAGGAGCCCTTTCGGGTTTTCATCCTAGCTTCACACACATTTTTTTTTTTTTTTTTATTTATGAGCTCACCATCTCACCCGCTCCAATTAGCCACTTTTTTGCATAAGTTGCCCTTTCGGGTTTTCAACCTATCCGGGCCCCCATTTTTGCCTGAGTTGCCCACCCTTGCGGGTTTTCAACTCAGCGGGCTTTCGTATTTATTTTTTTTTTTTTAGCAAAAATAAAACAAAATATATACAAGAAAGTAAGCTATCCGTCCCCCACATTTGAAGCAACATTGCCCTCAATGGAAGAATGGACAAACAATAAACAAAAGGGAAAGGGAAAAACTTACAATCTAGGACCTAGAAGGTCCTCCGGGATGTCGGCTAGACGATCCCCTCGCAGCTCTCCTGCGAGTCAATTCAACATCGATCTCAGCAGTGGGGTCAACATACCCCGTCCCATCAACAGTAGATGGATATTGGGACACAAAGAAATTATTCATGGCAGACATCATAGAGTGCATCGAATAGACATTGTCATCTAAGGTGTGATATTGTTGCCTCAACTCGTAAAGCTCCTGACCATAGTAGTCTAACCGACTAGTCACTCTAGCCTCAAAGGAAAGAGGTATCTCGGCCTCACCCATCTCCTGATGCTCACCCTCAACCTCTTGATTCTCTTCGCGGGCTGGTGCTGGGGCCGCGCCTCTAATTTGGTTGAACTCTTCTTCCACTCCCGAACGATAGATGTCATCAGGTGGGATAAAAAGATCAGCTTGTGAAGTATGCTCAGTGATGGCGAGACGGTTTTGTGGCAAGGACATGTACCTTACCAAGTTAGAACCGTAGAGCTACACAAAATGATCCTTAGAGGGAGGAAACCACAGCATGTAGGCTTTATGCAATTGAGAAAGAGAGTATTTAAATGTACATTCACTTCGCCGAGTTTTAAAATAGTTTAGAGGGCGCAAAATATCTTCTCCTTCCTCATCCACAGGTACTTCCTCCCCAACATAGTGTGCTAGTTGAGACACCATACCACCCATACTGATTTTTCCATGCTCCTTGCGACGCACCTCAAAACAACCATTCAACCAGATATCTAACCAGTCCGGGCATCCGACACCCCCCGGTGTCATAGTCCATAAACACTTGAGATCAAGCTTGGGAATAGCAGTAGGTTCCCCATGGCAGAATACCGTCATAGCTAGTAGACGGTGGACAAATCTAAGAGCGGGGTGAGGAATTTGGCTACTTTTGCACCTATGACCCCAAATGAGTCCACGTGTGATGTCTGACCAGAAAAGAGCCTCATTACATACACCGGCTGCCATAAACCGATCATCTGGCTCATAGTTCCAACCAAAAGCAAGTTTTACCTCCGCATAGGTCAATTGAAAATTCTTGCCATTAAGGGTGAAAATGATGGTGGGGCCCTCAGGACTATCCCGTTTCTCTAGTGTAGAGAGAAACTCCAATGTGTATCTCTCATAAGTCGGCATTCTTATCTCCATGAATCCATCTAAACCCACCATGGCTAAGAGGAACTTAACCGGTTCAAAGAGCCCTAGTTGGCGTAAGGTGTCGCGGCACACAAACTTGGTCTCTTGAATTGTTCTTCCCGGTTTGGTCAATGTTTTCCACCTTTTCAGTTGAGTTGCATTAAGGTGAGTGAGACCCAGACAATCATTCCGAGCTCTCTTAGGTGCCATAGCAAGAGTAAGGAAGCAAAGCAAGTTATCACCAAAACAACCAATCTCACCAATCAAATAAAGCCCAAACCCGAAATATCACCACACCTTCTTTAACCTCCACCACAATACTATCCTATCATACACCACACAATGCATACACCTCAACTCCACCAAAGCACAAAACCACACCAATTCACCAACAACCAACAAAAACAAGCAATCACACCAAGAACATATATAATCACAACAAGCAATCCAAAGATTAAGCTAGAACTGAAATTCAAGCAAAACCAAGAGGGATGGATTGAAAGTTTACCAAATCCGGAGTTCCAAGTGTGGCTTTCATCAATGCAACCCCAAATAAATCTTCCATGATACTCCAAAAGTCTTCTTATGTCTTCAATTGGTGCAAATTGAGGAAGGTGAAAGAAACCCCAAAAGTTAGGGTTTTTCGAAAATAAAGATAAATTTCAGATTTTTGTGGAGAAAGAGAAAGATGGAGGATGAAGATGACTAGTTATGGGTGTGAGAGGGAGAAAAGAGTGTTGAGAATGATGAGAGAGTGGAATGGAGATTTGGGGGTGGTGAGACTTAGGGAAAGAGAGAGAGTTGAGAAGGATGAGGGTAATGGGGTGAAAGAATGAAGAGAAAAGAAATCAAAGGGGGTTACGACTTTCGGTCTTGCACCGCACGAAACGCGCGACCCGCGCACTTCACTTGCCCGAGTCGGGCGTACGTGACTGGAACTACTTCCTGGCAGTTCGAAACGCGCGACCCGGGTGCTTCACATGCCCGAGTCGGGCATATGCTACTGGAATCAGGTCCTGGACTGCTCGAGGTGCGCGAGTCGTGTGTGTTTAGGGCGCGAGCCGCGCATGAGCTTCTGCAACTTTCCTCTACTCAGTGTTACGATTTCTCTTCTTTTTTTTTTTTTTTTTTTTTTTTTACCTCCTTGTATGTGCTAGGGATACCTGCAAACATGAAGCAAAGTACACCAAGCATAAAATCCTAATAAAGAGAAGAGAAAAATAAAATAAAAACAAAAGAAAGTAAGTAGAAACAATACAAGGCACGGGTTGCCTCCCGAGTAGCGCTAGTTTAAAGTCGTTAGCTCGACCTTTCGCTCATCAATGGTCACTCATAGACTGGGTCCTCCAACTCTAGATCCTCGGTTCCATCCGGTGTAAAACCTCCATGGTAGGGCTTCAAACGTTGCCCATTAACTTTGAAAATTTTAGAGGTTTCCTCACTTTGAATTTCCACCGCACCATGAGGGAATACCTTCACTACCATGAATGGACCAAGCCATCGAGAACGTAACTTTCCAGGGAACAAACGAAGACGTGATTGATAGAGTAGAACACGTTGTCCGATCACAAACTCCTTCCGAATTATCAACTTATCATGCCATGCCTTTGTTTTTGCTTTATAAATCTCGGCATTCTCATATGACTCATTCCTTATCTCCTCAAGCTCTTGGAGTTGCAACTTCCGATGCAACCCGGCTCCGTCCATGTTCATGTTGAAATTCTTCACTCGCCCAATACGCCTTATGTTCCAGGCTCTACGGGCAAATGACGGGGGTTTACCGAACACCAACCGGTATGGGGACATACCAATGGGTGTTTTATAAGCTGTCCTATATGCCCACAAAGCATCGTCTAACCGCTTACTCCAATCCTTCCTATTAGGATTCACAGTTTTCTCAAGGATGGATTTGATTTCTCTATTGGAAACCTCGGCTTGACCATTGGTTTGTGGGTGGTAAGCAAGTGGATGTTTTGTGGGTGACTTGATATTTCCTTAACAACGCTCCCATTGTTCTATTGCGAGAAATGAGTCCCCTTATCACCGATTAAAGCTCTTGGGATGCCGAACCTGCAAAATATGTTAGATTTCACAAAATCTACTACTACTTGCGAATCATCAGTTCTAGTGGCTTTTGCTTCCACCCATTTAGAAACATAATCCACAGCTAGCAAGATATAAGTGAAACCAAAAGAATTTGGAAATGGTCCCATGAAGTCTATGCCCCATACATCAAAAATTTCAACATAGATCATAAAATTTTGGGGCATTTCATTCTTTTGAGATATGTTCCCGACTCTTTGGCACTTATCGCAAGATTTACAGAATTGAAAACTATCTTTGTTCAAACTAGGCCAAAAAAATCCACAGGTCAAGAACTTTTCTAGCGGTTCGTCGGCTCCAAAGTGACCTCCACAAGCATGTGCATGACAAAAAGTAAGTATAGAAGTTACCTCATCATTGGAAATGCATCTCCTAATAACTTGGTCGCTGCACAATGCTTCCACGAGATACGGTTCATCCCACACATAATGTTTTGCATCACTCGTGAGTTTGTCTCGTTGAGCCTTAGAGAACCCGGGGGGGTGCTCATTAGAGACAAGAAGGTTCACAATGTCGGCATACCACGGAAGTACGGTACTAATAGCAAGCAACCTCTCATCCGGAAACTCGCTTGAATGCCCTCGGAATCTTCGCTTCTCCACCTTGGATTCTATCCTACTCAAATGATCTCGCTACCAAGTTTTCGTACCTTTCTTGTCTTTGACCTCAATGTCAAACTCACTTAGTAGCAAAATCCACCGAATTAATCTTGGTTTGGCTTCCTTCTTTGTCATTAGATGACGAAGAGCTGCATGATCGGTGAATACTATCACTTTGGTGCCTAACAAATATGAGCGGAACTTCTCCAATGCAAAGACCACTGCTAACAACTCCTTTTCAGTGGTGGAGTAGTTACGCTGAGCCTCGTTGAGAGTCATGGAGGCATAGTATATGACATGAGGCACTCGCCCCTCCCGTTGACCCAAGACGGCTCCGACGGCGTAATCACTAGCATCGCACATGATCTCAAAAGGTTGAGACCAATCTGGGGGTCGGATGATAGGTGCGGAAACAAGCATTTCCTTCAACACGTCAAATGCCCGCCGACAATCTTCACTAAGCTTGAAGTCAACATCCTTTTGCAAGAGAGTACACAAAGGTGCAGAGATTTTGGAGAAGTCTTTGATGAACCTGCGATAGAAACCTGCATGACCAAGAAAAGAACGGACTTCCCGAACATTAGTGGGGTAAGGCAAAGATTGGATAGTATCAATTTTCGCTCTATCAACTTCGATACCTTGGGCAGAGACCACATGGCCCAAAACAATACCATGTTCCACCATGAAATGACATTTCTCGGAGTTAAGAACTAAGTTAGTGTCAACACATCTTTTAAGCACTAAAGTAAGATGAGCTAAACAGTTATCGAAAGAATTTCCATGAACTGTAAAGTCATCCATAAAAACCTCAACAAAGTTCTCCATAAACTCGGAGAAAATACTTACCATGCACCTTTGAAAGGTGGCCGGGGCATTACATAGCCCGAAAGGCATGCGCCTATAGGCAAACGTACCAAAGGGGCACGTGAAGGTAGTCTTCTCTTGATCCTCTGGCGCTATGGCCACCTGAAAATAACCCGAGTAGCCATCTAGAAAACAGTAAAAGGCATGACTAGCAAGCCTTTCCAGCATTTGGTCAATAAATGGCAAGGGAAAGTGATCTTTTCTAGTTACCGCATTCAACCTACGATAATCTATACAAACGCGCCACCCATTCTGGACGCGGGTGGGTACTAAATCACCATCCTTGTTAGCTATAACAGTTACCCCAATCTTTTTCGGTACAACCTGAGTAGGACTAACCCACTTACTATCAGAGATGGGATAAATCATACCTGCCTGGAGAAGTTTTAAGATTTCCTTTTTGACCACCTCCATCATGGGTGGGTTCAACCTTCTCCGAGGCTGCCTAACTGGCTTAGCATCATCCTCCAACAGTATGCGATGCATGCATGTGGTGGGACTAATGCCTTTAATGTCGGCAATAGTCCAACCTATGGCTTCCTTGTGCTCTTGGAGGACCTCAAGCAACCTCCCTTCCTGGTCCTTGGTGAGTTTATTTGATATTATGACCAGGAAGGGTATTGTCCGCACCAAGAAAAGAGTATTTCGATTGTCGGGAAGGGGCTTCAACTCTACCTTCGGTGCCGCAAAACGAAGGTAACAACTTTTCTCCAGGGACGGTCAAAGGGATAGGTCCCATATGAGATGGGGTAACGGGTAAACGTTTGGGCCCCCTGGAGATACTGAACCATTTCCTGCAAGTTAGTGCTCAACACATATGCCACATTATCTAGTTCAAAACCGTGCTCTAAAGCTACTTGCAAAGCATCATTTCCATCAAGATCAAAAACATCTTGTGTCACAGAATCAATGATATCAATAGCATAGCATGTGTGTTCTTCAGTCGGAAATTTCATGGAATCATAGATATTGTATTCTATCTTGGTTCCATCAAATTCCATAGTGAGTGATCCATTGTGAACATCAATTTTAGTCCTGGCAGTTTTCAAAAAGGGCCGTCCTAAAAGGATAGGAGCGGCATGCTTATCATGGTCCATGTCTAAAACATAAAAATCAGCGGGGAAAAATTAATTCATCAACTTTAACCAACACATCTTCTACTATACCTCTAGGATAAGCAGAAGATCTATCGGCTAATTGGATCACCACTCCAGTTTCAATTAACGTTCCTAATTTAAGAGACTCATACAATGAAAATGGAATCACATTGATAGAAGCGCCTAAATCAAGCATAGCCTTTTGAAACGTAATCTCCCCAATAACGCAAGAGGATAGTAAACATGCCGGGATCGCTACACTTAGGTGGCAATTTACCTCCAAAGACGGCCGAGACATGTTCACTAACCTCGTACTTTTTAGGCCCCCTCAATCTTTGTTGTCTTTTAGCAGTACACATCTCTTTTAAAAATTTTGCATACCTTGGAATTTGTTTAACAACATCAAGAAGAGGGATATTTACCTCGCATTTATGAAAGGTTTCGTAAATGTCCTTGTCGGCCTCCTTTTTGCGGGTATCTCTCAACGCCGCATGAAATGGAGGAGATGGTTTGCTAAGAGGCACAGATGGAGTTTTCACACTTGCTTCTTGGCTCGGTGGCAATAGTCCGGTCTCAGACACCGGTTCTTCATGAAAAATTGCACTCCCACCCGTATTATTGCGCTCTACTATCAACTCCTTCCCACTTCTCAAAGTGATGGCACTAGCATTAGCTCTCGGATTGGGCTCGGTTTGTGATGGCAGTTTTACTGAACCCCGAGCCTCTAATCTATTCACGGCACTTGAAACCTGGCTCATCTGCTTCTCCAGATTTTTGAAACTAGAGCGGGTCTCCTCTTGAAACTGAACCATGTTACCTTGCATGCTGGTCACATTCTTGGTTAAGGCATTGATCATATCTTCAGTAGACATTGTAGAATTTTGCCTCATCCCCGAATTCTGACCCTGATTAGCAGTTTGCATAGGAGGTGGGCGCACATAAGGTTGTGCTTGATGGTACTGTTGTGATGGATGGGAGTCGTGATCATTACCATTACCATACCTCAACCTCGGATTATCTATCCAACCGGGATTGTAGGTGTTGGAATAAGGGTCATACCTCCTTTGATTCCCTGAACCTTGAAATCCTAGAGCTTTCACCTCCTCACTTTGTTCCTCTTGCAGTTGAGGACAATAATCAGTAGGGTGTTCCGAAGCACAAATACCACATGCCTTCACCTGCTGTGGGCTGTTCTTAACGACAAGATCCCTTACCAATGAAGTGAGAGCTTGAACATGCTCCTTTAGTCTAGAACTTTGAGCACTAGAGCTGCTCACATTTGCCTTCCGGTTGGTGGATCTCTTACTAAAATGACGGGAGCCTTCAGACAACTCCTCTATCAAGGCCCGAGCGTTGTCCGGAGTTTTATTGATAATGGATCCACCACTGGCAGCATTTACCATTCTGACATCCTCATCCGAGAGCCCATTATAAAAGTATAAAATGAGGTCTTGTTCATTGTACCCATGATAAGGACAACTGGCACACAGCCGTTTGAACCGTTCCCAATACTCGTAGAGAGGCTCATCATATTTCGCTCGGTGTTGCTTATTTCCTTCTTCAAAGTAGATGATTTAGAAGCGGGAAAATATTTGTCCAGGAACCGCTTTTTCATTTCAGACCAACTGGTGATACATCCTGGTGGGAGATAATAAAGCCAGTCTTTAGCCGTATCCTTTAGAGAAAAAGGAAACGCTCTCATCTTAACCTGCTCCTCCGTGACATTACTCGGTTTCATGCTTGAGCACACAACATGAAACTCAGATAAGAACTTATTAGGGTCTTCACCACTGAGCCAATGAAAAGATGGTAACAGATGAATGAGCCCTGATTTGAGCTCAAATGTAGTACCTTCCGCCAGTGTTGGGAAAGTGATACATAATGGTCGCTGATCAATATTAGGAGCGGTGAGCTCCCTCAAAGTACGATTTTCCACTCGCGGTGGCATCTCTTCCTCAAAGTGTAAAGCGAATGGAAGTGCTCGAAAATTCGCTCGCAATTCTCTCCTTGACCGAAAAAATTCGGTTCAAGTTCGGATCGTCTTGCAAGTGATTTTGATTAGTGGTACGAGTATCAACCATGTACTAAGAAAAATAATAAGAATTGTAAAGAACTATCTAAAATAAACACGTTTTAGTAATTGCCAAGTCCCCGGCAACGGCGCCAAAATTTAGTGGGACGCGGTCGTACGCGCTACCAAAGATAAAAGTTTATTTTCCTTCTTTCCAATACAAATAAATGTAAGTGGCAAGTAGGGTCGAATCCACAGAGACTTGGGGACTAACTCGTGCTTATAATAGATTAAATGGGGGTTTTGAGATTAAAGAATTGAATAACTAAATACGAAGAACTAAAGTATAATAAAGAAGTGATATAATCAAGAAGAGAAGAATCTTGAGTTCGGTTAATGGCCACTTCGATTCAAACTATTGATCATTGGTTTCTCAAACATGTAACTTACTCTTAATTACTCAAAGCTGGAAATCAAATTCCTTTCCCTCAAAAGTATCGTTAAACAATCACAATCAGATGATCATAAAACTTGAACCAATGATTAATCTAATCTAATCAGAGATTAAATTCAAATCACAAGAACATCAACGAACTAGGAAACAATGAGCCAATTAACAAATTGCTAGCACAACATATTCAAATTGGAACTTGTGACTTCTCTAGTGATTAATCAAGAATAATCAGATTCATTAATCAAACCTTAGATTGCTACTCATGAAAGAAGAACAGATGAATCGGCATCAATTCTAAATCCTAGCAAATGATAAATCGAATGTATAAACTAGTAGTACTCCTAGCAATACATGCCACAATCATAGATTTAAATCAAGAAATCACAATTATAATTAAGAACAAGTTAACAAAGAGAAACCTCACAATAGTAGACCGAAGCTTGATTAACCGTTCTCAAGACTAGATTTAGGCTACAATCGACATAGCATCCATCAAGCAAATCTTCAAACTCATGATTAGAAACTCAAAAAGGGAGAAAAAGGGATTAGGGTTCTTCTCTCTATCCTCTCTAATTTAGTTCAGAAATTACAAGATATCCAAAACAAAACGTTTTTCTCCTTAATAAAACCTAAGGAAAGCTGAAAATTGCCGAAGAATCGCAGCCGCGTCGAAGTGCGCGAGTCGGGCTCTCCTAGTGCGCGAGTCGGGCTTTGGCTGTTGCCTAAAACTGCAGGTTCAATCGATGTGCGCGGGTCGCGCATGTCTTGCGCGCGAGTCGGGCATTGGTTGCTGACAATCCCCTCCTTCGCTCGCAGCGCGCGGCTTGGGCGCCCGGCTCGGGCATGTCTTGCTGCCAAGATTGTGCTTCCACTCTATAACATTATAACTCTAGACTCCAATGACTTTTGTGATCTCTTTATGTTGAGTGGATCGCAAACACGGGATGGAAATCCACCTGTAAATGATCATAAACACATATAACCACAAAATACCCTTAAATCTCCTCTAATATCGCTAATTCAACATAACTCCCTCTTCTCCACACTAAGGTATAGATGAGTAAAACTCTCCTTCTTAAACCTTAAACCTTAGTAAAATGGACTTCTCAACACTCTATAATCGCATATAACTTGGTCACATCAGTGTAGTAATGATAAAGTATATAAACAATTGAAAAATGATAATAAAATAAAGGAAAATAATACAACTTTGCTGAAAATTGACATGAAAGTGAATAATAATGATATCATTTTTCCTATAAATGATATTAGTTTGTGTAAGGTATTTGAAAAATGATAATGGAATAAGGGAAAATTATACAAGTTTACTGAAAATGACATAAAAGTAAGCAATAATGATATCATCTCTTTTATAAATGATATCAATTTTTGTAATAATGGTAAGGTATATAAAGAGTTGAAAAATAATAATGAAATAGAGAAAAGGGTACAAGTTTGCTTAAAAATGACATAAAAGTGAATAATAATGATATGAAACATACCAATAATGACACAAAGAATTTTATAAATGACAGAATCAAATTTTAAAATGACATGATACAATTCCAAAATGATATGAGACACTCCAATAATGACATGAAATAATTATATTTAATTATCACATGTGAGATACTGCTACACACAATAAGTTATGGTATAACATGTTACACCCAAGACGCACTCTAGAATACATGGAGCTCATACCAATGAGATAACATGTCAGTGATGCTCATTTACTCCTAAGAAAACTTATTTAACTATTTATCACAAACTTTTGAGTGCGTCTTGTGTGTAACATGTTACACCATAACTTATTGCGTAACAACATCTCACATGTGTGAACTATTATTAGTGTTTCATGTCATTATTAACGTATTTCATGTCATTATTGGCATATTTCATATCATTTTGAAGATGTTTCGTGTAATTTTTTAAGTTTTGGTTCATGTCATTTATAAATCTTTCGTGTTATTAATACTAACTTCTAGGGGGTAAAAGTTCGGTACACGGTTTGAATTTAGGCCTAGTCTAATCCAATCCGAATAAAAATTGGATTTTAATTTTCTAATCCAAATCCAAACCAATCAGTGTTTGAGTCTGAACCAATCTAATCCGGATCTTCAGACACTAGATTGGATCTAATCCAAAATCTCCAAAATTTTAAACTCTATTCTTTTGATGAAATAATTTAGGCCCGAGCATCAAAATCAAGTGTTTGATAATAGAAATAATTCATACAATCCCCATAAAAATTCAGTATTAACAACTAATTATTCATAGAAACTCATAAATATTATCAAAAATAATTAAGCCCAATTTCAAATATATTTATTATTATGCAATACTTACTATTTCAAGATCAAAATTTCTCCGTTTTTTTTTATTTTATGCAATACTTGCTATTTCAAGATCAAATTTTATAAACTTTAATCACAAATTCACATCAATATATAGTAAATTTAAAAAAAATATCATATGTAATCTTGTTAGGTTCATTGTCTCAATGTAATTTTGCAATATAAAACTTTTATAATTTTTACTAATGAATGCACAATTGAAGATATTATTGGTCAAATTAGTACAACAAATACTATGAAATTACAAGTATTGCAAGAATTACATAACGGAAGAAGTATTATTTAAGAGGACATGATCAAAATTTTCAACTTCCTCCAAAAAAAAGTCCCTACGTACCACTTCAAGTAGAAAAATTGTACACTCTTGATGAGGTCGAGAAAGGCATTAATTATATGAAGGGTAATGATCATGAATTGGGGTTGGCTCAAGTGGTGAACTTTCCCATCTTCTCTACCAAATTTTAGGGTTTAATTCCTCCCTAAGCATTTGTTGAGGGTGTCTGACTTATAATGAGCCTCTGGGTGAGGGCCCTGTGTGAGGGCAGTTTAGAAGATTTCTTCTTACCTTTAAGGAAATTAAAGGGTAATGATCACTATACCAAAAACAAGAACAAATTCTTGTGAACTTCTCTTCTTTCCATGAGGTTGAATAATTTATTTAGACTGATTGTTTTCTTTCGATAATTGCAGAACCATAGTTCAAAAATGCGGCCGTTCCGTTTCGGTTCTGCTGTTTTGGAACGGAATTTCAAGTTAGCAAACCGACATTTACAAATTCATATTGGGTTATTAATTTTTTACTCCGACGTATTGTACGATACGACTGCATCGCACCAAACTCGCCCATATTATTCCACCGCATTGAGTCCGATCTGTGAGTTTTCTAGGTCATCTTCTTCGAGCTTCTTCTTCTCCGGCATCCGCATCTTCTACGATCTTCATATTCTCTTTCTTTTATTCGATCTTGTCTTCCTTTTCTCTATCCTATGTGTGGCTGTGCGTTTTCTATTTTTTTATCTTTTCTCACGTGCTTTGACAGCTATGGAGCACATTCTTTTTTTTATTTCCTTTTCTCTCTCCTATCTCTCACATCCTTATTTATTACTCTCTGTCAGTATTTTTCTTTTAATTCCTTTTCTCCCTCCTCTGTTCTACATCCTTATTTATTGCCCTCTATCATTTTTCTTAAAACGTGTTGCTGTCAGTCTTATTTGTTTTCTATATATTTTCATTTCTCTTATTTTTTTTATTAATTCTTTTATGCTTCAGCCCTGATTTTTTATTTCTTTTATGCATTGGGCCACAATTATGCTTCCATTTATAGAGAACTATAGAAGTATCAGCCCATCTATAATATTTGGGTACAATTATTAAAAACCCTGAAAAGTTTTAAAACCAAATTCTTGCCGTGGCAACCGCTACGTAGTCCATGAACGTATCCGTTCCGTTCCGTTCCAGCGATACCGCAATCGTTTCCGGGATCGTTACCGAAATCGCATTTTCGAACTATGTGCTGAACTTATATTGCATATTTGCATTTAGCCATTTACATATCATTTGACATTATAGGTGTCTTTCGTTGCTAAGAATCTTTACCAAAGCCCGTATATCCACAAAACACCCATGACTTTTGTTGTTGGTATAGTTTTTGTGATCATTTGTATCATCATCTTATACAATGTAGCACAAAGACTTCCTGTTATCAATGCAACTACTACAACGAACTGAGAACGCAGGCTGCTGCAAACGAGGAGAAACTCGAGAAAGAACATTCTGTAACTGGCCATGTTTGGGAGATCATGGCGAAAATCAAATGGTATGGCGTTGGAGTTGTGAATAATATAGAATACAAATTATTACATGTAAGGCGTTGTTGGATTCATCTATATTTTAAAATTTCAATTTTATATAATTTTCATAAATATATAATTAAATATATGAATGATAAAAGTTGTATACAAACAAAACTAAAGTAAATATTAAAATATGGTACGTAAAAGGGTCCAATTTTAATTTTGTTACCGAACATGAGAACCTCCTTAATAATTGGACGGCAACTATACATCTTGGCTCTAGTTCGTGAAACTTGATTGATATCTATACAAATATATTAAAAGGCGTGCGAAAGAAAGCCTATGTGCCACGTGGCACTCTCCTCAACTTTCTAATGCAAATGCTTTATGTCTATGTGTACTCCTCACTTTAAAAAAGGAAATGTGTAAGTGCAAGGTATCGAACACGTGACCTTTGAAATGAGAAGTTAGAGCTTAACCATCAATACACTATGAATTTGTTGTCTAATGTTTCAAATAAAATATGATGAAGTCTTGTAATAAGTATACTTAACTAAAAAGACTTGAACAAGTATATACATCTCTAAGACTCTTATTACGTAATTTATAAGAAAATATTGATGTCATATTCTCTTACCAAAATTCCTTTTAAGGTATTGTTTTCAAACTCAAACCTTTCAATTTTTATTTACTTATCACGTTGTGACGTGAATTTTTCAATTTCTTAATGAACAAAAAATACGAAAAATAGCAAAATAAATTATAAAATTTAAAAATAATAACATATTAGTTTATTGTAACTGACCCGAGGCATCGACCGGGCAAAAAAACTAGTTTGATATAATGACATTGACATTTTCTGCATGCTGTCGGATATTTTGTCTCTATGAAGAAGGCTAGGATACTTCTATACGAAAAGCTTAATAATTGGAAAAGGAAACTTCCAAAAATATCCGCTCAATATAATTATTGAAAGAAGACAGGTAGACATGAGTAACTTATTTCTTTAGAAAAGAAAGAGATAAGCAAGTGTTTTGCATAAATTATAATGAATTGCATTGTTCACATGTCACATAATTTCTCGCAATACAAAGAAGGAAACATTGTCAATCACATCCATCGTTATCAAACAGTTATACAGTCAAATGAACCAACTAACACCCTAATAAATACTCCCTCTGTCTCCTAATATAGTGTTTGTTTCTTTTTTACACAAACTCCAAGATAAACATTTGACCTTCAATATCTTCAATTCCATATTAATAAAAAATATAAAAAGTTGATATTATCAAAGTACACATTGAGGTAAATCTAATAAGATCCCACATGAATGTGTTTTTTTTATATATACAAATGAGAATATTTGGTCAAAGATTTTAAAGTTTGACCTCAAGAGAGAGAAATAAGCAGTATATTATGGAACGGAGGGAGTAATAATTATGATTTACAATAAGAGAAATAGGAGCTTTTACCAGTATGGATATTTTTTGGTGAGGAAGATAATTGTGAAGATGAGCCAGATTTGTTTTATGTGGAGGACGAGCAGAGGCGAAGAAGAGATATGAAGATGGGAGTTGATCACCAGAGAGAGCGCATATAGAGAGGAGATTCGTGCTGATAACGGGGAAAATTCTTATTCATCTCAGAGATGTACAAACTTTGTACATTAAAGTGACATTTTGTAAATAAGATATCACTGATATCAAGTCGTAAGGGTCAAATATCAAGTCGTGATTTTTTTTACGAAAATGTCACTTGATATACAAAGTTTGTACATCTCCGAAATGGACTGACACTCGGTTAAGAGAGAGAGGGTTAGTCCTTTTTTCCATGTCATGTTATCTACAAGTTTGTCATGGTGATATACTTTTAATTTTTTTTATAAGGTAAGATGAATATCCCTTGCACATGTTTTGCCTCAAAAAGTATTTAGACAAGATTATAATTGGTTTGTGAGTCTGTAATAAGTGAGCTAATTGTGTACTAGTGACCTCATTGGTCTGGTTAACCTCCTAAGGTGCTAGTTGGTTCGCCTTCCTTTAGGCTGGTTTTAGGTTGTAAACATGATGTTTCATTAATCTACTTACTTAATTAGTAAAAAAAATAACATCAAATTTTATAAACTTTAATCACAAATTCTTATCATTAATTACAAAGTAAAAAGAAATATCATATGGATTTTGTTAGATTCATCTCAATATGTAGTTTTTCATTATAAAAAGGAATTATTTAATTTTTACTAATAAATGCAAACTGAATATATTAATGGTCAAATTAGTTCAATTAATATTATCAAATTACAAATATTGCAAGAATTATAGAACGGAAGAAGTACTACTTAAATGAACATGATCAAAATTTTCAACTTCCGATCCCCTCCAAAAAAAGTCCCTACGTGCCACTTCAAATAGAAAAATTGTAAAATTCACCCAGCCACAAACCCTAAAGTAAGAGCCCTCAACAGCCGCCTTTAGGCTCGCTGGTGGCTGGCTTCTCAGCCTCGCCGGCGAGCCTAGCCCCATCGTCAGTTTCTTTGCTTTCCCGCCGTGCCCAGCCCCGTCGTGTCCAGCCCCGTCGTGCCCAGTCCCGTCGTGGGTTTTGTCCTCCCCCTAGCGTTTTCCCGTAGTCTCTTCCCCTCCCTTGGTGTCCGCGTCGGCCTCTCCCCCTAGTGTCCCCAGGTGTCTCCTCCTCCCCTCTCGCGCTTCCCCCGTAGTCTCCCCCCTCCCCTGGTGCCTTTGTCTGCCTCCCTCCTAGCGTACCCCGTTGTCTCCTCCTCCCCTTCTCGCGTCCCCGGTGGTAGGGTTATTAGGGCTCCCTTTTGGATCTTCGCCCTCCTCCCCTGTTAGTTAGTCGGCTCCCTTTTCCTCCTCCCCTGTCAAACTTGTTGTCACACCTAGCGTCCTGTTGAAGCTCCCTCCCCCGTTTGGTTTTTCTCCCCCCTCCCCGTGTTCCCCAGCCCCGTCCCCCTCCACTTTGTCTTGGTCGAGTTCCATTCCCCTCTCCCCTGTTTGGTCAAGTCTCCCCTTCCCCAACCCCGGTTTACGTCTTGGTGGAGTACAAATATGAATCTCGTATTCGCGTTGTTAGTTTCACTAGTGGAAAAAAGCTCATCTGATGCGGTCAAAATCGGGCTTATTGATCCGGTTTTGGTCCGCATCAGGTGGGCTCGCAGCAAATCCAAAAAATTTACTGATCCGGTCATAAACCGTATCAGTTAATTATTTACTGATCCGGTTTTTCTTAAAAACCGGATCAGTTAATCACATTAACTGATCCGATTTTCTTATAGAACCGGATCAGTAAAAGTCCAACACCATTAAAAAAAAAGAGGATGACTCAGTGAAGCCTCAAAAGTTTTGGGACCTCACTGATTCAGCCAATTAGGAACTCGCAACTTGCAGATAATAAAACCAAATTGAACGCATTAAGTACAAGAATTCAAATAAATTTCGCTTCAATTTGAATGAATTAAGTACATAAACTACAAATATGAATGAAACTATATCTGAGGAAATAAACCCTAAATTCGGAACGAAACAAAAAATATAAACGAAATTAAGAAAATAAAAATACAGAAACTAAGGAAATAAACCCTAAAATTTGAACGAAACTTAAAATATTAACGAAACTAAGAAACTAAAAATACAGAAACTAAGGAAATAAACCCTAAAATTCAAAACCCCAAAATTATTATGAACGAAATTCAACGAAAAAAAAAATCTAAACGAAAAAAAAAAACCGAGAATTTGTGCAAAGATCTGCGCAGCGCGACGGAGACACAAGCGAGGATGACGGCGGCAGAGATGCGAAGACGAATATTAAATCAAACAAATAACAAATCTAAACCCTAAATTACAAACGAAATTAAATCGAAAAAAATTACAAAGATAAACCCAAAAATAATTCAAAAAAACGACGAGATTAAATCCTAAAAATTGAAAAATTAAATCTAATTTACTCATTGAATTCCTCTTCGTCTTCCTCTCTTCTCAGCGTGGCCCAGGTCGTTGATAGGCTAAGATCTCGTTTTCTTAGTCGGAAATTCTGAAAACTCGGTTGTTTTCGTCAAATCTTGTGGATTTGTTGTTATTTGGTACGGGAATCGTCGGAGAACGACGAAGATGGTGCGGGAATCATCAGATCTTTCACACTAAATTCGATGAAAGAAGAGGGGAGGATGAGAGGGAAGAGGAGTAGGAGATGGAAGAGGGAGGGTGCGTTTGAGAGAGGGAAGGGGTGAAGCGGCGTTTGAGAGATGGAAGAGGATGAAGCAGCGTTTGAGAGAGAAGAAGATTGGGGGCCGGATGGTTTAGGGTTGAGAGGAGGAGATAGAAGGTTATTGGGGGCTGAAATATAGAGTGACGTAAATGAGTGGGCTTGGGCCGCCTATCTCTTGGAGCTTGGAATTTGGGCCAGCGCTGAGTATTCTCCATTATCTAATAATCTGATTCGGGCTGTTGGACCGCATCAGGTGACAAAAAAACCGGATCCAATTTAATAACTGATCCGGTTCTCTTAAGGACCGGATCAGATTTTTCGACCTGCTTTCCTTCCCCTTTTTTAATGATTTTTGGATGCGGTTTTGTAAAAACCGAAGCTGTTACTAAGTGACAGATAAGGTTTTTTCCACTAGTGTTTGTTTAATGTTTGTTTTATGTTTCAGTTTTAATTCAGTATCTTCCAGATCCAATATTCCTGGCCTTTTTGTGTCTAAGTGTGCTAGGGTGTTCGTTAGTAGTGATCGGTGGGCAGTGCAAGGTTCTGGGTTTCCTATGGCAAAGGAAGATCTAGGAAACCTATTAAATAGAGCCAATGATCCTAGAGTTGGTCGTGAGGTTATGCTGCTTCAGGAATTCGAGAGTTGGTTAAGATGAGAGGAGGTTCTCAACTCATATTTGTTGTGCGTCGTTCTTCTAAGTTTGAGATTGTGAGGTGGGATCTTCGGATCCATAAGTGGGGCGAAGTTCATCAATCTAACTCGCCCCAATTTCTCGTGATGACTTCAGATGTCATCACACCTAAAAATGCATCTCGTTGGAGGCCCTCCAATTTGATTTGGAGCAAATTTTGACCTCCACATCTTTCCAGTTTCAGTCCAATGAGACTAAATTTCGGGTACTCTCGACGCAAGGTCAAAAGTCACCAAAGGACGTGACTTCATTGTTCGTAAAATCAGTGGAAATCCCAGGAGGATGTTTCTTTTCAACAACCTTGGAATTTAGTGCCTAGTGGACATTATTGGGGTCTACTAGCTGTAGTGTGGCAGTCTCTCTTCAAAGATCGTTAGAGTTTCGTATCACAGCAGACTCCCTCTCATATCAGGTCTTTCTCGTTATGACGTACAACCCAACCTCACCCGTCGTCGCTCAAGACAAACTGTTTTTGGATTGGACATGTAACAGTTACTTGTTTTTTTTTCATAAAGTATGTACGAACTTATAAAACTCTTGTTACTGTTTGGTTGTTTCAGTTTGCTAGTATTAGCATTAGGCTGTAATCCAGTTTTTTAATTAATGCAAATTTTGTCAATGTCAAAAAAAAAAAAAAGAAAAATTGTACACTCTAGATGAGGTGGAGAGAGGCATTAATTTAATATGAAGGGTACATAAAAGGGACAAAAAGCGCCTCCCTCTTTCTTTCTCTCTCAAACCCTAGCCTCCCCTGGCCTACTCCTTCCTCATCAGTTAGGGGCTGCCATGGATGATTTCATCCATGGTAAGCCCCTTTTCCCATTTTATTTTCAGTTTTTAGTTTATTTTCTTGTTTTGTTTAATAAATCAGTCTCTCTTTATGAGATTTTTTCAAACCCTGTTATGGGGTTTTTAGTTTCTGTTTTGGAAATCTCCTTCTCCCTTATGGGAGTTGTGAGTATGGTTTTTTTTGTTTTTAGGTATGAGAAATTGTTCTCATTTGTTGAAGTTTGAGACTCAACATGAAGGTATTGGAATCTCGAATGTGGTCAACGTGACTCGATCAAGAATATTCCTTCCAAACTATATCAGAATGATAGACTTCCTCATCAATAGCTGCTGATTCAAGCAAATCTGAGGAATTTTGTATATGCTTCGATCTAGTTCATTGTAGTTTCTTTGAAGACGAATTTAATTTAACCTTGTTTAATTGTATCTTGTTTTTCTTTAATACCAATTGTAGATGCCGTTTAGCCTTCAATTAATGAAATTTCTCTTTAAAAAAAAAATTTAATATAAAGGGTAATGATCACTATACCACAAAGAAAAACGAGTATCTTATGAACTTTTCTTTCCATGACGTTACATTGAATAATTGTAGTTTTGTAAATGTCTTTGGGGTGGGGTCTGGGGCGGTAGGCTATAAAGGAGGAAACTTCAATGCGAAAAGCTTAATAATTGGAAAAGGAAAATTCCAAAAATATCCGGTCAATATAATTATTGAAAGAAGATAAGTAGACATGACTGACATGAGTAATTTGTTTTTTTAGGCAAGAAGACAAGAGTCAGTGTTTTGCATAAATTATTACTAATGAATTGTTCACATGTCACAGGATTTCGCGCAGTACAAAGAAAGGACATATTGCCAACTACATAGATCATTATTAAACAGTTAGTTATACAGTATTATGATTTACAAGAGAAAGAGGAGCTTTTACCAGTCGGGATATTTTTTGGTGAGGAAGATAATGCCATAATGGCGAAGATGAGCCAGATTTGTTTTGTGTGTAGTGGAGGAAGAAGAGAGGCGAAGATATGAAGATGGGAAGGAGATCAGGAGACCCGAGAGAGAGTGCGCACAGAGAGAGGAGAGACGTGCTGATAAAAGGGAAAAATTCATATTCATCTCCGAGATATACAAACTTTGTACATTAGGTGACATTATTGTAAATAAAATATCACTGATATATATTCCATCCGTTTCTTTTTAATCTACACACTTTCCTTTTTGGTCCGTTTCTTTTTAATCTACATACTGTTGCTTTTTCTATTTTTTATAACATGTCACATCTACGTTCTACTCTTTTTCCACCCATGTCATCCATTTTTTAATATTTTAACCCACTTTTTTAATTTCTCTCTCACTTTTCAATTTCTCTCTCCACCTTTTCGGTTTCTCTCCCATACTTTTGCATTTTTCCTTCGATTCTCCCCAAAGTGAAGTGAGTAAATTAAAATGAAACGGAGGGAGTAAGTCGTAATGGTCAAATATTAAGTCGTGATATTTTCTTGTTTAAAAAATATTAAAAAGAGAAAATCACGGCTTAATATCTAACTCATACGACTTAATATTAGTAACATGTATTTACGAAAATGTCACTCGATATACGAAGTTTGTACATTTCCGAGTTGAATTGGCACTCACTCCTGAGAAAGAAGGTCGTACATCTAACCCATACGACTTAGTATTAGTAACATTTATTTCAGTCATGTATCTACAAGTTTGCTATGGTGATATTATCTACTGTAGATAACATGATAGGAAATAATGTTACTAATACTAAGTCGTATGGGTTAGATCTACTATAGATGTCAATATTGTTATGTATCAGTAATATAGTAAGTAGCATGCGCCGAGATAGAAGACTAGAGTAGTTGGTTAGCTCTCCGACTTCCAGATGGGAGGCCACAGGTTAAATAATTACATTTATTAGTAAAAATCAATTTCACTCATTGTTAGGTTTATGACAAGGAAATCAGTTTAGTCTATTATATAACAACTAAAAGTTAGTCACGTTAAATAAATATCAAAGCTGATCAATAGTTACAGTGTCACACTTCTGAGTGTAGAATAGTTCTGGAACTGATAGCTTCATTCAATTCTTAGATGTGACTATGTGAGAGATATTTCCTACGTTCTTAGTGGTGAGTGGTCTACAATTCACAATTTTCAATTCTTACGTGACAGAGTTCACACTTGACAACAGCTTAAGAAACAAAATATAACTATACCTACAGAGCTACAGTACAACTAAAGAAAATGGAAGCTGGGAGTGAGGGATAGCTCATCCGTTAGCTTAGAGCTTTTCTTCCGATTTCAAGAGATCCTGGGATCGATTCTCATCTCTTGTCCTTGTAGCCTCTCTAAACGCCAAAAAAGAAAATGGAAGCTACAGAAGAAGCCACAATCTCTCTACTCAACCACAACAGACATGATAATGAAGAGATTATACCTAAGGAAAACAACATTATTCCAGAAGATACCTTCAATCTAGCATACATAATCTACTTCATACTAGGAACAGGTTTTCTACTCCCTTGGAATGCTTTCATCACAGCCGTTGATTACTTTCACTACCTTTATCCAGATCGCAGTATTAATCGAATCTTAGCCGTTGTTTACTATTCATTCTCACTTCTTTTACTGCTCATCATCTTCTACTTCCGCAAGTTCAGTGCCTATGTTCGTATCAACTTGGGCTTGGGCCTCTTCTTGCTGTCCCTTCTTGTGGTGCCTCTTATTGATTTGTTTTACATTAAGGGCCGAAGTGGGCTTTATTATGGGCTTTATGTTACTGTTGGGGCCGTGGGCCTGTCCGGTGTAGCGAATGCGCTTGTTGAGGGTGGTGTTATGGGCTCTGCTGCTGAGTTGCCAAACCGCTACACGCAGGCTGTTGTTTCTGGCACTTCTGCCTCAGGTTTGCCTTCACTTTGATTTCACTTTTCCTACGTTATAAAACAGTAACTATACTCCTCCCTTATTTGTCCCTTACTCTCTAGTGCCTGACTCGTAAATACCAGACTAATATATCGTAGGATATGATATACTGTTAAGTTATTACGATGTGAAAACCGATCTAGATTTATGTTAATACACATTTTTATTAGATGAGAGATATTCAATTTTTACTATTGTGTGCATAGTCAGAAACTAATTATTGATCAAAGCTAGATATAATATAGTTTAGCCACAAAATCAAAAGCCTATATTTAGGCAACAAAGATATCAAAAGCATGTAATGTTAACTTGCTAAGAGATAACACGATTTCTAGGCAACATCAACATGGAAAGCTCATTTAATATAAGTCAAAATAAAACACCATCGTCCCATGTGATTTTTATTCTTTAATTGTCTTATCTAACACGTCGAATATGTTTGTGATGGGTATGATTCTTATTTTTCGATTACCCTCTTTATTTCAATGATGTCGTCAACATTTATAAATTAAAGCTTTTGAAGTGAGGTTAAAGTTCACTTAAACAATACATGAACCAACGATGTGCGTTTATTGTTTGTAGGGCTTCTTGTTTCGTTTCTCAGAATCTTTACCAAAGCAGTGTATCCACAAGATATCCATGGTTTAAGGAATAGTGCCATCCTATACTTCACTGTTGCAATTTTATTTGTTGTAATTTGTTTTTTCTCGTATAATGTGGTGAATCGCCTTCCCGTCATCAAGCACCACAACAAGCTTCGAACACACGCCGTAAGCCTAGATAAACACGATCAGGATGATTGTTCTTTATTTACCAGTTCTAGTTGGGAAATTATGCACAAAATGAAATGGTATGGTTTTAGTATTATCATTGTAAAAATTGTCTCTAGATCGATCTTTCCTGGCTCGGTGACTGAAGATGTACATTCTATTATTCTTGGGGATTGGTACGCACTTCTCCTAATAACTTGCTTCAATGTGTTCGATTTCATTGGCAAGTCTTTGACGGCAGTGTATCTTCTAGACAATGCAAAAATTGCCGTGGGTGCATGTATTGCTAGATTCTTGTTCTTCCCTTTGTACTTGGGATGCTTGAATGGTCCTCAGTTCTTTCGAACCGAGCTTCCTGTGATAAGCTTTACATGTTTGTTGGGAATTACAGATGGGTACTTTTCCAGTGTTGTGATGATTTTAGCTCCCAAAACTGTCCAACTTCAACATGCAGAAACAGCTGGGATATTGATTGTGGTGTTCTTGATGCTTGGCTTGGCTATTGGTTCAGTTTCGTCTTGGTTTTGGCTCATTTAATCAAAGAATACCAACCTGAATTTTTGTGCATAAGAAGGTCCAAGGCCAATATATAGTAATGAAGACCGAATTGTTGGAGAGTTGAAGGAAGTATCAATGTATCATTCAAAGAGTTATTGATTCAAAAGAAGCAAAGTAACCTTTTAATCGCTTTATGTTTCGGTCATAAACTGATAACTAGTAGCTGTACAGTCATACTATCCATTATCCTAATCGGTTTATAAGACCTTAAGTTCTTAATACTTTGAAAAGTTACTAGTTATTGGATGTAATTATTGCCTAATCAAGTAATTTAAATTAATCAACATATATTATTAAAATGTATGGACAAGTATTGTTGTATGTCACTTGTCGGCCCCCTTTCAAACCCTAACATGATGCTATGTCATTAATAACATTTTTGGGGCCCCCCACAGGGGACCCTAATGTTAAATATGGGTCTGGGCCGCACCCATCACAAGGAGAGAGAGTCAACTTCACAAGACAAAGGAGGTTCAACCTTAAAACCATATGGCAATAAGGGGAGTAGCCCCTTTGCATTATAAAGTGAACCCATCTCTCTTCTTAAATCAATGTGGGACACTCACATGCGGTGTGCGCTATACATCATAGCTTCAACACCTATTAGTAAGATGAAAGGCCTTGCCAGACCGAAACCTCTCGCAGGTTAACCCGGCCTAGGTTTGCGGGCAACCACTTTGAGAGTGGGGGGGTGGTAAGGGAAAACCCTCTCCTAAAGTACCGTTAGTGGGGATCGAACCCCCAACCTTGAAGTTGGAAGGTTATTTCCTTACCACTAGGCCAAGCTTAGCTTGATATGTCATTAATAACATGACAGGTATGTCCGTCACATGTCACTTCTCTGTCATGTAAAAGTTCTTACCTTACATTCAAAAACAATTTTCCTAGTAATATGCTTTGATCGACTTTGAATAGAAAATATGGAGCTCATATAGTCATTATTTCAAAGAGTTAACATATCAATGATGCTAATTTACCTCTAAAAAAACTTATTAAAGTATTCATCACTAGTTTTTATTATAAACTTTAAGAAAGAAAGAGTTCAATATAGCTTAGAAATACAATTAGAATAAATTATAATAATGTTTTATATGCATATATAATTGAAATTAAATGACTTACTCAATTCTTGCTAATAATACAATTAGAAGAAAAAAAAAAACCCAAGGCACTGCCACGTGTCATCCCCATTTCTCCCAAAATATATGTAAGAGGTCCCAAACTCTTACAACTCAATTAATGTGCAAGTCACTGCCCAACCATATCGAACTACAACTTTTACTTGAAACAAAATGTCAATTGCCGACGCAAACAATTATTAGGGACGTCTCGTATAACTCGGGGCCTTGTGCTAAATTAATTTGTAAGGATTGAAATTTTTTAGTGAATAATTAAAGTCAGTAATGTGGACTTTTTTTTGGAGAACAGGAAGAGATGAAGTAGAACACCATATAGAATTAACCTCTTTGAATCTGCATCCAACATTACACTCGATAAATTGAAAAGTAACAACCTTTAATCAGATTTATTTATTTATTATTTTTTCACTTTGGGCGGACAACTAATAAAATTGGCCCTATATATTGGCGCCTTGTTCACCGCTTCACGCTGCACATAGCCTTAGCCTCCCCTGGCAATTATATCATGGAAACACGCTAATCCACAACTCACTATCTAGTATTTTAGTGGCCTGGCTCACATATCACAACTTACTAATCCACAACTAAAGAAAATGGAAGCTAAAGAAGAAGCCACAATCTCTCTACTCAACCACAACAGACATGATAATGAAGAGATTATATCTAAGGAAAACAACATTCCTGAAGATTCCTTAAATCTAGCATACATCATCTACTTCATACTAGGAACAGGTTTTCTACTACCTTGGAATGCTTTCATCACAGCCGTTGATTACTTCCACTACCTTTATCCAAATCACAGTGTTAATCGAATCTTCGCCGTTGTTTACTATTCATTTTCACTTCTTTTTCTCCTCATCATCTTCTACTTCCGCAAGTTCAGTGCCTATGTTCGTATCAACTTGGGCTTGGGCCTCTTCTTGCTGGCCCTTCTTGTGGTGCCTCTTATTGATTTGTTTTACATTAAGGGCCGAACTGGGCTTTATTATGGGCTTTATGTTACTGTTGGGGCCGTGGGCCTGTCTGGTGTAGCTAATGCGCTTGTTGAAGGTGGTGTTATGGGCTCAGCTGCTGAGTTGCCGCATCGTTACATGCAGGCTGTTCTTTCTGGCACTTCTGCGTCAGGTTTGCCTTCACTCTTTAGTATAATAAATACTCCTAAACAAGTAGATTTGTTTGATAAATGAACTCAAAAATCCGTCAATTTATCCCTCGAATTAAATAATCAAATTCGAGAGGTAAATATGGGTTCTAAATCTTATCAGGTGAGGGTGATTGGAGGTGGAGATCTTTTAAATTCGCACCATACTTTTAAGTGTTTGACTTGCAAATACGTGACCAATATGTCGTGGAATCTAAATCTTTTGTCCCATATTTTATGTACCATTTATATAACTGCCACTTATTCTTATTGGTTGATTATAATGATTTTAGAAATTTAAATTGACCGGCATAGTGATATCACCAACCAATAAAATGAAGTGGCGCACAGGTGATATGCAAAAAGTGGTACATAAGATATGAATTATTTTATATCTTGAGGGCTATTGATCAGGAATGATCCTTCTCTGCCCCGACCATATATAAAAACGATCACATTGGATTATGGTCGAAGCATACGAACCTTTGAGCCTAATTTTCTTAGAATATTAAGTTATGATGTGAAAATAACCAATCTAGATTTATGTGCACATAACAATACATGAACCAACTATGTGCAATTATTGTTGTGTAGGGGTCCTTGTTTCGTTTATGAGAATATTCACCAAAGCAGTGTATCCACAAGATATCCATGGTTTAAGGGATAGTGCAATCCTATACTTCATCGTCGCAATTTTATTTGTTGTCATTTGCATTTTCTTGTATAATGTGGTAAGTCACCTTCCTGTAATCAAGCACTACAACAAGCTTCGAACACAGGCCGTAAGCCAGAATAAACGCGATCAGAATGATTGTTCTTTATCTACTGGTTCCATTTGGGAAATTATGCAAAAAATTAAATGGTATGGTTTTGGTGTCAGCCTCATATATATTGTGACTCTATCAATCTTTCCTGGCTCAATTACTGAAGATGTACATTCTATTATTCTTGGAGATTGGTATGCAATTCTCCTAATAACTTGCTTCAATGTGTTCGATTTCGTTGGCAAGTCTTTAACGGCTGTTTATCTTCTAGACAATGCAAACATTGCCTTGGGTGCATGTTTTGCTAGATTGTTGTTCTACCCTTTATACTTGGGCTGCTTGGATGGTCCTGAATTTTTTCGAACCGAGATTCCTGTGTTAAGCTTGACATCTTTGTTGGGGCTTACAACTGGGTACTTTGCCAGTGTTGTGATGATTTTAGCTCCCAAAAGAGTTCAACTTCAACACGCAGAAACAACTGGGATATTGATTGCGGTGTTCTTGATTCTTGGATTGGCTATTGGTTCGATTTTGTCTTGGTTTTGGCTCATTTAATCCAAGGATATCAACCTGAAACTTTTTGTATAAGAAGGCAAAAGGGCAAGTAATGTAGACGAGATTGTTAGAGAGTTGAAGTATCATCCAAGGAGTTATTGGTTCAAAAGAAACTAAGTCACCATTCATCCACCTTATACTCCCGCCGTTCTTTTTTAGATGTAATACGTTGACTTTGGGTACTATTCATTTAACTCCCTTTGACCATCAATTGCTATTTATATATAAAGAAAAATATAGTCATGTGAGATCTTCTTGGATTCTTCTTGCTGTACACTTTCCAAATATGTATTTAATATAATTTTTACATTTATAAAATTAGAAATAACTTGTGTCTCGATAAGTGTGATAATTGAAATGTTATATCTATTAAAAAACGGAGGGAGTATCTTTTAGGACATCTTAAGGCTATGTAAAGGAAAAGAGGGGAGACTTTAGTCTATTATGTTTAAGTTGGACTCAGGCAAGTAGCGTGCTGTGTGTGGCCTACTTTTCTATCTTGTCCATTATTTTTGCACAAACATTAGTGGAGAATATAGGCTATAGCTACTTTTCATAGAATGGAATATAGTTTTAGAAGGAGAACAATATTCCTCACAACATAGAGGAACAATAAACTGTTTATATTGTAAATCCAAACAAATAATTTTTTTATATTGTACCTTTGTTGTAAATGCAGCAAATATATTGACTTATTGGATGGGTACATCATAAAACAAATAAAAAAGTTTAAGGGTATTATAACTTGAAAGAAAAAACATTGGAGGTAAAATATATAAAACGGTAGTGGAGAATATAGCTACTTTTCATAAAAAGGAATATATTTTTAGGAGGAGAACAATATTCCTCACAACAAAGAGGAACAATAAACTATTTATATTGTATATTCAGGCAAATAAATTGTTTATATTGTACCTTTGTTTTAAATGCAGCAAATATGTTGACTTAATGGATGGGTACACCATAAAACAAATAAAAAAAAAATTCAAGGCTACAACTTGAAAGATAAAACATTGGAGGAACATATAAAACGCTAGTGGAGAATATAGTTACTTTTCATAGAAAGGAATATAGTTTTAGGAGAAGAACAATATTCCTCACAACAAAGAGGAACAATAAACACTTAATGGATGGGTATATCGTACACCATAGGACATATATAAAAAATTCAAGGGTACAACTTGAAAGAAAAAACATTTGAGGTATAACAAATAAAATGCCAAAACACCAGGGTACACAGGCCCTCGCCAAACCCGACCGATTGCGTGTGATGACTAGTTCCTTCCAACACAAACCACAACATATGCTACATCGGCTATACTACTTCAATCCAACCAAATATCACTAGACAACATCCCTAAACATCACAATCAAACATAAACATATTTTTAAATGCAAAACCATCACAAAATTAAGACACTAGCCTAAGTATGGAGTTTTTTTATTAGGATAGGCTACTGCTTTGGGTTTTCGAAGATAAATTCTCACTAATTAGTCTCGTAGTTGTGTTGTATTGTTTAGAGTTATTAAATCGCCTATAATATAAGATATTCGAACGAACTTATATTAGTAACAAGTTTAATTTACATACTACATCAAATGCAAAGAACAATTTGAAAGTATTAGCATTATTACGAAATGAGCTTCACTAAAAAGTTGATGCTCATACACTATGACATTATCTCTCAAAAACATGGGCTAATTTCTCAAGCATATTACACAATAACTTACCGTACTTATTGCTATGTAGCAATTTTTGTACATCATTTGCTGATAAGAATTTTGAAGTAAAACAATCTCTACAAATCGAGCTTCATAAAAAAGATGGAAGCTCGTACACTATAGGATTAGCTCTCAAAAACTTGAGCAGATCCCGAAAGCATATACAACAATACTATGTGGTGTACTATATATGTATCTACAAATTAGGAAAAAAAAAGATTTTGATGTAGGCTTAAGTTTACCACACATGAATAAAATTTTCGCGTGGTAAAGCATTATCATGAGGTGTGAGTTGACATGAACTCCTTTCTGAGAAGTCCTGAAGAAGGCTGATTAACGAGCTAGCTTTGTTATTAGCCACTGCGGTTCCTTCAAGGAGTAGTGCGTATAGAGCTCCCATGAGAGAAGTGTTCTTCACTAAAACTTCGACCACTTCTCTCCCACAATTGATACACATTGCGAGCAACAATGATGCAGAATGCTCCTTTACAAACCTAGAAGAACTAGATGAAGACGAGCACAAGATTCTTATGACACGATCCAAGGCCTTAGCGCGCAAGATTGCCCTAGCTCCATTAGCTTTCTCTGCTAAGACCGCGAGCACTGCCAAGGAATTGACAGTAAGATCTTCGCTTAATTCCACAACATCTAACAGGCTTATAAGAAGAGGGACTAGTCTAGCCTTGAGCACCTTAGGATGGTTACTTGGGAGCAACAAGAGACTAAAAATGGAGACTAAGGCATTCTTTTTGCCTTGATCACTCCCAACCCGGATCAATTCTACCAAGGATGGAATTGCTTCCGGGTTGTTTCCAATCAATCCTCGATATTCTTCTATCGAGGAGAGATAGAACAAGATGGCGGCAGCATACTGCCTTGCCGCCATCTTGATTCCGTTCTTAAGCACCCTAATAATCAAAGCCAAGCCCCCATTGTTAACAATGATGGGCTTGCTTTTAGGGTGCTTAGAGAGGTTTAACAAGGCGGCCATAGAATTCTCTTGGGCTATTAAATCTTTAGATAAAAGTAGATTTAACAAATATGAGATTACCCCAGATTCTATAAAGCATACCCTGTTGAATTCACTCCTTTTAGTAAGCAGCCTAATCTCATAGGCTGCCTTACTTTTGTCTCCCATTGTTCCCATTGCTAGCTTAATTGACAAAAAATCAGCCACCATTTTAGCAGCTTCTTCAACTGCCAAATCTGCTACATAAGTAGCATTATTTTTTTTCCTTGATGCCATATCTTTAGAAATGGGTAATGTGAACCCATTTTCTAAACAATATTGCTTGATGACCTTCTTAAGTGCTATGTTAGGCACCAAATCTAGGTTTTGGACCCTTTGGCCCGTTTTCGGACATACGGGGTTGCCCGCTTTGAACCACTTGATAATATTGACCCGATCATAGGTTTGACCCGTTGAGATCGTAACCGGATCCACCATAATCTCTAGTGAAATAGGGCACTTGATATCATCCGGGTTCAAGCAACCAACATTGTAGTTAGATATCTTGTTGTAAACTCTTGTAACATCACCATCAACGCAATCAAAGAGCACACAACGGCAATACACCATTAGGCCCGTCACCTTGGCAGCGGGTCCCGAACCCGTCTCGAGTTCCTCCTCAAGAAACTTGACTTGTTCATTACAATCACTCCACTTCTTGATACCCAAGTAACTCATGATCAATCTAAGCTCGCTTGGGTCAGGTATGACCCGGCTTTGGAACCGGCCCAATGCTGATTTCACCATATTTGAGGCCCAAACATCCTCGTTTTGGGCCTCAAAAAGGACTCGCTTTCTTTGATGGATCAAAAACAAACCCAAATCCTTCACCTCATTATCACAATCACTAACCACATCCAATGGAAATGCATCCAAAGAGGCACCCACCGACCCAAGCAAGGCCCGAAAGTGACCGCCCACTCGATTGTAGTTCATGAGCATCCAAACACGCGCGTCTTGGCGCGTGCAGTCTTGTAAAAGAAAGTTGAGATTCTGGAGCGCCACGTGGAGATCCAAAAAAGGTGAAATGACTGATTTACCCACCATACCAAGTACCCCTGCATCTCGTAGTCCTTCTAGAAAAAGGTGAAGAACGTGGATTAAGCGAAGGGTATTCTTGGCATTTCTCTTGTTGGAGGTGAAAACAAATTCAGGAGATTTGAAGTTGCATATTTGTTTGGTGAGAGAAAATATAGAGTTGAAAAGGGTAGTTATGGAAATTGACTTGCAAGGTTTCACTGCCGGAAAACTCAATGTCCGGCGAGTCAACTCATCCGAGTTATGTAGCATTTGACTTTTTTTTCTTCTTTTTTTGTGGATTTTTTGTTGGATTTGTGTGTGTGTTTTTTTGTGTTTGGATGGAATGAAAAAGACGTTTGTGAGGTTGATCCATTTTTATGGGTGGAGATGAGGGGACACGTGGCATGGGATGATACGTTGATGAGGCTTCTTGGAGAGTGTGGGGGCACGTGGAAGAGAGAGATTGAAGGAGGGAACTGACGTTGCTCGTGCATGGTGATGGGGCTTACGTGAAAGGTGGCAGCCGACATTTTTGTGGGATTATGAGACTTGTTTTGGAAACTATTTATTTAGTCTTTCTTCAAATCTAAGGAAGACAATGTCTATTTTCTTAAACTAGTTAAAAAGAAAGGTTCTTTGAGTGGCTACAAGATAAATATTCCCTTTGATTTTTATTAGTTTACTCACTTCGTTTTCGGGGAGAAATAAGGAAAAGTCTAAAAATTTAAGAGGGAATTAAACTGAAAAAGTTGATAGAGAAATTGAAAAGTACTCCCTCTGTATTTTTTTATCTTTCTCACTTGAAATCTTGGTATTATTCATACTTAGAGAGAATTTTCTCATTTTTTTTCAATTTATAAGAAAAAATATAGTCATGTGGGGTCTTATTTGATTCGTCTCAATTAATACCTTATTAATATTCAATCGATCTAATTTTTACTAATATATAATGAAAGATATTTAAGTTCAAAGAGGTGCATTGGGAGACGTGCACATGAAAGTGACAATGATAAAAAAAACAGAGGAATTGATAAACTAAAAAGTGGGTTAAAATATTAAAAAGGGTTGTCATGGGAGAAATTAGATGTCACATATTAAGAAGAAACAGACTAAAAAAAAAGGTGTGTAGATTAAAAAAAAACGAAGGGAGTAGTAAGTTTTTTTTTTATACTTGAAGGGAGTAGTAGTTACCATAAGAGTTTTAAATATGAGCCCTTCAATTTTAGGGAAGAAATTTTATCTATTGATAATACCTTTCTCTATCTCTCGTCTATCACAAAGGTCTCACTCTTTTTTAATCTTTATCTTTCTCCTATTTACATGATTTTTTCGAAAAATGTTCCAAGGACTATGTTACAAAAATAATGGAATTGAGAAACTATATATACAAACAAGAAAAATGTTTTCCCTTTATGTTCATTTAAGATCAAAAGACAACTCTTGAATAAAATTGCCATCAAAATTTCATGTCCCTATTCTTTTTGAACGAGAGAAAGCGGCCGGGCGAAATTAAGCGACCCGAAGCGAACTAAACCGAACTAAAATTAAGCGAACTAAAAATAAGTCCAAAAGAACAAGGCCTGAATGAAAACTGCAAAGTTTAAAGAAAATAAGAGTTTTTATCCAGGGAATTTCTCATTGGAACTTAATAATTACACATCCAATGCACGGTCCTCTTGTCAAATTGGACATTGATTTTAAAAGTTATAGGGGTTGTTTGGCAATCGGTTGTTGGTTGTTGGCTTTTGGCTGGTTTAGTTGGCTTGTTTGACTGACTGGAAGTATTGGTTGTATGTATTGGCTTTTTAAATTGGCTGCTCAAGCCAGCTGTTTGCAAAAGTGTTTGGCAAAATTAATTGTGGCTGTTGGCTGTTTATTAGAGAGTTTGTTGGCCAACAAGCCAAAAGCCAATCCAAAAAGCTGCTCCAGGCAGCTTTTTCATTTTGGCTTAAAAGCCAGGTTTTCAGCCAACCAAAAAACCAATAATCAAACACTTTTTTTGACTGTTTGACCAAATTGAAAAGCCAAGAGCCAATGAAAAAGCCATTTACCAAAAATGGCCATAGTGATTGCAAATCTATTGAAGCCATTATAGATTATGTATTTTTGTGGGAGTATGAGAATGAGACTTGTTTGGAAACTATTTGTTTTGTCTTTCCTAAAATTTGAGGACAATGTCTATTTTCATAAACTGGTTAAGAGTTTTATTGTGGATTAAACAATAAGTCAAAATCAAATTTTTGAATCTGTAACGAATTTTTTTAAAAAAAATGGGCCAGGGTTGGGAATCTTCTTGAGTTATGATTTGAGTGCATGAAATTATTATAAGGGCATGGAGTGCACAGGTTGTAACAACATGGTATGTGTTGTGATAATTTAGTGCAAGTATCATTAAATCTAAGGTTGACTTGTGAGAGCTCTGGGAAGGAAACCACGCATGAATTTTCCTGTTTCATATACTTCATATTCATTTCCAAGGCATTAAATTTATGGGATTCCCGATTCAAATTTATTTAGTGGATTTGTCTCTTTTATGCCTTGTGGACATTGCAACACCTCCTCACCGGGTAGACAACCTACTATTAATAGAGTATTAAAAAATTAAGAATCATTAATTAAGCCCGGCTCACATTTATTGATTAATAAATGTTTCTTATCCTATGCTTTGTGGCATAAGATAGACAAATCCTTATTTAGTAATTGATATTACTACTCCCTTCGTCCCAAAATATAGTTCTCATTTCCCTTTTTTCACGGTAATTTATGCAAGTAGAATCTAAGAGGGTTAGTAAAGATTTTTTTGTTTATTTAAATAAATGTTGTATGGGAAAAGATGATTTTAGGAAAGAGAATGGAGAATAATTGGTGAAAGAGCATTAATTGTAACACTTGGGTTGAATAAACAAAGCAAAGAACAAAATTCAAGAAGCAAATAAATGATGGGACACGGTTTTTTTAGACAAATTACGGAAAAATGTGGAACTAAATATGGAAATGGGAACTATATTTTGGGACACCCAAAATGGAAATGGGAACTATATTTTGGGACGGATGGAGTATTAAGTATTAACTTGTTTACTTTACGATTTTAGTTGATTGGTTTGCTACATGGCACATACCAATATCCACCCACTGGCTGGATTACTAGCTGAGGTGTGTTGATAGATGAAAATGTCTTGGGCGAGACGCGTCTCAATAAATTGCTATCGATTATTGACATATTGTTATCGGTTTATAAACCTATAAGGCTATAAGTTCATAAACACATGATATAAGTTTAAACACTTATAGTATCAGTTTATAAAAATAAAAGTATTAGTTTATAAACATAAACTATCAATTTATAAGATATATTTATTAGTTTATAGATATAAGATATCAGTTTATAAACAAAAGTTAGTGGTTTAAAAAATAACTTTATCAATTTATAAAAATAAAAGTATCAGTTTAGAGGATATATTTATTAGTTTATAAACAAAAGCTATGAGTTAAAGAAATCACTTTACCAATTTGTAAGGATAAAAGTATCAATTTAACTTTCTCTGTTTCTTTTTGAGTGCAACATTTTGGCTTTTGCACTATTCACACCTCTCACTTTAATTTGACCTTATTTTTTTCTTTTACTAATATATAAAAATTAAAATGATCATATAAAATGTTGTAGAACCACAATTACTGCAAATTGTTCCATCAACTAAAGTTGCAGAACCACAATTAGTGCACAAGTGCGCAAACCATCAAATTGGAGCATATTTAGAAAGTCTCTCATGTTTAAAGGACAAAAGCTAAGCAAAGTGATATCGCAAATTCAATATTACCTCTGTCCCATATCAATCTGATAGTAATTATTTACTGTTTAAAGCTTTTGTATTGGTATCTCACTATTTAACTTAGTACCTAATTACCTATTTTCTTTTAACATTTATAACTTTTTGTTGAGCTAATTAACAATGTGACTGTCAGTCTGTCACACCATCTTTCCTAATAGTTTGCGTTTAAAAAGTTATAACTAGTTTTTATGCACGGGCTATGCCCCGGGATATCATAATTTTCATTTATTAGTATTTCACATTGAAATTATAGCACCAAACATTACTTGGTGTAGTGGTTAAGACTTTAGTATACAAGCTTGAGGTCATGGGATCAAATTTTATACCATACATTTTCTAACTTTTTTTATCAGTATGTGAGATACAGTAAGTCAACACTTTAAGGGATAAGATCACGCCAGTAGCCGCGATTCCTTATTGATGAACACCTTTTAATATATTAGTATAGATTATTTTGTCTCGAGTTGATTTGGAGTAAAGGCTGCGAAGTAAGGCTTAGGTTCCAAACCTAATATATATTCTGTTGGATCAGATCCATTATTAGCTGGATGTGACTGTATATGGGCTCGGAGGAATTGGTAGTCTGTTATCTCTATGTCAACATTTGTGAACCTTGCAGTCTTGCACATACTAATCCGCCAATCCGGTCTATTTTGTCTTATTATTTGCATGTTCAAATATTAGCCCACGAAGATATATAATTTGAGGGCTTATTCTCACAGAATGATTTTATTTTCTTAATTGGTGGTTGAATGTATATAAAGAGGAAAAATGCAAGAACATTTTGGATTTTTTTCTTTTTGATTTTTAATAGGCATTCAAATTTGACGCCACTATGTTCTGGTGACTTTTTTTCTCTGGCTATATCACATTGTATTTTTTTAAAAGAGGTACATAGGGTACTACTAACATCTCTATCTCTAGAAGAGGGCTATATCATTTTAAAATCGCATAACTTTTCAAGTTATACAACACTATATCACGTTGTATAACTTGAAAAGTTGTGCGACTTTTAAAAAAATATCTCCATTTCGAGTCCAAAATCATAGTTATTCTTTTTAAATTTTTGCGAAATAAAATTTAGCTACAATATGACATATCTCAACAAGTTACATATGCTAATTTCTCTTAAAGATTCCACTCGGATTTTGTCCCTTCAAAATTTTCGCTAAACATGCAATTTTTCTAGGTAAACTATTTTATGGTCACATCACGATGTAAATCTCGAAAAGTTGTGCGATGGTTTTTTTTCTAAAAAGGCCCCCTTTCGAAGTCGTAGACCCAAAATTACATGCCTCCAAAGTTTTCGCTAAACATGCCATTTTTCTTGGCGAACTTTTTTTTTTCTTCAAGCTATATCAAATCATTGATCTCATAAGTTATGATTTGAAAAAAAAAAAAGATTTACCTTGTTCCAAGCCCGGGAGCCAAAGTTATATCCATTCAAAGATTCCGTTCTACTAGCCATTTTATCTAGCGACCAACTTTTTCCTGATAAATCACATAGTACATTTGCAAAATTAATTTGATTTTAATATTTTTTTTTACCTGTTTCGAACCTTGAAGCCAAAATAATTATTAAATTGACGATTATGCCAACAATCGTTTTTTCACGTTATTCTTTTATTTGCATTGGTTGGTTGGTTAAATGTTATATGTGTATATATGGATTTGTGGGAAACCGAATAGATCTTCCAAGCACGTAGCGATACGCTTTCCTACAAGAATTTTACCGCCCCACTATGATCAACGAGTTCACGGCAAACTCTTGTGAGATACGAAGAAGAAATTATGAAGCTTGGTTGATGACAAACTATATACACTACAATGTGTTTGAAGGTTGTGTTTACTTTGAACAAGGAGACACTACAAGAAAAGCGGTAATCAACGACGGCTAAAAGCCGTCGGTGATGGCCTAAAAAGCCGTCGCTAAATAATCAACGACGGCCAACCGTCGTTGATAGGCAGTCGGTAAAAAGATGGTCGCTGATATTAGAATCAACGACTGTCAAGCCGTCGGTGATATTTTCAACGACGGTTTTATGATCATCAGCGACCGTTATTTAAAGCCGACGTTGACTCTACGCCAACGACTGTTTAAAGCAGACGGCGAATCAACGACGGCTACAAACCGTCGCTGTGACACCGACCGTTTTAAACCGTCGGTGTTTCACCGACTGTTTTAAACCGTCGTTGTATCTCCGACTGTTTTAAACCGTCGCTACTATATTATAGCAGTCGTTAAAATTCAAGTCCATGGCTGCATAGAATACCTTACAGCGACTGCCTAGCCGTCGTTGATTTAATGTTTAGCCGTCGCTGTTGTTTCAAAATAATATTATTTAATATTCTATTGTTCTTAATAATAATTAAACCTGTACTCGCATTTGCACCTAAATATACCACGCTAAAGCTGTTCCTCCATCGCATTCAATTTTTTCAATTACAAAAATATGCAATTTTGATATATATTACAATTTACATAGATAATTGTATAATTACATGAAATAGATTATAATTATGTACACGAAATAGATCCCGATGTCGGGAAATAAAGTAGAAGTCGGTGTTTACAAAAAATATATATCGACAAAGCTAGAAACTAATAAGCTAGATGCCTATAAATATAGACACTAAATGTCTATAGTTAGACAAACTACCTAGATTAAATATATGTACGTAAAATAGATCCCGGTGTCAGGAAATAAAGTAGAAGTCGGGTTGAAAAAAAAATAACCCGACACATCTAGAAACGAAGCGAGATGCCGATAAATATTGACACTACAAGAAAATAGTTAGACTAACTATATCCAACTATAAGTTAGTTACCTAGTTGCCAAAACCAAAAAAACTACACTGTCAAGGGTGTCTCTGTAGCACTACTGCCACCACCAAACCCTGGGTCATCGTCTGGTCTGCGTTGTGGAGGGGGGCCTGGGTTGCAACCTGAGGACATGTGGCCGAAAGTAGACATGTTCCTCATCATTTCCTCAACGATGGCCCGACTTGACGCTTCCACCCGTGCTGCGACCATTGCCTCCACCTCTTCCATCCGCGCAGCGACCTTTGCCTCCACCTGCGCCTCAATCTGAGAAAAAATGGACGGTTCATATGGTTGTGAAGAGCCGCCATCTCCTCGCCCTGATGAAGAGTTGTAGTACAAATGATCTCCCTGACCCAACCCCTGAACTTTTCCTCTGTTCCTCCCCCCAACTGTCTCCCAATAAAACAGATCAGGGTTCGGCTGTTACCCCTGAGTGGTACAATGATCCAGCTTCTTATTGTATGTCTCCTGCATTTGGTTGAATATACTCATATTCAAGTAATATAAAGTGGGCAAAAGGGCGTATATTTGGTTCTAACTTGCCTATATTGTGTATTTTCAATAGAAACAACTTACAACTACATTAAACTAACTATATATATGATGTTTGAGGTGTTTATAACTTAAAATAACATCAAACTACTCGTATTCATTCATTTTCAAGTAAAATGGCCCAAAATGGCCTATATTTGCCTACATTTGGTTCTAACTTTCCTATTTTGTGTATTTTCAATCAAAACAACTTATAATTACATTAAACAAACTATATATATGATGTTTGAGGTGTTTATAACTTAAACTAGCATCAAACTACTCGTATTCATTCATTTTCAAGTAAAATGGCCTAAAATGGCCTATATTAGCCTATATTTGGTTCTAACTTGCCTATTTTGTGTATTTTCAATCAAAACAACTTATAAATACATTAAACTAACTATATATATGATGTTTGAGGTGTTTATAACTTAAACTAGCATTAAACTACTCGTATTCATTCATTTTCAAGTAAAATGGCCTATATTAGCCTATATTTGGTTCTAACTTTCCTATTTTGTGTATTTTCAATCAAAACAACTTATAATTACATTAAACAAACTATATATATGATGTTTGAGGTGTTTATAACTTAAACTAGCATCAAACTACTCGTATTCATTCATTTTCAAGTAAAATGGCCTATATTAGCCTATATTTGGTTCTAACTTTCCTATTTTGTGTATTTTCAATCAAAACAACTTATAATTACATTAAACAAACTATATATATGATGTTTGAGGTGTTTATAACTTAAATAGCATCAAACTACTCGTATTCATTCATTTTCAAGTAAAATGGCCTAAAATGGCCTATATTGGTTCTAACTTGCCTATTTTGTGTATTTTCAATCAAAACAACTTATAAATACATTAAACTAACTATATATATGATGTTTGAGGTGTTTATAACTTAAACTAGCATTAAACTACTCGTATTCATTCATTTTCAAGTAAAATGGCCTATATTAACCTATATTTGGTTCTAACTTTCCTATTTTGTGTATTTTCAATCAAAACAACTTATTATGAAAAACTTACACAAAAATCAAAATATAGAATTTACATGAACAAAAACAATATAAATTGAAGACAAAATATGGTAAAAAATTGCTACTAACCTTACAATTAAGCCAAAGAGAAACACTAAAGTGCTACGTAATCCTACATCATGTAGAAAATCAATTATTAAACGGCACCTTTAAGCGTCAATTTCTACTAAACAAGCAACTCCAATAATAAGTAACTACGAATTTAAGTTCACAAGCACCCCTTTTGACTTAAAATAAGATTGCAATTAATGACTCAAAAAAAAAAAAATTCAATCATGGATTTGACAAGTATGGTTATAAACGCTGTGAACAAACTTAATTCCAAATTCTCAACATGTTCAACAGAAAGTACAATGCATATGATAAAAAACATAGTAAATGTTTACATTTGCATTACCAAATAACAAACAAATGGATGTAAACCATCATCCATACAGAACACACATAGATGCATCATCTCTAAAATAAAAAATAATAGCCTAAGTTCAAGCTTGTTTTCATCAGATGAACAACACCCATATCTTCTTTCTTCATTATTCATCATCCTTCGTTTTTCCTTTGATATTAAGTCCAACAATTTTGGGTTACTTTCACCCATTCTTTTTTTCCACCAAATGTTAGAAAACAAAAATACCCAGATGCTCTTTCTTGTTACTGATTTCACTCACCAAATCAAACACTTACATGAAGAAATATACATAAAATAAAGCAAGACTAACAAAATGTGAGTAAAAAAGTGACAGAAAAAACACCATACCAAGAGTGTGTTACCCAGAACTCAAATAGCAGATTAAGACCCACATCTTGAAAACATGAAAAACCCACTTGCTTTCAGCACCAAAAACAAGATTTAGCAGAAAAAACAAGATTCAAATTTTTAGCAGAAAAAACAAGATTTAGCAAAAACCCAATTTTCTGGGTTTAGTTTCATGAGTACACAAATTGTTAAAAAAAAAAAAAGAAATTGGCACTGCTTACCACCGGCGAAATGTCGGTCCGACAGGAGTCGATGCCGCCGGCGAGACGGATTCCGACTGAAGTTCGTCGCCCAAGTTCACTTCTCTCACGAGGAAAAAACCCAACTGTTAGGGTTTGGTTCATGAGTACAAAATTTTTTTAAAAAAGGAAAATAAAGCTTACCGCCGGCGAAGTGAGGTGGAGGTGGGTCTTCGCCGTTGGGCTGGAGGAAGGAGGCGGGGTGGAGGTGGAGTCGACCGAGTTTCGTCGCTGCAAAAAATCGCCCAACTTACTTCTCTCCTTTTTGTTGTTGAAAAAAACCCGACCGAAAGAGCAGCTTCAATTAAACTCCCCCTTTAGAATCAACGACCGTTTCAGACCGTCGCCCAAGCTAAAAAAATTATGCTTTACTTCCAAAAATTCAACGACGGCTTTTAGCCGTCGTTATTTATCACCGACTGCTAAACCGTCGTAAAATGCTATAAACGCAGTCGGTAATCAACAACGGCTTCTAGCCGTCGCTTGTTATGATTATACCGACGGTTTTGTTAGCCGTCGCTGATAGGCCGTCGTTATTTTAGCATTTTCTTGTAGTGAGAGAAATTCAGAAATGAATCTCCTACGGCAAGTATATGAATGTTTCTAACCCCATTCCATATGCGATATATTCCAATATATACTAGAGAAGATTTACAGAAGAAAAGCGCGAAAGTATGCATCCATTCACACGAAGTAGCATGTACCACTCCGCGAAGAATCGCGTCAGAACAATATGGTGCCGGCGCACTAGGCTTCCTGACAAGAATTTCGAGTTCCAGACTCGATGGTGCGGCGCACCGTTATGTGAGGTGCGGGCGCACCACTTTGGTGTGGGCACACCATTGTCTTTGGTGCGGGCGCACCAAGTGCCCGCCAAACCTCTTTTAATTTCTGTTTTCTTCTTTCTCACTATATTTCATCAAACGCCACAACATCGAAACGTAATATCATCACATATCATCAACGAACACATTTAACTATAAATGTTCCAACAATCCCCCTCCATTTATAGTATTAATGCTTTGAATTATGTCCACTTGCAAACAATATAAAGCAACTAAACTTGTGCATAAATGAAAATGTCTTTAAAATTGAATTTCCACTTAGTATAACATTCTTTACGATTAAAGTGAATGACTGAGCATTGAATCACTCAACCATACAAAATATTGAAGATGCTACACACACAAGCCTACATAAACACACATGTAAAAACAACTCCTTTAATGGGCTTGAGTCTATATCCACTTCATGAGTGTTCCAAGCCAAGCCCCGAACTTGGTGAAGCGGCCAAACTTCTTACTCACATAGGTAAACCTTAATCCACATGCTCCTACAACATGAGCAACTAATCAAAGGTTTATTAAGATATATATCATCCTCCAACATTGTAGAAACAAGCACTCACCTTGGGATGTCTCTCTTTGAGTGCTACAAGCCACAAATCAAGTTTGATCCTCATTGAATTCAAGATCTTACGTTGTACAAGATGTTAATTAAGTTTTCTCCACTTGTGACTTATACATGGGATTTATCCCTATCCCTTTCGATGTTTTGTACACCATTTCCCTTGGCAATGGTTTAGTGAACAGATCTGCTAGGTTCACATTATACCGTACAAAATCAATAGTAACGACTTCATCATGAATCATCTCACGCTAGAGCTGATCAACTCCGGCCCGACCCGATTTTGGGCCGGGTTTTTTTGCCCGCAGTCGGGCCCGGCCAGGCCCTTTTTTTTGGGGGACACGCTTTGGGGCAAGCCAAAAATGACTTTTAGTCTAATTTTTGGCTTGGCCCGAAAAAGCCCGTTCGGCCCGGCCCGATATAGCGAGATTTGGGCACAAAATTTTGGCCCGACCCGACCAATGGGCAAATTTTTGTAGTCACGGCCCGGCCCGGCACATGATCACCTCTATCTCAAGCACATAAATGTGCCTCACACCAATGTGTCGAGATTTGCCGTTATACACTTGGCTATAATTAAGCCTTTGAAATTGCAGCAGGGTATCAAACCCCACCGGTGCCTGCATCCACACCAGACATCACTTCCGCCCGCCAGCCAGCAAATAAGACCCCGGCTAGCCGAGCCGAGCATCCCCACTTCGCCGGCCAGCCACCCGACAGTAGACGCCGGCAGCAACGCTGCCAACTCCCGCCAACAGCACAAGCCGCGCACGTCAAACTTGCTCTGCTCGTGTGGTTGTCGCTAGCGGCGGGCCACGCCTCCCCTAATTCCCACTTTTGGTTCTTATCCGCCAGCCACCGTGGATCCACTGCCACTAGCGGGGCCACACAACCATGGTTGGCAACCCTTTTCAATTTTGTAACAATTTACAGATATTTCGATTAATCTTTAACTGACAACTTATTTAAAGATTTAGGATTTAAATAGATTTTAATAATCTGAAAATTAGGGCAGAAAGTTTTGAATCAATCATCAAATCTTAACAAAAAAATTTAGGTTTGTTGAGATTAGATTTGAATGCATAATCTTTATTAAACAATAAATCTAACAAAAACTCAAAATTAGGGCAAAAATCAAATTATATCCAAAAAATTAAGAAAATTAACATTTAAACTCCGAAAAATTCGAAAATAATTTTTAGGGTGCTCTACTGAATTATCATAACAAATAAAATCAAATATTTTCTATTGTTATCCTTAAAATTTATGAATAATCAAATTTAACATAAAATTTAACTAAATTCAAGAAATAATATGATAAAATTCCAAAAATTAGTGGAAAAATCCAAAAAATATTTCCATCTATCATAATATTCTAGATCTATGTGGATGAAGAACATATATTTATTTAACAAATATAAAAATCAAATCTTTAATTGTTAACAAATTATTTCAATTATTAATCAAATTAAACATTAAATAATTTTAAATCTAACAAATTATATATATAAATCCGAAAATTAGGAATGAATTAACAATTAATTTCGTCCATAGTAAAAAAAAATCGGACCTTTATTAATTATTTTGAGCATAAGTCACAAATAAATCAATTATTTACTATTTCGAATCAATTAATATCAAATATCAATTATGCAAATTTAAGCCATAAATAAATCCTCCCTTAATTGAATAAAAATAATAACTTTGCATACAATTACATGATCATATGAATATTATGAATTAGGCAAAACTAATACCACTATATATATAGCGGAATTTCAGGAAACAATTTCCTAACATCTATCATAGGATCGCAAACATAATCAAACACATAATGCATTCAGTAGGGAATAGATACAAAACCTTTGTAGCATGAATTCCCTGTTACGTTGTATGCAAGCTTTGAAGATATGAGATCCCCAAGTGTTGCTCCTCTAATCAGTCCACGAGCACCAGTTGAACATCAACGTCTGATAGAACGGAAGAGAAGAAATTATCTTGCTTTTGATGGTATAGGCGCCGGTCACTAAGGGAGATCTTTAGCGTTTCTCAAGTTCTCTTTTTTGTGAAAAGAGAACTGCTTAATGAATTGATCATACCTAAACCCTAATATTATATCCTATATTTAATAGAAGAGTCATATGCTAGTTAGAATAACTAACTCTGCTCCTATTCCCCTTATGGTTGGCCCAACCCTAATCCTAAATGGATTTGGTGTGCTTTGTCCAACTTGTGCTACAATGTGTGACCTCATAGGATTAATATATTTTAGTTATAGGCCCAATCAATATTGTCCTATTAATCATATTTATTCTCTAGCAAGAAAATACGATTACGAAAATAATTGACTTCATTATCTTCATAATTTAATTCCTAATTATCTTAGTAATTGCAAGAGATGTCTAAGGACATATTCCTTCAATTACGGGAGTGTGTGAAGAGGGAGGTAGGAGAGTGGGGGTCAAAAGTGAGGAAAAAGCAGGGTATAAAAGAAAGTTCAACGCATATTTAAAGTGATGATGCTGTAAATGCAAGGTGATATTTAGTTGGTACGTATCTTTGTAAGGTAGCTCATTGACGACTATACTACTTTTGTAGATACCATCTATTTTAGTTAACTTAAGTTGAGGATGATACTTATCATAACTTGGGATTACATTACATATACAAAATCCAAATCTTCTAATTGACTACTTTATTAGATGTAATGATGTATCCGTTTTGGATTATGAAGTATATGCCAACTATAGCATGCATCATTCATACATGTATCATTGGTATATTGTTGTATATGTATGTGTGAGTTGTGCTTCATATTGCTGCCCTGTGAGCACTTCATCGCAACCAACTGTGGCCGATATCCCGGAACTAGAGATATGGTAGATCTTACATCCAGGTCAAGTAGAGAACCAGCCTTCGTTTCCATTGACGTAGAAGATGCGATATTGTAGCTCAACGGAAAATAATTGCGAGACATGACATCTGAATTATGTTCTTATATTTTATTATTTTATATTTTGGTTTTGTCGTAAAAAAAGGGGAGCATTTTAGATTTTAGCTCGTGGTTGTCAAAATTTATGAAACCTAAGTAACAAAGCAAGACAAGTTTTCGTTCAAGATTCCACTCCATAACCAATGATTAGCAATTTTCATGGGCTTATAAGTGTTATTTTCTTTTCCAATATAAGATACTTATGGTTGCATAAGGAGGTCTGGCATGACTTGTGACGTATCTTTGGTATATGGGATCCTTTTATTGATTAAGAATGATAACTCATTTATACTTTTCCAGTGCAACTTCCAAATTGCCGTGAAAGCCGTCATACGTTTGTTCCAAGCCATGCAAGTCCTTTAAATTTACCTTCCATGTCCCCACAAGGCATCCCATGGCAACCGGTGTCCGGGTCTGAGAACGTCTGAAATTGTATATTATAACCTTCAATTTTGGTTGTTTTGGGGCATTTTCGGACTCCTACGGGCCCGATCATATTTTACTTCCGTAACATTTCAAGGGGCTCCGGCATACTTGTAACGTATCCCGGGTGCTTGGGACCCTTTACATTGCATCAGAATGCCTCTAAATACCTCATTTCTACTTTTTTGGTGCAACGCTGGAATGGTCCCAAATAGCCGTGAAAGCCGTCATATGTCATTTCCAAGCCATGGTAGTCATTTTGCATGACCTCCCATGTCCCCGTGAGGCATTCCATTGCCTCAAGAGCTCGGCTACAGGAACATCCTAAAGCGTGTATTACGAACTTCAATTTCGGATGTTTTGGGGCCTTTTTTAGAATCTGCGAGACCAATCGTATTTTTCCCCTGAAACCTTTCTGAGGGATCCGGGATGACTTGTAACATATCTTGGGTGCTTGGGACCTTTGCATTGCCTCATTGCCTCCAAGTACCCTATTTATACTTTTCCGGTGCAACCCCGAAATAGTCGTGAAAGCTATTATATATTTATATGCCCGTTCTAAGCCATGGGAGTTCTTAAATTGACCTCACATGTCGCCAGGTTGCATCCCATGGCCTTCCGTGCCTGGGGCCCGGGAACGTCCGGAGGCGTGTATTATAACCTTCAAATTTGGCGGTTTTGGGGACATTTTCGGATTTCTCCGAACCTGGTCATATATTTCTCCTAAAATCTTCCTACGAGACTGACATCACTTGTAACATATCCCGGGTGCTTAAGACCCTTTGTGTTGCCTCATAATGCCTCTAAATACCCCATTTATACTTTTCTGCTGCAACCCCAGATTGGCCTCGAAATGGCTATGAAAGTCGTCATATGTCCATTCCAAGCCATGGGATTCCATTAAATTTACCTCCCAGGTTCCCAGGAGGCACATCCCATGGCAACTGGTTCCCGTGCCCCGGGAACATCTGAAAGTGTATTATAACCAGCAATTTTGATCATTTGGAGGCATTTTCGGATTTATCCGGTGCCAGTCATTTTTTTTTCCCGAAACCTTCCTAGGGGCTCCGGCATGACTTAAAACGTATCCCAAGTGCTTGGAACCTTTTGCATTGCCTTAGAATAGCTCTATATACCCCATTTTGTACTTTTCCGGTGCAACCCCGAAATGGTTGTGAAAGCTGTTATATACCCTTCCTAAGTCATGGGAGTTCTTAAATTGACCTCATATGTCCCGAGGACGCATCCCATGGCCTCCAGTGCCTGGGGCCCGAAAACGTCCGGAAGCGTGTATACATTCAAATTTGGCGGTTTTGGGGGTATTTTCGAATTTCTCCAGACTCTGTCATATTTTTCTCCTTAAACCTTCCTACGACACTGGCATCACTTGCAACGTATCTCGGGTGCTTGGGATCCTTTTCGTTGCCTCAAAAAATCTCTAAAGACACATTTATACTTTTCCAGAATGGCCCTGAAATGGCTGTGAAAGTCGTCATATGTCTATACCAAGCCATTGGAGTTCTTTGGAATGACCTCCCATGTCCCCAAAAGGCATCCCATGTCCTCCGGTGCCCCGACCACAGGAATGTCCTAAAGCGTGTATTACGACCTTCAATTCAGTAGTTTTGAGGCCTTTTTTAGAATTCTACGGACCGTGTCGTATTTTTCTCCTCAAACCTTCCTAGGGGCTTCGGAATGACTTGTAACGTGTCCCGGGTGCTTAGGACCTATTGCATTGCCTCAAAGTGCCTCTAAATACCCCATTTATATTTTTTCGATGCAACCTCGAAATAGCCGTGAATGTCGTTATATGCTCGTTTTAAGCCATGGTAGTTCTTAAGTTGACCTCCCATGTCCCTAGGAGACATCCCATGGTCGACGGTATCCGGACCCCTGGAACGTCTGAAAGCGTGTATTATATCTATAACATCAAGTCTCAACGTAATGTGTTATGTTAGTATAAGAAATTAATTGATTAGCAATGTTAAAACTACATTTATTTTTCTAGATATTTATTTTCCTTTGTCTTCCAATTTTCTCTAGATATTTATTTTTCTAGATACACAAAAGTACATTCAATATGGGTAGGAAATAAACTCGTCAAGGATTTTGAGATTTATGGCTTTTGAACAAATACAATGTTGTCACAGTCTCACATATGTAATTAACTAACAAAGAATTAATGAAAAACAACACAGAGATTTAACGCGGTTCACAAATAATGTATTTGCTATGTCCACACAGTAGGGAAAATTGATTTTATTAGGTTTAGGAGAGAGTAAAGATTACATAATGTAAAATTGGGGACATATATAGTTGATTAAAGGTTTATATAGTACCTTTCTAATTAACCAAAAGAAAATGGACCTAAAATTGAATCTAAATCAATAACGGTATTATAAACTACATACACCGAAAAACTTAGATAGACATGATGGGGTGATGGTGTGATATTCCACATGAGTTACTACTACAAAAGTTGCAGTTGAGTATCGATTCCCGTAAAATAAAAGTGATGAACAATACCAAAAGCTTTGGATCGCATATAGGCAAAGAACACAAAAGTAGCAAGTATTTCAACCAAGTCACTTTCTCATTATTGGGCTAATAATTGAATTCCCTCTCTTTATAGTTTTACTTACTAAACGTAAAATAATTGAGTAATAGTTAAGTGGCCAATAACGTTCTGGCAATCATAGGGTGGGCACGAGCCTAAAAACATTTTCCCCTATTGTAACACAGGAGCTGATGACATAGGTAAGAGTTAGATTTTAAGCCAATAACTCAAATTTTTTTTTTTTTTGGTGAAAACCAATAACTCTATATGAGACATGCCGTCTTAAAAATTTGTAGGCCCCTGTTCTAAAATGAAAATTAGGCCCCCAAATTTATAAAATATAAAGATGGAAGGTTGGGATACTAAAAATGGAAAGTTGAAAATTTAAAGATTGATCATTGACAAATTTATTAAAGGTGGAATCCAAGGTTGATTTCCTCAAATATGAAGTAAATTTTTTAAAAATGATATATTTTGAGGCCCTTATATTTTTGGGGCCCTGTGCTGTTGGACTCTTTGCACACCCTCATCTACCCTCTGTACACAGTACATTACTAGAAGTCGCCAAACTCTTTAATATTCAGTAGAGAGAGTAGTTAGGGAGTAGTTATAAACTTCTAGTTTGGGATGAAAAATTAGTACGGATCCTTCAGGGTCCCAAGTCGATCGGTTAAAAAGTTTGATCGAAATTCGGTAAGAGGTGAAGTTTAGGTATATCTAACACAAATGACAAATCCGATCTGAATTTGGATACTATATATTGCCATCTCATTAATTGATTAATTAAGGCTACATTACAATGAGATAATTCTGTTTGCATTATTAATAACCAAGTCTTTATATTATTATTTAAAAGTCAAATGTATAAGACGCCTCTAAACGGATTGGCCTATATCAATTTTTTCGTTTTGCAATTTGTTTTCTACATAATGTATATATGATGATAACAAAAGAATAAAGTTGTTTTTTAAGATCCTTTTGTCTACGCAAAATAGCTAGAAAAGTCAGTACTATCGGTTGTACAATATGTATGTTACCATAATATGAAATACCTAGAAAAGTCATTTACTATCGGTTATACAATATGAAATACATAGAACTATGTGCTCCCAACACAAATATTTGTGCATTTATCATATATTTTGCTAAATGAGGAATATATAAAATCATGTACAAATATAAAATATGTAAAACACATTAGTAAATCATAATAGAATCAATCCAAACCGTCTGTCACATAATTTGAGTTTTAAAGCTAATACTCCCTCTGTCCCATAATACTCTTTACAATTTCCTTTTTTCGTCCGTCCTGAATTCTTCCTTACACTTCTATCTTTGGATATGACCCAATGTTATTTTAATCCTTCAACCATTGACCCACACTCTCTCTTCCAAATAAAATAATACCACTCTTACTACCTACCAACTCTAACCATTGACCCACACTCTCTCTCCACCAAATAAAATAATACTCCCTCCGTCCCATAATATAGTGCTCACTTCTCATTTTTCATGGGAATTAAGGAAAAAGGAATGAGTAGTAGGATTTCCAAAAAAATGTATTTAATGAAGTGCTTTTTTGATACTTTTGTATTGAAACTAGTTCTTTATTTTCTTTTTGTTTTAAACAAAATCAAAAGGCAATAAATGTTCCTTGAAATGGTGTAAGGTAATAAATGGGCTCACATGTTTTGAGAGGAAAGTAAGGGTATTTTGGAAAGTTTGTGTAAAAAATAAGGATAATTTAGTCCAAATAAATTGATAAAAAAGAAAATAGGCACAACATTTTGGGACAACAAAAAAGGAATGTAAGCACTATGGAGTACTACTTTTACTACCAACTAACACCTATCACATCTACTTTTTCAATAAAATAACAATTGATAACTAAACAATCTAAAACTACGTGCCTGGCCCTAATAAGGAGTTAAGCATAAAAGACACCCCTAAACTTTGACAAAAATTGGAGTTTACTCACTCAACTTTCAAAAGTTGGAGTTTACTCACCCAAAGTACAACGGTGTTAACTTTTTCGTTAACTTCGAATTTAAAATACAAAAAAAATATTATGTCTTCCTCTCTCTCCTTCCCCCCACTAGGCCACCAGCCCACCACCCACACCAACCACCACCTTCACCGCCGAACCACCACCTTCCCCACCGTCCACCACACCCACCACCACCTTCACCACGGACAACCACACAACCATCACTTTCGCCACCGTCCACCACACCCACCACCACCTTCACCACGGACAACCACACAACCACCACTTTCACCACCGTCCACCACACCCACCACCACCTTCACCACCAATCACCCGCCTTCACCACTGCCCGTTCACCGACAACCACCACCAATCACCACCAACCAAATAAAAAAAACCAATCAGAAAATTCAAACCAAACTCCAAAATCAGATCTAAGAACCAATCTAAAACATTAGAATTCGAGCATTCCAACCCCAAAACCCCAACATCAGATCTAAGAAGAGCACAAACATTTGAGCATCCCATCCCCCACAACCACCAAAACGAACCAAAATCCCCAAAATCGAACCCAAAATCACAATTCGGGATTACCATATCCATAACCCTCTTTACCCAATAATACTAATATAAACCAACATAATAAATCAGTCCACAAAATAAATGAACATTTACATCTAACAAATAAAATGCCAAGCTCAATTTTTTATAAGTTCATACCATTGGGTATTCTTCAAAAATTGAATAAACTAAAAAAAAAATGAAAGAGAGAGAGACCGTCAGAGCGGCGTTTGTGGATGTACGTTCCATCTGAAAGTTGCAATTTTTAGTGCCGGGGTGAACATCGACAGTTTGCATCATTTGGATGTCTTGCTCTCTTTGGGATAGTCCTCTAACTGACTCCATTGTTGCGTTTTCTCAACAACACCCAACAAACAACAGTTTTGGCGTTGTTATTGAGTTTGGACTGGGAGAACATAGAGGAGTTTGGGGATTTTGGTTCAATTTTTTTTTGGTGATTTTGGAAGGTGGTGAATGACAGGAGGTGGAGTGGTGGATGGAAGGTGGTGAATCTGCTTTTGAGAGGAGGAGAGAGAAAGATTGTTAGTTTTCCTTTTCAGTGCCAAATCAGCTTTTTTATTGATTTTATTAAAGTTAACAAAGAAAAGAATGAATTTGGGTTTGAGTGAGTAAACTCCAACTTTTGAAAGTTGGGTAAGTAAACTCCAATTTTGTCAAAGTTTAGTGGTGTCTTTTATCTTAACTCCCCTAATAAGTGTTAATCCTATTTTGGGACGGAGGGAAATCTTAATAAACAATTCAAAAATGGAAACCAATTATAAGTAGTTGGCAAATTATGTTAGTGAAGATTTGAGTAAACCAAAAGACGAAAATTTTGCGCCTACCAGAGGACCAATTGACCAAATATAGATGGTAGTATACTTGTATACTAGCAGTATGGTACCTTTCGCAAACAAACCAATAATGGGATAGCAAAGTGGCATGCAAGATGTCACTATATAAACTAAAAATCAAACCATTAAGTAGCTGGCATGGCAGCCGCGTCATGCTGTAAGGGGAGAAACTAGGGTTTTCTCTTAATTGGACCACAAATCTTAGTTTTTTGGGTGTGCGCAAAATCTTCATTCTTCTCCTACTTGTGCAGGTGTTCCAAAAGTGTACTACTTCTTACTATCCTACATATAACATATAGAAGAAACAAGAAAGTATCAGGCTACCACTATGAATTTGCAAGTACATCAACTATTACAGGATGTTTAGTGGAGGATTTGATTTACAATTCAGTAGGAACATAAAGTAGTAGATCACAATAGTCAATAGGGTTGATGTGGAAGTCTTTCATTTTATTTTATTTTTCTTTTTACCGGAAGAAGAATGTCATGACGCGTGAATGAGGCATCTACAATAATAATCAAGATACGTAAAGCACGGTTTTAGGAAATTAACATAATTGCACTATCAAAACAATTAATTATAAGCATACTCGAGTAAAGCTCCAATTCCAATGATACCCCCATATTGAGAGATAGGAAGGCTAGACAAAAGTTGTAGACATCAATTGTGTTTCGAAGTTTATAGATGAGGGTCATGAGGCTGATATAGGCTACTTTATATACGTGAGATTTGAGGTTCAATTATTCCAAAATTTTCTTCCTTTAATTAATTAAGTAGTTAATATTTCGATTTCTTCCCGTTAGAATCATTATATCAAAGTTGGCTTGTTGGTAAATTGACTTGTTGGTGAATGATGAAGTGATTATGCAACTACAAACTAAATGAGCATGTGTTGCATGGTTTAGTTAAAAAGTTGTCTAGCAAAAAGGCATTGTAAAAATAACATGGTCTAAGGTTTCGTCTGCTAAAGAGCATAACATACAAGTTACGAAGGAACAATGTAAAGATCGAAAAGAGTTTTACGAATAAGCAATCATAAAAAGTTGCCAAATTATTTATATTAATTTATCTTCTTTTTGCATTTTCGATGCAATATTGTGATCCCAAAACCTGTCGAAAGGCAATTTTTTTAGGCAACTCCATGAGATAGCCAAGTCAGTAGCAAACACAAAAGTAAGTTACAAGGACCATCTTAAAAAAAAAGTTATAAGCACCATATTAAAGCAAAACAGCTAACTACACGAGTGAGTAAACATAAGCACCCTACAATACGATTGGCCAATCCCAGGTGTTTTAAGCCTAGTCAAGTTTGGCACGGCTAACTTTGAATTCGGAAGAAAAAAACTTTGTCTACTGTTTGGGCCCAAGTTCATATAGGCCTATAAGTCAAAGTGAAGTTACCAAAATACCTCTGGATTATAAGACCGCCTAAATTACATTTAATGCTAACCCAGTTCTTTGGGAGTCCGCGGGGGTGCCAATGAAATCCATTAGATGACGTCACTCTTCCACTTGTTATAGATAGGGATCATATCCCCATGAATATAGGTAATGAATAGTTCTTGATCAGACTCTCTCGCTCTATATACTTTCTCTGTCTAGACTTTATCCTTTGACTAGTCATTGACTTACATATCAGAGGTAAGATCCCGGATCCACCCTTGGGGTAATCTATCTCTACTCGGACGCTTGGCTTGTGCTCGTACCCCATCACCGAAACATCTACTGATCTACCTATAGGTAATCTATCAACTAGAGATAAACATCGTTAATTAGTGAAGTTGATCTCAATAGTACTAATATTTTTGCATTTACTGATGTTCCTTTGAGTTCCTCCTTAGGTTAGCAAAAATCCTTTTGTTTGAATTTTTGAGTTTTGCATCTCTCTACAAAAGTCCATGAACTTACCCGTAGAAGTTGGAGGCAGCAGGCACAGGCATGCATTGACACGGAGCGCTACCCGCATTAATTATGCTACATTTGTTCTCTAGCCAAACATACCCAATTCGATCCCACATGCTTGAATATACAATTCATTACACTTATCTGTTTTTATTTAGGATTTTTTGTCCACATTTACCTTATTTACGCTCTTTTTTACGAGAAACTACCTTATTTACAAATTTTAGTACAAAACTACCTTTGTTACGTTATTGTTTGTTGACCACTACTTAAAAAAAATTTCCGACATTGACTATAGTTTTCCGGTGAGTAAAACCCATGTGCAGATCACATGACTTGTTATTTTCCTTATTTTATTCTCCCTTCTATTTTTCCCTCCCTTTTCTAAACTAGCACTCTCTCTCCTTACCTAATTTTTCTTTTTTTTTTTGAGGGAAAAAGGCCAAAGCCACTAACAATTATTATTAATTAAGCAAAAATCAAACGCTAATACATCATCCAAGCAACATGGACCACCTCCAACCCACACTCGAGTTGAGAACTGAATAGGGGTTAGATGGGCCAAAATATGAGCAACTAAATTTGCTTCCCTAAAAACATGACAAAAATAAGCAATATCAAACATCCTTGCAAGATACCAAATCTCTCTAACAATTACTCCTAACTGTGATCCATTGCACTTCTTTTTATTTATTAGATCCACTACATGCTTGCTGTCACATTCCACAATAGCTTTCTTTATGTTGCACTGATGACTGAACTGCCAATTTCAAGCCTAAAACTACTGCTTTAGCCTCTGTAATATCTACCTCCCAAACTGCTTGCAAAATAGAAGGGGGGGGATAAAGTAGAAGGGGGAAATAAAATGAGGAAAATAACAGGTCACATGACCTGCACATGGGTTTTACTCACCGGAAAACTACAGTCAAACTTCATAAAAATAATTTAGGTAGTGGCCAACAAACAATAACGTAATAAAAGTAGTTTTCTACAAAATTTTGTAAATAAGGTATTTACTCCGTCTGTATTTACTTGCTACATTCTTTTTTTTGGAAAGTAAACTATTAAATTTGACCATTTTGTTTTGTTTAATTTATAAGTAAAAAATATATATTGTCACATATGATCTTGATATATTACTCGATGTGTAGAGTTATAATATTAAATTTTTTTACTTGAATGAATCGGATAAGAGATATTCATGGTCAAAATCTTGAAAATTGTACAAAATAAAATATAAAAAGTAAATATAGACAGATGGAGTACTAGCTAATTTGTTAATTCAGATGATGCCTCGGATATTTTTATGGGCTATGTTTAGATAATTCAAGATACCTAATGTTATTCAATTTTAATGTCAATAATTAGGGTAATGAGATGATGTAAATTAAGGAGTCAAATACCCAATATTTCAGTTATAAAATCTAAAGTATTAATTTGATTTTAATATTTAGGGATAATGAGTGTGTAAGTGTGAATTAACTTACTTTCTAGTGCCATTCAATCTTATATGCGGGTGTAATCTTATTGGATGATATTAATTGTTATTTGTCTTATTTATTTTGTTAGATATAAGAAATTTTGTTTAAATCTAATGACTTAGACCAATAATATTGAGTGGTACATATAATGGTACAAATAAGTGAGAGAGAAGATTTGAACTCTTTACAAAGAGCTTAAGCTAAATGAAGAGTTTAATAAACCAAGAGAGTATAGATGGCAAGACACTACATTATAGGTTAAATAGAATTGTGTGCATCGGGTGCATACTAAATTATTGTGAGACCATGTCACTTATAGTGAAACCTTTAGATTCTGTCATGGACCCGTTGCTGTACGTTCACTTTCCCGGAATATCAAAACCAAAACTCAATAGATTACTCTTATAAGTTATAATACTACACTATTGTTACTACTTCCGTTTCTTTTTAATTGTTACACTTTGACATTTTACACTATTCACAAATTTCACTTTGACTATCGTTTGTGATTTATACGTGAATAAAAATATAGGCATGTGAGATCTTGTTATATTCGTCTTGATATGTATTTTTTTAATATGTACTTTTTATAATTTTCACAAAATACTCCCTCTGTTTTTTTTATCTTTCTCACTTTCATGTGCGCGTCTCCCAATGCATATATTTGAACTTAAATATCTTCCATTATATATTAGTAAAAATTATAACGATTGAATACTAATAAAGTACTAATTGAGACGAATCAAACAAGACCCCACATGACTATATTTTTTCTTATAAATTGAAAAAAATTGAGAAGATTCTCTCTAAGGCTCCGTTTGGTAGGGCGTAAAACATTTTCGTGGAAAACTGTTTTCCTCTATTTTCAATTTTACATTGTTTGGTTTGCAAAGGAGCGTAAAACCATTTTCCCTTGGAGTAAAATTGCTCTCCAAATGATGGAAAACCATTTTCCTTTTAAAATGAAAGGAAAACTGTTTTCCTTCATTTTCCTTATCTTTCTTGTACACCCCTCTCATTACCTTCTTACTTTCCCTTTCATTTTCCTTTCGTTTCATCATTTTTCTCACATGGAACCAAACAACAGAAAACTAATTTTGGAATTGTGTTTTCCATTGTAAATAGTTTTCCATGAAAATCATTTTACACTGAAAATGTTTTACACCCAACCATACGAAGCCTAAGTATGAATAATGTCAAGATTTCAAGTGAGAATGATAAAAAAACAGAGGGAGTACAAAATTAGAGATATATGTCCTCAAATTTTTGCATTGACATGCGTGAAAAGTGAAAGTATTACAACTAATTTGAAACGGAGGAAGTAATAAAATATTATTTCTTATACTCAACTTTTCCCACTTTAAAAACCAGAGAAATAAATTCAAACCAATTAAATCAATTTCAATTTCAAACAACTTATCACACAAACAGAATTGTTTTCTTCAAATACCAATAGTTGCAACCTTGACATACAAATATGCAATGACAGGAAAAAATAGAAAAATCCAGCTTGCACCAACTCAGCCAGCCAGCAGCCTCTTAAGTCTTGTGCTCCATATAAATAGACCACCCTCTATTTGTCCAATTCCACGCTCCTCCATTTTATGTAACAATACTAGTGGCTTTCACAAAATATGGCAAATTTGCATAGCAAGAACCTCTCTTTATATGCCATAATTTTGTACATCTTCTTACTTCATACCTCAAAAAATGGCTACATTATCACTAGTAATGCTCAGAACACGTTTTCGAGCTCGAACACACCGCGATTAACTAGCCTTTTCCCTCATCTTTCCTTCAATAATGATTTCTCCCAAATCTTTGGAGACTCTAATGTTCAAATTTATGGCAATGGATCATTTGCTAACATTTCTCTTGACAAAAAAACTGGTAGGTTAATTTACTACACTTAGAAAAAAATGTGCTTTTAATAATACTATAAACTGTCATTCAGTGATCAAGTTAGATTCCTTTGTTTTTTATTCATTTGTGTATTTTTTTATGTTATATGATCAAATCAGGTTCAGGTTTTGGTTCCAAGAATCATTACAATTATGGTTTTTTCAGTGCTGCTATCAAACTTCCCCCTGGTTTCACCTCTGGTATTGTAGTTGCCTTCTATGTAAGTCACAACTTTTATGTCTTCTTTTTTCTGGTACGTTAGGATAAACTGTATATACAACGGTTGCATAAGATATATTCGTCTCAAAACATTCATTTAATTTTTTTTTATTAGGAAAGATAATTGGTACGAATACCAACCCCTGCTAGGCTAATAGCCTGCAGGGCACACCAGCTAAGAGACTTGAAAATAACTATTATGCATTTCTTGAAAATATATATCTCAATTGACCTATAGTTGACTTTGTTATATTACATTAAATTATGCTAATATATCATATTACAAGATATATATTGTTAGACAATTGAATTTTTCTATCTTATTTGATTTCAGATGTCTAATTCAGATCGTTTTCCACATAACCATGATGAAATTGATTTTGAGTTACTTGGGCATCAAAAAAGCAGAAATTGGGTTTTGCAAACAAACATGTATGGGAATGGAAGTGTAAAGACAGGGAGAGAAGAGAAGTTTCGGCTATGGTTCGACCCAACTACACAGTTTCATGAATACAGCATCATATGGAATAGTCATCATATTGTGTAAGCAAATGCCAACTTTAGCTACTTTTTTACCTAACAAAAAAACATGTCATTCAATTTTTTGTACATATTATGGTTTAATATGACAACTGGTTTGTGGGGGAGAAAATTAAAAGTTCTTCTAAGAAACAGTTAAAACCTAGTAGTTTATTACTAAAAGAATAATAAAATTATGGCCAAGATTTCCAAACAAAAGTGTTTGGTATTGGCAAAATCGCATAAAAATTTATACTTCATCTATTATGAAATAAGTGAAACACTCCTTTCAAAAAGCTCTTACATATTAGAGAAAAGTGTTTCATTTATTTAAGAACGGAGGCAGTATTGAAAATTATAACCTTTTTATGTTTTTCAAAGTGGTTTATACACGCCATGAATTATCTAAGAGGAAAAAGTTTGGAAATAAATAACTACAATATAGTTGTGTTTAGAGTCAGCCGGTCGGGTCACGGGTTGTTGATAGTAACTCGTAAGATAGGCAGAGCCACTATGGACATCATATGCCCAAAAACACTATGAGTTGTATCACTTGAAGTTTCTAACAACAACTAGACACAAACTCCCCCACACTCAACGTAAATGTCTAGTCACATTTTATTAGGCGAAATCCATAATGAAATCTTACTATCTGGCATTATTTTTTTTGACATTGACAAAATAATAATAATTAATGAATATATTAGGTAGTATATACGATCATATAATCTTATATTTGTTTATATAGCAATAATATGTGATCATATAATCTTATATTTGTTTATGAAATGCAGGTTTCTAGTGGATAATATACCAGTAAGAGAAGTACTAAACACCCCTGCCATGTCCAAATCCTACCCATCAAAACCTATGTCTGTTTATACCACTATATGGGATGCATCCGATTGGGCAACTCATGGAGGAAAATACCCGGTTAACTATAAGTACGCTCCGTTTACCGCTTCATTAGGGCAGATGGAGATGGCGGGTTGCGTTTACGACCCGACGGATCTTTCGGGTAAATCATGTTCAAAGAGTAGTAGTCCATCAAGTTTGGACCCCGTAGATGGTCAAGATTTTGTCAAGTTATCAAATCAGCAAATTAAGGGACTTCAATGGGCAAGAACCAAGCAAATGATTTACTCTTATTGTAAAGATAAACGTAGGTACAAAGTCCTACCACCAGAATGTAACACAAGATAACAAGGATTCATTTAATTATTTTATTTTTTTATATATTCTATATATATTTTTGTAACGATTCTTTTTTGTTACTTTATATTCTAAGTAAAGATTGATTATGTAATTACATGAAGACCTAAATATTTGTACCAAAGTCCCACTTTGGGAAATGAGAGTGTAGCAATATACTAGTAATGTGTTTATGCAGTGATTATTTTGTTGTTACATGGCATAGATTCTAGCAAACTTTATCCAACAAAATGGACACATAAAAACAAAGATCACTGTGTACCCACATGAAAAAAAAAATATTAGTACTTATATCTTCATTTTAAAAAAGAAAACAGACACTTTATAAATAATAATATAAAGTTATTTTGTCCTATGCATGCATTTCTGTTAAGGATCCAAGATAGGAGTAACATAAATAATGTCTAAATCAAAGACAGCTATAAACATTGAACTAAAGAGAAGAAATCTCATGAGCTGGATCACAAAATACCTCTGATTCCAGAAATCCTTTTGTGGGCAATTTGGGTTTGGACGAAATTGCGGTGTTCCTCCCTCGGTTGACTATTATATAATCATAAAGTTGATAGAAAGTGATTGAAAATTTAACATAGTTTTGGAAAGGAAAACAAAAAGCTATTGGTGGGGTATCTTATGCATCTATAGGAAGGTTTATATGTCAATTTACCCTAAAACATCTTTTTCATTTTTTATAAAAAAAAAAAAAAAAAACACCCTCAACTATAGCTTTATAGTTCGGTCACCCAACACTACCAACTACGACTAATAGCCTAAAGACCACCAACTATGGGGTGGGGTGCATTCCGTACCATAAATGAGGCTGGAAGCCTAAAATGTTGCCGAAAACGGTGGATTTTTATGGTACAGACTGCACCGCACCCCGTAGTTGGTGGTACAGACTGCACCCCACCCCGTAGTTGGTGGTGTTTAGGCTACTAGTCATAGTTGGTGGTGTTGGGTGCACGCTATAGTTCAGGGTGTTGAGGCCAATTTTGCCTAAAAAAAATATATCTTTTTCTAAAAGTTAAGAAATGTAGATATAACACAAAAATGACTTTTCGATTCACTATTTTAAAGTAAAATAAATCTTAAGAGCACCTATAATGATTGGTCCTTAAGTGAGGTAAGAGAGCAAAGACCATACATACTTGAGAGTTGAGCCTACCCTAACCATTATTGTGGAGTGTTGAGGTTGGAGACATGTATGGGGAAGAAGGGGTTGGTGTTGACTGCTGCCTGCAATCCCTTAGTTGATCCTTGAATTTCAGTTATTTAGAGAGTGTCAATTGAAGCTCGAGGTGGCCAAGGGTGCGGGATAATCCAACCTACGCAGCCCAGCCTAGCCCGCCTCGTGAGCCGTGTGGACCAGGCACGTGAATTGTCCGGTCTAGAACCATGAAAATCGTGAAATTGTTGGAAGGATCACGGGCTTATTTTTTGAGCCCAACCTATATGAAAGCCTGCTGCCAAAATCGCCCAACCCCACCCAGCCCACAAAACTGCTAATGTTTCCATTCGTTTTTATTTAAATTACTATGAAAGTGTAGATTGTAATTAGTAAGATGTAATGATAATACAAATAAATGTTATTGATCATGAAAATTACTAATCATTATGTATTAAAATTACTTTCCAAGTGTAAATATTTAATACTATGATAACAAAAATTATTAAGGCCAAAATTATACAATAAAGTATATATTAATATATCATTAACATTACTCATCAATTCATGCTTAACTGATTTGTTTAAACAAACTTTTTTCAAAAAAAACCGCTAGTCCAATGCACCTATCAAACTCATGGCCCGCCAAACCAATTCCATTAACCGAAAAAGCCAAGACTAGACCGGTGTGGGCCGAGCAAACTGGCCCACCAAACCAGCTCACCCAGCCCGCAAAACTCGTGGTCCAGTCCTAGGCCATGGCGAGCCTGCCCAGCCCGCTTCAGCCTGCGGCCCACCTCGCCCAAACCTCCCATTGACCACCTATACTTGGTCCAGGTGAGGTGAGTGTAGAATATAAAAATAAATTGGGTAGTAAAGAGAGTATATGGTAGGGTATAATTAAAGTAGGAGAGATAAATAGGTGAACACCGTTGTTGAAAAAAAGAAAGTTGATGCAAGGGATGAAGCAAAGTTAGTGGAACGTGAGGTGTAAAAAGGAGGAAAGGAGAGAGAAAGATGATGAAAGGTAACCAAATTCATTATTGTGGGTGCTCTAAAACCACTTAATAATTTATGTTACTTTAAAAAAAATTAATCCCGTTCCTCCAACTTTAGATAATGAGATTCATTAAGGCTTTATTAAAGAGATTTCAAATGGAGAGAACGCATCCTAAATGAAATCGGTATAGGTATATAATAGACATTTTAAGTTTTGTATTCTCAATTAAGGCGCTAGAGGGCCATTAATACTTGTGAAGCTAACAAACAAGCAAGGACATATAAAGGATCTTTTGTAAGATTTCATGTTCATTCCAAGTCTAAAGAGCCAAAACATGAGAAAAGAGTTGCATTATTAAGAGTAATTAGACTAAAGAGGCCTGTTAATCATGTGATTACATATCTTTAATAATACAAGGTGCTGATTTACTTTGCTGTAATATGCAGTGTACAGTAGGGTATCTTGTGTTTGCTTCATTGTTTATACTTGTCTTCCCACCATATCAAACTTTCTGATTTTTATCGATCATCATCATCATCATTATCATCAAGCTATATCATTATGGTCCACAATTAACCTTTGAAGTTTTAGGAGCGGACCAAATTGTATTATTAAAGTGTTTTAAGCACAGATTCTTGAAACAGCTCTCAAACAAGCCAGGATTACTCAAAGATTCTGAATACTATAAGAGATTGTCTAGCTAATGGCCCACAAGATTAATTAGGCGACCGACAATATATATGTACGAGCACTGCATTGACGGTAAAGAGAAGTAGTCGTTTCAAGTAGCGCTGTTTATCGGTTTAGTCGAACTCGAACTCTTGTTAGCTTGGCTAGTTGGCTTTTATTCATTTAAGTTTATTCGAACTCCAACCGAGCTCGAAACTTGACGAACCGAGCTGTGACCGAGCCAAGATTTGACCAAGTATTGATCGAGCCGTGCTTTGACCAAGCATTGATCGAGCCGAGCTTTAACCAAGCATTGATCGAGCCGTTATCGAACTGTTCACGAACAAGTTTGACCTATTTTTTTCTATAGTTTACTCATCTTCTTTATATTTCTTTTTTTGGATTTTTTTTTTTTTTATTCTTTAACAATGAAATTGTTAAGTTATTATCGTGTACTATCCAAAATAAATATAATTTATGTATACATACATAATATATTATTTCCATATATAAAAAAGTAATCAAGTCTATTCACGTGTTTTTCGAGCCGAGCTTATCAAAACTCAGCTCGGCTTGTTAAAATCTCGAGTTAAGCCACAGCTAGCCGAGCTTTGACCAAACTTTGACCGAGTCGAGTTCGAACAGTTTATGAACAGTGAGACTCTTATTTCACCTAGTTTCAATCTAGTACTTGTACAAACAATGTCAAGCTTGACTTGTTCTAGTGATTGAAATTAAACTTAGTGTTATGTCATGAGTTCAAATTCCAATAGAGGTATTTGGAGGTACGATTTCTGTATTCTTTTCCCATTTATAAAATGTCTCGACTATATTAAATTGGGAGTACCCTTCAATTAGGAGTACCCAAGCAGTAGGGTCAAGCCTAGGGCCAATTGTATTAGGAAAAAAAGAACATTCAACATCCATCTTCATATGAAGTACTCTGTCATGAGTCTCATGACTATATTACTCCGTCCGCGTCTTTTTATTTGCTACATTTTTATTTTGAGAAATCAAGCCACCAATTTTTATCGATTACTTTGATTTTTTTCATATGTAAAAATATAGTCATATATGGTCTTGTTAGATCGTCTCGATGTCTAGATTTATAATATCAAATTTTTGTACTTAAAAAGAATAAGAGATATTAAGGGTCAAAAAATATATTAAAAACCGTGCAAAACAATATAGCAAATAAAAAAAGTAGAGGGGTAATAGTTTACCGACAATGCTACGTACTAGTCTTATTGCTAATCCTAATAGTCTTATTGCTAATCAAAAACTCCAAAGTTTAATCAACTTGGAAAGCAAGTATGGTTAATCTTATCAACAAATAATGTTATACTTTAAAGAGTATGGGGAAACCGGGTGGTTCCTAAAAAAATAGAGATAAGTCCAACTAAATTCCAAACACTAAATAAAGCAAAAGTAGACTTGTCATTTGGGGTCCAACCCCAAACCAAAGCTAAAGTATTCAATACGGCCAATTCATTTTTTCTATTTTTTTTTTTAATTAGAAAAGATAATTGGTCCGAAGTCCAATCCCTGCTTGGCTACTAGCATACAGGGCACACCAAATTCGAACCCTGGACAATGCCCTTGAATTCAAGGTGGTACTCCACTGAGCTACCACATCTCCCTCTATACGGCCAATTCATATTTCCTATTTTCCTTATTATAATAATTTTTATCGTTTTATAATAAATTGTTCAATAAGGCTAATCCATGTTAATTTTAGGATTAACTGTGATCTTGGAAGCAATAGAAAGATGTAATAAGGTACTTCCATCCACAAACTCTAGAATCTAGATAACGTGCTAATACTATCTCCCTTTTTTTGGACACAACATATGATTTTATTAATCCACTCACGAAAAAGGCAAATATTACATCTAACAAAAACAGCGGAAGTATATAGTAAACTTGCTGGATTCTTTTAAATTTTCATGGCAGTTGTCAAATGCGACTATTTCACTTGCAAGTAGAAGTTAGTACAAACTAACAACCATACTTAATGTAGACTGCAAAAACGGATGTTACAAATAAGTAATAGCCAGCCACACATGACAGTTTTCAGAACTAGGCGTTGCTAACAACCAAATTTATCAACTTGCAATGTTCTAGATAATGATCTTATCACAGTTATCAGCATCATCATTCACCATCAATGTAAGTAAAAATGATGGGAAAATCACAAAAATATTGAAAAAGAAACAAAAAGGAGCATATATAGCTTAAACTAAGCCTCTTATTTCAAGAAAAGAGAATAACTTTTACTGTCTACAACCAGGCTGGATTCTTCAAGCGAGTAACAATGGCCTTCACTTGCAAGTAGTTGTTTAAGCTGTAAACTCCCTTCTCTCTACCAATCCCACTCATTTTGTACCCGCCGAAAGGGATTGCAGCATCAAAAACATCGTAACAGTTTATCCACACCGTACCAGCTTTAAGAGCGCGTGATATAGTGTTAGCAGTATCGATGTTCTTAGTGAAAACTCCAGCAGCCAGCCCATAATCAGATGCGTTTGCTCGACGTATCACCTCATCTATGCTCCTATTACGGAGAAATAAGATACATTTAATGATAAGATTGAGCGATCATTATGAACTTAGGGTGTTTTCCCTTCAACTTACGATTGCTGAACTTATTTGAAGTTAACTGATCTGAACTTATTGATACTTTATCTCAGCTTATCTTTACTTATTGGAACTTATTGAAGCTTGATTTATAAGTCACCATAACTTATTTAAAGTTGTTTGACCCGAAAGTTTTTCTTTTAAAAGAAGAGAATGCACCCTTATATTTCACTTCATTTATAAACAAATGAATGCGATGTATGATAACTCACTTGAATTTCAAGATACTTTGCACGGGACCGAAGATTTCCTCTTGTGCTATCAACATGTCATCCTGAAGCCAGTTATAATGGGATGAGCTATGATTAATCAAAAACAAGTACAGAGATGAAATTGAAAGAAGTGAGGCAAGTTGTTAGTCTATACCGTAACATTTGAGAAAACTGTGGGCTTAATGTAGTAGCCCTTCGAGCCTATTTTGTCCCCTCCAGTTTCCAGGGTAGCTCCACTTTCAACACCAGATTTTATATACCGTAAAATCTTATTGAACTGCTCCGGATCAATCTATATAACTCAAAAGTGTCACCATAAACATGATTAAACAATCTTAAACATATCAATAGTCTTTGAAAACAAACGCCACGATGAGTTTGGCAGGAAACGAATTTTACATGGTGAAAGTTATTATTACCTGTGGACCTTGTTCGATCCCCTGCTTAAATGGATCACCGACAGATCTATTTGCTGCTCGCAGCTTTGCTTTCTCAACAAATTCATCATATACACTTTCATGGACGAAGGTACGTGACCCAGCACAGCAACATTGTCCCTAAAGAGAACCAAATTACTAAATTTACAACTAGTACTACTAATCTTAATATCAGCCACAAAGGCCAGCCCTAGATGAAAAGTTTCCTCGTCATACCTGATTGAAAAAGAGAGCAAAATGAGCAGTCTCCACTGCTTCATCTATATCTGCATCTTCACATATGATAAATGGAGACTTCCCACCAAGCTCCAAAGTAACAGGCTTCAGATTGCTTTTTGCTGCTAATTCAAGAACCAGTTTTCCAGTGCTAGTTGATCCAGTAAAAGCAAGCTGTGGAAAAGAGTTAGCTGATACTAATTAGCATCATTAAGTAGTAAGTATTACATTACATAAAACAATTTTGGAGAAAGAAAATAAATTTGGCCAAAAAGACTCTTTTTATCAATTGGCCAAGGAAGGATATAACCTTGAATGCCGGAGAAGGGCAACTGAGGGTCCGCTCATTATCCGTTTCTGTATCCTATCTTCAATTTTTCCAAAATCTAAAAAGAATATTACAGAAACTAGAAAAAGCATTTTCCGGTTTCCTATTGCCAGTTTCCAAAATAAGCATGATCAATTTGAGTATAACTTATTTTGTTCATTGTAGAACCTATACCATATGCCTTAATAAACTTAAGACTAAAAACTGAAGTGATAACGAACAGTTTCTAACAAATTGAACAAGCACCAGAAGAACAAACACCCTTGATTACCTTGTCAACATTCATGTGAGAGCAGAGAGCAGCACCCGCAGTTGGGCCAAAACCAGAAATCACATTCAAAACACCTGGAGGGAGTCCAGCCTGCCATTAAATAAGTGAGACACCTATCAGAAGACGGATGTGAAATAGGAGTATATTTCTTGTTCCGAGACTATCTCATTGAGTATCATTTTCCCGGATATTTTACATTCTCTCTTTCAGCTTTAATGCAAACTCCTCACAAGCAAACGTATTACAAATTATGACTAATGAGTAAAGGGTGTGTTTCTCTCAGGATAGTACCTCATGAAGTAGATTAGCCACATAGAGTGCAGATAAAGGAGTCTGTTCTGCTGACTTTAGAACAACTGAATTACCACATGCTAAGGCAGGTCCGACCTTCCAGGCAAACATTAGAAGGGGAAAGTTCCACGGAATGATCTGCCCTGCTACACCAATTGGTTCGTGCAGGGTCTGCACATGATATGGTCCATCAGCAGGACAAGTGAGACCATGTATCTTATCAGCCCAACCTGGGGATAAAAATTTAATCACAATCAGTTATACGATAGAGGCTTTTAACGATCAAAAAAAAGGAATGCAACATTATTATTTAATAAGGGTATAGTTCATAATGTCATATGTTAATCAAGTAGTTTCTATCGTCCTTACCAGCATAGTACCGGAAAAGTCGAACAAGCATTGGTATTTCAACTTTCGCAGATTGCTCATAAGGCTTCCCGTTATCCCATGTTTCAAGAGCAGCAATCACATCATTATGCTTTTCAATTAGATCAGCACCTCTCAGCAGGATTCTTGACCTTTCCTGCACAAACCAATGAACTTAGACTTCAGGCCAATCATAAAGTAAACTCGGAGTATATTCTTGAAAATTGAGAAATTAGTTACATAAGCAGTCATCTTTGGCCATGGTCCTTCATCGAATGCCTTCCGAGCAGCAGATACTGCTCTGTTCACATCTTCGGCATCTCCTTCAGCAACATCAGCAATCACATTCCCAGTCCGAGGGTCCACTGTGTGAAAAGTTTTCCCTGAAAACACCATAAACATTATAAAAAAGCTCTTGTCACATTTATCTCAGACAAATAAACACAAAATGAAAACAGACCTGATGCTGCATCTACAAATTGGCCATTAATTAGAAGCTTTGTATAATTTACTTCCACTGGCGGGGTAATTGGTTCATCAATGGCAGCAGCAGTGCTGAATCTTTGAAGTCCCCTCCTTACACATGAGCTCCTCCCTAATTAAACACATTTAAAGAAAGGTCATATCTCACTGATAAGACATGATATAATCATGAATCACAGAAGTACTTGACAGAGATTTTTGCAAGACAGTCATCATCTGTTAACAGCTCTTACAATTGGTTCATAGAAGATTGAAGAAATACAGATACATACAGGATTATCAGCGAAAGAAAAAGACTGTAAATAGACACCAGTTCCTCCTCAAACCTCTAATAAATCATACTTCCTCTGTTTCTAACTAATTGCAACATTTTGACTATTAATACAATTGGTTCACAATTCACGCTTACCTATGCACAACTTCGACCATTAATATATATCATTATCTATTAGTAAAGTTATAAAGATTGAAAAGCAAAATATCCATCAAGACTAATTGAACAAGATTTTACATAGTAACATTTTATATATATATATTGGTCAAAAAATGTGGTCAGAGTTAGTATATGAATTGTACAAAAATCAAAGAGTTGCATTAGTTTAGAACAGAGCAAATTATATATTTTCAAGAATACCTAGTCCCTTGATCATAGATAGAAAAAGAACACCTACTCCGAAGTCCAAACAGTTGCTTGGTTGGCAACTAGGGAGGGAAACTACTACTCTCCATAAATATAAGTTTCTTCCAAAGTTTTATATGCAAGGATTTCATTCCATATCTTTTCAATAATGACTACGTATAGCTCCTATCCAATAGTTCAAGAACGAGCACAACTGGCTTTCATGTATGCAAAGTTATTAGTTATAACTAATTTCACTGGTTCATAATAACCCCTCGTCCCCTCAACCATCTTACAAAGGTTGTGCAATCTGTGGTCGGTTACTTACCGTATCAAAAAAAATAAAAAAATAAAAAGCAAATATCATCCATAAGGTTGGGGGCGGAAACGAGTTTTTTGTAAGTAACAAACTCCTTATCATGGTCCATGGATTTTGGAGGCTAATGACATTCACTTAGTGTCATGCACTCATGTACATGTTTTGCATCATAGAATAGAACCACCCTGCCAACAGGTACCAACCAGGCAACCATTACTTCAGAAATGGGATGTCCAACACTACTTCAGAAAAGGCTAGCTTGTATCTCAACGTAACAACCTTGTATAACTCATAACTACTCCAAAGTCCAACCTATTCTAAGGAAAGCAGTTGATTCACCAAGAGTCATTTTGCATGTAACAATATGCATTAAAACACAATTGCAATCAATTACTGAAAATGTGATGAGTTCTTCGGAATCATCCTATTACTAATCGCAATAAATTAAAGCTACTTAGAGGAGGATCACGGACATTGCTACACCTACCAACCGGGTAGACAACCCACTACTAACATAGCATTAGAAAAATAATAATTATGTTGAGTTGGATTCCATTACCACAACCCTCAACAAGTCTTTATTAATGGTGGGTAGACAAAGTTTTTTCCCAGGATCACTACTAGAAGTTGAGAACCATTTATTATCTTACATAAGCTCTGGCACGGAGTTCAAAACTAGCACATGGAGTACTCAAAGTTGTTGTCATAATGAAGCCAAAAATGATCAAAGCCCTACCTTATCTTTCCTCCAGATTTTCTTATCAATTACTCCGTTTCGGACCCATATTGTTTAATTTAAAACTATTCTGAACCATTAGATTTTCCGAAATCATATTTGACTAACCACTCGATAATTTCAATCCAAAAAATATCAATCATTCTATCTACACTGACATTTCAAGTATAATTTCCCCATCAAATCCTTTCGAAATCACATCAAATTGTTTGGAACACGGAGTAAACTGAGCCAATTGCCAATAAGTGGCCAATCAAAATCGACTTACACATAGAAGTACAGTGTAAAAATGTGACATCCTTCTTAGGATGGTGCAAGAAGTACATAAATTCAGATAATGACTATACATAAATTAGGTTAGCAACAAACAATTCATATTCCATAACCTCAGCCACTTCCAAAAAATAGTAAATCTTGATACTCATTATCAATTACATTCAAGAGCTAAAGAGTCCTCTTTGGCGGCTAAAAAAAGCTAAACAAAGGGAAAGGGGAGAATAGTACTAATGAGTAAGAATATATGCTTAAACCATATTATATTGGGATAAAACTTAGTTGACGCAGTGGGTAATTTACGGAATTTAATGTAAGGTGGAATCCAACTCAACATTAACAATAACTTTTTTTTTTTTACTGATCTATTAGGGGTCGGTAATCCATTATATTGACTTGATCAGCATGCAATAACTCTTAACCTGTTAACCATATGAAAAGTCATTAACTCACAAAATTCAATGTATGATTCCTTTCTTTTTCACTCATTTGCTCAAAACCCATAAACAAATTCAGCAATACCATGAAAATTAGCATCTTCTCTGACAAAAAAGGGTTCTTTTATCTGGGTAACAAACTTAAAAACCCAGAATTATGGGTTAAATTTAACTAATGATCAGTCATTAGAGTGACATAAAAAAAAACCCATCAAAGCAGAAAGACTAACAAACACATCATCAAAATGAAAGAAAAAATTGAAATAAAATTGACAACTTTTGACAAAAACACATTAAAAAAACAGGGTTAACAAAAAAAAAACCCATAAAAGCAGACATAAGATCAACAAAAAACACAAAATTAGATAAAATTATGCACATTTGACAAAAAAAAAAAAAGGAGAATTATTGTTAATTACCAGCAGATGAACTGAGATAAGTGGACAGTGAACGAGAAAACAAAGATGAGATTCTCCTACTTGCCATTTTTTACTGTGATTGAGGAAAGAAAGATAAAAAAAAAGGTTGAATCTTTTTTCCCTTTTTTTGTTTTGTGATCTGGGGTTATTTATATGGATGATCCTTTAAAAAGCAGGGTCTGAAATGAAGTGAAGAAAGAATGTGAAAAGAGTGAGGAAGAGGAGGTGCATGAGAAACCAACTCCTCTACCAATAACTTGGCAAACCAAACATGACTTTATCTTATACGACAGAAACAGAATGGAGTATTAAATTACTATTATGAACGGTAGAATATCAGAAAAGGAAAGAGAGAAAAGAGCATAGCATTAGAAAAGTAAGACTAATATCTATTATGGTAAATGTTTGAATGTTAATTTGTGAAATGAGTGACACTAATTGACACTTCCTCCTAAATATTGGTATGTGTCTGTCAAGGTTGGTAATTGGTTCAGGGTTTTGACTCAAATCCCAAAAAGTTTACTAATTTTGGAAATTTCGTGTGAAATTTATTCACCTCACCGAAAAGAGTTTCAGGTTTAATAAGTTTAGATAGGTTTAACTAGGTCTAATAAGTTTCAATTAGGTTTAATCAGGTCTAATATCTTTCAATCAGGTTTACTAAGTTTTAATCAGGTCAATCAGGACTAATAAGTTTCAGTTATGTTTAATCAAGGTTAATAATTTTCAATCATTTCTAATAAACTCCTATTTAGTTTCATCGAGTAGAATAAGTTCAGATAAGTTTCAATAAGTCCAGAAAAGTTCAGTTCAAATACATTCAAGAAAAGATAAGGTGAAGAAAACGCATCCGTGATATTAGTGGCATATCATATGATAACTCTATGTAGAAGTAGGATGCATGTCTATTTTAATTTTTTAATTGCTTGAAACATGATTTTGTGGCAGATTTTTTTGTGATTTTACTTAAAATTGGTGTCATTACTCTCCTACTTTACATTTAGATATCTAAAACCTGTAAAATGTTTCGGCGACTCCTATGGTTTAGTAACCCTAATAAGAGAGATAGATCAAGATAAAGTGATACTATATTCAATAAATTAGAGACAAAAAATGTCAATATAACTATTGCATTAATTTTTTTTTCGATCTTTCTCATGAGGGTTGTCAACACTTAGGATCACTTTACCATTGTCTCTAAAACATTTGGTGTAAAACTACTATTGTATTAATCCCTCAAAATTGAGTAGTATATCGAAGATTGTATTCAGACTCGCAGTTTATTTTTCGGATTCATATAGGATTATTTTGCCTCAGATCGGGTAGGATTGAGTCGGATACGGATTATTATATCAGTTAAGATTACAAAAATCAAGGTTTAGAAAAAATAATTATACTATATTTTTCTTGTTTTTTAGTAATACAATCATAATTGTCCTGATGTGATTTAGTCAGTTTGTCAATAAGATGACAATAGTATTAGGATTCAGGTTGGATTTGTTGGAATTTACTTAGACTCTACCTCTCATAGGATTTAGATCGAACTGAGTCGATCTCGGCTCGGATTCAGGCTAAATTATCATCCCAAATTCAATTATTTTGGAGACGTTAACAAGCTCGAGTATTTAGAAGTAGATCAAATCAATAAAGATAATTTCTTCCTATGACTATACCTCTTTCACAAATTATGGTAGAGCACAACTATGAATCTATTGATCTAAAAAGACTTCTTAACTCGAGATGTGTACAAGTACAATAAACTTTCGTATCTTAATACCTAAACTACAGTAAACATTCAAGGCAAAAGATTACCATAAATGGCAACAAAAGGTGAAGACCTAAAATAGCTAAAATATCATGGCTGGCTTAAAAATCCAATACTCCTCAACAAACTCCAAAATGCTTCCACATGGTAAGTGTTTGTGGTAAGAAACACTCAGAACTCAGAAGGCGACGTCAGCCTACATCCATGCAAATCCCTTCTTCACAAGGCAACTCACAAACAATGCCGTACCCAACTTCTTTTTCTTTTTTGGTGCAAAATGTTAAACTGTTAATTAGACAAAAATGCATGATTTAAAGCCTAATACACCAAATTAAGTTCTAGTACTCCTCACCCTTATATTCTTTGTAATGGTAAGCGTAATAAATACATAGAGTGCATCTATAGAACGGTTTGGTATCGAACACAATAGCGTAATGTCTAATTATTGATATAAAAATGCAAACAAGTAAAATGTAATCCCTTTGCTCGAGATTTAGAGTGTCTTGGGGGTATGCGCTTTAAAATTACTGACCCATTATCAAAAGGTCCCAACTAACGTACGAGTTATAAATCTATATAAAGATTATGAAAAAAGGTGTAAGAAAAATTTCTACCATTAGCAAGGCAAAAACAATAATTAATGGAATGTTTTCACAAACGTAATGGTCTATCTCTTTAATTTGATTCTTTATAAACCATTCACAAATATATTAACAGCTTGTTTGGTAGAAATGATTTGAAAGAAAAAGAAAGGAAGTAGAAGGAAAGTTGTTAGTTTCCAATGTTTGGTTCAAAAAATAAATTTAAATGAAAGGAAATGGAAGGAATTGAAAGGAAAGACTCCTTGATAAATTTTCACTTCCTTTTCCTCCCAAAAGTGGGGGAATTTGGGAGGACAGAGAAGATAAATTTTTTTCCTTTCTCTTCCCTTCTTTTCCTTTATCTTACTTTCATTTCTCTTTTCTTCCTTTCTTTTACTAAAAATGAACCAAACAAGCTGTAAGTCGATTCTATATTTTCTCAATACCACAATGTATCTCGAAATCTTGATAGAGTATAAACCAAAGATAAGTAGGAAAATAGCATCTTTGGATAAGGAATTGACCCAAATTTTGATGGGAACTGAGAAGTGAGAAGTAGTATTTTATTGAAAAAGATGTTGATATGAAATGTGAATGAGAACAATCTTACAACTGCCAAATTCTCTATTATTTGTCCAACTTGCCCTCCAATTGACAAATACTTTATACAATTCTGTCTACGTTCATCAGCATATCCGTCGTTTACTGGTGAAGCAAAATCCAAAAGCACAAATGGTAGACTAGAAAAACGCAAAATGATGAAATTCTGGTGAGTGGAGCCCCCGCACTAAAGCACGTGTTTGAATCATGTAACTTTGTTAGTTTTTGGGAAGGATTTTTAACCATATTTAACCGCAAATTAGATGGTAGACACAAGTCTACCATGAGAATGGTGCGCACCATTTCATACGGCGTAATTTCACATTATAATACAATAAATAAAACAACATCCTCAATGAACAAACTAAGCAACATGAAAATGAAAGTAGAACAAAAGAACAACACACGAGACTCAGTGAAGAAAAAAAGATAGATGAATATAAGAGGAAATATCTAATCGATGTTCATTGGAGAACAGTTGATGTTCATTGGTTTCGCGCGTTTTATGTTATTTGGGCTGCGTTTTGGCCCGTGTCTACCATTAGGATGGTAGATGGTAGACACGAGTCCACCATCTACCAGTTGATATTTAACTGATAAATAATATAATAATAATCAGTTTAAGGCTTACCCTTTAATAAGTTTGATTCAAATATCATTCATTTGTCGCAAGATCATCATAAATGTCATACTAAACTAGCAATTTAAGGCTAAATATCCTTTGTTTGCCCTTACCTTTAGATGGAATGAATATTATTGACGATAACTTTTTGTTCTTACTCTAAATATGTAGATTGAGGATGTAACGTACGAATAATACAAGGTAAATTAGACGTTTGATATTGAATAATGTTACCTAAACTTAAAATTAATGAGTTTTCAACTAAATCTATTAAAGGGTGGCCTTGAGTTAGATAGTTTCTCACATATAGTGGTTTATTCAATTTAATTTTTCTAATTAAGAGTGATTTTTTGTTTAAAAATCCTCTCAAGAACGCAAATTTTATACTTCCTCCGTGCTTCCTTTGTTGAGCTGCTAACACTAACGGTCATGCAAATGCAATTACAATGGATATAACAAGTCAATGCTCAACTGAAGCCCTGTTTATTCCAGTCAAATGATCAGTAAGTGAAACAATGAACAAGAACAATGATAATCTGTGTGTTTTTCTACAACCATGCAGGACTTTTCAATGGAGTAACCACAGACTTGACTTGTAAGTAGTTCATGAGACAATATATACCCTTCTCCCTTCCCTGTCCACTCATCTTGTACCCGCCGAATGGTATGGCTGCATCAAAAACATCGTAGCAGTTCACCCAAACTGTGCCAACTCTGAGAGCGCGCGCTAAGGTGTTGGCAGTGTCAATGTCCTGTGTGAACACTCCTGCTGCCAACCCATAGTGAGTATTATTGGCTCGTCGAACCACCTCTTGCAAGTCCCTACAAGTAGATTATGAAGCAAGCTAAGATATTTACTCTAATCTTTTTAGAAATCATGTAGTTTGGTGGTACAAAAAGAACTCACTTGAATTTGAAGATAGACTGAACAGGACCAAAAATCTCATCCTGTGCAATCAACATGTCTTCATTGACATTGGAGAAAACAGTAGGTTGAATGTAGTATCCCTTTGATCCAAACTGTTCTCCTCCTGTTTCAAGCTTAGCTCCACTCTCAATACCTGATTTTATGTATTGCATGACCTTCTCGAACTGCTCTGAATCGATCTGACAAATTCCAGAAAAGAGCATAAATTTCATACCAAAAAAAGCATCTTAGGTTGTGACTTATATGAAGTATTAGGTTTAACCAAAGAGTGAGACTATTTGGCTAAACTTTAGCTAGCTAAATTTTGTCCCATGAGTATTCTGCGGGAACTTTTGTAACTGTACTCTGTGTACGGTCCACCTATCCCTGTCTCTAGTTTAGCTAGCTAAGATTTAGCTAGATAGAGTTCTCCTTAACCAAGACCTGTCATTTATAGTCAGTTTCTTCGCCATTTCTTACCTGAGGACCTTGCTCAATGTCCTTCCTAAAAGGGTCACCAACAACACGCTGAATGGCACGTGCCTTTGCTTTTGCGACAAACTCATCATATACACTTTCATGTACGTATGTACGAGAGCCAGCACAGCAGCATTGTCCCTGAGAAACAATTGTTAGTTTTGTCGTTTGACTCTATATTACTAGCTAGTATAGTTTCTGTGCAATGACTCATGAGTCAGGAAACCTATTCTTTTAAAGTTGACTAACCTGATTGAAGAAGAGAGCAAAGTGGGCTAGTTCAACTGCCTTGTCTATATCAGCATCTTTGCACACGATAAAAGGAGATTTTCCTCCAAGCTCCAATGTCACTGGCTTTAGATTACTCTTTGCTGCCATCTCAAGCACCAGTTTTCCAGTCACAGTTGATCCAGTAAAAGCTAGCTGCAATGTAGAAAATTATGTTACTCTATACTAAAGAGAGTATGCACAAACTTCATTACTTTCTTTGCTATGATAAGTACTTCATGACGGGTCTCATGAGTAATTGATAATGTCTAACCCCTTGTTTCGCACTGAGGTGTTGGGTATAAACTCTAAAGTACGTATGTAATTTTGAATTTTAATGGCGATTATTACCTTATCTACATCCATGTGAGAGGCAAGAGCTCCACCAGCAGTAGGACCATAACCGGAGACCACATTTACCACACCGTCAGGAAGTCCGGCCTGCAGCAGGATATGTATATCAATATACTTCTATCACAAAATTAAGAAGCCTGGTGATAGTTACTTTTTCTCTGTTTTTTACTGATTGGTTTAGATTGAACTCTGGCAACACATAGGCTCCGTTTGGTAGGGCGTAAAACATTTTCCTGGAAAACTGTTTTCCTCTATTTTCAATTTTACATTGTTTGGTTTGCAAAGGAGTGTAAAACCATTTTCCCATGGAGTAAAATTGCTCTTTCAATGATGGAAAGCCATTTTCCCTTTATAATGAAGGGAAAATTGTTTTCCTTCTCTCTCTTGTACACTTCTCTCACCATCTCCTTACTTTCCCTTTTATTTTCCTCTCATTTCATTATTTTCCTTACATGGAACCAAACAACGGAAAACTAATTTTGGAATTGTGTTTTCCATTGAAAACAGTTTTCCATGAAAATCATTTTACACTGAAAATGTTTTACGCCCAACCAAACGGAGCCATAATTAAGTTATCGAACCAAAAATTCATTAGACAATATATATACTTCATACTTGTAAATTCAGTAAGGAAAGCACTTATAGTTAACTTCAGCAGAACTGCATTGCTGCAACAGTATAGTACCTCATGGAGTAGCTTTGCAGCATATAATGCAGTCAGTGGTGTTTGTTCAGCGGTCTTCAAGACAATGGTATTTCCGCATGCTAAGGCAGGTGCAACCTTCCACACAAACATGAGAATAGGGAAATTCCACGGGATAATCTGGCCTGCTACCCCTATGGGTTCATGCAGGGTTTGCATATGATATGGTCCATCAGCAGGAACAGTTAGACCATGGATCTTATCAGCCCATCCTAAGAAAATTCAACATCCAATAATTATCAAGAATACCCAAAAAATATATACATCTCATTAAGTGAAGCTAAGACACATTGGTAAATTAGACCTTTTTACTATAAAGGAAGGTAAAACTATCATCTAATTTTATCACCCACCAGCATAATATCTCATTAGACGAACACACATTGGTAATTCGACTTTAGAAGCTTGCTCGTATGGCTTTCCGTTATCCCAAGTCTCAAGGGCAGCAATCTCATCAGTATGTTGCTCAAGTAGATCAGCAAATTTAAACAGGATTTTTGACCTTTCCTGAAGAAGCAAACCTTGATTTAGAATTAATACTTATAATACAAAACAGAACATTAATGTAAAGAAGGTAGATAGCTACATATGCAGTCATCTTAGGCCAAGGCCCTTCATCAAATGCTTTGCGAGCAGCAGAAACTGCGCGGTTGATATCCTCAGCATCACCCTCAGAAACCTCAGCAATCACATTTCCTGTCCTAGGATCATGTGTTTTCATTTTTTTACCTGAAACACACAAGACAATTATAGAGATAATTATAGCAACAACTTATTATTCCTGATGAGGATTGAGGCATTTTCTACTTCTGTTTAGTCATTATCTATGTAGCACGGAAACAGTTGGGGTTCTGGAAACAGAACATTTCTGAAACAGGAAAACCTCAGCTGGTTCCTGTTATTTCAGGTATCATTAGCACGGAAATAGCTGGAGTTTCAAGAACGGAAATGTTTCAGAAATGGGCCTCAGATACCAATGGTATTCGTGTTTTTTACGTTACACACCTGACGCGGAATCCACAAATTGTCCATTAATAAGAAGCTGGGTGTATTTCACAGTCACAGGTGGAGTGATAGGTTCCTCAGATGCAGTAGCAGTGCTGTATCTGCTCACCACCCTTCTAAACTGATGAGTCCTTCCTGAACAATTATAGAAGCTGCAGCATTAGTCTTCACTCTTGAATAAAAGAATATATAGTTTCTTTCCTTTTATTCAAACTAACAGTCAATTGATTAGCAAAACAAATTGAAACTAAAGGGAGTATACTATAAGTATTAGAATCTACTATCAAAATAAAAATCCTCATTTGCGAACTCTAATTTATTGAGTGTGCATATATATTTTATTTTTGGACGTCCATATAATTTTTTTTTCCTCTAAAGTTGAACTCTAATCATATATTTTAGTTATTTGTTTTTAATAACTTATATCTGTCCATATAATTTTTTTTTCTCTAAAGTTGAGATCTTTGTACCCCTACTTACCTCATTTAAGAGCAATGAGTCATTAAACTTATTCTTGAAGTATTTAGATGCCCTGGAAGAAAGGAAGTACTAATTTAGTCCTTTCAATTCTCTCTTTTTGAGTCTTAATTGGATGATTAATGAGTTCATTCATCATACATCCGGGTGTATGATTAATTGGTACTTGCAACTGGCTTTGCTACATCATTTCATTTCCACACAGTAATTTGTGAAGCTAAATGAATCCCTCATTCAAATAAATATTTCTCTTTTAATACTATTTAAGCAACTAAATACATACTTAAAATATCATAATTTTGTAAATATTAGAGACCAAGAAAATAAGATATGCTCTCTCTTTTTAAGTAGTGGTACTACTTGTTGCTTTTTCACGGTCTAATATTGACATTTTGAAAATATAGGTCAAAACATATACAATAAGAAGAAACATATAAGAGCTATGTTGCTCGAACTCTTTATTTAACCTCCCTCAAGTACCTGTATCAGATGAGAATGAGGGAGTGGAAGAGTGGTAAGCCCTTTCATCTTCCACCCACATGTTGTGGGTTCGATTCTCATTAGGGGCTTTGGGGTAGGTTGTATTTAGGTGCCATGTAAGAGGGCGTTAATGTAATTTATCTTACCAATTTTTTTTTTAAAAAGTACCCGTATCAGATTTCCGACAGGACATGGGTGAGACATTTGGACACTATTGTGGGCCAAAAAATTGAAAAAGTTCCAAAAAAAATAGTCAATTCGGACATTTGGACACGTACCGTATCGGACATGGGTACCCGAGTTCGAACAACATAGGATAAGAGTAGCTTTTATATATACCCAAAAAAATGAAACAATTAGAGAACAGAAGAAGTTATAAATTTAAGGTAGAAAGTGTACCATGAGAATGAGAACGGATTAAAGAGGAAGCCAAAGTGCGAGATAGGAAAGATGAGAACTTGTGGCTAGCCATGTTTTTCTCTGTTACAAAGCATCAAACAAAAACAAAAAGCAGAAATATTAATGAGTAAAACAATTAGTGTGATATTGCATAAAGAGAAGAAAGAAGCAATGGCAACAACCCACCAGTTGAAGTAGAAGTTGAAGGCAGCAAAGCATGTGCATTTTGAAATCTTGATATGATCACTTTATATAGAAATGATGCTATTGCTTCATCTTCTTCTTTAGATTAATATTATTATTGTACGTTATCGATTGGTGCGTAAGATTAAACAATGGCTTAATCTATAATCATTTGCACTATTTTATGCTCGATATAATTAGACCTTCAGCAAATATGATGAAACGAAATCAAAAGGATATCTTTTTAAATATAAAAGTCAATAAAATCAAAAGCGTGAAACCACTACTTGTTACGTAGTAGTCTCTCCGTTTCAAAATAGTTAACACGGTTTAAATTTTGTACTATTTATATGCACTTCTTTGACCATATATAGGCCATGTTTGGCACTAGCGTTTTAGGTAGCGGGTAGCGGTTGAACAAGATCAAAACGCTACTTAAGAAAATTATGAGTGTTTGGTAAGGTAGTAGTTGTAGTAGGGTAGCGGTTGGAGTAGATTATAGGTAACGGTTGTATAACGGTACTACTAGTAACGTTTGAGATTTATAGGTAGCGGTCTAGCAAATAAACACTATATAATAGCATAAGTTATAATTGTTAACCAATGTTTTTAATTTCTTTTTCCTTTTTTGTTTATTAATTGCTTTATTTTATAGCAATTCATTGTTTTTTTTGTTTACAATAGCTTGGATGTGATTTAGATACTTATTTATTTTAAAGATAAGATATAACTAATATTTCACAATTTTTTATACTCCTCATTGCACAAGCATTTTAGTTAAAGTAGGTAATATAAATTTTTTTAGGGTTGAATATTGTCTTAAATTTATACATTTCTTTAAGCAGTTAAAAAGTAGTATACTCCTTTTTTTGTAAGTTCTTTGAAAAAATAAATATTGAATTTAATTATTCAACAAACATATGAAATTGTTGATCGCTCATTTCATATATGAATAAATGTCATTTATTGTCTTTTACCATTTCAATAGCTACTTTTGCCAAATACTTCTAATTAAACAACCATTTTAATACTAATCGCTAACAGCTACTAGTAGACAGCTAGCCGCTACCCCCCAACAGCTACAACTACTGCAACAGCTAACCGCTACTAGAACCGCTAGTTTTGCCAAACATGCCCTATATTTATAGGAAAAAAGGAGAATCATACGTGATCAGATCAAGACTGATAATGTGGGAAAAACGGTCAGTAAATGGGGTTAATGGCAAAAGACGAGGAGAGAAATTAGGAAACGACATTTAGGGACATATACTTAATTTAGGTTTTTTTTTCTGGAAAAAAAACATTTATTTTGTCGAAAATGTGCTAAATATGGCGAAATCAACATTTATTTTTTCTGGAAAAAAAACATTCATTTGGGATCTTATTAGATTCGTCTCGGCATATACTTTCAAGAAATCAACCTTTTTTTATTCTTACTAATAGGGAATTAGAGATATTCATGTTTAAGAATATACATTGGCAAACGTTTTAAGAGGAGTGTGTCAAATATTTTGAAACAGAGGAAGTACTTTTCCTCTGTTATAATTCAGCCGTTGTTGCAAGTTTGCAACATAAGGGGATACATATTTGAGAAATAAAGAGAAAGAATATCTAGAATAAAAAATGTTATAGATTAATTAACGCACTTAAGAAGTAAATGTTGCAACTAAAGAAAACTGAGAGAGTAATTTTGGAAATACAAAAGATTCCTATCCAAAAAGGTGATATTTATTCGATAATATTTGGATTATGTTTAATGGACACATTTGCAAATGAGAAGAGCAAGTATTAAATATATAGCAACTTGCTGAATAGATGTACATGAAAAATTATATAAAATTAGTGAGCAACTAATGCAATTGTTAGTGCCACACCTGTAAAAGAGGATCACATGATCACAAATCACATGGTACACATACATAATTTATTAAGTATTATAACTATTATTGTATTAACAAGTCTAGTTAGAGATGGCGACTGGTGCGGGCTGGGTGGGCTGGTCCACGGGCCCTAGTGGGTCGGGCTGAGATTTCACGGCCCAGGACCGGACCGTGAAATTCACGGTTTGGGCGGGCTGGTCCACGGGCTGAAAAATATTGGCCCACACCTGTTTGTTACCGGTTTTCACGGTTCGAACAACGGTTTTGGCGGTTTGTGGGCCTACTGGGCTAGCGGGCTGGCATGAGAATTTTTTTTTTCAGAATTATTTAATCATTAGAATCATTTATTATTGTTACATAAAACCTTTAAAATTAATTAAAATATATACAATTATTAATATTAATGAATAATTTCATTATTTTTTGAATTTGATTGAATTATAGTATATGAAATTTGATTAAAATATGTACAATTTGATTAAAATATACACAATTTGGTTGAATAATTACTTGGGTTGGGCTGGTCCGGTTCATGGGCCGGGCTGGACCGATTTCGTGGACCGGGATGGGCGGATTTAGTAGCGGGCTTTTGTGGGTTGGGCTCAAAAAATCTAGCCCACGGCCCACCCACCAATTTCACGGTTCGAGCTGGGCTGGACCGGGCTTTTCGTGGGCTCAGCCCACACGGCCCAAGAGGCGGGCTGGGCTGGATGGGCTGGATTGGCCCGCAATGTTGGCCATCTCTAAGTCTAGTCATCTCCGTGCTTGCGCAAATTCGTATTGCAACAGTTTTTGTGCTTGAACGAACACGAGTTGTTGCAAGTTTTGCAACCATGGTTTTATGTGGATTTTGTTTCTTTAGGGTAAGATGAAGATATCTCGTAAGAGAGTTTGTGGATTCACTTTATAAGGAACATGAATTGAACTCCTGTCGCATACTTGCAGAAATAGAAGAAGGGTCCTTTAACCAACTACGCCAATTTTAATTCTTTTTTTTTTATGTGAAATTGATCACCGGTCTTTTCAAAAGAAAAAAAATACATGGTTTTAAACTTTTTATATGTGAAATTGATGATCGTTCTTTTAAGAAAAAAAATACATATTTCGTCTTTTTATTGTTATGTATTATAAGGTCTTGGGTTCAAAACTTGAAAAGGTTAACATGTATGGGCATGATATACTCTAGAGATTCAATATTTAAGCTTTATGTTAGGTTAAATTCTTAGTGGTAAAAATGTTGTTATGATCAGATTGGTATAAAACTATATATATTGGGTCATTAGCCGAATAGGTAGCATAAAAAAGTTTTGGCCACATTAAGGTTTTTCTTCATAAATACACTTAGATATAGCTTTGAGCTTCTCAATTAACAATTAAGGAATTTATTATTGTACTGTGTTGTCCCAACTCCTAAGACTCAAGTACAAGTATTAAATATATTTCACAAGATGATATTAATTTAAGAATTCATGACAAAATCATGCGTCGATCTACATTAATATCTATCTTGTACTTATTTTCTTACTTTTTACTTCCCTTTAAAATCTTGCCTATTGATTTCAAACATATCAAAATCAATAAACTAACACAAGACGAATGAACCACAGATCAATGGCCGGAAAAATAAAATCAAGACAACAAAAGCCCATTATTATTTCAGTTGGTGGAAAAATCCAGTAGGAGATCACAACGAAATACTCCCCCCGTTTTACTTTGTTGTTCCTATTTGGAATATTTTTGTGAGAGGAAATTGGTCAAAGTAGGAAGAACTTTCGGAAGCGGAGAGAGTAGTATCTTATGTATGTCTTCTACAGCCATGCAGGATTCTTCAAAGGAGTAACTACAGCCTTGACTTGAAGGTAGTTCATCAAACTGTATATGCCCTTCTCCCTTCCTTGTCCACTCATTTTGTACCCACCAAATGGAATGCCTGCATCAAAGATATCAAAGCAGTTCACCCAAACCGTGCCAACTCGTAACGCACGAGATAAGGTATTAGCCGAGTCAATGTCCTGGGTGAACACTCCGGCTGCTAGCCCATAGCGAGTGTTATTGGCTCGACGAACCACCTCTTCTAAGTCCCTACATACATAGATGATGAAACAATATTGATTGATTAGTCCCATAGTTTTGAAGCTAAGGAAAAGAAAAAAGATGTTGAAGATTTAGTTGTTACAAAGAATGAATAAAACTCACTTGAATTTGAAGATAGATTGAACAGGACCAAATATTTCATCTTGTGCAATCAACATGTTTTCATTGACATTGGAGAAAACAGTGGGTTGAATGTAGTATCCCTTTGATCCAAACTGTTCTCCTCCTGTTTCGAGCTTAGCTCCACTTTCGATACCTGATCTTATATATCGCATAACCTTCTCGAATTGCTCTGAATCGATCTAGCAGATTCCAAAAATGTAACCATGATATATAACTAATGTACTGCAACATTTATTCCAACAACAAACACAAATGTCACCAGCAGCCTACTTACCTGAGGACCTTGCTCGATGTCTTTCCTGAAAGGATCGCCAACAACACGCTGCATTGCACGAGCCTTTGCTTTCTCAACAAACTCATCGTATACACTTTCATGTACATATGTACGAGAGCCAGCACAGCAGCATTGTCCCTGCAAATCCAACAATAGAGATCTTATGATTCACTGTGCAGGTAATGTATATGTACTAGCAAGCATGAATCTAATAGACTAACTTGCAAAAGGTTAACTAACCTGATTGAAGAAGAGGGCAAAATGAGCAAGTTCAACTGCCTTGTCTATATCAGCATCCTTGCATACAATGAAAGGAGATTTTCCTCCAAGCTCCAAAGTCACTGGCTTCAGATTACTCTTGGCCGCCATTTCAAGCACCAGTTTTCCAATCTCGGTTGATCCAGTAAAAGCCAACTGTAATATGACATTGTTGTTAGTTTCATCAACGGGTATCCAAGAAATTTAGTCGTAACACTTCTTATGACTGCGTTCTGTTCATCTGAATTCCACTTATTTGAACTTATTGTCCCTGAATTTAACTTATTTGGACATTTTGAACTTTTCTGTCCCCGAACTTGACTTATCAGAACTTATTGATCTTGAACTAACTTATCGGAATTTATTCGAACTAAATAAAGTGACAAGAACAGAGCCTACCTTATCCACATCCATATGAGATGCAAGAGCTGCACCAGCAGTAGGACCATAACCAGAGACAATATTCAGGACACCATCAGGAAGTCCCGCCTGACACAACATTCATAAAGTTAGAGCAAAGTTTTATAAATTTATTCCCAACTACTTAATTTAGGCTGTTTTTGTCCCGGGCAACGTGCAATTAACCCAAGGTAAACCAACAGGAATGCAGAAAGATTGTTCAGTCCTAGTACCTCATGGAGAAGCTTTGCTGCATAAAGTGCAGTCAACGGCGTTTGTTCAGCTGTCTTCATAACAATGGAATTGCCACAAGCTAAGGCAGGTCCTATCTTCCACACAAACATGAGAAGAGGGAAATTCCATGGAATTATTTGCCCTGCTACACCTATTGGTTCATGTAGGGTTTGTACATGGAATGGTCCATCAGCCGGTGCAGTTAGACCATGGATTTTATCTGACCATCCTGAGTAATTCAAACACATAAAAGTGTCAAGAACATATAAATGGTCAGAAACATAGTGTATGCTTTAACCAAATATAAAAAATGAAGATAACACCTTGTTTCTACACCCACCAGCATAATATCTCATTATACGAACACACATTGGTAGTTCGATTTTAGCAGCTTGTTCGTATGGCTTTCCATTGTCCCATGTCTCAAGGGCAGCAATCTCATCAGTGTGCTGCTCAAGTAGATCAGCAAACTTCAACAGGATTTGTGACCTTTCCTGTATAATTGTTCAGAATCAGCTACACAAAACAGGAACATCAGAGACTGAAAAACCAATGAAAAAAACTAGCTAGTTACATAAGCAGTCATCTTAGGCCAAGGCCCTTCATCAAAAGCTTTGCGAGCAGCAGCAACAGCACGATCGATATCCTCAGCATCACCCTCAGAAACCTCGGCAATCACATTTCCCGTTCTAGGATCACATGTCTTGAATTTTTTACCTGAAACAAAAGATAAAAATAACTTGCCACATTTAACTTTGATGATTCCTTAAGTAGGATGTTAGCTTTGCGGCGTAAGTCTCACCTGATGCTGAATCCACAAATTTCCCATTAATAAGAAGCTGGGAATATTTCACCTTCACAGGTGGAATGATGGGCTCTTCATTCACAGCAGTTGTGCTGTATTTGCAGACTACTCTTCTCAACTGAGAAGTTCTCCCTGAGCATCAAAAGACAGAAGTTGCACCATGAATATCTTAGAACAAAAGGAAATGTACCATGTAATTAAGCTAATTCGATGCAAGAAAAAACTATAGTATAGGCTAGATTCGTATATAATCTGTAAAGTAAGCTAATTAATTTGATGCACCTACAAGGATACAATAGTGTTTGTGCACCTTAATCTTCAACATATTTTCAAGATAATAATTTCTTAAAAAATGAAACTTTATCATATTGTGATATTGAAACAAACTTTTGCAACTTTTATTACGTTATATTTAGTTACTAAGACATATAAGTAATGAATAAAAACTAAGAAGCAACAAAAATCAATAAGAAGAGAAAGGAATACAGATCAAAAAAAAGTCAAACTTAGAAAAAAATAAAGATAATGAATGTAACTAGATGTTTTCCCACTCCCTCTAGATTTTGCATGAACGCGTACATCTCGAATTGTAATAACTCTACTTTAAGTGCGATCTAATTATGTTCCACTGTTGACCAAAAATAAATTAAAGGAGCTAGCACACAGGAAAAGAAAGGTGGAAGAAGTACCATGAGAGAAAGAACGAGTTGAAGAAAGCAATGCACGAGAAAGAAAAGTTGAGATGGTTTGACTTGCCATATTGATATTGCACTCCTCTTTTCCTCTGTTATCAACCAGGAAACATAAGTGAGTAAGAGGAGAAAGAAAGTCAGAGACAAAGACAAAGAGACATAAACAACCTGATCCACTTGATCTAAGTTGCAACTTTGCAAGTACCTAAGTGAAAGAAGCTTGATCATTTGAATTCATGGGTTGTGAGCATATTTTATAGAGAGAATAGGTTTGACTTACAGAACATTATTAATATGTTTTACTTTTTTTTTTTTTTTTTTTTGAAAGGTTTAATATGTGTTACTTAATCTTAACCCTTTTTGTATTATATATGCATAAGAAGAAGAAAAAAAATAACATAGTCATTTTTTTTTTATATGGTAAGATGAATAACCACTAGGCTGCCCTTGCACAGGGCCCAACCCAACCCAGAGGCTCGAGTACTTGGAAAGAGGGGGAGTTGTAAGGGGAATTCTCGTCCAAGTGCCCCTCACTTGGTGGGATTCGAACCCCTGAATTTGAGGTCATGAGGTGGAATTCCTACCAAATGAGTCAAGATAAGCTTAGTAAAAAAAAAAATAACATAGTCATGTGTGATTTTATTTCAATATGTATTTTTGCAAAATCATCATTTTACAATATTTATTGACGTATAAGCTTTACTTAAAGGTTGACTTAATTAGTTTGAGGTCCTCCTTCCACTTCTATACCAGCCACAATAAAAAGACATTTTCATCTTACCTTAACCATATTCTTAAGCAATAATCTCCCCGTATGATAAAAAAATTCTCATCGTTGCATGGTGCCAGACTGGTTGCACGTTTTAGTATTAGATGGGCCGTTTGTATAGGGATATTCTGTCAGATTGGTTAGAATTAGTAGTATTTTCATTCCCCCAAAGAAGAAAAAAAAATAGTAGTATCCCATATTTGCATTGCACATTGACACTAAAGAAGTGTAGACGTGTAGTTATATTAGGTGCGCCAGACTGGTTGCAGATTGTGATCCATAAAACATGCAGGTAATGACGGTATAATATCTCTATCAAAATCAACTTATTCTCGAATATAAAGTAGAAATCAGATAATTCAAAAAATGATGATATAGATGAAGTTCAATCTCATATTTTATGTATCATCTTCTAATGACTTACAAACTAGTGCTAGTTAATAAATAATGCTTGGATCCTCTAAAGTTCGAAAATAACTCTATAATGTAGAGTTTGAGCAATATCGATCATTGAATAAAAAATCAATAACTAATATATTATCTTTCCAAATCCCTTCCCTTTATTTTTTTCTCATTAAAATCCACCCCCTAATTTTCCCATTCCCACCAATATGTCATCCCATATCTCTATATATTATTGTTACTAAATATCTCCATTTTACTCTATATATGGAATAGGCTACTTGTTTAACTGCATTGAAAGTAATTTCTGACTGAACTATTTATAGTAAAAAAAATTGTACATCCGGGTGTACCGTGAGCATGGTACACCCAATGCTATTTTTATGCTCATTGTTCATTTAAAATCATCCAAATGAGCAAAATATAGTAAAGTGAGTTCCAAATGAGCAGAAATTAATCTTAGATATACCATGCACATGGTACACCCAGGTGTATGATAAATAAACTCCTATTTTTAGTCTATTATCATTTATAAAGTTTCATATAATGTAACAATTAGTTCCTTCTTTCTTTTTCTTTCTTAATCAACTCAAAGTACGGTCATTAACAAAAACTAAAGTTTTCTAATCTATTTGGTCGGTATGTCATAATCCCCTCTCATCCTGGAAGATCTCAATTCAATAAATTCTCTCCATGTGAATTGCCTCTTTTTTTGGTATGAAACTTGAAAGGTACTTTAAAAATCGAAGGTGCTTGAGACGAGCCTTTTCAGTGTATAACCAACCTAAATTAACATCTTCATACATTGTACTTTCTCCGTTTTTTTATAAGTGACACAGAGAAAGTGGGGGAATACCAAGGAGTCTAGAGAAAGAAAGTTAGGACCACTTATTTAACCAATCAAATTTGAATGTTGGATAAAGTAGGTAGGTGAAACAATTAAATGATGGCAAGAATGTAATAAATGAGAAGTATTCTTCACTACTTTGAGCTATGTGTCATTCATTGTGACATTTCCTTAAAAGGAAAACGTGTCACTTATTAAAAAACGGAGGAAGTATAATATAATCTAATGTTAATAATCAAAAAGTGAATTTCAGTAAACCTGACTTACTAAAATTTGCAGCAGAAAATTTAATATTTGTTATGGTTCGTTTGGCAAATTATAGGCTCAAAATTCAAATAGACAGCAGACAGCAGACAGCAGACAGCAGACAGCATACAGCATACAGCATACAATTTGGGCATCTCTATTCTCTTCAAGCTCAACATAGTCATCACTACAAAATTTTGCAGTCTTTAAACTGGTAAACTAATGATACAGTGATCGTTGAAAACATCAGTTATGATCATGTTTATCGTTTAATTTACATGTTAAACTTGCAAACTCCATACAATGTTCAGCACCGAAACCGACACAGTCAAAGATTTAAAAGGCTGCACAAGCTTAACTTCTACCCAAGTTACTCTTAATTTTTGAGAATGTGCCGGTTTCAGAGAAATATGTACTTTGAGTTCCACTGCCGAGATGATGTGCATGAGCCTGTGGATTTGAAAGTTCAATGCCCTGCAAAAAAAGGTGCAGAAGCTCAACATCAGCTGACTGACAAAAATTACAGCAATCTTAGAAGGCACCTGAAAATCATATCTCACAAGGTAACTTCAAATGAGTTGCCAAAGGGTTGAAATATAGAACTATTAAAATTCACAACAAAATGAGTTACACAATTCTGAAGACAAGCTGAAACTCAGTTGATAAACAATATTATCATAGCCTCCACCGAGAGAAGGTAAAAGTCCGTGATACAAGAATGTTCTATGTCAACAAGAGAAACAGACAATGAAGTGCAGAATACTGGCTCGCACAATTTATTGGTTGAAAATAAGCTAAAACCTACATATCACATCGACTTGATCCCTTTCCTTCTCAGTATATAACCCAAGGGTGTAGGTGGGTCAAGTGTCATGGTATGCGAGCATTATGATGGCAATTTCCAATCCTATTTTCCTAAATCAATATGATGCACCAAAAATAAGTCGGCTGAGAGGTGTGTAAGGTGACTAGGTGAGTGACTAAGATATCAGACAAGACATTGCCATTGCCATAATGATACAATGTCCAATCCTCAGTTAGCTGCACATCAGCTTAATTACACACAATCACCATCATACAGTCCAATCAGAATCTGAGCCCATATTATAAACAAAAATCGTAACACATTCTGAACATATTACATTAGGAACTGCTGAGTGGGACTTAGGTATCGATCACTGCTGAGATAAGACAAAGCAGTATCCAGAGGAAGTAAATTACATAATAGGACTTGCCAGCCAGACTTTATCAAGGGCCATAAGGGGTCCTAATACTGGCTCTTGAAAATGTACCCCCCCAAAAAAAAAAAAAAAGGAAAAAAAAAAGGAACAAGGAAAAGGCTCCAAAATGGTACATGGATAAGGTCATAGGAAGAGCTGCTAGTCAGGTAAATTACAGCTGAGACCGTGAGAGTGAGCGAAACACATATCTCCAAAATCAGCGGCCAACAAACCAATAGTCCTAAACCTCCCCAGCCAGTTGACTAAAAAGCTACACTTTGCATACCATGCATCCAACAGCATCAAGCTAGCAATGTTTTGTGAGTTCAAATAAGATATGATGATTACACTCAACCTCCTAAATAAGACTGACGATGTTCGAGTTTGTGGAGGTGCGTTATCATGCCAAACTAACTACCAAACAGCGTAAGCATGGTGATTCTCCTATACTAGGGGAAGCTCATGGCTCACCTCACTCCTATTACCCCTTTGCATTCCCAACATAAAATTCTCAGCCATGGAAAGGATAAAGCAATATAGAACTATTATTTACATTTCGATTCGCCACCAAATCTAAGGCCATTTAACACTCAATACGCATGAAGAATTAGGCCCTGTTCTGTTGGACTTATTCTGACTGAATTGAACTGAAATACAGTGTAAAAGTGAACCGCAGTGAGCTGAACAGAAATGAACTGAACTTAACTGAATTCAACCTAACTTAATTTAACTGAAAATAAGTCCAAAAGAACAGGGACTTAGTAGGAAAGAAATTTAGGCATCTCATGCATCAACTTAATAGAACTATAAGATACTCAGTACTTTGGCAAAAGGAAAATACTATCAGAAAATAGTGCAAAGGGTATTTACAATAAAACATTGACCCAAAAGAAGAGACTTAACCTAATATAAAACCAAAACTAATATCTAGAGACGTCAGCCTAAAAAATGCCCAAAGTCAAGGAATACAATAGATATCACATGAACCTATGGAAGAAGAGAGAGGTACCTAATATAAATCCAGACTAAGCAGCTAGAGACATCAACCAACAAATAGACAGAAGTCCAAAAAAAAAAAGAGAACGTTGGATGTCAGATGAACTTTTTGAAACTCATTGGATGTCAAACAAAGGAAACAGCTTTTCTACAGTTGGAACAGTGAAAGTTTAACTGGGCAAGACGAGAGAAAAGGACTCTTGGATAGTCTAGCACTGAGTAGTCCAAGTTCTGATATTTTCCCACCTTTTTAGATCAACAAGTCAAAAATATAACCAATTATTATAGCAAGTTTACAATCTTTCATGCCTAGAGAAGTTGTAATATGCCTAGTCACAAGAATACTTACAGCTATTGAGCACATCTAGGTGCTTTATAAACATAATATTGGCTTTACTTGCTACTCCCTCTGTCCCACAGCGACTTATATGGGTTTTAAAACAAATATATTAAGGAGTGTAACCAACTGGGATAAGAGAAAGAGAGTTGGGTGTCATTAACTACAGAGGACAATACAATGGGACAAACAAAGATAGAAAGAGCAATAGAGTGGGACAAAATAAAATAAATACTAAAATAATGATATAAATCAAGTAAACAGACAATGTGTGCAAACCTGCACAGGAGTAAATGCCAAACTCGAAGTTAACCCTGAGGTAGCGCCACTGCTTCCATAGCGCTTCTCCTTGAATCTGGAAACAACAAAGATAGATGTCATAAGAGGACTGGTCAACCTACCCAACACAAGAAAAGAGAACTAGAAAAAAACTTACTTCTTAGCAACTTTAGCTGCAAGCTTGCTCGGACCAGCGGACATGCGTAACTTCCCACTTCCAGCTTGACCAAGCATACCATATCCTTCTCCCAACCCATCACCTTAAAAAAAGATAAAGAAAATGAAAGACATGCTAAAACTCCAAGAAAAGAAACTACTCGACCACAATAGTAAGATCCTTGTTATAATTAAGTATTGAAGTTTTGAAATCTTAATTTCCACCAGCATAATGTGACAAGAACAACTCATTTCTATCATGAAGGCCTCATTACGATTGTGTAGATTTTAAAAAAAAAAAATAATAACAGTGCAGATGATCATCAGTATTCTTAATTAATAACTCCAAGAGTCCAAGGTTATTTAAAGTCTAAACAAGGATCCGAAGCATAAAGAATTTTAGACTTTGTTAAGCTAAAAAGAGAAACTTTACCTAAAGAACTCTCTTCTGGCACACCAAAACGCATCCTGTTAGCCAACTTCCTCATATCCGTGATGGCATATCTGCAAATGAACAGGGCAGGATTATAGTAAGCACATAATGAATGGGAAGGAAAAAACCCAAGCCCAGATACTTCAAACAGAAATGGCTCTACCTTTCCTTCATCTTCCTCAGCCTTCGCCCTCCTCTTTTCTTTTTTGGTTCTGAATCAGGCACAGGAAGAGGTTTTGGGATCTTAGGAGGTGGTGGCTCTTGCCATTTCTCGATCTTCTTGCGGATCTCATCACGTAATGTCCTTCCTGTCTTTCCAGTTGCATCTCCTCTTATAGAATCTACTCGCGCTGCAAGGGTTGACTTGGCAGCCAAAAGACGACATGCACGCATTTTCAAAGGAGGAGGCGTGCTTTGAAATATCTCTGTTTGCTCAATATAGCCAACACGAAATTGAGACGTTGCAGTTGAAAATCCCGCCAAATTCTTCTTTTTCGCCCCAAGAAGCTGAACATTACAAGCTGGCATCTTAGCTAATGCGGTCAAACCTCCAGCAGTCCCCATAAGTTTTGCTGCAACTGCACTTCCAACAATAGCTGAAAGATTGGGTGCAATATATATCATTCTGCTTTCCACAAAGTCAAGGACATTCTTCCTTGCTGAATCAAGTTCAATTGCACGATCACAAGCCTCAATAGTCTTCTGTAAAACATCCTCTGGGAGTGGCTTACCACTGGTGGTTGAAGCAGTGACTGAAACTACCATAATAATAGCAGAAGGCAGAAGCCCTTCCAGATCCACTAGGGTCAAGTCCACTTCATTACCAATCTTCTTGACAACACGAGCGTAGTCAATAGGGTGATGAACAAGAGATTCAAGCTCCGGAAATTTTAGACGGTACTTATCACGAATGAAATTGTGGATAATAATAATCTCATTTTCAATATCCACTGATAATGCATTACAGTCAACAATCAACTGATATTCAGGATCATCTTCCAAAACTATTCCGTGATCAGGAATCTCCGAGCCTTTTTCCAATGCATCTTCAACTTTCTGCCAGTAAAAGAGCTTATTATCCATGACTGTATAACTAATAAGTAAGAAAGACTCAGAAAGTCATTCATTCAAACATCCCATCTTAAAATAAGCAGTGAAACAAAATTAGCAGCACCCAGTCCATAGAACAAATGACAGACAGAGAATAAGCAGTGAAACAAACTAAGCAGATGATGCACCTAAAAAAGAGAGAAAGAGATGGGAAGCCTCGGCAGTTGGCAAAAATTAGAAGCACAGACTTAAAGTCATGCAGATGAAGCTAAATCTATCTTTCAGAATAGGACAAAGGACTCAGGCAATCCATCTTGAAAACACAAATGCCAATCATACATAACTGCTGACAATTGCAAAAATCATAGAAGCTAAGAACAACAGTAAACATAACAGTGTCTCAGGAAATCTTACAGTATCCCAATAGGCCCAAGACTCAAAAGTAAGCATGTAATGTTTATGACCTAACCTGCATTATGTCACCATAACGTTGTGATTTTTGTAGTTTCGAGACATTATCAAGATCATCATAATTCAAGGAGTCTATGTCAGCCAACTCTCCATCAATATCCTCCTCCATGTTCTCCCCATCAGCATCTTCTTCCACCTACAAAAGAAACAAACAGAAAACAAATTGGATACATGCCAAGTGCTAATGTACTTCTCCTTGCAACAACTCTCATTGCCACCTTCACATTGTATTCCAATAAATTATGCTTTCATAACCAATCAACTACAAACACTTGACATAAAAAGCTCAAACATAGATAATTGTAAAATAAGAGTAAAGCTAAAAGTCATGAACTCACCACAATATCAGCTTCATTGTCCGATAACTCATCAAGATCAGCCAAAAATGAATCGGCAAGAGTTGCCTGGAACAAAAGTTAAAGTATACTCAGCCAATATGCAAAGAGGAAATATGACTTATGCAGTTGATAAACATGAGAACAGAACCAAGCATAGAAGATTTTATGTATTTTTTAAGCTCCCACTAGATATTTCCTACCCAAGTATCTCAAACAGAAAACAGCCTCAGAAACTTTTGGCACTACTCTAATTCCAAACATTTAAAAGTTCTATTTCCAATCTCACCGGCACAAGAAAACTCCCTCAACCCCCACCACACCCTAGAAACAAAGAAAGCCACCAACAATAACCAATAACGATCATGATGATTCTATAGGTGATATTTTATAATATTGATGATACGTAGTATGCTAAGCAAGTCAACATCCTAAACTATCACCGAAGAACCCCACTACACCTCCAGCATGTCCGCTGTCCAGACCCACAAAGTAAGCCGAATAACACAAACTCATGAAATCAAACACTTAAGTACACGAGAGATGTTGATGCAAACCATATCAGCCAATCAATTCACCGGCTAGGGTTCTGTCAAATAGCCACTAACCAATCTTTGATCTTAAAACCATCGATTATAGATATATATACCTTTCAATTATAATGATCATTGAGAAATAACATCACGTCGACCGGTGCCATTTAAACATTCACACCTAAATTCAAGCTATTCTTATTAGAATAAATTTCTGAAGTACATGATAGAACAATACAAAGTAACGACTTTCGTATTATGCAATTCTACGCAAAATTTAGTAAATCTTTTAATTACTACGACCTCCTTCTACTTATTACTATTTCTCATTGCCTACAACACCTCTTTAAAACACAAAAAAAGCTATAAGTTCAAACAAAGAAGCATAATAAACATATTAAAATGAACAATAGATGATTATAGATTATAAATTAGGTTTCTCAATGATGAAACCAACACTAATGTGGCCAAATTAATGTCTTTATAACAGAGAATTATACAAATTCATATCTAAATCACGCAAAAAATAAACACTATAACTATTGAACTTGTATAATTCAATTTCAAAGCAAGCAAATTAGAAAACAAAGAAAAGCACAAAATTTACCATTGTGATTTAGCTTGGCCAAACTAGCAAGTGATTCAACGCCTGGAACTGCGATTATACTTGAAACCCTAATTCGCACATATAGCGCACAAAATTAGAATTGAACTTTTCAAACTGTAAAAAAAAAGTGAGGATAAAATCGACATGCATAAATAAGAAGGGAAATACTTGTAAATTTGGCATCAACCTTACTTCGGTGATGGTATAGTGAAACTTAACGCTGACGCGGCTATTGGCGAGGGCTGGGTGAGTGGGTGGGTATGGGTGTTGGTTAATTTCAAGGTTAACTACATAATTTCAAAATGAGAACACAGGGTTAATTTAAGCATTATGTCTAGTGCTATGCACGAGTCAGGTTGGTGCCAAGACGTGGACTGGATCGTACTTAGAGGGCAAAGATGGCAAAGAAGTGTGAGTTTGAGAGTTGTGAATTGCAAAAGAGGGCCCTTTTGTACAAGACATGGATTGAACCGTACTTGGACCCCTCTTTTGAAATTTTGGCATGATACAGGCTCGATAGTTTTTTCTTGGCCCAAACTAATGTGGCACGAGGCTCGTTGGCCCGTCATGTGGGACGACTTGACTTGGCACGCCCGACTCGTGCACAACTCTAGTCTAGGAAAAATGCTTAAATTAACCTTGTGTTTTCATTTTGAAATTATGTAAGTAACCTTGAAGTCTCAAGTTACATTTTCTTCTTAAATTTTGACCTTAATAACATATTTTATCACCATTCATGATTATCCTCCCAAGCTTCTTAGTAACAAAAAAAACTAATACACATACGAGATGAACTCATTAAATATAACATTCAAATACATCAAGTCTTTTGGATGTTATGTTATAACGCCTATCTATATTTGTACAAAGCATATTTTAAAAAAAAAGACACAAGTGTTTACCTTGAGGATAATTTCTCACTTAATCACGCAAAATATGAACAAAACAAGGACATCCGAGCATTTGCAAATGCCTATAGTTATCAATTAGAGCCCTAATTTTGAAAAGGAAAACTTGTTAACTTACTCCCTTTTATTTCTTTTCATGTCATACACAAAATCTAGTGAGGGGTGGATTATAGTATTGTTTTTTAACTAAGGGAGTTATATACACCGCATCTATGTGTATACCTGTTTATTGACAGGGTCGTGGTGGGTCAATAGCAGGTGGGCCATTAGTTGGTCACTTTTTGCAGGCTAATAGCTTGTTAAACCATTCGGTTTGTGAGCCAATATCAATCTACAAATAGGAAGGATCGTAAAAGAGTTGGATATATAAGATAGGATATATAGAAATAGACATAGTTAAGAGCTCAACCATACATAAATGTTTATAATTTTTTTTTTGGAAAATATTTGGCCTATGATCTCTCTTTTTTTTTTTTTTTTTTTTTTTTTGATAAGGAGAACAAGCTTAGACTAACACCCTAGTCGGGGGGCCAGCCTAGAACATCCTTTCGGATGATAAGGGAGAAATCCATACAATAAGGAGGAAACCAATATAACATGGAAGGATAGTCATGCGCCTTCCTAGCCATGAAATCAGCAGCCTTGTTAGCCTCGCGAAAACAGTGACGAAACTCGCACGTCTGAAACCGAAGAGTATTTACACCTGCATCTGCTCGAGCAATGACCCCTTGTATAGGATTATTGAGAAACAAAATATTTTGTGGTTTGAGACATCCACTCATGCAGTAGCGACGCGACTAGTTTTCGTCTTTTGATTTTGCTTCCACGGGCCATCCACTTGAATAGTTTTGGTATTCATTGTTTTACTATAGCATGTCTTCCTATTTCTAATTAATCGATCAACTTGCTACCGGCCATTGTTTTTTGTTTCGATAACTTTCATTTTTGCAAAAAAAAAATCGGCATATTGTACTATATATTATGAGAACCAATCCTACTACTTTTGGTCCTGGAGTTCCCACACTTTAGAATAAACTTGGGGCGTGTCGCTCAAATTATTGGTCCTGTACTGGACGTAGCTTTTCCTCCATGCAAGTGCCATATATTTACAACAACCTTTTTTTGAATAGGGGAGGGATGATATCATTAATCATAAAACATTGAAGGAGTACAACCAACCCATACATAACCTCGAAAAACAATACAAGTATTATAAACCCGAGACATATTAGCTCCATCGAAGAACTCGCTCCGATACCCCGTAATTAGATGTCTTTAACACATCCACCTCATCAGAGATCCATTTTGGTATAGTCTTCAGATTGAGAATACATGACTGGTTCCCGAGAACAGCATCCCTAGAATTAGACACAACAAACAGACCCAAAACTAAAACTAACAAACCCACCAAGGAGGGGGTACTAACACATACAAAAGCCATCACAAAGATGGGACTTATTGAAAAAAGACTAAAAAACAAACAAAGACAACCTGAACCGACTACTATCTCCGCCACACAAAACAACATCTGCTTCGCTTCCTGTCAAGGTGACGCCACTTTCTTCCACTTGGCACTGGTAATGGCTTCCATGCGACAATGAAGCACCCACTGACTGCTCAGGCGACAATGAAACACAAAATAAACAACTCAAAAACGAAACACGGGAAGGGGGAGGGGAGACTCTAAAACTGACCCTAAAACTAAAAGGCAACGAGGTTAGGCTCGCCGGCGACGAGGCTGAGAGGTCAGACACCGGCGAGCCTAAAAAGGTTGGCGGCGGGGGTTGTGTTTAAGGGTTAGGGTTGGGGGAAAACTTTAGAGAGATATTTACAACAACCTAAATAATTTAAAAGTCGAAAATATCAAGTTTCCTAAATAACTAAGATATTGAAGTTAAAATCACAACAATAATAAAATCTTTTAACTAAATTAAGATACTAGCATATTGAAAATAAATCAAAACGTATCCTTTTCACACATAAACTACTAGCATGAGCAATGATATTCCCATACCCGGTATGGGCCAATACCATGGCAATTATGTAATTTTTATGACAAAAGTAATATTAAAAAATTATAATTTTTTTTTCATATTTTTTTTTTGGGGGCTTGTTAGTTGAAATCTTATATCATATCTTAACACTATCTTATCATATCAGTTAGCTACTAAATCATATCTGGGCAACATCGAATCATATCAAGTAAATGGTATGGGAAAAGTTGTCCCATACCGGGTATGGGAGTATACTTTCTCCTACTAGCATGGCCAGTCCTTGACCATATATCATAGGCATGAGGAGATATGTAATATAAACCTATTATAAAATTGAGGAGAGAGGGAAAAAGTGTAAAAAGAGTGATGGATTAGGCATGGTAACAGACCAAATTGTAGATAGCAAGGGTGGAGTGTATAGTTATAGAGGAATAATAAGATAGCATGGAGTGTATGAAGGAGAATATAACGTCAAAAAAATTTATCGGGCAACCATTATGAGTTGGGAAAAGCCATAGTAAAGTGGTAAAGATAAAAAATACTAAAATAATAGACGATCATTTATTTTTGGGCAACCATTAGTATGCTTCTTAAGGGTGTGTTCTCCACCTTAAGAATATAAGTTTCAAGTCTGATCGAGTCTAATCAAGGTTGATCAAGTCTAATTAGATTTGAACATAACAGGTCTAATGATGCCTAATAAGTTTAGTTCATATAAATTTAGGTGAATAAAACTCACCCTAAATAAAACCAATCCATAACATTACCCACAACCTTAAATTGTAAAATAATCGAGACCCCTAGTTTAGGCCCCTGTTTTTAGGCGATAGTTTCGGCTCAATTTAATTCGGTTCAACTAGTTTTTGCTCACACTTTTAGTTCAGTAAAAAAAAACAAGGTCTCAATTATTCTCGTGTCACAACTATATCATTATTTGTGTTATTTTGTAACTTATACTAATAAAAAATTATGGGTTACAAAACCAAAGTACACAACTTTTGGCAAAGTAAAAAATCATAGGATACTCAAACACTTTCCTCCAATCCTCTCTTATAAAAAATGTCAAAAGTAGAACCCCCAAAAAAAAAAAAGCATAGCATAAAGTAAAGTACTACTGTAACATATTCCCATATGATATTCCAATTCTCCAACCCAATTGAGAGCCTTATCATTTTAAAATCATATGCACACACACACACCTTTAGCTTTTTGACAACAAAAATTTAAAGTCAAAAATTCCAACATTATTTTATACTCCATAAAAATCTTCTATAGTATTAGTAGTTAGTACCCTTCTTCTTTAGGTAATTAGCAAATTTGTCTGCTATCACACCAAATTTTTTCTTTACCCCTTACATACCTAATATAAATTACTAGTCTGCGTTTCTTCAAGGGTTTTACAAGAGAAAGAAGAAAAATAATTAGGGGTTTGAGGAAAAAAAAGGGTTCCTAAAAAAAAGAGGGTATTTTTATTAGTATAAATTGATGGCTGCTGAAGAAGGAATTATTTCTGGTACAGATTTACCAGTGAAAAGACCAAGAGAAGAAGAAAATATGAGTGAAAATAATAATGTTAATGGAGTTTCAATGGAAACTGAAGATAAACCCAATTCTATGTCTTCTATTATCCCGGGCTGGTTCTCTGAAATCAGCCCAATGTGGCCCGGTTAGTTTTTTTTTTTCTTATATAAATCTCATTTTTTGAATTAATTTGTTAAAAAGGATGATTTTTTTCTTGGGTTTTTTTGATTTTAATTGTTTTAATGACAATTTTCTGAGTATTATTATTTTTTTGTTGGGTTTTTTGTGTGCTTCTGTCTGCCTTTTTTGTTGATTTTTTAATTGATTATAAATTAGTAAAGTTTGTTGCTTGATTTTAATTGATTGAATGCCAATTTTTGAGTATTATTATATGTTTTTGTTGGGTTTTTTGTGTGCTTCTGTCTGCCTTTTTTGCTGATTAAATGATTGATTATAAATTATTAAAGTTTATTGCTTGATTTTTAGTGTGAAATAAAATATATTAATTTGGGTAATTTTCTGGGCGAGGTGTTTTTGAACAAATCTGGGTTGTCAATGATTGTTAATAAAGACTTTTTTTTCTGCACTTCTGTTAAAATGTTTTGTTTAACTGTTGGTAATCATTGTTTCATGTGTATTGGTTGTTCACTGGTCTTTCTTTAAATCTTTGATGAAGTTACCTTCACGCCAAAATAATATTAAGCTACATGGTGCTAATTATTTTGCCATCATATCACATGTTTAAAGCACATATACTAATAATTTCACTTTTTTCTCTTCACATATGGTTTGATTACTGGTGTGTCTCTCAAACCTGGCAACCTCAATTTGTAAAAATAAAGCTATGTTCTTTGCTATGTTTCTTATGTTGTGGTTGAATGAGTTTGCTTACATAAGTACATTCATGGATCTGATTTCTTTTGTTGTTTATTGGGTCGCGAAATGCGGTGTTTTGTGATGAAGTTTCTTGGTCAATATAAGATTTATAAGAGTTTCTTAGTCAATTAGCCCAAGTTTCCACTTGGGTAAGTATCTAAATTTGTTTATCTTGCGTATTATCTTAGACATATATGCTTTATTTATATTAGTGGTTGCCCTTTGGTCATTGCATAATCATCTTTGTTAGTGCAATTGATATAATGACCTTTATAATTGCAACTTGTGAGACATCATAACTTCTGTGTAGCAGCTCATAGTCATAACATTACGCTCTTTATTGCTTTGTAGCCAGTTAGTCTTTAGAGCACAGAGGGCACTGGAAGAGGATGCCTACACCATAACTTATTGAAAGAGCAAAAGTAGCAGGCTCCTAGAACTTGGTAAAGAGCTTCTAGTTGCCGCAAACTTGATCTTGGCAATAACTATTAGTTGCCGTCAAAACAAGTACTTATTAACACTATATGTCACTAATATAACAATCATAGAGATTTGAATGGATGTCATGGTCTAGGACTTTATTGCTTAATTTAGTGTTTCATTCACTGTATTTTGAAGTAATTGTTTAGTTTTAGGTGAAAAGGTGTCTGAAAGCCGGTTGTGTGGACAAATGGAGTTGAGGTAATAAAGTTTAGTCCTGCAAATTAGTACTTCATTTAGTTCCCAAATAAAGTGATTGATGGAGACAAACTAACTAATTGTGCTGTTTCATGCTATTCCTTCAAGCTTGTTTCTCCTGACATTAACTTCTCGAACCTGACAATATCTTCCCTACTTCATTCGTTGAATTATTTTGGCATCGCTATATTTTGTCTACTGTAGGTCGGTCATAAATATATTTGGTGATGAACCTTTGTAATTTGAAACAGGTGAAGCGCATTCACTAAAAGTGGAGAAAATTCTGTTTCAGGGCAAGTCAAAGTACCAGGATGTCATAGTCTTTCAGGTATTTTAAGTATATGAATTCATTTAAGGGCCAAATCTAGTAAATTTTGTTGATTGACTGACGTGTGTGTGTGTGTGTGTGTGTGATATTGCAGTCCTCAACATATGGGAAAGTTCTTGTTTTAGATGGGGTAATTCAGCTCACTGAGAGAGATGAGTGTGCATACCAAGAGATGATCACTCACCTTCCGCTTTGCTCTATTCCAAACCCCAAAAAGGTCAGTTTCTTTCTCACTACTCCCCTTGTCCTGAAGAAGGAATCCTAATTGTGTTCATCTTCATTGTTTTTCAGTCTAGTTTATCTTCTTTAACTGATGGATCTTATCTTCTAATCAAGACATCAATGGTAGACCAATTTGTTTCTGACACCGAAACTAAAGAACAACTTTTCCCTATCTGTGAGTTGTAGGCATAGAAAAAGGCATATAGAAAAGAAATATGCTGTAACTTTTCCAGTTCATTTGTTTTTGTTAGATTTCTGAAAAGGCCTTTTACTTCATCTTTTTCCTTTATTCCTTATGCCTTATCTCATGGAAAGAAGTTGAATGATTCTTTCAATAATTTAGGTGATTTTGGGGGATAGTTAATGCTTCTGCTCCAGTCCTCTCTTTGCTGTCTTACTCTTGCCGTGCACGGGGTGTAAAAGTCCTTGACTAAAATTTGTGGGAAACTAGAATGTGGCATAGGCAAGGAGTTCCTACTCCCGTGACATTAGATGTCTTATTTGTTTACTTCAATATCTATGATTTAGTAGACTACAGCCTTTTAGTACTTGGTCAGCGGCCAGCCGACCATGGCATGATTGCATTTAGTTGGTCTTTTTGTTAGTTGACTCAAGGATCAATCGGGAGGCTGCTTGATGACTTGTCAATTTCCCTACGTTGGAAGACCTATGGAGGCTGGCATACTGTTTTCCCTTTCTAATGAAATTGGTCGTATTATATTGATTATGTGTTTATCTTGTAGGTTTTGGTCATTGGAGGAGGAGATGGAGGTGTCCTGCGTGAAGTAGCTCGCCATTCATCAGTTGAGCATATAGACATTTGCGAAATTGATGAGATGGTAGTGACGGTGAGTAGTTGAGCCTGATACACTTCTAACGTCTTTTCTTTTTCTTTAAAGAAACTTGAATTTCTTGCATTTAGTAATTGTGCAATGAGATTCTGCATATCCCTATTCATTTGTTACTGATTTTCTAAATCTTTGTAAAATAGATGGCATCATTTTGAACTGTATACTGATTTATGGGCTTGCTTTATTCCGAGAGATTGACTTTCTAACTTAAAACCTCCAGGTTTCTAAGGACTATTTCCCTGAGGTAGCTGTTGGATATGATGATTCTCGAGTGAAATTGCATATTGGTGATGGTATGAGACTTTACTTTCTTCGTCTCCTTTCCATCCCGTCTATAATAATTCTCTCCCTTTTTTTGGGGAGGGGTACTTCTGTCAAATTTTTCTTTTTGTCACCACAAATTTAACCCCCGGATTCCGCAAATGTTATTGACTTACGAGGTTCATGATATTCAGGAGTTGCATTCTTGAAGGAGGCTCAAGAGGGGACTTATGATGCGATCATTGTTGATTCATCTGATCCTATAGGTGATCTTTTATTTCTTCCACAGATGGAGAATTGGAGATGTGTATTAGCGTTTGTTTCAATTATTAAATCTCGCTTCTGATGTTGACCAGGTCCAGCTAAAGAGCTCTTTGAGAAGCCATTTTTCCAGTCAATTGCAAGAGCACTCCGACCAGGTGGTGTCGTGTGCACTCAGGCTGAAAGTATATGGTTGCACATGCATATTATTGAGGATATTGTTTCAAACTGCCGTGAGATTTTCAAGGGCTCCGTCAACTATGCATGGACTACGGTTCCTACATACCCCAGGCATGTTCTCTTACCCCTCGCTTCTTTTTCTTTCACACAAACATATGGAGACTGGAGTAGTTAGTTGTACTTGTGTGAAAATTGGAAATGTAATATTGACTTTTGAGGCTAGTTTACTTGAATCCAGTGTATGATATTATGTGTGCTTTTTCCTTCGAGTTATTACCAGTTATATAACATTATTCAGTAGAACGTGTTTTCAAATCTAACATAACATGAGCTGTTCTTTTCAAATTTCAGTGGTGTGATTGGCTTCATGCTCTGTTCTACTGAGGGGCCACAAGTTGATTTTAAGCACCCAGTGAACCCTATTGATAAAATCGAGAACACTGAAAATGAGACTCGGCCATTGAAATTCTACAACTCCGAGGTAAGTTTTCTCCCGTTCTTTTATCCTCCACACAACCATAAGACTTTATCTCATTCATTATTCAAAACTCACTTATTCTTGCTCGTTTGCAGCTACATTCTGCCGCTTTCTGCTTGCCCTCCTTCGCTAAGAGGGTCATTGAATCAAAAGCCAAGTAATCTTGGTTGGCTGTGAAGACCGCGTTTGCAGCTTGAGGAGATTTTATTTGGGTTGAGCAGAGAATAAGTCAGCCTATATTGAACATTCGAAGCAGATAAGCTTTCAAGTCCCCCCGAGAGATGCAGTATGATAGCATATTACTTGAAATTTCTTTCCCTTTAAACAAACTTGAGAGGTTTCATGGGAACCAATTTGTTAGCTTGTTTCACTTGTAGTTTTGTGATGATAAAGGATGTCATGAAGTTTTGATTCTCATGTTCTAATGAAGATCTTGCTATATTAGTATTTCCTCTTAAATGGGTTGTGATCAGCTATTTTAGTTACTCCATATTATCCTTTCACTGGTTTCTTTTATTACGGAATTTAGCCTTTTATTTATTTACATAAATCTCATAATACCCTTACCAGTATTTGAAAAATATACAAAAAAAATTCTGAAATTAAAATTGTAGACAACTCGCAATAGTATAAGATAATCCTTAATTACCTGATTCAATATGTTCTTATATTTTCTTCATTCTAAGATAAATGGAACGCTTATCATCTTAGGCTATTTTAAAATAAATGAAACTTTACTTTATTTGACATTTAGTTTTTCCCATCTTTCATTTCATCATGTGGGTCCCTTTTTTTTTTTTTTTTTTTTCTCACATATAGCTATCCTGTCTTCCATCCTTGTGCCTCTCTCCTATGTTTCGTTTCTTTTAGAATGGATAAAGTACTTTGCCTGATTTGAGGAGTTAAATTTCATGATTCATATGACTTGTGTTCTTGCATGGGATACACGTAGAAACTCACAATCATTTCGATAAAATATATAGAACGGCTGAAAATTTTGATAGAATTGTAAAACACTGGCTATATTATTGAGAAATGCACTCTTTCTAGTTTTTTTTCTCTTTCTGATGGAGTTAGGAAGTACTTCCTCCGTTTAGAAATAGTTGTACCATTTGCATAGTGTTTACTATTCACATGTTACACCTTAATTGTCTATGGTGATTTATATTTTAGAAAAAATACAGTCATAAGGGATCTTGTTAGTATAAAACTCACATTGCAGTAAAACAATAAGATGCTGTAATATGTCAGATGGATTTACTCTTTTCTTTCACCCTCAATTTGGGCTGCAAAGAAGATATTTACACTATGAAAACCAAATCTCTGGATACATTGCCAAGCTGAAAACTACTTGAAAGAAGTTCCTGCAAATGATCTATTCACATTTCATGTAAGGAGGACTACTTTGAGATCGTGATTCCATGTCGTTTCTGGTTTCAGCGGCATGGCAATGAACAGGGCAACCATCTGAAATAAAGAAATCATATTCCATCATCAATAAGACAGAGAAACAGAGAGAGATAGGGGAGGGTGAGAAAGCGAGAGATACCATCGAAAAGGCTGCACAAACCAAGCTGAAGCCTTTGCAGTCGAATGGTGCATTGTTTGATAGAAACCACTCTGGAGGCGTCAAAGTAGGCGAATGTATTAATTAACAAGTCTGCTGTTGGATTAATTTGTGACTAAATATGTGGCGAAAACACAAGCTTACGAGTTAATGGTGTCATAACAAGCGGTGATATGAAACCCGCTATTGAGTCCACTGCAGCAAGGAATCCTTGTACTCTTCCCTGCAGTTATTCATGTATATTGTCAGACATTTGGTCACAATAAGGAAGTTGGTAATAGAAGTGTTGAAAATAAAGAATTTAGTGACCTGCTCATTTGAACTTGATGCTCTTGATATAATTGCGCAAATCTGAAGATCGTAAGACCAGAATACATATAGCAGAACAAACAAACATCAATGCTGTGAAGCACAAGAAGATTTCTCTACAGATTATACACATGAAAGTAGTAGCTTACTGAAGGTTTGACAAATCCATATGCTAGCCCAAGTGACACACTAATGTATGGCAGCTGCAAAACAGGAAAGATAACAGAAGATTTTACAAATTTGAAGCAAATAATCAAGTAATGTGACCATAGAAACTTCCTAAGCAAAAATAGTTAGTTATTGTAATACAGACCCAAGTTTCCCATGCCATGCTGTAGAAAAATGCCTGAGATTCAGAGACACAAATTGAGATCATGAGATCATTCAAAAAATGTAATAGTAACGGGGAAAAAACTGTGGACAAAGATCGAGCTTGGGAAATTTACATAGGTCAGTGATGCAAGTAGACCCATGGATAATATGGCCTTCTCCCCAGTTAACGCATTGATTACAGGTACAATCAACATCTGAAGCCAAAGACAAACAAAATGCGGTATATCAGCAGCTTATTTTAGATACGGATTCGAGGAAGATGGAATTAGTAGATTAATTCAAGGATTGAAAGAAAAAGAATCAGTTTAGAGCTTCACTCATTCATTTTCTAAGTTTAGAGCTTCACTCATTCATTTTCTACATATTACATACATTCCGATGACAGCACCCTTGTAAGATAACAACAAAGAGTTCTGTTGCATTTGCTTCCAAGGCGATCATGAAAGATGTCATTTGATGACACATCAGAAAAGGAAAAAAACACAGTAAGAGCAATCTTTCAACAAAAACTTCTTGATTCTATTGATTTTTTGCTTCACAAAATAGGAGCCAGTGTGTTGGGGAGATCTTTATTTTCTTTCTGATTAACCAATACTCTGAGTATACAAGTTTCACTTCTTTTATGCATTGCAGACAATTTATATATATGTCAGGCCGATCTTCTTTCATCGGTAAAACTATAACTAATTCCATAAACAATGGGAAGTTCTGGCCAATGCATTTTATATGAATGTTAAAGAATATAGAGGAAACTGCAGTTAAATAAAACAATTAAAGCTTCAGAGTGAAAAGAGTAAAAGCGGTACCTGTGAGAAAACTGATCCGATTTGTACAATCATTACCGTTGCTGAGATATTACCTTCATTCATATTCAAGGCATCCTTCATATAGAACTGCAAATGAGGTTATTTAAAAGTCAAATCTTTTCTCATAATACTCTTAAGCATCACAATAGAACATGAAAGCTATTTGAGTTTAAGAGAAAAGAAGCTACTTTTAGTGCTCTAGCAAAACAAACACATGTCCAGTCCTGTCCCGTCCATGTACACTTCAAGCTAAAACTTTTAATTTCTGATTGAAAGTTTGTTATACTGCGGGAAGTGCCTGTATATCTCAAAATAAGTGATCATTTGATTTCCTAAGATTCCATACTATTTTACCATATCCAGCACTCCATTTCCATTTAAAGTCACATTTCCCTAATATATATACAAATAATCGATTTGGGACTCTTAAAGTCGGAGGGGAGGAGTATTATCTTAATGCACATATCATAGAGATGTAAAGAAACAATTAAAGCAAACATTATCTGTTCAATGAAATACTTAACAGCAAAATTCTATAACATGACAGCTACCTTTGCCACCATAGGCACATACCAGAAGAACACTGCTGATGCCACACATTCCGAACTCATAGAAAAAAGAAACCAGATAGATCCCCCTGAGTGTAGGTCTGGAACAAAAAGAACATCATTGATCAAATTGTTCTAGAAAATAAATGGTTAAGAAATGTTGAGTAATAACCTTTAATCTATAATGACAAGATATAACTTCTATAAATATTCAGATAACCATCTTATAAAATCCACATACTTGGTAAAGATTACAGTTGCGCCATATCTGATAGAACTATATCGCTCTCTGATGGGCTTAAAAAGGATGGACCAGAGTGACTGCTTTGTCATAGGTGCTCGTCTCGCAGTCTCAGCCACAAACAGTTGTATAAAGAGAGGGCACATGAGCAAGAGAGGGATTGACAACTGGCAATGTAAAACTATCAGTAAAACTACAATGATGATGAGATAACTATGACTCTGAGTCTGAGAAACGCTAGGGTAAGAACATGCCTCAAAAATGTACTTTCCCGGAACAAACCTCGCTAGCAAAGTCCCCAAGACATGTGAAGCTGATATTACACCTGTGATCCAACTGAACGCTGCAACTCTTTTATCATCCTCAACTACATCTGCCTATCAGAGAAAGTGATTTTATTCCTAATAATTGCCAATTACAATTTCCGACCTCATAAGTTGAAAGATATCTTACCGCATAGGCAATAGCAATGCAGAAAACGCTCCTGAGACTTAGAATGTAGGAAAGACAACGAAGAGCGAAGTATGCATTAATGAATGCCCTTGAATTGCTAATGGCAAGAAGAACTGCACAGAAAAAAGGGGGAGAAATATTGAACATCGACTAAAATCGTAAGCAGCACAAAGAGACATGGGAGGGGAAATAAAAGAGTGAGATATGAACAAAAGTACATACCAACAGGGAAAATGGAAGTAGAAATTGTCAAAAGGAGAAGTGGTTTCCTTCCATACTCATCTGAAAGTTCACCCAAGAGCGGAAGTACGGGAATCATTAGAAGCCCAGCAATCTGCAAAGTGAAAAAATATGTTAAAACGTAGGAAATCCATTGCTATAGAAACAATCTGAACATTGCGAAATAATATAATCTTCCATGTGCTACGAACCACAAGTAAAATCTTAAAAGACGAAATAGAGGAGGGGAGTAATTGACTTATCATCCAGTACTCATAACTCAGGTTACACAAAGATAAAGGAACTATTCTATGAAAGCATTCACAGAACATATATATTGAAAGATCACGATGTTGGAGTACTCATCCTCATTATGTCAATCATGCACATAAGAGCTAGGTATTGCATAAACTCTACCCTCAAAACAAACATCAAGAAAAGATAGTCAACAGAAAGAGATTAGCATCATAAAAGGAGGAAAGCAATGAGAGAGGATTACAGTTTGTTGAAGATTATTCAGGTGAAGCGCATCAGAGCAGGTAGTCTCTCCAGGACACAAAGCACTACTGATCACTTCCATCAGATATGGACTGGACATTTCATGAGCAATTCCATGCAAAAACAATGGCACAAGCAAATTTGACAAAAGCCTTATATTTCGGAACATAATTAAATCCCTCATGCTTTGCAAACTTTCAATCAATTTTGTTGCCATTTATCTCTTTGCTTGCACAGAATTCAGATCTTACAACAAGAATCATTTCTTAGGTAATGTGGAGAAGAGGATGCATGTTGGGCACAAACATAGAGATATAGAACCACACATTAGAGTTCTTAGTCTGATTGATTCAAACATAAAGATAAAATAGTACCGCCTACACATGTTCATGGCTTGAAGTAATCAACTGGGTTGACATAGAAACTGTTTCTCCAATTAATTATACAAAAAAAGAATATTAAATCCTTAAAATGCCTAAACACTTTTATACTCTACTTTAGACAAACAACTAAGAAAAGGCAAAAAATGAGTAATAAAGTGTGTTCTTATTCGTTATGATCACTCCTAGAACAACCCTGCTAAATTCTCAGAGGGTTAGACCCTTAGAGGTAAGGTTAAGTATATCTCGACCGACCTAAACACCGTGAGCATTGAGCAACAACAACAAATGATGGTATTGTCATTTGAATGGTAAAGCAATTACCAAGTCTCATAATTATTTTCTACATTCTTTCACGAAATCGATAACGAAGATTAATACTCATAACATCTTTTTCATTTGCTCATTCTATTCCTTAGTCCCCATCAATATTGCAGGGATAAGACTTACTTACCATTCATTCAATTTATTTAAAAATATTTTGAATAAATACTACTATAATCATGAAAACTCTAATACTAAAAATTAAATAATAATACTTCCTCTGTTTTCTTTAAAGTGCAACACTTCCACTTTTGCACTATTCGTACACCTCACTTTGACCGTATTTTTTACTAATACATATTGTTGGATTTCTTTCAATGAATTTCTTCATAATATCATACATAGAGATATTAATGGTCAAAGTTGTGCATCGGCAAACATGAAAGTTGCACCTATTTAGAAACGGAGGTTAGTAATAAATAGCTATCTGGCAATTTCTCACGTAATGTCATTCCAAGTTATGCAAAACAGAAGCAAATTAACCCCATATAATTAGAACAAACACGTCCTAATGCAGTGACATTATTGACTGGTTCTTTTTGGTACAGATAAATTAATAAATAAAACAGAGGAATTTGCATAAAATAAACTTTTCTAAGGAATATGCTATCATAAATTCGAGCTGTAATAGACCAAGTAATTAGTTTTCAATTTACTCTGAAGATGACAATTAAAGGAAACTAACCCAGAATACATATGTAAGAATTGAACCTCAAAGACGTGGCCTCCACTGCATTGCACCAAATTAAAAGATGGGTTCTTTTAGTAAACATTGAAACTTAGCAAAGCCATGAAGAAAAACCAAATAAATTAGATGGAGAAGTTCAATACTATAAGAAGAAGATGAGTATAGTTTTGAGCAAAAAAAAAACTTACCCTTGATAAATGCAGGCCAAATTACGCCTTTGAAGTCCATAATGCTAAGACTAAAGAGACTGAGAGAGTAAGAGAAGTTAACCGTTGAGTTGGAGAAGACAACAAGAAAGAACAGTTTGACATTTCTGAAGCCGCTGGTTGGTAAACGTCTTGGGTTGGGTGGACCGGGTTCACAATAATTTTTCGTGCTGTTAAATTGACATCACATAAAAGTTGACTATATTAGAACAAAACCGACTATAGCATACGAAAACTGACTATATTAGAAAATTGACGATATCATACAAAAACTGTCTATATCAAATGAAAACTAACTATATCATATGGTTTTCGGTGCACAATAAGTCATTGTGAACTCAATCCATTCAAGTTTTTTTTAAAAAGAATTACTGGAATTTGAGATATACTTTGTCTCATAATATCGGCTACGTTGTCATGTTGCAAACAATATTTACCGCATTTCCTTTAATCAGGTAAGATAATTGCCCCAAGGGTCGATCCCTTCTACTTTACTAGCCTGCAGGGCATATCAATTCAAAAGTTAGGTACAAGATTTTGCAATTAACTCAAAAGAATATAGTCAATAGTCTCAAAGGCCCCCTATTACCAGTTACCATGATCTTAAAGAAATGAATTTAAAGAACACTTCTAACATAAACCATTATAAAAACTTGTAGCGCAATGGATTACCACAAAACGTAATCGTATTATGTAGATACGTAAAGATGTCTAACCAAATTTGTAAATTCATTTTTCTTTTGAGAAAAATATATCTTAAACCTACGTGGAGAATATTCTATGTATATTCTCTGTCAGTCTTAAAGCAAACTATGTGGTTATTGATGTTAACTTTTGAAAGCATCAAAAATTCAAAGTCATGTACTCACCTTAAAGCAACTTCGGCTAGTTTGCAGCTTATACAATTTTTTTTTTATAAAGATAGGATAACCCCCGGTAGAAAAAAGAATACTCATCTCGTTAATATTTTAGATTACGCAATAAAAATATCGTAAATCTTCACTGGTATATTAAACAACTACATGTGTATATATTATTAGGAATAATTCTGAAAATAGGATATCTCTTTCCGAAAAAGAACATCTCAATTTTTTTTTTTGACAATAAGTAAGAACAAGAAGTTATACAATAGCACCCTTTATAGCTCCTAGCGCTAATCCATGGGCTGTACTCACTAGGCCCCTATCCACTTTATCTATGCTAAACCATACAAACTTACGAAAACTATGACAAACATCCTTAACAATATTGTCTATTTCTAACGGTCCCACCATCTTTTTAACCGCACGAACTAAAATTGAGGAAACCATGCAAATGTAGAGACGATCAATCCGTTGGCTATAAGCAGCTCGAACTCCATGTAAAAGCGCATAAGCTTTGGATTGTAAGGATGAAGTGGCGCACACCCTGGCATTGCCTTGGAAGAGAGTATCCTGACCTCGCATAACCACCCAACCCACACCAGCGCAATGCATGCCGCTATTCCTTTTCCGACATGACCCATCCACCAGCAAGACACACATGTCCCCTCCAACTTTACCCGACGATTCTCTTCCATCCTTAACCTCCCTTTCAGCAGACACGTAGGGGCCGTAATCACTTGCCTTCCTCGTAAACCTCCTGAAATTGTTCCGAACACCCTTATCAATCTCCCTCATTATTTCATCAGGGCAAACCGTAGCCCTCCTAAATACAACCCTATTCCTGACAATCCAAATAGCCCACAATGTGGCAACAAACTGTACACTGGGTTGCATGTCTTCACTGTCCATCTTCCATAGATAGAGTAAGTAATCCCTTATCCACCATTCCACTTGAGTGCCATGCTGACTATCCACTCTAAGACCTAACCTTGAAGCCTACCATACTCTGCGCACTACCTTACAGTCACGAAACAGATTGCAAGCCGTTTCCTCCCAGCCTCCACACAAATAGCATTCTTTCTTAACTTGCATTTTCCTTTTCCTTAAATTCTCGTTCGTAGCCAAAGCTTTATTCAAAATTCTCCAAACAAAAATCTTCCATTTAGGAAAGATTTTCATGGACCAAAGCCTGCTCCATAATTTCTTCCTAAGCTCATCCTTGGCCATTTTACAGCCTCCTTCATTAAATAAGCATAAACAACCTTAAATTTCAACTTAGTATGTGTGGATTTGATGTTTATTATTTTCAAATTTGTGACAAATTGCAAATTAGCATACTTGTTTAATTTACCCCAAAATGAACTAACAGCTCCAGATATGTACTTTTGGAATATATTACACGCCGAGGATTTGTGCTTGTGGGCTGGGGTGAATATTGCAGACTAGCGGATCTGGTAGTCGACAATCTTTCCAACTTGTAAAGGTTGTCGCGACACCTATAGTAGGACAGACGACTTATCACGATACCCGTGGACCAATTTACAATATCTCCATCGCTGACGTTCGTCAATATATATGCACTAATGTTGAAGACCAAGAGTTCTACCAGTCGAAAAATGGCCCGTTTTTTAAACCCGTCTCGACATTAGCCTCTGATATAAGATCATCATACCCCCACACATAATCAAGGGAGCTGATGATCCTTAAAAATATACGAAAATTATGCTCCAAGCAAAGCAAATGCATTAGAACATTGCAAGCATGATACATCCCTAAAGCTTATCCTAAGCACCATAAAGATCTAGTCCAATAACAAAGATCCCGCCTTCTTATACTCGTATAGAGACTTCAAACTTCCAAATGCATTTAAGGCTTCTACAAAAGGTTTGCAACTAAGGCCCCGTTTTTTTGGACTGAGAGAAACTGAACTGAAATGAAGTGAAACTGAAACTGAACTGAGAGAAACTGAATTGCAGAGAGTAATGAACTGAACTGAACTGAACTGAAAATAAGTCCAAAAAAAAGGCCTAAATGTGCCTGTCATATTAGCAACCAGATGTACATATTCATCTCCTCATAGACATCGTATCTATTGCTCCTTTAGCCTAACATGGTCATTAAGAATTGGACTAAACCAAGAATGGTAACATCTCATTGTGTTTCTTTAACCCAATGTGTCATACGACACCTTGGCGCTCAAAACCTACCATGCACCACTTACCAGGTAAGGTTGTATACTTGAGGAAAATCCAAAAATCCCTTCATACCAATATAATTTTATTTTATATATGCGATCATGTCTAAAAATCCCCAAAAGAACGAAAGATAGTCCGGATTGACATTCACAACTCCATCAAATCTCGTATTAATTGGCAACCCATTTTACTTCATTCAACCCATTATAACCTAAATAACATGCATATATATGGGCAACGTGACTAGTTATCGAGGATATACACCCCCACATAGACGATAATAATGAATTTATATTAGAATTACCATCAATGAATCCAGTAATTAGAAATTTTAAATATTTGTTAATTGATTAGTGATAAAAGGTTAGTCTTCTCTCTTTTTATTAATGGATGGTTTTCCACTTATGTTTGGCGTTTGTCCTTAATTCTTTTTTTTTTTTTTTACACTTCCTAGATTTCTTCTAAATTATAGCCAAGTAAGTGAACATTTTCATAGAATGTAGAAATTTAACTACCAAAAAGATAATAAAACCTGAGAAAGCAAACTAGTAATTAATTTATCTACCAACAGTAAATATTGCAATAAATCTTAATTACAATTTACAACTCCATAGTAGTACCTGAGAATGAGATAACACTGACATGCATTCTTCAGAAGTTTATCTTTTAACAAAGATCATCAGTTTTCACTGCTTCACCAACCTCTTCATCCTTCTTTAACCACACTTGTGCTTTACAATCATAAAAATACAGCACAAGAGCAACCCACTTCACCAAACTCCCTAAGCAAACCAATGCAACAGTGACTACAATTCTAACACTTACATAATTACACATTCTAACAAGAACAAAGGGAATCCTCAGAGCAACACTATACACAAAGAAAATAAGCATCAATCGAAACCCGGTTTGCTTGCAATGCTTTCCATAGTAAGCCGATAACTCTAACGAATCGATCCCAGTTTCGCCTTCCAAAACAGAAATCACCATGCCCATGTTCCATGAAACACTCCAATCTAGATACTTGTTAAGCAAAGCTAAAAAAACCACTGCATGAAACCCTATTGACATGAAATTTATAATAAGTCCCTTTTGTGAGGTAGAATCATAGTCAAACCCATTAGTAACTATATAATGATTTACCACTGCCCAAATCAGACCAAAAAGTGTAGAAACAGAGAATAACTGCACCCAAAGACAGGTTTTAAAACAACCTTTCAACTTATTCTTCTGGCAAAAAGTCTTCTTTATGTTACCTGATTCCATGTTTCCTGTATATATCTTTGCTGCAATATTTATGATTATGGTTGAGCTAAAGAACTCAAGGAGAGGCAGAAGAATCAAATACAAGGGAAAAAGCTCGAAAACGACACGAAAAACTCTCCTTCTTGCATCATTTAGATCATAACTAATCAAATCATTGCCATCGAAATCGTACATAATGTAGGATCCCAAAGGTGGTACCAACAGTTCTGATATAAGATCCTTCACTTCAGGAATCTTCATCTCAAAGAATATCATGAAAACAAATAAGGGTACAATAGAAAGAATCATAAAGAACATAAATTTGGTGTTACTTGTTATGTTTTTCACAGCAGATTTCAAAATCTCAAAGGACTTCATATGATGATTGAGATCAAGATTAAGACTTTGCATTTCGTTCCGCCTCTCGATTCGAGTAAGCTTGAGTTCCTCTTCCTCTTCTTCATCTTCATGGAATTTTAACAAAACTTCTGAACCCATGGAATGTTTAGTCTTCTTCTTACTGATATTATGGGTGCACCTACGTTGGATCCAATGTAACTAATATGTTTAAATAGCAGCAAGGTTGATGAACTTGACTCTGAAAAGTCAACTTCACATATATCAAAGAGAAGATTCCACCCACTCCATAAGAATAGTCAGAAGAGCTACACGATCAAACTCTTGAAAACTTCAAAAAGAACCAAAGACTCTCATTGTTTAGTATTTCAAACTTCAAAGTCAAGATTAGTCAGATATATAATAAGCGTGTGTATCAAATAATTAGGCGATAGAAAATTGGAGACTACTTTTGATTTTCGTCTCAAAAGTCAAAATTGAAATTAAAAAAAGAGTTTTTTTTATCAGAAACAACCTCTTAAAACCACTTTTTTGCGAAAAACAACCTTTTAAAAGTTTTTTTGCAACTTACAACCTAAAACCAAAAATTTTTGCGAAATGAAACCTAAAACTAAATTTTTTTGCGAAATGAAACCTTTTTCGGATTTCCGTCATCGACCGTTAAGTATTTGCGTTTGACCGTCAGTTTTTTTCCTTTAACACTTGACCCTTAATTTTCTCTCTCCTCTTCTTCTTAAACCATACCCATTCTCTCTCCCTTCTTCCTCCTGATCTTCTCTTCTCTTCTTCTTTCTCTCTCCTCAAACCCACCACCATCCTCACCCCCGCCACCACCCCAACCTCCACCGACCCAACGAACACATCCATCAACCTCAAACAAAAAGAAGTATGAAAATATCAGACACAATCCAGCACAAAGGGAAACTAGATCAAAGGTTCCATTTCAAATACCACCACCGCCACCTCCACCACCTCCACGGACACCAACCTCCAAACACCATAATTTCCAACCTCCAAACAAATCAATTCACCGTTCAAAGTCCACACCGAATTTCCATCATCCTGTCCTCCAACACCTCCACCACCACCGCTAGACCACCACCCCCCTAAGACTAAAATCCCTCCAAGAGCTACCAGCTTTAGCAAGATAGTGAAAACATTGGTAATGGCAGTGAGTCACCACTCGATCCCAATACCACCACCACCACCTCCACACCATCATTTAAAATGTCACCATGGAAGTTTGTCATTCAAGAGAGAAAAGGAGAGGAGAGAGAAAGAATTTTAAGAAATGGAGGGAAAGGGAGGGAAATGAATCAATGAAAAAAGGAAGAGAAATGGAGGGAAATGAAAGTTGGACGCTCAAATGCAAATACTTAACGGTCAATGACGGAAAATCCGAAAAAGGTTTCATTTCACAAAAAAAATTAGTTTTAGGTTTCATTTCGCGAAAAATATTGGTTTTAGGTTGTAAGTTGCAAAAAAACTTTTAAAAGGTTGTTTTTCGCAAAAAAGTGGTTTTAAAAGGTTGTTTCTGACAAAAAAACTCTTAAAAAAACGATAACGAACAAATATTAAGTTCACTATTGGGTTAATGAAACTGTGTCAATATTAGGGTAAACCTCAAGTTTTTTTTTTTTTTTTTTTGAGGAAAAGCAAGAACTAGTATTAAGATGAGGACAAATTGTCCATAAGTACATAAGGAGTGATTTCATGGGGACAATGATTTTCCCATATTTGTTCAACTCCAAAAGGCACTAGTCTAGCTAAATGATGAGCAACAAAGTTTATTACTGATAACAAGAGTTCTAAGAAGATTAAAATAGGAAACTGATCAACTTCCTAGAGCAGCACAATCTTTAACATAATAAGATACAAATCACAAACGCCAAATTTGTCAAGAAGAAGATAAAAAGATAAGGCCAAGCGTTAGGGGGTGTCAAAAGAGGTTCTCAAACAGGTTCTGGGTATACCCACGGTGAACCAGGTCAGACCCGGACAGGTCAGGATTCTGATTGTCAGTGCCCCAGGTCATGATTGGTCAGGTTTTGTTCAACTGGATCGAACACATTTGAATCATTGGATTCCCGGGTGCCGAACAGGTCTGAGCGTTCCATTTACAAGTCGATTCATTCCCGAATATGATCTCCCGTTGACTTTTTTTTTGCCGGGTTTGCGCATGTCGTATTTAGGTTTCATGTACGGTTGAGTTAAGTCAAATGTACTCGGGTTGAATTAGTAATGACCTTAGTTCGATCATTGTGAAACATCGGGTCCATTCGCTATTGAACGTCAACTCAACTTCGGGTAACTCCTGATCGGGCCATCTTGATTTTGTTATGGATTTTGTAAACGAATCATATTAATAAAAGTATTAAGATCGACATATATACACATATGTGTGTGTGTGCGATAAATATATGGATGACAACGAAAAACCAATAAAAACACTATATTGATTACCGTGATGTTTAGTGTATTCTCTTAGTCAACTCTTATTTCGAATAATCAACTGCGTAAAACCACTCTAATGAGTAAAGGAGTAGAACGACTCTTCATATGTTTTAATATTATATATTATAACCAACGACAATAATAACGAGTAGACGATCAATTCCAAACTTTATATAAATGATTTATTATTATAAGCATTATGATTGATATATAAGTTGGTAAATAGTTATGATGGTAAAGAGAATAATAATACTAATAAACATAAAGCGACAATGATAATAGGTAAAAATACAAATAATAATAGTAATAGTAACAAGGCTAACAATAGCAATAGTAATACAAATAAGAACAGGAATACTAACAATAACAATAACAATATAAATACTAATATGTTGAATCATTTTAATATATTATTGATATTAAAATAATTGTAAAACCAATCTAATACTCTATTGATTATAAATTAGTATAACGACTCTTAATATGTTATAATATTATAACAAATGACAATCATACATTCATATGTTTACAACGACGGTTCATATGAGGCCTAAGTGATTATAACGAGGGTTCATATGTTCCAAGCTTTATATAGATGATTTATTATTATAAGCATTATGATTTATATATAAGTTTGTAAATAGCTATGATGATAATGAGAATAATAATAATAATAATAATAATAATAAACATAAAGTGATGATGATGATGATAATAATAATAATAATAATAATACAAAAAATAACAATAATAGTAACAATGCTAACAATAGCAATAATCATACAAACAAGAACAGGAATATTAACAATAACAATAACAAGAACAATAACAATATAAATACTAATAGTAATAGTAGCAACAATGCTAATAATAACAATAACAATAACAAACATAACGTGATATATATGTATTATGTTGTGACTATATATGATAAAGTATAAACAAACTTTTCTTTCAATATGTATGTTTAATCATTTTAGTATAAAATTGGTATCAAAATAATTGTAAAACGAACCTAATACTCTATTGATTATAAATTAGTATAATGACTCTTGATATGTTATATATAATACTATAACAAATGACAATCATACATTCATATGTTTACAATGATGGTTCATATAAGGTTTAAGTGATTATAACAAGTACTTGCTAGTTACTATATAGTTGGATTAAAACAAGTTGTTATTATTATATAAGATCAATATAATGAATGTATGAATGTAAGTCGATAGTTCAAGATAACAATACTCCATTTAAGTTCATCATCTTTATGATGATAATATAACAAACAATCACTATCAACTCAACGAAGTTCATATATATAAGTTATATCGTTACACTATAAGTTCACTAAATAGATATTATAAACAAACAATTACATAATTTAGTGATTGTCATTACTAACACTATAAGAATACTAGCTTAAGAAGTAAATCACTATAGAGTTGTAGAGCTTTCCTTAATAGGAGACATTGAATAACATAGTTTATTATAACATATAGGAGGTTTGTTATATTACTATATCTTTTTGCATTTTAACAAGATCTTAATTAATAGTTGAAAGAAGTTGTTACTAGATAAGATTAATGAACGCATCAATATAGATTATAAGCTAATTCAAGAATAATACATTATTTTAGCTAATAGTCTTCATGTGAAATGCATTTTGAAACTAAAAATATGTATTTGGATTGAAACAAGTTGTTATCAGACGAGATCAATGAATGTATCATTGTAAGTCGATAATCTAAGTCAATGTAACACTACATATAAGTTCACTTAAATAAATATAATTATACTATTACTTAATTGAGTAATAGACTGATTGTTGTATAAGTAATGTTACACGGAGTCTAATTAAAATTTAGAAACTCAATTCACAATTTAATAATAATAATAATAATAATAATAATAATAATAATAATAATAATAATAGTTATACTATGCTAATTAATAAATGATAGTTATACTTAAATAATACTAATAATAACTTCAATAAAGATAATTAAAATTTTAAATTATAATGAAATAATAATAATTAACTAATTACTAAAGATTGTAAGTCACTAAACCAAGACAACAACTATTAAGATTATAAAAATATAAGTTTATCAATCCATGTGCTAGGTCATCAATCCATGTGCTAGGCTATTCTATTTTTCTATTGGTTAAAGAATGATATCATGGATCATGAATTAGAACCATTGATCTGAAAAGAATTAAAATCTAACCATTAATTGTGTATTGAAACATAAAAGAGGAAAAAAAAGATGGGATCTAATCTCATCCGTTGATGATTTCGATCCAACGGATGGGATTAAATTTAGAAACCCTAATATTATTAGGTATAAAAGAAGTGTGTTTGTTCCCCCCATATCTTTCTTCTACCTCCAGCCCCCCCGACCCGACGGCCGACCCTCCTCACTTGCTCCCTCACTCTCTCCTCCTCGACTCTCGGATCCTCTCTCATGCCACCACTCTCACCCTTTCTCCTCACCACCGCCACCATCGTTCTAACCCTAACCCCCCTCATTCCTCCCATCCTCATTCCTCTCTTCTCTCGTTGCTCCCTCCCTCCCTCCCTCCCTCCATCCTACTTGCCGGGTCCGGCCACCACCATCCTACACGCAACCTTGCTTCCTTTCCTCCCTTTATCGATGTTCTCTTTCTCTCTCCCCTCCCCTGCATCGCGCCACCACTGCAGCCACTAATGTCACTCTCACCTATTCGAAAATAACTATTCGAAATTACATCTAAGAGGAGAGAGAAAGAGAAGTAACTGATAATGATGTCATCGTCGAGAGATTGGAGCATCTTCTCCACGCCTTTAGGGCCAAGAGAAGAACGAAGGAGACGAGCGACGGCTTTACCGGCGAAAATGTTGGCCTTTTGAGCCTCTAAACCTCACAAACGAGTCATAGATTCTTGCTCCCGAAGTATAATTGAAGGGGCGTCCATATTCATCGAACGCCAACGCCATTGTTGTTGGTGAGCTAGATCGATTGCGAGAGGAAGAAGAAGAAGGTGCAACAATGGCGACGAAGTTGAGGTAGGAGTAATGGAGAGAGAAAGAGAGAGGGTGTTATAGATCTGGGTTGGTGGTGCCGTTGGGTTGGTGGAGGAGACAGTGCTGGTGGTGGTGTCGTTGGGTTGCTCGTTTTAGATCTAGGGTTTCAGATTTTTCCTTTTTTTTAAAAAATTTCGAGATTGTTTTGTAATTTCACTAATTGTTTTTTTGTTATTTTTCATTTTAATGTGTGTAATTTTTTTTTTTTGTAATTTTTGAATTTGTGTAATTGTTTTGTTGCTAGCTGTGCGTGAGTTGGCAATCAAGATAGGAAGCAAAAGATCCCAAACCAGCGATTTTAAAAGATCATCAAGATCAACCATCCAATTTACTCTAATTTTAGTAAAATACTCACATCTTTCAAGGTATTATAGCTTATAATAATAAGTTTAATAAAAAAAAATCAAAGTAAAAATAATTGACTTGTGAATTCAAGTACAATTTGATCTAGATAATAATAAATTAATTTGGTTACAAAATAGTTTTGGTTGAGTTAAGTTTGGTTTTTAATTAAAATCTTTCAAGTTCAACTCAATTTTTGTTCAATTTAGTTTTAGTAAAAATAATTGAGAATGTAATTTATTTTTTTATTAAATTTTTATTAAATTTAAGATATTGAAATGATTTTGTAGATATAGAAAAATAATTGAATTTTAGTAATTTTGTTGAGTTTAGTCGTCAAAATAAGTTGGTTTGAAAAATTGCGTCAAATTAGGTAGATTTTATTTTTAGATCAATTAGTATTCGAGTTGAACCAGGTATTTACTGGGCCTAAATGGATTTTGGGTTAATATCTGGTTTAGTTCGGTCGAGTTCGGGTTTGAATGCAGGTCTGTGTGGTCAGGTCAGAATATAATCTAGGCGGGTGCCGGTCAGGTCTGGGTAATCCCAGGTCAGGTTTCGGTCAGGTCTGGAGACTGACCCTCACAAGTCGAACCAGGTTCAAGTCAGGTCAGTATCAGGTTGACCCAGCAGTCAGGTCTATTTCTGACACCCCTACCAAGCGTACATCTTACTTCAGACTTACCCGAAAGATATTCTTAATTATTTTGTACGTCTTGCCTTAGCCTTACCCTTAAGATATTCACAAATACTTTGTACTTTTGGATGATGGTGAACAAACAACAGAACTAACTACTTTGGTACAACTTTGATCATACACCAGGGAGTACTGTAAGTATGATATACCTAAAGCTATTTTTTTTATCATTCTTCGTTAAATTCCCCCGAATGAGAAAAATATACACAAAACGGAGAGGTTCAAATTAGCAAATGAGCAAAAAGTAGTCTTTTATTACTTGTTTTGTGTAATTAAAAATTAAAAAAAAATTGATATTTTTAAAATACACAATAAAACACATCCATCAAGTTCCCACAAGTTAATAATTTTTCCTGCATATAATTCCTCTAATTTTCAATAGATGTATTATTTTGACTAAATGCACTTAGTAATATATGTGCAACTTTGACCATTAATATCTTTTGATTATATATTAGTAAAGACGGTGAAACTATGATTATTTTTAGGGGTAACAATGGGAAAGTATCGAGCAGTGATTGTAGACTTGCAGTATTGCATAATCAGTCAAAACGTTGCAATTATAAAATATCTGAAGTGATGTACAATTAGTCATAAACTTGTATATCTCGTTATACCCCTTTGAAATATAAATGAGAGATCAAGTATGGAAATGATAATCATATAAAGAGATACTTCCTCTGTTTGTTTTATTTACAAGATAGAAGGAAATTTAGGAGACTCGTGTTATAGCGTGTGATGAGGTTGCAAACCTACAAATAAAATTGCGTGTTAGAAAAGCTAGTCATAAAAATAGGGGATTCTTGTCTGAACATATTCATAACATATTTGGGAATTACCTTAAAGCATATGATAGTGGTTAATTTGGGCTTCTTTGTACACGGAGGTACATTGGGGGCCCAAAACTTAAGTCAATAGGGTTTGATGAGGTATTGGGCCCAATGGACCTAAAAGCATATGATCTAAGGTTAATTTGGGTTTTTTAATACAAGGAGGGACAATGGGGGTACAAAACTCAAGTCAATGGGGTTTGGTGAGGTATTGCGCCTAATGAACTCAGTGGCATTATTGTCCAATCCCCATAGGATTGCTTTGATGAGTAATGATAAATGATTGTCATTGGGAGAACATCATCCACTTAGTACTTTGGTAATATTCATAACATGTTTGGTGATTACCTTAAAGCATATGATTGAGGTTAATTTGGGCTTCTTTGTACAAGGAGGTCCATTGGGGGCCCAAAACTGAACTGAATGGGGTTTGGTGAGGTATTGGGCCTAATGGACCCAGTAGCATGATTGTCCAATCCCCATAGGATTGCTTTGATGAATAATGAGAATGGATTGTGATTGGATAGGTTTAGTAATACCCAAAACATGTTTGGTAATTACCTAAAAGCATATGATCTGGGTTAATTTGGGTTTTTTAATACAAGGAGAGACAATGGGGGCCCAAAACTCAAGTCAATGGGGGTATGGTGAGGTATTGGTCATAATGGATTCAGTAGAAAACGATTGTCCAATCCCCATAGGATTGCTTTGATGAGTAATGATAAATGATTGTGATTGGATAGGTTTAGTAATACCCCAAACATATTAGATACTTACCTAAAAGCATATGATCTAAGGTTAATTTGGGCTTTTGAGTACAAGGATGGACCATGGGGGCCCTAAACTCAAGTCAATAGGGTTTGGTGAGGTATTGGGCATAATCGACTCAGTGGCATGATTGTCCAATCCCCATAGGATTGCTTTGTTGAGTAATGATAAATGATTATCATTGGGAGAACATCATCCACTTAGTACTTTGGTAATCTTCATAACATGTTTGGTAGTTACCTTAAAGCATATGATTGGGTTAATTTGGGCTTCTTTGTACAAGGAGGTACATTGGGGGCCCAAAACTCATGTCAATGGGGTTTGGTGAGATATTGGGCCTAATGGACTTAGTGGCATGATTGTCCAATCCCCATAGGATTGTTTTGATGAGTAATGGGAATGGATTGTGATTGGATAGGTTTAGTAATACCCAAAACATGTTTGGTAATTACCTAAAAGCATATGATGTTGGGTTGATTTGGGCTTTTTAGTATAAGAAGGAACAATAGGGGCCTTAAACTCAAGTCAATGAGGTTTGGTGAAGTATTGGACCTAATGGACTCAGTGGCATGATTGTCCAATACCCATAGGATTGCTTTGATGAGTAATGATAAATGATTGACATTGGGAGAACATCATCCACTTAGTAGTTTGGTAATCTTAATAACATTTTTGGTAATTACCTTAAAGCATATGATTGGGGTTAATTTGGGCTTCTTTGTACAAGGAGGTACATTGGGGGCCCAAACCTCAAGTCAATGGGGTTTGGTGAGGTATTGAGTTTAATGGACTCAGTGACATGATTGTCCAATCCCCATAGGATTGCTTTGATAAGTAATGATAAATGATTGTCATTGGGAGAACATCATCCACTTAGTACTTTGGTAATCTTCATAACATGTTTGGTAATTATCTTTAAGCATATGATTGGGTTAATTTGGGCTTCTTTGTACAAGGAGGTACATTGGGGACCCAAAACTCAAGTCAATGGGGTTTGGTGAGGTATTGGGCCTAATGGACCCGGTGACATGATTGTCCAATCCCCATAGGATTGTTTTGATGAGTAATGGGAATGGATTGTGATTGGATAGGTTTAGTAATACCCAAAACATGTTTGGTAATTATCTAAAAGCATATGATCTAAGGTTAATTTGGGTTTTTTAGTACAAGGAGGGACAATGGGGGTACAAAACTGAAGTCAATGGGGTTTGGTGAGGTATTGGGCCTAATCGACTCAGTGGCATTATTGTCCAATCCTCATAGGATTGCTTTGATGAGTAATGATAAATGATTGTCATTGGAGAACATCATCCACTTACTACTTTGGTAATATTCATAACATGTTTGGTGATTACCTTAAAGCATATGATTGGGGTTAATTTGGGGTTATTTGTACAAGGAGGTACATTGGGGGCCCAAAACTCAAGTCAATGGGGTTTGGTGAGGTATTGGGCCTAATGGACCCAGTGGCATGATTGTCCAATCCCCATAGGATTGCTTTGATGAGTAATGGGAATGAATTGTGATAGGATATGTTTAGTAATACCTAAAACATGTTTGGTAATTACCTAAAAGCATATGATCTAGGGTTAATTTGGGCTTTTTAGTACAAGGAGGGACAATGGGGGCTCAAAACTCAAATCGATGGGGTTTGGTGAGGTATTGGACCTAATGGAATCAATGGCATGATTGTCCAATCCCCATAGGATTGCTTTGATGAGTAATGATAAATGATTGACATTGGGAGAACATCACCCACTTAGTAGTTTGGTAATCTTCATTACATGATTGGTAATTACCTTAAAGCATAGGATTGGGTTTAATTTGGGCTTCTTTGTACAATGAGGTACATTAGGGTCCAAACCTCAAGTCAATGGGGTTTGGTGAGGTATTGGGCCTAATGGACTCAGAGGCATGATTGTCCAATCCCCATAGGATTGCTTTGATGAGTAATGATAAATGATTGTCATTGGGAGAGCATCTTCCACTTAGTACTTTGGTAATCTTCATAACATGTTTGGTAATTACCTTAAAGTATATGATTGAGTTAATTTGGGCTTCTTTGTACAATGAGGTGCATTGGGGGCCCAAAACTCAAGTCAATGGGGTTTGGTGAGGTTTTGGGCCTAATGGACTCAGTGGCATGATTGTCCAATCCCCATTGGATTGCTTTGATGAGTAATGATAAATGATTGTCATTGGGAGAGCATCTTCCACTTAGTACTTTGTTAATCTTCATAACATGTTTGGTAATTACCTTAAAGCATATGATTGGGTTAATTTGGTCTTCTTTATACAAGGAGGTGCATTGGGGGCCCAAAACTCAAGTCAATGGGGTTTGGTGAGGTATTGGGCCTCATGGACCCAGTGGCATGATTGTCCAATCCCCATAGGATTGTTTTGATGAGTAATGAGAATGGATTGTGATTGGATAGGTTTAGTAATACCCAAAACATGTTTGGTAATTATCTAAAAGCATATGATCTAAGGTTAATTTGGGTTTTTTAGTACAAGGAGGGACAATAGGGGTACAAAACTCAAGTCAATGAGGTTTGGTGATGTATTGGGCCTAATCGACTCAGTGGCATTATTGTTCAATCCTCATAGGATTGCTTTGATGAGTAATGATAAATGATTGTCATTGGAGAACATCATCCACTTAGTACTTTGGTAATATTCATAACATGTTTGGTGATTACCTTAAAGCATATGATTGGGGTTAATTTGGGCTTCTTTGTACAAGGAGGTACATTGGGGGCCCAAAACTCAAGTCAATGGGGGTTTGGTGAGGTATTGGGCCTAATGGACCCAGTGGCATGATTGTCCAATCCCCATAGGATTGCTTTGATGAGTAATGGGAATGGATTGTGATAGGATAGGTTTAGTAATACCTAAAATATGTTTGGTAATTACCTAAAAGCATATGATCTAGGGTTAATTTGGGCTTTTTAGTACAAGGAGGGACAATGGGGGGGCTCAAAACTCAAGTCAATGGGGTTTGGTGAGGTATTGGTCTTAATGGACTCAGTGGCATGATTGTCCAATACCCATAGGATTGCTTTGATGAGTAATGATAAATGATTGTGATTGGATAGATTTAGTAATACCCAAAACATGTTTGGTAATTACCTAAAAGCATATGATCTAAGGTTAATTTGGGTTTTCTAGTACAAGGAGGGACAATGGGGTTACAAAACTCAAGTCAATGGGCTTTGGTGAGGTATTGAGCCTAATGGACTCAGTGGCATTATTGTCCAATCCCCATTGGATTGCGTTGATGAATAATGATAAATGATTGTCATTGGGAAAACATCATCCACTTAGTACTTTAGTATTATTCATAACATGTTTGGTGATTACCTTAAAGCATATGATTAGGGTTAATTTGGGCTTCTTTGTACAAGGAGGTACATTGGGGGCCTAAAACTCAAATGAATGGGGTTTGGTGAGGTATTGGGCCTAATGGACCCAGTGGCATGATTGTCCAATCCCCATAAGATTATTTTGATGAGTAATGGGAATGGATTGTGATTGGATAGGTTTAGTAATACCCAAAACATGTGTGGTAATTACCTAAAAGCCTATGATGTAGAGTTGATTTGGGCTTTTTTGTTCAAGGAGGGACAATAGGGGCCCAAAACTCAAGTCAATGGGGTTTGGTGAGGTATTGGGCCTAATGGACTCAGTGGCATGATTGACCAATACCCATAGAATGGCTTTGATGAGTAATGATAAATGATTGTGAATTGATAAGTTTAGTAATACCCAAAACATGTTTGGTAATAACCAAACACCTTATGATATGGCGGAAAAACGAAAATTTCAAATTTGAAAAAGGATTGTTTGGTAAAAATTTGAAGTTCAAAATTTTGGCTTCCCTCCATATTATGTCTGTACTAATATCATATTATTTGCATTCTATCTATCATGTCATATTATTTTCTCTCTATAATTGTTCTAACTACTAGCTTCTATTTAATTCTCCAACTTTTGAGAGATCTGCACCACTGTAGAATTCGAGTTGAGAAGAATTACAAAATTGACTAAGGTGAATATTTAGGATCTGCAATTTTTGATTAATTTTTTTAAAAAAAAATTATACTTCCTCCGTTCCATTTTAAATGAAACGTAGGGCCTTGGCACGGGGATTTAGAATAGGAGAGAGATAGAGAGAAAAAAAAAGAAGGGACCCATGTGATGAGGAGAGAGATAGAGAGAAGTGAATACCAAATAAGGTAACGTTTCATTTATTTTGAAAGGCCTAAAATAGTAAGTGTTTCATTTAAAATGGAACGGAGGAAGTATGTTATTGCCTGAAGGTTGTTGGTTTCTTTGTGGTTATTTCGTGTACAAGTATGTCAAGGGAAATCTCCTCGTTTATGAACTGTGAAGAAATATATTGCGACTGCGGTTTTCCAGTTGCAAAGTTGAAGTCTTGGACTCATGAGAATCCTGGAAGGAGATTTATGGCATGTAAATATTGGGACTGTGACACCAATTCAAGGGGGTGTGAATTTTTTAGATGGATTGATAAAGAAATTATAGATTGGCAACGGGATGTGGCAAACCAACTTCTATTTGAGAAAAAACAACTGGCAACTGAGGTTAATTTGATGAAGAATGAGAATAAGAGGCTTGTTGATGAATTAGAAAAGATGAAGCACAGGATGAGAAATAAGAAGCTTCATCCAAGGGAAGGGTTGTGTGGTATTATGTCTCTCTGTTTGGCTATTTCTGTAGTAGTGAGTATTTTGATAGTGAAGATTTCTGGCTATAAGTTGTTAAATTTGAAATACTATGTAAATGCAACTTGAATGGAGCTTATGAAAACCAAAAGTGAAGATTTTTGTAATATTATTCGCACAATTTGGTTATTATCAAAAGTTTTTAAGTGATTATTGGAAACCACAAATAAGTATTAGGCCAAACAAAATAAGTAGGATTCATGGTTGACTAATTTTTATGAGTGTTTATATATAAAAATTAGGTTGTATGAGGTTCTTGGCCTATAGACCCAGTGATTTATATTTCCCTAATCCCTATGTTATTTTTTTGTTGAGTTTTCGTAATTGTTTGAATTATAGTTTGGTAATTACCTGTATTAGTTTTGGTAATATCTAAAACTATCCGTTTTGTGGGTAAAATACGAAAGTTGAATTGTTTTAAATAATTTGTAAATCCAAGATACTAAGGGCATTATTGTACTTTTGCCGACCACTATTGCATTCAAAGAACCGCCAACTTCTCCCTCCCTTAATTTCCCTCTCCTAAAACTACCCTCATTCTCTCTCCTAAACCTTCCATCATTCTCAACTTCCTCCACATTCTCTCTCATCAACCACACTTTCTTCTCCAAAAAAAAACAGTGGTTCTCTAAAAAACGCACGGCATATTCTTGGCATCATATCCGGCAACACTTTCGGCATTATTTGTTCAAGCTGAGTTTGAATGTAGCGTTTAATTTTTTAGGGCAATTTCAAACTTTTGAATAGTGGCACCATACAACTCCATTCATGATTTAAATTTTAAAATATATGATTTAAGTATTTGAATAGTGAAAATTAATGTTTTCTCTTGTGGCAATTTCGATTTTTGTTGGAATTGTGATATTTAATTATTTGTTGTTAGCACTTGATTATGTTGTTTGAATTGATAAAAGTACTTGTTTTGATATTTTGGGGGGAAGAGGAAGGATTGTGTTTGAATCTTATGAGTTATGCGTTTCTATTCTTTCTAACACATCAATTTTGGTGCTTACCAAAATTCTGCAAAGCATGATTTAAGTATCTCAATATTGAAATTTAGGGTCTTGATTTGTGGTAATTTCGACTTTTTTTGGGAATAATGACATATAATTATTTGTTGTTGTCCTATGATTTAAGTATCTGAATAGTGAAAGTTAGGGTTTTGTTGTAAGATTAGTTTAAAATTGACAATAGAAGAAATTTGTAAGAATCTAATCATCATGTTAGTTTTATAAAAGATGAAAGTTTGGACCATGGTGTCATTGATGAATTACAAAGATATTATTGTGATGTTTTATAGTTTGTTGTGTGGTTCTCTAAACGCTAGTAATGCCTCACCTGTGTTTGGTATTTACCTAATGTATGGTTGGTGATTATCAAAATGTTTTCGAAATTGTCGTAATGTTATGAATTGTAAGTTTTCATGTAATCTATGCTAATATTGTTTGGTTTATGAATAGTAAATGATGTTCATGTGTTTGGTGATTACCTGAATATGTTTGGTGATTACCAAAATATTTAAGAAATTGTGGTGATGTTATGAATTATGAGTTTTCATGTAATCTATTCTATAGTATTGTTTGGTTTATGAATAGTTAATTATATCTATAATAAGTGTATGTTTTTAGTTGTCATAGCTTTTTCAATTCCCTTAACTGTGTTTGGTAATCTATGCTAGTATTGCCTTTCATGTGTTTGGTGATTACCTGAATATGTTTGATGATTACCAAAATGTTTAAGAAATTGTGGTGACCATGTGGATTGTGAGTTTTCATGTAATCTATTCTATAGTATTGTTTGTTTTATGAATAGTTAATTATATCTATAATAAGGGTATGTTTTTAGTTGTCCTAGCTTTTTCAATTCCCTTAAGTGTGTTTGGTAATCTATGCTTGTGTTGCCTCACTTGTGTTTGGTAATTACCTTAACATGTTTGGTGATTACTGAAACTTTATAGAATTTGTGGTGATGTTTTGAATTGTAAGTTTTCATGTAATCTATGCTAGTATTGTTTGGTTAATGAATATTAAATGATGTTTATAATTAGGCTAGGTTTATACTTGACCTATCTTTGGCAATTGCCTTAAATGTGTTTGGTTATTCATGCTAGTGTTGCGTCAACTGTGTTTGGTAATTACCTGGTTTATGTTTGGTGATTACCAAAACGTTTCAGAAATTGTGGTGATGATGTAAGTTTTCATGTAATTTATGCTAATATTATTTGGTTTATGAATAGTTAATGATATATATAATAAGGATAGGTTTATACTGGTCTTAGCTTTTTGAATTCCCTTAACTATGGTTGGTAACTATACTAGTATGTTTGGTGATTTCCAAAACGTTAGAAAAATTATGGTGATGTTATGAATTGTGAGTTTTCATGTAATTTATTCTATAGCATTGTTTGGTTTATAAATAGTTAATTATATCTATAATAAGGCTAGGTTTTTACTTGTCCTAGCCTTTTCAGTTCCCTTAATTGTGTTTGGTAATCTATGTTAGTATTGCCTTTCTTGTGTTTGGTGATTACCTTAATATGTTTGGTGATTACCAAAATGTTTAAGAAATTGTGGTGACCATATGAATTGTGAGTTTTCATGTAATCTATTCTATAGTATTGCTTGTTTTATGAATAGTTAATTTTATATATAATAAGGGTATGTTTTTAGTTGTCCTAGCCTTTTCAATTTTCTTAAGTGTGTTTGGTAATCTATGCTTGTGTTGCCTCACTTGTGTTTGGTAATTACCTTAACATGTTTGGTGATTACTGAAACTTTATAGAATTTGTGGTGATGTTTTAAATTGTAAGTTTTCATGTAATCTATGCTAGTATTGTTTGGTTAATGAATATTAAATGATGTTTATAATAAGGCTAGGTTTATACTTGACCTATCTTAGGTATTGGGTCATAAATGAGTTTGGTTATTCATGCTAGTGTTGCCTCAATAGTGTTTGGTAATTACCTGGTTTATGTTTGGTGATTACCAAAACGTTTCTAAAATTGTGGTGATGATGTAAGTTTTCATGTAATTTATGCTAATATTGTTGGTTTATAAATAGTTAATGATATAAATAATAAGGATAGGTTTATACTTGTCTTAGCCTTTTCAATTCCCCTAATTGTGTTTGGTAATCTATACTAGTATTGCCTCACCTGTGTTTGGTAATTACCTGATGTATGTTTGGTGATTACCAAATGAATGCAGAAATTGTGCTTTTATGTTATATTATTTTTGGTTATTACCAAAACCAGTCTGGTTATTACCAAAACCATGTCCGGTTATTACCAAAACCTGCCTGTCTACTTATTACCTAACTTGTCAGTATGTGTAATATGTTTATAATTTATTTTCGGGCAGTGAGATGGCAAGGGTAAAGTCGACAGCTTTCAAGCCGACAAAGAATAAGGACAAGAATACAGAAGATGATTCGGATTATGTGGAATCCGAGGAAGGCGAAGAATCCCCACGTCGTTCATATAGAAAAAGGCAAGCTCCAAAAAAACAAGAGGCATCTACGTCTAAGAGTTCACAGAAAAGGCAGTGTATCTTTAAGGGTGGTGATCCTATCATTCCCGAAACTAATGTTGATGAAAACAAAAGGTTTCGCACCCTAGAGCATGCTCAACGTTACAACGAAAATTTTGGTACACGTCAGGTGTACTCAGGTACAGGGGCGGATCTAGGATTTTGAATTTGGGGGGTCCTAATTGAATGAAGCAAATAGACATAATCACAATACAAGATTTTACATAGTAAAATTATTATTTTTTGTTTAAAAAATCTTGGCCATACTTAATATCACAATAGGTACAAAGTGAAAAAAGTTTGGTTAAAGTTAGAGCTTAAAAGATCCAAAGGAGAAAAGGAAAAATGGTAAAAGAGGAAAAAGAAAAAGGAAAAAAAAGAAAAGAAAGAGAAAAATAAAAGTTGAAATCGGTATCCAGGGAGTCGAACCCGTGACATAAAAGCACCGCAGTCCGCATGCGATGAGTTGGTAGAGATTTTACCACTGAAGCAAGTTGGATCCTATGACTTCCTGGCGCGGAAATTGCATTTATTTAACTATAAATCTGCCTGACGTTTAAAAAAACAGAAAACTAATTTTTTTTTGGTGGGGCCTGGGCCACCCAGGACCCTTAATAGATCCGCCCCTGCTCAGGTAGGACAGTGGACTTCATGTCTTTGAAGCTTGGCAATGCAAACTTCCTTTTTGAGTGGTTTTCATACCAACAGTAGCATAGACTACTCGAGACTAAGCTCCCTTGTTATCCTGAACTTGTGAAGATATTCTACACACATCTTGAAGTGGATGAAAATTGTGATGGCAGGGTCACATCTTGGGTGAAAGGTGTGGAAATCGAGTTCAATGATATACAACTTCGAGCTATTCTTGGTTTGCCTATGGATGGATTGTGGGATTACCCCGGTAACAAATGTAGTGAAGTCGATGAATTTGATGTTGAGAAGTGCATCAAACTATTGTTGATGGATGACGAAGCCGACAGGACCCTTAAGCCTCAAGTTGATGAGCTTCCTCTTGAGACTCGTTTCCTCCACCTTGTCATTCGGCAGACCTTCAATGCTTGTATAGGGGGGAAATCAACAATAACGTGGGCTGACATGTTCATTATGTTTTGTGTCATTTCAAAGACAAAAATGAACATTGCCCGTTTCATGGTCGAGGTGATGTCCCATATAAGCAGATCATATGCTCGTAAGTCTTGTTTGCCCTATGGCATGTGGTTGACAAAGGTGTTTCAAAAATTTGGAGTGGATTTGAAAGGTGAGGTTGTCAAGGAATTGGAGCATGATGCATTTTACCATAAGACCATTACTAATGCTCTAGGCTTCAGTTTTGATAAAGCGGTCGGTAAATGGGTGAAGGGGAGAAAGAGGGGTAAAGTTGTAGCTGACAAAGGGGTGAGAAAAAGGGCCGATGGGCCAAGTGGAAGGAGCGATGTGCCAAGTGGAGAAACTTTTGCTACAGTTATTCCATCCATTGGGAGAAATGTTGCCGAGACATTGAGTAACTCACAATATGCATTGGTGGAGACAAAAATTGTTCAAGAAATGCTCAAACGTGCATATCCGGAACTTTTTCCCGATGATTATATGCATGGCCTAAGGAAGAGGATGCATTTGGAGGTGATGAAAGCGACCACTACAACTGGACCTCCACAAGGAGAAGAGGAAACCGCAGATAGCGGGGATGAAAATTATGGTAATAATTATTGAATTTGTTATTTATATGGTACTTATTAGGTTATTAGGCGATTACATAATATATAAATGTGGAATAAGGTAATCTGATATTGTTTGGTAATGACCTAAACATGTTTAGGCATTACCTAAAACCTAAAAAGCTGATGATTGTTCACCTGCCTAATTATAGTAATCACCAAAATCCTTTTAGTCATTACCTAAGTCTTAAAAATTTAAGATTATGTTATCTGAAATAGTTTAGTAATGTCCTCAACATGTTTAGGTATTACCTGAATGTTGAAAAGTGTAGGGTAGGTACTATGTCTTTTTCTGTCACCATTACATAATATATAAATGTGGAGTAATAAGGTAATCTGATATTGTTTGGTAAATACCTAAACATGTTCAGGTATTACCTAAAACTTAAAAAGTTGATGATTGTTCATCTGCCTAATTTAGTAATCACTTTTAGTCATTACCTAAGATTTAAAAATTTAGGATTATGTTATCTGATATAGTTTGGTAATGTCCTGAACATGTTTAGGTAGTACCTAAATGTTATCTGATATAGTTTTGAGTGGATACTATGCCTATTTTAGGTAATGATTTTCAGTTGTTACCGGTTTTTATTAAACTCAATGTATTTGATTGAATTGGTTACTGAATGTACACAGGTTCTGATCGTGCTGATGGTGATGGAGAAGAAGAGGAAGATGATGGAGAAGCAAGTGATACCTATGCCTCTGACCCCGAGAATTAAATTGATGTGTGATGTTTCGTGCTTGAATTATATATTTACTAGTTTTATATGCACGCAATGCGTGCGAAAACATGTAGAAAATTAAATTAATTGTTAATTACATATAATAATTTAGAGATTTTTGAATTTTAATTAGTTTATCCCACTAAATCAGAGAAATTTAAATTTAAAATATAAAATTAATTGAGAGAGAAGTAACTGATTGTGTTGTAAATATTCACTGTTTTCTTTTTGTAGTACCTTTTTTTATCTTTTTATTTTTTTTAATTAATTAGTTAGTTCCTTTTTTATTTTTCCTTTTTCTACTTATTTTAATTAAAGTAGGTAGTTATCCCTCTTTTTTCTATTTTTTGGTGTCCTATCCCTCTTGACATATAGAATAGAGATAATATGGTTTTATGGACATACTTACTATTAAGTTTGTAATGTTTCTCTAGGTAGTTGTTACTATAACTTTTGTTGACATACTTACTATTAAGTTTGTAATGTTGTTTTTCCATTAGGATATATGGGTTGTGTTTGGTTTTGAAGCACGATGTTTCCTTTGCTTGTTGGTATTAAAACTTATAATTACAAATTAATCAATATGATATAAATGTGTGATTTCAATTTTGCAGATTTGGTTATTACCTAAACTCGTTTGAAAACTGTATTTGTCTTTGTTAAGTTATTACCTAAACTTCTTTGGTAATCACCAAACACAAAAAAAGTGGTTCTCTAAAGCCCTGGTGGTGATTATCATTTTTGTTACATTTTATATAACATAGATATTTCTTTTTGTGATTTGAAATTTGATTGTTTTGTTAGTAATGACCTGAATCTTGTTTAGTGTTTCTCTAAGGCTCTCTTGGTGATTATTTTTATTCACATGAAATTACGATTATTGTGTAAATTTTTATTTATCTGGTGATTTGGTAAGTCATCAAATAATCAACTTTTTAAAAAAATAATAGCAGTTTTAGGGGCAGGTTGACATTTTAAACGTAAAAGTCAATTTAATTTATTTATTATTATTTTACCCACCAAAAACATATAGCACATAAGCAATTTTTTTAGGACATAACCCAAAAACTGTTTGACCTGTCAAGAATATGAATAATAGGCTTATCAGTTTGATGATGTTTGACCTCTTCAGATCAACTTAGGCACTTGTGTTGTGAAGGGATTTAGGTAATTACTAAACACATTTTGGTGATTACCAAATAGTTATAGACCAACTTATTTGTTCTGATAAGGTTTGGATAATTACTAAAACATTGTTGGTGATTTCCAAACAATGTCAGACCCACTCCTACATTTCTAAAGAGGTTTTGGTAATTACTGAAACAATGTTGGGGATTACCAAAAAATGACAGACAGTAGGCCAAAATGTATATTGAGATGAGTTTGCATAGCTTTCCAAAAGATACAAAAAAAAAATCATGACCTTAAAAAGAGATACAAAAAAAAATCTTGATTCCCAAAATGGTTGCGGACACCAACCAATAACTAGCAATTATAACTACCAAAATGTTTGGGGCCCCCAATCAAAAACTAGGGGATCCTTCTGAAAGTGAGAAACTTCGTAGCACGAAATGCACTCTGTTGCTTCTCCAGATATAAATGTTCTAGGCATATGATTCTTTAGGATGTCACTAAGTTTGGGGGAGTCGCTTGTGTCAGGTTTTTTGTGCGGAGTAACGGGAGGTGTCTTGTTCAGGTCGAATGACTTGGTTGAGCTCTCGTCCGCATTCTTCTAAGGCGTGGAGGGCTCATTCAACAAACATTTTTGCTTCTTCCTTTTTGGTTTACCCTTTACCTGCACTACCTTAGGATCATTTAAACCTACCAAAACCCTTGGAGATAAGATTTGGTCATTCAACTCTGGTGGAGCAGACAACTGAAGCTTGAAGAAAGCTTCCTTCAGCTTTTGTGATGACTTGTACGTTCTGGAATACGCCGTACAAAGTTTTTTTGCTTCCAATGTGAGGTACGCAAACCGTCCAAGTACCGCGGCTTCGTCATTGCTCTTCAAGTTATCCATGGCCTTGCTTGGATTAGAGGTTGTCTTTGCATGTCTTGTCCATCGACGAAGAATATTTCCCACTAGAATCTAATCAAAATAAGCACACTTCATGACAGCAAACATGTGGCGACATGGGAAACCAACCGATTCAAACTTCATAGAACAACAATACATTGTCTCAATTCTTTTATAATGAGCAACAACGTACTGTGCATCTTTGTGCTCGGTGTTTGATAGCCAATAACATGTAACTGGACCATCGGGATGGAAATGTTCAACTTGAGTATCAATCACGACGTGCATTCTTTCATACTCAAGTTCCTTACACATCAAGTCATAAGCACCCCGCGTATATATAGTTGATGCATGTTATTTGACATTCTTCAAGACTCCTTTGACTACCGGTGTTGTGTGTTCCGTGATGTAGTCATCTTCTGTCTCAGTGAATCTTATTCTTTTTAGTACTATTATGTCGTACAATGCAACAAATCTGTACAACTTTATTTTGTTTCCAAGAACAGTCTTCAAAGTGCGGTTCATTGACTCGCATCTCTGTGTGCTTCTCATCATATTCATTGGTTAAATAAGTGATCAGGATATTGTACAGGAATAATTTAGGTAATTACTGGAACAAGCATTAATACTTACTTAACATGTTAGGTAGTAACCAAAGCACATCTAGGTAATTGCTAAACGATCGCAGTGAAGTGGTTATTGACTGCTTAGTAATCACCTAGACTAGGTATGGTAATTACCTAAACATTAAAAAGCTATGCATGGAGGAAAATAATTTGGAATTGTTCATAAGTGGGTTTTGACTGTTTAGTAATCACCTAGACTAGGTATGGTAATTACCTAAACATTAAAAAGCTATGCATGGAGGAAAATAATTTGGATTTGTTCTTACCGGCAAAAAACTGGCCATGCATAAATGCTTCTCCCAATTTTTCCTTGTCATTGTACTGATCCGCGGCCCATTTTTTTTCTTGCAATTTGTACTTTACAACAAGTTCACGCCACGCCTTTTCAAATTCTTCTCTTGTTCGGCATTTGTCAACGCATTTCATGAAGCCGCTGCCAAACCGTTTTCTTTCATTTTTTTTAAAATTCCTCATCAAATGCCGCAAACATAATCTATGATGGGCATTTGGTAGGACAATCTTGATTGCAGCGGCCATGGCCTTGTCTCCATCAGTTATGACCGTGTGTGGTATATTTCCTTTCCCAGATTGGACCAACTGCTCCAAAACCTATTTATAGGTCTCCGTTGTTTCATCCGAAACCAAAGCAACGGCGAATAGGACTGTTTTCCCGTGGTGATTGATACCGACGATCACCACTAATGGCTTATTGTAAGCGTTGCACTTGTAAGTCGTGTCAAATACAATGACATTACCAAATGCTTTGTAATTGCGGCGGGACTTCCCATCACACCAAAACATCTTCTCCAAGTCTTTGTCTTTGTCCCGTGTGTATTGTAAGAAAAAGTCATTGTCATGCTGTTCTGCACATAGCAAGTATGCCATTACCGCCTTTGCATCACCATCACCGATTTCTTCCTTTTCAAAATGGTTAATAGTGTTGTACATGTCCTTTGGTAGGAAATAAACTTTTTCTGGACCTCCTGCTTCTTGAACAAAATTACGCATAGTTGCACAAGGAGAAACTCCCGAATTGATCATGGATTTAATACGACTCTTGTCAGCCTCGGAAATATGACGATGGTGCATGTCAAAAGATAAGTAAAAGACACATTTTTATTTGTCAAGGTGAACCACACAATGGCACATTTTTTGATATCAATCATGTTTACTAATCACAAATGTCCACATACTAACCATATTTGGTAGTATTCAAAAACAAGTTAAGTAATCACTGAAACAAATACATTGAGTATTAGGTAATTAGCAGATAGTATTTTCGTAATAACCAAAAATAAAAAACCATTTACTCCAAATATTTTCATTTTATGGACTGGTGAGGTAATAACCAACTACAGGATAGGTAATAACCTAACAGTGAAGATAATTTCTTAAGAAACTTGATCTTAGAAGAAGTAAATGTAATGAACCCATATTGAAAATACCTTATGAATGGTTGTTGGTGTGGGGGAACAAGATCATGATTGTGGACATCATTGAATTCCTTGACAAAGTATTTTTCCTGAACCTTATCCCATTTGAACTTAACAATCGCCTGACAACCGCATCTTGTAAGTGCTCTTTATGAAATCTTCCTATTTGGATTATCCAAGTATTGGTTATCCCGAAAACCTTGCTTACTGCACCATATGGTTTTTGAGGTGAAGTGATCACCCCTTGCACCATTAGTTGGGGCCTTGTGTCGGATTCCAAATCCTTTAACCTTGGCATACAACATAAAAAACCGAACACAATTTTCAAGAGTGTCAAAGTATAATTGCTTCATATCTTCCTCATTGAAATCTTCTAGATCTTTGTCAAATTTCTCCCAAATGTCCATATCAATGAAAGTATCTGACTCGTCAATATCTTCATCCATCGGGGACTTAGGTGTATCCCGAGCTTTGTCTTGTTCGTGAATTTTGTGAGTATTCTCCAAGTCATCCAACTCATCAATATGTTCAGTATCGTGACCTTTTGCGGACCTTGGTGTGTGAATAGCTTCATATTCCATATCAAGTTTTTGATTAACCTCCAAGTCATCCAAGCCATGTATATGTTCATTGTGCTCCATCGACACCATGAGTTTACGTATTGTTCATACGCACTCCAATAATCTCTGAATGCAAAATATTGAATATAATTACAAATCTGCATCATTAACATTTGCTAAAGCCAATGCAATCATTAATATTAAGTGGAATGCCAATGCAATCATGTGTTTGGTTATTACCTAATTATGTTTGGTGATTACCAAACCATTCCAGAAATTGTAGTGATGTTATGAATTGGAAGTTTTCATGTAATCTATGCATGCTAGTGTTATTTGTGTTATGAATATTTAATGATATCTATCATAAGGCTAGGTTTATATTAGTCCTAGCCTTTTCAATTCCCTTAACTGTGTTTGGTAATCTATTCTAGTGTTGCCTTACTTGTGTTTGGTGATTACCTGATGTATGTTTGGGGATTACCAAAATGTTCGAGAAGTTGTGGTGATGTTATGAATTGTAAGTTTTCATGTGATTACGCTAGTAGTGATTGGTTTATGAATAGTTAATGATGACAATAATAATGGTAGGTTTAAACCTGTCCTATATTTTTGAATTCCCTTAACTTTGTTAAGAAATTCTGTATATGTTTGGTAATTACCTAAATATATGTAGGTAATAACTAAACATGTTCTGTAGAAGGATACATTTATACCACTATTTATGGAAAAAAATACCATTTAAAGAGAAAGGTTTTTTTGTTTGAAAAAAATACCATTGAAAGAGAAAGCTATATTTAAACTTAGAATGTTCACTATGGTTCTATTGTTGCAAAAAAATATAATAAATATAACGGTTTTTAAAGTTCAAAATTTGTAGGGTTTACTTTTTATAAAAACTTTTAATTTATGTGGAACTATAATATTATAAAAGTGAAATGTTAAGCATTGATTGGTTTATCAAAGTCAAATACTACATTTATTGTTGTTACAACCATAAAAAAAACAACAATAAATGCTTTAGATGATGATTATGAATGTTATAATAATTATATTTTGAGGATTTTGTCATTTCATGTAATGAAAGTAAAGACTCATTTTTGTAATATTAATACATAATTTATAGTTTAAGAACAAAAATATAAATTTAGGATATAAAAGTTCTAACCTTTTTCTTTGTAGTTGAAGGTTTCCTCCAATGGAGATTGAACTTGAGTTGTTACAATTGACTTGAGTTGATGGGTTGTGTGACAAAAGTTGAAAGTAATTAAGAAAGTAGAGGTTAAGGTATAAAAAAATTATATATTTTTGCTTTAACCTTTTTTTTTTTAAAAAAAATATTGGACATAATAAATTTTGGGGAAACTGCCCCTTTTACTCTTCCCACTCTTCTTAAGTCACTGTCATTTTCTCTCTCTCCTCCCTAACCGCCATTTTCCTCTCTCCATCTTCCCCTGTTTTTTTCATTTCTCTCTCTCCTCCCTAGCACTGTATTTTTTCATCGCCGGCGTGAAAAATCTTGCACAACTCGCCTGAAAACGCTTAACGAGGTTAGTTTTCGACCCACATTTTCATCATGTTTTGGTTAATGTTTTATGTTCCAATCTTTGAAAGGAGAGTAAGTATAGTGTTCTTCTATTTTTTGCTTATTTGTCTATGTTTCAATGTAGTTATTTTGTGAGTGAATTATATTATGGGGTTGGTTTGTTATGATAAGTAATTAATTTGAATTTAGCCCTAAAAAAGTTTTGAGTGTTGTAAAATGTTGTTTTATGGGTTTGGTTATACTGTCGTTTTAGGATGGTCCTTGATGAAAAACATTTGAATAATATCCACTTGTACATGTAATTTTGAATATGCAGTGATTACAAAGAGAGTTTTGGTAAATACCTTAATTTTTGGGAATGATGTATATTATTGGAGTTGTTTTATTTGTGAATTTGTTTGATTTTTTCTTCAAAGTTTAATGGAAAATTATATCTTGTGTGACAAAAGTTGTGTAACACTGAATTTTGGGGAATGATTTATATTGTTCGGGTTGTTTTATTTAAGAACTTCTTTGATTTTTCTTTAAAGTTTAATGGGAACTTCTTTGATTTTTCTTTAAAGTTTAATGGGAACTTCTTTTATTTTTCTTCAAAGTTGTGCAATCTATTTCCTAAATTTGTTGATATTTATGCTTTAGATGTCGTTTTTTTATCTATAAGATGCAACATATGGTGATTACCTAAAACTGATTGGTGATACCTGGAAAAAGTTTCGTCATTACCAAACTGGTTTTGGTAATTACCAAAATCATCCTGTAATTGTGATTTTTGTTAATTGTTGAGAATCTTTTAATGTTGTTAGGCACGATGTCAAAGCGAAAGCAATCCGAATCAGATCACCCAGTTATCATATCTCTTGCTAAACGGCAAACAACTATGCCGAGTTCATCCATAAGCAAGGTATGGACGAAACTATAATTCTTTAAGGACTTTTGTTGCCTTTTTTACAAACTCTATTATTTAAGTAATTATTAATACTTTCTAATATCCACACAGAATACGTGGTCAACTTTAAAAGATCTTGAGCAGTTTGTTGAGGTCATTAAAAAGTTTCCGAGAGAAAAGAAGAACGTTTTGGTCGAACTTGGTTTTGATTTCTTGTTTTCCATAAATTGCAAGGTCATAAGGAAAACAATGTGTAAGTGGGTGATTGACCACTTCGATCCTAAAACACACATCTTTGATATTCATGGGAAGTAAACTGTTATAACCCCGACCCATGTGGAGTGGTTGTTGGGGTTTAAAAGCTGAGGCTTTGATATTGAGAATAAAATGCTTGACGACGATTATGAGGAAAGGTTTATGGGGTTGGCTAATATGGATGTAGATAGTATGGCCGTGAATCCACACAAACTTGATCATGACGATAAGTTGTTCAAGGCATTGTTCACCCTCTTCATGATGACTACAGTCCTTTCGCCCACTCCTGATCGCAAACCCAAGGAGGGATGGCTTCATGTTGTGGTTAACGCGGAGATGATTCCGCAATGGAATTACGCCAAGTTTATCTTCGATACTTCAGTCAGTGAAGTGGCTAAATTTCAAATCAACCCATCCGGTGCAAATGTTGGTGATTGTTTCCTGTTTTGGATGGTAAGTATTCATTACTTTTTTGCCTCTTCACATATGTAAAAGTTGGTCTTACATTTTTTGGTAATCGGTAAAATTATTTTAGGCATTACCTAAACTTCTTCAGAACACGTATAAGTTGGTCTGGCATTGTTTGGTTATCACCAAAATAGTATTAGTAATTACCTAAACATTTTCAGAACAGATACAGGTTTATCTGACATTGTTTGGTTATTACCAAAATTGTTTTAGTACTTACCTAACACTCTTCAGAGCGCAAGTATATAAGTTGGTCTGACATTGTTTGGTAATCACCACAAAAGTTTTAGTAATTACCTAACAATCTTCATAACACAAGTATGATAAAATGTTCAATTGTGTGGTTTACCTTGACCAATAATTTTGTTTTTTAATTGTTATATCTGCAACAGTTGATTTTCGCTGAGTACTCTTGGGCTTCTGGCCTCGATGAAATTTGGAGGTTGAAGACTCCAAGAGTGGTTGGCTGGAGTGACGCGAACACCAAGCGCTTGAATGACGCCGTTGTTCAGTTGCAAGATTCTTACAGAATCCTGAAAGTTAGTTTGTAAATGATCATTAAGTCATTGAGTTGCAAGTTGTTTTTTGACAATTTATTGAAGTAAATGTTTATGGTTTTGTTTATCACAGTTGATGCAGAAGATTGAAAATGAGAAGGAGTTGATCAAAGGAAATTTGCCCAGCGACTTCGCGGCAAATTGCTTGAAGATGCAGTTCGTCATATTGAATAAAATTGAACAACTATCGCAGAATTTTAACCAAATGTTCAAATGGATGCTTGAAGGTCCGTGGTCTTAGTAGTATAATTCTTACCTAATATGTTATGATTGCATTAATTTGGGTTCTTTGGTTGTTAAATGAGATGCTAATTTCTTCTGTGGATTGTAGTGATAATAGTGTAGGTTGATATTTCAAAAGTTGTCTTGTCTAAACTTTATAGAAATGTGGAATAAGGTAATCTGATATTGTTTGGTAATGACCTAAACATGTTCAGGCACTACCTAAAACTTAAAAAGATGGTGATAGGTCATATGCCAAAGTTTAGTAATTACCCAAATACAGTTAGTCATTACCTAAGATTGAAAAATTTAGCATTATGTTATCTGAAATAGTTTAGTAATGACCTGAACAAGTTTAGGTATTACCTAAATTGAAAAAAGTATCTGATTAGGTAATGAGTTTATGTTTAGTAATTACCAAACCCAGTCCGGTGATTACCTAACAATACATGTACTTATTTAAGTGATTACTTGAGTTTCTTTTGGTTACTACCCAATATGGTCAGTAGGTGGACATATATTCTATTTTTTTTTTTTGGATTGTATCTGATGGTGCATTTTTATAAATGAGAGAAGTTTTAGCTTTGATCTTTGTTATTTGATTATTTCTAATCTTGTCATTTGATTGTTTATCAAGAACAAAGCAGTAAACAGGTTGCCCAAAACTCAGATGGTGATGATGATGGAGATAATGATGAAGAATTCAGTGATGCCAACCCTATGTGTAAGAATGAGAAAGCTGACACAGATTCTGCTAGTGAGAGCGATGAGGAGGAGTTGCAGAAGCCGACTCAACGCAAAAAGAAGTTGACATTTGCCAATCTATCTCAGGAAAATAAGATACCCAAAAAGGGTAAGACACCAACAAAGAGTGATTGGAAGGTTACACCAAAATCCAAAAAAACACCTCAACTGCCTAAAGAAACTGAAAAGGGTAAGAAAACTCAAAAAGGAGAGGAGGATGTAATTGATGTTGAGGAGATTGGTGATGTTGAGTCCTTAGTTAAAAGCAACCCTATTCTCTCAATTATGGGTGTTGAAGAGAAAAAAGGAAGTGAGAAAGAAAGCAATGTGAAGAGAAAAGGAAAAAAAGAGGCACCAAAAAAGAAAGAACAGGATTATAAGAGGAAAGTGGAAGAAAAGAAGGAAGAGTAGAAGACAGGAAAAAAGAAAAAGGTGGAACAAGATAAGGTGGAGGAAGAGAAGAAGCATGAGGTAAGAACAAAGAAAAAGGAGGATGAGAAGAAGGAAGAGAAGAAGGATGAGAAGAAGGAAGAGAAGGGAGAAAAGAAGGTTGAGGATGAGGAAGATGAAGAAACGAAGACTGAGGCAGAGGGAGATGGAAAGAAGGACAAGAAAAATGAACCAGACAATGATGATGATAATGGGTCAGGAAAAGGCAATGGTGTAGGTGGGACTTCGTCTGAGAATAAGCCTGAGGAAAGCTCTGAGCCTCCTATGGGGCAAAAGGGTGGGCCGAATCCTTCAGATGGCACTACCAAAGCACCAACTGAAGAGGACAAAGATAAAGACCCTAATGTGAAGGGAAAGAAAAAAAAATTCTTAAGGTACATTTTTCACTTTGTTACTGTTTGGTAATAACCTAAATGTGTTAAGGTAATAAGTAAAAATTAGTGATTCTATTTTGGTTATAACCTAAATATGTTTAGGTGATGACTTAACATGACAGGAGCTGAGTTTTCACTTTCATACAATTTGGTGGTTACCTAAAAATGTTTTGGTACTTCCCAGACATGACTGATTGAACTTTCTTACTGTTTGGGGATTACCTAAAGATGTTTAGGTAATATTCAAACAGGACTGATTCAACTTTGATCATTACCCAAACTTATTTAGGTAGTAACTTAACATAGACAAAAATACAGTTTTCACTATTTTCGTGTTTGGTGATTACCAAACAGGTTTAGGTAATAACCAAACATAACCGTTTCTTGTTTATAAGTAATAAAAAATTCTTCATCAATGATTGCATTTAGGATGAGGTGAAGTGGAATTTCAAGATCAGGATTGCCACAATCCGTCACGTATTGCACAGATTAGAAAGCACTCAAAAGGCTATTGTGGAGTATGTGTTTGATGACACAAAGGACATGGAGTACGTTTTTGTGATAATTCTATTATCAGTTTCTTTCTTTGCTTGTCATTACTGTTTAATGTAAGGTGATTTTGTTTGTTTGGCAAGCAGTGAGTTATTAGTTGATTCTGAGTGGATCCAGGCCACACGTTTCGACCTCCGTACTCTATATCCTACGGCGCTTGTCACGGAAACGGTATGAACATCTAGGTGACTCCATTAATTACACATGAACATAATAATTAACTGATATTGAGCACACATGCAGGCTATCAATGTAGCTGGGGTTAGAGTGAGTGTGAAAAACCCAACTTCATTCTACATCCCAACAACATTCCGAGTACGTTATTTATATAGAAAATGTTTTCATCTTTTATTTTCCTTATAATTTTACATTATTTAGTATGTTTATTTTATTTACCTTAAACTTTTTATTATTTACTATGTGTTATTTTCGTTAAGAACATGGATCCGGCAAAATTTGATAAGAAAGAACAGGCTGATGGGAAGCAAGGACTATTGCCGTTTAATCCACTTGTTAAGACGACCTACCTGTCTACATTACTTTCTCGATGCCGTCAGGTATACACTATGCACTCCTTAGGCAAAAGATTTATTCCTAACTTCTCTTTTAATGGGGTCCCGATACTTATGATGTAGTTTCTTGTTCCTCTGTGGTTGCCGGACCCAAATCATTGGTTCTTAATTATTATCTCATTGCCGCAATGTTGTACATACTTCTTTGATTCGGATCCCGGGGCAAATTCTAAAAAGCGATTTAAGTATGCCCGGGAACAAGTGTAACTTCGAAACAAATCTTATTAGTACTTTATACGAAGGGTTAATATTTTGAGTCGTTTAAATTTTTTTAAATTTGACCAACGTAGGTGAAGAAGTTGTCTGAATTTCTGTCGACTGGAAAGAAGGATGCATACGGCAGGAAGATGGAGGATATGCCTAATTGGCCACTGAAATCTATCCGTATTCCAGTTCAAGAAAATGGGTAATTTTGCAATAACATATAATTGCCCACTGAAATCTTTGTGTGCTAGTGTGAACATAGTGATGTTGGGTTTGAGAAATCATGTTAAGTAATTGTTCAATCATTGTCAGATATGATTGTGGGATGTATGTCATTAAGCTGCTGGAGACAAAGGAATTTGGAGGTTGGAACAACCCTCAACATTTTAAGGTAGTGGTCTGGGGTTATTTGGTAATTACCATAACATGTTTAATTACTACCAAAAACATCCACAACTCTTTATTTGGTTTTCTTGCAGTCTTAGGTTATGACCTATAGTTTTTCAGTCATTACCTAGCACCAATTTGTTTTTCATAAAAGGTGTTTCATTAACTTGGTTCTTGTTGTCTTAATGTAGGATATGGACAGGTACCGCATCGACACCTTGGTTAATGCCATTTGCTGGGAGCATAATACTCTCGGAGATGAGGTTGTGGCCAACGCATTATTTTCCTAAAAAACTATTTTCTTGGTTGTGGTTTGGATAATATTTATGAACTTCAGTTTCTGGTTTGGATAATTATTATTAACAAGACATATGTTTGGATATTATTTAACTTTTCGATGTAATTTGTTTATGACTGTGATGTTTGATGTAATATCCTAACACTGATGGGATGTTAGTTTAGTATATAATATGGATGTTTTAGTGTACATAATGCATGTGGTGGATAATGTATTCATGATTTGAAGCAAACATTTCATAACCTAAAAAATTAACCTTCAAATTTTTCGGAAACTTTAAGTTATTACTATAAGGGGTTCCGGTAATTACCAAATTTTAACAGAAACTAAGAGAAGTCTCAAAACCGTCAATTCCAAAGTATATTAAAAATAAACAATTGAAATCAATAATCCTAAGTACAAATTAATCAATATGATATAAATTTGTTAATCCAAATAACCCAAATAGAGTTATAAAGTCACAACATGTAAGAGATAAGAATGTCTTGGTAAGTTTGGTAATGCCCAAAATAGTTTTGGTAATTATTTAAAGCATAAGAATGTCATGTATTGGACCTAATGGACCCAGTGGCATGATTGTCCAAAAACCATAGGATTGCTTTGATGAGTAGTGGGAATGGATTGTGATTGAGAGATCACCCTCCACTTAATAGGTTTAGTAATGCCAAACACATTTTTGGTAATTTCCAAACATCATATAATAATAAAAGGAGAAGGTAATCAATAATTAAACATAAAAGGACAAAGTGTAGCATACAATGTTTAGCTAATGACAATAGTCAAAGTTGGTAGTTACCTAAATCTTTTACATTAAAACAATTTGATTAGGCCTATTTACACAAAATTGACAGTGTAGCATCAAAAGTTTAGGTAATGACCATATCAAGTGAGGTAATTACCTAAACTTTTACATATGAACTATTTAATTCGATCTACTAAAGGACGTTGGCATATGTATACATACAAAAGTACACCAACTCCAATTACAAAAGTACAACAAAGGCCTATTTACACAAAAAATTGACACCGTGTAACATCAAAAGTTTAGGTAATAACCATACACTAGTGAGGTGATTACCTAAACTTTTACATATGAACTGTTTTTTTTACGGGCATTGCCAACGTACTTCGCGCGACAATATCGATCTATATCAATTTTGCTATGTTTGCTTCTCAGAATTATGGCTATAGCGCGTAAACGTTCGACACTCATTGCTTTTGTCTGCACAGAAAGTAGATCATGCAACAAAATCAAATATATACATTTACAATGCGTACATTGTAAAAAATGGTTGGGATGACGTTCACATCACCGCAGTGGATGTACTTAATCACGTACATTCCACAATCATGGCTACAAAAAGAACAAGTCCATAAGTCTATCTTATATTTAATGTGAAAATAAGAGAGTTTCAAAATTTTGTATTACGCACGCATTCGGTTGTCGTGTACATGGTGGATATTCGTAAGTGAAATCTTTCATGTCCACGAACAAGGGCGCCAAACGGTGACCTTGAAGCCTTTCCGAAGTTGCAGTCATCTGATGCAAAACAAAATAGGGAAAAACAACGGTTACCACACATTGCTAGGGCTCTGTCTTGTTTGGTAATTACCGGAACTGTAATAAGTACAAATTTGAGTACCATGTCCATGACTGTCACAAGCTGATGGTTCGATTTGGAAAGAGAATCCATAATGTACACCTTTTTCTTACGTAAGTCAATGATCGTCAAGAACCAATGCTCATGATTCACATTAAGCAAAGGAATATACACCTATAAACAAGTCACAAGGAACGTTTAGTCAAACTCAAATGAAACCAGGTAAAGAAACACACATAGCAATGTTTAGTACAAACCTCTTCAATACTACTTAAGTCGGTTGGGAGATAAAAATTTAACAAAGCAGCAAAGGTGTCCAAAAGGGTCTTGTTACAACCATTAAACCCAGTCCGTTCATCTTGTTGTAACAGAACAGCCTACAAAATATAAATTTTGTCGGTGCTAATAATTCTATAATAAACTTAAAATTTTGTCGATCACCTCACCATGAATATACTTGGAAGTATTAATTTTTGGCTTTTTTCCTCAATCCGGGTCTGTTGTAAGTCATACATATACACGTCAAGGAACTGTTGAAAACCAGCACTAATTAGTATCAGACTAATTGCCAAAACCTTTTGACATGTTAAACTGGTGTTCTGACAGTGTTATATAATGACCAAATAATTTTGGGTCATTACTTTAAGACTGAAGTCATTACCCAAACTCATGTCAAACAAAACTATCATGTGACCCAAATAATTTGGGTAATACTCAAACCATCATTTGTAATTACCAAACAATATCAGGACACCATTTTGTCTCCTGAATAGGTTTAGGTATTTACCAAAACATGTTTGGGTGATCATCAAACACTGTCAGACCACAAGATCCCCAAACTTGTGTAAAAGGAAAAAAAAAGGATGACCATATGTACCTGAGTGCTTAGCCAATGATCTGGGTATACGCAAAAACATTCATAGGCAGAAAGAAAACTCCAAGACTGTTGTGGCCGATAAATAGTTTCATTTGACGGCCCTTTCAATATGTTCTTACAAATATTTCTTTCAATCGGGTCCAAAGAGGGTAAGTACTCTTCGAAAAATTGAAGCGGCCTACACTTTTTTGTGGCGTAAATGACGGATCGACAAAATCTTCATTCGTTTTGGACATGCCATTGTTAAGGGCCTTATTAAATAATTTAAGTTGTTGCCCAACCGCTTTCTCTTTAGCATTTTCCTACAATTCGAGGCATGGTTTGTTGGATTATATTAGTTTGCATACTAATTAAATAAATAGGCAAATATGAGAAAAATTTATTTTATACCGATGATTCTTCGGTGTCACTCCCACCTTCTTTTGATATCTTAACCTTTTCCGGTCTTGATCTTTTTGCCTACCATAATGGAGACAAATAACAAATAAAATAACATCAACTTAAGTTAGTAAACATACATCGATGGCATCCATTACCTTCAACGCGTTGATGTTAGTAATATTCCGAATTAAAATAAAAGACAAATACCAAACACAACTCGGCCATAAAAATATGACCTCAATTAAGAGTATCCAACGCATTTGTTTACTTGTTACAACTCCGGCTTCAAAAACTTTAGGTCATATAACCCTTCACGCATTCACAATACATGAAAATAATGGCTTCAAAATTTGGTCATTACTGAATCAATCTAAATTTGTTTACTTGTTACAACTATGGCCTGAAAACTTTGGGGGTCATATAACCCATCACACATTCAGAAAATACAATAACAAATACTAGCATATAAACATATGGTAATGACCAAATACAAATTTAGTCATTACCAAAAAATTATGTGTATGGATAAAATAAGAACAAAGTAAAAAAAATACTATTCATAAGTTGCTCATTAACTTTTCTTCATCCACCTCGAGGGGTGTTTTTTTTCCTGAACTTTTTTTCACCTGAGTGGTCTTTTTGGCATTCGGGGGTGTTTTTGTGACATTTACTTTTTTGGTGCTCTTCTTCGGAGTAACCTCATTTGAAGGCGTGTCCAAATCACTTGCTACACCATCTTCTTCTTTTTTAGTCTTGGCTTTTTTGGTGGTCTTTTTTGGCGTCAACTTCTATATTGGCATGTCCCGAACGGTTTCCAAACCAAAGATAGGTTTGGGACGAACAAAGCGAATTTTCTTCATGCTAAACGATGATCTAACTTGCACACTAGCCACAAAAGTCTCGTCATCATCGTCAATATCCAACTCACGCTTTGCACATTTAAGCGTATCACTAAGTATGGGAGATAGAAACGGAGAACACATCTTATCTCTGTGTGTTTTCGGTTCAGTGGGGACAGTTCGGACATCGTTGAAAATTTCATTCTTTTCCATTCCCCCATCATTACCTTGTGATATATTATTGGTATCAACATCATTCCCATCCTTCTCACGTGCCTTTTCTTTATCTTCTGGAGGTACGGTTGAGATTACCTTCTCTAATGCAACCTCCATGTGCACCACCTTTGAGAATATAGCATCCATCTTTGAGAGGATTCTTCTACCATTCCAATCCGTTGTTAACAAAAATATTTCAATCAATGAGCCTTTCATATCATCATTTGAATTCAATTCAATCAATTGAAAGGAAAATAAAAAAATAATGCAACATTTTACACCAATGCAACCTTGTCATATAAACCACATAAAACCTCATGGATTAGGTTATCAATGACCCATATCTTAAGCATACAAATCCATCATCATATATGTTATAGTCACATAATTTGAGGCAATTGGTCAAGTCAATTACTAATTTAGGTGATGCCCTAAAATCTGTAGGTGATTACCTAAAATGTTTGGAAATAACCTAATCTGATTAGGTGCTTACTTAAAATATTTGGAAATAACCTAATATGATTAGGTGATTATCTAACATATTTGGAAATAACCTAACCTGATTAGGTGACTACCTAACATTTATAGTGGTTATATTAAGTCATTACCAAACTATCTTTAGTAATTACCTAAACCCAGCAGTAACTTGCACAAACCAGTGACATTCTACAACATTGTTTGGTAATTACCTAAAAGCATATGATATGGGGTTTGGTGAGGTATTGGGCCTAATGGACCCAGTGGCATGATTGTCCAATCCCCATAAAATTGCTTTGATGAGTAATGGGAATTGACTGTGATTAAGAGAACACCCTCCACTTAGTAGGTTTGGTCATAGCCAAAACATGTTTGGGAAGTACCTAAAAGCATATGATATAGGGTTAATTTGGGCTTTTTAGTACAAGGACAGACAATGGGGGCCAAAAACTTAAGTCAATGGGGATTGGTGAGGTATTGGGCCTAATGGACTCAGTGGCATGGTTGTCCAATCCCCATAGGATTGCTTTGATGAGTAATGGGAATGGATTGTGATTGGCAGAACATCCTCCACTTAGGCCCTGTTCTTTTGAACTTATTTTGGCTGAACTGAACTGAACTTATTTTATTTTTGCTGAACTGAACTTATTTTTGCTGAACTGAACTTATTTTTACTTATTTTTAGGTAATGCCCTAAAATGCTTTAGATAATGACCTAAAGGTTATGGTAATATCCTAATCTAATTAGGTGATTATCTAACATATATAGTGGTCATATTAGGTCATGACCAAAATATCTTTAGTATTTACCTAAATCTTGCATTAATTGCACAAAATACAAGTGACATTCCACTACAATGGAGAGGATTCTTTTTAGAGATTGTCCGAACATTTCAATTCGCTGTTCACATAAAAATTCTATCGATGAACCTTTCATATAACAAAAGTCATTCAAATCAATCATTTGAAATCAAAAGAAAAAGAAAAAATGCAACGTTTTAGCCAGATGCAATCTCATCATTTAAACCACATAAAATCTCATGGATTAGGTTATCAATAACCCACATCTTAACCATCTAATTCCCCCATCATATATGTTATAATCACATGATTTGAGGCCATTGTCCAAGACTATTATTATTTTAGGTAATGCCCTAAAATGGTTTAGGTAATGACCTAAAAGTTTTGGTAATCTCCTAATCTTATTAGGTGATTACCTAACATATGTAGTGGTTGTATTAGGTCATGACCAAAATATATTTTGTAATTACCTAAACCATGCATTAACTTGCACAAAAAATAAGTGACATTCCACTACAATGGAGAGGATTCTTTTTAGAGATTGTTCGACCATTCCAATCTGTTGTTCACATAAACATTTTTTCGATGAACCTTTCATATCACCAAAGTCATTCAATTCAATTATTTGAAAACAAAAGAAAAAGGAAAAAATACAACGTTTTACACTGATGCAATCTTATCATATAAACCACTTAAAACCTCATGGATTAAGTTTTCAATAACTCACATCTTAACAATACAATTCCCCCATCATATTTGTTATAGTCACATGATTTGAGGCCATTGCCCAAGACAATTATTATTTTAGGTAATGCCCTAAAATGATTTAGGTAATGACCTAAAGGTTATGGTAATATCCTAATCTAATTAGGTGATTACCTAACATATATAGTGGTTATATTAAATCATGACCAAAATATCTTTAGTAATTACCTAAATCCTGCATTAACTTGCACAAAATACAAGTGACATTCCACTACAATCGAGAGGATTCTTTTTAGAGATTGTTCGACCATTTCAATTCCCTGTTCACATAAAAATTCTATCAATGAACCTTTCATATCACAAAAGTCATTTAATCCAATCATTTGTATGCTAAAGGAAAAGGAAAAAATACAACGTTTTACCCCGACGCACTCTTATCTTATAAACCACATAAAATCTCATGGATTAGGTTTTCAGTAACCCACATCTTAACCATACAATTCCCTCATCATATATGTTATAGTCACATGATTTAAGGTCATTGCTCAAGACAATTATTATTTTAGGTAATGCCCTAAAGTGGTTTAGGTAATGACCTAAGAATTTTGGTAATATCCTAATCTAATTAGGTGATTACCTAACATATATAGTGGTTATGTTAGGTCATGACCAAAATATCTTTAGTAATTACCTATACCCTGCACTATTTTGCACAAAAAACAAGTGACATTCCACTGTAATGGAGGTCCCCAAAATGCTACAAATTTGTTTCATCTAATTGCTAAACTAATGTATGATCTACGTATCAAATGTAACCCAATAAAAGTGTGAAGTGCATTGATTTATTGCCATTATCTCACACACCTTAAATTTATTTTTGGTTATGTCCAAAATATGTTTAGTAATTACGAAAACATCATTAGGTTTGGTCATGTCCAAAATATCCTTAGTAATCACCAAACAACTGCAATACCTTAGACTAAAAACTAGCTCAACCTCCCATGGAGGTCGCGAAAGAGCTGAATTTTTTTTGCATCATGGCTAAAGTAAAGTATGAACTACTCAAATGTAACCACAAATTGTCGCATAAAAGTGTGAAGTGCGTTGATTTAGAGAAATTTAGTCACCAATACCGTCATTTTTTTTACTTAAAACCCTAGATATTTTTGGGGAAATTTTTACAAATTTGCAAGTTTAATCTTATTCAAACACACAAATGAAGATAGAAAATCATTAATTCGTTACTATATACGAAATATTCAAGTAAACTTACATCCATTTCATCTACGGGTGAAGAGTTTAGATCGAAATCCATGGAGGTCAAGTTCAACAATGGAGGTGAAGGTTTTTGAGGCGAAATGAAGGTGAAGAATGGGTCGAAATGGAGGAACAAGATGGAAGATAGGGTCGAAATTGAGGGAGAAGGTGGAAGAATGAGTCGAATTTGGGAGAAATTCGGTTGATAATGGTGGATTTGGTGAAGAACATGAAGAACAAGGAGGAGAGAGAAAATGGGTAAAAAAAATTTGGCTCCAAAATTTTTTTCCATACGTAAATTACTGTTTGGAAGCCAAAAAAAAATTTTCGAATTTTTTGAAATTTTTTTTTTTAATTATTTTCATGATTTTCATAAATTAATTTCATGATTTTGGTAAATAAATAAAATGAAAAGAAATAAGTTTTGGCAATTAAAAGAAAAGGGAAAAGAAATGACAAAAGGGGTCCACTAACAAAAATATGTGGCTCACATTGATTTGTTTCAATGGTCTTTTTTGAAAAAAGACCATAGTAGAATCATCCGTCAGCAAATATGAATATTAAGAGTTGTTGAGAGAGGCAGAGGATAGATGTTACGTTCAATAAGTATTTTTTTGGCCAAAAGTAGCAATCAGTACAGCATCACAGATTCACAGCAATGATGACCCATTCACGATGAAGTTGAGTTATTGAGTAATAGCATTTTGTGCATGCTATGCGTGTGTGGTATATTAACCTTTTTTTTTTCTCAATTAGTTATTCATCAGTGTTAGTTATTTGTTATTTGTTCATCATTATTCTAATATAGTATTGAGAGAAGGAAATATAAAGCAAAAGAAAGCTTATGCTCAAATAAATTGGAAGAATTTGTGTATCAGGTTCAATAGTTGGATATTAATAAAGTGAAAGAACTCGATTTATATAATATAGATTACCGAATAATAATCAACAGTTAGGTTTTAAAATATTATCAGTATAATTATTAATATGAAATTTAAGTTTTGATTTTTTCTTCTGATTGTGGCAATCAAGTTATATTGTCAGTTTAATACCTGATCAGAGTTTTACGCACATATGTAAGAAAAGGAAATCATTATCCTTAATTTAATATTGAATCGAAATTTTAAATTCAATTCCATTGTTAACTTGTTCAATATATATGACAATATTTAATACATATGACAATTTAAATTCATTAATAGTATATCAGACTTTGTATAAAGGGGGCATCATCTTCCTCCCCCTTCACTTATATAATAGAGATATTTTTAATTTTCCTTAGTAAATATAAGGAAAGTGGACCATTTATAAAGAAATTTGACCATTTACTGTTAATACTCCATGCCGAATATATTACAAATTTTCCCGAGTAAATTTAAGGAAACTGGACCATTTGTAGTTAATGGCTATGTTCAGTAACATACCTTAGAGGCTTAGACACCATAAATAATTAGGTGCTAAATTATTTATTTAAATATTATAGTGTTTGTAAGTACCTAAAATAAATAAAATAAGGCAAAATGAGCAGAAATTCATGAGTTACGATAGAGAATTAGAGATAAACGTTGACCTATGGTCACACTTTATCTTTCTGTTTAGCCAGATATGCTCGAGTTTTTAGCTACAGTATTGTGTTGTTGTTAATTATATTAACTCTTAAGATATTATGTAAATATCTTCTTAGCTATATCCTTGTAACCTAGAGTATTTATCTTTTATTTTTATTTTTTTTGATGGGGAGAAAAAAACCTTAAGTTGCCCTCCTTAATCCGGAGGCCAACCTAAATTTACACTTTATATTTATTTGTCCTATATTTTTTGATGGGGAGAAAAAAACCTTAAGTTGCCCTGAGTATTTATCTTTTATATTCATTAGTTATCATATAGTTGTAGGTAAGTGTATAAATATGATACGGACCGATTATATAATAGAATAACAAGTTTTTAAATTAATTCACGCATTGCGTGCATATAAGGCTAGTGTATATATATATATATATATATATATATATATATATAGGGGCAGGATCACATGAGAATGCTCCTTACATGAAAAATGAGAATAAATCTCAACCACACGATTGAATTAGAGTTACAACACTTGTTTATTAGAGTTATACCCCGAAAAAAATTCGAGCCCAAAAAAAAAAAAATTCGAAATTTTTTTTTTTCTAATTTTTGTTTTTTTGGAGTTACATCACTTTTTCATTAGAGTTACATCACTTGTTCATTAGAGTTATAGCGCGTAAAATCCATTCTCATTTCTCATGTAAGTATGCATTCTCATACTAACTCAATTCTATATATATATATATATATGAAATATTTAATGGAAAAGCTCATTAATATAAAGTTTTTTTTTTGTTAAACAATACCATAATGTCACTTTATAGAATGATAATTTTTTCCACCACGTTGAAAAGTTTAAAACACAAGGTCACCACCTAGAATTTCTCTAATTAAAAACCTAGTCATGTAAGATATTATTTGATTTCGTCTTAATATACATCTAATATATCCATTTTTTATACTTTTTGTTACTTACAAATTAAAGATTTGAACAATCAAAGATTTGTTTTGGAAACCGGATACTGCGCATGAAACAAATGGATAGTATGTTAAGGGAATGGAACAAGTATATAAATAGCTAAAAAATAAGGACAAGATAATATTTTTGCTATCTGTTTTTTTGAAGATCTACTCGTTAGCCTTTCCATCCGTTTTTTGAAGATCTATTGCGTTATTCCTCATCTAGCAAAAGATATACAATAATTTAATCATCCTTGGCCCACACAATACTCTATCTTCCATGTTCTCTATCTCCCTTTCCTCATTAAAAAATATAAAGAAACCAAGTGGACCCATTTTTTACACTATCTTTCCAATTTACCTTAAATTGTGTATCTAAAGTAATCGAGTAGATCTTAAAAAAAATGGACCGAGTATATATTTATTTCAAAAAGGAGATTATTGGCCCAAAGCAACCCGTAGTTCTTGTAAGATAAGGGAAACTATGGGGATTCCAATTCATGAGAGAATTATAGTCATTGAGACTAGAAAGTGGCAATTTTACTAGGACAAGTCACAGTAACAAAGTGCTCAATTATTACTAAAGTTAGGGTGGTTAGAATTGCACCTCAACAAGGAGGTTGGAAAGTGGGAGCTCTTTTCTTTTATGAGAAGGAAAAATGTCATTAATAATAAGCTATACGATACATACAATGATAAATAAGATGTAATACTCCTCATGATTGCTTTAAAGGGATTTAGCGGACTACTACTTTATCTTTCTTTTAGGGAGCTTATTTCCTTAGTTACTCCATAGTTAAGCGTGCTTGGCTGGGAGTAGTCTTGGGATGGGTTGTGCATGAGTTAGGACAAAATGCACCGAAAGAACTTGTGTTGGTTATTGAGGACAATTGTTGGCCCTGGATGTGCGTTGATGACGAGAGAATCGACTATGCATGGGTCGAGTGTTACATAAGATCTGAAAAATACAGATTTATTAGCACATCACAACAATTTTCATAATGAAACCAATAAATTTTGAGCATACTCGAGTGCAGCTACAGTTCCATTGCTTCAAACTTGAAGCGAGCATTGTATTTCGATGTATTTGCATATTTCCAAGTGGAGACCTTCGTAATCTAATTATATGGTATATGTAACACCCCATGTTTTTGCTCCTAATTTTTCGCGGTTAATTATATTAAGTTAGTATTTTCTCGTTCAAAATTAATATTTTATTACTAAATATTTTTTGGCTTGTGAATATGTTTAATATATATATTTATATGTCGTGTTATATCTATATATATTTATTATAAATTGTTAGTTAATTATTTTAAAGGTTATATTAGTTTCATTGTTTATTTAGGCGTTCAGGATACGGTTTGTCGCGTAGCATTTTTGTAACGCTGTTAGACCGACTTGAGTGATGAATTGAACATCACGTGTGGCATGGGCGTGCTGGCCAAAAATCAGCAAGTGTGGAGAGGAGGATGAAGAGTTTTGGTGCATGTTAAGTAAACCTTTGGAGCTTTGTAACCCCCCATTTAATCGCTCATTAAAACTCTCTGATTTTAATAAGAGAAATTCAACATCATTCTTCATTAACCCACGCCATTTTTCAAAGAAAAGAGAGAAGAGGAAGAGAAAAGAAGAAGAAGGTAACAGTTCATCCCGGTTTTTCCTGTCAGACCTTCAAGAAAATGACTATCTCCAGAGATCTAGCCGTTGGAGCAGTCTGAAATCTTGACAGTACGTTGAAGACATCTGGGTCTTCACTTTGACTGGAGGGATTTTGAAACTGAGCTTTCGATCGGCGGGATTCATGGTTAAAACAGAACAACATGAAATAAGATTTTTCATTGTTCAAGAAGTTAACGCCTAGTGTCTTGTTGCTACAATATCTCCTAACGTTCCAGGTAACTAGTAGTTGTCTTATAATACTAGAAATTACGGTAGTTTTAGGGAAAAGATTTAATTGTTAGGATTATGTTTAGGCTTGTTGATTCATGTTTTTATTTTGAAAATTTGATGATTATAATGTGCAAGTGTGTGCCTTGTGTTTCAAGAATTGTAGAGTATTGTTTTGTTGTTTAGTAGAAATGTTAATCTTGTTGTTAGAATTGTGATTCATGATTTCCTATGATTAGTTTATATTAGGATGTTATTTCTTATGATTTTGGATTGTTTTTATTGTGAATTATGTTTTACAACTTTATTTATGATTAGTAGAATTGTTGGAATTGTTTGGTATTGAAGTTCATGATTTCACTATTGCTGAAGTTTAGTGGAATTGATGTTTAGTGTTCGTTTCGGGAGTTAATCGGTTTTTGTTAACTTTCGGTTTAATTTGGGACGTTTTCGTCTAGAAGCATCGGACGCACCGAGATGCGTCAGACACGACGATTGTGTGTTAGACGCGCAAGAGCTGCGCAGAGCGCACGTATGGTTAAGGCAGACTTGGTGGTCTGTTTACTTGCTGCATGAATATCCGTATGTTTTCAGTGACCATTTTTTAATGATTTCATGTCATATATATTTGGACAGATTGCTGGTGGTTAATGTTGTTTAGAATTATTCATATTTGGTGACGTTACTTGTGTTGATTTCGGATGATTTAAAGATTATCCTTTATGTTATGATTTGTTAGTATTGTTGTGAGGTTGTTAATTTCAAGCTTGATATGTTGTGAGCATGGAGGTTGATTCTTGAAAACTATTGAGTTTGTGTTGTTGTTTTTGATGAGAAGTTGGAAATGAGATGATTATGGAATTTGAATTACTCAGGGTTGCGATCCTAGTTTTTCTGCTGAATTTTGGGTGTAAGACCATTGGGCATCCCTATTGATATTGATTTGATGATGTATAGTTTTGAGATGAGACTGTTTTGGTAATTTGTTTTATTTTGAGATATTAAAAATCATGTGGGATAACTGTAATCCCCGGTGATGAGCATGCCAACCACCTAGGTTGTGATCTAGGAGTAAAAAAATGTGGGTTAATTGTTGTCATCCGAAAGGTTAGGGAGTGCTGCTTGTACTACCATGCATCGGGAGTTTGGTCATTCTTAGACACAGGCAGTAGGGAACGTAAGCCCATAGGCTGTCTGGAGGTTGCGATCTGACAAACCTTAGGAAGTGGGTGATGATCCGCTGGTGTTCTTCTCTTGTTCTCATAAAGTTTTTTCTATGTTTTACTTCATTATTTCTTATGGTGATTTATGATTTTATTGGTGTGATGATGTTCTTTCTTTGTTTATAGAATTCATGCTAGAATTTATATTATCATGTAAAATGGTAGTAGGAGTCTTTTGTGATAAGTGACGTTTGTTATGATGATTCTATATGATTAAAGCTTATCTTTTAATGCTATCTTAATGCTAGTTGTTCTGGGAGAACTGCTAGTTACTCCCCATTGATTGTGGATATTTGTTGTTTTTCTTATATATGTAGATGGTTCCAAAGGCTAAACTAGTGTGGACTCTGGAAATGTATTTTTGGAGATTTTACTAAGCATCTAGTTTTTTTATGATTGTAGATGACTTTTATGAGGATTCTAGGAAGACTTTCACTCTTACAGGTGTGAAGTAGTTGATTTTGGGTGGTTGTTTTGCCACATGAGCTTTAAAGATGTTTTAGTTGTACTTTGGGATTTCTAGTGGGTTGTTATGAAAAGTTGAACTTAGTTTGAAATTATTTAGTATGTTTTAATGACATCTACTTTATAATAATGTTTAGTTGAACCGTAGAGTGACATTAGTCCGGGCCATATTTCCACTATCGTCTACTTTGATTATTTTTAGTTGTACTTTCTTTAGTATTATTGTGAAAAGGACGGAGTGTTGCAGTATAAGTGTTTCCAGTGATGAATTGCTGAAAAAACTTGAAACCCTCATGGATCCAAATTATCTTCCAAGTTATTAACACCATAAAAACAAGAAAACTAATGCAAATATGAGAAGCAACCCCACCAAAAAGGGGGAGAAAAATTGTCACAGATGAAGAGACCAAAACAAATAAAAGCAGTAAAGAAGATAATAACCCTAAAGACGAAGGAAAAAGGTCGGAAATAGTCTAAATTCCGAAGAACTTATACTATTTCTAGCCTAGAAGGCCAAGAAAATTAGAAACCTTAGAAAAACAATCGGAGAGGGAGAGGAGATGGCTCGGAAAGTGAAGCTCTAACCACTTGATATATTAAAATTATGTATCAATAATGGAAAATAACTTGTGCCATTGATTGAGAAAAGAGAATAGGCATAAAATGTCTTTTTAATAAGAAATTCAAACTAATATGAATTGGTTCAAAAATCAAAACAAGCAAAAGGCAAAAGACATTTGATTGAGAAAAATTAAAGATTAAATAAGTTAAGTATTCCTTTGTCAAAGTTTACAAACTTTGATTATATATACTCACTATTATATACTTCATGTATTACAGAAAGATCTAATCACTTATTAGGACATGTAGTTTATGATGCTAAATTGTATTGTAGTTGTGAAATGTTATTTTAGTGAAAAGTAGATCTGACAGGAATTGTTGGGTATTCTAATGATGCAACAAGGAATATGCTTAACAAAGAATATGCTTAACAAGGGAATAGTTTTAAAGGTAAGAAGAATTCTCTTGCAAGGAGGGAGGAAATCGGGGATCCTTCTTGCAATGGGTGAGAATCGAACCCCTATCACAAGGGTGGAAGAAGGGCATTACAACCACTAGGCCAGCCTTGATCATCGCTTAACGAGGGAATATGCTTAACAAGAAGATGATGTAACCTCCTATTCACTAGAAACAAGTCGTGGTATATGCTTAACAAGGAATACGTACTACAAAATTCTATAAAGTATGATTCAAACAAGCGACCAATAAGTCATAGTATATGGTATTTGGTTTGTTGATTAATGAAATCTTCTTTTACTGATAAAATAAATAAATTATTAGAATATGTTCTTTTTTATTCCTTAAGGAAATTAAAGATATGTTCTATACTGCACATAATAAGTATATATAAAATGGAACATATATAAATGTATATCACAAACTAATCTGAAATAAAACTATATGTTAGCTAAATAAGTAGTGTCTTGGTAAAAAAAGTGGGTTCTCTCTCCTCTCCCCTCTCTTTTTCTCTCTCTCAAACCCTAGCCTCCCCTACCCCTTCTTCATCAATTAGGGGCTGTCATGGATGATTTCATTCATGGTAAGCTCCTTTTCCCCTTTTATTTTCCGTTTTTAGTTCATTTTCTTGTTTTGTTTAATAAATTAGTATCTCTTTATGAGATTTTCTCAAACCCTGTTATGGGGTTTTTAGTTTCTGTTTTGGAAATCTCCTTCTCCCCTATGGGAGTTGTGAGTATGGTTCTTTTGTTTTTAGGTATGAGAAATTATTCTCATTGGTTGAAGTTCGATGAAGGTATTGGAATCTCGGATGCGGTCAACCTGACTCGATCAAGAGTGTTCTTCCCAAACTATATCAGAATGATAGACTTCCTCATCAATAGTTGCTTGATTCAGCAAATACAAGGGGGCTGTACTGTATTGTTCGATCTGGTTCATTGTAGTTTCTTCGAAGACGAATTTGATTTAGTCTTGTTTAATTGTATCTTGTTTTACTTTAATACCTATTGTAGATGCCGTTTGGCCTTCAATTAATGAAATTTCTCTTTCAAAAAAAAAAAAAAACTAATCTGAAATAAAATTTTAAAACATAGAAGTATTCAAAAGTCAACAGAGTGGTTGTAATTTAATTTATATTAATTTATATTGGGAGTATACTACTAATTTTCTCGAGTAATGACGAAGTAGTAGGTATACGGTGCATTTATTTTATCTTGTTAAATGTTTAAGTACAGTAGTTGAAGAGTACCATATTGATTATAAAAAGGGGACTCCAACTTCCTTAATTCTTTCATCACCACTCTAGATCTTAACTGCAAATAAACAAAACACAGAGGTAGTGTTAGAGCGATGAAAATGATTGGAGGTAGTAGGATGGTCAAGTTTCTCCTTCTAAACATTGCCATTAGTCTGATGGTAGGCGCACCTGTGGCTGCTGCTCGTACACTTGATGATGAATTTTCCGGACAGCAGCAGCTGCTCCGAATTTTAAACATCCTACCCCGTAATGCCCAGGCTGTGGGTGGGCTACCAGTTGCCCACACGCTGAGTTGCAAAGCTAGAGGCGACTATTGCTATCCTGGAGATTGTTGCCCAGGCTTGATATGCTATATTGCTGTCGGCATTACCCCCCTGGGAAATTGCCAATGGTGCCCAGGACTCGGGGAACCTTGCGGCCACTATGATCAGTGTTGTTCTCCCTACACATGCGACGGCGTCTTTTCTGGTACATGCCGCGCCTAGGAGGCCTAGGTCCAGGAAATCAATTACTATTTGGAATTGCTTGCTTGATGCATCTCCATACCTAAGCTTACCTGGCGTACTTGAGTTCTGTTGATTTCTCTTGCTATGTAATTTGTTAAATAAATAAATATGTACGTTGTGTGCGCTTGGAAGGAATTTTTAGATTGATAAACTATTGAATAATGTGACAACTATGTATAATATGTTACATATCGTTACTGTACTGTGTAATAAGTAAGTATCAATCAAGTGTTTGTACTGTGTAATAAGACATCAATCAAATAAATATGTTATATATATATTGTCGGTGTCTTAACTCCGGCGTGTTGTACTTGGTTGTTTAAATATGTCACCCACATATCTCTTACCTCGTCAATCATCTCTTGCGAATAAGTGTTAGGAATCCCTGAAAAGTAGTACAGGATAATTCAGTTGATTATAATCAAAATTAGTATAAATTTCATAAGTTTCACTCATAAATAACAAATAGATTATGCATTTGATTTGTGATTGTTGGCTTCAGCAAATGTATATGTCATTAATGAGTTAGGAAATTACCTGATAAAAAAAAATGCTAGAAACACACACTAGAAATTTCAGCAGGCGGAATCATTGTTCCTCAATAGCCTCCGTTCCAAATTAAACGCAACAATTTGGACGACACGGACTCCTAGTTGATTTTTCTTAAGGGGTGATTAGAAAAAGGGAGGGGCATGTGATTAATTTTAAGTGGAGAGAGAAAGTGGGCCCAAAAAAAAAAATGGGGGGGAATTACCACCCTACTGCCACATCCTACCACCACCAAACCACCCTGTCATCACCCTACTGCCACATCCTACCACCACCAAACCACCCTACTACCACGACCATCACTTCTGCTGCCACCACCACCACCTCAACAACTTACTACCACGACCGCCACTCCTGCTCGCCATTACCACCACCTTCCGGTTGTCCCCACCACCACCCAACCACCACTATCGCCACATCCTACCACCACCACCGTCAAAAAGTACCGCCATAAACCACCGTCAAAAGCACCACCACCATCTAATCCCTAAATCCACATCATAAACCACCGACAAAACCACCACCACCACTCCACCTCCACAAGAACAGATCGAGTTGAGAGAGAAATCAAAAGATCGAGAAGAGAGAGAACGAAGGAAGATCGAGAAATTGAGCACAACACCCAACCCACTCCACCTCCACAAGAACAGATCGAGAAGAGAGAGAACGAAGGAAGATGGAGAAATCGAGGCGTGCGAAGGTGGTACGAAGGACAGAGGACGGACGCCGGCGGTTTTGGGTTGGAACAAAGGACAGAGGACGGACGCCGCCGGTGGAGAGAAGGTGGTTTTGGGTTGGAACGAAGCTGTCGGTGGTTTTGGGCTGGTGGGGGAGGAGATCGAAGGTGATAATGATGGTGGTGGGTGGTGGGTGGCGGAGGATGGAGGACAGAGGAATGACGCCGACGATAATGGTGGCGGTGGAGGAGAGAAAAATGGTGATGGAGGATGGAGGAGAGAGAGAATGATGGAGGATGGAAGATGGAGGAGAGAGAAATGGTGGTGGCCTGGTGGGTGAAGGAGGTATTGATTAAAGAGGGGGTTGATGTTTTGGTAGATTAATTTTGATTAGGTTTGTATTTAATTTGATTTAGGTAATATAATATGTGTTTTAAGTTTTTTAATAAGGACAGTTTGGTAATTTCAAGGGTAAAAATCATACCAAAAATAGAAAGAATGAAATTGTTGCATTTAATATGAAATTGCCATTTTAGAAAACTGTTGCGTTTAATTTGGAACGGAGGAAGTATATGTTAAGAACAGAAAAAATTGTTCTTCTTGTGTAAAGGAAGTGTGGAGGCCACTCCAAATCTTTTCTTTTTGTCAACAGATATCTAAGTGTTAACCAGTAATAATTCACTGACAATAATGCCCAACATGATGCCATCGACTAAGAAACAGGGTAAAAGTGACTATCTGAATAAAACCGTTTATATCTTACCTCATACGAAAATCTCTTTATTATATAGATGACGAGATACATTTACCTTAAATGATAATGATAATGATAACAGATAACATTGAATAAAATCAGAAGACTGAGTTACTTGGCCATGGAGTGATGCAGCCAACAGATTCAAGATACTATGCCCACTAGGAAGAAATAGGTGCAGCAGTCAACATGCACTCCAGCAGTCAAATTCCTTTGAACCAGTGGCGTATCCAGGAATTTTATTATGGGGGTACGGATAGCAGTTAGACTCGTCAACTTTTATTTTTAAAAATAAAGCTTAGCAACATTTTTGTACGCCCAAGTTTTAATACGTAAGAACTTAGATATAATTGCTAATTGTTTATTTGCTCCATTTTTAATTTTAACCCTAAGTTTAATAAGTGGTTCTGTTAAAGTCATATTTTTCACAACCGATTAACTAATTCATTCAGCGTGTTCATCATTTGGTTGAGGAGTATGGCAAATAATCAGCTAGGATTTATAGTTCAAAGGTGAAGCCTTGCGAACCGAGTTCGAAAACTTGGCAGGCTCCCCCTAGAGGTGTTTTAAAGCTCAAGGTTGACGCCTCTCTTGCAGTAACTGGCTGGGTTGGCCTTGGTGTTGTGGGCCGTGACTCGGAGGGGCGTGTTGTCTTTGCAGCTACTCGAAGAGTCAAGGCTTTCTAGAGCCCGGAAGTTGCAGAAGCTAAGGCAATTCAAATGGCGATTAGGCTTGGCAAACGCTTTGGTCTTAATGAGGTGGTCCTTGAATCTGATTGCGAAGTTGTGATCAAGCGTCTTTCAAAGAGTGCTCTCTACCTTTCGGATCTTGACATCATTCTACATGATATTTTAGCTTCCTGTTCTTCTTTTTCTTCTCTTGTTTGGTCACATGTCAAACATGATGGTAATTTTATGGCTCACCATTTAGCAAAACTAGTTCCTTTTGGAGTTGAACAAATTTGGGAAAACCACTCTCCCCCGGAGATGGCGCCCTATGTACTTATGGACACTTTGTCTATGAATTAATCTAGCTTGCTTTTTCCCTAAAAAAAAAAAAAAACTAATTCGTTTAAGTTAAATGTTGTTCTTTTTTTTTTCTAAATGTACTACAAATTTATCTATGGAAATAAGATAAATCAATACTTTAACTATATGTTATGAAAAAAAAGTTCAAAAGAAAATCAATGATGAATTTTGTATATAGATAGACCGAATGAATGCTATAGGGTTAGAAAATGCAAAATTAATGTGAAGTTGAAAGTTATTTAGAAACTATAACTCATTTTTTTCATCTTATATAATAAGGTAAACACATTATGAAAACTCAGCTCCAAAGTCCCCTTTTTTAATTCACAATTGACAACATCTGATTTTAAATTTCGATTCGCAACATCTAATTTCAATTTCACAATTTCTAAACTTTTAAATTCAACTATTCAGGTATTCTAACTAATCTCAATTCACATCCCTACAAAAGAAACATATTTCACAGCATCTATTTCAATCCATCTAATTTTAGTTTCACAATTCTAATTTCACAATTCTAATTTCAAATCAAATAATTTCAATTTCAGAACTTCTAATTTCATAACTTCCAAATTTCATTCCATAAATTAACAAATAATTTATTTTAAGAAAACAAAAGCCTTGTGAGAGAACATGGCAGACTTGTTTAATCAGAAAAAGGTAGAAGAGTACTAAAAGGAGAGGTGTACTGACAGAGGTGAGAGAAAGGACAAAATTAATGTTTTTGACTGTTGACAGAGGCAAGAGAAAGAGAGGAAAAAGGGGAAAAAAGAGAGTTGCGTGGATAGTTGCTATGAGGGATGCGTACAGTTGCGCGTGGAAAACGAAAAACAAGGGATTTAATTTTTTTTATTTCCTTGAATTTATATCTTCTTCATTTTTATTTTTAGCAATGGGGGTACAACTGTACCCACTGTACCCCCTGTAAATCCGCCCCTGCTTTGAACTCAACCTCTTAATTTTCTCTCTCAAAATGGGAATAACTCATTTTCTAGATTACTTAAGCAGTAAAATCAAATAAACTCAACAAATTTCTCAACTTTGAATTTCGTTGCATTATTTTCTGGATATTTCAGTTCCTTCATCTTCTGATTGGCAAATAATTTATTACTCAAGCTAATTTTGTGTTTCGGTAATAATCCATTAATTCTGTAGAATTTATATTGCAGAAATGAGTGACTTTTGCAAAAATTTGTTTGGAAAGATAATCATGGTGGTGGATGTCATGGAAGCTCCTAGAAGAAAAAAAAAGAAGGGATAGGGAAGAGAGGAGAGAGAAGGGGCAAAAGAGAAAGGGTTAATAAGGGGTCTGTTATGGTAGTCTTATTTGTAGGAATAATTTTTCATGATAGAAGTACTCCATGACTTGCATATATTGTTAATAAATTGACCCTCAATAATTTATTAATCTAGATGAAGTTTGCTTATAAATTTATTAAATTGACGATAAAAATTAGTTATATATGATCATACGTTAAAAATATTTGTAGATGTAGGAAAGAAATTAAATAAAAGTCATGAGGTAAGGTAATAATAGGAATGAGAAAGATGGAAAAAAGATTGTCCATGGGAAAGTGGAGTATTCTTACATTTGTGAAATATTGGAGAGAGATGTAGAGAACTAAAACAAATACTGATAAAAAAAAAAGGGATATTTTACATGGTAAGCCCGTATTTTTCTCTTTTCTACGCGGTCCATATGGCCCTTTTTTATTTCTATATGGTAAGCCTCTGTTTTGGTAAGCCTCAGTTTTGAGCCGACCACCTCCAAAACAAAAACCACTCACTCTACCCACTATGCTAATTGTTCTTAAGTGCAAATATTCCTGAACTTTCATGTTCTTATATTGCACCTAAGTCTTAGAAACTTGAAATATTAACCCACACCCTCCTTTATCTTCCACCCTCTACTCCGTCCTGCGTGAACTCTGTCCTGGTGGAATATTACTTCAAAATAGCAATTAGTGTGTTAGTCATTCTAGGAGCCATTACATTAGTGGATGCTTAGTATGTTAGTAGTATGCAGTTAGTGGTAGATAATTTAGGCATGAACTAAGTTAGTGGAAGTAGTTCCTTATTTCTAGAATAAGTAAGTTATTTTCTTTTCTATAAATTATGTATTATGGCTTCTAGTGAAATACAACAAGCTGCACCATATTATTGTCTTCCTATCTCCTATTTTAGTTTCTACATGTTCCATCCCTCCCCATGTTCCAAAATAACCAAGTGGGCCTACCCACATACTTCCGCATCTTCCTCGACTCCACGACAACAACCAGCCCAACCCCATCAAATAACCACCCAACCCAGGTAAACAATGAGCCCCACGACCCACCCCATAATAGTCAACGCCATTTCTAATTTCCCATATTCAGCCGCACAATTTTCCGGACAGATACACTATCTCGAGACTACACACCCTCTCTTTTATGTACTATTATCAGATTTAATGTGCATACTAATATAATTGTTTTATGGAATGGTATTGGGGTAAGTGGTAGCAGTGGTGAAGCGGGTGAAATAATGGGATGAGGGCGTTTCATGGGGTGATCAGAGTCGAAACGATGTGGGGTGCTCGTGTGGGAGGGCGGGGGTAGGGGAGTTGCACGAGGCCAGGGGTGAGTGGCATTGTAGTTATGAGAAGAGGTGTGGTATTTGGGTGCGTGAAACAGTGAAATAAGGGGGCATTCTGAGGGGTGGTTGCGGTCGAAACTATGCGTGGTGGTGGTGTGGGAAGGAGGGGTAAGGAGAGTTGTACGAGGGTGAGGGTGGGTGGCATGATAGTTAGAGGAAGAGGTCCCTGCATTTTCCGAAAGATGGTGTGGTGGAAGTGGCAGCGTGGGTGGTTTTGGGTGAGGTCAATATGGGGTCAAAAAAGAGAGAATGGAAGGGGGAAAGTTTGGAGTAGTTTAACAGAAAAGTTAACAGGATGGCTACGGAATTCTGATTGAGCTAAACTGAGACTTACCACGAAGAAACGAAAAAGAGCCATATTGACCACGTAGTAAGCGAAAAACATGGGCTTACCATGTAGAATATCCCAAAAAAAATAAATTATTCATGATTAATGATGGCTTAAACGCTACTTGAAGACAGCTATCTTCAACACAAACCATAGAATAGGCCCGAAAAATAAGAGGACCTCTAATAAAGGATAAGTTCAAGCATCAATTTCAAATAATTGATCTCAAAGCATAACTATCTGAGGAGTAAGGTCGACCTATTGAATGAAAGTTCAGCCAAGCTGAAGCTTCTTTGAGGTTCCAATACTCATATCCCCGAACTTCAAGCAGCATTAGCTACTTATCGATGTACCAAAAAATTAGCGTTGTTATCTTATTTGCCCATTAATTGACATCCACCATACCATTTAAAGCTGTCAAAAAATGACCTGATCTGACAACCTGACATGAACCTGTAATGACCTGTAACTGACTTGCACCTGAAATTTTGGTAAAATAGGTCACCTGAAACCTGGCATGTACCCGACCTGATAAAAACTGATACCTGATCTTGACCCAATACTCCATGACATGAACCTGAATCGACATCCGCGCAAAAAAAACCGATAATTGAAGTGATCCGACCTGACAACGATCCGAGCCCGATTCGACACTTGACCTGATTAGGACCTGAAACCAATTATAACTTGATGCAACCTGTTATTGTCCCGACCTGTTGCGACCCATTACCTGATTTACAAGACATGTTGCGATCTGGTACATGGTTTTACCCGACTTGTTGCTACATGTTACCCAACTTTACCCGACTTGTACGTTGATTTTTGATAACTCGACTTGTCAATGATTTCACCACATAGTAAGATAAATTATAAACTAATACTACTACAAAAAGGCATATAACTAGATGAACTATTATAGCATTAATTTTCAATAAAATCTTAAATAATGATTCAAATTTGAAGCTGTGCCACACAAGTTTCATGACCCGTTCCATACTCGAGGCGACCCGAAACTAAGTATGGCACAACCCAATTATAGCACAACCCGATAACTACCAACCTGACCTTGACTCGAACATGACCCAAACTGTTATTCTCCTGACTTGATAAGTATCCGATCCACGCATGACCTGAACCTGAAAGCACCCGCTATAAACCTGCAATAAACCCGACCTGACACCACATGACCACGAAAGATAACCTGTTCCGAAATTGACCGTGACGAACCCGACCGAACCTGAAAGAAGAAATAAACCGAGGTAGACCTGACCGAATTACGATATGCACCCGACCTGTTTGATTTATTGACCTGACACGACCTGACCGAACATGACCTGAAACCTGAGATGACCCAACCTGAATCTGACTCGAGTAACTAAATTGACAGCTCTAATACCATTCTTGCAGATATTGGGAGATCTAAAGGGAATTTGATAATTTTCATTTGAAGTTAGGCCAATGTTTTGGTGTCCCACGTCACATCTAATATGTTCGCTGTGTATTATCTCATATCGTCGTCCGAACACAATAACGAGGGAACATTTTTTTTATAGAGAAAATATCGAGGGAATTAATGAGCCCATTCTTCGTATGAAATAGCTTTCACTTGGACTCTTTAAATTCAAAATTCAACTTTCTAAGAACTAGACTCCTGTTCACTTCATCTACACATTATTTATCGCAAATACATCACCAGGTTAGTAAATAGTAATCACTTTTCATTAAAACTAGTCTATTTTTGTTTTCCCAGTATACGGTTACTCATCTCTCGCCAACTCAACCAATTTCACATGAATATATTAAAAACAAACTTCGATTGGTCCATAAAATTAATATATGGAAATTATTTTCTAGTAAAAGATGTGTAGTTCGTACATCATCTTCATTTTGTTTTAAAAATACCATATAATGCATTTTAACTGTTGGTTATGATTTCTTTTTAGAGTTTCAGGATAGAATGGCTGGTGCATTGGAGTTCCGCAGGGCTGACGATGTTGTGATCTTGTTGGACCATGACCAACTGCGTAACCTAGCCAGGATACTGAGACTCCGAGAAGCGCCCCTCATGTCTAATCTCGGCTCGGAGGTGGAGCGCATCAAATACCTCGACCAGGTCAATGACGCTCATAACAAACTGGTCGATTTGGTGACCGCGGCCGAGCAGCATACACAAAGGTATGAGCAACAGAACAATCAATTGAAGGCCGACATTGCCAAAGCCATTGAAGAGTATGTGGTCCTTGGTGCAAACTGGGCTATGCAATGTATTCGAAACGTTTGTATGCGATTGACCTGTGTCGAAAAGCTTAGGGACCAATTCGATGGCCTCGTTGTAGAGCTTGAGAAACTTGATCAAAATAACCAAATTGATGTTGAAGATTTGGTTGAAAAGTTGAACAAGATCAAGTATTACATGTGGGAGTACGGCAATACTACTCGAAGTGAACAAGCCCGACGGAGGTCCCGTGAATATTCTGAGACCTTGATGATGCAAGGAATCACAGTTCCTAATCTCCTCAGCAGGTACGCAGGTTATCCATCAGACAATCGGAGTATCATTATATAGATACGAAGTATATCAATTTCGATGTATAAATGTAAACCAAACATATGATACTATCTAATAATGTTGTGATGCTGCTCGCAGAAAAGCGTCTCAGCTTGGATTTAAAGGAGAATTTGAGGACTTGGAAGACCAACAAAAGCTCCAGGTAATTGGATATTACTCTTAGCTTAATCTTGTTTGGCCCATTAATTATTAGTTCTGAAAAATGAAAGTTAAAGCCCGCGCACAACATCACCATTTCACGTCTGTATACTTCATGCCTTTTTTTAGTTTTTTTGATTTTTTAATTTTATAACTAGCAAGTGAAAAATTAAAAAAATAATTTAGAAGTTGTTTTTCCTGAGCTACACATATAAAAATGAAAATTGTCAACTGAAAACAGGAAACCGCTTTTTCTGTTTTCAAGTATCTTGATTTTAGTTATTTTGAAAAAAAAAAAAAAACTGATAATTGGAAATAAAAAACGATAACAAAAAGCTTTTAAAATATAAATTTAGAAAACAATATGAGCTCAAAATAACGTTGAGAAAAATTGAGAAAAAAAATTACATTTGACTGTGAGGTATGTAAACAAACACTTCATGGAGGACATTCTCTTAATAACCTTAATTAACTACTCGTAATTGAACAAACAGTATACGTGGCTATCATCAAAGAATCGAGAAGAGGCTGAGCTCCCGATCCGTTTAATAGTACCTCGAGAAAGTTGGGGCTCTTAGATAAGATTGATATAGCAATGCTTGTGGTGAACTCAGGTTTGTATTAGTGGGGGACATATATACAACCCCATACAATCTCGAAATGGTCGTCCCGGGATGTGACCAAACCGATAGGAACCGGCTTTCTCTTTACGGCAGTCCTTTGGAGGGTTGCTGGACTTCATATTTGGATCCGGGGTAGAATTGCTCCACTCAATATGGACACCATTAAGTTTCATCTTTGGTGAAATGCCCGATGGCATGGAAATTGCCTTTGATCTTACTAATGGTCGTATGCTTGAAGATTAATAACATGATCATGCAATTGTTAGAAGTGGTGAGATTTGTATTTACACATATAAAATTTACCACCCACATATTTGTACTTCTTTTATGTTGTATAATAAAGGAATATGATGTTCTATTGAGATATATTAGGCAACAAAGATAATATGCTTGATATGCTTTGTATTGTAGGTATTTTCTTATTTGCGCATAATCTTTGTATGTCAAGGAGGGATGTAATACATAGGTTGGGCAATAGAATGAAAAGGCAGACAAAAACAAATTAAACCTAAAAGCTTTCTTTGACATGGTATCAGGCTTGTAGCCGCATCACTAACACGTCTTCATGGCTGGCGACGACGACCAGCAGCCACCTAAAAACACCCCCCCACCACCTATCTCCTCTACTTCTCCTTTCTTTCTCGGTCCCCAGGACAGACCTGGCGACTTCATCACCCCCACGAGGCTTACGGCAGACAACTACGATGCTTGGTCGTCGGATATGCAAATGGCTCTTGAAGCCAGACGCAAATTTGCGTTTTTGGACGGCACTATCACATCACCCTCTCCTCCATGTACTTCATCGGACTGGAGCACGATTCAAGCTATGCTCATCTCGTGGATTATGAATACTATCTCTCCGGAGAATAAAGGTACGCTCTCGAAATACCGTGATGCCAAACGCTTATGGGACTCTCTAAAATCACGCTTTGCTATGGCTAATGGTCCTCGTATTCAACAACTCACATCATCCATTGCTCGTTGTGAACAATCTAAATCCATGACTGTGGCAACTTATTATGGCAAACTCAATGTGTTGTGGGAGGAACTACATACTCATGAACCTATTATTAATTGCACTTGTTGTTCATCTTGTTCCGCGGGTTCATTACACGAGGACCGTCGTGCTCAACGTAAACTGCATGAATTCTTAATGGGCCTTGACTCCGATTACTATAGTAATGTCCGCACTAACATTCTTTCTCATGATCCGTTGCCTACTCTTGATCGGGCATATCAGTTGGTGGTTCAAGCCGAACGAGTTCGACTCGCCAAAACCATGCCTGATGATTCCCAAAATGTTGTAAGTTTTGCTCTTCATGCTGCCCCTCGTGGCAGCAGTGCTTCCGCTTCTCAACATAAGCCTCGGGTCAGGGAAGACAAGTCCCATCTTCATTGTACGCACTGCAAAAAGTCGGGACATGAAATCTCGTCTTGCTTCGAACTTGTAGGCTACCCCGAATGGTGGGAAGAGCGTCAAAACGCTACAGCTAGCCGCGGTTCTGCTCGCCAGAATTCTCCTGCCACCGCTGCCCGTGGTCGAGGCACCGTGCGTGCCAACGCCACCACCACTCCAGTGGCTGCCGCTGCTCCAGCTGCCGTGATTGGGGCTGCTGCTGCTGCCCCCCTTCCACTCTTTTCACTGCTGAACAGTGGAAGGCCTTGGCCGGACTTCTTGGTAATACTAAACTTCCCGATGATCGTCTCCACGGTATGTTTACTACCACTAATTGGATTGTTGACACTGGTGCTTCTAATCATGTTACTGGTGATCTATCTTTGTTGTTTGATGTGATTTGTATTGATGATTGTCCCGTTGGACTTCCAAATGGTGCTGTTGTTATGGCTAAACAAGAGGGTTTCGTTCGTCTTTCCGACACTCTTACTCTCACTCATGTTCTCTATGTGTCTCACTTACATTGCAATTTACTTTCTGTTTCCCAATTAACTGCGACTGTGAATTGTATTGTTCAATTCATCTCGATGTTTGTGCTATACGGGACCCGTCGAGGAATCGATTGGGCAGGCTGTTAGAAGGGATGGACTCTACTACTTTGGAGGAGGGACTTCTGTGTGTCATGTTCTCGTTGGTGAAGCTTCTTCTTCCTTGGTGCTTTGGCATCATCGCATGGGTCACCCTTCCGAGAAGATATTGAAATTACTCCCCCCCGTTCTTCATTTGCAGGGTAGTTTGAATAAAGGTTGTGAGGTGTGTTTTCGTGCTAAACATCCTTGCTCTAAGTTTCCTATTAGTGATCATAAAGCCAGTAGGATCTTTGAAAAAGTTCATTGTGATTTATGGGGACCTTATAAACATGTTTCATTTTGTGGTGCTCGTTATTTTTTAACTTTGGTGGATGATTACTCTCGAGCTGTTTGGGTTTATTTATTGGTTGATAAAACTGAAGTTTTTAAGATGTTTATGGCCTTTATTGCTATGATTGAACGTCTATTTTCTCAAACCATCAAAGTTGTGCAAAGTGATAATGGAACTGAGTTTAATTGTCTCTTTGATTATTTCACTGCTACTGGCATCCTTTTTCAAACTTCATGTGTTAATACTCCTCAACAAAATGGGCGAGTTGAGCGCAAACATCGTCATATTTTGAATGTGGGTAGAGCTCTTCGCTTTCATGCTAATCTTCCTATTTTTTTTTGGGGAGAGAGTATCCTTACTGCAGCTCATCTTATTAATCGTACTCCCACTCCTTTACTTGACAACAAAACTCCTTATGAACTTTTGTTTGGTCATACTCCATCTTATGATGTTCTCAAGGTTTTTGGCTCTTTGTGCTTTGCTCATAATCATCGTTCAAAAGGGGATAAAGTTGCTAGTCGTAGTAGAAAATGCATGTTTGTGGGTTATCCTCTTGGTAAGAAGGGTTGGAAATTATTTGATCTTGATAATCAAGAATTTTTCATTTCAAGAGATGTTAAATTTTTTGAAGAAACTTTTCCCTTTTGTGATCCTGAAGCTGTAAATATTGATCCTCACACTATTGTTCCTCAAAATGATGACATCCATCTTGATTTTGCTGATTTTGAGCCCCCCTCTCCTTCCTTACCAACTCACGCTCAGCTCACTACCACTCCTACCCAGGCCCGTACCTCCTCCTTTGGTTCTACAACTCCCACAAATGACCCATTACCCATTGAGCCCACTTCTCCAATTATCTCCTCTCCTTCTGGACCTCACGTCCAAAACTCCCAGGTCACATCTCCTGATTTTCTTACTCCCTCAAATCCTCACAGCTCTCCTACTTCCTTACGCGCGGGCCCAAATCTCCCGCTTCAGCCCACTCTCACTGATTCCTCCTCTCCTTTAGCCGCTGCTGCGTCTGGGCCTTCTTCTGAGCCCACGATTCAGCCTTCGCCCCACCTCACACATGCAAATCTTCCCTCTTCTCACTCCTCTAATCTTGGTCCTTCAACTGGCCCCCTGCCGCCTCCCTCGATTTGGGCCGCGGTCCACGTAACTAAAACACCTTCTATTCTTCTCCGAGATTATGTTACTAATAATATACAAGTACCGAGTCCATCTTCTTCGCTTCCGTTCCTCCGCATTCCTCGGGTAACCCCTATCCTATAGCTCATTACATTAAGCTGTCAAAGTTTTTTTACGTGAAATATCGAAAGTTTATTCTTTGCTCTAACATCTATTAAGGAGCCGAAATCTTTTAAAGAGGCTATGCGGGATGCGAGGATGGCGCAAATATACGAATGATGAGATTCGCGCTTTAGAGGACAATGGTACTTGGACCATGGTTCCCTCTCCCTCCGGGAAAGCGGGCCCTTGGTAGTCGGTGGGTTTATCGCAACAAGTTTGATTCTGCCGGCAATCTTGATCGTCGAAATCACGTTTGGTGGTTCTTGGGAATCATCAACAAGAAGGCATTGACTACTCGAAACATTTGCCCCGGTTGCTAAGATGGTTACTTGTTCGGGCTTTTCTTGCTATTCTTCGTTGCTAAGAATTGGGAACTCCATCAAATGGATGTTCACAATGCTTTCCTTCATGGTGATTTGGAGGAGGAGGTGTACATGAAAGCGCCTCCTGGATTTGAAGAATCTCAACCTAATATGGTATGTCGTCTCCGCAAGTCACTCTACGGTCTCAAACAGGCTCCTCGGTGTTGGTTCTCTAAACTTGTTCTTGCTCTCACCGGGTATGGCTTTCTTGATCCTACTACGATTATTCTCTATTTACCTTCACTCGGGGGTTCCGTTCAACTTAATGTGTTAGTGTATGTGGACGATCTTATTGTTCTTTGGGAATGATTCTGCTTTGCTTTGGAGGCTTTCAAAGCCTATCTATCCGATTTGTTTCAAAATGAAAGACTTGGGTGCTTTGAAGTATTTTCTTGGTATTGAGGTGGCTCGTAGCTCCTCTGGTTTGTTTCTTTGTCAGCGGAAATACACTTTGGATATAATTTCTGAAGCTGGTCTTTTAGGTTCTAAGCCAGCTGGCTTTCCTATTGAGCAAAACCACAGACTGGGTCTTGCTACAGGTGCCTTGCTCGATGATCCTGAGTCTTATCGTCGCCTTGTTGGTCGCCTTATATATCTATCTGTTACTCGCCCTGACTTGGCCTACTCTGTGCATATTCTCTCTCAATTTATGCAAGCTCCTCGTATTGATCATTGGGAAGCTGCTTTACGTGTCATTCGATATCCGAAAGGCACTTCTGGCCAGGGTATTCTATTACGTGCTGACAGTGACTTATCCCTATTGGGATGGTGTGATTCTGATTGGGCGGCATGTCCTCTTACTCGTCGCTCTCTTACTGGTTGGCTTGTCTTTCTTGGTGCTTCTCCTATTGCCCGGAAGACCAAAAAGCAAGCAACTGTGTCTCGTTCGTCGGCTGAAGCCGAATACCGCTCCATGGCGGCCATCACTTGTGAATTAAAATGGTTGAAAGGTTTATTATTGAGTTTGGGTGTCAATCATCCCACTGCTATTCGCTTGTTTTGTGACAGCCAATCTGCACTGCATATTGCCAAGAATCCTGTCTTCCACGAACGCACGAAACACATAGAGGTTGATTGTCATTTCGTGCGTGATGCTATCACGGACGGTCTCATTGCTCCGTCCTATGTCCATACCACGGCTCAGCTAGCCGACATCTTCACCAAGGCTCTCGGAAAATTGCAGTTCGACACTCTTCTTTCCAAGTTGGGCATTTATGATCCCATGCTCCAACTTGAGGGGGGGTATTGAGATATATTAGGCAACAATGATAATATGCTTGATATGCTTTGTATTGTAGGTATTTCCTTATTTGCGCATAATCTTTGTATGTCAAGGAGGGATGTAATACATAGGCTGGGCAATAGAATGAAAAGGCAGACAAAAACAAATTAAACCTAAAAGCTTTCTTTGACATGTTCCTCCCTAATGTGTATCTATTTCGATGTTTTAGTTCATCTCTTCAATCCCAATGGTGTATCATAGTGAAATTACAGTAGGGATGTTTTAGTTCGTCTCTTCGATCTCGAAGGGGTATTATTGTGAAATTACAGCAAGGATCTCTTGCAATAGTGCATAATATGTAGCAACGGGTTTGTAAAGAGGAGTGGATGTTTAAGTTCATCTCTTCAATCTCAAAGGGGTATTACAGTGAAATTGCAGCAAATATCTCTTGCAATAGTGCATAACATGTAGTAATGAGTTTGTAAGAGAATTGGATGTTTTAGTTCATCTCTTCGATCTCGATCTCGTTGAGGTATTATAGTAATATTGCAGTAAGGATCTCTAGCAATAGTGCATAATAGTAGTAATGAGTTTGTGAGAGGAGGGGATATGGACCCCACTCCTTACTACCTCATCCCTTCTCTCACAACGAGGATGTAGACATGTAGGAACCTCCAACACAGCTCATGCTCATACCAACATAAGGCCTAAGATTTAGGCTTTATTATATATAAATCTATGATGCAAAAGTGAAATTAATAAATTATCATTGTTCCAAACTTTATCAAGCTTAATTAAAGGAACCAAAGTGAAAAGTCTTTTGATATTTGGGTATGTATCTTGGAAAAAGTTCATACTCCGATACCGATAAATGGAACTTTTGTAACAGAAATTCATTCTCACAAGATTCTCCTTTTAACTCATCTCCTATTTTCTTTTTAGCGCTCACCCTCTCAAAAAACAAAAATCCTGAATTTGCAATATCATCTACCATCTCTTTTATCAAGTCAAATGTTTACAATTCAATATATTATACTACCTCCGTTCTTAATAAGTGCAACACTTTCCTTATTTGGAATAGTGACAATAAGTGCAACCAAGCTCAAAATGGTAAAAAAAAAAATTAATATTATTACAATTATGCCACCAAAAAGTAAGAGGCGACCACAACTTTTTTGTTTCATCACTTGAAATACTATACTTTGTTGTGGTCTCAACTTTCTCTCTCTACATTCCTTGGTATTCCCCCACTTTCTCTATATTGTACTTATTAAGAAACGGACGAAGTATATAGATATGAAAAAATGCACTAAATTGTTGTGATTGACATAGAAAATAAATAAGAGACTAGTAGCTGCTCACTAATATTTATTTTTAATTGGATACCCATCAACATGTACATAAACTTTAAAATACAGCAAATACATTAATGAAACAAGACTTAGAAAAAACGATAACTAAAACAGAGTAGCGAAGGCCACAGGAGGCCAAGTGCAACCTCTTAAAGGCAATTACATGTCACACCAGTAAAGGGTGCAACTAATCGAATTTGTATAATTTAGTAGGTGCACCCAGTACGCATTCAAATGGCAGCGACTCAGCAATCACAGGCCCGGAAGAGTGATGGTCACACGGAGGAAAGGAGAGGTGCCTGCAGCAATATCAATTTCAACTTTGACTTCGTTCTTTTTGTAGATATTACTTGAAGAGGCATTGCTCAAAGCATTCCTCCATGCACTCCATGTCAATGGAGCACCCCTCGGAATCACATCCGCATAAACCTGAGCCCAAAATCATATATTTACATCGAATACTTGTATATATTGTATTTAAGGTATTACCATACAACACCATATTATACAACAATGCTATGCTTATATTCAATGTGTAGATGTGCGTAACATACCCTGTCGACTATGGACGGAACTAAGGGGTGGCTGCTAGAGATTGCGACCTCACCCAAGTAAAAGACTGAGTATTAACTTTTATAAGAAATTTGTCGAGAATATGCAAATTTTTTAAAATAACCTCCTTCAACTTTTCTAAATATTTTTATAAAAGACAAAAAACACTTCTCCATGTCATAGAAAACCTTTCCCTGCTCTCGACTTTGAGTATGTTTATTTCATTGTTATTTTCAGTTTTTTTTTTTTTTTTTAATGTTTCTTAATTTTCTTGAAACTTTCTGAATTTTTCTAAAAATTGTAAACTTTATAAGAAAAGTATGGAAAGTATTTTCTGAACTTTCTAAACTTTGCAGTTGTTTGTTTAAGTATGTAAGTATGAAAAGAATGATATAGAAGAGCGAGGTTTAACATACACGGTTGCGGTTACTGTTTCGGTTGTGAAACGGGTGACCGCTTTGTGTTGGAAGCTGCGACCGTGATGGAAAGCCTCGCGTGGCCGTCATGGAAACCCTGCAAGACAACAAACGTAAACTACCCCCGGGGGGGTGCCGAGGAAACCCCCTCCGACGCTCAAGTCAGTATTGTGTCCGTGAAGGATTTAGAGAGAGAAAGTAGAGAGATAGAGAGAGTATTGGTGTTCAGAATGTACCTGGGGAATTGTACTAGTGGGGTATTTATAGAAGTACTATTCCTCTGACAGGGTGCGTAATCATTTTAAACGTGTATGGCTGTGATGTGCCTGACATGAGGAAAGATTCCTCTATTTTGTCTTATTAGATGTCCGCCAACAGTGTTGTCGGACACCTTCATGAAACTGACTTCAAGCGTTGTTATGGCTGCATCTTGATCGCGTCCTGGTATGATGTTCGCGGACATGCTAATGCGTCCGCTAGCATACTTGGTACTACCCATACAACTAGCCCCCTAAGCGTCTATGACGTTAATTAATGCCATGGAGGTTTTTCGGATGCGATGAGGATTTATTCGCCAATACGCACTTGGCGTATCATCTGACTGTTTTTCAATTTATGACCTGTTATATGGCCTATAAGAACCTTTGGTCTGTCATATGACCTTTTCATGACTTTAGCCTGTTATATGGCCGATAAGAGCCTTTGGTCTATCATATGACCATTTCATGACTTTGGCCTGTTATATAGCCTTTGGTCTGTCATATGACCATTTCACGACTTTGGCCTGTTATATGGCCGATAAGAACCATTGGTCTGGCATGTGACCATTTTTCTTTTTGGTCTCAGCCGTATATATACATGGTTGTTACCAACTTTTAGTTATTTATTATTTATTTATTTTATTTGACATTTTTGTCATTATTATCTGCATTTTTGTATGCGAGCAAGTACAATTTTTGAAAAATGTGGCACCATATTTTTTCAAATTATTATTATTTATTGAGTCGTTTCTTACTCTTTGGACACATGTCGCTCATTTAACAGAGTGATAGAGGAGCTCTTAAACCATTTTTTGACATGACCATGGCCGATATGGGGCTTTCAGCCTCTATATCATGCACTGACTATCCTTGAGTTATTGTTGTCAACTTATACTTGCATCCATCATTATATCCATGTCCGCCAAGGTAGTGGACGCGAATAGAGTTGGGTTCATACGCATGCAACTATATCTTTGCTTCCATCATTATATCCATGTCCGTCATGGTAATGGTAATGGTAATGGTAATGGCCGCGAGGACAGTTGGGATTATACCCATGCAACTAGCCCCCCAAGCGTCTATGGTGACAAGTGACACCATAGAGGTTATTTGGATGCGATGGGACGAATGCCATGACTAAAATTATACTTTAATAATTTTTATTGTTCCTGGGCCTGTCATGTGGCCGCTAAAGAACTTAGTTTTTAAACCATTTTTTGTTCCAGGCCTGTTATACGGCCGCGAAAAAACTTCGTTTTTTAAACCATTTATTGTCCCAGGCCTGTCATATGGCCGCGAAGAAACTTGGTTTTTTAAACCATTTTTTGTTCCAGGCCTGTCATATGACCGCGAAGGAACTTGGTTTTTTAAACCATTAATTATTTTCAGGCCAGTCATCTGGCCGTGAAAGAACTTGGTTTTTCAAACCAGTTTTTGTTCCAGGTCTGTCATATGGCCGGGAAGAAACTTGGTATTCTAATACAACTTTTTTGTTCTAGGCCTGTCATGTGGCAGCGAAGGAGCTTGGTACTTTAAACCATTTTATTTTGTTCCAGGCCTGTCATATGGCCGCGAAGGAACTTGGTTTTTGAACCATTTTTTTTTTCAGGCCTGTCATATGGCCGCGAACCATTTATTGACCCTGGCCTGTCATATGGCCCCAAGGAACTTAGTTTATTGAATAATTTATTGTTCCTGGCCTGTCATATGGCCGCTAAGGAACTTAGTTTTTGAAACCGTTTACTGTTCTTTGCGAGTCATATGGCCGCTAGAGAACTTGGTTATTTCAATCATTAACTGTTCCTTGCCTGTCATATGGCCGAGATGGATCTTTGATCATTATAAACCATGTTTTGATCTTGGCCTGTCATATGGCCGATATAAATTTTGACCTTTTTACGGTCATGGCCTGTCATGTGGCTGAGATAGACCTTGGTTTATTTTTAAACCATGTTTTGATCGTGGCCTGTTATTTGGCCGAGATAGACCTTGGCTTATTTTTAAACCATAATTTGGTCTTGGCCTGTTATGTGGCCGATATAAATTTTGATCTTTTTACGGTCATGGCCTGTCATGTGGCCGAGATGGACCATGGTTTATTATTTGGTTCATAATAACCATGTATTAATCCTGGCCTGTCATATGGCCGAGATGGATCCTGGTTTACTTTTGGATCATATTTTGATCCAGGCCTGTCATATGGCCGAGATGGATCTTGGTTCATTATAACCATGTATTGATCATGGCCTGTCATATGGCCGAGATGGATCTTGGTTTACTTTTGGACCATATTTTGATCCCGGGTCACTATAACCATGTTTTGATCCTGCCCATCATATGGCCGAGATGGATCTCGGTTCCTTATAACCATGTTTTGATCCTGGCCCATCAAAGGGCCGGGATGGATCTTGGTTCGTTATAACCATGTTTTGATCCTGGCCCATCAAAGGGCCGGGATGGATCTTGGCTCATTATAACCATGTTTTGATCCTGGCCTATCATAGGGCCGGGATCGATCTTGGTTCACTTTTGGACCATATTTTGATCCTGGCCCATCATAGGGCCGGGATGGATCCTGGGTCACTATAACCATGTTTTGATCCTGGCCCATCATATGGCCGAGATGGATCTCGGTTCCTTATAACCATGTTTTGATCCTGGCCCATCAAAGGGCCGGGATGGATCTTGGCTCATTATAACCATGTTTTGATCCTGGCCTATCATAGGGTAGGGATAGATCTTGGCTTATTATAACCATGTTTTGATCCTGGCTCATCATAGGGTCGGGATCGATCTCGGTTCCTTATAACCATGTTTTGATCCTGGCCCATCAAAGGGCCGGGATGGATCTTGGCTCATTATAACCATGTTTTGATCCTGGCCTATCATAGGGCCGGGATAGATCTTGGCTTATTATAACCATGTTTTGATCCTGGCTCATCATAGGGTCGGGATCGATCTTGGCTCATTATAACCATGTTTTGATCCTGGCCCATCATAGGGCCGGGATCGATCTTGGCTCATTATAACCATGTTTTGATCCTGGCCCATCAAAGGGCCGGGATGGATCTTGGCTCATAATAACATGTTTTGATCCTGGCATATCATAGGGCCGGGATAGATCTTGGCTTATTATAACCATGTTTTGATCCTAGCCCATCAAAGGGCCGGGATGGATCTTGGTTCCTTATAACCATGTTTTGATCCTGGCCCATCAAAGGGCCGGGATAGATCTTGGCTCATTATAACCATGTTTTGATCCTGGCCCATCATAGGGCCGGGATGGATCTTGGCTCATTATAACCATGTTTTGATCCTGGCCCATCATATGGCCGGGATGGATCTTGGTTCCTTATATGGCTTTTGATTTGTGCTAGGTCTGTCATATGACCGTTAATGCACTTGAGCCTGTCATATGGCTTTTGATCTGTGCTAGGTCTGTCATATGGCCGTTAACGCACTTGAGCCTGTCATATGGCTTTTCTAACGTTTATGCCTGTTATATGTCCGTTAGTCATCTGGCTGCCAAGATCTTTCATCAAATCTTTGCTTGTCTGCTAATTCGAATTATGTCCGCTATGAGAGTGGCGGTATCATCGTCGTAGATGTTCTATCGTTTATCCTTATCGTCCGGGATAAGTGATAAGATTGAGGTATGTTATCCTCTAGCATAATTTTGTTTCCTGAACTTCGTACTCAAGTCTCCATCATTATCAAAGATCTACTTCTCGAACCGACCGTCGTCGTTCTTGTCCGCTTTGGTTTCCATGACCGTTCTCACAAGTGGTCCCCCTCCTTCTAGCGCCAAGTTGTTTCGGTTGTGAAACGGGTGACCGCTTTGTCTTGCAGGGTTTCCATGACGGCCACGCGAGGCTTTCCATCACGGTCGCAGCTTCCAACACAAAGCGGTCACCCGTTTCACAACCGAAACAACTTGGCGCTAGAAGGAGGGGCCTCCTACCCCTTGCGAAGCGGTCATGGAGAAGACAAATGACGTCAATCGTGGTCCATCGGGGTTGGAGATCGGGCAAGGATCTTCTCATCCGCCTATCACCGGATCCATCGGCGTACCTCGGTTCCATCCCAACATGCCGAGAGGGCAATGACCGGCGTACTCAGGAGAACAATGTTGCTCCGGTAAGTCCCGATCTTGTTCCTTTCAACTTGGCCCGGTTGAGCCAATTCTCGCCGGATCGCTGCAAACCGTGGCGTCCTTCATCCGGATGTTACAAGGCACTCCACGGCCTAGTAGCATTCCTGCTAGTAACACAAGAGGCGTTCGGCAAGACGTAAACGATCACTTTGGCCATGGCCGGTAGAAACGTTGACGGTACGCCCAGAAGAAGGATGCGCACGTTGATACGGGAAGACCGTCGGATGGAAGAACAAATTGACAATCCGGAGTACGAGGAAGCCGATTTGGAAACCGAGGATCTCAATCACTCGAGAAGAGTCTCGCGATCGCTCATACCGAGAGTACAGCACCACGGGTGTTAGTAACTATTCGGGTGGCGGACATCTACTAATCAAGCCGAGACTCTCCCCATTTGCTCCCGAGGTTCTTAATTACCCAATGCCGCGAATCAAAATGCCATCATGCAAGTTTGACTAAAGCCACGATCCCGACGATCATGTCGCAGCCTACGAAGGACACATGTATTTGTACACGCGAGATGGATGCTATCCGGTGCAAGGTTTTCCCGTCCACTCTCACTGGCATAGCTCGAGACTTGGTTTAAAAGTCTCAAACCCGGTAATGTATCCAGTTTTTCTCGGCTCTCGTCCATGTTTAGTACTCACTTCGTAAGCAACGGGCGTCGTGAGCGTACGGACCGGGGAATTATTGTCAATCGGACAAGGCGAGACCGAATCTCTCCGAGATTACATCGGGCGTTTCAATGTGGAAGCTGTATCTATTCCTCGGCTACAGCAGGATGTAGCAGTTTTAGCATTGATGTTCGGGGTTAAGAGAAGGGACTGCGTTCGGGAGTTATCTCGGACGAAAATCTTTCACGTCGTTAGGGCCGGTCTTTGGGCAAAGCAAATGATTTCATAAGAGGAGAGGAATTTGACAAGGCAACTAGTAGCCGGCATGGGGAGTCCGAGAAGAAGAAGGAAGATAAGTCACGGAAAGATAAAGGTCGTGAAGTTGATCGTGGTCGAGATGAAAGAAGAGAATCCAATATGGTCAAAAAAGGAAATGACCAGGGAGCGGGATGGTCGAGAAAAAAATGAACGTAAAGATAAGTTTGAGGCGTACACTCGGCTCACTACCTCCCGGGCACAAATTTTCACAATGAACAAGGAAAGTGACAAATGGCGAGAGACCGAAAAAGATGTTTCATAAAAATCGGGATAAGACCAAGTGGTGTGATTTTCATGGAGATCACGGACATTTAGCGAAGAGCGCCGACACCTCAAGGATAATTTGGAGGATCTCATCCGCAGAGGGTATTTCACCAGTATAAAGCTCGACAAGCGAAGGCGACTTAATGAAACCCGAGAGACCGGGAATGTTCGAGTCCCGGATAGGAGAAATTAATGTGATTAGTGGCGGTCCAATTCATGGCGGAAGTGTTAGTGGGGCAAAAGCCGGTTTAAAGGAGTTCCGACATCGGGTGAATTTTAACCGAGTTGCCGGTGGAGAAAGCCGCCGGCCATGCCTCGCCATGTCGTTCTCATTAGAGGATGCAAAGCACGTGATTTATCCTCATGACGACCCGCTAGTGGTCACCTTAAAAGTTGCAAATTGTTTAATTCACGGAATTTTGGTGGATGGAGGTAGTTCCGCCAATATTTTATTCCTATCCACTTTCGAAAAATTAATGATTGGCCGGGAGCACTTACGGCCGGTCGGTACCCGGTGATCGGATTCATCGGGGCATCGCAATACCCGAAGGCATTATAAAATTGCCGGTCAAGGTGGGCGAAAATAGTGAAGCCGGGGATGTGATGGCCGAGTTCTTGGTAGTAGACGTTCGGGAGCATACAATGCAATCATTGGACGGCCATTAATTCATGACATACGGGGTGTGGTATCTACTTATCATTTGACTATCTTTGTACGTATCCAATTCGGGTACAACAGCGAAGATTAGGGAAACCGAGGAAGCAAAGAAGGTCATGTTATTTAACGGCTTTAAAGCGGCCGACAAGAAGGGTCCCTGTCGAAGAACTTTGTCCGCCATCAAGAAAGGAAAAGAGAGTTAAGAAAAAGGCCGCGGCGGAAGAACCATCTCGAGGAAAAGAATGAAAACGCCATGGAAGTAACCATGGAGGAGCTAGAAGTACGACCGGAGGATTGGCCAAGGCCCAAGCCCGATGGAGAATCCAAGTTAGAAATGCTTTGGCGAGATGATCCAGAAAGGACCTGTGGTCGTCGGAACGGACATGGATCCAGGAGGTCGGAATCAACTCGGTAACTCTCCTTCGAGAAAACGCTCGATGTATTCGCGTTCTCGGCGGATGAGATGCCGGGAATAGACCCGCCGTGATGGTTCATCGTCCGAATGTCGACAACTCGGTCCGCCCGGTCAAGCGTAAGAAAAGGAATTTTTCAATAGAAAAGAACAAGGCCGTCGAGAGAAGAGGTTAATAAGTTATTAGCGGCCGACTTTATTGAAGTCCGTGATTACCCGGGAATGGCTAGCAAACGTCGTTATGGTGAAAAAAGCGAATGGTCAATGGCGGATGTGTGTTGATTTCACGGATCTTAATAGAGCGTGTCCAAAAGACCGTTATCCCTTGCCAAGAATTGATCAATTGGTAGATTCAACTAGCGGACATGCTCTTTTGAGCTTTATGGACGCGTTTTCGAGTTACCATCGGATCGGTCTTCGGAAGAGGATAGAAAGAAAGCGGCCTTCATCACAGATCGTGGAGTTTTTTAATTATAAAGCAATGCCTTTCGGCCTACGAAACGCAGGGCCACATACCAAAAATTGGTCGACAAAGTATTTGCCGAGCGAAGGGAAGAAATATCGAAGTCTATGTGGACGACTCAATCGTCAAGAGCAAAACAGGACCGCGAGCATATTGATGATCTAAGAGAAACCTTTAGTACTACGAGAAGATACAAGATGAAGCTCAACCCGAAAAAATGTGTATTCGGAGTTAGGGCGGGAAAGTTTCTAGGGTTCATGGTCGCGAAGAGGGGAATCGATGCTAACCCGGATAAAGTGCGTGCTATCATGGATCTACCAGAGCCGAAAGGAATAAAAGACGTGCAAAGATTAACTGGGAGAATGGCTGCATTAACTCGTTTCATCTCCAAGTCGGCAGACAAGGCCCTGCCTTTCTTCGCATTGCGAGAGGAAACAAGAAATTTGAATGGGGTGAGGAGCAAAGCCAAGCTTTCGTCGCGATCAAGGATCATTTAAAGACTCTACCCACCATCACCGAGGCCGGAAATGGGGGATACATTGCGAGTTATATATCTCGGCTTCTTCAAAAACCGTCGCGTACTGTTCTATTGGTAGAAAAAGAAAAGAGGCAAAGAACCGATATACTTTATCGGTCACATCCTAAACGGACACGAGAGCCGCTATCAGCTGATTGAAAAGATGGCATTGGCCGTGATCATAGCGGCCTTAAAGCTCGGGCCATATTTCGATTGTCATCCCATTCAGGTCTTGACAAATCAACGTTTGGAAAAGGCATTGCAAAAGATGGATAGCTCGGGACGTCTTTTGAAGTGGGCGGTGGAATTGTCCGAGTATGATATACGGTACAAGCCGAGGACCGCGATAAAAGCTCGAGCACTCGGCGGATTTTATTGTGGAGGCATCTTACGACGAAGAACAGGTGGAAGATGGCACGTGGTCGTTAGAAGTAGATGGCTCGTCGGCAGCGAAGTGGCTCGGGGCGGCATTGTAATGACCGATCGGAAGGAAATATTTTTGAATACGCCATCAAGTTCACCTTCCCGGCGTCAAACAACGAGGCGAGAATACGAGGCAAAGAATCGCGGGGTTGAGGATGTGCATATCGGCCGGGGCCAAAGCGTATCTTTGAAAACGGACTCACAGCTAGTTAATGGCCGAGTTGAAAGGAGAGTTTGAGGTCCGAGAAGCAAACATGCAAAAATACGTGGAAAAGGCCAAAGAATTGATAGCCCAGTGATTCACTTTGATGTCCAAGCCATCCCCGTGGCCGAGAACACTAAAGCCGACGCACTCTCGAAACTAGCAAGTTCGATTCTTTGAACATTGAAAGATCCGTTATGGTGGAGGTTTTGAAGGAGAAGAGCATCTTTGAAAAAACCGTGATTGTAAATACTTGTCAATCAGCAAGGCGAATGGTTCGGTCAAATAGTGGCTTACAAACTCACGGGCTCACTCCCTTCGAACACGATGGAAGCTAGGAAGGCGAGGAGGCAGGCAAATTGGTATGTCATTTACCGGGATGAGCTATATAAGAAATCATTTAGCTTACCGCTGTTGAAATGTGCAACGGCATGGGAGTCGAGAAAAATTTTGGAGGAGATTCATGAAGGGATCTCGTGGAAATCACATTGGGGTAAAGCATTAGCATTAAAAGCATTGAGAGTTGGATATTATTGGCCGAGTATGTTGGCGGGCACGCGCAAGATTACGTCAAGAAATGCGACAAATGTCAAAAATTTGCTCCCATCATCAATAGACCCAGCTAACGACCTCCAAGCCTATAATATGTCCGATACCGTTTGCACAGTGGGGTTTGGATATCCCGGGACCTTTTACAACGGCCACTCGGCCGTAGATTCCTCGATTGTTGGTATCGATTACTTCACAAAATGGATAGAAGCGTAACCGACAAAGCAAAAATAAAGTCGAATCAAGTCAAAAAGTTCATTTGGCGTAGTATAATGACAAGGTTTGGGATACCAATTTGCGATAGTCTTTGATCACGGCGCGCATTTGATATTTGTCGGCCAATCAAAAATTTTCTCGTCCGAGTTCGAGTCAAGTTTGCATTTTCGGCCGTATGTCACCCGCAGAGCAATGGGCAAGCCGAAGCCGCTAACAAACAGATTCTCCGACCTTGAAGAAGAAGTTGGATGAACTCAAGGGAGCTTGGGCCGATATGATTCCGGCAGTACTATGGGCCAATAGAACAACGTGAAAAGGAGGCAACGGGAGAAAGTCCATTCAAGCTAGCTTTCGGAAGGGCGGTTTTGCCAAGTAGAAGTTGGTCTACCCTCATATCGGATTAGATTCAAAGATCTAGAGAACAATGATCAAGCCTTAAGAGAAAATCTAGATTTTCTAGCTGAAACAAGGCCGATAGCGGAACTCAAAGCTTTGCATACAAAGATCGTATCAGTAGAGCATATAACAAGAGAGTTCTTGAAAGGCCGTTAACAAAAGGAGATCTTGTACTACGAAGAACGGCAGCCACCGGAAAGCTCACGCCGAGGGAAAGTTAAGCAAAACCGGGAAGGACCATATCGGATATCCAAAGAAATTGGTCCCGGCTCCTTTGTGTTGAAAACAATGGACGGCATTGAACTTAAGAATTCTTTGGAACACAAGTGTTTTAAAGAAATACTATGCATAGATATCTCATGTAAAAGGCCAAGGGCCGTTACTTTTTTATATCAATAATACGACTTCCCATGAGCATTCCGTTAATTATTTTACACTTATTTTAAGTACGCCACGTCCCATCGCAAAAACGGCCACATAACAAAGCCACGTACGTAAACGACCATATAACGTGTCTAAGTACAAAAACGGCCACATAACGAGGCCATGTACAAAAATGACCATATAACAGTCTATGTACAAAAATGACCATATATAACGAGTCTAAGTAGAAAAATGACCATATAACAGGTCCAAGTACAAGAACGGCCATATAACAGGTCTAAGTACCAAAAAGACCATATAACGAGGTCTAAGTACGAAAACGCCAATCAACAGGTCAAGAACGAAAAAACAACACGAAGCTCACAAAAAATTAAGCTTCATTACTAATCATCGGCATGGCGGCCAACTACAAGCAAAAATGTGGGCAGCCACTAAAAAAGGCACCAAAAATTCATAACGGTAATTGTAATAGTAAAGCTTATCCAAGGTACATGCCATATTGGGCCGAATTCAAGGTTTACAAAATATTAGAAAAACAAAATTCTAACAGCTATTAGAATCAACTGAAGAGCCTGGAGATGACCGCCAAAAACATCAAGGAAGAAGCACCTCTTCATCCCGAGCGACGGGAAGAACATTAGCAATGACTTGCTCATCGCGAGATAAAGGGCTCACCCTCCAAAGGGCGCGTATGAACACCTTCGCAAAAGCGGTTTCCATCTCGTCCCAATTGAAATTCGGATGAGAGTGACAAACACATCTTTTTGCAGCTACCCATCCGCCGTCATATCTTTCTCCCAACATACCAACAAACTCTTCGTATTTTTTAAAATCGCACACGCCTGAGCGCGGCATCATCCTTTGCCTTAGAAATAGCCATGGCCATCTCATCCTTGATGGAAACCGAGTGTAGATTCAAGCTCTGCTGATTTCTTTTCGGCCCGCTCAACCTTGGCAGCCTTAATTCGCAAATCCGCCCGGTTCAACATCAACAACCGCCCGCGATTCCTTCTCGGCATCAAGCCGCTGCGTATATCGTCGTAATGAACTCGGGCGGCCTCGAGTTGGGTTTGAAGCTCGTCCAAGGATTGTTTTTGTCTATCACACTCGGTTTGATAATGGACAAATTGTTCAATAAGTTCAATGGCGGAATTGTTAGTCCGCATCGAAAGACGATATTAAAAAAAAAAAAAAAAAAAAAAAAATGTCGAATCATGAACCCTACCACAAAGAAGGTCGTGAGCAAGTTGGGCGGCCGGAGCTACTAGCTTGTCGAGCCGGGCGATCGATTGGCGGTGAAGGCCCTTCAAAAGGCGATATCCAAGAGTACCGCCATTAGCGGGAATATCAGCATACAATGATTCGTCTTCCCTCACGTCCCGGTTGGGTTGATAGATTTTCCCGGGGACGAAGGTGGACGAAAAAATGCAGCCTTCACGGCGGCACTAAGAATAACCTCTTTATGCTCAATCCACTCATGGATCCGAGAAAATATTCCTGGTCCAAGGTTGGTCAAGAAGCTGGGGGAGCTAAGGATATCATAAATCTTTTGGCGCATGGAAGAACCTCGACCCCAGTGCCGTCCCAATGTCTTGTCGATCGCAGCGTTCGTGGGAGAAACCCCGGTAGCGGATGATTCCGGAATGGGATTAGGTTCGGAGCAAGAATGGCGGTTTCAGCTGCCGCGTTTGAAGCAGCAGCGTCGAGGTGCCTGCTTCTTGGGACTGTTGTCGGAAGGCTCGCGAGGCCGTCTCGACCTATAGTCAGGCTACCCCCGCCGCGACGAACGAGAACGTGAACAACGGGGCGAGGAGACTCCCGATCCCCCCGTCCCCGCAGACGGCCGGGAGTACGCCCCGGCGTACGGCCGGCACGACGAACACCTGCCCGACCAGATTGGCAACCACCACGACTGCGGTCTGCACCTCTCAGACCCCCAGTGAGGCTATGAACAGTGTCGTAATCAAATATAGGTTCCTCAGGGGTTCGAGACATTGGCGTCGAATCTTCGTTAAGACCCAATTCCTCGAGATCTAAACTGACGGGACCTAAAACAGCAAAACAGAAGGATTAAATATCATATTAATTAACAAAAAACAGGGGTACAAGTCCCACGTCGGACCATAAGTCAAGAGGCAAACCTTCGGGTGGGTCCTAGCAGAGAAATAAAGCCGACAAGGGTTCATTTCCCAAGTATGTACTTGGCATGGGGAAGCCATTTGCAAGGGATCCTTCCCTCGGTGTCTTCACCAACGGCAGTAATAGTCCCGACCTCAGATTCAAAATAATCAAAAGCCTTTTGCTCATCCGACGAAAGACCATAAGAGGGAACGTCTTCCATCCGAGTAACCGGTTTAGTAAAGTGGCGGCGGATAGGGAAATTATTCGGCACTTTAACCCAATAAAAAGCGGGCTGCCACCCTTTCAACCCAGTCAACTTAGGGTAGACGGTCAGTTTATTTTTGGCTGTCATCAAACTCCACCACCCCTTCTCAGTGGAGCCGTTCCGTCGAAGCCAGTGAAGGCGACGGAAGAGGTTGAGTGTCTCAGGAAACCCTAAATAGCGACAAGTCCAAATATAAGCTATCAGGTTCCTAACGGCCGGGGGTGTCAATCGAGCCGGACACACATTGAACGCCTTCAAAATTCGTACCAAAGTTAAATCTAGAGGAAAACGCAACCCAAATTCAAAATGGTGCGCATAAACAGCCTACATGCCCCCGGACAATCGGTCACTTTTGATCCCTTGTCCGGGATTATCAACTTGTACTGGAGGGAAGGCATACAACTTCTCAAAGCAACATCGCAGTAGTTGAGATCTATGGCGCATTGTCGCCAAGATTTACGTATAACCGTAGATCTCGGACCACTACTATAATCTATTGGCAGCCATATCCCAGAATGCTCGGGCTCTTCGCGGTCAGGGATCGGCTCGGGCCGAGAGCTCTGAGGCATGCTAGAACTTTCCCCCAAAACTATCTCGTCTGGACGAATACTTTCATCCCGACCAGAAATAGAAGGACCCTCAGTCTCGTCCATTGTAGCAATAGAATCGTTGTCGAACCTAAATCAATAAACGGTGGATGAGAAGGGCCGGTTTCATGAGCAAGACGGTCATAAAAGTCATCCGCCACTACAACCCCAAAGATCTCGCTAAGTTATCTAACCGGGCATGCTCCTCAAAGGCAGAACATCTAGTCCGGGAACGACCTCGGGGGGAGGATTTCTAGCGGTTCGGCGAGCTAAAATTTGATGCCTTAGTTCTCGGAGTGTTTGTCTATCACCACTCATCCTCGCGGACGAGATATTGGGAAGTTAAATTCTCTTGCTCGGGGGTAGAGCGGTCATTAAGAAATTTAGACCTAAGTTCCCTATCCCTATCGCCAGTAAGGGCGGGTCGGCTAACAAACGAGTTCTCCCCTCCCTAGGACTCGGAGGTAGAAGAACCGTGTCCGCCACCAAGGGAGGCGGGGAGACGAGGCTCACTTTCGGACATAAGCTTATCACTCAAAGTATTTTGGCTACTCGAGGCGATCCGACATGTTTCTACAAGAAGAAAGAAACAAAAAACAGTTGAAGGGAAGTTGGAAAAAGGTACCTGAGAAAGACCGGTGAAAAATGGCCGGAAAATCACGTTGGTTCCCAAAAGCGCGGTGAAGTGCCCCAAAAGCACGAACAGAAGAATCTTCAAGTCCTACAAACGCCGGAGGAAGCTAATTCACCGGAAAATTGGAATCTTTGAAGAGAGACCCTCGAGTAAACCCAGATGAAGAGAGGCGAAAACGTTAAAATTCCTCGAAATAAGAAACGAAGAGTCACTAGGAAATACTTTTAAGGAAATTTAGTCACAAAAAGGCAAGATTTTGGCAAGAAAAAGGAGGTTTGAAGTTCTTGAAGAAACCGTGCAAACCAGAGAGTTTAAGGTTGAAGATGAAGAGTAAACAAAAAGAAAATGAAAAATGGCTTTATAAGGTCAAAATTCAGCGGCCGGGATCGAAGTCTCATCAACCACCCCGCGGGATGCGCGCCAAGTGTCAAACCCTTAAATAAAAAATAAAAGTGGGCGGGATTCTAGGAAAAAGTAATGATTACACTTTTTTGAAATTCGAAGTTCTCCCCAGGGCAACACGTGGCAACGCAAAAATTGCCTCCAGCAGGCACAAGTTCACTCGCGTCCACAATGCAACATCAATGCCGGTCACAACCCCCAATGATGCTGGGGGGGCTAGTTGTATGGGTATACCCAAGTTCACTGTCGGACACATCTCTTGTGGCCGACACCAACAAACTTCAAACGCGACCTATTCGGTAGAGTCCGGGACCATTTATGAAAAGGTGTCCGAGATGAAGTTCACGGCCACATTTGAGGATAATTTTTCCTCCAATCAAGCTCATCGCAGATCATACACGTGTCGCGGGATTACGCACCCCGTCGGATGAATAGTACTGCTATAAATATCCAAATGGTACTATTTCACAGTGTACATTCTCTCACACTCTAAGCTCTCTCTCTCTCTCTCTCTCTCTAAAAATCCTTATCGGGCACTTACCGACTTGAGCGTCGGAGGGGTTTCCTCGCATCCCCCCCGAGGGTAGTTCACGTTTGTCTTTCTTGCAGACTTCCAGTCTCGGACGCCTACTCTGATACTACCGGACACTTCCTTGTCCGGCTGCGTTTCATCACCGAAACAGATTACAGTACCACCACCGGCCCTCCTCCGACGGTTCGCCAACCAATGAAGACGTCGCACTCTTGACCAAATTTGTTGGTGCGGCTATACACGATCCCTCTGCCGTCGTATCACCCGGTGTGGAGGAAGGAAACCCACTGGCCGTTCCCGATCTCCCACGGGTACGGTGTCCGGTAGAGCCTGCCATTTAAGGTCGACTCGCTCTAAAATTGAGAGAAAATCCAGTGGCATTAAAGATTAGGACATGTGTGGAGGTTCCACTGCCGTAACTCCTCTTGAGTTCAACCACATAATTACGTGCCTGTTGGGCCTTGTTATTATCGTTCCTCCATGCGAAGGCAGTCAGGGCTCGGCCAAGCTGGTCTAAATCTTCCGGGCTCGGATGATTGGGAGCCAACTTCTCTATCTCGAAGTTGTTTATCACGGGCCGAATGGATTCGCCATGTGTCTCTGTTTGCTTTGTGTTTTTATTTTTCTTTCTTTGTATTGACTTTGTCTCAACTTTTAGGATTTGTTCTAGTTTTTCCCCTTGCCCAGTCCACACATATATACTGTGTGAAAGGCTGGATCACATTTTTTGTGCTACAATAAAATGCTAATTCCTTTCCCTCAAAAAATAAAATAAAATGCTACTTCCTCTGACTCAAAAAGACAAATCGACAAAATAGATTGTCTTATTTTATATTTTTATTTGGGGTAGATTTTGGCAAATTCACGCAAGAAAAACATATAATATGATCTTTTATTATTTTGACCAGTTAAATATTTACCAATTTTTAGAGACAAAGATAATTAAAACTTTAACACTAGGTTGTGTTGGTGAGAAACTGAATCGATCAATTGAACCACGTGATTTCCGAGCTCGATCTATTAACATAGTATACTACCAAAACTTATGAGCGAAAATTTAACTCTCAGAAGTATTTCAACCCAACTCAAATTCACACTAAAATGGATAAGACAATATACAATCTTTTAATGGATATTACATTGTTATGGGTCTTTTTACCCCATTTTTTCTCGAGTTTGTCAATAAAATTTAGAAAATTCAGAATTTTTAGGGAGAACTCAACAAATTATTAAGGGTATGTATACTTCACAAATATCTTTATTGGTTGTTTTTGAATTTTTTTCGAAGAAGTTTGAAATTTTCAAACTGTGAGAGAGATTTGGAAACTTTTATATTGTTTCTGAAAAAAATTAGAAAAAACTACCAAGTAAACAGGCCGTAAGCCTTTGCAATATAAATACAGAAATAATTGGAAAATTCAGAAAAAACCACTCAACTTCAATTTTTTTTTTCTAAAAAAAAGAAAAATCTGGAAAAAAAACCCAAAAATAACTATGAGATAAACAAACACTACCTAATTCATTATTTAGGTACACATATATACAGGGCCGTCTTGAAGATTTGGAGGCCCCTGTTCTAAAACGAAAATGAAGCCCCAAATTTATAAAAAATAAAGATGGAAGGTTGGGATACTAAAAATGGAAAGTTGAAAATTTTTGAAGATTGATCATTGAGAAATTTATTAAAGGTGGAAAACAAGGGTGATTTCCTCAAATATGAAGTAAATTTTTTTAAAATGATATATTTTGAGGACTTTATATTTTTAGGGCCCTGTGCTGTTGGGCTCCTTGCACACCCTCATCTACCCCCTCTGCATATATATAGGCATTGGCTTTATATATAAAGGGACAACTGCAAGTGCTTGGCAAGGCCAAGGCAAACGACTCAACAAATAAGTCTGAAATTTAAAAAATATAAAAGAATTAAAATGAGTACAGCCTTTGGAGTGGAAGTGAAAGAAGCAATAGTGAGGAGGCTGCCTGCGTATCAAAATAAAACAACAATAACAAGAGAAGATCTTGCCAGAGAGGCTATGAGATCAATACAAGATAACGGTAAAAACGTCGAAGCTCTCAAGCATGCGCAGTCATTAAAAGATAGGTTCGGGAATGGGATAAGCGCATTGTGCCTGGTGTACAATGCTACCGGTGGGAGGCTCGACCTTGTGGAGGAGGAGAACTGGTACGGAAGTACTTACAGGCAAAACCCACCAAGCCACTTCGAGAATGGCCAGTGGATTGCCTTCCTCCACGTCCGGCCCAACGTCTTTAGAGGTTGCAGTGGTGCTCGCGTCTTCCGTTGCACCACTGCTTCCGGGGTTCAAGACATCATGGTCTCTTGGAGCATCCCTCTTGCCACTGGAACTATAGACACTGTAAGCAATGCCTTTCTATTATTTCTTTACCAAAATTATTATGATCCTTTCTCGGTTTTACTATAGACTTCTTAATTGAATTTTCGAGGTAAATTTTATTACAATATCATATGATTACAAAGGGAAAAGGACATATGACATATCTACTAGCTAGATAGAGCCTTTTATGCTATCAAGACTAATAGGACTCAACAACTCTTTAAACTATGCTTCAAGCTACTCATTGGAACATAACTAAAAATTTAAGAAAAGACGGTCAACTTAAAAATTGGGTGGTTAAACTGCATAAAATTTTTCATTTTATATTTTTCCTAAAGAAAAATGCATATAAATTCCTAAAAAACAAGAAAAGAATAGTTGGATTGTCATTTGACCCCAAATTTAACGATTGCCTATGTTCCTAACTGCGGTTGCAAACTCTTTTGTTATGTTTATTGACACGTTATTTTGTGATATCATTAAATTTGAAGAAGGGAAATGTTGTACGATTGAGATTTAATTAAGATTTCGAGTTAGAGGATAAAGAGTTGAACCAACCCCTAATAATTTCATGTCGGAATTGATCATTAACACAACTTAATTAGTAGAATCTTAGCTTAATCTATACAAATATATTAAAAGGCGTGCTTTCTTCTAATGCAAATGCTTTATGTCTATGTGTACCCCTCACTTTAAAAAAAGAAATGTGTAAGTGCAAGGTATCGAACACGTGACCTTTGAAATGAAAAGTTAGAGCCTAACCATCAATACACTATGAATTTGTTGTCTAATGTTTCAAATAAAATATGATAATGTCTTGCAATAATTATACTTAACTAAAAAGACTTAACAAGTACATCCCTAACACTCTTATTACGTAACTTACAAGAGAATATTGATGTCATATTATCTTACCACAATTCCTTTTAAGGTATTGTTTTCAAACTCAAACCTTTCAATTTTTCTTTACTTATCACGTTGTGACGTGAATTTTTCAATTTCTTAATGGACAAAAAATACGAAAAGTAGCAAAATAAATTATAAAATTTAAAAATAATAACATATTAATTTATTGTAACTGACCCGAGGCATCGCCCGGGCAAAAAAAACTAGTTAGCTCATTAAAATCCGATCAACTCAAAATTGGCGCGAAAGTACACACATTCATTAAAATCCGATCAACTCAAAATTGGAAAATACTACAATATTAATTATGCGCGAAAGTACACACATTCATTAAAATCCGATCAACTCAAAATTGGAAAATAGTCTTAGTTTAATTATGACACCGCTGGTGTTCTATTTGCATATTCGTTATGGAGTATATTTTAGTACACACATTACTCATTTGTATATTTAGAGTATACTTAATTTTAGAATGCAACTTACTGCAACATGATGATAGCTTAAATTTTCCAAGCTAAAAAAAATTCTAAGTCGGCTCAAGTTCAAGTCGTCTTCTAAATATGTCCAATGCGAATCAGGAGCAATGGAAGCCCAAGCAATGATTTAAGGTCACGGGTGGGTATAGGCGGCTCCAGCACAGCAGAATGCATTGCAATTCTCACCCATTCGTTTAATCCATTACCAAATGAATATTGAAGCAAACTATACCCTTTTACAAATCACCTATAATACAAGAGTGGGATTTCTTGTCGATATGTGTGCTTCACTGCTTCTGACCATGGGGTCACAGTTGTTCTGTTGTCCATTTTCTATGAACTCGTATTCTAAGAGATTAAAATATATAGGAGGTAGAAAAAATTATTTCGTTGAATAAAGTAAGTTGCACTTTTGGTGGGAAGTTTCAATTTACCTAGCCCCTCTTAAGTAATAATCTTTTTTCATTTTATAAGGAGTGGAAATTCATGAGAATTTCCACTTTCTACTAAACAAACAACTTGATATATTTCTACTTCTTGAAAAGTATAGATTTCTATGTATTTGAATATTAATCAAACAAGCACTATGATGATGTTATGTTTTTCTACTTGTTGCTTTATACTATAATTTAGTTTTTCTTTCTCACTTTATGCAAGTAAACAACAATTAAAGAATATGTGGTTAGCTTATGTATGCACGTAAAAACAATTAAGGGTATGTATACTACAAATGGAAATTAATTTTTAGTTATATTCGGTTCCATTCAATTCTTTGTCCAATACTTATATTCAATTAATCTTCGTTCCAATTCAAGATGTCAATCTCATTTGTATGGGTATAACCTAAGTACGTTAGCGGACCTCCATGAGGAATCCGCGAACACAATTGTGGACGCGAACGTTTTAAGTGTCGCCTGTAGCTCTAACAAGTCAGTTCATTGACGTGGTCCGGCATTGTTGGCGGTCGCCTAACAAGACAAAATAGAGGAATCTTTCCTTCTGTCAGGCGCACCACAGCCGTACACGTGTAAAAGGATTACGCACCCTGTCAGAGGAATAGTACTTCTATAAATACCCCACTAGTACTACTCTGCAGGTACATTCTCTCACACTCACAATTCATATCTCTCTCTCTCTACTTTCTCTCTCTAAATAGAAGTGGGCCACGTGCTGACTTGAGCGTCGGAGGGGGTTTCCTCGCATCCCCCCCGAGGGTAGTTCACGGTTGCTTCCTATGCAGCTATTCACCAGAGGACGATAACCCTAAATGTTTGGCGGACTAACCAAGACCGCCAACCGTTTCAATACCGAAACAACTTGGCGCTAGAAGGAGGGGGCTCCCGTCTCTGTGTAGCAGTCATGGACAAAACCGAAAACTCGAGTCGCGGTCCACCAGGGTTTGAAGTTGGCCAAGGGTCTTCTCAACCTGTCATTACCGGACATGTCGGTACACCACAGTTCCACCTTAACGTCCCCGAGGACAATAACGACCAGCATACTCTTGAGAATAATGTGACTCAGGTAAACAATGGTAGCGTTCCATTCAACTTGACTCAATAGTCTCAATTCTCCCCTAACCAATTGCAAACCGTGGCATCATTCATCCAAATGTTACAAGGCACTTCTCAGCCTAATAACACCCCTGTTCCGAATACTAGAGGCGTTCAGCACCGTAAACGATCACTGGCTATGGCCGGTAGAAATGTTGACGGTACGCCGGTAAGGAGGATGCGTACGTTGACGCAAGAGGAACGCCAGATGGAAAGGCAAATTGATGATGCAGGGTATGAGGAAGCTATTCTGGAAATTGAGGATCTAAACAATTCAGAAGATGAATATCAAAGTCAGACCCGCCGAGAGTACAGCACCCAGGGTGCTAGTAACTATTCGGCTGGCAGACACCTGTTAATTAAGTCCAGAATGTCTCCCTTTACTCTAGAAGTCTTGAATCACCCCATGCCCAGCATCAAGATGACGTCAATACGACGGCAGTTCTGACCCAAATGATCATGTTGCAGCATATGAGGGGCAAATGTACTTATGCACTCAGGTGGACGCCATCTGGTGAAAGGTGTTTCCGTCTACCCTGACCGGGATTGCTCAGACTTGGTTCAAGAGTTTGAAGCCAGGTATTATCTCCAGTTTCTCCCAGTTGGCTTCCACATTTAGCACTCATTTTGTAAGCAATAGGCGCCGTGAGCGCACGACCGGTGAACCCGCTTCTCTCGTTAAGCAAGGGGAAACGAGAAAGTCTTCGCGATTTCATTGGACGATTTAACGTGGAAGCAGTCTCCATTCCGCGACTTCAGCTGGACGTGGCCGTTTTAGCCTTAATGACGGGACTGAGAGAAGGGTCAGCATTCAGAAGTTATTTGGGTCGCAAGACCTTCACGTCCTTAGGTCCTGTTCTGGGAAAAGCAAATGATTTCATAAGGGGCGAAGAGTTTGACAAGGCCGCGAGCAATCAGCACCGCGAGCCCGAAAACAAAAAAGAGGAGAAGCAAAGGAAAGACAAAGGTCGTGAAGGTGATCGCGGCCGAGACGAAAGAAGGCAAGAATCCAATGTGGTCAAAAGAGGAATTGATCGTGAAAGAAATGACCGCGAGAGGTATGACCGGGAGAAGGGTGAACGCTAAGAAAAGTTTGACGCGTACACTCAGCTCACCACCTCCAGGAGTCAGATATACTTGATGAATAAAGACAGTGATAAATGGCACCTCCAGGAGTCAGATATACTTGATGAATAAAGACAGTGATAAATGGCAGCGTCCAAAACAAATGTTCCATAAAAACCGCGACAAGAGCAAGTGGTGTGATTTTCATGGCGATCACGGGCACTTGACGGAAGATTATCGGCATCTGAAGGATAACTTGGAGGATTTGGTAAGAATGGGCTATTTCAGCCAAGATAAAGCTCGGACTAAGGATGGAGACTTGGTAAAAAGCCACCAACCGGAATGTTCGGATCGCGGATCGTGAGATCCATGTTATCAAGTGGCGGCCCGATTCATGGGGGCAAGTGTGAACGGAGCAAAGGCAAGCTTGAAAGAGTTCAGGCATCAAGTCAATTTCAATGAGAGTATGTAATGGAGAAGACCACCAGTAATGCCCGCTATGTCTTTCACTGTAGAGGACGTGAAGAACGTTGTGTACCCCCATGACGACCCTCTAGTGGTCACACTGAAAGTATCAAACTGTCTGGTCCACAGAATTTTGGTAAATGGAGGAGGTTAAGCAAATATACTCGTATCTTTCTACCTTTGAGAAACCGATGATTGGCGAGAGCATCTCGAAGCCCGTCCATTACCCAGTTATTGGTTTCACAGGGGCTTCAAGTAATTCCCGAGGATAACCCTACCGGTCATGGTAGGAGAAGATGAGAACGCCAGAGATGTGATGGCGGAATTTTTGGTGGTTGACGTGCCAGGAGCTTATAATGCAATTATTGGACGCCCTTTTATCCATGACATCCAAGGAGTTGTGTCAAAGTACCATCTTACCATGCTGTACGTTTCTAATCTTGGGACGACATCGAAGTTGAGAGGAAAGCAGGAAATGGCGAAATCATGCTATCTAACAAAGATCAAGCGGCCGGCAAGGAGAATGCCGGTAGAGAAGAATTGAATCCGCCAACTCGGAAACAAAGGCGAGCCGTAAGAAAGCTCTAGCGCGGCGGCGTAATCCGAGAAAAAGGAGATGAAGAAATGACGGAAATTTCAATGGAAGAACCGGAGTCTAGGCCCGATGATACACCAAGACCCAAGCCGGATGGAGAAACAAAGGAGGAGATGTTAGCGTAAGATCCTAAGAAAGACAATTGTCGGAACAGACATAGACCCAAAGGTCAGAGTCGACCTGGTGACTCTCCTAAGAGAAAACGCGGATGTATTCGCGTTCTCAGCAGATGAGATGCTGGGAATAGACCCAGCCGTGATGGTACATCGTTTAAATGTTGACATCACAGTCCGCCCTATCAAGCAAAAGAAGAGAAACTTCTCCACTGAAAAGAATAAGGCTATAAAAGAAGAAGTTGATAAGCTGCCGGCGGCGGATTTCATTGAGCCATGTGATAGAATGGTTGGCCAATGTGGTCATGGTAAAGAAAGCTAGCGGCCAATGGAGGATGTGTGTAGATTTCACGGATCTCAACAGAGCTTGCGCAAAGGACTGCTATCCGTTACCGAGAATAGATCAACTGGTAGACTCTACTAGCGGGCACGCACTACTAAGCTTTATGGATGCGTTCTCAGGATATCACCAGAATAGTTTGCTTGAGGCCGACAGAAAAAAGGCAGCATTCATCACAGATTGCGGCGTATACAACTACAAGGCAATGTCGTTTGGGCTTCGTAATGCAGGAGCAACCTACCAAAAGCTGGTCGATAAAGTATTCGCAGATCAGAGGGGGAGAAATATCGAAGCATATGTTGACGACTCCATTGTGAAAAGTAAGACTGACCGCGAACATTTAGATGACCTGGAAGAGACCTTCAGAACGTTGAGGAAGTATAAGATGAAGCTCAACCCAAAGAAATGCGTCTTTGGGGTAAGAGCAGGGAAGTTCTTAGGCTTTTTGGTCAGCAAGAAAGGGATTGATGCAAACCCAGACAAGGTTCAAGCCATTGTCGACCTGCCTGAGCCAAAAAGCGTCAAAGATATTCAGAGGCTAACACGGAGAATGGCGGCCCTCACTCGATTCATTTCAAAATCAGCAGATAAGGCTTTGCCTTTCTTTGCACTGCTTAGGGGAAATAAGAAGTTCGAATGGGGAGAGGAGCAAAGGAGAGCATTCCTGGAGGTAAAGGAGCATTTGAAGAAGCTGCCCACCATCACAAGGCCCGAGATTGGAGACGTATTACAATTGTATATCTCGGCCTCGCCAAAAATAGTCGCGTGTGTTGTTGGTGGAAAAAGAGAAGAGCAAAGCAGCCAACATATTTTATCGACCACATCCTTAACGGACCGTAGAGCCAGTTACTACGGGTAGAAAAAATGGCTTTGGCTGTGGTAATTGCCGCCAGGAAGCTCATACCATATTTTGACTGTCATCCCATCTAGGTTTTAACCAATCAGCTGCTAGAAAAAGCGTTGCAGAAGATGGATAGTTCAGGCCGCTTGCTGAAATGGGCCGTTGAACTGTCGGAATATGATATACAATATAAGCCCAGGACCACTATCAAAGCACAGGCCTTGGCTGATTTTATCGTGGAAGCCTTATATGATGAAGAAGAAGTGGAGCAAAAGGAAGTCTGGCTATTGGAAGTTGACGGATCCTCCGCTGCTAGCGGATCTGGGGCAGGAATAGTGAGGACTAGCCCCGACGGAAACTCATACCAAGACGCCATCAAGTTTGCTTTCCGGCATCAAACAACGAGCGAGAATATGAAGCGGCAATGCCGGCCCGAGAATGTGTCCGCAAGGGTGCTAAGAATGTACTCTTGAAGACGGATTCGCAGCTGGTTAGCGGCCAGCTAAGAGGTGAATTTGAGGTTAGAGAGCCTAACATGTTGAAGTACGTAGAGAAAGCCAAGGAGTTTATAGCTCAACTGAATCACTTTGAGATTCAGGCAATACCATGGGCTGAGAACACGAAAGCGGATGCATTATCCAAATTGGCAAGTTCTGACTCATTCAGCATCGAGAAAACCGTCACGGTGGACATCTTGAGGGAAAAGAGCATCACGGAAAAAATTGTGACCGTCAACAGCGTAAAGCAGCAAGGGGAATGGTTTAGTGAGCTGGTGGAGTACAAGCTGACGGGGACGCTTCCCAACGATCCATCGTCCGCTAAGAAAGTAAAGTGATAAGCAAGCCGGTACGTCATATATCAGAATGAGTTGTACAAGAAGTCGTTCAGTCTACCTCTGCTTAAGTGTGCAACTGCATGGGAGTCCGCAAAGATTCTCGAGGAAATACATGAAGGTATTTGCGGTAACCATATTGGCGGAAAAGCTTTAGCACTTAAGGCACTGAGAGCGGGGTTCTACTGGCCCAATATGCTGACGGATGCCCAGGGTTACGTCAAGAAGTGCGACAAGTGCCAAACATATGCTCCCATCATTAATAGACCAGCCAATGATTTACAGCCTATCCTATGCCTGATTCCGTTCGCTCAGTGGGGAATGGACATCTTGGGACCGTTCACCACAACAACTGGAGGGAGGAGATTCCCAATAGTGGGCATTGATTACTTTACAAAGTGGATAGAGGCTGAGCCAATAGCAAAGATCAAGGCAAATCAGGTCAAGAAATTCATCTGGCAGAACATTATGACAAGATTTGGGATTCCCATGGCTATCGTCTTCGACCATGGTGTCCAGTTTGATTGCCGCCCCATACAAGCATTCCTAATAGAGTTTCGTGTGAAGTTCGCATATTCAGCCGTTTGCCACCCTTGAGCAACGGATAAGCAGAGGCCGCTAACAAACAAATCTTGAATGCCTTAAAGAAAAAGCTAGATGAATTCAAAGGAGGATGGGCCGACATGGTGCCAGCAGTGCTATGGTCGAATAGAATAACAGAGAAAGAAGCGACAGGAGAGAGCCCATTCAAGTTGGCCTTCTGTACAGAGGCGGTGTTACCGGTAGAGGTGGGGTTACCCTCTTATCGGATAAAACACCAGAACCTCTAGAAGAATGACCAAGCACTCAGGGAAAGCCTAAAGTTCTTGCCAGAAATAAGGCTCATGGCGGAACTAAGAGCAGTCACTTACAAAGATAGAATCAGCAAGGCTTACAATAAGAAGGTCATGGAAAGGCCGTTAGATGTTGGCGATCTGGCTCTTCGCAACGAAAGGGCCCCAAATAGTGAAAGCCAACGTCTTCCAAAGGTTTCGTGATGCCTTTTTAGGTTGGTTTTAAGAAATCACGAAAAATGCCTCACAGGCGTGTACCGGGGGTCACCGAACATAGAGATTTTAAAGTATTGTTGAAATCTTTAGAAATATGGCATCGGAATGAACTTCGACCGTCTATAAATCAATGAACCGGAACCCTAAGTCTACTCGGGGACTAGAAGAGGCATCCTTAGTTTGATTTTGTAAAATCTCCTAAATAACACTCAGGCGTGTACCCCGGTTCACTAACTTGGAGGATTTTTGAAAATACGTTTGATTTTTCATAAAATGGCACTGTAAAGCACATTTTACCAAAAGGGCCCTAAATAGTGAAAGCCAAAGTCTTCCAAAGGTTTCATGTTGCCTTTTTAGGATGGTTTTAAGTAATCACAAAAAATGCCTCACAGACGTGTACTAGGGGGTCACCGAACATAGAGATTTTAAAGAATTCTTGAAATCTTTAGAAAAATACCGTCTGAATGAACTTCGACCGTCTAGAAATCAATGCACCGGAACTCTAAATCTACTCGGGGACTAGAAGAGGCATTCTTAGTTTGATTTTATGAAATCTCCAAAATAACACTCAGGCGTGTACCCCAGTTCACTAACTCGGAGTATTTTTTGAAAATATGTTTGATTTCTCAGAAAATGGCACTGTAAAACACATTTGACCGAAAGGGCCCCAAATAGTGAAAGCCAAAGTCTTCCAAAGGTTTCGTGTTGTCTTTTTAGGATGGTTTTAAGTAATCACGAAAAATGCCTCACAGGCGTGTACTGGGGGTCACCGAACAGAGAGATTTTAAAAAATTGTTGAAATCTTTAAAAAAAAAATTGCGTCGGAATGAACTTCGACAGTTTAGAAATCAATGCACCGAAACCCTATGTATACTCGGGGACCATAAGAGGCATTCTTAGTTTGATTTTCTGAAATCTTCGAAATAACACTTAGGCGTGTACCCCGGTTCACTAACTCGAAGTATTTTTGAAAATATGTTTGATTTATCAGAAAATGGCACTATAAAGCACATTTGACCGAAAGGGCCCCAAATAGTGAAAGCCAAAGTGTTCCAAATGTTTCGTGTTGCCTTTCTAGGATGGTTTTAAGTAATCACGAAAAATGCCTCACAGGAGTGTACCGGGGGTCACCGAACATAGATATTTTAAAGAATTGTTGAAATCTTTAGAAAATGGCATCGGAATGAACTTCGACCGTATAGAAATCAATGCACAAGAGCCATAAGTCTACTCGGGTAACAGAAGAGGCATCCTTAGTTTGATTTTGTAAAATCTCCTAAATAACACTCAGGCGTGTACCCCGGTTCACTAACTTGGAGGATTTTTGAAAATACGTTTGATTTCTCAGAAATTGGCACTGTAAAGCACATTTGACCGAAAGGCCCCAAATAGTGATAGCCAAAGCCTTCCAAAGGTTTCGTGTTGCCTTTTTAGGATGGTTTTAAGCAATCACGAAAAATGTCTCACAGGCGTGTACTGGGGGTCACCGAACATAGAGATTTTAAAGAATTGTTGATATCTTTTGAAAAATGGCGTCGGCATGAACTTCGACCGTCTAGAAATCAATGCACCGAAACCCAAAATTTACTCGGGGACCAGAAGAGGCATTCTTTGTTTGATTTTATGAAATATCCGAAATAACACTCAGGCGTGTACCCCGGTTCACTAACTCGAAGTATTTTTGAAAATATGTTTGATTTCTCAAAAAATGGCACTGTAAAGCACATTTGACCGGAAGGGCTCCAAATAGTGAAAGCCAAAGTCTTCCAAATGTTTCGTGTTGCCTTTTTAGGATGGTTATAAGTAATCACGAAAAATGCCTCAAAGGAGTGTACCGGGTGTCCCCGAACATAGTGATTTTAAAGAATTTTTGAAATCTTTAGAAAAATGTCGTCGGAATGAACTTCGACCATCTAGAAATCAATGCACCGGAACCCTAAGTCCTCTCGGGGACCAAAAGAGGCATTCTTAGTTTGATTTTATGAAATATACGAAATAACACACAAGCGTGTACCCCGGTTTACCAACTCGAAGTATTTTTGAAAATATGTTTGATTTCTCAGAAAATGGCACTGTAAAGCACATTTGACCGAAAGGGCCCCAAATAGTGAAAGCCAAAGTATTCCAAAGGTTTCGTGTTGCCTTTTTAGGATAGTTTTAAGCAATCACGAAAAATGCCTCATTGGCGTGTACCGGGGGTCACCGAACAGTGAGATTTTAAAGAATTGTTGAAATCTTTAGAAAAATGGCATCGGAATGAACTTCGACCGTCTAGAAATCAATGCACTATAGCCATAAGTCTAGTCGAGTTCCAGAAGAGGAATCCTTAGTTTGCTTTTGGAAAATCTCCTAAATAACACTCAGGCGTGTACCCCGGTTCACTAACTTGGAGGATTTTTGAAAATATGTTTGATTTCTCATAAATTGGCACTGTAAAGCACATTTGACCGAAAGGCCCCAAATAGTGAAAGCCAAAGCCTTCCAAAGGTTTCGTGTTACCTTTTTAGGATGGTTTTAAGCAATCACGAAAAATGCCTCACAGGCGTGTACTGGGGTCACCGAACATAGAGATTTTAAAGAATTGTAGAAGTCTTTAGAAAAATGGCTTCGGCATGAACTTCGACCATCTAAAAATCAATGCACCGAAACCCTAAAATTACTCGGGGACCAGAAGTGGCATTCTTAGTTTGATTTTATGAAATATCCGAAATAACACTCAGGCGTGTACCACGGTTCACTAACTCGAAGTATTTTTGAAAATATGTTTGATTTCTCAAAAAATGGCACTGTAAAGCACATTTGACCGAAAGGGCCCCAAATAATGAAAGCCAAAGTCTTCCAAACGTTTCGTGTTGCCTTTTTAGGATGGTTTTAAGTAATCGCGAAAAATGCCTCACAGGAGTGTACCGGGGGTCACCGAACATTGAGATTTTAAAGAATTGTTGAAATCTTTAGAAAAATGGCATCGGAATGAACTTCGACCGTCTAGAAATCAATGCACAAGAGCCATAAGTCTACTGGGGTACCAGAAGAGGCATCCTTAGTTTGATTTTGTAAAATCTCCTAAATAACACTCAGGCGTGTACCCCGGTTCACTAACTTGGAGGATTTTTGAAAATACGTTTGATTTCTCAGAAATTGGCACTGTAAAGCACATTTGACCGAAAGGCCCCAAATAGTGATAGCCAAAGCCTTCCAAAGGTTTCGTGTTGCCTTTTTAGGATGGTTTTAAGCAATCACAAAAAATGTCTCACAGGCGTGTACTGGGGGTCACCGAACATAGACATTTTAAAGAATTGTTGAAATCTTTTGAAAAATGGCGTCGGCATGAACTTCGACCGTCTAGAAATCAATGCACCGAAACCATAAATTAACTCGGGGACCAGAAGAGGCATTCTTAGTTTGATTTTATGAAATATCCGAAATAACACTCAGGCGTGTACCCCGGTTCACTAACTCGAAGTATTTTTGAAAATACGTTTGATTTCTCAGAAATTGGCACTGTAAAGCACATTTGACCGAAAGGCCCCAAATAGTGATAGCCAAAGCCTTCCAAAGGTTTCGTGTTGCCTTTTTAGGATGGTTTTAAGCAATCACGAAAAATGTCTCACAGGCGTGTACTGGGGGTCACCGAACATAGACATTTTAAAGAATTGTTGAAACCTTTAGATAAATGGCGTCGGAATGAACTTCGACCATCTAGAAATCAATGCACCGGAACCCTAAGTCTACTCGGGGACCAGAAGAGGAATTCTTAGTTTGATTTTATGAAATCTCCGAAATAACACTCAGGCGTGTACCCCGGTTCACTAAATCGGAGTATTTTTAAAAAAATGTTTGATTTCTCTGAAAATGGCACTGCAAGGTACATTTGATCGAAAGGCCCCAAATAGTGAAAGCCAAAGCCTTCCAAAGCCTTCGCGTTGCCTTTTTAGGAGGGTTTTAAGCAATCACGAAAATTGCCTCACAGGCGTGTACTCGGGGTCACCGAACATAGAGATTTTAAAGAATTGTTGAAATCTTTAGAAAAATGGCGTCGGAATGAACTTCGACCGTCTAGAAATCAATGCACCGAAACCATAAGTCTACTCGGGGACCAGAAGAGGCATTCTTAGTTTGATTTTATGAAATCTAGGAAATAACACTCAGGCGTGTACCCCGGTTCACTAACTCGGAGTATTTTTGAAAATATGTTTGATTTCGAAGAAAATTGCACTGTAAAGCACATATGACCGAAAGGGCCCCAAATAGTGACAGGCAAAGTCTTCCAAAGGTTTCTTGTTGCCTTTATAGGATGGTTTTAAGTAATCACGAAAAATGCCTCATACGCGTGTACTGGGGTCACCGAACATAGAGATTTTAAAGAATTGTTGAAATCTTTAGAAAAATGGCATCGGAATGAACTTCGACCGTCTAGAAATCAATGCACCGGAACCCTAAGTCTACTCGGGGACCAGAAGAGGCATTCTTAGTTTGATTTTATGAAATCTCCGAAATAACACTCAGGTGTGTACCCCGGTTCACTAAATCGGAGGTTTTTTAAAAATATGTTTGATTTCTCAGAAAATGGCACTGTAAAGCACATTTGACCGAAAGGCTCCAAATAGTGAAAGCGAAAGCCTTCCAAAGGTTTCATGTTGCCTTATTAGGATTGTTTTAAGTAATCACGAAAAATGCCAAACATGCATGTACTGGGGGTCACCGAACATAGAGATTTTAAAGAATTGTTGAAATCTTTAGAAAAATGTCGTCGGAATGAACTTCGACCGTCTAGAAATCAATGCACCGAAACCCTAAGTTTACTCGGGGACTAGAAGAGGCATTCTTAGTTTGATTTTATGAAATCTCCGAAATAACACTCAGGCGTGTACCCCGGTTCACTAACTCGAAATATTTTGAAAATATGTTTGATTTCACATAAAATGGCACGGTAAAGCACATTTGACCGAAAGGGCCTCAAATAGTGAAAGCCAAAGTCTTCCAAAAGTTTCATGTTGCCTTTTTAGGATGGTTTTAAATAATCACGAAAAATGCCTCACAGGCGTGTACCGGAGGTCACCTAACATAGAGATTTTAAAGAATTGTTGAAATCCTTAGAAAAATGGCGTTGGAATGAACTTCGACCGTCTATAAATCAATGCACCGGAACCCTAAGTCTAGTCGGGGACCAGAAGAGGCAATCTTAGTTTGATTTTATGAAATCTCCAAAATAACACTCATGCGTGTACCCCGGTTCACTAACTCGAAATATTTTTGAAAATATGTTTGATTTCTCAGAAAATGGCACTGTAAAGCACATTTGACCGAAAGTCCCCAAATAGTGAAAGCCAAAGTCTTCCAAGGGTTTCGTGTTGCCTTTTGAGGATGGTTTCAAGTAATCAAGAAAAATGCCTCACAGGCGTGTACCGGGGGTCACCGAACATAGAGATTTTAAGGAATTGTTGAAATCTTTAGAAAAATGACGTCGGAATGAACTTCGACCGTCTAGAAATAATTGCACCGGAAACCTAAGTTTACTCGGGGACCAGAAGAGGCATTATTAGTTTGGTTTTATGAAATCTCCGAAATAACACTCATGCATGTACCCCGGTTCACTAACTCGGAGAATTTCTGAAAATATGTTTGATTGCTCATAAAATGGCACTGTAAACCACATTTGACCGAAAGGGCCCCAAATAGTAAAAGCCAAAGTCTTCCAAATGTTTCGTGTTGCCTTTTTAGGATGTTTTAAGTAATCACGAAAAATGCCTCACAGGCGTGTACTGGGGGTCACTGAACATATAGATTTTTAAGAATTGTAGAAATCGTTAGAAAAATGGCGTAAGAATGAACTTCAATTGTCTAGAAATCAATGCACAGGAACCCTAAGTCTACTCGGGGACCAGAAGAGGCATTATTAGTTTGGTTTTATGAAATCTCCGAAATAACACTCATGCATGTACCCCGGTTCACTAACTCGGAGAATTTCTGAAAATATGTTTGATTGCTCATAAAATGGCACTGTAAACCACATTTGACCGAAAGGGCCCCAAATAGTGAAAGCCAAAGTCTTCCAAAGGTTTCGTGTTGCCTTTTTAGGATGGTTTTAAGTAATCACGAAAAATGCCTCACACGCGTGTACTGGGGTCACCAAACATAGAGATTTTAAAGAATTGTTGAAATCTTTAGAAAAATGGCATCGGAATGAACTTCGACCGTCTAGAAATCAATGCACCGGAACCCTAATTCTACTCGGGGACCAGAAGAGGTATTCTTAGTTTGATTTTATGAAATCTCTGAAATAACACTCAGGCGTGTACCCCGGTTCACTAACTTGGAGGATTTTTTAAATTACGTTTGATTTTTCAGAAATTGGCACTGTAGAGCACATTTTACCACAAGGGCCCCAAATAGTGAAAGGCAAAGTCTTCCAAAGGTTTTGTGTTGCCTTTTTAGGATGGTTTTAAGTAATCACGAAAAATGCCTCACAGGCGTGTACCGAGGGTCACCGAGCATAGAGATTTTAAATAATTGTTGAAATCTTTGGAAAAATGGCGTCGGAATGAACTTCGACCGTCTAGAAATCAATGCACCGAAACCCTAAGTTTACTCGGGGACCAGAAGAGGCATTCTTAGTTTGATTTTATGAAATCTTCAACATAACACTCAGGCGTGTACCCCGGTTCACTAACTCGAAGTATTTTTGAAAATATGTTTGATTTCTCATAATGGCACTGTAAAGCACATTTGATCGAAAGGGCCCCAAATAGTGAAAGCCAAAGTCTTCCAAAGGTTTCGTGTTGCCTGTTCAGGATGGTTTTAAGTAATCACGAAAAATGCCTCACAGGCGTGTACTGGGAGTCACCGAACATAGAGATTTTAAAGAATTGTTGAAATCTTTAGAAAAATGGCGTCGGAATTAACTTCGACCGTCTAGAAATCAATGCACCATAACCCTAAGTTTACTCGGGGACCAGAAGAGGCATTCTTAGTTTGATTTTATGAAATCTCCGAAATAACACGCATGCGTGTACCCCGGTTCACTAACTCGGAGTATTTCTGAAAATATGTTTGATTTCTCAGAATATGGCACTGTAAACTACAAATGACCGTAAGGGCCCCAAATAGTAAAAGCCAAAGTCTTCCAAATGTTTCGTGTTGCCTTTTTAGGATGGTTTTAAGTAATCACGAAAAATGCCTCACAGGCGTGTACTGGGGGTCACTGAACATATAGATTTTTAAGAATTGTAGAAATCGTTAGAAAAATGGCGTAAGAATGAACTTCTACCATCTAGAAATCAATGCACGGGAACTCTAAGTCTACTTGGGGACCAGAAGAGGCATCCTTTGTTTGATTTTATGAAATCTCCGAAATAACACTCAGGCGTGTACCCCAGTTCACTAACTCGAAGTATTTTTGAAAATATGTTTGATTTCGAAAAAAAAAGGCACTGTAAAGCACATTTGATCGAAAGGGCCCCAAATAGTGAAAGGCAAAGTCTTCCAAAGGTTTCGTGTTGCCTTTCTAAGATGGTTTTAAGTAATCACGAAAAATGCCTCACAATCGTGTACCGGGGGTAGGGGTGTGCAAAAAAATCCGATCCGAACGATCCGATCCGGTGATCCGGTGATCCGATCCGAAATTTCGGATATCCAATCCGGTTTTTGGTTTTCGGATATTTCGGATCGGATATCCGAAAAAAAATTCGGATTTTCGGATCGGATTTTTTGACAATTCGGATATCCGAAAACCCGAATTTTTTTTAATACAAAAATATTCAAATGGACTAGTGGGCTACTGCGGAGTGCGGACTGGCTACTGGGCTGTCTTTGTTTCATTGTTTGGGCTAAGTCTAACACTCTAACCCTCATTTTACTCTGCCTCAAACTCTCACTCAAAACCCTAAGTCCCTAACCCTCATTTCACTCTCACTCTAGTCTTCAGTCTCACCTCTGAATCTCACGGCTGCCGGTTGAAATGGAACGGCCGGCGGGGAAGCAACCAGTAGATCCGTCCAAGTCTGGGGTAAGTTCTCTCTCTCTCCATTTTTTTGTGTGAATTCTCCTCTCTTTCTCCATTTTTTACAATTTGCGCGAAGTTTTACTCTTTTTCTCCATTTTCTGTTCTTGTTTGTGGAATGTATGACCTGTTTTCCCTATTTTCCATTTTGTTTGCACAATTCAGAAAGTTTTCTTCTTTGAAGTGATTTTTCTTCGTCGTCGAAGATTTAATTATCATAATTCGAATTTTGATTTGTAAGTTTATGTTTAAATTTTGTTCACATGCGAAAATTTATTGTATAATATCGATAATAGATGCGAACTTCTAGCTTCTGCTTCAATGGGTCAGTCATATTGTCATATTCTCCGACTTGAGCTCGTCTACTTGGTTTGAACGGTCTACCGATTTTTACGACTTGAGTTTCACTGTTTGAGTGTTTGATGCATTCTCGTCTTGATTCTTGGTTGGGTTTGCGTTTTGGAAGATATTGTCTTGATTGTAATGGTTTGCAGTTTTTAACTTTTTATAATAGTAGGGCTAGTGGCAGTTTTATAATAGTGATTCAAGTATTGTTGATTTGGTGATAAACTGATGATTGATTGATTGTAATGGTTTGCAGAATATGGAATCATCATCTTTTGATGATAATGATGCGCCTAAATTTCCTACTTATGTGGACTTGATGATGGATGAAGCTGACGATTTGGATTAACGAGGAAGAGGATTCCGATGATGTAGAAGAGAGTAGCCAAGTGAAGAAGAGGAAGAAGAAGACTTCAAAAACTTCTACAAAGATAAAGAAAGAACCAAATGCTTCAACTGGTGAGAGGGAAGAAAAAAAATCAAAGTGGTGGGCACATTATGAGAAAACTGAGGATCCTACCTTTGCTTCTTGTAAGTATTGCAAGACTCTTATTGGATGTGGTAGTAAAAATGGCACTACTCCCTTAGCAAATCATGTTAGGAGATGTAAATTATATCTTCCAAATTTGGATAAGAAGCAAAAGTTGATTGATTTTGAAACTCAAAGTCATGTTAATGAGGATGGGAGTGTGGAAACAATTAGTGTTCCAAAACTTTGGGAATTTGATCCTGATCTTTGTAGAAAACTACTTGCTAAGATGGCTATTGTGGATGAATTGCCTTTTGTTTTTGTTGAACGTGAAGGCTTTCGTGCATTTTGTAAGGCTTTAAATCCTAGATTTGTTCTTCCTTCCCGCACAACTGTCACTAGAGATTGTTACAGTCTTTTCATTGAAAAAAGAAATGATTTGAAAGTTTCTTTTAAGAGCTTGCATTCTAGGATTTGCCTTACTACGAGACACTTGGACATCTCGGTCAAAATTTGAGTTACATGTGTTTGATCGCCCATTTTATTGATGATGATTGGAATTTACATAAGAGGATAATTAACTTTTGTCCTATTGTTGGCCATTCTGGGCAACTTATTGGGAGGGCGGTCGAAAAATGTTTGAATGAATGGGGTTTGAAAAATATTATGACTGTGACCGTAGACAATGCTAGTTCTAATGATTTGGCAATTGATTACTTGAAAAGAAGACTTAACATTTGGGAGTCTAGTGTCTTGGAAGGTCAATATTTGCATATGAGGTGTGCATCTCATATTTTGAATTTGATTGTACGAGAGGGTTTACGAGAGCTTGATGTGTCCATCATGAAAGTCCGAACTCTTGTGAGGTATGTTAGGTCCTCTCCCGCTAGACTTCAAAGGTTTAAAAAATGCATAGAAGAGGAGAAAGAAGATAGTAAAAGTCTTGTTACTTTGGATGTTGAGACAAGATGGAATTCAACTTTTTTAATGCTTGAATCTGCTATCAAGTTTAAAAAGGCATTTGCAAGTTTATACATGAAAGATTCTTCTTGTTTTAAGGAACTTAAGAAGCTTGGTGGTGGTCCTAAGGAAGATGATTGGAAGAGGGTTGGTAGTTTTTTGCCTTTCTTAAGTGTCTTCTATGATGCAACATTGAGGTTATCGGGTTCTCGCTATGTGACTTGCAATGTTTATGCTCATGAGATTTATGGGACTAGATTAATGATTTCCAACAATCAAGGTTCCGATGATGAGGGTATTAGGAAAATGGCAACCCAAATGATGACAAAGTATGACAAATACTATGGAAATGTTGATAATATTAACATTTTGGTGTTTGTAGCGGTTATCCTTGATCCTAGGCACAAAATGAACTATGTTGATTGGGTTGTGCGGGATTCCTATGATGAAACAAAAGCCACTCTTTTCGAGCCTTAAAATCAAGATGGTTTTACAATCTTTGTTTGAGTCTTATGCTTCTTCTATGCCTCGTGCAAAGGCCGGCCCTACTACTTCTTCTACTTCTACATCTTCCTCTGTTTTCACACAAAGTGGGAGAAAAATTGACCTTCAAGAGCTCATAACGGTCAAATATCAAAGGGACACGGGTTGTTCTTTGACTAATGTGAACAAAAGTGAGTTGGAGAAGTATCTAGAAGATGCATGTGAAAGTCATGTTCCATCTTTTGAAATTTTACAATGGTGGAAAGATCAATACAAGAGATATCCTATTCTCTATAAGATGGCTAAAGATGTGCTTGCCATACCTATATCTACCGTTGCTTCGGAATCGGCGTTTAGTACGGGAGGTCGCGTACTTGACTCTTTTCGCACTTCATTGTCTCCTAAAATGGTTGAAGCACTTGTTTGCACACAAGATTGGCTACGCACTTCACGTGCACCTCTTGTAGTAGAAGAGAGTTTGCTTGCTTTGGAAGAAATGGAGGAAGGTATATTTCATAACTCTTATTCATTGTTTCTTTTTACATTTGTGTATAATTTATTGTTTTCACCTTACTTTATGTCATATGTATGGTAGGAATGAAGGATTTAACCTTAGAGCAACCGGAAATCATAATTGATGAAACAATTGACACTATGGGAGACTTCTAAAGCTTGGTCAATGGATGCTTGGAAGTTGGAGTCTTGGAGTACTATTTTAGTTGTCTTTGTTTTCTTATTTTGTTGAAACTTGTGGTTTTATGTATATTTTTGAATTGATTAGTTTGATCGATTTCCCCCTAAATTGCTGTAATATGAATTTAGTAACTTTGATCTTTTTATGTGTAATTGTGCATTTGTGTGTTGTATGTTGTTCAATTTAGTTAGCTACTACTACATAATATGAAAACTATAAAGTGGCAATAGGTAGCAAAGCATTAGCAAATAGCAAGTTATAACATGTTGGATTGTTGGTCACTTAAAATACTTCATTATGTAATTTATGGGCTGCCCAAGTTTCGGATCAGCAGTGACTACTAGTGACTAGTGAGCCTAGTTTCGGATCAGCACTGTAGCCGGGATCCCAACTTTCGGATCGTTTTTCGGATCGTCGGATATTCGGATCGGATATCGGATCCGATCCGAAATCTCCGGATATCCGAAATCTCCGGATATCCGAAATATTCGGATCGAATTCGGATCGGATCGGATCCGATATCCGACAATGCACACCCCTAACCGGGGGTCACCGAACATAAAGATTTTAAAGAATTGCTGAAATCATTAGAAAAATGGCATCGGAATGAACTTCGACCGTCTAGAAATCAATGCACAAGAACCATAACTCTAAACGCGTACCAGAAGAGGCATCGTTAGTTTGATTTTGTAAAATCTCCTAAATAACACTCAGGCGTGTACCCCGGTTCACTAACTTGGAGGATTTTTGAAAATACGTTTGATTTCTCAGAAATTGGCACTGTGGAGCACATTTTACCACAAGGGCCCCAAATAGCGAAAGCCAAAGTTTTCCAAAGGTTACATGTTGCCTTTTTAGGATGCTTTTAAATAATCACGAAAAATGCCTCATAGGTGTGTATCGGGGGTCACCGAACATAGAGATTTTAATGAATTGTTGAAATATATAGAAAAATGGCGTTTGATGGAACTTCTATCGTCTAGAAATCAATGCATAGGAACCCTAAGTCTACTTGGGGACCAGAAGACACTAGGGCAAATAGTGATAGACAAAGTCTTCCAAAGGTTTCGTGTTGCCTTTTTAGGATGGTTTTAAGTAATCACGAAAAATGTCTCACAGGCGTGTAGAGATTTTAAAGAACTGTTGAGATCGGAATGAACTTCGACCATCTAGAAATCAATGCACAGGAAGCCTAAGTCTATTCGGGGACCAGAAGAGGCATCCTTAGTTTGATTTTTTGAAATCTCCGAAATAACACTCAGGCGTGTACCCCGGTTCACTAACTCGGAGGATTTTTGAAAATATTTTTGTTTTCTCAGAAAATGGCATTGTAAAGCACATTTAACGAAAGGGCCCCAAATAGTGAAATTCAAAGTCTTCCAAAGGTTTTGTGTTGCCTGTATAGGATGGTTTTATGTAATCACGAAAAATGCCTCACAGGCGTGTACCGGGGGTCACCGAACATAGAGATTTAAAGAATTGTTGAAATCTTTAGAAAAATGGCATCGGAATGAACTTCGACAGTCTAGAAATCAATACACCGGAACCATAAGTCTACTCGGGGACCAGAAGAGGTATCCTTTGTTTGATTTTATGAAGTTTCTGAAATAACACTCAGGCGTATACCCCGGTTCACTAACTCGGAGGATTTTTGGAAATATGTTTGATTTCACAAAAAATGGCACTGTAAAGCACATTTGACCGAAAGTAGAGATGGCCAACAGTGCGGGCCAATCCAGCCCAGCCCACCTCGTGGGCCGTGTGGGCTATGCCCGCAAAAAGCCCGGGCCAGCCCAGCTCGAGCCGTGAGATAGGTGGGTGGGCCGTAGGCCAAATTTTTTGAGCCCAGCCCGCTACTAAAACCGCCCAGCCCAGACCACGAAATCGGTCCAGCCCGACCCATGAACCGGACCAGCCCAACCCAAGTAAATATTGAACCAAATTGTGTATATTTTAATCAAATTGTATATATTTTAATCAAATTGCATATATTATAATTCAATCAAATTCAAAAATAATGAAATTATTCATTAATATTAATAATTGTATATATTTTAATTCACTTTAAAGGTTTTATGTAACAATAATGAATAATTTCAATGATTAAATAATTAAATAAAAAAATTTCTCATGCCGGCCCGCCACTCGGCCCAAACCCCACTAGGTCCACAAACCGCGAGAACCGCTTCCCCGAACCGTGAAAACCGGTAACAGACCGGTGTGGGCCAAGATTTTTCACCCACGAACCAGCCCGCCCCACCCATGAATTTCACGGTGCGGTTTCGGGCCGTGAAATCCTCAGCCCGGCCGCTTACGGCCCACGGCCCGGCCCGCCCAGCCCGCACCATTGGCCATCACTAACCGAAAGGGCCCCAAATAGTGAAAGACAAAGTCTTCCAAAGGTTTCGTGTTGCCTTTTTGGGATGGTTTTAAGTAACCATGAAAGATGCCTCACAGGCGTGTACTGGGGGGTCACTAAACATATAGATTTTTAACAATTGTAGAAATCTTTAGAAAAATGGCGTAAGAATGAACTTCTACTGTCTAGAAATCAATGCACATTAACCCCAAGTCTACTCGGGGACCAGAAGAGGCATCCTTAGTTTGATTTTATGAAATCTCCGAAATAACACTCAGACGTGTACCCCGGTTCACTAACTCGGAGTACTTTTGAAACTATGTTTGATTTCGAAGAAAATGGCACTGTAAAGCACATATGACCGCAACGGCCCCAAATAGTGAAAGGCAAAGTCTTCCGAAGGCTTCTTATTGCCTTTTTAGGATGGTTTTAAGTAATCACTAAAAATGCCTCACACGCGTGTACTGGGGCTCACCGACAAAAGAGATTTTAGAGAATTGTTGAAATCTTTAGAAAAATGGCATCGGAATGAACTTCGACCGTCTAGATCTCAATGCACCGGAACCCTAAGTCTACTTGGGGACCAGAAGAGGCATTCTTAGTTTGGTTTTATGAAATCTCCAAAATAACACTCAGGCGTGTACCCCGGTTCACTAAATCGAAGTATTTTTAAAAATATGTTTGATTTCTCAGAAAATGGCACTGTAAAGCACATTTGACCGAAAGGCCCCAAATAGTGAAAGCCAAAGACTTCCAAAGGCTTCGCGTTGCCATTATAGGAGGGTTTTAAGCAATCACGAAAAATGCCTCATAGGCGTGTACTGGGGGTCACCGAACATAGAGATTTTAAGAATTGATGAAATCTTTAGAAAAATGGCGTCGGAATGAACTTCGACCGTCTAGAAATCAATGCAATGAAACCATAAGTCTACTAGGGGACCTGGAGAGGCATTCTTAGTTTGATTTTATGAAATCTCTGAAATAACACTCAGGCGTGTACCCCGGTTCACAAACTCGAAATATTTTTGGAAATATGTTTGATTTCTCATAAAATGGCACTGTAAAGCAAATTTGACCGAAAAGGCCCCAAATAGTGAAAGCTAGAGTCTTCCAAAGGTTTCGTGTTGCCTTTTTAGGATGGTTTTAAGTAATCACGAAAAATGACTCACAGGCGTGTACCGGGGGTCACCGAACATGGAGATTTTAAAGAATGGTTGAAATCTTTAGAAAAATGGCGTCGGAATGAACTTCGACGGTCTAGAAATCAATGCACCGGAACCCTAAGTCTACTCGTGGACCAGCAGAGGCATTCTTAGTTTGATTTTATGAAATTTCCGAAATAACACTCAGGCGTGTCCCCCGGTTCACTAACTCGGAGTATTTTTGAAAATATGTTTGATTTCTCAGAAATTGGCACTTTTAAGCACATATGACCGAAAGGGCCCCAAATAGTGAAAGCCAAAGTCTTCCAAAGGTTTCGTGTTGCCTTTTTAGGATGGTTTTAAGTAACCACGAAAAATGCCTCACAGGCGTGTACCGGGGGTCACCGAACATGGAGATTTTAAAGAAATGTTGAAATCTTTTGAAAAATGGCGTCGGAATGAACTTCGACCGTCTAGAAATCCATGCACCGGAACCCTAAGTCTACTCGGGGACCAGAAGAGGCATTCTTAGTTTGATTTTATGAAATCTCCGAAATAACACTCAGGCGTGTACCCCGGTTCACTAACTCGGAGTATTTTTGAAAATATGTTTGATTTCTCATAAAATGGCACTGTAAAGCACATTTGACCGAAAGTCCCCAAATAGTGAAAGCCAAAGTCTTCTAAAGGTTTCGTGTTGCCTTTTTAGGATGGTTTTAAGTAATCAAGAAAAATGCCTCACAGGCGTGTACCGGGGGTCACCAAACATAGAGATTTTAAAGAATTGTTAAAATCTTTAGAAAAATCGCATCGGAATGAACTTCGACCGTCTAGAAATCAATGCACCGGAACCCTAAGTCAACCCGGGGACCAGAAGAGGCATTCTTTGTTTGATTTTATGAAATCTCCGAAATAACACTCAGGCGTGTACCCCGGATCACTAAATCGGAGTATTTTAAAAATATGTTTGATTTCTCAGAAAATGGCACTGTAAAGCAAATTTGACCGAAAAGCTCCAAATAGTGAAAACGAAAGCCTTCCAAAGGTTTCGTGTTGCCTTTTTAGGATGGTTTTATGTAATCACGAAAAATGCCTCACTGGCGTGTACCGGGGGTCACCGAACATAGAGATTTTAAAGAATTGTTGAAATCTTTAGAAAAATGACGTCGGAATGAACTTCGACCGTCTATAAATCAATGCACCGGAACCCTAAGTCAAGTCGGAGACCAGAAGAGGCAATCTTAGTTTGATTTTATGAAATCTCCAAAATAACACTCAGGCGTGTACCCCTGTTCACTAAATCGGAGTATTTTTAAAAATATGATTGATTTCTCAGTTAATGGCACTGTAAAGCTCATTTGACCGAAAGGGCCCCAAATAGTGAAGGCCAGATTCTTCCAAAGGTTTCGTGTTGCCTTTTTTGGATGGTTTTAAGTAATCACGAAAAATGCCTCACAGGCGTGTACGAGGGGTCACCGAACATGGAGATTTTAAAGAATTGTTGAAACCTTTAGATAAAAGGCGTCGGAATGAACTTCGACCATCTAGAAATCAATGCACCGGAACCCTAAGTCTACTCGGGGACCAGAAGAGGAATTCTTAGTTTGATTTTTGAAATCTCCGAAATAACACTCAGGCGTGTACCCCGGTTCACTAAATCGGAGTATTTTTAAGAAAATGTTTGATATCTCAGAAAATGGCACTGTAAGGTACATTTGATCGAAAGGCCCCAAATAGTGAAAGCCAAAGCCTTCCAAAGGCTTCGCGTTGCCTTTTTAGGAGGGTTTTAAGCAATCACGAAAAATGCCTCACAGGCGCGTACTCGGGGTCACCGAACATAGAGATTTTAAAGAATTGTTGAAATCTTTAGAAAAAAGGCGTCGGAATGAACTTCGACCGTCTAGAAATCAATGCACCGAAACCATAAGTCTACTTGGGGACCAGAAGAGGCATTCTTAGTTTGATTTTATGAAATCTAGGAAATAACACTCAGGCGTGTACCCCGGTTCACTAACTCGGAGTATTTTTGAAAATATGTTTGATTTCGAAGAAAATTGCACTGTAAAGCACATATGACCGAAAGGGCCCCAAATAGTGACAGGCAAAGTCTTCCAAAGGTTTCTTGTTGCCTTTATAGGATGGTTTTAAGTAATCACGAAAAATGCCTCATACGCGTGTACTGGGGGTCACCGAACATAGAAATTTTAAAGAATTGTTGAAATCTTTAGAAAAATGGCATCGGAATGAACTTCGACCGTCTAGAAATCAATGCACCGGAACCCTAAGTCTACTCGGGGACCAGAAGAGGCATTCTTAGTTTGATTTTATGAAATCTCCGAAATAACACTCAGGCGTGTACCCTGATTCACTAAATCGGAGTATTTTTAAAAATATGTTTGATTTCTCAAAAAATGGCACTGTAAAGCACAATTGACCGAAAGGCCCCAAATAGTGAAAGCCAAAGCCTTCCAAAGGTTTCGCGTTGCCTTTTTAGGAGGGTTTTAAGCAATCACGAAAAATGCCTCGCAGGCGTGTACTGGGGGTCACCGAACAAAGAGATTTTAAAGAATTGTTGAAATCTTTAGAAAAATGGCGTCGGAATGAACTTCGACCATCTAGAAATCAATGCACCGAAACCATAAGTCTACTTGGGGATCAGAAGAGGCATTCTTAGTTTGATTTTATGAAATCTCTGAAATAACACTCAGGCGTGTACCCCGGTTCACTAACTCGAAGTATTTTTGGAAATATGTTTGATTTCTCAGAAAATGACACTGTAAAGCACATTTGACCGAAAGGGCCCCAACTAGTGAAAGCCAGAGTCTTCCAAAGGTTTCATGTTGCCTTTTTAGGATGCATTTAAGTAATCACGAAAAATGCCTCACAGGCGTGTACCGGGGGTCACCGCATGTGGAAATTTTAAAGAATTGTTGAAATCTTTAGAAAAATGGCGTCGGAATGAACTTCGACCGTCTAGAAATCAATGCACCAGAACCCTAAGTTTACTCGGGGACGAGAAGAGGCATTCTTAGTTTGATTTTATGAAATCTCCGAAATAACACGCATGCGTGTACCCCGGTTCACTAACGCGGAGTATTTCTGAAAATATGTTTGATTTCTCAGAAAATGGCATTGTAAAGCACATATGACCGAAAGGGCCCCAAATAATGAAAGCCAAAGTCTTCCAAAGGTTTCGTGTTTCCTTTTTAGGATGGTTTTAAGTAATCACGAAAAATGTCTCACAGACGTGTACCGGGGTTCACTGAACATGGAGATTTTAAAGAATTGTTGAAATCTTTAGAAAAATGGCGTAGGAATGAACTTCGACCGTCTAGAAATCAATGCACTGGAACCCTAAGTCTACTCGTGGACCAGAAGAGGCATTCTTAGTTTGATTTTATGAAATCTCCGAAATAACACTCAGGCGTGTACCCCGGTTCACTAAATCGGAGGTTTTTTAAAAATATGTTTGATTTCTCAGAAAATGGCACTGTACAACACATTTGACCGAAAGGCTCCAAATAGTGAAAGAGAAAGCCTTCCAAAGGTTTCATGTTGCCTTATTAGGATTGTTTTAAGTAATCACGAAAAATGCCAAACATGCATGTACTGGGGGTCACCGAACATAGAGATTTTAAAGAATTGTTGAAATTTTTAGAAAAATGTCGTCGGAATGAACTTCGACCGTCTAGAAATCAATGCACCGAAACCCTAAGTTTACTCGGGGACTAGAAGAGGCATTCTTAGTTTGATTTTATGAAATCTCCGAAATAACACTCAGGCGTGTACCCCGGTTCACTAACTCGAAGTATTTTGAAAATATGTTTGATTTCACATAAAATGGCACTGTAAAGCACATTTGACCGAAAGGGCCTCATATAGTGAAAGCCAAACTCTTCCAAAAGTTTCATGTTGCCTTTTTAGGATGGTTTTAAATAATCACGAAAAATGCCTCACAGGCGTGTACCGGGGGTCACCGAACATAGAGATTTTAAAGAATTGTTGAAATCTTTAGAAAAATGGCGTCGGAATGAACTTCGACCGTCTATAAATCAATGCACCGGAACCCTAAGTCTAGACGGGGACCAGAAGAGGCAATCTTAGTTTGATTTTATGAAATCTCCAAAATAACACTCATGCGTGTACCCCGGTTCACTAACTCGAAGTATTTTTGAAAATATGTTTGATTTCTCAGAAAATGGCACTGTAAAGCACATTTGACCGAAAGTCCCCAAATAGTGAAAGCCAAAGTCTTCCAAAGGTTTCGTGTTGCCTTTTGAGGATGGTTTCAAGTAATCAAGAAAAATGTCTCACAGGCGTGTACCGGGGGTCACCGAACATAGAGATTTTAAGGAATTGTTGCAATCTTTAGAAAAATGACGTCGGAATGAACTTCGACCGTCTAGAAATAATTGCACCGGAAACCTAAGTTTACTAGGGGACCAGAAGAGCCATTATTTGTTTGATTTTATGAAATCTCCGAAATAACACTCATGCGTGTACCCCGGTTCACTAACTCGGAGAATTTCTGAAAATATGTTTGATTTCTCATAAAATGGCACTGTAAACCACATTTGACCGAAAGGGCCCCAAATAGTAAAAGCCAAAGTCTTCCAAATGTTTCGTGTTGCCTTTTTAGGATGGTTTTAAGTAATCACGAAAAATGCCTCACAGGCGTGTACTGGGGGTCACAGAACATATAGATTTTTAAGAATTGTAGAAATCGTTAGAAAAATGGCGTAAGAATGAACTTCTACCGTCTAGAAATCAATGCACGAGAACCCTAAGTCTACTTGGGGACCAGAAGAGCCATCCTTTGTTTGATTTTATGAAATCTCCGAAATAACACTCAGGCCTGTACCCAGGTTCACTAACTCGGAGTATTTTTGAAAATATGTTTGATTTCGAAGAAAATGGCACTGTAAAGCACATATGACCGAAAGGGCCCCAAATAGTGAAAGTCAAAGTCTTCCAAAGGTTTCGTGTTGCCTTTTTAGGATGGTTTTAAGTAATCACGAAAAATGCCTCACACGCGTGTACTGGCGGTCACCAAACATAGAGATTTTAAAGAATTGTTGAAATCTTTAGAAAAATGGCATCGGAATGAACTTCGACCGTCTAGAAATCAATGCACCGGAACCCTAATTCTACTCGGGGACCAGAAGAGGTATTCTTAGTTTGATTTTATGAAATCTCTGAAATAACACTCAGGCGTGTACCCCGGTTCACTAACTTGGAGGATTTTTTAAATTACGTTTGATTTTTCAGAAATTGGCACTGTAGAGCACATTTTACCACAAGGGCCCCAAATAGTGAAAGGCAAAGTCTTCCAAAGGTTTTGTGTTGCCTTTTTAGGATGGTTTTAAGTAATCACGAAAAATGCCTCACAGGCGTGTACCGAGGGTCACCGAGCATAGAGATTTTAAATAATTGTTGAAATCTTTGGAAAAATGGCGTCGGAATGAACTTCGACCGTCTAGAAATCAATGCACCGAAACCCTAAGTTTACTCGGGGACCAGAAGAGGCATTCTTAGTTTGATTTTATGAAATCTTCAAAATAACACTCAGGCGTGTACCCCGGTTCACTAACTCGAAGTATTTTTGAAAATATGTTTGATTTCTCATAATGGCACTGTAAAGCACATTCGACCGAAAGGACCCCAAATAGTGAAAGCCAAAGTCTTCCAAAGGTTTCGTGTTGCCTTTTCAGGATGGTTTTAAGTAATCACGAAAAATGCCTCACAGGCGTGTACTGGGAGTCACCGAACATAGAGATTTTAAAGAATTGTTGAAATCTTTAGAAAAATGGCGTCGGAATGAACTTCGACCGTCTAGAAATCAATGCACCAGAACCCTAAGTTTACTCGGGGACGAGAAGAGGCATTCTTAGTTTGATTTTATGAAATCTCCGAAATAACACGCATGCGTGTACCCCGGTTCACTAACGCGGAGTATTTCTGAAAATATGTTTGATTTCTCAGAATATGGCACTGTAAACTACAAATGACCGTAAGGGCCCTAAATAGTAAAAGCCAAAGTCTTCCAAATGTTTCGTGTTGCCTTTTTAGGATGGTTTTAAGTAATCACAAAAAATGCTTCACAGGCGTGTACTGGGGGTCACTGAACATATAGATTTTTAAGAATTGTAGAAATCGTTAGAAAAATGGCGTAAGAATGAACTTCTACCGTTTAGAAATCAATGCACGGGAACCCTACGTCTACTCGGGGACCAGAAGAGGCATCCTTTGTTTGATTTTATGAAATGTCCGAAATAACACCCAGGCGTGTACCCCAGTTCTCTAACTCGGAGGATTTTTGAAAATATGTTTGATTTCGAAAAAAAAAGGCACTGTAAAGCACATATGACCGAAAGGGCCCCAAATAGTGAAAGCCAAAGTCTTCCAAAGGTTTCGTGTTGCCTTTTTAGGATGGTTTTAAGTAATCACGAACGCCTCACACGCGTGTACAAGGGGTCACTAAACATATAGATTTTTAAGAATTGTAGAAATAGTTAGAAAAATGGCGTAAGAATGAACTTCTACCGTCTAGAAATCAATGCACGGGAACCCTAAGTCTACTCGGGGACCAGAAGAGGCATCCTTTGTTTGATTTTATGAAATCTCCGAAATAACACTCAGGCGTGTACCCCAGTTCACTAACTCGGAGTATTTTTGAAAATATGTTTGATTTCGAAAAAAAAAGGTACTGTAAAGCACATTTGACCGAAAGGGCCCCAAATAGTGAAAGGCAAAGTCTTCCAAAGGTTTCGTGTTGCCTTTTTAAGATGGTTTTAAGTAATCACGAAAAATGTCTCACAATCGTGTACCGGGGGTCACCGAACATAAAGATTTTAAAGAATTGCTGAAATCATTAGAAAAATGGCATCGGAATGAACTTCGACCGTCTAGAAATCAATGCACAAGAACCATAACTCTAACCGCGTACCAGAAGAGGCATCGTTAGTTTGATTTTGTAAAATCTCCTAAATAACACTCAGGCATGTACCCCGGTTCACTAACTTGGAGGATTTTTGAAAATACGTTTGATTTCTCAGAAATTGGCACTGTGGAGCACATTTTACCACAAGGGCCCCAAATAGTGAAAGGCAAAGTCTTCCAAAGGTTTTGTGTTGCCTTTTTAGGATGGTTTTAAGTAATCACGAAAAATGCCTCACAGGCGTGTACCGAGGGTCACCGAACATAGAGATTTTAAAGAATTGTTGAAATCTTTGGAAAAATAGGGTCGGAATGAACTTCGACCGTCTAGAAATCAATGCACCGAAACCCTAAGTCTACTCGGGGACCAGAAGAGGCATCCTTTGTTTGATTTTATGAAATCTCCGAAATAACACTCACGCGTGTATCCCGGTTCACTAACTCGGGGTATTTTTGAAAATTTGTTTGATATCTCACAAAATAGCACTGTAAAGCACATTTAATCACAAGGGGCCCCAATAGTGGAAGCGAATGCCTTGCAAAGGTTCTGTTTTTCCTTGTTAGAATTGTTTTAAATAATTACTAAAAATGCCTCGCAGGCGTGTACCGGGGGTCACTAAACATATAGATTTTTAAGAATTGTAGAAGTCTTTAGAAAAATGGCGTAAGAATGAACTTCTACAGTCTATAAATCAATGCACAGGAACCTATAGTCTACTAGGGGACCAGAAGAGGCGACCATAATTTGATTTTATGAAATCTCGGAAATAACACTCAGACGTGTATCCCGGTTCACTAACTTGGAGGATATTTAAAAATATGTTTGATTTCTCATAAAATGGCACTCTAAAGCACATTTGACCCAAAGGTCCCCAAATAGTGAAAGCCAAAGTTTTCCAAAGGTTACATGTTGCCTTTTTAGGATGATTTTAAATAATCACGAAAAATGCCTCATAGGTGTGTATCGGGGGTCACCGAACATAGAGATTTTAATGAATTGTTGAAATATATAGAAAAATGGCGTTTGATGGAACTTCTATCGTCTAGAAATCAATGCATAGGAACCCTAAGTCTACTTGGGGACCAGAAGACATTAGGGGAAAAAAAAGGAAGGGTTGCGTTTTATTAAAAACGCAGCCCTTCTTGTATGAAGGGCTGCGGTTTCCTTTTTATTGAAGGGCTGCGGTTAACAAGAAATCGCAGCCCTTCATGCAGTATGAAGGGCTGCGGTTTTGAGGCTAACCGCAGCCCTACTAATGAAGGGCTGTGGTTAGCCTGAAAACCGCAGCCCTTCATAAACGAAGGCTGCGTTTTCTAGACTAACCGCAGCCCTTCTGATCCCATCCCATATCTCCAGTTTTACGCGCACACACACAGTAGGTAGACATATTTTCTAAATTTCCCACCCTTACACTCATTTGACGAGCGAAAAATCCCTCCCTCCCTCTCACTCACTCGCACATTAACCCTAACGCCCCATCACCGGAGCCCTGACGCCGGAGCACCCACATTGCTTCACCACCACGACCCTTCTCTTTCTTCACCTCTCTTCTCTTCTCTTAGCTTCTCTTCTCTTCTTTTCTCTTCTCTTCTTTTCTCTTCTCTTCTCCACCATTTGAGTGGGTTTAGGGTGTGGAGCTCCTCCACCACTACGCAGCGCCACCACCCACAAGCGGCAGCAACAACTACCACCACCACTGCCCTACTCTTTCTTCATTGCTAGCTCTTGGGTTTAGCTAATTTTTTGCTTAGTTAAGTATGATATAATGTTTTTAAGTTAGTTTTGTTTTTCTTAATTGAATTAAATGATTAATGTGCAATGTGGGTTTTGTTAATTGTAGGAAGAAGAGGCTTAGGAAGGCAAATAAAGTTCCAACTATCTCTACTCTCTTCATTGCTTATCATTGGTGTTAAGAGGTAACTAGTTTAATTTCGTTGTTTTTTTGTTTGATTTACTTTGTTGATGAGACAAAGTTGTCATGTGATTCAATTTGATTAAGTTATGATAATTTATTGATATATATATGTATTTCTTATAATGTATGTATATTTCTTGATATGAGATTGTATGAAAACGCAATATAATTTAGCTATGAAATCTACAAGTTGTTTGAATTGTCATCATATGCCTAGATACCCGTTCAAGACTTACTCATTAGGAGTAAGTCTTGAATAGTCCCCGGTTTGGGGATCGTTCTTGGACGTTTGATCTCACTTAGGTGGTGAATGTGTGTCTTCTTTTCAATTCTGAGGAAAATCTTGGCTCATCGTTTCTCTACATTGTTCTCTAGGTACATATGTAGATAAGCAATTATCTACATTGTGTACTTGGAGAACTGTAGGGAAATGCTGCCGGATTTTCCTTAGAATTGAAAAGTTGGCACACATTCACTAGTGAGATTAGACGTCCAAGGATGGGTTAGGTTGGAGTGATAAGGACCTTCGGTACGCATGCATACAATTGAACATGTCACTATCTTAGATTGCTCTATACGTGTGTGATATGATGATATGTGAGTGTATGTACTTAAATAATGATTGATGCATTATAATGAATGGCTGTGTTTAATTATTAGAGGTCTTCTTGAATGAGATGGATCGTACTTGGATGTATGGTAGTCGTGAATCGATTGAGTTTGTGAAAGGGGTCTCGGAATTTCGTACAACTACATTACAATATCAAGCATCCTCTGGAGCGATCGACTTTTATTGTCCTTGTTTCGATTGTAGAAATGTGAGCAAGGTTAGTAGTATACATGTGGTTAGGGGAGCATGTCTTTCGTCGTGGGTTTAGGCCTCAATACCACGTATGGGTTTGGCATGGTGAGCAGGGGAAGTATATAGGAAGCTCTAGAGTAATGAACGATGTATGTGAAGAAAAGAAGGATGATGAGCTCGGGGATGAGAATTTGGATGATGAGTTTGAAGATGATGATAGGGATCGGGTAGACGAGATGATACACGAGGTTGAAGATCGGTCGTGTAAACGACCTCGTATTTTGAGTCTATGTCCGAGGCCGCCGAAAAGCCGTTGTATCCAGGGTTGTACAAAGTACACCAAACTTTCCGCGGTGATAACACCTGTTCAACATTAAGTCGAAAGTCGGTTGGACGGACTCTAGTTTCACATCGTTGTTGGAAGCTTTAGCCGATATGCTCCCCGATGGAAATGAACCGCCAAAGTCGTACTATTATGCGAAGAAACCGATGTGTCCTTTCGGTTTAGAGTACGAGCGGATACATGCTTGTCCTAACGATTGTGTGCTTTATCGTAATGAGTATGAGCATTTACATGAGTGTCCACGTTGTGGATTGTCGAGGTACAGCGTGAAGGAGCTGGAGGTAGTGAAGGACCACCGGCTAAGGTGTTGTGGTATTTACCCATAATACCTAGATTTAAGCGCATGTTCTCAATTAAAGGAGATGCGAAGAATTTGAGGTGGCATGCAGATCGTAGGAAGAAAGACGGTGCTCTCAAGCATCCGGCCGATTCGCCCGAGTGGAAAAGTATCAACAGGGTGCATAAGGCATTTGGTAATGAGGATAGGAATCCGAGGCTTGGATTATGTACGGATGGCATGAACCCTTTTGGCAATCTCGGTTCGCAGCATAGTACATGGCCGATGGTCTTAGTGGTTTATAACTTGCCTCCTTGGTTGTGCATGAAACGCAAGTACATGATCTTTGTCGCTTCTTATATCGGGGCCCAAACAACCTGGAAATGACATTGATGTATACCTCCGGCCGCTTGTTGAAGATTTACGTAAGATGTGGAACGAAGGAGTGTTAGTATTTGATGCGTATGCTAATGAGATGTTCACTCTGCGTGCCATGCTTTTTTGTACTATGAACGATTATCCAACTTATGGGAACTTATCCGGGTATAAGACGAGAGGAAAACAACCCCGCCCAATTTGTGTAGATGACATGAAATCTACACACCTTAAGGGCTGCAAACATGTGTATATGCGCACACGAAGGCACCTCGACGCGACCATCCCTATAGGTTTAAGAAGAAGGCATTCGATGGGACGGTTGAAGAAGAAGTTGTTCATATACCATTAACTGGTACTGAAGTTTATAATCATGTGAAGGGCATTGAAACAATCTTTGGTAAACCTGCTAGTGAGGTTGATCGACCTACGAGATTATGGAAAAAGGAGTCCATTTTTTGGAAACTCCCATATTGGAAAGATCTAAAGGTCAGACATTGTTTGGATGTCATGCACGTAGAGAAGAATGTTTGTGAAGCTATTCTTGCGACACTTATGAATATTCCGGGCAAGACAAAAGATGTTAAGGCGTCACGACTTTACTTGGAAAAACAGGGGCTTCGACCCGAGTTGTGGGCTCGTAAAAGGGACGGAAGGAAGAAGAAAGTAGTGGAGGAAAGGGTTGATGATGAAACTCGGAAAAGTAAAAAGAAGGTGGAGGATTCGGAGAAGAATTATTTGCCACCGGCTTGCTACACGATGTCACGTGCGAGAAACGGATTTTTTTGCGAGTCATTGTATGGCATTAAGGTCCCAACCGGCTACTCATCGAATATGAAGCGGTTTGTTACCTTAAATGGTGAATTGAAGTTATCGAGTATGAAATCTCACGATTGTCATGTCATGATGCAAGTATTCTTACCGATTGCAATTCGTGGGATACTTCCAAAGCATGTGAAGCACACCATTACCGAACTTTGTTCATTTTTCCATACAATATGCAAGCAAAGTCCTAGAACCGTCGACCCTCGATTCCTTGCGAGCCGAGTAGTTGAAACTCTATGCAAATTTGAGATTTTTTTCCCCGCATTCTTTGACATTATGGTCCATCTCATTGTCCATCTAGTTCGAGAAATTAAGTCGTGTGGTCCAAGTGTTTTTGAGGTGGTGCTATCCTTTTGAGAGATATATGGGCACTTTGAAGGATAAAGTTCGGAATCCCGCACAACCGGAAGGTAGTATAATTCAAGGGGTTGTGGGTGAAGAGATCGGTAATTTTGTGGCTAAGTATTTTGCTAGTGTTGATCCTGTTGGACTTCCGACATCCCGACACGAGGGCGGACTTGAGGGCAAGGGCACAATTGGTTCAAAATTGATCACACCTTCCGTAGAAAAGCGTAAACAAGCTCACTTATTTGTATTGCATCACGTAGCATTGTCCATCCTTATTTAAATGAACATATGGAGGAATTACGTGTTAGCAATCCTAGAAAAGGAGTTAGGGCATTGACGCAAATGCATAACAAGACTTTCATTGATTGGTTTCATAAACGAGTAAGTGAATGATTTGGATGAAAGTGTTCCCGAAAATGATCAAGTGGTTAGCATTTGGTCCTCGTGAAGCCGCACTCTTATGAGGGTTATGATAGTAATGGGTATACGTTTTGGATCGAACGTCAAGATCCTGAAGTCAACATCGCAACAAAATAGTGGTGTTTCACTTGTGGCGTCGGCTACACAATACGCAAGCTCGAAGGATAAGTCGCCTCGTACATGCCGAAAGCAATTATTATGGGCGAATAGAAGAAATATGGGAGCCGGACTACCGTACTTTTAATATTTGCCTCTTGTGTTGCAAGTGGGTTGACGATAATCGACGTTGCGTAAGAAAAGATGATCCTTGCGGATTCACTCTTGTTGACCTTAGTCGTCTACGTGAAACTGAGGAGCCATTTGTAATTGCATCACAAGTTAAGCAAGTTTTTTTTGTAACTGATCCTGCTGATAATAAGTGGTCAATTGTTGTACCTAGTAAAAGGAGTATCCTCGGTATTGGTGATGTTGATAATGAGGAAGAATATGATGCATTTGAGGACCTCCCCCTTTTACCTATCCTGAAAATAGTGTGGAAGATGATGTGAATATGTCGGAGAACTATATGCGTGTAGATCACACGGAAGGGATACATGTACTTGAGGATCCTAAGAAACGGCGAAAGGTCAATAAATCATGAGAAATAAACTCAGGTCTGTGTAATTTCTCCAATTTGTCATTTTCGCTTCCAAATCGTACTTATCGAGTCATTTAACCTCAAATGCATTTTGAACATGATAATATGAGGCATAATGTAACTATTGTGTAGATTTTTAGGTTTGCAATTGTTGTAGGTTGAATTTTGGGAACGAAAAGGGCATTTTAGCCCTATTTTTGCCTTTTCGCGTCCAATTCGTATTATCGCTTCATTTAACCCCAATTTCATTTTGAACATGATAATATGAGGTATAATGTAACTATTATGTAGATTCTTAGGCTTGCATTTGTTGTTGGTTGTATATCGGGAGCATAAATGTGATTTTAGCCCTATTTTTGCCTTTTCGCCTCCAATTCATGTTTCTCGAGTCATTTAACTCCATGTTTGGTATCACTACTATCTTTCATTTTCTTTTTTGTTTTATAATGTAACTACGTAGATTTTTAGGCTTCGGAATCGAAAATCAAAGGACATTTTACGCCTACATGGCAATGAGGGAGTGCAGTGGGGGGCAGTAGTGGCGGGGGTGGTGGGACTGTGTTACAAATGTGGAGAGTGAGGTCACATGGCAATGGAATGCTCTCCACATTTGTAACACTTCTCACTATCTCCGCCGCTACCAGCTGATGGGCATTCCATTGCCATGTGACCTGATTCTCGGGTCATTTTAGGCCTAATTTAGCCTTTTCGCTTCCGAATCGTACTTATCGAGTCATTTAACCCCAAATTCTTTGTGAACATGATTATATGAACTATAATGTAACTATTGTGTAGAGTTTTAGGTTTGCAATTGTTGTAGGTTAAATTTTGGGAACGAAAAGGGCATTTTAGGCCTATTTTAGCCTTTTCGCTTCCAAATCGTACTTATCGAGTCATTTAACCCCAAATTCTTTTTGAACATGATTATATGAGGTATAATGTAACTATTTTGTAGAGTTTTAGGCTTGCATTTGTTGTTGGTTGCATTTCGGGAACGAAAAGATCATTTTAGGCCTAATTTTGCCTTTTCGCTTCCAAATCGTACTTAACGAGTCATTTAACCCCAAATTCTTTTTGAACATGATTATATGAGGTATAATGTAACTATTGTGTAGATTTTTAGGTTTGCAATTGTTGTAGGTTGAATTTTGGGAACAAAAATGTCATTTTTAGGCCTATTTTTGCCTTTTACGCTTCCAAATCGTATTTATCGAGTCATTTAACCCCAAATTCATTTTGAACATGATAATATGAGGCATAATGTAACTATTGTGTAGATTTTTAGGTTTGCAATTCTTGTAGGTTGAATTTTGGGAACGAAAAGGGCATTTTAGGCCTATTTTTGCCTTTTCGCGTCCAATTCGTACTTATCGCTTCATTTAACTCCATTTTCTTTTTCAATATGATAATATAAGGTATAATATAACTAGTGTGTAGAGTTTTAGGCTTGCATTTGTTTTTGATTGAATTTCGGGAAGGTATATGTCATTTTTAGAACTACTAACTACGGTAAATGATTGAATTCTTATATTATGTGTTTATTCTTTGGTTGTTTTGCAAGGTTTATATGAATAACACACCACGTTTGAGGGCCTTCACCACAGACGAATTACATGAAGTTCGGGATAAGTTGGCGTCCCACATTTGCGATGATTGCTTATGATACATCTACTAGTTTGTATCAATTCAATGTACACTTTTTACATTATTAAATATATACATATTTAAAGTTAATTATTATATTACGTTCAAAAACTTGTCATATATTATTATTGCAATTTGATCGATTTTTTTTGTGTCGAAGGGAGGTTTTGGATGGGGGGTGGGGGGTGGGGGGGGGGGGGCGCCATGGTGGGATCTTTGAGGTTGGGCTATGGGGCTAGTTGGGTCTTTGGGGTGGTGGGCAAAGAATGGGTGGAGGAGGTGGCGGAGGGGTGGGTTGGGGTGGGGGTGCGGGGAGTGAAGAAGGGTGGGCTAGGGTGGGGGCGGTGGGGGCGGGGGGGGGGGGGAGTGCGAGGTGGTGGGCGGGTGTGGGATGGGGGTGGGGTCGGGGGTGGGAGTGCGGGGGTGGGCGGGGGGTGGGTGTCTTGGGGCTAGGCGGGGGGGGGGTGGGTCGGGGTGGGCGGGGGTCTTTGGGGTGGGCGGGGGGTGGGGTGTCTTGGGGGCGGCGGGGGTGGGCGGGGGTGGGGGTGCTAGGGTGGGTAGGGGGGTGGGGTGTCTTTGGGGGGCAGGGGGCGGGGCGGGGGGTGCTGGGGGTGGGCGGGGGTGGGGTGTCTTGGGGCCGGGGGGTGGGGGTGCAATTTATTTTAAAAAAAAAAAATTGAATGTGAAGGGCTACGGTTTTTAGCCTAAACCGCAGCCCTTCACTTATATAGGGCTGCGGTTTAGGCATAAAACCGCAGCCCTTCATTTAGAGAAGGGTTGCGGTTCGGGCCAAAAACGCAGCCCTTCCGGCTTAGAAGGGTTGCGTTTTTGGCACGAACCGCAGCCCTTCGTTGTGAAGGGTCAGGTTAAAAACCGCAGCCCTTCTTAATTATTGAAGGGTCGCTATGGAAAGAGCTGGTCGGCCTAAAACGCAGCCCTTAGGGCTGTTTTGACCGCAGCCCTTCCTTGTTTTTCCACTAGTGAAAAGAGATCGTGCTCAATGGTGGGTTGTGTTTAGGACAAAGGCAAGGTCTGTGATTGATGCTCCCGTTGACTTCGACTTCCTTCAGGAGACAAGTGCTGGGACTCCAACTCTTTGTGATCTAAATAAAATTCCCGATTATGAAGGGGGTAATGATGTCGAGTGTGTTGAAGGAGATGATGAAGAAATTTTGTTCGAAGCATCCTCAGGTGATGATGAAGAAGAGTCTAGTTTCGAGTCTGGAGAAAGCGAGGATGATGACGATGACGATAATGGTTTTTGGGATGACGATAGTGATGATGAACTAAGCGAGGATGGGAATTCACTTTGATTTATTTTAATATATCATAGCTTGTATTAAGAACAACATTTCAATAAAAATATGTGACTTTTGTAATGAAATGTTGAAGATTACTTATTGTGACATTTCCATTTATTCATTCTGGTATTGGTTGTCCGCATTCTCTGTCTCAACATAGAGTATTTGTATTTTAATCCTTTTTTGTAATGAAGTGCATCTGTTGGGTGATTGTATTTTGATGTGTTGTGAAGGGTGGGGGTGCGGGGGGACATTGAAGGGGTGGGGGGAGTGCAGGGGTGGGGGGACCGGGAAGTGCGGGGGGTCGGGGGAGGGGGAGTGGTAGGAAGTCGGTGAAGGGGGGAAGTGAAAGGGGAGTGCGGGGTGGGGGGGCACGGGGGGTGGGGACCGGGGAGTGCGGGGGTGTGCGAGGGAGTTGGGAAGGGGGGAGTGCAAGTACGGGGCGGGGTGGGGGTGCAGGGGGTCAGTGAAGGGGGGGAAGTGAAAGAGGGGGGGTGCAGGGTGGGTTACTCCTGTTCTTTCTTAACTTACCAAAGGTGGAGTTCCCTATCTTCTTATAATCTTGTTTCGGTATACTATCTTCTTATAATCTTGTTTTCAAAATTTATTTTAATGTTACTTGTTTCTTCATTTATTACTTGTAGTTTGTGGATTATATTTATGTTGTTGAATTCTGCAAAAAGAATGTCAGAGATTTCATCTGTACTTTGATTTTGAAGTTACACCATTCATACTTTAATGTATTTATAATTTATTTCATTTTTTTTTAATCTTGCGCGTTTCTAATTTCTTTTATTTTAGGTAATCATGTCTAATCCTAAGGGGCCCGGAGGTCGAGATGGCTTAGGTGGAAGCCAATGTCATGGGAATTTGATTTCCAGGGAGCTTTTTCAGTCACTAGAAGTAGAAGAAAGCCAAAACAATATGTTAGAGACACAGGGAGATGATTCATAGGCACGTGACTTTGGTAACCACGTACCGGAGACTCCGAACACTCATACGGAGGAAGGTGAAGGTTCGAACCGTGCACCAAAAAGTAAGTTCGTAAGCTACTATATGCTTCATGATATTTGTATGAAATGATATTCACAATTCACGTGTTTGTTTGGTTTTCAATTCAGGTTTGATGATAACAATGTTAGTGGGTCCATCACTGACATTTTCCAGGGCCATTTTCGACAACCTTGGTTCAATTACAGTGAGGTAGACAATGCAACAAAGACGCATTGGTGGAACATTTTCACAGTATGTATGAATCGAATTATGAAGAATGAAATTGATTATATTACTTTATTAATAACTTGGTTTAATGTTTGATTAAAGGGTATTTACGAATGGGCTCCTGAGTTAGATGGCCTAGTGAGGAAGGATTACAAGAAAAAAGTTTCATCTCGTCTGAGAGACTTGCGATACTGGGTGCTTAAGAAAGCCAAACAAAGGCCAAAATGATTGGGGCAGACGATCTATGAAGACATGAAGAAGAGAAGTGAAGAGCCCACATTTCGGGAAAAATCTGAAAAGGCGAAGAAGAACCAAAGAGGTGGCTCCCTGTCTAATCCAATTGAGTTGTCACACTTTCAGGGTTCTATTTCGGCGGCACAACATGCTAGAAAGATGGTAAAAATGTTTCATATCTACTACTTAGTTTAATTTACATGACATTTTCGGTATGAGTAAAAAATAAAGCCTTTGTTCAACAATGTGTACAGGCAAAGAGTAGAGGAGGAGTACTCCCTACCGCTCCCGAGTTGTTCTTTAAGACTCATTTTAATACTGTTCCTAGAAAAGGAGAAATTCCAACAAACAAGAAAGCAAAGCAAATCTCGGTACATACTTCTAAACATATATTTATAAGTAGTTTTGATTGAAAATACATCTTAAACATATATTTTAGGCCATTTTACTTGAAAATGAATGAATACGAGTAGTTTGATGTTAGTTTAAGTTATAAACAACTCAAACATCATATATATAGTTAGTTTAATGTATTTATAAGTTGTTTTGATTGAAAATACACAATATAGGCAAGTTAGAACCAAATATGGGCAAATATAAGCCATTTTAGGCCATTTTACTTGAAAATGAATGAATACGAGTAGTTTGATGTTAGTTTAAGTTATAAACAACTCAAACATCATATATATAGTTAGTTTAATGTATTTATAAGTTGTTTTGATTGAAAATACACAATATAAGCAAGTTAGAACCAAATATAGGCCTTTTGAGGCCATTTTAGGCCATTTACTTGAAATTGAATGAATATGAGTAGTTTGATGTTAGTTTAAGTTATAAACACCTCAAACATCATATATATAGTTAGTTTAATGTATTAATAAGTTGTTTTGATTGAAAATACACAATATATGCAAGTTAGAACCAAATATAGGCAAATATAGGCCATTTTACTTGAAAATAAATGAATACGAGTAGTTTGATGTTAGTTTAAGTTATAAACAACTCAAACATCATATATATAGTTAGTTTAATGTATTTATAAGTTGTTTTGATTGAAAATACACAATATAGGCAAGTTAGAACCAAATATAGGCAAATATAGGCCATTTTACTTGAAAATGAATGAATACGAGTAGTTTGATGTTAGTTTAAGTTATAAACAACTCAAACATCATATATATAGTTAGTTTAATGTATTTATAAGTTGTTTTGATTGAAAATACACAATATAGGCAAGTTAGAACCAAATATAGGCCTTTTGAGGCCATTTTAGGCTATTTTACTTGAAAATGAATGAATATGAGTAGTTTTATGTTATTTTAAGTTATAAACAACTCAAACATCATATATATAGTTAGTTTAATGTATTTATAAGTTGTTTTGATTGAAAATACACAATATAGGCAAGTTAAGTTTACTTTTCCGACTTCTTCTCTACTCTCAATGGTATCATATGATATGGTATAAGGATACAACACCAGACTATTCTCTGCTCATACTTCCTACGCATTTGGAGCTGTTCAAATGGAATAGTAGAAAGTAAATAGTTTGAGAGGTGTCCTTCATCATTCATTCAGGCGATATTTAAGTCGACAAAAAACATTTTCAATGAAAAATAATAATCCGTGATAAATATTTTCCATGTGAAGAACACATTTGCAAATTGGTTATCCTGTTTGTGGTTCATGTGCAAGAAAAGTTGAAAAGGAAAGCAGATGTGGAATAGATGTGAGAAGATTGATTTATTCTTTTTTTTTTTTTTTTTACATCGAGAAAATTTGCATTAATTAAAAACACGGCATACAACCTAGGCTAAACAATAAAAACATAAAAACACTAAACTAAGCGCTTCTTTTACTCTTACAAACCAAACTAAGTTAAAATTAACACTATAGAGGTTCTGCTTGATATAGAGGCTAGCGTTGTTCGGTACTTGATTCATAACTCTACTGGAAGTGGTTGACAATAGCTGGACCCGAGCAGCGACAACTGAGGAGCCACAGTAGCTTCTTGGATAAAGGCAATCTGCAACAACTGGGGACATCTTACCTGCTGGAAGTGGTGGGAGGAGCGGACTTCGATCACGATTTGGATAATAACCAACCAAAGGCAAGATTTGTATCTCACCACATGAGCAATCCCAACGACCTTCTATCACTTGGAATTCATGGCTCATAAATTTGCAAAGAGTCACATTCCTTAGGGACTCATTACTCTCCAGGGAGAGTATTTCAGGGTTCTTCTGTTGATTTGAGAACCACATTTGAGTTGACGCGCTGAAAACCATCATGATCAACTGGGGTGCCGTCTTCAGATTTGATTTTTCAAAGACAGAGGTCTTCAAGACCAATGCCAATGTAAAAGGAGAACTAAGTACTATTAGCTCTCCAACACAACTCCGATTTGATAAATTGGACAACAAACATCCAAACCAAAACCTATTCCTTCCGCGGCCACGCTCACAGTCTTTGAATAAAACGACTGGGGGATCTCTAATCTTTGGGTCCCCACTTGCTACTTCCATTTTCCTGAGTCCTAATCTAAGATCACGATGATCTCTCACAATAGAACTCCTTCCCGGATTCACCCTCAATCTTGAGAATTCATGAAATTCAAAATCAAGGTAGCCTACCCTAGTATCTTGGAAAGATCTATTCCTAGAGTTTGAGGCGGGAAATATACTACACCCAGTAGAAAAGGTTTCAGTCTTTGGATATAACTTAACATTCATCAAAGACGCTAGGAAACCAACATATTCTACAATTGCAGAAAGAAACCACCATCCTTTACCCAAGGGGCAATCGTCTTTCGATTGCGAGAACCAACCACAAATGATAATTTCAACAACACTAAAAGAACAACATCCTCTAATGAATTGCAGAAACACCCCGCATAGTAGGTAGCGAAACAACATACTCATATCGAAAACAAACATCACTAAAAACCTATAATCTGAAACCAAGAAAATGAGGATCTTACTGTCGTGCTTGAAATCCAACGACGACACCGCCGCAAGGACGAAGAACACAGAACGAAACCTATTGGAAAACCGAACTAGGACCCAACAAAACAGGGGAAAAGGGGAAGGGGAAAATTCGCACCACCAGGGGGAAAAGGGAAGGGGAAGACTCGAACTAAACAAGGGGGTGAGGGAGAAGGGGAGACTCGAACCGAAACAAGGGAGAGGGGATGGGTAGACTCGACCACGACCGGGAAGGTGAAGGGAAGACTCAGACGGTGAAGGAGACGACCTAAGAGCAGGGGATGAACGAACAAGGGGTGGGGAGGGGGACGACGAACAGGAGACGAAGGACTAAGGCTAGGTAATCGGACGACGAGGGACGAAAGAACAGGGCCCGACTCGACGAGGGACGACAACAAGGAGGCCGTTTAACCTGAAACCGAGAGAAGGGGGAAGACTGGAACGACAGGGGGGACTGGAACTGGAACTACGAGGACTACGACAGCGACAGGTACGACGGGGACGCTAACCTAGGGACGCTAAGGAAAAGAACAACAACCTAATACTACTACAAGGGATCGGAGCAGGCTCGCAGGCGACCAGGTGAGCGGCCACCAGCGAGCCTGCTCGAAAGTGATTAGGGTTTCAAGCTAGGTTTTTTAGGGAGAGAGTAGAGAGGATTGATTTATTCTTGGTAAATGATAATCGTATATAATCATTAGTTTAATTTATATATTTTCTCTTTTTGGTTCACATTTCCTAAAATATTTCCTTCTCCACCAATCACTCTCCACGTCTCATATGTTCCAATCACTATCTAGGTGCTCCCGAGAGCATTATGGAGGCTTTGCATCTTTGTCTATATTGGCAAATTTAAAATGCATCAAATTAAATGCTAATTAGCTTCAAAAAAAAAAAACTATACGTCTGAATCTACTTTCACAATACCAAAATGCAGATTATATTACCGAAACAAGCATTAAAAAGGTAATCAAAATTACATAGTAATCGATCAGCTGAAAACTCAAATAATGATTAAATTTAGGAGTTGGAGCTCAAGATCACCATGCTTTTGTCTCATTTTATGCACGAACTATATTAAGGATCCAAAAATGTCTCAACCTTGACACGAATTCATCAGCAAAGACATACATGAAACTCTAAAACAAACATCAATTGTATGCTCCGAATCTAAAGGCAAAATTTCAATTAGAAAAACAAAATATGGAGATCAACCGGCCTTCCATGATCCACCTCCATATTGAGACGAACTTTCTGGGGCTATCCACAATCATTGAGTTGGCGTTGAAAAGGTTACCAAAAAAAAATTGCCCCAAACATTCACATAAAAGATGTAACAAGCTCTAGTTCATAAGTAAGGTAAAAAGCTCGAACGCAGCCCACTTTCATACAGCCGGCAGAAAATGCAAACAGGGAAGATAGATCTATGTCACTTTTATGTCATACACATATTTAGTAGTCAGCATACAGAACACTCAAACTCTAACAAGCCCTTAATCTAATCGAGAAATTATGACACATACAGGTGAACCTCGAATCTACTAATACATATAAATAACTATGTGGCATCATGGTGGTGTTGGAACATTTGGTACAAGGTCATATATTGAGGTATTAGTAATTCATTTAAGTAATTTTGCATGAGCCATGTCAATGTCCAAGACTTCAAAAGTAATAATTGAAGAAGAAACACATAACTGGAGAAGGTCCATGATCATATACATGAGACATTCCAAGCAACACACAAGCTCATTACAATACCTCAACTTACAACCTTACCAAACAAGACAATAAGAGCTATTTCCCAAAATATGTGTGCTTCAGTTTCATATAAGCGCAGCAATCACGCTACTATTCAATATTAACCCTTCAAAGTTACTCGGAAAATCCGCATACTATTGTTTTGCAATGACATTCATTAAATTCCTAGTAAACACCGGAATTTAAGACCTTATTTATTCCACATATTAGGAAGGAACAGAGTATCAAAGTATTCAACTATTTGCACTCACTTGCTCTGTTAATTTATGGTACCAGTCTACTGCACCAAAATGTAATTACAACCTTCCTTGGTCAAATCATAAGAAATACCTTAGTAAAAATTCTACTTACGGATGCATCTTGGATTAAGCAACCAACCAAAAAATTAAAATGACTGAAAGCATCAGACATGTTCACATAAGTCATAACCAATGTGTGAACATCCAGTTTCACATGTCGTTCGATTGATGAAGACATGTCAGAAAGTCAGGGACAAAGGAGCACGTTTTGCAACACAAGCAAATAACAAGCAGGCAAAAAAGTAAAAAGGAAAAGAAGGGAAACCAAAACAAAAAGGACCTTACCTGCTGAAGGACTTTAATTGATGTCCAGCAAACTGCGCAGGAAAAAATGTTATTTTGCCCAAAGGACAGAGGGATTGGAGGAGTACTTTTTACCAAGTCACAAGAACAAGCAGGGAGATCAAGTCCATAAAGAACCCCTGAGAAGTATGTTGCGGCTCTTAGATGTTCAGGCAAAGGGGGCATGTACTGTTTACTTCCTTCTCAAACTCTCAAGTGCACTATGAGAAGTATGTCGTGTCTCTTAGATGTTCAAGCAAAGAGGCATGTGCTGTTTACTTCCTTTTCAACTCTTTTGGCTTTTGAGTTCACTTTTATAACATCCAGAAACAGAACTCCTGAAGACTTCTGTGGCACTCACAATCAAGCTATATGATGAAAAGATTAAGAGGTCTCATCTTCTGCAACACGCTAGCACGGTATCAGTGGTCTAAGTAGAGCAGCTCAGTCGTAGATGATGAGGTTAAAAGTTCAAGGGCAGCCAAACAACTGAGGTTGCAGATTCAGGGTGACACGAAGCAAAGAAGTAGAAGCGACGACAACTCGACAAGCAGATGACGATGCAGACAAAAAATGGAGCATGCTAAGCAGTAAGAGTCGAAACGATGCCGTTGCATCCTAAACCACACCTCACAAAAGAAAATATGAATTTTTAGTCTTTCAGAAACACCAACTTTACATAGATTATAAACATACTAAGAAGATTAGATGTATGTGAGATAAACAGTATATGATCACAAAACAAGTACAGAAAGGCTAGAAAATGGCAATCATAACAGAAACCTACAACATAGGCGTAGAGAGCAAGTTGACGCAAAAGAGAAATCCAGTTATATCAAGCCACCATTCCTATTAGTACTATTGTTGGCAACTGCTGCCTCCTAAAAAGCTCCATCAACATTAACCTGCATCAAACACTGCAATAAAAGAAAATTTTACAAGACTAGAAGCACAATAATCTGCTAGGAGATGTAATTTGCAATACAAGATCTAATGGTAAGTACGGGGCACATAAGATTGAGTGTGATCCTATGCTACAACATATTTTAGATGTGCCACCAAAGTGCAGCGAGGAGAACATAAAATTGATATCCTACATATGTATGTTACTCAGACTGGTCAAGTTATACTAAAGAATTCCTTTTTCAGTTCAGACCTTTGAAAATACATACATAACAAAAAAATTTGGAATTTCCAAGTTGACAAAATAAATCTCACAACCTAAGTGAATTTCATCCTTCATATTACAACTCTTCTTAAAAAAAATTAAGTTCTGTTTGGTTGGGAACAAATCATTTTCCAGGAAAAAAGTTTTTCTCATTATCCTCCATTTGTTTTGTAGAGGGATGAAGATAGGTTTTCCATGTGATGAAGATAGGTTTTCCATGGGTGGAAAATTGTTGTCTTAATGGAAGAAGATATTTCTTGTTTGCATAGATGGAATGCCACATTCCCCATTCATCCCTATTCCTTATCTCTCTTTCTCCCCTACCCTTCATTTTTCAATTCCATTATCTCTAACTTTCTGTTAAGGAACCAAAGAAAATAAATCCTTCAAGCCAATTCCCAATGAGCTACAATTTCCATATAAAATGAACACTCAAATTTCCATTACCAGCAAATGGACATAAATCTATCAGAATAACAGGGCAAGAAGCTACAGGATGTGGAGAACTTCACATACCCATTAGCATAAGGTGAGACACGGCGAGCACGACGATATGGTGGTGACCTACTATAGCTTCGACCACGACGATATCCAGGCGATATGCTACGTCTCTTTGGTGGTGACCTCCTTCCTCTTGGGCTATAACCACGAGGGCTATAACTCCTGCCAAATGATGATCTCACAAAATAAGAGAAAGGTAGCCAAACAATTTATGAGACCTCAGTGATGATCATCCCACAAATCCATTGGTTCAATCAACAGTAACAAATTTTAAAAAAATTAAATAGTGGGACATTTCTCTCATCAATTAATGAAATCATTTTATTGATCGTTTACTACCCATATAGTACCCACAACTACCCGTGCAATGGGTTTATACAAAAATGCCAATAACCAGATGCACAAATGTTAATGTCCTCCCCAAAAGTGAGCTTCAGCTATAGATTGCACAAAAGCCACCCAGAACACTAACAGAAAGTATCAACACAACAACCATCCACACAAAAGGAAAAATAGAAAAAACATTTACAGAATCTCAAACGCAAACCTGCGGCCATAACCCGGACTTCCACGATGACGAATAGGGGAAGGACTTCGACGCCGTCCACTACCTATCCCTCTTGAACCAAATCGCGAGCGACATTCTCGAGCAAAATGACCAGGTTCACCACATTCATAGCATTTCATATCCTCACCCCCACGCCCACGCCCACGTCCACCACGGCCGCCGCCACCCTTTGCATTATGGGACAATTCCACTCGCCAGCCATTCCTTCCTGTTTTAAAAGCTGCTTGTGAGTCCAATTGAAACAGCCGATGTTGGAACATCACATGAAGAATACTTGGTAACTCAAATTTATAATTACTCCTTTCTTTTATAGTTGTATAAAGACATTGAACTAATAACCCACTTTGACCATGTCTTTTCACTAATATATATAAAGCAATGTGGTAGCGTAAAAATTATTGAATTTGTCTTAATGTATATTTTCAATATATCAACTTTTTCTAATTCTTATTAATAGATAGTTACAAATATTAATGGTCAAAGTGATGCATTGCAAATGTGAAATGTCAAATGGTACAACTTAAAAAATAAGAGGAAGTATATTACAGAGAACTTCAGGTTCACATTGAAACCAGGATAGTTGAAACATAAAGTCAGCATTTAAATGTCCATCAAATAAAAGCAAACCCCAAAAGAAGATATATTGACAAGGACATAGTCAACAAGGAAACTTTCATGCCACTCTATAAGCCCGTATAAGGTATTGAAGTCATCCTTTCAGCTATTGATATGTTCATGTACTGTGAACAAATTAAAAAAAAGGAGAACTCAAAGACTACATTTAATACAAATGGCATGTACAACAAAACTATTAGAAAGGATCAAGAACAGCAGAAACATAACCAAACATAATTAGCTGAAACTCTACAATAACATTCAATCCTCCTGTTTAAGTTGCAACTGTAATTTCCCCGGGTTCGGAATAAATGCACAGCTGGACATTAAGCTATCAACAATTCAAGCGAAATTCGATTTTCCATAATATAGCACAATTGATACGAGTAAATCACCGATACATGACAAAAATAACTACGCAACAGCTAAACATGAAAAAAGCCAGATGAATTAAGATATCAAAAGGAATAAAATTGAAAAGAAATGTATCATCCATTCAGCTGCATATGACTCAAGTCTAACATTAAAATCCGCCACCTTATTAAAATCTTAAAAAATAAAGGTAAAACGATAAGAAGAGCTACCATCAAGAGCGTGAATCGCATCAAGTGCATCCCTTTTGTCATCAAACTCGATAAAGGCATAGCCGGGTGGCCTTCGGGCGACCCATACACTGCACCATCATCATACACTAACATAAGAAACCAATTTTGAATCAAGACAATTCAAAAACTTTATAAACAACCAAAATGAAACTAAATTAATCTTCCATCAAACGACAGCATAATCGATTAACCCCCAATTGAAAAAAGGGCTAAATTACACATATATAAGCTGAAACTTAAACACTAATATCTTAATAAATCATAATATTTTTCAAAAAGGGGTGAATTATCCCAAAACTAGAAACTATTCAAATGAGAATATAAGAACAAGTGCAAAAATAAGAGAAAAATTATCGAAATAACAAAGGAAGAATAAAAATTGAACCTCCGAAGAACGCCATAAACTCGAAATTCATCCTCGAGCTCGCGTTCAGTGACACGAGGATCCAAATTACCAACGTAAACTCGTGCCATTTTTCCTGCAATTTGACACCTGACAAAATTAGATGATAGTTCAACAATTAAAATCAAAACAAACGAAAAATTAGATGATAATTATTGATGATTTCTGCCATTAATTGAAGAAATTGAAGATGGAAAGAAACGAGAGGAAGTGAGGAGAGAGAAACCTTAGGGTTTCGACTTTCGATCAGAAAGGGGAAATCTCGTGTTTTGCAATTAGCAAAAGTAGCAGTTTTAATTAGAAAAATCAAGAAATTTTTTTCTCTTTTTGAGAGACGAGTTTAGTAACCGACTTGATACGTGCCATTGCGTTGTTGCATGTCCTATATCTAGCGAGTAATTGATTTATTATTTATTTTTCCTTTGTTGATCAATAAATGCATCGGTTTATCAAGGATGTTTTGGTCTAGTGGTTAAGATTGAGGTAATGTGAACAATAGGTCACATGTTCGAATCCCCCTTCCCCTTCTTTGTACTTTGTACTGCCTTCGTGGCTCATATGGATCAAAAAAATTAATGCATCGGTTTGACTTTGTTGAGTTAGAAATTTGTAAAGATAAATGTTCTTAAATTTGGAGTTGTTGAGTTAATATGAAAGTATATATTCAAAGTATCAATTTGAAGACTTCCTTCGTTTCGTTATAATTGCATCAATTTATATTTGTTTTGACAATACAAACATAATTGTACAGTTGTAATGTAGATTTAATCTATAAGTTGATGAGGTGGAATAGTAATTGGATTCTGGTTGAATTTGAAGAATTTTACTCAGCCTCCAGCCCTCCACAATAAGTTTACTAATATTATTGTGGACCAAATCCACTTATTTAACATAGTGATCCTTTTTTTCCATATAGTAACCTTTTAAAACTTTTAAGTTACACCTCCTCAAAAAAAAAATAACTTTTAAGTTACACTATACAGTTACTTTCTATCATAGTAATCGTTTTTTTAAATATAGTCACTATTTCTTACATTAGTTTATCATTATGAAATTTTCATTTTGTGACATAATAACCTTTTTTATTTTCACATAGTCAAACTTTAGAATCTATATCTACTCATTTTATATATATATTTATTTATATAGTGACCCTTTTTTTTCATAAATTACATGAATTAACATTAGGTCCACACTAATTTAGTGTGGACCAAGTCCATATAAAAATTTTACCCTCCTATAAGGTTTGAAAGGCTTCACAATTTCCGAATTTGGATCAACGTTTTTTATCAGATCAAGTCGGACTCGGATCAGATTGACTTAATTGTCAACCTACTAAAGTAAGTAAAATGAGAAAAGTCGTTGTAACTTGTAACCCACACACTTAATTATCACTAATGAAAAACCGATAACATCATTTATTCTTGTTAAAAGAAACAACAAGATTATATTAGATTGATGAATAACGATCATTTCCCCCAAATCTTACTATTATTCGTCAAAATGATCCCCTAATCTTATCTCAAAAAGGTGGAAAATCATCCGAGCTACTTGGAAAATGAAAAAGTTGTCAAGCCAAAGATATTTTAAAACTGTTCCCCAAAAGAATTATAAAACTGAAGTCACCATTTTAGCTCAACCAATCATGGTCAAACCTTTTCAATTTATTTCATACTTTATAGTGTCTCTTAGTACTACTGAGAAAGACTGTGACAGGACTATGAATATACTGACGTGTCAACCTCTAATTGGGTGGCTGAAATCGTCAGTTACTACAATTCTTGTACTCCTCCCTTACAACGACGCATTGCTAACTCCCCATTCTCCAATTATTGTCATTACTAAATAAAATCACATGCCCTTCAAGTTCCCAAGAGATAAGAAACTTAAAAATCAAATCTTTTGTTTTGTTTTTGTCATATTTTGATGTTATTTCTATAAATTGATGAAAAAGATTTGTTCTTTTGAAAAAAAACTGGATTTTGGGTTGTAATCTTTTATCATGTTTTGATGCCATTTCTATAAGTTGATGAAAAAAATTGTTCTTTTGAATAAAAACTAGATTTTGGGTTGTAATATTTTATCATGTTTTGATGCCATTTCTATAAGTTGATGAAAAAATTTGTTCTTTTGAAGAAAAACTAGATTTTTGGTTGTAATCTTTTATCATGTTTTGATGTCATTTCTATAAGTTGATGCAAAAAAATTGTTCTTTTGAAAAAAAAAAAAGATTTTGGGTTGTTGTAATTTTTTTTATCTATATAATTTTTGTGGGTGAAAAATAAAATGGTAGGAAAAGAGATAGTAGTAGAAGAGAGTAGTAGTGGATTAAGGTGGGTAGGAAGTGGTGGAAGTGGAACATCAAGGTGGGTAGATGGAAGTGAAGTGAGTTCAGAAGAAGCACCAATTTGGTCAAGATTAGAGGAAGATGAATTTAAGAAAAGATATGGTTCACCTTCTGGTTCTGTTAAAAGAAGGCTTGTTAAGAAGGCTAAAAGGGTTGATTCTTTAGATGTTGAAGCTATGCAGATTGCTGGAGCTCATACTCATCATTCTAAGGTTTCAATCTTGTTGTTTCATAACTTTTTTTGATGTTTGATTTTGATATTTCATATATGCTTTTGTGGAGTACTGATTTACTTTGGGTGTTTTTGTTTGATAAAATTCGTTTATCGAACTAGTCTGAACTTATTAGAACTTATTTGAATAACACCCATAGTGTGTTCATTGGAACTTGGCTAAACTTGTTAAAAACTTTGGGTGCGTTATTTTTCCAGAACTTATCTAAACTGAACTTATTTGAACTTAATGGAGCTTATGTGACTTATTATATGAGGTGTGTAGCTTATATTAGAACTGAAACGTATTCCTTTAGGACGAAGAGAACGCATCCTTGTTGTAGTTGTGAATTGAATTTGGATAGCCCTTTAGAGAGAAATTGAGCATGGAAGTGTTGTGGAACTTGGAAATGTTTCTGATGTTATCCTGTCGAATTGGTAGTTATTGATTTAGAGTGATATGTGTTAATTTTTAAAGGATTGTTAGAAGTTAAGGAGATAGGGGGAAATGAGGCAATAGTGCCTATGATGTGTTGAGATTTCTGGGCATTGTAGACAAGTGAAGGGGAAATTTTGAATTGGTGTGGGGATATATTTGTGCTTTTTCGTTGATTAATACTCTCTCCGTTTCAATATGATAAACCAAAATTTTAAGGTCAAATCATGTCAACTTCAATCATCGCTTAGTGATTTTGATAGTAATCAGGATAAGATTATGATCTTCTGAAGAAATTATGGTTTTTGTACATCATAACTTGATGCAACTAAAGTCAAGACAAACTAATTAGTTGTCACATGCAGCTTTACCTAGTTCATTGTACAAGAATGGATAGAGCGATACAATTCGCTACTGAGTTTTGTTGTACAGCCCAAAACTATACCACTTTCATGTGCTAATTTGTATTTCTTTGATCGGAGTTACTAGATTTAGCGAATTATGTAACACTGGTCATATGTCAAAGTGTCGGTTTGACCATATTAGCTTAAATTGGGGAATGTTATTTTGCAATGATCTAGAATTTTTTATTCAGTATCCCTCCTTTTTTTTGAAGTTATAACATGGTTCTTTGACTATGAAATAACTGAATCATTTTCATAGTGCTTTGGCTTGGAGGTGATCCACGATTTGGATTGATGAATCCTAATATGGGATTTGTTTGCCAGTGAGCAACCTTTGGCAACTACTTAAATCGATTGATTGTGTTATTGAGTACATTTTAATTCATTGTACAGGAGTTCTCTACATGGCACACTCTCGCCTTGGCATTCCAAACTCTTGGTGTGGTGTATGGTGACATGGGCACGAGCCCTCTATATGTCTTCACTGACGTGTTTAGCAAGGTGCCTATAACATCAGAAGTCGATGTTCTGGGGGCACTATCCGTGGTACTGTATACAATTACTCTTGTACCCTTAGCGAAATATGTATTTGTAGTGCTTAAAGCTAATGACAATGGTGAAGGTACAAGATTTTCCAACTTTCTCTTTAACTTGTTTGTTTTGTCAATAGTTATTTCATGTCTACAAATAACTGGCAATTTTTGGCTGCAGGTGGGACATTTGCACTGTATTCACTCATAAGCAGGTATGCCAATGTCAATATGATTCCAAATCGCGAAGTAGCTGACCAACAGATCTCTAGCTATAAGCTTAAACTACCCACTCCGGAACTTGGAAGGGCTTTGAGAATAAAAGAGATTTTGGAAAAGAAAGCCTCTATGAAGACCCTTCTGTTATTTTTGGTCCTTACTGGAACTTCATTGATTATAGGGGATGGTATCCTGACTCCAGCTATGTCAGGTATGTACTAATCTAAAAGCTATAGATTATACTTCTCTGCTATTTAGCTTTGCTATTTCTATTGTATCATTAGCTGCTTTTCTTGTGCAGTTATGTCAGCTGTGAGTGGTCTTCAGGGCGAGATTAAAGGATTTGGTACCAGTAAGTATATTATCCTTGTGTAGATACAATAGTGTTTCATTTATCAAGTTTTATAAGCTGGACTTACATCTTATATACAGTAAGAGGGTTCTGTCCTCTTCTCGCTATGCGCCTCCTCTAAACACATCTTGCAGTTACTTCAACTGCTTGAATGTTGCAATTTGAGAAGTCTATGAGCTTGTACAAAATGTTGAATCTGATAATTCAATTTTATAATCTGTTGTAGATACAGATACTACAAAACAACTGTAGAAATCAAGATTATGGTGATGTTAGGGGACAGATTGATCTGACATATGATCAAATAATAGGTTTCTGGGAAATTCACATGTTGATTTGGTCATGGTATCTTTGGATAGGATCTAGTAGTTTACTCTTCAGTGGATGCTCTTAGTATGGACTGACCGACAATCTGATATGTGTATTGACAGATGCTACGGTCATTGTTTCAATGATCATTCTGATTGGGTTGTTTAGCATACAGAGGTTTGGGACCAGCAAAGTTGGTTTTTCATTTGCTCCTGCGCTGTCGCTGTGGTTCTTTGCTTTGGCATCTATAGGAATCTACAACCTCTTCAGATATGATATTACAGTCTTAAGGGCCCTCAATCCAGCTTATATCTACCTTTTCTTTAGGAAGAATGGTGTCCAAGCATGGTCAGCTCTCGGGGGCTGTGTTTTGTGCATCACAGGTAATTTAATTAGTATTTTTGGTTGTGATTGTCATGACATTAGCAATAGATCTCATTTCTACTTGACTTCCTTATTAAGTCAAACTGTTGCTGTTCGTTGTACCATCATTCCTTCAATTGATCACTGCTGCGTAATTAGTATGACACATTTCCTATTGCTTTGGTATGCTGCAACTAGTCCCCTTGGTTCTTTCTTAACCAGATTAAGTTGTTTTAACTCAGAGAGAAGTTTCTAACAAGTACTGTTTGAAAGCCAAAAGAAAATGATGAATTACTTTTCAAGAAGTTTCTGGCGTTTTGTTAACTTGCCTATGCTACCATTGTAATCTGTGGGAGCTATGTGATCGCAGGAGCTGAAGCAATGTTTGCTGATCTAGGTCACTTCTCTGTACGATCCATTCAGGCAGGTCCTTTTCAGTTGCATGGAAGTGGATTTCTCCCAAATTTCTATTAGAACTGCATATCTTTAATATATGATGAACTTGCAGATTGCATTCACTTGTGTTGTGTTCCCCTGCCTTCTGCTAGCTTACATGGGCCAAGCAGCGTTTTTGATGAGGTTTCCAGCCTCATCTGAACGAATTTTTTATGATAGTGTACCAGGTAATCCTTGAAATTGATGAAGTTACTAAACTATCTTCTCGGATCATATGGGCTTTTTGCTGACACTTTCATAGTTTCTGCGACATAGAAGGATTTTTCTGGCCAGTCTTTGTGATTGCTACACTCGCTGCTGTTATTGCCAGTCAGGCCATGATATCTGCTACCTTTTCAGTCACTAAGCAAGCCATGGCTCTGTCATGTTTCCCGAGGCTGAAGATAATTCACACCTCGAAGAAACTGATGGGTCAGATTTACATCCCTGTCATCAACTGGTTCTTGATGGTTATGTGTCTTGTAGTGGTTGCAACTTTTAGAAGTACCACAGACATAGCAAATGCATATGGTAAGTATCTTTGTCTTACCTCTTTCGTGAACGTCTACAAATGATCAAATCCACTAATCCCACTTTAATTGCTCACGTTATTAGCATTTAGACCCGATGCAGATAGATTTAAGAAAGTTTTTCATTAGACAAGCGAAGATAAAAAGTGGTGTAGCACTAGATAAGATGAAAGTATTTAAAGCGCATCTGAGTAATAATTTCTTCTGTACTTATATGTCACTCGGGCTCTTCAATTTACCTCGGATACCTGTGTCGGATCTCCGACACTCCAGCATGGGTATGGATAGTTCGACACTTCCTTTGGAGTTAATATCATGGAAAATCCATGAAGTGAGTTGGACACTTGGACACATACCCATGTCCGACATGGCACAGCTACATTTGGCTAGAGCCTTGAGTCCTAAAAGAAGCAAAACGTATAGTAACTGTTAGATAAAAGTACATGTACTTGAAGCTTATTGCATATGCATGTCATATGTATTAGAAGAAGGATTTCTGATGCCATAACCAACATATAATTTCAGGCATTGCTGAAGTTGGAGTGATGCTGGTGAGTACAACCTTGGTGACAGTGGTGATGCTATTAATCTGGCAGACTAATATATTCATAGCTCTAGCTTTCCCTATCATATTTGGATCAATTGAGCTCATTTACTTGTCAGCAGTCCTATCGAAAATTTTGGAGGGTGGTTGGCTTCCTTTAGCTTTTGCTGCCTGCTTCTTACTAGTAATGTACACCTGGAACTATGGAAGTGTTCTCAAGTATCGGAGCGAGGTGAGAGATAAAATCTCCATGGATATCATGCATGAACTTGGATCCACTCTTGGAACTGTAAGAGTCTCAGGAATTGGATTAATCTACAACGAGCTTGTTCGTGGAGTTCCATCCGTTTTAGGGCAATTTCTTCTAAGCCTTCCTGCCATTCACTCTACTATTATCTTTGTTTGCATCAAATATGTCCCTGTTCCTGTAGTACCTCAAGAAGAACGGTTTCTCTTTCGAAGAATTTGTCATAGAGACTACCATATGTTCCGTTGCATTGCTCGTTATGGTTACAAAGATGTTCGTAAAGAAGACCATCATTCATTCGAAGAACTATTAGTTCAAAGTCTCAAAGATTTTCTAAAAAATGAGGCTCGAGATTTTGCTCTTGAGGCTGACTTGAATGATGAACAGGATATTGATAGTGTCTCAGTGAGATCAAGGGATGCAGACGCTACTGATGATGTGCCAGATGAGCTGCGAACCCCACTGATGCATGATCAACGATTAGGAGAACCAAAAGCACTGAAATCAGAAGAGAACACGGAGTTTCCTTCGAGTGTATTGTCGTCAGAGGATGATCCTAGCTTAGAGTATGAATTCTCTGCTCTTCGCGAAGCTGTAGATTCAGGTTTCACATACTTGCTTGCAGATGGAGATGTTAGAGCAAGGAAAGATTCTTGGTTCCTTAAGAAGTTGGTCATCAATTACTTCTATTCTTTCTTGAGGAGAAACTGTAGAAGAGGTGCTGCTGTGCTGAGGGTTCCACACATGAATGTCATAGAAGTTGGGATGACATACATGGTTTGATATGTGTGTTGTATCGTCTACTGTTGCACACAGGCTGCAAGAGTACGATTTTCGACATATATATAGCTCAAAAAAGTTCAAAGTTCCTTGGAACCAGGAATATATGATGTTATTTGGTCGACAAATACAACAGCTACTTCCCGTCAAATAATGGAGGAAGTTGCGTACCTACAACTCCCTATAAAGAGGAGTACTTTTCATATAGAACCCATTATTTTTTGGTAGTTCCCAGGATATGGAACTTTGTATGTATTATAAGTTCATAGGTAGTTATGGCTTCACCAAACTACCACTAGGAGGAAATGAGCTATGATGTTCGGTTGATTATTTACAAGTTCTTGTTCATGCTTGTTGAAGTTGGCTGTTTTGGTCTAGCCTTTAGGCTTGGTATGGTGGTGTAACTGGTGTTGTATTGTTTTATTCTTCATTAGATTTTAAGAAAGGATTATTCTTTCAAAAAGTACATATTACTATGCATTCTTATTATTCAATCATGGATCATTAAGCACAGGATGGTTTCTTCCCTAGACATTCATCTATATACTAATTTCAATACATCCTCCCCTTTTTTAACCGTAATATTTTGATTTCTGCGCTGTTTAACTCCCAACTTTGACCATGAATATCTTCAATCACCTAATTAGTAAAAAATTTAAAAAAAAGTTGATATCTTTAAATAAACCCAACAACATATTACATACTTAACATTTATATTTATTGCTAACGTTTGACATGCTACCATTTACTTTTATTCTCCATATTGCTCACGATATATGGTCAAAATTATTGTAAGAATAATGTAAAAGTCGAAGAAAAAAAACTACAAAAAGAAAAAGTGAAGTATCATTTAGTGTGTAGTAGTGTTTGGTACGTAAAACTCTGTTTTGTTCATGCAAGGATGTTGAGGATAACGTAGTTATCCTATTTGATAGAATATCATGTATGGTATTATTATGACAATATTGGTCATACCTTTTCTCATTAATCAGTCACATATTTATAGTACAAGAATACTAGACTCGTAGTTGTATAATAGATAAACTATATCTCCTAATTTTAT